>CM055879.1:2487500-3781666 GCA_029582165.1 Portulaca oleracea
TTGGTGTGAGTGGGAGACACTCATACCCTATAAGTACTTCGTATACGTATGGAGCAACCCGAGTTGGGATGTTAACCCCTCTTCGGAGAGCCATTAGAATTCTCGAAAAAAAACTGACATAAAACCCATAAAAATCAAAAAGAGATAAGTGGAAAAGTTGGTATACCGACATGGTTTGGCATGGGTGGTAGCGGCCCCTAGCCCCTTAAATACAATTGTATGAATGGAGCAAAACCACGCTGGGAGAGTAACCTATTACGAGCCGCAATACAATCTCGAATCATGTCAATGGAAAGAAAAGAAAAAAAAAGAGAAAAAAAAGAAAGAAAGGGTTGAAAGTGTTGAATAAGTTGTTGAGTCTTCCCTTATGTAACCTGCGACCCTCACCAAGTCTAGGGCGGCGCAAGTGGGGGAGGGTGACGCATTTTTGGTTGTTCGCTTTTAAAACGAGCTTGAGTGTATGTTTTTGCTGAGAAATGATCATGATCGAATAGGGTACACTTGCACTTGTCCACAAAGTTTTTGTTTAGCATGAGGTGTTTGAGGTTGAAAATCTTGAAGATTGACAACATTTTGGTTTAGGTGTCCTTAAGGTGCGCATATTTGCTTCTTTTTATTGGTTGGCGTGGTAATTTGAGTAGCTAAATATATGATTATATACATGAGCACTTTCTTCTCCTTTTGTAAATAGTTTCAATTTTCACTTCTCTTTTTCCCTTTTTTTTCATGGCTTTTGTGGGTATAGTCGTTATAAAATCTCATGAGACTCACCTCGTCCACCCGGGGTATTGGGGATGCTAAATGCAGCCATTTCCTCCCACGAAAGTGGAGAAGTTGTTTAGTAGTTTGTTTTGTCTGTTGTTCTCGAGACGAGCAAAAGTCCAAGTGTTGGGGGGGGTGTTTATTCCATATTTTGTATGATTTTACCCCTTTATTCTATGTCTTTTAGCTTGTTTTTAATAATTAAATTAGGATTATTATTATTTTTTTTTGCATTTTACATGTTTACTATATTTTATTTCATTTTATCATTTTTATTATTATTATTATCAGAAATTGAAGCAAAAATATTACAAATTGAAGAGAAAATAAAAACTGATCATAATACTACCCAAATCCATCCCTTGGCCCATCTCCCCTTCTTCTTTTCTATCTACCCAGCCCAATCCCTACAAAACCCACATACCTGAAGACCCATACCTACGACCCAACTACCTAAATCCTTACCCGTTTACCCCCTCTTTTAACCAGTCGAACAAAACCTCCCAACCTTACCAATTCACTACAAATTACTTAGAGGTACCCTAACTTTTGGTGAAATATTTTTCAGGTACCCCAACTTTTCAAAACTCATTTTATGGTACCCTTAATTTTAGGATTAGTAATAAATAGGTGAATTTTCAGCCAATGATTTGAATTCACCAGTGACTTTTAGGCGGGAAATTGATTAAGAGTTTTTGTGGATGAAAATGCCCTTTGTTTGTTAGAAAAAAAAAGGTTGTTAATACCCCCCACCGTACATTTCTTCTTCTATTGTTATTATGTTTTCTTCTCTGTCACTTCTCAGTCACATGCATTGAAAGGAAGATTGGTTAAACAAGATTGGAAGCCATTGAAAGGAAGACTAGTTAAAGAAGAGATAAGGTATGTATTTCGCTAAGTATGTGTTAGTACATCAATGTTTGGCTGGGGAATTGCGATTTTTGAAAATGATTTTGGGATCTAAAATCAAAGTTTTGTGTTTTCGGTTGCAACAAAACGAGTTTGAAAACAAAATTGGGATATAAATTTTGGGGTTTAATTGTGAATTTGGGGGTCAATTGGGATTTAATTTTGAAAACGAATTTGGGATCTAAACCGAATTTGGGTTCTGGGTTCCGGTTTAGCTAATTAGGGTTTAGGGTTTTGGGATTAAGGTTTAGGGTTTTTCAGTTGGTTGAGGTAATTAGGGTTATGTGTTCCGGTTTAATTAAGGTTTAGGGTTCTTGTTTAATTAGGGTTTAGGGTTCTGGTTTAGGTGGGGTTTAGGGTTTAGGTAATTAGAGGTTGTTATAGGGACCAAAGTTGTATATGTTTCACATCAAGTGTGGTTTAGATGTTAGATTTTTCCAATGTGAGCTTGTATCCCTTCACCATTGATGATATATGAAGCTGCGAGCTTATCCCTTTGCTTCACAATTATGTTGAAATTTAAAATTTAAAAAGAGACATTTTGGTAGTGCCTTTGTAAAAGAGACATTCTTTGATCATGCCTTTGACACATTGAATTTTGTAGACTGATTCTGTATGGTGTATGCAGTAACATACAGTTAAAAATGGCTAGTTCAAGCTGAAGAAGTAACCGTTCACCTTATAATGACGATGGACTTGTGGTTTTCCGAAGATGCAATGTTGTTGTTACCCAAAAGATCACCCAATCAAGAGACAATCCTCAAAGACCATACTATAAGTGTATGAGGTGTATGGCCTTTATTGATTGGGAAAAAGAAACAAGTGTTAGTGAAGTTTGACACGAGAAGTTTACATGACATGGAGACGAGGTCCATAGGCATGATGTAAGGGTTCAATGAAGTGAAAAATGAGTTGAGGGAGGTTACTCATGCGTTTAAGATCATTCAAAAAGCGTTGAAGTTGGTTGTGATGTTGTTGGTTGTACTTCTAGTCGCCATTGTAGTCCTACTTAGGTAGTTTTTTCGTTAAGGGTGTGTTTGTGACTGAAAAATGGAGAAAACCATTTTCCAATAAAATGATTTCCCCCCACCTCTTTGTAAATTATTTTCTTGGCTACAACCTAAGGAAAACTATTTTCTCCCTCTCTCCCCTACTCACTCACTCACTCTCTCTCTCTCTCTCTCTCTCTCTCTCTCTCTCTCTATTTATCTTCTTTCGTTCTCTCTCCCTTATTTCTCTCTCTCCACCATTCTCTCTCATGTACCCATTTGAATATTTCTCTCTCTCATCTTTCTCTCCCTCATATACCCGTTTTAATATCTTTTCTCTCTCTCTCTCTCTCTCTCTCTCTCTCTCTCTCTCTCTCTCTCTCTCTATCTATCTATCTATCTATCTATCTATCTATCTATCTATCTATCTATCTATCTATCTATCTATCTATCTATCTATCTATCTATCTATCTATCTATCTATCTATCTATCTATCTATCTATCTATCTATCTATCTATCTATCTATCTATCTATCTATCTTGTTTCTCTCTCTTCCACGACTCTTTCTCCAACACTCGTTTAATATTTATCTCTCTCGACCACTCTCTCTCATTCACGCGTTTTAATATATATCTCTCTCTCATTTTTCTCTCTCCACCACTCTCTCTCGTGGACCCGTTTTGATCTCTCTCTCTCCCCCCCACCACTCTATCTTACACCTGTTTTAATCTCTCTCTCTTGCACCTTTTTTAATCTCTCTCTCTCTCTCTCTCCCCCTCCCTTTTCATCACTCTCTCACACACACGCATTTTAATCTTTGTCACCTTATTGTCAAACATGTGAAAATCATTTTCCAGAAAAATAATTTTTCATATGAACCAAATATGGGAAAATATCAAATGAAAATTCATTTTCTAAGAAAAACATTTTCCAAGGAAAACTATCTTCCTAGAAAATAGTTATCTTTTGCACCAAACACACCCTAAATTGTAGTTGTGTTTTGCACAAGTTTACTATCCTTATGTTGTTGTAGACTTAAATATAACATACTCGATTTGGTCAAAGCAACTTAATTAAGTTTTCTCATTTGTTTTTGTTGTTCTAGTCTCCAATGTAGTATACTCCTTGGTGTTTGTTGCCTTTATTTAATGAAACTCATATTAGAGCATATGATGAAGTAATGTGCATAAACAACAGTAATTTGACAAGCATATAACATACTAGAAGCAAATGAACTTGAAAGGGAACAAGCTTAATTTGGAAAAGGTTTTTCCAACCAAGTGTTTGACAATCAATAGCCTCATTGTAAGTAAAAGACTAGTCATAACTAGACTGTCAGCAAAAACAACCAAGCTTTGACAAGCATTGACTTGAAAAATGAAGTTATACCCACCCAAGTATTGACAAGCATCTACTATACCCTTCGCAAAAACAACCAAAAGACGTATACCCAACCAAGTCTACTGTGAGCAAAAGACATAACAGTCAAAAGGCAAGTTCATATAATTGTTCAAATTCACACAAAATGGTTTAATGGGTGGTCTTTCTTTTCTTTCCCGGTCTCGTGGTAGCACTCCTAGATGACTTGGAAGTTGAAGTGCCAACTTGTGAAGCTGAGATAGTGGAGGAATGAGTGTTAGCTTGTGAAGCAGGGCAAGTGACAACTTGAGTAGCTTGGGACGACATGACAGTAGTAGAAGTGGCACTGCTTGAAGTGGTCGACTTCTTTGGCCTGCCGACTGGATTTCCAGTGCTCTTCTTCTTCCTCTTTTGTTTGATCAAGTTCCTATTCTCGTCTCTCGGCTTAGCACAGGTACGCTTGTTATGCCCGACGTACTTGCATTCCATACATCGTGTGGTTCCTGTTGGATAAGGGAAATTAAAATAGGCATTGAATATGATGAACAAACAAACTACATTAACTGCAACACGAACAGAACCCACATTCCTTTGTCATATAGTACAACAAACAGAATATTAAGAACAAACATAACCCATCTACTGGTTAACCGAAATTCCTTCAAAAGAAGTGTTATTTGCATAGAGATACAACACCATTAAACAAGTTCTAGTAACATAATTCATAAGATATTAACAAGTGAATAATATTGTGGATTATAACATAAGCAATGAATATAAAGATTCATTTGGCTAACCTGACAATGCGTTTTCTAATTCCGGCAATGGAATCTGAAAGTCCCTTCTCTTATGCTGGTCGACCTTTCTTCTTGAGCCCAAATGGTGGGTCCAAGGTGGGCATTTGTGTTTCTCCCAACATTTTTGGGTCGGAGATGGGATATATGATATTATCAAACAACTTTCTATACGTGTCAGTCAAAAAACACTCTTCCACATAGTCTTCTAACTACTCCTTGATTCTTAGAATGCATCATGCAGCGGGTTTGCAAGGTAGGCCAATCACTTGCCATTTACGACAATCACAAAACTTGTTCTTCAAGCTGACTGTGAAGTTTGTGCTACCTTTAATGACATCAAAGTAATCACTCCCACTCCCAGCACGTAAAGCACTAATGCAATTTCTCGCATCACCCTCAATTAAAGTCAATTACTTGTGAACATATGGTGTAACCTTGCTTTCCCACACAGATGACTTGGTGTAACAGCCCTGACTTTTGGGGTATTACTTAGCAATATTTTAACCAATTTAATCTTGATTTAGCGGAAGCGTATAAAAACCCGAGAGTGTTACGCCGCTTTCCCAAGAGAGGAAAAGCAAGACTTTTGCTGTGAAAATGACTTACAGAAAATATTCTTCATATAGAAAACTAAGGAAAAAGTATAAACCGTTTTAATTACAATGAAAATATTAAAACATGTGTATCAAACTATCTAGGTGAGCCAACTACTACTACTATTGAACTTAAATAACTAGGTGGCTACCTGATATGCTATATGAGTTATCATTGCCACGAATTTGCCCAAAATGTCCCACTGATACGTACCTAAAAACAAAACATTTGAAAACATGGAGAAAAATGAGACGGAGTTCAATATATTTGACACTGTAATGTAAAAACATTTAAAAACAAATAATTTTATGGGGCATGCCATATTTAAATTCATTTTTCAATGAGGGAAAAGAGAATATGCTCAAACAGTTGTAGGTTATTATCTGAATGTGGAACCTTACCATATTTTCCAATAACGTAAACATGAAAAATGATAATAAAATAACAAACGTGACAATGGACATTAAACATGAACAATGCACGATGAACAACGAATAATGATTTGATCTGAGATTGCAGTACTCTGCAGAATATTGTAATCCCGACAATGCACGCACGCGGGCCGATCAACCCACATGAACCAATATACCAGCGTCAATGAGCAATGAACAATAAATCAATGAATGATGACAATGAACAATGGACCATGACAATAATTTTTAACAATGGAAAATAAATCAAAACGACCGACAATGAAAATTAACAGTAAATAAATAAATAATGGACAGGTCCACACTAATTAGTCGTAAAAAAATGTTTACAAATAATGAGAATAATAATTATTTTACTTTAATTAGATTAGGTTAGGTTTTTACAATGAAACAATTTTGAAGGTTACAGTCATCGAAATATACCTGAGTTGCAGATATAAATCCTCCCTTTTCGACTCGATAAATCTGAATTGTAAAAATCTAAATATATAGTAATAATATTAATATTAAGAATAAATAATTGAGATGATTATTAGAAATTGAAATGTAAAATTGGATTGAAAGATTTACCCAATTTAAGAATATGGGCCACTTGAAATTTAGAGGCCCAAAGGAAGTTAATTAAGAGAGGCTTGGGTCTCTCTCTTTCTCCTCTCTTCGGTCTAACTCAAAACAGAGGCAAAGGGAACAACAGAGGGGGGGAGGCGAAAGGGAAGCTGCGAAGGTGGTCGGCGAGGAGCAGCGGCAGCCAGTGTGGCTGGAGGCTGTCCCGGCGATGAGGACGACAACCAAACCGCCAGAAACTGAGGCGGTGGTACCAGTGGTCCCGCGACGGAGGACAGAGGAGGAAGGCCGGAAGATTTGTGGGTTGTGTTCGGTGGTTGTCGGGGAGTTTTCCGGCTATTTTTCAACTGAAATTGGTAAGTATAATCCCCAATTGATGAACTAGAGTTGTGATATTGGATTTTAGGTTTGATTTTGAGATGGTTTTGAGATGGATGAGAGAGATGGGTATGAATGAATTTTTGGTTCTCTTGGTGTTGGTGGGTGGTGGAAATAGTGGTTGGTGGTGGTCTAATTAGTGGTGCTGGGTGATGGTTCGTGTGCAACTAGTGGCAGTAGTGGTGGCTTGAAGGTTTTGTGGTGGTTGAGATGGATGGTGGTGATGAACGAAGAACAAGGAAGAAGAAGATGGTGATATTTTAGTGTTGTGGTATTTTGGTTTATACTATTATCATGAGATCTTGCTAGCAATTCTGATTTTTAGGCTCAAATTCAGATGTGGTGACTCACCAACATATCCTAGGTGTCAATTGATGAAGTGAAGAATAATTCAATTTGCTATCAGACATAGTGAATCACAACTCAAGAGATACAAGGGGGAGAGGAAGGTTATATATAACCAACCTCCCTAACAAATCAAGAAACAAGATAAAGAAATAAAGAAACAAAATTGTGAACAAATTGGAAACAATACAAGATTTATTATTCCTAACACCCCCCCCCCTCAAATTGGAGGGTGGTAAAACTCCAATTTGCCACAATGGAAATCTTGAACTTTAACTCCAACAGCTTCCTCGCCATCACCACAACTCCTAATAGCGGGTGAAATGGACGTAGACACGGAAGAACTTCGTCGAGTAAAACGACGAAAGAAAGAGAAAGATTGTCGCCGAACTTTTCCAGGCATTGAAATTGTCTCCGGCGAGGTTGATCGGACGAGAGAACGAAGAGAGGATCAATCATAATCCTTTTATCAGACATAGTGAATTGAAAGGGAAGTCTCCACCAAATCGCACACATCATGCTAGCCCAATCTCCTTGCCTTCCAACTGCAAATGGAAACCTACCCAGATAGAATTCTAGTATACTCACCCCTAAACTCCATATATCACCCACATACCCATCACACTGCCCTTGATTCAAGTCTGTGTTTATCCTCTTAGGACTCATGTATGCAATCGTACCGACGCTCGAATTGCACGGGTCCATTATCTGAGCCAATATTCGACTCGCCCTGAAGTCAAGATTCAAGGGTCATCAAACCAATCAAGAATCAAGAAGAATCAAGAAATCAATCCCTACGAACAAACCAACCAAAAACGAAAAGCTTCAAATGCTCAAGCAACCCACATTCATCCCCCGAACTCTCCACATCAATCCTATCAGACAGCTGATTGCTAGATAAATCAAGAACTCCAAGTTGAGGTAGAGAGGCTGATAATTGAGGCAGGAGGAGTGAAGTCGCTGGTTCGATAGGCTGCCGGATCATTGTGAACATGTTGTGTAGTCTGCACAGGTGGGGAGGATTTGACCTGCAAATCCTTAATGTCACTTCTTCTAAATACAATATATTCATAAACTTTATCACTAGCAGGGACTTGTACACCATCCTTTCTGCGGCCCTCAGTTCCAAAAGATCGAAAGTTGCGAAGACCGATGCTGGCTTCTTAGGTGTTGATGTTGAAGTTGATGCCTTCGTATCGTATTTCGAACTTGGAGGTCAAGCTGATGAGACTGCCGATGTAGAAATCGGCGGAGGCAGGAGATCTGGAAGCTTCCGACGCCATGGAAGCTAAGGTTTGAGCAGTGGAAATCGGAGTAACCGCCGGCGTCTAAGGCGACGATTGAGTCGATGCCGACGATCTTGATCGGAGAATTTCACGTCGGTACGAAGATGAGAACAAAAGAAAGATGAATGGTAGTGGTAACCCCAGTTCCTCTAAAAACCTACCTACAGTCTCTCCGACAAAAGCACTCCACCCAAAGAACCATGTAAGAAGGCGTATGTAATCAGCAAGTTCGCCCTCAAATCTAGTTTTCTTAATCCTCTCATTAGACACATAATCAGGGGCAAAACGGGATAACTCCATAAATTTCTCAGCATACTCCAGAACAAACATATTATCCCCTTGAGCTAAGTTCATGAACTCATTCTCCTTTTGACGCTGGAAGGCTATAGGGTAAAATTGTTGCCTCAGTACTTTCACAAATTTCTCCCAATTAAATCCCGGCTCATATTGTTTCTCACGGATGGTATTCCACCAAATATCTGCTTGACCCTGCAGATAAAATGCTCCAATACCGACTTTTCTACTCTCGGGGACTTGGACTACTTCGAAAATCTTTTCCATGGACCTAATCCAATCCTCCAATTTAACAGGGTCAACCTTACCATCATGGGTTCGCGGGTTTTGTTTGGCTACCCTCTCAATGAGTTTGCTACCATTTCCCTCATGATTTCTAGTTTGATATCCCAACTTCTTAAGCAGCTCAACAAACAATTGACCCATCATATTGGGATCTAGACCCACAGGGTTGGCATTTTCGGCTGGTGGGGTGTTTATTGGACTTTCATGTGGGTCATGAGGGATTTGGTTATTGGGTTGAGGGTGGTAATCAATGTGGTTGTGACCATTGGCTTCACTCCCTTGTTCCGACATTCTGACAATTAAAAAGACTCAATCAGGTCAGGTTGGTTATGTTGGGCTATTAATACCAACATGCTCTATGCATACACTATGAATATTCCAATGAACAGTTAAAAGAAAATCACAACGAATGATGTTTGATGCAGCTTTGAAACACAGTGACACATGGTTTTGAAAATCTACCCCAATAATGTGCTTTGAAAAATGTTTTGCAATGCAATAAATTATAACTCAGATATTGCTAACTAATAACCATAACAATTTGGGCAATCAATCACTGGTTAATAAATTCCAAGTAGTATGTAAATAGTAGCAATAATTCACATGTCATGCTTATCTAATTACATGCTAAATATGTTAATATTCATAAGAATCGAACAAGTATCAACCACAGATATGAATATAGGAACATATATACATTCATGCTTGATAAAATATGATGCCAATTATCATGCATTTTATCTACCAACAAGTCATAAAATAATATAGGCATGCTTTCACATTACCGTTGCAAATACAATCTCGACATGTATCATGAAATTTCGTATGATAAATGAAACAACTAATCCCATTCCAAAGTTTACTCTCACATGTAAACAAGTTAATTCATGTAAATATACATTTAGCATTAGTCATGGAGAAATTAATTATTTCATGCATCATAAGGTATTACTTAATACATAAATAGATTAAAATATAGGAACGAGTTTAATTTCATAAAATTCAACATGTCACATGCAAATACATATATTATGGATAGCATAACGTTCTCACATGTAGTGAAAATCCCGAACAGTAATCTACATGCAGTTAATTAACTAAATTTCATATAACCCTAAACCAATTCCAAAATAAATTTGTAACATGCAATTAGTGCTTACTTCATGCCATGGTTAATTATCAAATTTAAAACATAAGTCGCAACAAATGTTTATAATTACCCCTATGCATGGAAATTTCGCAAAATTACTAGATAATTTTATGATTATAACACAACTAATTACGCATAATATGAATACATATGCGCTAAGGGATAAACCACCGTATTCATACAATAAGAGACGCAAGGTATGACCTCCTAAATTTAATAAATTAATAATTAACAATTATTTCACACACCATGTTGCAAGATCAATAATCTCATAAATTTAATTACGTATTCACATGAGAATAGTTAGACTCCTAACATCACAATATGAGAAATTTACCAAGTATAACAAAGCTCACACATGCATATTCATTTAACAAATATTATCATGTAGTAATTCATATAATATGCAACCTCATAACTCACATATATATGGAACTAAGAAATTAGAAAACTTAATCCAAATAAAATACTAACTCAGGGCCCACAATCTCTCACCTATGTTTACAAATTTTATTTGTCAAATTTTATACTTTATTAAACCCTATGACTCGACCTGCTCTGATACCATCTGTAACAGCCCCGGCTTTTGGGGTATTACTTAGCAATACTTTAACAAATTTAATCTTGATTTAGCGGAAGCGTATAAAAAGCCGAGTGCGTTACGCCGCTTTCCCAAGAAAGGAAAAGTAAGGCTTTTGCTATGAAAATGACTTATAGAAAATATACTTCATATAGTAAAACTAAGGAAAAAGTATAAACCATTTTAATTATAATGAAAATATTAAAACATGTGTATCAAACTATCTATGTGAGTCAACTACTACTACTATTGAACTTAAATAACTATGTGGCGGCCTGATATGCTATATGAGTTATCCTTGCCACGAATCTGCCAAAAATGTCTCACTGATACGTGCCTGAAAACAAAACATTTGAAAACATGGAGAAAAATGAGACGGAGCTCAATATATTCGACATGTAATGTAAAAACATTTAAAAACGAATAATTTAATGGGGCATGCCATATTTAAATTCATTTTGAAATGAGGGAGAAGAGAATATGCTCAAACAATTGCAGGTTATTATCTGAATATGGACCCTTACCATATTTTCCAATAACGTAAACATGAAAAAATGACAATAAAATAACAAACGTGACAATGGATATTGAACATGAACAATGCACGATGAACAATGAACAATGATTTGATCTAAGATTGCAGTACTCTGCAGAATACAGTAATCCCGACAATGCGCGCACGCGGACTGATCAACCCACTTGAACCGGTATACCAGCGTCAATGAACAATGAACAATGGACAATAAATCAATGAATGATGACAATGAACATTGGACCATGACAATAATTTTTAACAATGGAAAATAAACCAAAACGATCGACAATGAAAATTAACGGTAAATAAATAAATAATGGACAGGTCCACACTAATTAGTCGTAAAACAATGTTTACAAACAATGAGAATAATAATTATTTTACTTTAATTAGATTAGGTTAAGTTTTACATTGAAACAGTTTCGAAGGTTACAGTCATTGAAATATACCTGAGTTGCAGATATAAATCCTCCCTTTTCAACTCAATAAATCTGATTTGTAAAAATATAAATATATAGTAATAATATTAATATTAAGAATAAATAATTGAGATGATTAGTAGAAATTGAAATGTAAAATTGGATTGCAAGATTTACCGAATTTAAGAATATGGGTTAGTTGAAATTTAGAGGCTCAAAGGAAGTTAATTAAGAGAGGCTTGGGTCTCTCTCTTTCTCCTCTCTTCAATCTAACTCAAAATAGAGGCAAAGGGAACAACAGAGGGGGGAAGTCGAGAGGGAAGCTGCGAAGGTGGCCGGCGAGGAGCAGCGGTAGCCGGTGTGGCTGAAGGCTGTCTCGACGATAATGACGACAACCGAACCACCAGAAACTGAGGCGGTGGTACAGGTGGTACCGGTGGTACCGCGACGGAGGACAGAGGAGGAAGGCCATAAGATTTGTGGGTTGTGTTCGGTGGTTGTTGGGGTGTTTTGTGGCTATTTTTCAACTGAAATTGGTAAGTATAATCCCTAATTGATGAACTAGAGTTGCGATATTGGATTTTAGGTTTGATTTTGAGATGGTTTTGAGATGGATGAGAGAGATGGGTATGAATGAATTTTGGGTTCTCTTGGTGTTGATGGGTGGCGGAAATAGTGGTTGGTGGTGGTCGAATTAGTGGTGCTGGGTGGTGGTTCGTGTGCAACTGATGGCATTAGTGGCGGCTTGAAGGTTTTGTGGTGGTGGAGATGGATGGTGGTGATGAACGAAGAACAAGGAAGAAGAAGATGGTGATGTTTTAGTGTTGTAGTACTTTGGTTTGTACTGTTGTCCTGAGATCTTGCTAGCAATTCTGATTTATAGGCTCAAATTCAGATATGGTGTCTCACCAACATATCCTAGGTGTCAATTGATCAATGAAGTGAAGAGTAATTGAATTTGCTATGAATTTTGACTTGATAGTCATGGGAGGTGGAAAACTGAAAAGGGTGGCTTGACTTGAATTCGTGGGCGGTGGAAGAAGAAAAGAAGGTGAAGAAAGCAGTAAATTTTGTTGTAAAAGGAGGAGAAATCAGTAGACAAATTTACCATGAAGCCTTGACCTAAAGCTATGGTAGGTGGGAAGAAGATGATGGAAGTCAAGGGGTGGCTTGACTCCCATGCTTGGCATGTAACAAGCAGTAGAAGAAACAGTAATAAGTTGATTTTGATTGAAAGGCTATCTCCCTTTTCTCACTATATTACAAAAACAAGTCCATGTATAAATTTGAGCAAGTACTTTATTAAGTTAATAAAATTTAGAAATCTGGATCCTATATAATTCATTACGAATATTATAGTTAATAAAAAGGGTTTGGCTAATTAAATTAAAGTGATTACGATAATTGAAAATGAAAATTTAATTAGCAAAATAAATTATGCTTAAAAATATGGGCTGTTACACTTGGAAAGCCTTTTATGAAACCTATGGCCGGCAAGCTTCCTAATCTCTTCTAGCATAGTCAAAATGGGCTTGTTCCTGTACTTGCTGATTGCGTTGTTGAAGCTCTCGACAAAATTGTTTGTGTTGTCGTCTTACTTAGCTTCAAGCCCTCATCAAATTTAATGCTCACGAGGCTCGTTGTCCCACCGCCAATGATAGGAACATCTTATTCTTTAATGCTCTTCATGGCCCTCTTAAAAATATATTCATTGTATGCGTTGACCGTAATGTAAAAGAAACAATGGAAAACGGGACCTACATATGGCAAAAATTACAACTCATGCAACAGTGGTATTAAGTTTAAATTCTCTCTAATTCTAGCTTCTGTTTCCATTGAATGTTGTCGTGCATGTGCTTTGTTTTATTGGGTTGAGGGTTGCATGGAGAATAAATAGTTCATCAATGAAGACATTAAAAGTTTCTTACACAGAGGCTAAAATATGAAAATCTAAAGTTTATAGTGAAATGCAACACTTAAAACAAGATAAATATGAACATTGGCAATCAACATTCAGGCCATCAACATTCATTCAACAAAGTTTACAACTTCATCTTCACTCGATACCATTCTTAATCTAAATTTTTGTGCTGCTAGGTCTTTTTGTTTTCAGTAACCACATTTAATTCATAAACTGAGGTTGTACTCATGTGGGTTTCAGGTAGCACAGAGGATAGGCGTTTATGTTTAAGTTGGCCTGAGGGATGAAGAAGCCATGGATGAAGCTAAGGTTGTGTAAAGTGGAAGGCCTCTCTTACTGGACTAACAAGCATGCAGTACTGTACATATTTTTCTTGAATGTTTGTTTTGTAGCACAGCTGAAGAATAACTTATGCAAGTAAGGTTAGTATAAGGTTGTACTTAGGTAGTGTTTTCTTGAAATAGATGGGGGAAAAACAAAGAATGAGAAGAATGACTGTCGAAAGGGAGATGCAAAAATGGTGGTATTTGACATGAAAGCTACATTTGCCTGACTTATGTGCTAATCAGAATAGGAAAATAGTTCCACAAGGCTTAACAATTAACATGATGAGCTTCTCACTTGTGTACTCAAGAGCAAAGTTGTGAAATATGTAAAACTTTTATCTGAGACGAGGAAAGATAATATGAGAGCAAGTTGTAGATTTTGATACTTGTTAGAGGATTGTGTCTATTAATAATAGCATAGATGACTGTAAACTCACCAAAATTAGTTGTTGCTAGGAGTTCGTAGGGGAAAAGTGGCCAAGATCTGACAACTTGCATAGCAAGGGTCTGAATTGGGTTGGTGGATGTTGTGCGTGTGCTTTTGTTGTACTCATTCCTGTTCTATTCTGTCCATTATGCTATGTAACTGTCATTGTAATTAACCATTGCAACAAAATTCATTCACATACCCATGGCAACATAATACTATTCTACAAAGTCATGTTCAGATTTGTCCATTATTCTTCATGCAGGATTTTATGTTGTCCAATATAAGATTGATAAGCACCAACTAAACAGGAAAAAAACCTCCTAGATGTTGATGTAGTAACGAATCCCACAAATAAGACAATAGAATACCGGGGAATTTTGTAGCAAAGTTCTTGTAGTAATGAATCACATAAATCCTTCTAGATGTTGGCATAACGGTGTTCAATGCAGCTACAATGCCCTACATTTACAAAAGTCATACATTAACTGTATATCCTTTAAAGAATATGACATACCCAAAATTAATCAAAATTGTTAATGTTTCACATAAGTTAAGGTAATTAATCTGTGTCCATCTAAGATTGTGGTGTACTTAGAACAGGTGTTTGTTCCACCTAATGTTGTTGCAAGACCATTCAAGAAAAACCTCACATTCTTCTTCATCTTCACATTCTGCAACGCCATAAGCCAAAGGGAATTGGCCATTGTTCCCATCCAAAGCCATTTCCGTAAGCAACACCCCTTTGTATGGACCTGTTTTCAATAAAAGTTGCAATTATATCTTGATTAGGTAACATACTTGCATATAAAAACCAAGTGATTTGGTGAGATTTTCAATTTGTACCTTTAAGGTGACATGCATCTATGCTTATCAAGGGTCTAGAATGAAGTTTGAAGGCATTGATTGCAGATCCATGACATATCAACATTCTCTTGAAAGTTGGATTCCTACCCACCACGGATGGAAGTGTCCAATTAATCCAACATTTAGAGGTGGGGTTTCTCTCCATCAACTTTTTCAACATATTGAGCAAGTTTGTTGTACCCATCTTCGTAGGACCCATGAATCTCCTGTGCCATTAGCCTCCTCGCTCTCTAAAGTGTGTACTTGGGTACTTGAACGCCATAGTCCATCATCAACATTTCTTGCATGTTGTCCACATTAGCCTCCAGATTAGCTCTATAATAACCTATAAGCTGAGTAGCAACCCATCGACTGGTGACACTCCTGTTTGATTCAGTTCTCCTACACACATACCCCCCAATGTTGCTTCTAATCTTCCATGTTCTACTATCAGGTACAGGTGATGCATGAATCTTCCAAGTACATAGCTCATGGGAACATATCATTGTGTACTTGCAGCTGATGTTTTTCTTCTTCTTCAAGTGAATTCCTTGCTACACATCATAGTCTCTCATGACAGATAGCAACTGCTGCTTGCAAGTGAACATGTCCCCACGCTGCAAAGTGATACCAAGTACATACCAATGAAAAGTTTGAGATATTTTAGCACAGAAAAAACCAGTAGCTAATAACAAACATCAATTACATACTAAAAACTAGTAGCTTAGATGATACTAAACAAAATTTAAAAAAAAAGTAGCTACTAAATAAAAAAATTCTAGCTACAAACCAGTAGCTACAAACAGCAATTACATTCTAAAAACCCTAAACAATATATATAATACAAATAAAAAAAAACCAACCCGTAGCTACTAAACAAAAAAATCTTGGCCACAAACCAGTAGCTACAAGCTGCACTTATATACTAAAAACCCTAAACAGTATATACTATACAAAATTTTTTTAAAAAAATAGTAGCTACATACTAAAAAAAACTAGCAGCTTAGAAAGTTTTTGGAAAAAAATAACAAAAAACCCTAGCTGGCATCCAATCTCAGCAAAAGGGAAAACAAATTGCAATGAACTGCATATCAAATCTATTAGATGATATTCATAGCTAAATTGCAAATCTGAGGTGTGATTTGGTCACAGTAGCAGTAACTTTTGTCCAATCTACCAATCTTTGTACACTCTAATTAGATTTGGTCACAGTAGTAGTAACTTCTGAGGTGTGATTTGGTCACAGTAGCAGAACAAACATAGACATCTCCGGTCATTGCATACAAAATCAGCAGCTACTTACCCAATAATTAACAATAAAAAAATAAAAAAAAACAGCAGTCACATGCAGAACAAACATACACAACAAACAGTAGGACTCATCATCATACTCACTATCTTCATCATCTCTGATCGATTCTCATATAATTAACAATCGAAAGCTATTATATAATTAAGAGGGAAAAAAGCAAAATTATAAGCGAATACTATTGGGAAAAACAATGAGATGGAGAAACACGACCACATGGAAGATGGGGGATCACTTGGGTGGCTAGGAGTCGAGGGCAAGCCGTCTCTCCTTAAGACTTATTCACTAGACCGTGAATAGACTCAAGGGTAAAACCTAACTTCTTGTAAGCAAAGTTCAAGATTTCTCATGAACTCTCAAGAATGTTGCTGCAGTCTAACACCTTAGGAGTGTGTTGAAACTCTCTAGAATAGAGTAGAAGAATATTGAGGGTATGGATAAATGTACAATTCATCCACCTTATATAGAGAACTTTTGGAGACAAAGGGAGTCAAAACTTACCAATTTCATTAGGCATAATCCAAGGGATTTGTATTGAGCAATATTAATGAGAAATCAAGACTAATTTCTCAGTCAATATCATCCAAAAACATGCCTAAATACATTTGACCACAAGGCATAAATCAAGGGATTTCAAATTCAATCCCGACTGTGATCAACACGAATCGTGTTAGACCAACACGGTCCGTGTTGAAACCAACACGACCCGTGTTGGATTAACACGGTACATGTTGATCCTGTGCACATTTTCTGTGCTCTCTGGACGTCAACACGGGTCGTGTCATACTGAGCACGATCTGTGTTGAGTCCCTTTTTAAGCTTATATTCGACCTTTCCAGTCGATCCTATGTTTATAACTTATACTTTATGCCTCTTAACTCTTGAAATACTCCAACAATCCCCCGCCATTTCAAGAGTACCACTTGAAATAGCTCTGGATCCCTCACTTGGGTAAAAGATACCCTCGCCATACATGGCGACTTTTAGAAAGATTCAACACCCGAGAAATCGAGGAGTTGTTATGCGTCGTGAAAGTGTCTCCCGACTTGAACCTTCACTTAGTGTCTGTAAATTCAATCAGTTTGAATGCACAAGTAGACTAGTCTTTGAACTATACATCATTATTTAACTAATTGGATACATATCACACACACAACCCAAAACCTTGCTTAAAATAAAGACACTATTTCAAACTGGCCATGTGTCCCATACCCTCCGCGAGAACAATCAAGCCCAGCCCTAGGCTATCCGAAGCGGCCCACTTCACGTCCTCGCATAGGCAGACTTTTACGCCCCATAATAGAGCTCCCCATCCCATCCATTCAAAGTCTGTTAATGAGTCATAAACTCAAACCTCTTGAACATTACGGTTCTTGAGCATCATCTTGTCCTTGGGATGATTTATCTTAAATATTTTGATGCTCCCATTATCATTCAACGTTGTGGACCATTGAACTTAAGCTTAACCAAAAGTGTCAAGCGTGAGTTGAAGTTTCGTTGATGACAATTTATAAGTGGGCTTTACTCCCATCCCCTTATCAAGGATCACTAGATACTCTCGTGACCTTTCAAGAATGTGATCATGATACTTTTGAGTGCCCTCTTTAACTAAGATCACTAGGTAATACGTATCTTTCCATGACCTGACTTATCATGATCATATCTTAAACTTAACATTTCTTTCCTTCATTATAGTTATGATTACACCATCACAATATAGGATTAGGTAAGAAATACTTTACCTCTTATCATAGTATGACTCAACCATCGCATTATAAGCTTTGGTAAACTTTAAAAATTGAGTTCGCATTTGAACTTACAAAATCGAATGCTTTAGTAGGCGACAAACCTTTGAACTATACATTCTTTTTGTAATGCCAAAATCTCATGAACTCAAACCTTGATTATAACATTATCCAAATAACATGGATAATCCTCGTAATGCTCATGAAGAGATTTCTATAACCTTGTCCAAGATGTTGAACTATTTGTATAGTTACCTTGAAAGAAATGCTTACAAGATGAAAATTTCTTTTGATTTTTCTCATTCTTTTTCTTATCACCATGTCTTCATCCAAGTACCTTGGATTACATAGCCACTAATTATACCTTAGAACAACCTTATAAATCAAATTAACATTTGATTTTCCATGTTCTTTGTATAAATCAAAAGATGGAATCTAATTTCCATGAAACTTAAGTGTTTCCTCAAGTGTTACACATAAGATGAAATCTCTTCCAACTTAAACTTGAGGAAACACTTAGGGTCCGTTTGGACCTAGGAAAACAAGATGGGAAAAAAATCTCATGGAAAAAAAATTAGGAGGAAAAAATTTTTGGGGTAAAGTAAATTTCTTTCTCTTGTTTGGTTTAAGTAAATTTTGAAGGAAAAAAATTGATTTTCTATTCAATTTTCTTTTCCTTGTTTGGTTTTAGGAAAAATGCATGGAAAAATAAAATTTGCAAGAAAACTTGTGAATATCAAGTTTCATTTTTTTAGATCATATGATGTGATTTGGGAGAGAAAGAGAGAGTTAGAGAGAGAGAGGGGGAGAGAGAGAGAGAGAGAGAGAGGGAGAGAGAGAGAGAGAAAAGAGAGTTAGAGAGAGAGAGGGGGAGAGAGAGAGAGAGAGAGAGAGAGAGAGAGGGAGAGAGAGAGAGAGAGTTAGAGAGAGAGAGAGAGTTAGAGAGAGAGAGAGAGAGAAGAGAGTTAGAGAGAGAGAGTGAGAGAAAGAGAGAGAGAGAGAGAGAAGAGAGTTAGAGAGAGAGAGCGATAGAGAGAGAGAGAGAGAGAAAAGAGAGTTAGAGAGAGAGAGAGAGAGAGAAGAAGAAGAAGAAAGAGAAGAGACTTAGAAAGAAAGAAGAGAGAGTGCATGAGAGAAAGAGGGAAGAGAGTTAGAGAGAGAGAGAGAGATAGAGAGAGAGAAGAGAGAGAGAGAGAGAGAGAGAGAGAGAGACTTACAGAGAGAGAGAGAGAGAGAGAGAGAGGAGAGTTAGAGAGAGAGAGAGAGAGAGAGAGAGAGAGAGTTAGAGAGAGAGAGAGAGAGAGAGAGACGAGTTAGAGAGAGAGAGAGACGAGTTAAAGAGAGGATGAAAAGAAAGGTTGGCTTTGATCCAAAAATTTTCTCCCAACTTTCCTTTCATTTTTGAAGGGAAAATTTTTTATTCATTGTTACTCCAAATTTTCCATGCAATTTTCCAACTATTTTTTTTCCATTCCTTTTTCTTCAATCCAAACAAAGGAAAGATTTTCATTTTCCAAAATAATTTTTTTTTCAGGAAAATTGGAATCTAATAAACCAAACTTTATGTCCATTTTGATCTAACAAACCAAACTTACCTTTTTGTTAATGGCATACTATACTTAATATTATATTTTTTTGATTGAACTTCTACCACTTTTCGATCATCGGAAAAATGACGTCAATCTTTTGTGCTGAGGTGGAGTGTTTTATATGATAAAAATAAAGATAAATTGAAGATGACTTGTGTTTTATGACTTGGCAGCCTTCTCCTAATCTAACTCACCATTATCCCCTCAAAAAAAAGAATTCAGTAAAATTAAACCGCATCCCAAACAATAATAATCCCCCACAAAAAATGAAAAACCTCTTTAATATGAATTTATCTTTATTTTTATCATATAAAACACAAGTCATCTTCAATTTATCTTTATTTTTATTATATAAAACACTCCACCTCAGCATAAAAAATTTCACGTCATTTTTTCCGTGACCAGAAAATGGTTGAGGTTCAATCAAAAAAATATAATGTTAAGTATAGTATGCCATTAACAAAAAGGTAAGTTTGGCTTGTTAGATCAAAATGGACATGAAGTTTAGTTTATTAGATTCCAATTTTCCTTTTTTTTTCATGTTGTTTTCCAAGGTCCAAATGGACCCTTAAGTTTCATGGAAATTAGATTCCATCTTATGTGTAACTTAAAACATCACACTTTCAACCATTTGCTACAAAGATGGAATATCATAAATTTGAATACCATATGTAATGAAACTTATTACATATTTTAACATTGGCTAGGCGAGAAAGAACCTCAATCGATCTTGAATGATTATCTTATAATTATATGACCTTTACTTATATGATCAAACATCATTCTAATTAAGGTCATGTTTCCTTATATATGATTAGATCCACTTCTTAAATATTAGACCGTGGAACTCATAACCTTTCGTCCCGTATGCCAATCTTACTTATAATATTAATCCATAAACCACTTAAGGAAGGATCAAACAAATGTATATGAGAGTCATATGCATTTCCCTTTGTAGCAAACTTGATTGAATCCTACATATCAAACATGCAAACTTTTAATTAATATACTATTAACAAATGAAGCAATGATCATCCAGTTTTATAACACATGAACTTAGGTAAACATCATGTGTTCAAAACATATGATCATGCACATAGTCCACCATGCATACATTATGCAAGTTATCTTATAGTAGATACATCCTACTCACATTCATACATGATGAACACTTATAATCTCATAAAATGTCGATAAAGCCAAGTACAAGTATTCGACTTAAACACATGAATGTTTAATCATGATTATCCTTGCATCTTACATAATCATATTGTAGATACCAAAATAATGTTCTAGACCAGGAAAATACCTGGCATCTGTCAAGACAGTCCAGTTAAAATCCTGGCGGATTTGCTCGGACAGACCCAGGAAAATTCTTGTGGACTAACCCAGGAAAAACCACTCGGATTTTCCAGCGATCCCAAACAAATCCAGTACAAATCCTGGCGGAATTCCCAGACCAACCCAAGAAGATCCACGCGGATTTTCCAGGTCGGCCTAGCACAAATCCTCGCGGATTTGCCCAGTACCACGCAGATTTCACAGATTCGGGCCCAGAAAATCCTCGCGGATCCGGACCAAGGTCCAGCCTGGAGTCACGCGGATCCGGGCCAAAATTCAGCCTGGAGTCTCACGGATCCCGGCCAAAGTTCAGCCCAAAATTCTATTAGAGCCACGCGGATTTGTCAGCCTAGCCTGGCAGTGGGAGTCACGCGGATTTGTCAGCCTAGCCTGGCAGTGGGAGTCACGCGGATTTGTTAGCCTAGCATGGCAGTGGGAGTCACGCGGATTTGTCAGAACTCAGTACATAAATTCAGCTCAAAAGCAAGTCTTGCGGATTTTTGAATCCCAGCTGGGATCCTCGCGGATTTAGCAGATTTGGCCCAGGAAATCCTCGATTGCGCGGGTTTGATCCAACTGAGCCAAAATATGAAGGTTGCGCGGATTTCATGAATTTGGGCCAAGATGTCAAAGTTGCATGGATCCAAATTTAAAGTCGCATAACACAGAAATCCGCGTGGATCCGATTTCTGGGTCAACCCAGAAATCCGCGTGGATCCGGATTCTGGGTCAACCCAGAAATCCGCGTGGATCCGATTTCTGGGTCAACCCAGAAATCCGCGTGGGTCCGGATTCTGGGTCAACCCAGAAATCCGCGTGGATCCGGATTCTGGGTCAACCCAGAATCACGCGGATTCGGTGCAGTTATGGTCAAGCATGGCGGTTTATTTTTTTCAAACGGTCAAGTAAACCGCCGAAGCGGTTGCAGGAGGAGTTGCGCGGATTTCAGGCAACTACTGAAAACTACCTTCTCCCCCTTTGCTTATTTAAGGATCCGCGCGGATCCTTTCGAGGGGTTGGCAATTTTTCTTCTCGGCGGGAGATCTCCAGAAAAACTGGGACAGTTTCCAGGCAAACTTGAGAGAGTTTGTGAAATCCGCGTGGATTTCACTGGTTGAGTTCATCACACAGTTCTTGGGCACACATCAGGTCCGCGCGGATTTGGTACAATCCGCCACCCTTCCTATCTTTTCCATCTTTTCTTTCGTTCAATTTCGTTTCGTTTTTTTTCTAAAATATGTAACAATGTAGCCGGTAGATCCCCGCCCGCTGTAATTTAGTTTATTTTTCTCGTTTTTTTTGTTATTTCATCCAGTATGTGAACTTTATCATTTCATTCCGAATGCATGCATTTTTTTCCTTAATTCGTGACAACTTTACTTTTTATTAGTGTGTAAAACCCGACCTATTAAAGGCCGCTTCGGCGGGCGGTGCAAGGGCATCCCCCTACACGGACACCTTTACCCCCGGATCTGATTTTTTTGGTTCGAGACCGGAGTCATCTTTTTTTCTTTTTTTTTGTTTTGTTAATTTTTTCCAAAATTAACTGGCGACTCCTTTTTATTTATGCAAATTAATGTCATTTTGGGCCGAACCCTTTGCTCAAATCTTCAGTACCCGTAACTGGAACAAGCGCCTCAGCCAGGAGCACTGTTCAGAAATCCGCGTGGATTTCTGGCCAGTGGGCCTGATCTGATCCTTGTTCTAATTGCGAAAGGTCACTGAACCCAAGGTGATGGACTGTGCCGTACGTATTGGCCGGGAGATCCTCGCGGATTTTGGGCCGTATGCAAACCCAGTCCACCATTTTGGTGTCTAAAGACCAATATCCCATTCGGAATGGGTCCGGGCCTCGGGTAATCTGAGAAATCCGCGTGGATCTCCGATCACACCGGGCTCATGGGCCATTCCGAATAGATACTTGTACTGTAATTTTGAGGTAAAAGAGTTGACCCGATTCGGCATTTAGGCGCACGGAAAATATTCTATAACTTAAAGGAAATTATTGAAACTTGTACCCTATGAAAAAATAAGCAACCCTACGTCGAATCGACCCTCCGTGGGGGACCGTGCCCTCCGGGCCGCGGGCCTTACAGTGGCGACTCCACTGGGGACTTATTAGTGGGTAAGACTTGAAAAGTTGGGTTTTTTTTTTTTTAAAAAAAAAGTTGTCACTTTTTCTACTTTAGGCATATTTGCATTTTTCGGGGCTTCCCCTTTGTTGGGCACAAAAGGCACCGTTTAGGTTTTATCCTTATTTTTGCCATTTTTGGGAGAACAAAACCATTCAACTTGGTGGATCCAATTAGATCTTCACCAAGCCGGTGGTTGTTTTTCCACTCGTGCACCACTCCTTAGTCCATAGGACAAAAAGGGAGCAACCTGAGTGTACTAATCTCACCATGCACCCCATGGGAGACCAAACACTTAGGACACGGGTTAGAGGTTAGGAAACCGTACCATACCACCTCGAACATAGACCCTTGGTGTAACAACCCACCCCAAAATCATGTTTAATTATTTATAAAGCACAGAAATTATCCAAATCGCGTTATAAATTTTTCGCGTTTACCTTTATTTATTTATTAATTTATTTATTTATTTATTGTTATCGGTGTCGTGTCTCGTGCAGGAGATGGCCAAGATGCCGAATTATCGGCTTAAAAAAAATTTTACTTTATATGTTCATTCAATGAGTTAAAGTATTTCAGGTTATACGATTTGTGTTATAAAGTTATTTACACGTTAAGTTAATTTGTATCGGGTTTTACCGTTTACGCTATTTTCTTAACCGAAAGGGGTCTAATTATTCGACCCCGTAACATTTGTATCTTCTTGCCCAAAACTCTAATTTATTTGGGTTATATTTATTTCATTTAAGTGCAAGTAATATTTATATTTCATTTATTTGGATTTTCTACATCCAAGTGTTATTTTATTTTAACCCAATTATTACCAATTGATTTTATTTTAGTACAAGTAAATTATTTAAGGTTATTACATTACAATTATTGTATTTAATTTACAAATTCAGATTTGTATTAAGTGTAGAGGGAGTATATGGAATGGTATTAGTTAAAGGGGGGTTATTTCATTTCAACCCATTTTAATTTCATCACAACTCTCACACTTTCTCTCTCTACCCTCTCCCTCTTCCTCACTGCCGCCAGCCCCAGCCAGCCCTGCTGGCTTTTTCCCACGGCGCCGTTCCACCAGCCGGTGGTGGCCGCCGGCCACCCTCTCCCTTCTCTTCGGTTTTCATCAATTTTTAACCCAAGGGTAATCTCTCAAACCCCCAAATTCAAATCTTTTATGCCCTAATCTGAGTTTTATGTTTTGTATATGTTTTCTTTGCAATTTCTACTCCTTTTACTCTCTTCTAGTATAAATTTCAAGTCACAATTGTATTGGTTAAGTTAGGTTTTGATTTTGGAGTATATTCATGTGATTCTTGAAGAGTTATTGAGATGTTAGAGTTGAATTCATGGTGGATGATGTTTATATGTTTATGCATGTGGTTTTTGGGGCCTTTGATGAATGGATCTTCATGAGTTATATTCTGAAAGTATAGTGGATTAAGGTTATTTGGGATTTGGTGGTGTTTTAATATGTTTAAGGGTGAAAAAATCGAGTTAAAAACTGGAATTGTCGGTAAATAACGGTTCTGGTTCGAATCTGGAAATTTACAGTACCATAAAAGTGGGATTTTTGCCCAGATTTCCACTCCTTTTGATAGCCTAAAGTGTTAGCAAACCATAGGCTTTGGAATTTCGATTTTCCGACATGTATAGCCCGAGTTACGACCAAAACCGTAACCTCACGTTTTTATATACGATTTCTGAGTCAGTGTTTTGAGGACTGATTTTCGGACCTTTAGAGACTTCCTTAGTCTTTATAGTAAACATGAAAGTTTTAGCTAGCATTCTGAGCTTTCCGGAAATGTATCATATGCGTCCATACGATGTCTGGATTAAAAGATATAGAGTTTCCCCTGAAGGGTTGCAATCTGACCTCTGCCCAGAATTCTTAAGTGCATGTCTGATTTGTTGGCCATTTTTCGTCCCTTTAGAGACTTTATTGGTTTTAGTGATAAACATAAGAGTTTTAGGCCACGTTGCAAGCTTTCCGGAAAGGTGTGGTTCATAGTCATCCGATATCGGGAGTATAAGTTACAAGCCCGGGAAGCAGGGCTATCCAGAACAACATTTCTGACCAATTTGGTTTATGTAAATGTATGTCTTTTGGGCCTTAAATCAACCCAATAAGGGGTTCTAAGCATGAATGGGCCATGGTTATAGGTTGTCATTGTAGAGTTATGTGTTTAAAGCTAAAAGTACCATCTTGGAGTCTCAAGGGAGTCCTAAGGGTAGTCTCCAAAAGCTAATGGGTTTGATAAAGTATTTCACTTCCCCATCTTCCTTTAGAATATTATTCAATGTCTTGAGCTAGCTAAGAGTTTCTTCTAGCTTGGTAGCTTCCAAGTTCAAAGTTACTTCCATCTTTATTGCTTAAATCATTGACCCAAGCTTGTTCTTATTGCATTCGAATATGTTTATCGTACTCCGTTTTATCGTTCATTTGCTATCGTATGATCAAGCCATAGTTAACTCCATTGTTCGCATCCTAGCTTTCAAGTGTAAGCACCCCATTCATCGTCAATTCAAGCTAATTTTATTGGATTCAAGCCCTTTCATTTGAATCATATTCTACGTCATTATGTTCATGTTTTCCGACTCGGAAATTTCTAAGGTTTTATATGCACTGCTTCTGTCCGGGCCATTTTTCGGGCCCTTCCTTTCATTTCTAGCCTTTGAGCCAGTTGACAAAGTTAAAGATCATGTTTTTCCCTATTCCGGGATGTACTCTTTTACGTCGTTTCGATTTTCCTAACTCACGTTATGCTACAAACGCTATTTTGATACAACCTGAAATTTTTATTCCTAAAGTTGTTTCATTTATATTACTAAGTTTCCAAACTCGTGAAACTAATTTAGAACCTTATTCGGTTCTTCATGTTTATGTATGCTTCAATTGGTTGACAAAGTTTCAAAGGCCATCTCCAAGCCGAGCCGAGCCGCCAAGGTTTTTAGCGTCTTAAGGTACGCAAATTGTCCAACTCTTGTTCTATTTAAATTCAAGTACAGTTTTATTGCATAGTTATATTCTAACGATTTTATTGTTTTATAAGTGGTCCCGAAACTTATTCTACAGTAGCTAGAGTAAAGTCTAGCCTTATTTTACAGGCTCCTGTCGGAGTAATCTTGACCTGGCGATCATCGCTTAGATCACCCATCCAAACTCGAGATCGGTTTGGGCGTACGTGCGTGAGATGTTTCGGCATCGATCTAAAAGGGACACCATATCTTACTTTATGAAATCATTTCAATGTTAAGCACAGCATATGCATAGAAATTTTATAGCTTAAAGTATTCAAAGGTTTAGCATGCTTTATATCCCCTATCCCGTTTTCAAAATGAATTTAAATGCCGGCACTAAAAACCGTTTTCGAACGGTTTGACGTGTTGGAGGTTTACGTACTGAGTGTTTCCCCACTCACTTTGCGAATGTTTCTAATGTTTTGTTTTAGGCGGTCCGAGCTCCCAGGATAAAGGCGAGGTTAAGCAGGAGTAAGTCGTCTGTACAGGGTGGTTCTCTAAAGGCGATCGATGATCGGTAATCAAGGTTACTCAAGGGCATTAAAGGCCACTTGGTTGTGGAAAGTCTGTATGACATGTTTAATTAAAGGTTGTATAATGTATTTGTACTCTAAGTTTAGCAGTTGTGTTGTATGGAGTTAAGTACAGTTTTATGGTGGATTGTTATATTGTGGTATTGTGTTTTTGCCTTGTCCCGAGTGGGGACGGCGGTAATGCCTCGACCTAAGGTGTTCCGCTGCGCTAATCACAGGTTTGGGATTCTAAAGAATAGTCTTAATCTTGTGATTAAGGTTGGGGCGTTACACTTGGTTAGGTTGGAATTCACTTGTGTGCTATGTGCTCTTTATAGCCTTCGAACCCGAGACCATGCCTTAATGCTTAGAAAAAAAAAACAAACATAAAAGACGGGCATTTTGCATGCTGGACCGAGATAACTGATTTGGTCCATACAAAGCGGGAACCACGCGGATCCTCGCGGATCTCGTCCACTGGATCAATTTTGTATGGCCCAAATCAGTGGTCTGGTTCTCTGTTTAGGTTGTCGGCTTTGGTTTAGGCCCAATAGGGGACTTGAGCCCAAGAAATCCGCGTGGATCTTGGCGCGCTCAGACCCTACGGGGCCTAACCCGAGGCGTGTCGGGTTTTTCCATTTGGGTTGCAGATTGTGATTTGGCCCATGCAAAGACCGAGCCCACGGGATCCTCGCGGATTTTGGATCGGGCCGGACTTTGTATGGTCCAAATCATTTTTCTCTCCTCTTCTCGGTTTAGGTGTTAGAACGTGAATTTGGGCTCGGAAGTGGGCCTGAGCCCAAGAAATCCGCGCGGATTTCTGGGGAGCTCGGTCCTGCTCGAATCCAAGTTCAGGTGTTCTGATGGTGTTGGTCAGCATACATGTGTTTTGGTCGGTACCGGCAGTCCATCTGAGTCACACAGGTCAGCTCGGGCCACATGGATCCACGCGGATTTGTAGTGGAGCCCGGCCCTGTGTGGTTCAAATGGTCTGTTTGGTGGTCATTGTCAGCCAAAAAAGGGTATGTTTAGCCCTTATGTGAGGCCTGAGTTTGCTTCAGATTCGACCCGATAAGATCTAAATATCTCGTTTTTGGGTTTAGGGTCTGCATTTTGCATAAGTCTTTTTAGGGGTCATTTCATGCATAAAGTCTTAGGAGTCGACATTGAGCTGAGTCTTCAGATCCCTCTACATTTCAGGACAGAATAGGTTGGTTCCGGGTTTACCAAAGGGACGAAACTGGTCGGTTGAAGACTTTTGACATTCATTACGACAGCAACGAAGATCGCGCATCGTCGGGGGCAACTGAAAGGCAACTAACTGACGAGGGAGCATCTGAAGAGGGTATCGAATCTTCTGTGATAGACCCATCTGAAACAATGGCGGACCCAAATGGTGACAACCATGAAGAGCACCTACATAATGACCAAGGAGAGGAGCAAGCACCTCCTCCACCTCCTCCAAATTCTGAGTTGGAGCAGCTCACCAACATAATTCTAAATATGCAAGTGACTATGAATGCACAGCTAGAGGCACAGAATCAGAGAATTGATGCTGTCATTCATGCCATGGAGGAGGCGAAGAATTCAAATGAGAAAAATCGCACTATGGGTGAGAATGAACTACAATCAGGGAAGGAAAAAGATGAGTCAGTCCAGGGGGTATCAAACTCTAGACTAGACCGTATCGAACAAATGCTGAAGGAGTCTACGCTTTTCAACAACCAATTCATGGATGATATTGGTTTCACACCAGTTCCAAGAGGCAGATTGCCTCCGAAATTCAACATGCCTGATATAAAGTTTCATGGCACTGAAAACCCACATCAACATGTGCGGAATTTCTTGGGAGCAATGACATTAAAAGGGGTAGAAGAGGATATTTACCATATCATTTTTCCTTGGACTTTAGGCCCGGACGTCATGAAGTGGTATAATACACTGAGTCCTATCAAGTCCTCTCAATGGAGCTCACTTTGCAGGGAGTTCCTTCATCAGTACTCCTACAATGTTGACATACCCGTCACTTTAAGGGACATGGAGCTCATGAAGCAAGGAGAGGAAGAGACATTCTCTGACTACTTCGCTCGATGGAGGGCGAAAGCAGCTCAAATGGTAGATCGACCTTCTGAGGAACATCAAGTAGATATGCTTGTGCAAGGCTTACAACCCTCGTACAACACCCACCTAAGGTTCCAACCTATTAAGGACTTTGCATCACTAAGATTGGCTGGAATCAAAATCGAAAGTGAACTGGCTAACTGGGGACTGGAAGAACACTTATACTAATAAGCAAACTTCCAGCCTAGCAAGGGAAACGAGGAGAATACCTTAGAACGCTCCATGTGCTGAAGCACTAGAACAACTTCCAAGAAAAGGATGAGCCAATAGAAAATACTTTGAGCTTGGGAGGCTGGTGAATTCTACAAGTACCACAGAGTTTGGGGACATTACACTGAACAAGATGTCTAGGTCGAAGCAATTATTCAGTCGAAATGCTTTGAGTTGTATTGCCTTGTGCAAGCCATTTTTTCTTGAGTACTTCTTGCATGATTGTTGAATCTTAGTAATTGTTTATCTTTTTTGAGCTAGTTGAAGAGTTAGTAGAATAACCCGTGAGATTTTGAGCCTTCATAGACTATTCATTATATATATAGTCTCAATTTTCTTTTTGTGTGTAACTCTTCCATGTGGGCATCTCTAGAACTTGGCTTGACATTCCTTAAAATCACATTTGGCATATGCATTGAGTTAATATGATTGAGGCATCTTTTTGTTAGCTACATAGCCAAATAGCCACCTGACATTTTGACCTCTTTTTGCAAGCCCTTGCTAACCCTTTTCCCTGTCTTGTTGTTTACCCTATAAGTGTGCACCCTTGGCCTTTACATAATTTTCTACCTTTAGCCAAGATAGAATGAGCAACAGTTCAGTTGTTTGGGGCTGTTTCGTGGTCGATTATTGAGAGTGAGTAGTTGGTTTGTTGCTACAAGAGAAGTACATTGTTGAATATCTTCTCTCCCCTTTTATCTTCAAAGATTGTAATTTGTAACTATTCGGGTTCGAGTTGTTCCTTACATATTCATGCTATTCATTGAAAAAAGAAAAAGAAAAAGTTCAAAAACAAGGAATTCGCAATAAAAAAGCAAAAAAAAAAAACAAAAAGTAAAAAAAAAAAGAGAAAAAAGAAAAAAAAGAAAAAGAAAGACGGAGTTTTTTTTTATTTTAGATTTTTAGTACTCCATCCTAAGTTTCATTTGTTGGGGAGGTTTTGCGCTCTTTTGGAGGTGTTGCGCTGCATGAAGTGGAAATGTCGTTGCTCTTTAGGTATTTGTCTACTTAGCTCCACATTTCTCAAATAATTTCCCTTCTTGCCCTAGCCTAAACCACATTACAACCTTTTGAAAGTCCTCATGATTAGCATTTTTGCATGTTGTCCTCAGTGATGGAGGGTTGAGAGTCTTGCCAAGCTTATGGCAGCTGTATGCATCGGAACGAGTTTGAGTGAACCCTTACATATTTCTAAACACATTGAGAGGAGTGTTCCATTTTACCTAAAGTGAGGATCTACTAGCTTCACTAGCTCACCAATTGCTAAGGTGATACATGATTGTTTAGAGGTACAACATAGTGTAACTGGTTTGTGTCTTGGTTTTACGCTCATAGTATTGAAATAGAGTTTGCTTTTACATGATTTTGACCTTATGCATCATTGTTTCTCTCACTGGTCTTATTGTTATGTGATATGAGGTCTTGCTCGTGAAGTCTCACACCTTCTTTTCTTCATGGCTTACACTGGAGGCTTTCTCTTCTCCTCTGTACGTCTTCCTTTCGAATTGGGGGCTTTCTTTTCCCTTTTGTCTTCCTTTCAAACTGGGGGCTTTCTCTTTCCCTCCGTTTCCTTTTTAAATTGAGGGCTATCAAGATACAATTTCCTGATCACTACAGGTTGCATCCAGGGACAAAATTTTTTTCCCTTTGCTCACCTTTTAGCAGTCAATCTAGGGTGCCTAAGAGTAGGCATTTCGTTCTCATCTCTTCTCGTGGAAATGACAAGTTGGTCTTGTCACTTTCCTTCATGTTCATCGGATAGCAAGGTCAAGCTCTACTATCCAGTAACAATAAGCTAGATAAGGAAAGTCCTAACAGATGTTTGTGGAAAAGCCCTCGCAGGATTTTCAAGAGAAAATGTTCATCATCAATTCTTCTAGCAACATTTTACATAAGAACAACTTTTTTTAAGCATGTTCATCACAAGTCAAGTCCCTATAATCCCTCACGAATTTTTGGGCAATGAGATCATTTGGATATTTTCATGGTAGCTTGCATGGTCCACAATTTTAAAGAGAATTTCTCAGGTGATTGTATAATTGGACTACTTTTTTTAAGCATGTTCAACATCGGGTCTAATACTAGAAGCCAAGCTCTTGAACAACTTTTACAAAAGCATGTTCACATATATCAATTTCGGCTGGGAAATGCGGGTTTTGTTGGCACAACATCCTAGGAAGATTTCTCATTCATGAAGTTCTTACGGACTCTTGGTGGCTTATCACCCCGAGCATATCCCTCCTAGTATATTCACATATGAGTCAAGAAGCATCAACAAAACTGGACAAACTAAGAAAATTCTATGCCTTAAAGACAAGGCCAAATATAGCAACTGGTGACCAGAACCAGCAACTATCTTTAAGTTATTAGCCACTGACCTATTTCATCAGCAACTAAATACTTACTCCACCTTTTGAACTACGATGGCCTGATTTCACTCATAAAGTGGATACGTAGGAAGCTTTTATAAAGTCCGGCCCAAATAATTGAACAAAAGTAACTTCTTTTGAGCGGTTTCCCAAAAGGATCTTATCCAATTTCCAGGTCATGCTCAAGCGGGCTAAGGCAGAATTCGTGCGAAATTTTTCTAAGAGCTCTCGCGGACTTTATAACCCATAGACACTCAAACCTCTTCTCTCGTCGATTATTTAAGTCCGACCGGAATCTTGGCACATTCCGTGTTGACAGAAGCTGTCGCGGTTCCCTCGAGGTCTACAACTAGGGTGTTTCAGGATATTGATTAAGATTCATCATATATTTGCAAAAGGGGTCGTAGCTGAGGGTACGAGTGAAGACTAAAAAAGCTCGTGGATTTTGGTTCCCTCTATTTGAAGCGTTCTAATATTTCCAGTGTTATCGACCACAGCTCAATATCTAGACTCTCATATTCGTTGCATGTGTGTCTTGCATCCTCATGAGTTAAAAAGATAGTTTGTATAGAGTGCATTAGCATCATGCATTATTAGAGAAATAGAGTCCATCCATTGCATCATAAAAGATAAATGAACGGTCTAAGCATTATACATGCACTCGGTGCTCTTCAGCAGAGATTAAATCAATCACCAAAGATCTTGCAAGGCATGTCCCAAAACTCTCTCCAATTTTGGACTAAGCCCAACAAGATAGTGGAGCTTACACCAAACATGTCGCAGACTTTAGTGATCAAAAGCAAGACTTCAGACATGAACGAATCTTCCGCTGGCTCCAATTGGGTGCAAAGCTCTCGCAGAATTTCGTGAACTCACCAAGCGAAGCATAATGGGAGCTTCAAGTCCTTGTTGATCCCAAAGCAGAAATCCTCGACGATTTTACTAAATGTCAACATAAGCAAATGTCTTATCATAAATTTGACTCAGGATCATCATGGGGAGAATTAGAGTTGTAGTTTGAAGCAGCTAAAAAGTGATTCTCCAAACCCATCGGGGTGCTTCGCCAATTCGCGAGTCCTTCATTGATTCTCAGGTCCCTTGCAGGTTATGCCATCAAGCCAGATTCCCGGGTTCCTCGAGGATTCTGTCATCGAACATGACAGACTCAACTGAGCTAAAGCAGTATCTTGTAGATTCCAACACAAGCATGGCAAGACTCATCTCGACTTAAACAAAGCTGTGCCAACTCCATCCAGACGCTGATCCTCCATCATCAAGTTGGAACCCTGAGTTCCTCATCAATCCCCATCGGCTGACAGGGAGTTTTCACATCGGATAGCAGGATTTTTTTCCACTATCCTCATTTATCCTTTAAGATAATAATAATGACATACTCATAAACTTAAGTGTCTTTTGCAGGTACCAATCCTTGAATACGACTTAGGCTACCCTCGAGAAATTCATCAAAGCCTGGACGACCTCCAGCAACCAAGTCAGCATCGGACTACCTCCGGTCAATTTCCAGCATTCAAGCTATCCTTGAATCGTCGAAGCCTGGACTACCTCCAGCAATTTCAAGCGGACTACCTCCGGATATCATCCAAGTGTTCGGGCTACCCCCGAGAAATTCATCAAGGCCTGGACTACTTCCAGCAATTTCAAGCGGACTACCTCCGCATACCATCCAAGTGTTCGGGCTGCCCCCAATAAATTAATCGAGTCTTGGACAACCCCCAGCATTTCCAGATCGGACTACCTCCGGCCACACTTCAACTCATTCAGATCACCTCCGACTAATTTTTCGGGCCAACCCAGGAAGATCCAACAGACTAGCCCCAACAGTCTCAAAGCATACTTTGACTTTCGTCTTACTCAGACTCAGTCAAAGTGGGGGCTAACTGTAGATACCAAAATAATGTTCTAGACCAGGAAAATACCTGGCATCTGTCAAGACAGTCCAGTTAAAATCCTGGCAGATTTGCTCGGACAGACCCAGGAAAATTCTTGTGGACTAACCCAGGAAAAACCACGCGGATTTTCCAGGCGATCCAAAGACAAATCCAGTACAAATCCTGGCGGAATTCCTAGACCAACCCAAGAAGATCCACGCGGATTTTCCAGGCCGGCCTAGCACAAATCCTCGCGGATTTGCCCAGTACCACGCAGATTTCACAGATTCGGGCCCAGAAAATCCTCGCGGATCGGACGAGTCCACTGAGTCACGCGGATCCGGGCCAAAATTCAGCCTGGAGTCTCGCGGATCCCGGCCAAAGTTCAGCCCAAAATTCTATTAGAGCCACGCGGATTTGTCAGCCTAGCCTGGCATTGGGAGTCACGCGGATTTGTCAGCCTAGCCTGGCAGTGGGAGTCACGCGGATTTGTCAACCTAGCCTGGCAGTGGGAGTCACGCGGATTTGTTAGCCTAGCATGGCAGTGGGAGTCACGCGGATTAGTCAGAACTCAGTACATAAATTCAGCTCAAAAGCAAGTCTTGCGGATTTTTGAATCCCAGCTGGGATCCTCGCAGATTTAGCAGATTTGGCCCAGGAAATCCTCGATTGCGCGGGTTTGATCCAACTGAGCCAAAATATGAAGGTTGCGCGGATTTCATGAATTTGGGCCAAGATGTCAAAGTTGCACGGATCCAGCCCAAAGTCAGTACAACACAGAAATCCGCGTGGACCCGGATTCTGGGTCAACCCAGAAATCCGCGTGGACCCGGATTCTGGGTCAACCCAGAAATCCGCGTGGACCCGGATTCTGGGTCAACCCAGAAATCCGCGTGGGTCCGGATTCTGGGTCAACCCAGAAATCCGCGTGGATCCGGATTCTGGGTCAACCCAGAATCACGCGGATTCGGTGCAGTTATGGTCAAGCATGGCGGTTTATATTTTTCAAACGGTCAAGTAAACCGCCGAAGCGGTTGCAGGAGGAGTTGCGGATTTCGTGCAACTGAAAACTACCTTCTCCCCCTTTGCTTATTTAAGGATCCGCGCGGATCCTTTCGAGGGGTTGGCAATTTTTCTTCTCGGCGGGAGATCTCCAGAAAAACTTGGACAGTTTCCAGGCAAACTTGAGAGAGTTTGTGAAATCCGCGTGGATTTCACTGGTTTAGTTCCTCACACAGTTCTTGGGCAAACATCAGGTCCGCGCGGATTTGGTACAATCCGCCAGCCTTCCTATCTTTTCCATCTTTTCTTTCGTCAATTTCGTTTCGTTTTTTTTCTAAAATATGTAACAATGTAGCCGGTAGATCCCCGCCCGTTGTAATTTAGTTTATTTTTCTCGTTTTTTTGTTATTTCATCCAGTATGTGAACTTTATCATTTCATTCCGAATGCATGCATTTTTTTTCTTAATTCGTGACAACTTTACTTTTTATTAGTGTGTAAAACCCGACCTAGTAAAGGCCGCTTCGGCGGGCGGTGCAAGGGCATCCCCCTACACCGACACCTTTACCCCCGGATCTGATTTTTTTGGTTCGAGACCGGAGTCATCTTTTTTTCTTTTTTTTTTGTTTTGTTAATTTTTTCCAAAATTAACTGGCGACTCCTTTTTATTTATGCAAATTAATGTCATTTTGGGCCGAACCCTTTGCTCAAATCTTGATGCATCGTAATCGAACAAGCGCCTCGGCCGGGAGCACTGTTGTAAATCGCGTGGATTTCGGCGATGGGCGATCCGATCCTTGTTCTAATTGCGAAAGGTCATCAACCCAGGTGATGGATCTGCGTACGTATTGGCCGGGAGATCCTCGCGGATTTTGGGCCGTATGCAAACCCAGTCCACCATTTTGGTGTCTAAAGACCAATATCCCATTCGGAATGGGTCCGGGCCTCGGGTAATCTGAGAAATCCGCGTGGATCTCCGATCACACCGGGCTCATGGGCCATTCCGAATAGATACTTGTACTGTAATTTTGAGGTAAAAGAGTTGACCCGATTCGGCATTTAGGCGCACGGAAAATATTCTATAACTTATAGGAAATTATTGAAACTTGTACCCTATGAAAAAATAAGCAACCCTACGTCGAATCGACCCTCCGTGGGGGACCGTGCCCTCCGGGCCGCGGGTCCTACACATATATTAACAAGCCTTAACCATATGCGTCAATATGTAAGCCACAAATATTAGCATACGAACCATACAAAGTATGAACCTTCTCATAAACATTTAACAACAAAATCATTTTGATAATAGCAAGATCATTGAACATGAGAAGCTTGCACTTATAAATAAATTTGTGTCTATGTTACTTACGACTTAACCATAGCCCATATGCTTATAATAATCACATAAACCGTCATTATTTCTTATTAGTCTATGCTAAACTTATCGATATAATATTATGCGTGAGAACTTTAATTACTACCATGACAAACAAGAAATTATACATTTCTACTTGTACTCATATTAACAAAAAATACCTTATTCATATCTTAATAATAGGAAAAACATGTCATGGTTAACTTATTCACGTAATGCAATCATATGAATTTACTTGATCTTATACTTTTAACAAAGTTAGCACAAGTACTTAATTAACATCATATGATACTCTTGAGCTTGTCATGCCTAAAACATAAATAAAAGGTATATATAACATGATTGATTGGTAACTTGACATGTATACTAGCATACTTGAAACTTAGATCAATCAAGACATTTATCAAGGCAAACTTGCATAAGTGCTAATCAAAATATATATAAAGACATATATATTTAAACAATTTATAATCATGAATACTTGTCAAACACTTATAAACATATGATTGTCAAAACTTTAAGCATAATAAACATGAACTCACATTAGACAATCAACTTGAACTTTGAGAGAAACATGCAAAGACTTGAGACATATGAGCAATTATATAAACCTTCGTTGCATAATCAAGTAAATAAGAATTAATCACATGAATTCATCTTGTAACAAATTACCACGAATCCATATTCTCACAACTTATAAATTTCCATGTCAAGACTCATACATTTCATGAACTCTTGAACCTTATTCATATTATGTATGCTTAACAAGACATGAATCAAACAAGACAACACAAGTATATATCTTAAAATCATATATACTAATAACTTTCATGAGTAAACATTGTCTTAATTTAAGCATGTTTGTATCTCTAGTGGAGAACAACACTAGTCATGTACATAAACTTAAACACGTGAATCAAAAAGATTGACATACATTCTTGCACATGTACATATATGATTACTTAAAACATTCATGCTTGTCATTCCATCAATTAACAAGAAATTGATAATGCCTTATAAACAAATAATCATAATAAAATTAATTGAACAATTATCATGCTTTCTATTCAATAAAACAACTCATATATGAATAACACATATATGTACTTAACCATGGAAAAAACATGTCATAAAAAGCATAAAATCATAAAATCACTTAACAATGACACTTTGTGATTTACTTGACAAATAATAAAATCACACTTAAAATTTTGGCATAATGGTAAACAAACATGTACTTACGAACACCTTAACACACCACTTTCTTGAAAACTTATAAATAGTGACTTAACAAGGTGTATAAATAAATCTCAACATGTTTCTAAATTAATCCATCCATTTGAATTAACTCAAATTCAAATCAAGATAACTTATGCCACTTAAATCAAATAAAAGCCAACTTAATGAAAATAAAGAACTTATCTCGATATAAGGCAATCTTATCATACTCCTCGAACCTCTTGAGTATAACCATCCAATCACCATTGCTAACAATCGCTCAAGATTCTAACTACACCAATCAAATAAATTACGATATTTGATTAATAATCTTGATAATCAAAATTAATAAACTTGAATAAACAAAACTTATAAAACAACATAAACTTATCTTTCTATTCCATAGCATCTTGATCTTGAAAAATTTCATCCCTCAAACTCGATCGTCCATGGTGACAATAAGTCTTAAGATTGTTGGGAAAAACAATGAGATGGAGAAACACGGCCAAATGGAAGATGGGGGATCACTTGGGTGGCTAGGAGTCGAGGGCAAGCCGTCTCTCCTTAAGACTTATTCACTAGACCGTGAATAGACTCAAGGGTAAAACCTAACTTCTTGTAAGCAAAGTTCAAGATTTCTCATGAACTCTCTAGAATGTTGTTGCAGTCTAACACCTTAGGAGTGTGTTGAAACTCTCTAGAATAGAGTAGAAGAAGATTGAGGGTATGGATGAATGTACAATTCATCCACCTTATATAGAGAACTTTTGGAGCCAAAGGGAGTCAAAACTTACCAATTTCATTAGGCATAATCCAAGGGATTTATGTTGAACAATATTAATGACAAATCAAGACTGATTTCTCAGTCAATATCATCCGAAAACATGCCTAAATATATTTGACCACGAGGCATAAATCAAGGGATTTAAAATTCAATCCCGACTGTGATCAACACGGATCGTGTTAGATCAACATGGTCCGTGTTAAAGCCAACACGACCCTATGGACATTTTTCCTCGCCGTTCGGGCTTCCGAACGTCCACGTTTGGATTGGGGTGTGATTTGGTGGTTTGTCCTGGGCTTTAACCTTTGAAATTTCTTTAAGGAATTAATCGTACATTTCATGAATAATACTTTGTAAAATCACTTTCCATTTACTTAGGCATTTTATGAGTCACTGAATTAAACTTTTAAGAGTGAACATCCACTTGTTCCAAACTCTTCTAAATTTAATCCAATTTGCTCATTTAAATGTTGGGTTCGGAAGAGAGTGATTTATGCAAATATTATTTATAAATATAAGAAAGAATACCCTAAAGTTGCATCGGTACATTGTAAAACCATGTTAACCATAGTTTATGCAATCTCCGATGTGTTTTGGTTCGAAATGGGAGTCGCCACCCGACTTTTTAAGGGAAAAAACAAAGACAAAACCAAAAAGAAAATAAAGAAAGACTCTGCCTGCGAAACCCAAGAATGGATCTGGGGTAAGGCTATGAACTCGAAAAGTAAAGACTTTAAGAGTCCGCCTCTAACAAAAGGAAAGACTCTACTAAAAATTTAAAATGTGCTTTTGATAAAGTTTGGAAGGAAATAAATAATAACTTCATAAAATTACTTCATTGAACATGCAAAGGAATCAAAGAAAGAAATATAAATCATATACAACACTTATTTACATAAGGAAAGAACACTTAAGAGCTTACATTATGCCTTTCGAAGGGAAGCCTTGCCAAGCCTTTGGTTGTAGTGTTTGAACCTCACTTGAATTAGCCTTGGAAATCCTTGAATACTCCTCTTGAATATGCCAAAGTAGTGTCAAAAATGGATGGAAAAGATGATAGAAAAAGGATGAGAAAAGGGTATAAAAGGGGCCTTTTGTGGGGTTTTTGGGTAGTAGAAAGGTAGGCTTTTTGTGGAGTTTTGTGAAGTTTATGGAAGGATAATGGAAGGTAAGATGATAATGGATATAAAAGGGTTTAAATGAGTGGATAAATGGAGATAATAATGGTAGGAAAGTGATGGAGAAGGATAGGAAAAAGGTAGGAAAAAGGATAGGAAGAAAGGCTCTTTTTGTGATGTTTTAGGATAGATTTGTGATGTTTTTGGAAGGTTTATGTGGAGATAGATGAGGGAGGATAGGTTGAGAGCATGGGTTAGAGGATTGAACAAGATAGAACAATGGATATTACGATGGTAAGAATGTGGTGGAAAAGATGATAGAAAAGGTGTAGGCAAAAGGGATTTTTATGGTGTTTTTGGGATGTTTTGGGGGGTGTAAGGCTAGGCTTTTGTGGTGTTTATGTAAGAATGGATAGAATGAGGGTCTAGAGGCTTAAGGTATGATAAGATAGGGGATTATGGAGGTAAGGAAGTGGTGGAAAGGTGATAGAAAAGATGGTAGAATGATGATAGTAGAATAAAGATTAGAGATATGAGAGGAATGAGAGAATGGATGAATGAAAGTGTAGGAGGAGAAATGGGTGAATGATTGAGTGAGTTTGGCTTTGGCAAGAGGGGGTATTTATAGGATTTAGGATGGAGTAGATACATATGCACATTCATGCGTTCTCTCCATTCGTAGCAACCAGTCAACAAGCACAGAAAACTAGGGTGGCAAGGGGAGTGTCTTGGAGTGGACGGCAGCACATGGGTGAATGTATTTGGTGTGAGCAGCCCCAAGGCCGACCGGCCTTCAATTTAGGGAGGATGAACCTTGTTCTCGTTCATATATTCTTGGACGGTGAGGTGTGAATGAGTTGTGCACGAAGTCAGTTGTTCACACCATGGACGGTGGGAGCTTATTTGCAAGCTTTATGTATGTTTTTGTGAGGTCTTGAACTTGAGACCTCTTGGAAGTATTTTTCATGTGCTCTTTACTTAGCTTTTGCATGGCTTGCATGGCTAAATGAAGCTTAATTACTTACATAAAAATCGTGCATGCAATAAGCTAGGAAATTCACATGTAATGGTGCATGTGTGCTCGTCCGAACTTGTGCATGTAGAGTGCACGTGAGGAACTGTCTTGGCTTAGTTCTGGCTTGTCTTTGGCTTGGCTTTGGCTTGGCTTTGGCTTCCCTTATTTCCTTATTTCCTAACTAAAAATATATAAATAAACTACATAAAGAGGAAATAATAAAATTACAATAACGGTAAACAAAACTACGCTAGAATCCAGAAGTCTGAACTAGCTTATCGACCGACTTCTTTTTCTTTATTTCTGCTTTGTTTATATAGAAATTCTATATATTTATGTGCCAAATCCCGGTGTCTACAGACCCGTGTTGGATCAACAAGGTCCGTGTTGATCCAGTGCACATTTTCTGTGCTCTCTGCACGTCAACACGGGTCGTGTCATACTGAGCATGATCCGTGTTGAGTCCCTTTTTAAGCTTATATTCGACCTTTCCGGTCGATCCTATGGTTATAACTGATACTTTATGCCTCTTAACTCTTGAAATACTCCATACCTGGCCTCCATCTCTATCTTTGGTCCATAACCTCCCTTGTTTGTAGACCTTGGCCATCTTACTCACAACATGTACATCATCATCCTCCTCGTCCAAATGGCCCAGGAAATGCGTTCATCTGTATTAGCCTCAAGATCTAGATCATCAATTTCATCGTCACCTTCTGATTCATCATTATATGACTCCTCACCATCTTCTGTCTCATCTTCTTTATCAACTCTACAATCATCATCCTTACTATCTTCATCATCTTCACTATCTTCTATGTTCAAATTAGAATATGGCCCAACGTCATTACAACCCTAAACATTTTCATCATCGCCTAAAAATGGATCTATCTCCGTGAGTTGTGCACTAGCCAAAGTGCCCACATCATAATCATGGTAATCTTGCACTTGGTCCCTGACATACTCAAAGTTTGCAGCATGATTCACATGCTCAATAGACTTTCCACTCTTCGAAATCTTGGATGGACTCTTCCTACATGGAGATGTACTCTTCGAAAGCTGAGTAGGAGTATCCACTGATTGAGATCTTGTAAGTGGTCTTGAAGGACTAGATGTGGCAGTGGGTGAGCATTGACTTCTAGTCAGTGGCATTGTAGGAAATTTAGTGGCAATGGGTGGGGTTTTAGTGGGAGAAGTGCTTGCATTGGGATATACCGAACCCGGGAAACCCGCAAATTAGCGAGTCAAACCCGACCCGCCCTTTTACCCGAAAACTTTATTTTTTACGTTCAAATCTATTAGAATTTGGGACTTTTCATTGGAATTCATGACTATTAAACTATAACCGCAACTCATTCATATGTTATTTCTCTAATGTAAATTGAAACATTTAAAATAAACTATCAGTACTAGAAGATAATCATATTTTATTATGTATATTATACCAAAAATAATATTTAAAGATAAATTTTTTAAAAGAAAAAGAAGAAAAAGGTTGCAATCATAACCCGTTGGGTTGACCCAAAACGAAATACACCGCCTGTATTTACCCAAACCCGAAATACACCTGACTTGTATTTACCTGTAGACGCTGAATTTTATCATTCTATTCAGCTTTGTAAATATTGTAATTTATTTTGAGTTTCTTTTTTTAAAAAAAAAAATTTAGGAAAATGCCAAGAATTTTGAAATGCAAAAAATGATCACAAAGAAAGCTCAACCCAAACAGGCCAAAAAAGTGAAGCCTCGGGAAGCATGCCCAACTCGGGAAGCATGCAACTGGACTTCTCCCAGGCCCAGCATACCTGCAGGTATGTGGGTGGGTCATGCCCGACCCGAGTTATATTGGGAAGCGTGCCTACCTCGAGAAGCACGCAATTGTGCTTCTCCCAGGCCCAGCATACCGGCAGGTATGTGGGTGGGTCATACCCGACCCGGTGTCACATTGGGAAGAGTGCCCGCCTCGAGAAGCATGCAGTCGGGCTTTTCCTAGGCCCAACATACCGGCAGGTATTTAAGCGGGTCAGGCCCAACCTAGATTGCCTCAGGAAGCATGCATCTGGGCTTTTCCCAGACCCAGCATACCGCCAGGTACTTGGGTGGGTCAGGCCCGACCCGGTTTACCTCAGGAAGCGTGCCGACCTAGAAATTCGTGCAGTCGGGCCCCTAAAAGGCCTGCATACCTGGCGGTATTATGCTAGGTATAATCCCCCCTTTTTTAACCTATAAACCGTACCCCATTTTACCTATAAATACCCCATCCTATTTCATTCATCCTACACACCGAAATCACCATGGCGTATTGACACTTGGTGATTTATCTTCTCTTCTCTCCCCTCATTCTCCTTCATTTTTGCTTACATTTACTTGGCATTGTAGTCTTTCTCTCTCTCTACTTCTTCACTTATATTATCTTGTAACATGATTAATCAATAAATTCAACCTAATTAAACTTGAATGTTTGTAAATAAGATTTATTCATGTTTAATTGTATTTTATCTCTTGTATATTTATTTCTCGCTTTTATTATTGCATTTACATGTAACTAAGTAAAATAAATTACATTAACTAACACTCCGTTTCTACTCTCCTCCTCTCCTCCTTTCTTTTTTATTTAACCGGTTTAGTAGAGTCTGTTCGTTGAACGGACGAATTCGAGAATTTTTATTCTCGAATTCATAACCTTACCCTCGGATCCGAATCTCATGTTTCGTGGTTTGTGGGAGTCATTAATTTTGAGTTTATTAATTCTCGTTAAAAATTAATTGGCAACTCTTCTTTCTTTTTTTTTTATTTTTTTTCCATTTCTTCTTTTTTCAAATTTATTTTCAGATTTTGGAACACAGAAAATTTGGGTTCTTTATCAGTTGTAAAGAGCATTTGCAATTTTTTTTCTCTTATTCACAGAATTTTTGAACCTGAGACTGGCAGAATACCTGGAGGCATGCATGCCAATCCCGAGTTGGATTTGCTCAGTGTTTGAAGTCAATCCGAGGCTGAAGCGCGTAATACAGCGTTATTCTAGTCGGTCCCGGCTCGGATTCGACTTTCAGTCGGAATCACAAGACCACCGATCGCGTATCACCGCGTGTATGCCACACTGTGGTCTCGGGTCCGACCTCGAGCTTCTCTGTTTGTTTTTGCTCATTTCTTCTTTCTTTTAATTTCTGCTTTCTTTTTTGTTAAATAAAATCCCAGTTTTTCTAATCAAAGTTAAAGAGTTTGTTTAAGTTTTTTTTTAATTTAATTTCTAGCAAATCCCTTCAAAGAAAAGACACCCCTTTCAAAGAAAAGAAATTGTTGGAAATATTTCAAGAGTATAAGACAATTATATAGCCTAGAGAATAAAGTATATCAAGTATAAGAATCATATATAAGTGAAACAATAAGAATATGATCAACACGGGTGAAACAGGAAGCAACACGGGTCGTGTTGTCTTCCAGAGAGCAAGGAAAACTTTCCTGGGCTCAACAAAGGTCGTGTTGGAACAACATGGGTCGTGTTGCACTCAACACAGACCGTGTTGATCCAACACGGGTCGTGTTGAAAGCCAGGATCGTTTTAAATGCTAACGGCTATATGATTTTGTGTAATTAGTATTTGATATTATAATTAAGCACGATTATAATGATATTCCAACAGCTATATGACTAGATTTGGTCAAGGTCATATTAAGATTGTGATCCTCCATTAAAGTCTCTTGATTGTCCTTTGACTAGGGCATCCTAAGTGGGTTGGTATTCTCCTATAAATAGGAGACATCCTAGGCTATTTGAGACACACCATTCTAAGCAATCACATCTTCATTCTTGTCTAGACTGCAGCTATACTTGAGTGATTCAAGAGAGAAACTATTATTCTTGAGTGTTACAAGTGCTATGTTTTATCCCTTTGAACATTTACGGTATCGTAAATAGTTCTTAAGGAAAATGAGTATTAAGCCACAACTCTTAGCATTATCCAAGCGAGTTTCCATTGTTTTGTATACCGTTACTCCCTTTCCTCCAACAATTTTAAGAACTATTTAGGAATGGCCTCGCTACGTGATATGTCTAACAATTTCCAAAAGCTAGAGCGCTTTGAAGGAGTGGATTTCCGGCGTTGGCAAAGCAAGATGCATTTCTTGCTAACGACTCTCAATGTGGCATATGTGCTTAACATTGAGATTTCTCCCAAGGTGGTTCAAGAACCTTCGGCCGAGAAGGTGACAACCGAGGAGTCTCCAAAAGAGGATGTAATCGCCAAGATTTCCACGGGAGATGGAAACAAGTAAAAGACAAGGTGTCCGGAGAAGATGCGGAGGCTACTCGGCAAAGGCTCAAGATGGAGAATGACGACTACATTTGTAGAGGATGCATTCTCAATGGGATGAGCGACACCCTCTTCGATGTCTATCAACATGTGGAGATGGCAAAGAAGCTTTGGGAGATGCTTGAAGCTAAGTACATGTCGGAAGATGCGTCAAGTAAGAACTTTCTTGTTAGTTAATTCATGAAATTTAAGATGGATGATAATAGGAAAATTCTAGACCAATTCCATGAGATTCAACGTATTTTAAGTAACTTCAAGCAACACAATTTGAACATGGATCAAACCATAATCGTATCCTCTATTATTGACAAGCTACCTTCTTGGAGTGAAACAAAAAGGGCTCTCATGCACCGGAAAGAGGCTATGTCTCTTGAAGGTTTGGCTAACCATCTTTGGATTGAAGAGGAGTTACACCTACAAGATGGTACCAAAGAGCAACCTAAGGTCCATATGGTGCAAGAGAATAAGGGAAACAAGAATAAGAACAAGAACAAGAGCCATAACAAAACTAGCAAGGGAATTCAAAAGCTTAAACAAGTTTGTTGGGAATGTGGCAAACCGGGGCACACAAAGAGAGAGTGTTACCAATGGAAAAAGAAGCATGATCTTTTGAACAAAGATACATCTAAGGGCAAGAGTAAGGAGAAGGAACCCAATTCCTTTGTCGCCATGATTAAGGATCATATTAACATGATATCCATTGGTTGTAATGATTGGTACATACGCTCGGGTGCGTTAAGGCATGTTTGCGTTGACAAGAGTTTATTCAAGACTCTTAAACCGGCGGATGATGGTGTGAAACTCTACATGGGAAATAACCACCCGGTCAAAGTTGAAGGCATTGGGAAAGTGGAACTTGTTTTCACTTCCGGTAAAATTTGCTTTTAAATGATGTGTATTTAGCTCCGGAAGTTTGTAAGAATCTTGTATCAGGTTATCTCCTTAGCAAGTTTGGTTTTATGCAAGTTTATGATGGAGATAATTATGTACTTTCCAAGGGTGGGACTTTTGTAGGGAAGGGATATGCTTATGGGGAGATGTTTAAGTTGAATGCGAAAAGTAATAAAGATGACATGATTTCCGCTTATATGCATGTGTCTACTTTGAATAAGTCTTTTCTATGGCATGCCAGATTAGGACATGTGAACTTTACAAAGTTGAAAGAAATGTCTAATCTTGATTTGATTCCTAAGTTGAATGATGACACAGAAAAGTGTACGACATGCATGCTTAATAAAATCACCAAAAGTTCATTCTCAAGTGTAAAAAGAACTTCTAAATTGCTTGATTTAATTTATAGTGATTTAGGAGATTTTCATAGTACACCTTCAATTGGTGGTAAGAAGTATTATGTGACATTCATTGATGATTATTCTAGATATTGTCAATTTTATCTTTTGAGTTCTAAAGATGAAACACTTGAAAAGTTTAGAGTTTACAAAACTAGAAGTGAACTTCAATGTGAAACCTTGATTAAAACTTTAAGATCTGATAGGGGAGGGGAATATTATGATCTAAAGTTTTTCCAAGAAACGGGCATTATTCATGAAACAATCACCCCGTATACACCACAACAAAATGGGGTTGCGGAAAGGAAAAATAGAACTTTAAAAGAAATGGTGAATTCTATGTTGTCAAACTCCGGTTTATGTAATGGGTTTTGGGGTGAAGCCAAGTTAACGACTTGTTATATTTTGAATAGAGTTCCATTCAAAGGGAATTCTGGTACCCCATATGAGTTATGGAATAAAAGAAAGCCAAGTCTTAAGTATTTTAAGATTTGGGGTTGTAGGGCTATTGTAAAAGTCCCGAAACCTAAGAAAAGAAAATTAGGTGAAAGAGGAATTGAGTGTATCTTTATAGGCTATGCTCAAGATAGCAAAGCTTATAGGTTTTTGGTGGTTGAGCCAAATGAGTACATTTCAGTGAATACCGTAATGGAATCAATAGATGCAATTTTTTATGAGACTAGGTTCTCTTCAATTCCTAGACCTAAAGAAATAACTCAAGATATTGTTCCTCTAATTGAGCATCAAGATGAAAATCATGAGGGTATATCCATACAAGATGTTCTTCCAACTCATGAGGTTATTCATGATGAAGAAGATGAAAGTATTGAGTTAAGAAGGAGTAAAAGATCAAGGAAACCAAAAGACTTTGGTTAGGACTTCTATGTTTATTTAGTAGAAGGATCAAGGGACTCAGTCGAAAGTGAGACCCTATGTATGTACAACATAGATAAGGATCCTAAAACTTTTAAAGAAGCTATGCAATCTCATGATGCTTCTTTGTGGAAAGAAGCGGTACAAGATGAGATTGATTCAATAATGGAAAACAATGTTTGGATATTGGTTGACCTTCCTCCGGGAAATAAACCAATTACCTCTAAGTGGATCTTTAAAAGGAAAAGGAAAGTAGATGGTACCGTTGAGAGGTATAAAGCTCGATTGGTTGTAAGGGGCTTTACTCAAAAGTATGGTATTGACTACTTTGATACATATGCACCGGTGGCTATGATATCTTCAATACGTGTATTGTTAGCTTTAGCTACTATCCATAAGCTAGTTATCCATCAAATGGATGTCAAAACGGTATTCTTAAATGGAGAACTAGAAGAGAAAGTGTATATGGAACAACCCGAAGGGTTTGTTGTTGAAGGTCAAGAAAAGAAAGTTTATAAACTTATAAGGTCCTTGTATGGACTTAAGCAAGCACCTAAGCAATGGCATCAAAAATTTGATGAAGTAGTGCTTTCAAGTGGTTATAAGATCAATGAATCGGATAAGTGCATATACTCTGAGTTTGAGAATGAAAAAGGGGTGATTATATGCCTATACGTTAATGACATGTTGATCTTTGGGACCAACATGGAACAAGTTAATAGGACCAAAGAATTTCTATCCTCGAAGTTCTCTATGAAGGACATGGGTGAAGCGGATGTAATTCTTGGTATTAAGATCATTAGAAATAATGATGAAATAAGTTTATCTCAAGAGCGTTACGTTGAGAAAATATTGAATAAGTTTGGAGGTGATAAGGTATATCCGGCAATGACACCTTATGATCCGAGTAAGAAACTAGAGAAAAATTTGGGTTCTCCGATTAGTCAACTTGAGTATGCTAAGTTGATTGGAAGCCTCATGTATGCTATGACAAGTACAAGGCCAGATATTGCTTATGCAATTGGCATATTAAGTAGGTTTACAAGTAATCCGAGTAATATGCATTGGTTTGCAATTCGGAGAGTATTAAGATATTTAGCTGGTACTAAAAGTTACCAACTCACATATAAAGGAGAACCTTCGGTATTAGAAGGATACTCGGACGTGAGTTGGATTAATAAAGGAGATTTTTCCTCTACTAGTGGATGGGTGTTCCTTTTAGGAGGTGGAGCAGTTTCTTGGGGATCTAAGAAACAAGCTAACATAGCGGACTCCACCATGTCTTCGGAATTAGTAGCGTTGTATGTTGCTTGTAAGGAAGCGGAATGGTTAAGGAACTTATTGTTGGAAATACCGGTTTGGTATAAGCCAATGGCTCCAATCACAATTCATTGTGATAGCAAAACTACTCTTGATGTTGTATATAGTCATGTCTATAATGGCAAGTCAAGGCATGTTGGTTTAAGACATGCTTACATACATCAACTTATAAGGGATGGAGTAGTGACTTCAAGATATATCAAGTCAAAAGAAAACTTAGCCGATCCTTTAACCAAAGGGTTGTCTAGAGATTTGATAAAAAGTACTTCAAAGGGGATGGGTTTAAGTGTAACTCAAATATCTACTAATCACAACAAAGATTCAACTTTATGAATTGGAATACCACCAATTCCTAAAGTTCAAATGAGTACGAAGTTGTTTACGTTAGTAGGAAGCATCGTTTTTTCCCAAGGTCAAGAGATGCTTAGAAATCTGTAATGATAAGAGGATGAGTATTCGTACTCTTAATAGACTTTGTGGAAAGCCTAATTACAGGGGTGGTATAGTTACAAAGTCTACCTATGTAAGTGTAATGTGTGGCCGCATAAAGGAACTATGAGCTAAAGTTCTGAAACACTTATGAAGGATAAGGACACAAGGCCGGATAATAGTGTCGAGGTATTTACACTCAAGATTTAAAATATATGTGTGTTATGAGTATAGTTGATCAATATAAATCCAAAGTTCAAAGCTATGTCTACTTTGTGATTTGGATTCTATTTTGGCTCATATACACTAATTGAAAAGTTCAAAGAGTAATCTACTTTTAGGCATATGTTTTGTGAGTTTCTCTAGTGATTACAAGTTAAGGTATATCTCATATAGCGGGGGTAAAAGCTCCTTAAGTAAAGTTATTTCAAGGGTTTTACATACTCTTGAAATAGCGGGGGATTGTTGGAAATATTTCAAGAGTATAAGACAATTATATAGCATAAAGAATAAAGTATATCAAGTATAAGGATCATATATAAGTGAAACAATAAGATAATGATCAACACGGGTGAAACAGGAAGCAACACGGGTCGTGTTGTCTTCCAGAGAGCAAGGAAAACTTTCCTGGGCTCAACACGGGTCGTGTTGGAACAACACGGGTCGTGTTGCACTCAACACGAACCGTGTTGATCCAACACAGGTCGTGTTGAAAGCCAGGATCGTTTTAAATGCTAACGGCTATATGATTTTGTGTAATTAGTATTTGATATTATCATTAAGCACGATTATAATGATATTCCAACAGTTATATGATTTGACTTGGTCAAGGTCATATTAAGATTATGATCATCCATTAAAGTCTCTTGATTGTCCTTTGACTAGGGCATCCTAAGTGGGTTGGTATTCTCCTATAAATAGGAGACATCCTAGGCTATTTGAGACACACCATTCTAAGCAATCACATCTTCATTCTTGTCTAGACTGCAGCTATACTTGAGTGATTCAAGAGAGAAACTATTATTCTTGAGTGTTACAAGTGCTAAGTTTTATCCCTTTGAACATTTACGGTATCGTAAATAGTTCTTAAGGAAAGTGAGTATTAAGCTACAACTCTTAGCGTTATGCAGGCGAGTTTCCATTGTTTTATATACCGTTACTCCCTTTCCTCCAACACAAATAGCGACTCCACTGGGGACTTACTTTAAGAGGGTAAAACTTGAAAAGACGGTTTTTAAAAAAAAAAAATTGAGTAGAAAAGGAGAACTTAATTTTTTGTAATTTTTATTATTGAGTTAGGCATCAAGCATACAGACCTCCATCTTGATTTTTTATAAATCGGGATGAGCCCAAAGGTACCGTCTAGGATTTAACCCAAATTTCCCTCTCGGGTAAAGTATACTTCCGATTTCATAAAGGAATGAACTTCACATTTCAAGAAGATCACAAGTTACTTTCTCACTCATGAAGCACTCCAAAATTCTCGGGACTATGAATTTACATTTTCCTTTTAATTTTGCGAAAAACACACGGGTCACATTACTATGAACTCCATAAAATTTGTGGCGCGTGAGAGACATGAGTATGATAGTTCTAGGTATCCGACTTTAAACCCTTAAATATAGAACCTTGGTTAGGTGCATTACCCATTTGTATGCTATGTGCATTCTTATTGTGCTATGTGTAAATTATGTGCTATGTGTTTCACTTTTTCATTCTAAGAGTCGGTCTCATAATTCATTTTCCCCCAAACGCTGCTTTAGTTTGGGCAATAGTCATGCAAAAGTTAAAGAGGGTCTAGAGGTCTCTCTTGGGCCTGAATCAAAGGGGTTTGATTAAAGCCAAGATCTTTGCTTGACTTTGTCAAACCCTTGGTAGCATTTGAGCCCGTAAAGCGTGTACACGGCCGTTATTCGAATTTGAGTTCATTAAAACTTTAATGGTGACTCGATCTTATGATGGCCCGATGGACCTTCTCTTTTCCATGTACATAATTTCATATAAGGTTAGAGGTCTTCATGCAAGCCCAATGTTGAGTGAGTCCATACCAAAGCGGAAATAAAAAATCATCATATAGGCATTGTTTACATTAGGTTGTCCCATATAAGTCACTAGGTCTTTGGGTAGGTCAATGTCAGGGTTAATTTTGAGGTTTATGGTTTCCATACAGGCAAAATAGGACCCAAACAACAAAGAGTCAAGTCCTGGGCTAGAGTTGGATCTCAAAGGTTATCAAGCTTCTCACCAATCTCATTCACAACACCAAGCGCACGCTTGCTTATCGTCCTTGATACTGATTCCAACACTCCTTCTCAAACTTTCTTGACAACAAGCGATATTGTGTCCATTCCTTCCAATTTCATGGCTGAAGAAGAGGATAGGGGCAAACCCATCACTGCTGCGGACCTTTCTGATGTGGTGCGGGACATCCGTATTTTAATGGAAACGCGATCCAACCAACAGGATCTTAGGATAGAGGGGGTGTCCAAGCCATTCAGATAATCAATGATAGATTGGGCATAAGGCAAGACCCCGAGGATGATGATAGAAGTGTGCACACTGAAAAGACTATACCTCAGGATGAGCAACTTGCACCATTTCTAGACAACAGGGTCGATAACTGGCCTACAGAATATGCTGAGGCAAATTCCTCAATTCAGGGAACATTTCTTGGACATTCGCCAAGCTTCCTTACAAATTCTCCTTGCCCGAGAAGAAATTTAGGGCCGTGGAGAATCCCACTCATCATGTGCGTAGCTTCGCGCGCCTGATGTCCTTAAAAGAAGTAGACCCTAGTCTGTATGCTCATGTCTTCCCTTGGACTTTGAGCGATGAGGTCTTAAAGTGGTACTACACCCTTCCAGTAGATATCCAGAAGAATTGGGAGGCCACTTACAAAGCCTTCATTCAACAATATGCAGCTAGTCAAGATGTTGATGTAACCATGAGCGACATGGCGGCAATCAAACAAAGTGAAGGAGAGTCATTCATGAGTTACTTTAATCTTTGGAACGCTGAAAAGTCCTTGATGACTGACAAGGTAACCATGGACTATCAAATCCAGGTGTTTATACAAGGGCTTAGGCCAAGATATGCTAGCTTGATGGAATGCCAGTTAATCCCAGACTTTTCAGCTCTAAAGAAGCTTGGGTTAATGGTGGAGGCCAAGATAGAGAAAACCCCAGTCTCGTCTGGCTAGAGGAACCACACTCCTACCAAGAGGGTCGGCGGGGCACTAAGTAACCCACCAAAAGCCATTGAGGCTCATGCGGTTCAAAAGTTCACCACATATACTCTCATCGACACTACTTATACTGAAGCTCTGGATCGACTACTTATGAAAGGGAAGATCGAGTTGCCGTCTATTCGAGCTGAACCTGAAGTCAAAAGAAGAACTTGGGATACTAAGAAGTTCTGCAAATATCATAGAAAGCAAGGTCATGACACCGAGAAGTGCAATATTCTCAAGAACAAGATAGAAGAAATGCTCCAATCTGGGAAGCTGTCACTGCCAATCGCAGCATAGAAACCCCATTAGAACGTGGCCTACCACAGAGTCAAACGAGGTCCTTCCAAAACCCCGAGCTGCAAAGATCAATTAGGCAATCCCCTCATGTTGCGTCTTGTCTTTTCATGGCAATCATCTTCATTTTCAGAGTCAGTTGGGATGTATCCCAAGTAGTTTTTTTTTTTTGGGATGTATTTATCTTATTTGCATTCAATAAAGATGAAACCTTTCATGATTATGACTTTTGTCTTCCTCGACCCTTCATTTGCTTCTAAACTACTAAGGGAAGAATTTTGTGCTTGCATTCTTGATTTGAATTGAAGAGCTCACTCACCCATATGACCATCCAAGTCTGACACGTCTATCTTCTCACATCCTTCACTCCATCTCACATCTCTACCACATTTCCTCTATGCTTTTTTGTGCTACCCTGAGTCCAAAGTTAATAGAGAGAAGAGAAGCTAACTTCACCACCAAAGCGAAGTTAGGCAAAAGGAGAGAAAAATAATTAAAAAAAAAGAGGCCAACTTGACCACTCATCTATCAACTTTGGCAAAAGGAGAGGCAAATGAGTGAAAATTAAGAAGAGAGAAGCTAACCTGAACACACATCCAACGGGTTAGGCAAAAGGAGAGAATTCAAAGCGACCAATAGTCTCTAAAAGTGAATCTCACTCTCAAATAAATCATGCAGCTTAAAATGACATGCCTATGATAGAAGGCTTCCACCCCTTACCACCGACATCATCGCCACCGTTGTTTTCATCTAGTCGTTTTACCTACATTATTACCTTCCCACAGCATCTTCTTAACCACCACCACGAACCCGGTCATTCATTTTATGGCCATCTCATCCTTAAATCCATTTTAAGCTGACTAATGTGTTGCGGGTGACAAATATCATGGATAAGAGAAATATAGATTGAGGTTGTCAAGTTCCAAAAAAAAAGAAAAAAAAGAAAAAAAAAGAAAAAAAAGAGAAAGAACAAGCAAGAATAAGAGGTAATTGTAAGTCACCCGCACAAATCCCAAAACCTTCCCCTCAAACCTTCCTATCCTTCCCATTAAACTTTCGACTTATCTCAAAGTCCTTCTTGAGGCATCAATCATTTACAGTTGCACCTGTTGAACTACGACTGGCCTGATTTCACACTGGATACGTAGGAGAACCTCTTTGAGGCCCGGCCGCTGCAATTCACTTTAGAGAAAAGCTGTCATTAAATCATTTGGTCTTTGAGAGAGAGAATAAAGAGTGGCTAGCCTGAAAACCTAACCCGGAAGGTTAGGCAAAAGGAGAGGGAACCTTGGTCTATAAGGACAATGAAAAACTCTTAAATTTCCTTTCACCATGCACACCCACTTTTCCATCAGACTTGGATCACCCTTCCATCTAACCATAGTCATTTGACCATCTATTCCTTTATGAGATAAACCCACGAGACATGTCCATTCATAGACCATCTCGTCTACCTCCATCAGTTCGAACCTTTGTCGATCGAACTACCCATCCATTCATCACCTTGTCCGTTACATCCGATCACTACTCTCGCCTAGCCATCCATAGCCTTGTCTTGCCCACCATTGGGCCCTAACTACTCACAAACATGCTTTCTATACCACCATTCCTACCTTTCCCATAATCCATCCCCCATTGCTCCTCACCTATGAGCTCTTCTAATTTGGTAATTAGTGTATGCATGAAATTCGTCAGTTAATCCTCGTTTTCAGAACACCTGAGTGAAGGATAACTCCTTTAACAGAACAAGAAGCCAACTGCATCAAAATAAGGGTTACTTGAAGACAATACCTACATAGGTCAATCATTTTGACTCGTCTAAAGACGTTTGTTCACTGGTATTGGGGGCTTGGTGCTTACATGTTCCCACCTAAACAAAAGAACCAAGAAGAATAGAGAAAAGGCAAGAGAAATCAAGACGACTTGTCGCTTGATCCTTCTTAGTGTTTGGGGTTCCTAACCATGACATCAAGGTCGAGCATCCTGACTATTCCATCATGCAGCTTAAGCAGGCCGAGTCTTCCATTGATATCGTCATTTGCAGCATTCCAATTGGGGGCTCGCTCATCACTCAATATCATGGCAACTTGCGAGGCAATTCGAGAAGAAGAACTCATCATTTTCACTATTTTTTTCCTTGTCCTAAAACTCACCTCAAAATCACTCTTGACATATAGAGTTTTTTGATTTACTTTTCCTTATTTTTTTTTTCTTTCATCGGGAAAGTGGGGGTAGTTCATATCGCATACATGCAGCAATTCAATGTGCATTTTTTTAGTTTTTGTTTTTAGGTCATGTGCATTTTTTTACTTTGCATTTTGAGTCACATTAATTTGTTTTTCATTTTCTTTTGAGTCATGTTAGTTTTTTTTTTTAGTTTTTATTTTTTTTTCCTTTTTTTTCTTCTCAAGTCAAATAAAAAAAAGTCAAATGCATTGCATAAATAAAAAAAATACAGAAAAATAAAAAAGAGTCACATCATGCATTAGAATTAGGACTGCATAAAATCATGCGTAAAGAGTCATATAGTATAAAATGCATAATAGAGTAGTGTATTGTACATATTTATTCTCATGTAATTCATGTAGCATAGCATGCATAAGACCGCATTTACATTCTTCTGTCTCCCGCCCGAACATCAAAAGAAATGCAACCATGGTGGCTAGAAATCAAGCAAACTCACTTGGAGTCTTGATCGCCTTCGGAAGTATTGCCAGAAGCTCAAAGGACGTTGCTGATGAAGAAATAATTCGAGTTTTATGAGAATTAACTCATTTTCTGAGTTAAACTCTAAAACTCAGATAACAAATTTTTATGAGAATTAGTTTGGAAAATAACTCATTTTCTGAGTTAAACTCTAAAATTCGGATAACAAATTTTTATGAGAATTAGTATGGAAAATAATTCATTTTCTTAGTTAAACTCTAAAAATTTAATTCACGATGTTTCACGAGAATTAGTTTGGAGATAATCATTTTTGAATTGAACTAAGAAGACCCGAGCATACGGCCAAACCCGACCCACACTGCCGAGAACAAGCCGTGTCAGGTATGGCTCGGACCCAGACCCAGAGTTCCGAACAGGAAAAGACGTAGAAAACCCAGTACCATATCGCCAGACATGGTCTGGACCCGGATTCCACATACAGCACCACCAATAAAATGGACCCGGTGCGAAAAAAAATGAAAGATTTCGCAGAGCGATACCTGGCGATATGCTCGGTGGAGGGGACTCAAGGTTGTCCAAAAAGACTGAACAGAGTTGCATGCCTGGAGGCATGACAACCTGACTGGGCCTGAATCTAACAAGACTGTACAGAAAGACAAAGAACGCTAGACAGAGCTGCTTGCCTGGAGGCATGACGGCCTGACTGGACCCGGATCGGACGAGACTGTAAAAAAGAAAAACAAAGAAAGCTATACAGAGCTACATGCCTGGAGGCATGATAGCCTGACTGTGCAGAAAATTAAAGAGAAGTTGGATAGGTGGCAGAAAGGGCACTCGGTTATTTTTAAAGTGTGAGGAAAATGATGAGGATGACACTATGAACGAAAAATAAATCCTCAACATAAATGAGGTGCGTCAAAAGTTAAATTATAATTTTCAAAAGAAATATGGAGATTCAATATCTATATACTTGGAAGATGTATTAATGTAAAGGAAGAAGCAACAAGCTCGTAACAGGCTTCATTTTCAAGAGAATTATGAACATTAATATACTCATAAAATAACTTGAAGTTGGATACGCATTTTTTATCGCCACCCCCAGCTTGCACACTGGGGGCTAATGTTGTTATATTCAGTCGGTCGTCGGGCGTTAATAATACGATGTCAATTCAGCCGGTCATCGGGCATTAATAGTACGAGGTCAATTCAGCCGGTCGTCAGGCGTTAATAATACGATGTCAATTCAGCCGGTCATCGGGCGTTTATAGTACGATGTCAATTCAGCCAGTCATCGGGCGTTTATAATACAATGTCAAGTCAGCCGGTCATCGGGCATTAATAGTACGATATCAATTTAGTCGATTGTCGGGTGTCAATAATACGATGTCAATTCAGCCGATCATCGGGCGTTTATAGTACGATGTCAATTCACCCGGTCATCGAGCGTTTATAGTACGATGTCAATTCAGCCGGTCATCGGGCGTTTATTGTACAATGTCAATTCAGCCGGTCATCGGGCGTTAATAGTACGATGTTAATTCAGCTGGTCATCTGGCGTTAATAAACGATGTCAATTCAGCCGGTCATCGGGTGTTAATAGTACGCTGTCAATTCAGCCGGTCCCCGGGCGTTTATAATACGATGACAGAAGTTTGAAGGTACGGTTAGGCGCAGGATAGTTGCTTCCAAGCGTCGTAAATCAACAAAGACATAGGATATTATTTCCGAAGGTCAATCAACTACAAGTCATACATGCGACACAGGACGTTTGCTTCCAAGTGCCATCCAGCCTCGACACTTCACTTCCGGGTATATCATTTTTAGCGTCTTCAAACTACTTTGATCAGCGTCCAACTCGGACTCGATCAAAGTGGGGGCTAACTGTAGACGCTGAATTTTATCGTTATATTCAGATTTGTAAATATTGTAATTTATTTTGAGTTTCTTTTTTTTAGAATATTTTAGGAAAATGCCAAGAATTTTGAAATGCAAAAAATGATCACAAAGAAAGCTCAACCCAAACAGCCCAAAAAAGTGAAGCCTCGGGAAGCGTGCCCAACTCGGGAAGCATGCAACTAGGCTTCTCCCAGGCCCAGCATACCTGCAGGTATGTGGGTGGGTCATGCCTGACCCGAGTTGTATTGGGAAGCGTGCCCACCTCGAGAAGCGTGCAACTGGGCTTCTCCCAAGCCAGCATACCAGCAGGTATGTGGGTGGGTCATGCCCGACCTGGTGTCACATCAGGAAGCGTGCCCGCCTCGAGAAGCATGCAGTCGGGCTTTTCCTAGGCCCAACATACCGGCAGGTATTTAAGCGGGTCAGGCCCGACCCAGATTACCTCGGGAAGTGTGTCGACCTCTAGAAGCGTGTAGTTGGGCTTTTCCCAGACCCAGCATACCGCCAAGTATTTGGGTGGGTCAGGCCCGACCCAGTTTGCCTCGGGAAGCGTGCCGCCTTAGAAATTCGCGCAGCCAGGCCCATAAAAGGCCTGCATACCTGGCGGTATTATGCTAGGTATATTCCCCCCTTTTTTAACCTAAAAACCGTACCCCTCTTCACCTATAAATACCCCTGTATTCCATTCACCCTACACATAGAAATCACCCTGGCATATTGACACTTGGTGAGTTTATCTTCTCTTCTCTCCCCTCATTCTCCTTCATTTTTGGTTATATTTACTTTGCATTCTAGTCTTTCTCTCTCCCTACTTCTTCACTTATATTATCTTGTAACATGATTAATCAATAAATTCGACCTAATTAAACTTGAATGTTTATAAATAAGATTTATTCATGTTTAATTCTATTTTATCTCTTGTATATTTATTTCTCGCTTTTATTATTGCATTTGCATGTAACTAAGTAAAATAAATTACATTAACTAATACTCCGTTTCTACTCTCCTCCTCTTCTCCTTTCTTTTTTATTTAACCGGTTTAGTAGAGTCCGTTCGTTGAACAGGAGAATTCGAGAATTTTTATTCTCGAATTCGTAACCTTACCCCCGGATCCGAATCTCATGGTTCGTGGTTTGTGGAGTCATTAATTTTAAGTTTATTAATTCTCGTTAAAAATTAATTAGCGACTCTTCTTTTTTTTTTTCTTTTTTTCCATTTCTTCTTTCTTCAAATTTATTTTCAGATTTTGGAACACAGAAAATCTGGGTTCTTTATCAATTGTAAAGGGCATTTGCAGTTTTTTTTCTCTTGTTCACAAAATTTCTAAACCTGAGACTGGCAGAATACCTGGAGGCATGCATGCCAGTCCCCAAGTTCGGAAGTCAGTCCCGAGGCATAGAGCGGCAGAATACCTGGCGGTATTCTAGCCGGTCCTGTGGCTCGGATCTGACTTCCAGGTCCGGAACCGCGGACCACTTACTGGCAGAATACCGCCGGGTATGCCAGACTGTAGTCTCGGGTCTGACCTCGAGCTTCTCTGTTTGTTTTTGCTCGTTTATTCTTTCTTTTAATTTTTGCTTTCTTTTTTGTTAAATAAAATCCCAGTTTTTTAATCGAAGTTAAAGAGTTTGTTTAAGTTTTTATTTAATTTAATTTCTAGCAAATCCCTTCAAAGAAAAGACACCCCTTTCAACTCGCCGTACACCACGAGGGATACCACGGGGATTTTCTCGGGTCCCACATTACCTGAACCCGATATTCGACCGACCCGTAACATATCCGCCCGCCCGAATTGACAGGTCTAAATACATGGCTGGGTGGTGTTCGCTTAATTTGGTGTGATATTGTAGCTAATGATTGTGGGTTTGAATCTTGCAGAGCCACAAGCCTAGTTTCTTCTCTCTTTTGCCCTATTTTTAACTCAAATTTCGCAAATCCATCAATTATCAATTATAGTTTTAGTAAGTTGACTTAGATTTTATTATGATCAATTGAAAATTCTCTTTACATTTTAGTTTGATTTTAGTGTAATTTATTCAGTTTTCAATTTAGATTGGTTTGAGTGTGATTATGTAGTATGGTTCTTAAAAATATTGCTCTATTTGCTATTAGTTAGTTGATTTCGTGGAATTTGTCTACTAAACTAGAAAGCTTAGCCCGATAAATTTTTTTGGTTTTATGTTGTTCAACTCTCTTCTCATTTTAGTTTAATTTGTTCCAAAAAATTACTAAGGGGTACCCTAATTTTTGGTGAAATGTTTTTCTGGTACCCCAACTTTTAAAAACTAATTTTGGGGTACCCTAATTTTTAGAATTAGAAATAATTAGGTGAATTTCCGGCCAATGATTTGGATTCACCGGTGAGTTTTAAGCGGGAAATTGATTAAGTGTTTTTGTGGACGAAAATGTTCTTTGTTTTTGTGGTCGAAAATGATTTGAATCAATCGGAGTTTCGCCGGAAATTCACCTAGTAATTTCTAATCTTAAAAGTAAGGGTACCCCAAAATTAGTTTTGAAAAGTTAGAGTACCAAAAAATTGTTTCTTCAAAAGTTAGGGTACCTCTAAGTAATTTTTTGAATTTGTTCAATTCTTAATTCGGATTGGTTTAAATATAATTAGTTTGAATAAGATTTGCTTGAATAATTGTTATTGTAATTCCTTTGTTTTAGTTAAAATGGAAAGATATTTCAAAAACATACCTACTCAATCACAATTTCCTTCAAGTTCAGTAAATTTCCTTTGAATGAAGAAAGTAGGGAGTGTAATCTTGAAGCACATCAACCAGTCAATGTAAATAACATTGTAAGTTTTATGAGGTAGGCGATAAAGTAGCTGGAAGACATGGAAATAAATGTATCATTTCTAAAATTTTGCTTAGACAAGATATGCCCTATTTGCAAGATGGAAGACCCGTTGATATGGTCTTTAACCCATTAGGAGTACCTTCACGAATGAATGTAGGACAGATATTTGAATGTTCGCTCGGGCTAGCGGGGAGTCTGCTAGATAGACATTATCGAACAACACCTTTTAATGAGAGATATGAACAAGAGGCTTCGAGAAAATTAATGTTTTCTGAATTACATGAAGCCAGTAAGCAAACAACCAATCCATGGGTATTTGAACACGAGTATTCGGGAAAGAGTCGAATATTTGATGGAAGAATTATTATTTTGACTTTTTATGTTTGACTTTGAACCCGCTTGATTTCGTTTCTGGATTCGCCACTGAGTATATTTTTTTGAACATTGGATAGTTTAACATTATACTAGACATAAATATGTATTGGATTTTGTACTTTTGACTTTTGAGAATAACAAGTTCTTCAAACTATGTATGCTAAAGTTTATTGATTTATTTGCATGAATTCAGGAACGATATACTCATACGATTTATGATTAAGTTTAAGAATTTGATCATTTGATAACCTAATACACTAACATTGGCATAAAATATAACAATTTGAAGAAAATAGAAAATGACGTATGAAGAACATGATGATAATTAAGTCCATATAGCCACGTTTGTTCTTCCAACAAATTGGAGGATTTAGCAAAATACAACTTTCTGAAGAAAATTACAGTTAGTCATAATGTATGTTTAGAGTCTATTAGTTAACCCTTGGACCCAGTGGTAGGATTTGCTATCATCCAGTAGCATGAGTTACAAGATTTGCAAAAATTCTCTTACAAATATGAACAAGAACAGAAGAATTTTGGCGTTCAATGACCATTAAGCATCTAAATGCATGGAGTATGGTCCCTTACAATCAACATCCTTGCGAGCACTTGAAAACATTTTTGAGACGCGAGATTGACCTTCCCTCGGGTAGTGGAACTCCTCCATGCTGCATATAAGCAAATGTGGCATCAGCTAAACCAAAAAAAAAAAAAAAAAAAAAAAAAAAACTTCATATTTATGTTATTAGAATTAAGTGAAACATCCAGAATTGCACAAATAAATAAGATTTTAAAAAAAAAAGCGAGAAACCCACCCTAATGTAGGTATTAAAGAGTTGTCACTCCATATAATGTTACACTTTTCCACCCCATTCTCTCAACACAGGGTGGAAAGAGCGCTAATATGGCATAAGTCAAGTATCAACATGTAGATCATTAGGGTTGAGGACTGATTAACATACTAAGAAGTAAGTAACCAATAGGGTCGAATGTAAGGAATTCAAACCATGAAATCTTTTGGGTATTTTAGTTTCTTTTCGTCCCCTCAAGCACAAAAAAGGGAAAAAGAATCCAAGGTAATCATGAAATGAGTAAAATAGATAAATAAATGACTAGAAAATATTTCTCACAATAAAGGATCCATCTAAACTTGTAAATCCTTGTCTGGTGGTAGTGGTAGCTCCTTTGGTACGTCTTTTGGTGGATCTTTAGATTGGTTTGGATGTGGCAACTCCTTTGGTGGGTGAGAAGTTTTCCTTCCTAAGAGGTCACCAAACCTCCTGAGCAGAGCCTTCTTCTTCCCATGGGAATTTCTATCAATTTCCATGTCATCCAAATGTTGAGCCTCGTCAAAGTTATCAAAAACAAAATTGTTCGCTTCATCCGTACAAGCTGATGCTGTTCTTCTATGACGATTTAGGACAGCTCCTAAGGCAGAAGCAGGAGGATGAGTAGGGGCAGAGGTTGGGTCTGGTGGCTCTTTCTCAGGGGACTCTACAAGGTCAAATATCGAATCGACAAGGACATCATCCTTCTCTTGGTCGTCTTCATTATTCTGGTTCCCCCTACCAACTGGCCAAAGTTGGTTGAGGTTGAAACTGAAAGAACTCGTCATTCTCCTTTCCTTGTGTTCTTTTTCAATGGATTCAGTAACGACAGGCTCTTTTTCTTTCTTTGCGGCTGCCTTTTTCTGTTCTTTGATCTCCTTCTCAACTTTAGCGGCTTCCTTCTTAGACCCAGCTGCAATGATCCTTTTAAGCTCCATGATTGTTTCATTTGCCTCGGCTTCATTGATTCTAAGGCGTTCAGTTTCCTGGGCAAGGGTAACTAGGGCTTTATCCTTTTCGGCCACTGAATCTTTCAGGTAGGAATTCTCTGACCTGGCTAGACTAGCAGCTTCTTTAGCTACATTGGCTTCATTCAAAGCTTGTTTGAGTATATCCCTCAACTTCCTAAGCTCGTCTTTGGTTGCATTCAGTGAATCTTCAGCATCCCTAATCTTCTCCTTGAGTTGATTATTTTCTTCCTGGACAGCAACTTTCCCATCATCAGCCTCTTTTATGCACTTTACAAATTCCATTTCTTTATGATTCCAAGCCATAAGGGAGTCCTCTGCCTCTAACCTCAACCTATCAATTGTATTCTTGAGCTTTTCATTCTCCTTTTTAATTTCACCCATTGACTTGTTCATATTCTCAACCTCTAGTTTTGCAGATTTAAGTTGCTCTTCAGTGGACATAAGCGTTTCTTTGTTCTGTTTGGACTCCATGGCTACTTCTGAGAGGGCCAGAGCAAGGTCATCCATGGCCTTCTTGGTAGTTTCTTCTGCCTCAAGGGCTAACTTCAACTCCCTTTTTAGGATATCAATTTCATCCATTAAAGCTTTTGTCTCTTTGAATCCTGGCTTGTCCCCCCTATCAATACGACTAATGTACTCTCTGTGCACTGCAAGGTCATTCTTAAGCCTTTCTATCTCTTCCCTCGCAACCCTTGCTTTCCTATGACTCTCCTCCTCTAACGTTCGCATTTTGTCACGAATGGACGCAACATCAAGCTTAGACTTCTCAAAGGAGGTGGACGATTCTAACAACTTGGATTCTGATGCTTTCCTTCTTTCCAACTCAGCTTCTAACTCAACAATTTTCTTCTTGCCATCGAGTAACAGGCTCTCCTTCTGAGTCATTGTTGTCTTAAGGCTTGACAATTCATCCTTTGTTTTCATCACATAGGCATCCTTTTCGGCCAACCTAGATTCTAGTTGCTTCAACTTGGCTTTCAAAGACTCTATAGTTTCATCCTTGATCCTCAATCCCTTGTTAGCATCTAGTAGGGACTCCTTCATGTGGACTATCTCTTGATTATTCGTGTCATTTTTGTTAATCCTCCGCTTGATTTCTCTCAACTCATCAAAAGCATGATCTCTCTCCCTCTCTACCGCGGCCAATTGGGTTTTGACCTCATAGAACTCTTCTTCATCTTCGTCGTGCCTCATCATTTGAACTTGTGTTTGGAACCTCCTCAATCAACTTTTTCTTCAGAAGGATTGCATCAAAATCAGCATCCTCCTAAAACTCTAGATTCCAAGGGCTCAATCCCAACAGAATGAAAGGTGGGTCAAATTTCAAACAATTTTTGGATAAGATCCATACAACATGGAAGTTATTTCTATATAATTCTTTTTCTTTTCTTTTTGTGAAGAGAATCAAATGGACATATAAACAGTTTTTCTGTTTTAAAAGAAGAAATCTTGATAGGATAGAGAAAACACAAGGGAAAACTAAATAATGGTCATAAAAGACTAACAATAATGTGAAATGGTGCCTAATGATTTTACCCTGAGAAAACTGAATAATCCCGGAAGAGAAAGAAAAATCCTTGTTTTCTAAAATAGGCCTCTTTAGGAGGAAAATTATGAAAGGTCAAAAGAGGATAGGAGGCAAGAAAGCATGTATATTATGAGGTAACATCTTGAATTAGGCAAAATACATGGTAATAAGGATCATCTAAATTTAGAAAATTATCAAGAAGGGAGAAAAGAAATTAAACATGGGGAGATGTTCCAGTACATAATATTCTATTGTGACAAAAAAAAAAAAAAAAAATTATCTTACACTACTGGTCGTTGATGGATGACTTTCCTTAGTTGGCGGGCTTCCTGTTCGACATAATATTGCCTCTATGTAATTATCAATACAAAGGACCAAAGGAGGAAAAAAATGTAAGCTTATTGTAAGTTGAGTGAATGTAGGATATAACCTATACAAATTTGATCAAAATACGAATTGAAGTTTTTTACAATTGCAAGCAAACTAGAATAAGAAGTTGATAATTTTGACCAAGCTTCTACAACAACTCACGGTGTGGCTCTCGTTACGGTGAGATCTTGGGAAATTCAAATGCAGGGAAACTTATGTCAACAACATCAGTGTTTGCATAGAGATTAATTCCTAGAGCCTCACAAAAACATTTTGAGAAATTCAGATGTACAACCAGATGTAAGTCTTATACATTTTAGGTAGGTCCAAGCCATCTAATGTAGCATTGTGACTCCTCTTAGCCAACCTCTCTCTCTTTCTCTCTCTCTCTATGTGTGTGTGTAAATATATGTGTATGCGTGCGCGCGTGTGTATGTGTCCACACACACACACACACACACATATATATATATATGTAAAATCCTGAAAAATTCGAATGCATTGATCGTTATGACGTTAATAATTTAAGTTTGACTCCGTTAATTGTTGAGAATTTGTTTATGACTATTTTTGCTCAACATTTGAGCTCATATGACCGTTGAGAGACTAATAAGGATATTTTAGTAATTTTTCTATGTTGCATGAGAGTAGGGGTAATTTGGTAATCTTACGTATCATGGCATGATTTTATGTGATATTTCATTTAAATATTTTGTGGTAATTTATTTAATTAACTTATGATAACTATTTTAATATATATATATGTATATATATATATATATATATATATATATATATATATTGTTTACTATTTTTTGGGTCAGCAGAAATTTGATTTAAATTATTTATTTTATTTTATTCAAAGTTATACCCTAAGCCTAGCTAATATCAAACCCTACCCCCTTTCTCTTCCTCCCTCCCCTCCCTCTGCTGCTAGCCGCCATTCACCACCAGTCACGTCGCCGCCTGCCTCCCGCCGACATACGTTGCCGGAAACCGCAACCACCTCCAACAATCACCTACGTTTCTCTCTTCCTCCATATCTTGGACGCCCAGACGACCGTGGCGTCAGGACAACCGCCTCTCTCCCCTGATCACGCCATCTCTGCCCCGCTGCTGCCAGTAACTGTCTGCAACTAGCCCAGCCAACAACCCTATTCTCTAGTATAAAGTATAAACCCTAATTCATTGTTTATCTTTTCCTTTTTGTATTATTATTATTATTATTATCATTATGGTTTATATTATTTCCATGTAAGCCTGATTTAAATACCTGTAAATACTATGGTTATAAGTTCTGATTCTACTAAACCTTATAATTTTTGTAGTTTTAATTATTGGATTTGCTAATGATACGCCGCAAGTGCACGAGTGTACGTGTAATAGGTATCAAGGTCGTTTTTAAACTATATATACACCAAACTAGCCTCCTATTTAATTGCTAAATCGATCGGGTTTTGTTTTGGATAAATCTAAACTATTTCTAATCACTATCAAAGGGGTAAACAAGAAAATATTCACACAATTTACGAGATTAATCAATGGGAGAAAGACGTTCAGGGGACAAACCTAAGTAATTCTATGAATCAAACAAGTAGATTGAACATGTATGTCGCTAATTTGGTACATTTTAGGGTCAATAATCGCATAATGTCTTTCGTAGCGAGCTTTTGGCAAAGAAACGAATTGCTTAGTAAAATTAATCACCTATTTTTGTGGTTATTTCAATTTTATCTAAGTTAAAGATCGAATTATCAATGACCCCTTATTACGAAATCCTCTACCTCTAGTTCATTTTATAACTAGTTTAATCCTAAGGATTCTGATTATCGAATTTCTTTGTTCAGTACTTTATTCAACAATCTAATTCCATATTCTTGATGGTCAATCAAAAATAATGACAAACATAATCATAGGATAAATAAAATGCATTCAAACTAGATAAACAACTTGTTCAATCTAACAAAATTCAATCCATGAAAGAAACTAATCGGGTTTATCCCCTAAACTAAAGAAACTACTCACTACTCATGTTCAAACTATAAAACATATAAAAATCTATACTAGAATGCATGAAAACTATAAAAAGAGAAATAAACCGAGTAATAGATCGATCCTTGCTTGAACGGTAATCGGCGGGGACTTTTGCTCCTCCACTTCTTGGATTTCTTGAGAACCAATCTTCCAAAACCCAAAAAATCTCGCAATCTTCACTACTATGAATATGGATGGAAAAGTGGATGAAGGGGAGGATGAATTTGCTGATGAAGATGATAATGAAGGGAATGAATGATAATCAATGCTACCGACATAGCCATTATATAGTGTTAGAGAAAAATAGTAGCAATGTAACAGTGGAAGCGAATAATAAAATCGAATTGAGATGACGGATATTACGAAAAAAATTAGGAACGAAAAATAAGCGATAAAATCAAACACCAGATTTACGTGGGAAACCGAAGAACTCGGAGAAAAACCAACGGATAGCGACAACCAAAAAATAATCCATTATGAGAAAGGGGCAGTACAACCTGATCACTATCACAAGGTGTGATGCGATCCACAAAGGAGATTACAATAACAATCTCTCAACTCTCAACTCAAAATCTCTCAGGATACATTGGGGAAAATATTGGTGAGACTCCCTCTCTCTCAATATTTTCTCTCTCTTTAGCTATCTATGTTTTCCGATGCATTTTGGTGGAGAAACTGGTACCAAATATATAATAGTGGAGAGGGAAGGAAACTAGGTTAAAAGTGAATAACCTAAATAATAAAAACAAGAAACAAGTCGCCGCTAAAAAAAAAGGACCTTCGAAGGAGGCGCTGGCAGCGCCTTGTAAGCGCTGGTCGCGTCGCATGATTTGAGCCTACTATGCTCAACGCTGTCAGTGGGAAACAAGAATGAGCAGCGTCTACCGTAACATAGGCACTGGGTGGCGTCAAAAGACACCCCCCCCCCCCCCCCCGCCCCCGCCAGCGTCTCATGGACAAAGGGCCCCCTGGTGGCGTCTTGGACTGTTGCCTCTTGTGAGGGCGCTGCTGGCGTCCCATCTGACGCCGGTGGTGCCCCGATCTTCCTCCCTCGATCTGCACCCCGAGGATCCAATGGGTCACACAAACCCAAAATATAGCAATTAAGAGCATTTAAAACGGCAAAACCCTACAGGCAGACCTCACCACGGTCTGTGGTGACATCCACCACGGTCCGTGGAGAACTGCCACGGGTCGTGGTGATGGTTGCATCCTTTTTTCTCCTCTCGACAACACGGGTCGTGTTGGGCATTCTTGCGTCCGTGTTGAAGACTGACGACTTCCTTTGACAATTTGGGCCTATGTTTGGGTCATTGGGGTTGATTTCTTCCTTAATTGTTATCCACTTGGACTCTAATGTTTGATTTTGAGCTTTCTTGATCAATTTAATTACAATTTCCTACAAAATTATACCAAACTCCAACCAAGCATAAAATAGAGAACTCGAGTATAAAATAATACATTCATATGGATAATCACTCAAATTAACTCCAAATAATCCAAGAACACACATATATAAAATACACTCATCAACTAACATGTGATTAGTATAGTGTCAGTTATGTAAATCATGCTTTGGGTTTTTATTAGGATTATTTCATGCAAAGTAAATTGAAACAACTGTAAATATTATGAAAATAATTTGTGGTTGTAATTAAGTTTGTTATTGTGGTAGTTTTATTATTAATCTTCATAATATGTGATTTATGCAGTGTATTATATGTACATCATGTTTAGGTCGGTTTGTTATGAGAGTAAATTCATGTAAATTAAAGTGAATTACTTGCAAATATTGTGAATAGAAATTATAGTTGCATTAAGTTTTATATTGTGTAGCTTTAGTTATAATCTCATTAACATGTTATTTATATAGCAATTTATGTTAAATCATATTTAGGGTGTTAATCAAAGTTATTTCTTGCAAAAATTCTGATTATTATTATTATTATTATTATTATTATTATCATCATCATCATCATCATCATCATCATCATCATCATCATCACCACCACCACCACCACTACTACGTTTATCATTGTTGGTGTAATTGACTGTTTTAGTTTTGTTAATATGTTGATTTGAATATGGTTGTAGAATTGTATGTGTGAACATGGTTAATGTTTTATTATTATTAGTACTATTGTATGCATGAAATGATGAAATGCATTAAGGTTAGTTTAATTTGTTTCATGGTTTTTAATTTAATTATGATGCATGTAATTGGATTAATATAGTAGGATTGTATTTAATCTTGAATGGTTTTATGTTCATAAGTAAGTTTAATTATAATTTTATCCTTTGAGTTATTTGAATTATCGAATGCATAAATTCATGTGATAGATTGGGTTTTTTTTTTGTGTGCTATAATATTTGGTTGTTACGGTTTTCTTTTACGTAAAAATGTATAATGTTGTTTATTGGTGGTAGTATGACCTTTGTTGTGTAGAGGTGATTTTGTGAAGTTTAGATGTACAAAGTGTAGTTTTTATTTTGATAATTAGGATGAGTTCTAGGCTTATGTGTGTAATTGGGAATTAATGTGTTTATTTGGTGAAATCTTGTGCTAATTAACTTGCTAGGGCTGGACTTGTTGTGTTAGGAGGTTTAGGAGGAGTCTTCGACCTTAGCCCACTGTTTTGTGGCCCAAGTTAGAGTCTCGGGATTGGTTGGTTAGAATTAGGACCGAAAATACCAACTAAAGTATACCGGTAACTGGACAAATTTGTTGGGTCGTAATAAAGACGCCACCAAAAATTGTGTAGTCTTGTTTTGACCAAACCTTTATGTCTGGAAGTCTCCTAATATGTTAGCTTTCACAGGAATTTTACGGATCAGGCTTTTGAAGTGTATAAATCGAGTTATGATCCAATTACCATACCTAGGTCAGAACTGGACCAGTTTGAGTATGAGCTATATTTGGGAATCTTAAAGTGTGTTTTAGGTCTCGAGGTCAACATGAAAGTTTTAGTAGACATCCTGAGGTTTCTAGAAAGTCTAGAATCAAGTTGAATGGGTGTTGGGAAGTCAATTTATGGCTTTTTCAACACAAGTGAAGTAATCTGGCCACTTTTTAGTTATGCTAAATGTTTTGTGTTTGAAATATTGATTGAAATGTGTAGTTTATTTGAAATGTGTTGAGTTGTTTCAATACGTTAATTCATGAATGATGGGACCCTATAGTGTTCCTAGGGGAGGGTTAGGTAGATGGTAGTGTGTACTAACTTCGAGAGCATGTATTGATTAAAGAAATGATTCTATTTTAGGAACGATCCAGATCGCGTCGTATTGGGTTTTTGGCCCACTGGATCCTCGGTAGGGTCCTGAACCTGAGAAGAATCGGCATAGGATATAATTTTAATCTAATTCTAATTCCCTGTTCAAGTCAGATACTACTTATTGTTATTTGAGTTTTAATCTGACTATATTTCTTCTCCTAGCCACCCTATAAATAGGGTTCAGTTTTCTCCACTTTATTTCACGGCGACATCGATCAACAGTGAACGGTAAACAGTTGAGTGACAGAGAGGGAGGAAATATTGAGAGAGAAAAGGGTCTCACCAATATATTCCCAAGTGTATCCTTAGAGAAAGCTTGTGAGTTGAGAGTAAGAGAGATTTGTGTTGTAATCTTCTCTGTTGTTGATCGCATCACACCCTGTGATAGTGATCGAGTTGTACTCCTCCTTTCTCATAGTGGATCGTTTTTCTGGCTGTCGTCGTCCGCGGGTTTTTCTCCGAGTTCTTCGGTTTCCCACGTAAATCTGATTTTGTCTCATCGCTTATTTTTTGGTTCCTGAATTTTGTCGTAATTTCCATCATCTCAATTTATTTTGCTTCCGCTATTACCTTGCTTATTCTCTAACACGTCATTTTAGTGGGCTTAAGTGTGTTTGTTGAAGTGAAATGAAGATATCTAGGTAATGTCTATGCCCCAACTCCCAACTTGAATGCTCTTTTCATGTTTTGGTGAGTTTGCTTTGTCTTATTAATCATGCATCCGAAGAGGACTTTATGCGGAGAATTTGATCACCTGTTGTAATTATTGTTTATGGGTGTTGATTTCTAGTTGAGAATTTGAATTGGTTTTCGCAAGTGGATCTTCATTATTGGTTTTGGTAACCTGGGTTGGGTATGTGTTGAGAATTGTGAATTCCTGTCAAATTCATGGGTAAAAAACAGTTGGGTAAAAGTTAAATTTTGGTAAATTTTGGTAATTTTTGGTAATTTTTGGTAAATTCTGGTAACTTTTGGTAAATTTACGCCAATATATCAAAATTGATTTTTTTTATTTTTTTAAGTTTAGTAATTTTTGTTAAATTTCGGTAAATTTTGGTAAATATAGGTAAAAACTAGTAAATTTTGGCAAATTAGATTTACCCATGAATTTGACAGGGATGCCCCTAATTCACTAAACCCTATAACTAATCTGCCATTAGAGCCTTAATCACCCCAAGCCCTAAAGAAACCCAACCACTAATCATATTAATTAACAACTTAACCTAATAAAAGATCGTAAACCAACCTAAACAAGGACATAACCCTAGACTTCATTAACAACCACTTATCTTAATAAAACCTAACAACTAGACTGACCCCAAGAAATCTAGCTCTAATAATCCTAACTCTAAACAGAAACAGACCCAAAAGACTCGATTACTAACCTTACTACTGACTTAGAAACCTAATGAAGCTGACTCAAAATCTAACCTAAGACTCGATGATAAACAAAAAGAAAACAGTCCAAATAGGAAAACAAAACCTAACCTGAAGATTACTGGCCGAAAATAAAGGAGAGAAGAAAAGGAAAGAAACAGAGGAAAAGACGAAAGAAATAAAGCAAATGGAGCAGGAGCCAAAACAACGATCAAACAACACAAACCCAGAACCAAATTGTAATGCGTGTCGCGAAGCTTACAAATTTAACCACTACCATGATTAAACTAACTAATGTAGATAGGTAAGTAGGGATTGAATCAACGAGGAAAGATTGATTTCAGATTAGTTTCAACCTATTTAACTCACACTTTAATTACTAGCTAATTAATCTGAGTCAAACTTTATATTAACTAAGATTGAATGCAGTTTAATAAAGAAGGGGGGGAGGTTTTGTGTTCAAGTTTAACTATTTAAATTGACGAATTAAAATTGCAAAACAAAAATACCAAAACACACAAGAGATTGATTCGGATAATAATATGATAAATCTATTTAATATAGTTTATTTCCACCATGCAAATTAATACTCATCACTAACACTCAAATTGATACTCCTATGAGTTAGACTGTAGAAAAGATCCACCAGCAATTTTTCCCCACTTTTCCTTACTTTTAGTTTACTTAGGACCAGCCCTAATATAAATCCTACTAATTAAGACTACCCTAGTACCAGCTCTAAAGTATAATCAAATTAGAGCATTAAGAACCAGAAAAACATCATCTAACACCGTGCAACCAATTTACCAGCAAATAGATTTAACAAAGATTCATGACAATATCCTAATTAAAAGACACGATTTGAGCCTTCCATGATTAATTAGGGCAATACTAACGTTAAAGACTCTAGCTTTCAGTACTTGAGACTCTAACTATCAATTAAATCTATAAAGAACTAACTAGAATGCATTCTAATCAATTCAATATTAAAACAGCAAACAATAATTACAAATTGTCATAAAATCATATGAAACATCAATTAGACATTAAAGATCAAAACTTTGTCTCAAAATACATAATTGAGGATGGTTTCAATAAACTACACCAAACAATGAAAACTACTCACTCATAATACAGATTGAAGTACTAAAAGTAGAGTAATTAAACATTGTATAATAATAATAGTGTTGAATATACCTAATTAGAAGAAAAATGAAGGTAGATAATGATGAGGACAAGCGGCGATTGATGATGAAAAATGGGTGAATGATGGAGGATGGTGAAGAGGTGGTGGTGTTCGGGTAGATGGTCATATCCTTCCTCCCAAATATATCGACTATTTATAGAAGAAAATAGGAAAGCAAGCCAAAACCCTACGCACATAACGGTTGCCGCGAAAGCATCAGGCACTGGCAGCACCTAGCCTTCTTCGTCTATATTTTCCGAAAGGAGGCGCGTGGGATTTAGCGGCTGGCGGTCTAGTCTTTCTTCTCTCGATTGAGGCACCGCGGCGCTGGTGAACGCCACCGTTCGTGAAATGCCACCAATGCCTTGCTTGTTTTAATTCTCCAGGAAGCGACGCTGGGAGCGGGAAATCTGGCGCTGGCAGCGCCTTGCTCGCTGCTGCCGTTCTTGCCCCATTCTTTCATCTTTTCTTAACTATTTCTTATAATTTGGAAATTTCCTAAAAATTGACAAATTATACATAATTAGATCAAATAATGTATATAATAATAAACTAAATACATATATAAATTATGCATAAAATATGACTCAACAAATTCCCCCACACTTAGACTTTGGACGCCCTCGTACAAAGGAATATAATATAAGACGTAGAAACAAATTAAACAAGAAAAACTAACTCATTTTCCTAGGAATCACGGTTGCATTTAGCGTATGCAACAAGCCATTTAAACCTCCGGCAGCCCGGATGGACGAGTAAGTTCTCGTGAGGGTTTGTAGCGACTATGCCCACAAAAGCCACAAGAAAACGGTTTAAATAAATGAGAAGGTGGGGTGAAGGAAACACACACATCAAACAAGTTGTCTTGCACACAATCACATAATTAGCCCCTTCAAATGGCTTCATCAATTAGAATGAACGAAATCTGTTATGTCTTTTATTTAATTATGTGGCTATTATTAGGATTACTATTATTACTGCTTGAGAAATAAAAATTTATATTATTTTCATATAACTATTAATAACTATTAATAGTATCAGAATTGTGTTTAATTAATTACAAATTATTTTGTTTAATAATATATAGTGGTTAATTATGGAAACCCCACTAATACCTAAACCCTAATGTATTGCTTCCTCTCCCTCCTCTCTCTCTTTACTGATAACCGTCCGCCGCCCAGCCGCCAGCAGCCAGCCGCCCGCCACCCATCGTCGGAAACCGTCACCGGCCACCACCACGCCACCATCAACCACTGTAGTCTCTCTCTCTCTTTCTCGCTTCTGATCACGCCTTCAGGCGACCACCAGCGTCGTCACCTGCGCCCTCACCGCCACCGGACACCATCGCCACCGAACTGCCTGGCACTGCCCCGACCTCGAGAAGGCTCGTTGTCGCTTTTGTGCGTCGTTCCACGTCCTCCAACCACCACTGTGCACCACTGCCTGACTCACCGCCGTCTCCCGCCCACCGCCTCTCTATCGTCGAAAATCACCACCAGCAACGCTTAGAACCGCGAAGAAGGTCGAAAGGCCACGATAAACCGCTGCTCCGTAAATCGTGATTTCAGGCCACTGCCGGCTGCTCTCCTGCCGTCCGACCACCCTATCATCGTCGTCTGTTGCCCTTGCCACCGCCGCACCATCTCTGGGAACCACCAGTCGTGCCACCATAGCCCAGCCAACCATCCTTTTTGGTGATGTAAACCCTAACCCTAAGATGATTTCATTCATTAGATTTCTTATTAATATTATTCTGTTTTGATTATTATTACCTTCTTTTAATATGATTGTGTTGTATAATCTACGCTTATATATAAATTCAGGTTTACAACCTTGTGGTAGTAGATGGTATTGTTATAGTAAAATTATAGATATTTTCTTGACTAATATATGTGAATATGATTTCATTGTCTATAATTTGATTATTATGCATACTGTGGTTATTTATTAAGATTGTTCATAATTTTAAAGTATATTTTATGCATAATATTTTATAATTGTAAAGTATAGTTTATTTACGTTTTAAATTAAAATATTAATTTATATTGATTACTATATTATAGTTCTTAAAAAGAAGTTTCAAAATCCTCTCTACTGCTTTTAAAATTTTAATTGTGTATTACGTATTTATATTATTACTACGTTTCTATCGGGTTTTTCTTTATGTAAAATTATGTTGTAATTTCCAAAAGAGCATTCTAAAGCTCCTCCTATTATTATTATAAATTTTGTCATGTGTTATGTTTAGTAAAGTTCAAGTTTTATGTATTTGTATCATTTTATATTACCAGTACATGCTTATGTGATTCTTATGTGATTATCGGGTTTTCTTTACGTAAAATGATTTGATTTTGGTTTATATGTAGTGATATTTAGACCTTGTTGGTATTGTGACATTTTTATGGAGCTTTCATGTCTAAAGTTTATTTTACTTTGGTTATTAGTGTGAGTTTTAGGTTTATGTGTTTAATTGAGAATTTATATATTTATTTGTGAAATTTGTGTAATTGGTTTGCTAGGGTTGACCTTGCTAGTGTTAAGAGGGTCAAAAGATGTGGTTCATAGATGTTATTACTTGAATGATGGGAAATTTATAGTGTTCCTAGGGTGGGGTGAGGTAGAATGTAGTGAGTACTAACTTGGAGAGATGTTTTTAATTATAGAATTTATTCCATTTTTAGGTGCGATCTAGATCGACTCGTCTTAGTTAGCTCAAGTGTGTCCGTTGAAGCGAAGTGAAGTGAAGTGAAGACATCAAACTAATGTCTATGTCCTAAATCCCGCTGGGGTGCACTTTAATTGTTTCGTTAATTTTCAAGTTATTTTGCGGTTTGCATCCCGAAGGGATTTTATGGTGAAAATTGACTGTCTATTTTGGAAATCGAGTTATGTTCTTTGAGTAATTAAATGAGACAGTTAGACCTGGCAATTCTCGACCCGACCCGGAAACCCGACCCATACCGACCCGCAAAAAATGGGTTTTGAACACGAAATTCCGACCCGGTAAAAATGGGTCAGGTCGGGTCAGGTTTGGGTCGACCCGTTGGGTCAGACACTTTAATTTTAAGTGTTTTGTCTACTTTGGCCTTGTGCAAAAAAAATGGGCCCATTTCATGAAAATTAAGGCCCAAAAGTAGAATATTGGGTGGCTTTGGAAAGTTATGCGTAGAGACACATACAAATGAAATAATCAAATAACAAATGACCAAAACAAAACCCTAACACTGTCACTCATTCACTCTTTCAGTGAACCCTCAAACTCCACGCCGCTCTCCTTCTTTCAATAAAATAGTGTATTATTGTCCAAGGTCAAAGTTCAGTGCATTATTTTCCAATACCCTAAAAGTTCAGTATATTAGCATCCCAAAACCCTATATATTTCATAAGTGCTGTTATTCGTGGATTGTTGACGTAAACTGCATAAATACTTGTAGACTTGAAGATTGCCAAATTTTGTCCTTTAGGTGTATAGTAATATGTCTATACAACTATGACATATCGTGGTGGTCGAATTTGGAATAGAATGGTACATTACACAGGTGTCTTTGATGAATTATAATCAATTTTATTAGTTGTAAGTGACTGAGAAAAAGGGCGATCATGACCCGTAAACCCGACCCAAATCGCTCGAAACCAGAATACACCCAACCCGTATTTACCCGAACCCGAAATACACCCGACTCGTATTTACCCGAACCCGATATACGACCGACCCGTAACCCGCCCGCCCGTATTGACAGGTCTAGAGACAGTCCTTTATGTGTGTGATTTGGAAATGGTTTTGGAAATTGGGAATGGATTGATTGAGACTTGAAGGATCTGTTATTAAGCCGGACTAATAATTCAAATGAGACGTAAATGCGGGTTCGGGCAACGTCCCACAGACCAGGATCTGTTCCTGCATGGAAGTTTTCAAGAGATCAGGGGATGCCCTGATATGGTTGTGTGTTCGTGCAATATCCTATATACCAGGATCTGTTCCTGTAGGGAGGTTGTCAAGAGATCAGGGATGCCTGATAAGTGCTACTTCCCCGGGGTTAGTTATATGCACGCGTGTGAAATGGATGACCATTCGTATGTTGAGATTATGATTTATTGAGATTGATATTGAGATTGAGATATGATTATTCTGAAGTCTTGGACTTCGAGGGCCAAATAAGCAAGGTTCGCCCGTTTAATAAATCTGAAATATGGTTATGTTTGGTTGGGAAAGAAAACTGATTTTGAAAAGGTTTGACTTGTTCACTTCTTCCCCTAAAATGAATTGAAATGAATTTCAAATTATTTTAACGGTTAGGGGTAGACATTATTGAGTCATCCTCATGTTTTAAATGTTTTGTTTTCAGATGAAGAGTTCTGTAATGGGAACGAGAACTAGAAGTGAGGACGATAGATTGAAGTTAGAAGTTCTATGAGTAAAGTTTAGTTTATGTGCTAGTGTTGAAGTTAGTAATGCTTAGTTTGTTTTGTTTCTAGAATTGAAGTTTCTTTCGCTTTAAATTGAAGTAAACAATGATTAGTTAGTTTTTCCCTTCTTGCCTTGTATTACTTCGGGATACGGCAGTAACGCCAAATTAAAAGAAAAAAAAGTCTTCCGCTGTTAATGTCAGTCAACGTTTGACTTTGACCGTTATGTTTACAAGTGAATTTCCAGGGCGTTACATTAAGTCTTCTCTGAGGGTCTTTATTATGTTTAGCATCATCCTCTAAATTAATCTTATGTGAACATAAAGTCGGGCGGCTAAATCCTTTTAGGTTAGCTAAAGTCAACCCTATAGCTTCACTGTGTTCCCTAAGCACCTCAATGAGTTCTCCTCTTGGTCAAGACTCTTAGTAAGCACAGTTAATAATTCATCCTCTCTAGTCAAATCATAAACATCTTGTGACAATTCGTCAATAATATCAAGTGGATACACACAATTCACATCAGCAGGAAATCACATGGCATAAAAAATGTTAAATTTAATCACGTCACCATCAAACTCCATAGTTGATGTTCCTCCATGCACATCAATTTTAGTCATAGATGTTTTTAAGAATGGTCTACCAAGCAGGATAGGAATATCATGAGATGCATTACCCATGTCCAACACATAAAAATCAGTAGGAAACACAAGTTGGTTAACCTGGACCAAGACATCGTCTAAAACTCCATCTGGGTAAGTGTTACTCCTATTAGCTAATTGGATCACAATACTAGTCTTCTTTAACTCTCCTAGATTCAATTTATCATAAACAGACCGAGGCATGACATTAATGGAGGCACCTAAATCAAGCATGGCACGATCGAAGTAAAGGTCTCCAATTTTACAAGGAATAGAAAACATCCCAGGGTCTTTGCACTTTGGGGGTAATTTCTTTTGGAAAATAGAAGACAAGTTTTCCCCCACACTTACTTTCTCATTACCAACCAGCTTTCTTTTATTAGTACGCAATTCTTTTAAAAACTTGGCATAACGAGGCACTTGTTTAATAACATCTAGAAGGGGAATGTTAATTTCTACCTTCCTAAATGTTTCTAAAATTTCTTGGTTAGCCTCTTTTACCTTAGAGGTGGGGTTTCTAAACCTATTAGGAAAAGGCGGAGGTGGCTTGTAAATATCTCTTTTTTTCTCTTCTACCTCCTTAGCAGTTTGGTTGGCATCCTTTTCTTGTTCAGATTCGGATTTGGTGATTTCTAATTCAGGTTGTTCTTCTCTGCTCTTCTTAGCTGACCCCTTCAGTTTATTTCCATTCCTAAGAGTTATAGAACTTACATTCTCCTTAGGGTTAGGGTAAGGCTGAGATGGTAACCTGTTGTTCAATTGGGCTTGCAAGTTGCTAACTATGGTATCAATTGTAGTTTGTCTCTCCTGAACTTACTTTAGGGTTGACTCAATATTTTGGAACCTATCCTCCCTTTTCTTAAATAACTGTTCAAGAAGGTAATTGGTGAGGGTTAGGTTGACGAGTTGGTTGGTCAAAGTCAGGAGGTTTGGTCTTATTGCCATACCTAAGGTTAGGGTGATCTTTCTAACCCTCATTATAGGTGTTGGAATAGGGATCATACCTCCTCTACCCTTGGTTAGAATAAATGGCGTTTGCCTCTCTCTCTTGAAGTGTAGGACATGCATCAATATGGTGCCCCTCTAAACAACAAATTCCACATACAACAGATTTTTGGATTCCACTAGTAATAAGTTTGCTAAGCATAGCAGTAATGGTAGACAACTGACTCTCAAAAGCTGAACTTGAACCAAATTCATTAACTTTTCTTACTTGGGACTCCCTAGTGCAAAACTGTTAAGTATTTTGAGCCATTAAGTTAAAAAGTTTTCTTGCTTCAACTGGAGTTTTATCAATTAAGCCCCCCTCCTAACTAGCAGCATCAACCATATTATGATCCATTGGAAGTAAACCCTTATAAAAGTATTGAATTAATAACTACTCAGTTATTTGGTGTTGGGGGCAACAAGAACAAAGTCTATCAAATCTTTCCCAATACTCACAAAAAGTTTCCCCATCCCTTTGTTGGATTCAACAAATTTCTTTGCTAATTGATCCAATCTGTGATACAGGAAATTTTTTTTCTAAAAATGCTTTATGCAATGGAGACCATGTAGAGAAAGTTCCAGCAGGAAAATAATATAACCAATCTTTTGCTTTATCAAGAATTGAAAAAGTAAAAGCTCTCAACCTAATTTGATCTTCATGTATTCCCTCAGGCACCATAGCAGAACATGTGGTAAGGAATTCAGTAATATTATGATATGGGTTCTCATTAGGCAATCCATGAAATTTGGGCAGTAAGTTTATAAAGCCATACTTCAGTTTAAATGGTTTCTCTAATTGAGCATACGTAATAGATAAAGGTTGGGTTTCCAAGTTAGGAGCAGCAAGCTCGTGAAGAGTAGTTATTGTTACCTGAACTTCCTCAGAACTTACTGATTCTGAGTCACTCTCTTTATCACTATTTTCCATCTTTAGTTCCTCTTCTTTGTCGGTGTCTTCAGTATCTTTTCTATTCCTTAATTTCATAAGCTACCTGAAACAGTACTGTAGGACCCGGAAAAATTCCCATTCGAGGAAATTGTTCTTGGATGCGCTACTTAATGATCGGGAGCCGACTAAGGTTGCATAGTCCTTAAATAAGGATGGTTTTATTTTCGAAATTCGTTTTCGGGGTGATGAAACTTTATTTATTTACAAATCCGTTTTTTATTATTTAAATTATTCGAAATTGCACAAAATAAGTTAATAATAATTCAATCCCAATCCAAGACACTCAATTTAGGCTCGGGAAGGAAAAAGTGGGCCGCCAGAACCCATTAAAATCCGCCTGGGTTTTAATGAATTCTGGGCTGGGTCTTTTTCCTCCTCGGCCCACAGAGAAGTGGATTGAAATTGATAAAACCCGCCTAGGTTATATTTACTTCTAGTCCATTCCTCTCGGGCCTAGCTTTGAATTGGTGGTGGATATGAATTAAATCATTTTTTAAAGTTATTTTTATGCAAAAATCGAACATTTTAAATAATTAAACGAATTTATAAAATTCTAAAGAGTCACCAGCCGACTTAAGGAAACCGACAAACCATAAAAAATAATAAGAATTGACTTCGGTCTACGAACCCGATTTCGAGATTCGGGGGTAAGGTTACGAATTCGAGAGTTATAAGAACTCTCGAATCCGCCTGTTATAAAACAGACTCTACTAAAATCGATATTGAAAGAAAGAGAGCGGGGAGAAGTTTGGTTAATTTCGCGAAGTTATTATTCAAAACATGCAATATAAAATGCGGTTTTTACTGTACAAAATATGTACAAGTAAAGGAATTAAAGAATGGATTACATGATAAATACAACAATATGAATGACAAAAGCAAACCTCGTTTGGTGTGGGTTGCCCGAATGCGATGATCAAACTCCTTGACTTAGCCCCGGTTATGACCTTGGATAAGATGATGAAGATATGGATGATTTGGGTGAATGGTATAGGAGTGGTGTTGGGATTATGAGAGTGATTATAATAATATTAGGGGATAAGAATGGATATAGTGGAGAAAGTTTAAGAGAGTTTTAGGTAGGATAATGATGATAGTTGATGAAATGAGGGTAAAGTAATGATAGTAGATGATGAGAAGGGTTGATGAGAGTTGATGATCCAATGAAGGTGAAATGAATAGGGTGTTTATAGGTGAAGGGTGAAGAATTTGGAGGAAAACCATGGGGGACATACCCCATAAATCAAGCCATCAAAGACTATAACCTAGGTGGGTTATAGGAAGTCAAGGGCAAAAGTCAACCACGTGAGGCAAATATCAAGGGATCACGCATGCATGCAGATTTTGGCGCTAAAATGCTTAAAACCTAGGTGGGTTATAACAATTATCAGCACAAGGATCGGTGACATGGAGTGCAACGACGTCGTCTGCTACTCCGCTCAAAACCTAGGCGGGTTTTGAGCTCGCTGGGCCGGGGCACACGATTGGGCCTGCTTCTGTGGGGGGGGAGGGGGCTGCTCACTTAAAATTAAAACCCCACTGGGTTTTATTAAAAGCATGCGGCTTGTTTGACTTCTTGGGCTTACGCTGTTGACTTTTCTGGGCCCAATGACCCGTTTATTATTTTGCCCAAATGACTTGCTGATTTTGATGAACCGGGATTATGCCGGTACAAATTCCGGTGTCTACAGAGAGCCCCCACTTTGATCAAGTTCGAATAGGACGAAGGTCAAAGTAGTATGAGGATATGACTTTGGATTGCAAAGCCTGGAATGATGCTTGGAAGCTGAGTCCTGCATCGCAATTGTGGGCGGTATGCGCCACTTTAAGGATGATCTCAAGCAAGAATGATGCTCTACTTGACTATTAATGAGCCGTTGCTGATCTCAGGCGAGAATGACACCCTACTTAAAGTGCTCTCAAGCGTCTGATGACTACCTTACTTGAAAGGGTGGGCTGACACTTGGAAGTTTCGTCCTGTGTCGCAGTTGTGGGCGGTATGCGCCTTTTTGGGATGATCTCGAGCAAGAATGATGCTCTACTTGACTGTTGATGAGCCGTTGCTGATCTCAGGCGAGAATGACGCGTTACTTGAAGGTGTGGGTTGACACTTGGAAGCTTCGTCCTGTGTCGCAGTTGTGAGCGGTATGCGCCTCTTTGGGGATGATCTCGAGCAAGAATGATGCTCTACTTGACTGTTGATGTGTCGTTGTTGATCTCGGGCGAGAATGACGCCTTACTTGAAGGTGTGGGTTGACACTTGGAAGCTTCGTCCTGTGTCGTAGTTGCGGGCGGCATGCGCCTCTTTAGGGATGATCTCGAGCAAGAATGATGCTCTACCTGACTGTTGATGAGTCGATGTTGATCTCGGGGGAGAATGACGCCTTACTTGAAGGTGTGGATTGACACTTGGAAGCTTCGTCCTGTGTCGCAGTTGCGGGCGACATGCGCCTCTTTGGAGATGATCTCGAGCAAGAATGATGCTCTACCTGACTGTTGATGTGTCATTGTTGATCTCGGGCGAGAATGACGCCTTACTTAATGGTGTGGGTTGATACTTGGAAGCTTCGTCCTGTGTCGCAGTTGTGGGTGGCATGCGCCTCTTTGGGATGATCTCGAGCAAGAATGATTCTCTACCTGACCGTTGATGAGTCGATGTTGATCTCTAGCGAGAATGATGCCTTACTTGTTATCGGACATGATGCCAATGGAGTTTTCTAGTCTTTCCCAGTGTCGGTTCCAGTCTTTCACGGTGTCGGTTGATGGTGGTTGGCATTTCGATGCCGAAGGACTTCACCAGACGCGTTGCTGATGGCCTTAGGGGTCAAGACTTCATCGGGCACGACGCCGATGGCTCGGAGATTGAGACTTCACCGGGCGTGATGCCGATGGCTCAGGATTGGGATTGGATCGAAACTCTGCCGATGACCCTGGGTGATGATGATGATTGGCATTTTCAATGTCAAAGGACTTCACCAGACGCGCTGTTGATGGCCTTGGGGGTCGAGACTTCACCAGGCGCGATGCCGATGACTCGGGATTGGGATTGTATCGAAACTTTGCCGATGACCCTGGGTGATGATGATGATTGGCATTTTCAATGCCGAAGGATTTCACCAGACGCGCTGCTGATGGCCTTGGGGGTCGAGACTTCATCGGGCACGATGCCGATGGCTCGGAGATTGAGACTTCACCGGGCGCGATACCGGTGGTTCAGAATTGGGACTGCATAGAAACTCTGTCGATGGCCCTGGGTGATGATGATGACAGCGACCTTTTATGCGATAGCTGGATGGTGGTGGTCCTATTGTCGGCGACCGAAGAGCTGGCGGCTTTTTATGCGGCAGCTGGATGATGGTGGTGCCTTTGTCGGCGACCGGAGAGCTGGCGACTTTTTAAACGGCAGCTGGATGATGGTGGCGCCTTTTAGCGGCGACCTGGTGTCTGTGACGACTCCCTGCACAGAAACCAAAGCAGAATGTCAGATCATTTTGAACAATGGTTAGAGATATAGAGAATTACCCGTCTGGCAGATTGATGACGATGCCCAATGGATTTTCCCGAGGCAGATCGAATTTTCCCGAAGAAGTCGATGGTGCCCAATGAATTTTCCCGAGGCGAATTGGATTTTCCCGATGTTGATGATGGTGTCAGTGGCGTCCATGGTAGACTGGAAGATCGTCATGAGGATGAGCTTCGGATGATGGATAGAAGTCATTTAGAGTGTGATTAGAGATTTCTCTAATCTTGCTAGTGATGATTAGAAACCATGTCGATCGATCTGATTGAGATAGCATATGGGCTTGAACAGCCCCCAGTGTTGCGTTCTGGAGCAGCGATGTGGCACTTCCTTGCTTCTTCTTTATTTTCAGATATGCGGGTATGCATGCAACAAGTCTACTAAGCTCTTGCACAAACAATGCAATTTTTGTTTTGTTTTTGACACAAGCATTCATGCACTCATGCATTTATGCGCGACTATCGACTTTATGTACAACAAACTGACTCGATAGATGGCAGACTGACTTGATGCATAACAAACTGACTCGATACAAGATAGACCGACTCAATGCACGACATACTGACTCAATGCATGACAGACTGACTCGATGCATAATAGACTGACTCAATGCATGACAGACTAACTTGATGCACAATGGACTGACTCAATGTATGACAGACTGACTCGATGCACAACAGATTGACTTATTGCATGACAGACTGACTTGATGCATGACAAACTGACTTGATACATGACATACTGACTTGATGCACAACGGACCGACTCAATGCATGACAGACTCACTCAATGCACAATAGACTGACTCAATGCATGACAGACTGACTTGATGCATAACAAACTGACTCAACGTATGACCACTGACTCTATGAGGCCTTGACACGACTTATAGATGCAAAGCAAACCTATTATGTTTAGAGAGGATATACACATGATGCTTTAATGCAGACAACCCCCCGACTTTATATTTGGACAAAGAGTTTCTAAGACAATGCTTTCTAAAGATCAAGGCCACTCGTGGGGAATTTCAAGAAAATTTAGGATGAGTAATGTATCAATCTAGGGATCAATGATAGAGGCAACAGGCCTGAAGGATGTGTTTCTTGAATGATCGTGTATATGACCTTAATTGCATGTAAATGTATGCTGATGTATGACAAGCCCCCGGTTTGGCATAGACTCTTGATGACAATGTGTTGCTTTGGAGAGCACCTTAGAGATTTACAAGCCCCCAATTTCGCTGTGGATTGACGTGATGATGCATGGGGACCATAGAATAGGAGAAGGCAGAGTCCTTAGTCGTGAGTCTCAAACTCTCCTTTTTCCTAACCTGCCATGACGGGTTTTCAAGTTAGCCCCTCTTTTCTTTTCTTTTTTTCTTTTTTTCTTCTCTTTTTTTTCATTTTTTTTCTTCTCTTTTTTTTTTTTTGATGAGACCACTATTAGGACGTCTATGAGAATGAAGATGTAGGACCTTGTAGGATAGGGAGTAGGTGTCCCTCTTAGAAGCTTTCTCCGATAAATGTCTTGACTGATGTCACAAAGGTAGCACGAGCCCCCCAGTTTAGAGTAGCTTGTTTCTGAGTCTATTCATGATCATGTGATTGCCAATTAGTCACTGATCTGATGTGAACCACTTTCGCTCTTGCTGAGATGTAAGCCATACAGAGCCTCATACTTGTATTAATGATTGAGCTTAAAAGTCCTCGGAGGGTGAGATGGGATGAAAGGATTGGTTAGGAAGTGTTTGGGGAAGGAGACAGTTGACGATGGTTTATTAATGAATGGGATGTGGAGACACTTAAGAATGATCGTGTCTTAAAGGGGAGAAGAGATGGTTAAATGGGATAGACATCATCTCTTGAGAAAGGGTTGAAAGGGATGGTAGATGAGGCTTTATTGATGAATGATATAAGGAGGCACTGAAGAATGGATCGTGTCTTGAAGAGATGGTCAAATGGGATAGACATCATCTCTTGGGAAAAGGTTGGAACATGGTTATGGAATGATGTCCAAGTCTGACGGAAGGAAGATGGAGGGTTAATGATGATGAAATCCAGGGTTTACTCTCCTTTTGCTTAATCTGCACTGACGGGTTTTCAGGCTAACCTCTCTTATTCTCTTACTCTCCTTTTGCTTAACCTGCCCTAACGGGTTTTTAGGCTAGCCTCTCTTATTCTCTCACTCTCCTTTAGCCTAGCCTGGGATTCCAAGCTAGCCTCTCTTATTTTTTTCTTCTCTCAAAGACCAACATTTTCAGGACAAAGAATGCTCCTTTTAGCAGTCGGGCCTCAAAGAGGTTTTCCTACGTATCCAAGGTGGAATCAGTCCAATCATAGTTCTTTAATCGCGACTTTGATGGATAGTGCCTCGAGGAAGGCTAAGTAGTTCAAAAAGATGGTTATGAAGGTTTGAGGGTTCATATGCAGGTTATGGATGGATGAAAGGTTTGTGAAGGTTATAGAAGGCTGAGGTATATGGATGATGAGATGAAGGTTTGAGACGAGATTTTCTGAGGTGTGCGTGACTCTTGTTTTCGTGTTCTCACTTCTTATTCTCCTCTAACCCCTTTTTTTCTTCCTTTTCTTGTTTCATTTCCCTCTCAACTTCTTCTTTTTTTTTGTTTTTTTTTTTGCTTTCACTTTTTTTTTTCCTTTGCTTTCTTCTCTTTTTTCGACTTTCTTCTCCATGGGATGACTCCTATTCTCCTTTGGTTGTAGCACACCTTTTGGATTGGGTTAAGGGTTTGAAAAGGGTTGAGGGTTGATGGAGAGGTCAAAGATGTGAGTGGTAGGTGGTAAGTCGGGATTGGATGAAAAGATGAGGGTAATATGGGTGGTGAAATGAAGTTTGGGTTCAAGCCCCCTGTCCTCGGCACATTTGGTTAAGCTGCGACATTTCCAATGAGGAGCGTTCACTTTTCGAGAGACTATTGGACTTGGTCTTTCCTGATGACATTCTCTCCTTTTTCCCGGTTTGCCTCAATGAGGTTTTCAAACCGGCCACTCTATAGTTTTTCACTCTCTTTTTTTTTTTGAACTTCTCTTTTTTTTTTTTGAATTTCTCTCTTCATCTCTCTAACCCTGGATTCAAGAAAACTAAAGGATGAAAACAAGGTATATGACAAAGATGGAAGGATAAGAGAAAATGAATTTGTCGGACTTGGTTTATACGGATGATGGATAGATGAGAGAACTCCTCAACTCGAGTAAAAAACACAAGCACGAAATTTTGTTTGATCACATAGCAACAAGAGCAAAGAAATGAATGAAGAACTAACTCTAACAGACTCTGAGCATCAAATGCTTGACAACCAGTATTGTAGCTACTTCTAAAGCTCCTTTGATGATGTGCCCTCCTTGTCCTCGTATGGGGAATCCATGTTATGTCTGGTCCTCTGTGATACTTTCGGTGGGGGCAGTTTCCCCGAATGGATCATGTGCTCCAAAGTCTAACAATTCTCCATGTTGTTCCCTCGGGATCTATGGTAGTTGCAGAAATTCTCGTCATCCAAACATTCCCTTCATGGTTAACTTAGGCCTTGACCCTGACATTCGACAAATGAAGAAAAAACTCATCCCAATGCATGCATGACCTAAACGACCTATATGGACTTCCTAAAAATGAAAAAAACGCCTACATGTTGTCTTGGGAGATACTCACCCAGGACATGGGTTTAAAAGAGCTAAATGATCTATATGGGACTTCCTAAGATGCAAGACTTCTATATGCTGACTTAAGGAAAAGACTTACCCATAAGATGGGTCTACATGTCCTAAATTCTATATGAGACCTCTTAAAGTGCAAATGCCTATATGCTGACCCAGAAACCCTAACTTATGACATGGGTTTACACTGGACTTCTTAATAAAAAGACAGATATTTGCATGATGACTCCAGACACAGACTTGCCCATGACATGGGTTTTCATGACATATGAACCTATATGAGACTTTCTAAAGAATGCAAGACACTTACATGGTAACTCAAGAAAGAAACTTAACGACTCACTCATGACTTGGGTTTGCATGATGTAGACCCTATAGGAGACTTTTATAATGCAGGACATTTATATGTGGACTCTGGAAAAGGACTCACCCATGACATGGGTTTATATGCCCTATGAACCTCCTAAAGAATGCAAGACACTTACATGTAAACACTAATACGAAGACCCATCCTGACCTTATATGATGCTTTCTAATGAATGCAAGACACTTATACGCAGACACTAACACAAAGATTCATCCTAGACCTTATATGACACTTTTCTAAAGAAGAAAGACACTCATATCCTGACTCTAAAACAAAGACTCACCCATGATCTGGGTTTACACTAGACTTTCCAAAACAAAACACACATATTGACTTCAGAAAAGACTCACATATGACCTAGACCAAAGACTCACCCATGACCCGGGTTTAGACTTCCAAAAACAAAACATACATATTGACTTCAGAAAAGACTCACATATGACACAACCTTGTATGAGACTTTCTAAAGACTAAAAGACATTTACATGTAGATTCTGAAACAAATACTCATCTAGGACTATTGTAAGGCACCTATATACGGACTCAGGAAACAACTCAACTATGACACAGGTTTGCGCAACAATAACACATTTTTACAACAAGAGCATTATAAAGGGCCGGATAAAGTCAAATATAGCGAGTCGACATAAGTTAGAAAGATACAAGTCAGTGTTTCTCAATTCGGATGGGCCTAATCCATAGGCCGACCGTTTTAAGGAGAATCCGTAACTTGGCCCAACAACTTAGACAACTCAAGCTATGTTGGCTATTATGCGGACTAGAATAATGCTGAACACAATGACAACTTCACTTCTATTTACACACTTTTTTTTATTGCGACCCAAAACATTTATTTATTAACTCAAGGAGAATGGATGTTGTAAAGGACCGAATAAAGCCATCAAAAGGCGAGTTAAAACAGTCTTATAAACTCAATCCTTAATTCCACCATGGATGGGCTTAACATCGGGCCGACCATGGATTTGTTAGACTTGATAATCAAATTTATAAATTTTTTTCTCTAACCTTGAGACTATTACGCGGGCCTACAACAACACACACACTGACTTTGTTTGATTATTAGTCAATTTTCTTTCGACCATGAGTAAGAGAATATTGAGAAGGGCCGAATAAAATCATCAAAGGTGAGTCAAAATAAATCGATAAATAAGGATAATTAACCTTTAAAATGGATGGGCCCCACCATCGAGCCGACCGTAAAATTTAAGGTTAATTAATCGAGTTTATAAATTTATTTCTTCTCAACCCAACAATTATAACGCGGACTAAAATAATATATCAAAATTAGGTCCAACTCTAATGAAGACCCAACATACAGACACGTATTTACACATAGTATACAACAAACTTTATTTATTTACTCAGGGAAAACGGACATTGTAAAGGACTAGATAAAGCCAACAATAAGCGAGTTATAATTAATTTATGAGTTTAATTGACAAATCCAATATGGTTGGGCCTAACAACGGGCCGGCCATAAATGTGATGGATTGATTAATTAAATCGATAAATTAATTTACTCGAGCTTAGTGACTATTATGCAGTCTACAACGTTATCCATTAACTTTGTTGGACTTTTTAATTAATTTTTTTTTTGAACTTTTGCTGAGAGAATTTCATAAAGGGTCATATAATATCATCAAGGGTGAGTCAATTTTTATTTATTAATTAAGATAATTGACTTTAAAACATCAATGGACCCTTCCACTTAGGCTAACCATAATGCCTTTGGATTAATTATATTAATTAATAAATAATCATTTTCTCAACCCAATGAATTTTATATGGACTAGAATACAACCTCCAAACTAGAGTCAACTCTTTACAAAAAGAAAAGAAAAGGGGAAGGGGTACAATAGCACATAGCATACACATGAAGGGGTACCCTAAATCAAGGCTCTAAATTCATGGAATTTTATGGTTGGGTTACATGGCCTACCGTATGCCTTCGCCCCGGTTCATCATACCATAAGGTAAGAAGTTGGGGTATTGCTCAAAGAACTTCCAAGAAGCTCTTTGAGTGTGACACCTGGAGAGGAGCGACCAAATGCTTAGCGATGTAGAGTTCATCCCCATAGTAGTGGCCTCCCGCTCTCAAGGGAAATCCTAGTTATCCTAAACCGTCGCCTTTGTGCTAACGTGTCAAAAGACCCGATTAGTGGCCGGGTATGCAAGGGATGCCTAAAAGAAGAATAAAGTCGCGAAATAAATTAACTTCTCCCTTTTACACTTTCAATTCAATTCGATTTTTTCAAGTTTTACCCTCTTTTTAAGTTTAAGTCCCCAGTGGGGTCGTCAATCTGTAGGACCCGGAAAAATTCCTGTAGACACTGAATTTTGTCGTAGTTCAGCTTTGTAATTATGTAATTTATTTTGATCATTTTTATTTTTATTTAGGATTAAATGCCAAGTATTCTTGAAATGCATAAATGATGAAAAAACCCTAACCCAAATAAATTTTCCTCTACAAAAAAGCCTTTCACATTAGCCCAATTCCATTTCTGGCCCATCCGCGTTCAAATAATCCAAAAACTCAGCCCTTTGTTCATGTACCTAAGCCTTTTCATTAAATTACCGACTTTCCACTGACTTCTATGAGTTTCCTAATTTTGGGAGCTAAAAGTACTCATTACAAGCTTTCCAACGACACTTAAATCAAGTCAATCGGAGGTCGGATGATAAAGTTGTAGTCGTTTGAAGTTAGGCAGCTCAAAATAACCTAACATGTTGGTCTGCAATGGCCTGCTTCCTTTCATTCCAACATACTGGGCCTCTTGATGATCAGAATGGCCCAGCTACCCCTCTTTATTTCACAACCCTAATTTCCTCACTCTATTTCCCTTATAAATACAACATCACTCCCATCATTTTTCTTCACACCGAATCACCTAGGAGTATTGACACTAGGTGATTTCTTCTTCCTCTTCTCCATCTCTTCTTCTCCTTCTCCTCTCTTTATCATTTGCATACATCTATACTTGGCATTATTTTTTTTCGTTTTTATTTTCTTGTAATCACTTATACTGTTGTAATCCTGATGCTAATATCAATTATGACTAATTTAAACCGAATTACTTGAGAAGATAACTTTAATTTCATTCTTTATTTATTTGTGTTTTGTTTATTGCTTTTATTTATTCATCGCATTTATTTATTTTCGTACTTTAATTTTTCGCATGCATCTAAATAATTTAAATTAAACCTAATTAATTCTCCTCTTCTACTCTCTTCTTTAACAAACCGATTTAGTAGAGTCCGTTCTTTGAACGGGCGAATTCGAAGGTTTTTACTTTCGAATTCGTAACCTTACCCCCAGATCCGAATCTAATGGTTCGCGGACTCTAATTTGAGTTTATTAATTCTCACCAAAAATTAATTGGCGACTCTATAATTTATTCAATTTGATTCATTCGCTTTCTTTTCGAATTTTACCATTTTATTCAAGATTGCATTTGAACATTTTGATTAATAAAAATTAAATTCAAATCCCTTAAATACTAGACACCTCTTTCGATTCGCCTAACATCACGTAGGACACCAATGGAAGTTTTTTTCGGGTCCTACAAATGGCGACTCCACTGGGGACTTACTTTAAGAGGGTAAAACTTGAAAAATCGGTTTTTTAAATATTTGAGTAGAAAGGAGAAATTAATTTTTTTTAATTTTTATTATTTAGTAGGCATTCTCGCATACGGGCCTACTTTTCGATTTTTTCTAAATCGGAAAGAACCAAAAGGTACCGTTTAGGTTTCTAACCCTAAATTTCCCTTTCGGGTAAAGTGCGTTTATGACTTCGAGGAAATGAATTCCACATTTCAGGAAGATCATAACCCTTTCCCACTCATGAATTACTCCAAATTTTTAGGGATTATGAATTTACATTTTCCCTTAAATTTTGTGAGAAACACACGACCCGTATTACTATGAACTCCATAGAATTTACGGCTCGTTCGAGACATGAGCATAGAAGCCTTTAGGAAACTTACCCTAAACATCAAACCTAGAACCATGGTTAGGATGGTAACACTCATTTGTATGCTATGTACATTTCTTTCTTTTTTTGTTTTCTTCAAAAAAAATAACGTGCTAATTATATGCTAATCGTACATTTCATTGTAAAGTGAGTCGGTCAAACACTTGCATTTCCCTGAAATATTACTTTAGTTTGGGTAATATTCAAACGAGATTAAAGTAGGCGCAAAAGGCCTCTCTTAGGCGCAAGTCAAGGAGGCTTGACTAAGCTTGAGATTCATGTTTGACTTCACTCAACCCTAAGTAATGTTTGACCCCTAAGGCATCCTTCCGTTCGTTAACTAAATCTGAGTCCATTAGAGTTTTAATGTTGATTCGATTTTATGATGACTTGATGGATACCTCCACTCTCCATGCACATAACATCATTCTAGGTTAGGAGTCCTCATGTAAGCCCATCAGTGTGCAAGCCCAACAAAAAAAGAAAAAGGTTTTTTTCATCATATAAGCATTGTTTGCATTAGGTTGTCTCATATAGGTCGCTAGCGTTTGGATAGGTAAATGTCAAAGTTAATTTTTGAGGTTTATGGTTCCATACAGGCAAAATAGAACATAAAATGTCAAGAGTCAAATCTTGGGCTAGATTCAGATCGTAAAGACTTCAAGCTTTTCACCAGCTCCAACAACTCTTCTCGATACTCATTGATTGAATGTGATATCATCTCCATCATATTCCTACTCTTCACCTTTTGTCAGATCCAAGGTTAACAGAGAGAAGAGGGGTTAGCTCCAAGAACTCACTTGGGGTTAGGCAAAAGGAGAGGCCAATCAAATCAAACCAAGGTTAACAAAGAGAAGAGGGGTTAACTCCAAGAACTTACTTGAGGTTAGGTAAAAGGAGAGGCCAATCAAATCAAATCAAGGTTAACAAAGAGAAGAGGGGTTAACTCCAAGAACTCACTTGGGGTTAGGCAAAAGAAGAGGCCAATCAAATCAAATAAATAAAATGAAGAAGGGATCGCAAACTACACTAGAGGTGAAGATGGCATGACTCGTATACAGAACTCCGAATGTTGTATATTTTCAAATTTTAGGTGTGCGGCCCATCGTATTTTTCAGAGTCAGTTGGGATATATACCAAGTAGATTTTAATGTATTCATCTTAGCTGCATTCGATAAAGATGAAACCTTTTATGATTATGACTCTTGTCTTCCCCGACCCTTCATTTGCTTCTAAACTGTTAAGGAAAGAATCTTGTGCTTGTATTTCTAATTTGAATCGAAGAGCTCACTCACCCGTGTGACCATCCAAGTCTGACATATCCATCTGCTCATATCTTCCATATCACATCCCGATCACACCTTCATTTTATGTTTTTTTTTCTTTTTTGTCCTATCGCGAGTCCAAGGTTAATGGCGAGAAGAGAGACTAACTTCACCTCCAAAGCGAAGTTAGGCAAAAGGAGACACAAATTTCATTAAAAAAAATACGAGGCTGACATGAACACCTACATGTTGGGCAAAAGGAGAGGTAAATGAATAAAAATTAAGAGGAAAGAAGCTAACCTGAACACTCATCCAACATGTTAGGCAAAAGGAGAGAATTCAAATGAACAAGACCAATTATCTCTAAAATTGAATCTCACTATCAAATAAATCATGCAACTTAAAAAGACATGCCTAGGATAGGAGGCTTCCACTCCTTACCACCTACATCATCACCACCTTCATTTTCACCTAGCCGCTTTATCTACATTATTACCTTCTCACACCATCTTCTTAACCACCACCATGAACCCGGTCATTCATTTTATGACCATCGCATTCCCAAATCCATCTAAGCCAACTAATGTGTTGTGGGTGACAAATATCATCGATAAGAGAAATATAGATTGAGGTAGTCGAGTTCAAAAAAAAACCCAAAAAAAAGAGAAAAAAGAGAAAAAAGAGAAAAGAAGAAAAGGTAAAAATAATACCAAAAAAAAAAAAGAAAGAAGAAATAAGCAAGAATAGAGGTAGTTGTAAGTCACCCGCACAAATCCCAAAACCTTCCTATGAAACCTTTACAACTACCATTCCTATTCAACCTTCCCACCTATCTAAAAGTCCTTCTTGAGGCATCAATCCTTTAAAGTTGCACCAATTGAACTACGACTGGCCTGGTTCCACATTGGATATGTAGGAGAACCTCTTTGAGGCCCGGCCACCGCAATTCACTTTACAATAAATTTGTCATTAAAGATTTTGGTCTTTAAGAGAGAGAATAAAGAGTGGCTAGCCCGAAAACCTCACCAGGCGGGCTAGGCAAAAGGAGAGGGAACCTTGGTTTTTAAGGACAATGAAAAACTCATTTCGCCAAGCGCATCACTTTTCCCATCAGGCTTGGATCATCCTTCATACCCAAACCTATCAAATTGCAACTCTTCCATAGCCCTTTGACCATCTCTTCCCTTATGAGATAAACCCATGAGACATGGTCTTCCATCCATAGACCATCTCGTCTACCACCATCACTTCGAACCTCTATCCATTGAACTACTCATCCTTTCATCTGATCACTACTCTCGCCTAACCATCCATAGCCTCCTCTTGCCCACCATTAGGGCCTAACTACTCACAAAACATATTTTCTATACCACCATTCTTATATTTTCCATAATCCATCCTCCATTGTTCCTCACCCAGTGAGCTCTTCTTATTTGGTCATTAGTGCATGTATGAGATTCGTCAGTTAATACTCACTTTCAGAACACCTGAGTGAGGGATAACTCCTTTAGCAGAACAAGAAGCCACCTGCATCAAAATAAGGGTTACTTGAAGACAACACCCGCCTAGGTTCATCATTCTGACTTGCCTGAAGATATTTATTTGTTCACTAGTACTGGGGGCTTGGTATGCTTACATGTTCCTACCCAAATAAAAGAACCAAGAAAGATATAATAAAGGAAAGGGAAATCAAGATGGCTTGCCGCTTGATCCTTCTTAGTGCTTGGGGTTCCTAATGATGACATCGAGCTTGAGCATCCTACCCATCCCATCATGCAACTTAAGCAGGTCGAGTATTCCATAGATATCATTTTTTGCGACGTTACAACTGGGGGCTCAGTCATCACTCAATATCCGCGTCATGGAAACTTACGAAGCAGTTTGACAAGATAACTTAACATTTTCACTAATTTTGCCTTGTCCTGAAACACACTTCAAAATCACCCTTGACATTCAGAGTCTTTATTTACTTTTCCTTATTCCTTTTTTTTTCTCAGGAAAGCGGGAGTTGTTCATATTGCATGCATGCACAAAATCAATATCCATTTTTTTTCTTAGTTTAGGTGCATTCTTTTTAAGGCCCTAGGAGCTTATATTTTTCATTTTAAGTCATGTTAGTTTTCATTTTGAGTCACATTTTTTTTCATTTTCACTCCGAGTCATATTTTTTTTCCTTCTTGAGTAACAAAAAAGAAAAAAGTCATATGCATCGCATAAACAAAAAAATTAAATAATAATAAAAGAGTCACATCATACATTATAATGTGAATATGTGCATATAACATTTTCACATCAGGGTCACTAAGAGGTATGCATTAGGCTGCATTAAGAAGTCAAGCATATGAAACTCAAAGTCGTGTATGAGTACATAATTGGATCATAAGTCTCGAGTCTATGCATTACATGTAGAATAGCTGACTAGCTGCATGCATGTCATCGTCGTGGTCGTCACTAGGGGCTGACAATTACCAACTCATCAACCTTCATTGGCATGGGAATTAGCTTATGAGAAGGTTTGGAAGACCCGACAACAACAAGGTCGTTGCTCGTAGATAGACACTGGGGGCTATGTGAGATGAAGCCCAAATATTATTTAAGGATTAAGCTCGAAATCTCGAAGAGAAAAATTAGAATGATGAGCACCTAAAAACACTTTGGGTCTCTAAGATTTTGATTACACTCTCAAGGATTAAAAATAACCAGAATGTCATCATCAAGAATGACAACAGATACCGCATCTACGTCATCTTCAGCAAAGGATATTGCATCCCCCTCGACAACAGATATCGCACTACGTCGTCTCCAAAAAAGGATATCGCATCCAACCCAATAACAGATATCGCATCTACGTCGTCTCCATTAAAGGATATCACATCCAAACCGACAACAGATATCACATCTACGTCGTCTCCAACAAAGGATATCGCATCTACCCCGACAATAGATATCGCATCTACGTAATCTTCAGCAAAGGATATCGCATCCGCCCCGACAATATATATCGCATCTAAGTCGTCTCCAACAAAGGATATCGCATCCAACCCAACAACAGATATCGCATCTACGTCATCTTCGACAAAGGATATCGCATCCTCCACGACAAGAGATATCACATCTACGTCATCTTCAGCAAAGGATATCGCATCCACCCCGACAACAAATATCGCATCTGCGTCATCTCCAACAAAGGATATCGCATCTACGTCGTCTTCGACAAAGGATATCGCATCCTCCACGACAAGAGATATCACATCTACGTCGTCTTCAGCAAAGGATATCTCATCCTCCCCGACAAGAGATACCGCATCTACGTCATCTCCAGACAAAGGATACCACATCCGTCCTGACAACAGATATCGCATCTACGTTGTCTCCAGCGAAGGATATTGCATCCGCCCTAACAACAGATATCGCATCTATGTTGTATTTAGCCAAGGATATTGCATTCATAGATACCGCAACTATGTCATCTTTAACAGTTGATATTGTATCCACATCATCATCAGCGAAACAAGAATGACGCATAGTCAGATAAGAATGACAAATCATCATCATCATCAGCCATACAAGAATGACAGATAGTCCGACAAGAATGACAGGACAACATCATAAGCTAGATGAGAATGGTGCACAGTTAGACAAGAATGATGAATCATCAACATTGGCCAGACAAAAAGGGTAGACGGTCCACCAGAATGACCAACATATAACATCACCTGTTGGACAAGAAGCTTCATCAACTTACTGCCGAACACGAATGGCGGTCACTAAACATTAGGCGCATGATTTTACTTCCAAGCGTCAACCGACATCAGGCATAGGACACGGCTTCCAAATGTCATTCAGCCTCGAGACTTCGCTCCCGGGGCATATCATTTTTAGCGTTTTCAAACTACTTATATCATCGTCCTACTCGGACTCGATCAAAGTGGGGGCTAACTGTAGATACTGAATTTTGTCGTAGTTCAGCTTTGTAATTATGTAACTTATTTTGAGCTTTTTTATTTTTATTTAGGATTAAATGTCAAGTAATCTTGAAATGCATAAATGATGAAAAAATCCACAAAAAACCCAAATAAATTTTCCTCTACAAAAAAGCCTTTCACATTAGCCCATTTCCATTTCTGGCCCATCCGCGTTCAAATATTCCAAAAACTCAGCCCTTTGTTCATGTACCTGAGCCTTTTCTTTAAATTACCGACTTTCCACCAACCCCTATGAGTTTCCTAATTTTGGGAGCTAAAAGTACTCATTACAAGCTTTCCAACGACACTTGGATCAAGTCAATCGGAGGTCGGATGATAAAGTTGTAGTCGTTTGAAGTTAGGCAGCTCAAAATAACCCAACATGTTGGTCCGCAATGGCCTGCTTCCTTTCATTCGCACATACTGGGCCTCTTGATGATCAGAATGGTCCAGCTACCCCTCTTTATTTCTCAACCCTAATTTCCTCACTCTATTTCCCCTATAAATACAACCTCACTCCCATCATTTTTCTTCACACCGAATCACCTAGGAGTATTGACACTAGGTGATTTCTTCTCTCTCTCTTCTTCTCCTTCTCCTCTCTTTATCATTTGCATACATCTATACTTGGCATTATTTTTTTTCGTTTTTATTTTCTTGTAATCACTTATACTGTTGTAATCCTGATGCTAATATCAATTATGACTAATTTAAACCGAATTACTTGAGAAGATAACTTTAATTTCGTTCTTTATTTATTTGTGTTTTGTTTATTGCTTTTATTTATTCATCGCATTTATTTATTTTCGTACTTTAATTTTTTGCATGCATCTAAATAATTTAAATTAAACCTAATTAATTCTCCTCTTCTACTCTCTTCTTTAACGAACCGGTTTAGTAGAGTCTGTTCTTTGAACGGGCGAATTCGAAGATTTTTACTTTCAAATTCGTAACCTTACCCCCGGATCCGAATCTAATTGTTCGCGGTTCGCGGACTCTAATTTGAGTTTATTAATTCTCACCAAAAATTAATTGGCGGCTCTATAATTTATTCAATTTGATTCATTCGCTTTCTTTTCGAATTTTACTTTTTTATTCAAGATTGCATTTGAACATTTTGATTAATAAAAATTGAATTCGAATCCCTTAAAGACTAAACACCTCTTTCGATTCGCCTAACATCGCGTAGGACACCAATGGAAGTTTTTTCCCAGGTCCTACAATTCTCGTTCGGGGAAATTGTTCTCGGATGCGCTACTTAATGATCGGGAGCCGAATAAGGTTGCATAATCCTTAAATAAGGTTGTTTTTATTTTCGAAATTCGTTTTCGGGCTGATGAAACTTTATTTATTTACAAATCCGTTTTTTATTATTTAATTTATTTGAAATTGCACAAAATAAGTTAATAATAATTCAATCCCAATCCAAAACACTCAATTCAGGCTCGGGAAGGAAAAAGTGGGCCGCCAGAACCCATTAAAATGGTACCTGGCAAGTGGAAGAGAGTGAGTGAGTGAGAGATGAGAGAAGATATCGTAAGAAATTGAAAGGGAAGAGAATGAGAAGATGAGATGGGAAGAAGAGAGAAGAGAGAAGAGAGAAGAGAGATGGAGATGGGGGATGGAGTTTGAGGGATCTTCAGTTGAATTCGCAAACACAGAAAAGAAAGAGGAGAAAGATGCATGAGAGTAGAAGAGGGATGAAAAGGAATAAGAAAGAAAAGGGTGAAAGAATAAAGAAGGAGAATAGGGTTTTAAGGAGTTTGAAATCGGCTGGGGTGAAATGGGGAAATGGGTTGTGGGTTTGGATATGGGTTTCTGGGTACGAGTTAGGCTGGTATGAGGGAATTGGGTTGGGTTTTAATATGGTTGTGGGCTAGGGGTTATGGATAGAGAATGGAGGATGGGTAGACCCAATTTTGTGTTTAAATAGCGCCTTAATTCTTAGGCTTTTGACTCGTTTCGTGTTTTAATTTTGTAACTTTTAATACATTTTTGGTTATTTTGTAGATTTGGGAGTTTTTACTCAAAACGTGGTAAAAAGGGCTATTTTAGAGCTATTTTGGGACTCCCAAAGTTTCCCGGGTCTTGACCGGGTCAAAAGCGAAGTAAAGAAGAAGATCCAAGCCAATCGAGGAGGACCGCAGCTGCGGTCCCATAGACAGCAGCTGCGGTGATCGACCAAGGTTGTGGCAAGGAGCAAGTAATCCGAGAGGGACCGCACCCGTGGTCTTGCGAAGGGAGAAGAAAAGAATCGCCTGAGCTTCGGAGGACCGCATCTGCGGTCCCCTGCGGGTTCAGAAATTCTGTTATACGAAGTGCTGTGTTTCGAGTAACCACCTTGAGTTGTATATATTACCTCTTGAACGATTAGGTTAGAGAGGCAGCTATCTATGGAAATATCAAAATTTTAGCTTACAATTAGAGGGAGATTAGAGTGATTTCTTAGTGATTAGTGAGTAATTATACTTGGTTTATTGCATTTGCTGTGGATTTTATCGGAATTCTATTGAGGTTCTGAAGATTTATCTTATTTTAGAGCTTGGATTCTTATTATTCTAGATCATCCTTCCATTAGCATCAAATTAATGAGCATTTCTTACCCTTACTCTCTTTAATTCATCTATTTACTTTACAATCTCTGTTTTTGTTGTTTTATGTTTGTTGTTACTAGATTGTTTCTTTGATTATCTATATTCTCTGTTTTAAGCATGGATAGTGAAGTTATTATTGTTGTTAGTATGTTAGTTAAGATGATTAGAGGCTAGAACCCTTATGGGTTAGGGAGAAACTAAGGCTATGAATGGTTGATTTGGATTGGGTTAACAATTTTAGGAGGTAATTCGCTGTGGAGTCAATTTCCTAATCCTATCCTTCCCTCAAGTGGGATGTATTCGAGATCGAAAGCTCTTGAATACATCTAACACTTGTTAGAAGATGGGAATTGGGATAGTTAACGCTCGCCCACGAGAGTGAAAAGAGGTTAACTAGAGAGTCTCGTTCCTCTAACCCTCCGGGTCCGTGGAGGACTTGTAGGAAGTTAATCTGAATTGCCTTGAAAAAGGAAATCCGGTGGGTTGTTTTAACGGGACTATCATTTGATTCTATTGATTTATTGCTTCCTAATTGCGAAACCCTCATCCTAATTACTGTTTGCATCCCGAAATCTCCCGACACCCATAGATTTTTTCTTGACTGAACCTTAGCCGTCTTGCGTTCTGTTGTGCAGTCCTTTACCTGAAAACCTCTTGTTGTCTTGTGATCCTTAAACCTCACCTAAAGTCAGATTGACCTAGTCAAGGCCCCTAGCTCCCTGAGAGAGAACGACAAAACCGGGGTACTAAAACCACGTTAACACAAAATGGCGTCGTTGTCAGGGAGCAAGCGCACCTAGCTTAGTTTTTTTTGTCTTTAGGTTGTTTAAGATCATATTATTTGCTAGAGATTTGATGTCCATGGTTGTTGGGAATTTGATTCTTCTATTTGTTCTTTTTGTGCATACAGACTTGATCTCGATGAGGCCGAACGCCCAAAACTCCACCGATTTCGAATCCGGAAAGTATTATTCGCAAGGCGATTCAAGTTGGTTTAGTGAGGGCGACCGCGCGAAGTTGGAAGAACCGTATCCGACAGTAGCTCGAGACGGGAAAGGCGACAAAGGGAGCAAGTGAGAGTTGAAATTCCAATGGCTGAGGGAGAAGCAAGTCCAGCCCGTACCTTAGCATCATATTCGTTACCATTGTTGGGTATGGGAGGCGATCCCATAATATTACCTACATTACCACCGAACGCATTGTTCGAGTTTAAACCATATTTGTTAGAGATATTCGAGAACACTCCGTACCTTGGAGGAGAACATGAAAATCCCATCGATCATATCAATAGGTTCGAGCAACGTATCGGTTTCGTGCAAATGGACGGAGTTTCCGCCGAGTATATGAAGCTGAAGTTTTTCCCTCTCACTTTGAAGGGGAAAGCACTATTGTGGCTCAACACATGTCCACCGGGTACTTATTCTACATGGGATGCCCTCAGTCGTAATTTTCTTCAAAGGTTTTTTCCCAATGATGAGACGTGTCGTTTGAGGCAAGCCATTATGAGTTTTCAACAAGAGTCCGGTGAGTCGTTATTCGAAGCATGGGGGAGATTCAAAGGTCTCTAACGGAGGTGTCCTCTCCACAATCTGGAGGATTGGCTACTTTTACACCATTTTTACTCGGGATTATGTAGCTCTTTGCGAGAATCTATCGATCATGCCTCCAGTGGCATGTTTCTCAAGAACACGGCGGATGAAGCAAACGTATTTCTCCATGAGTTATCTCAAAACTCTCCAAATTGGGGAGGCGATCGTGGTCCAAAAGATGAAGGTCCTTCTTTAGAGACTAACCCTACAATTAAATTTCTTATGAATGCCGTATTGGAGATGCAACAAAAGAAGGCCTTAGAAGAGACTACGAGGCAAGTAAAGGCAGCTCAAGAGGTACATATGCTTATTCCGGATGTCAGAGTTATTATGTGTGATTTTTGTGGAGGACCACATTCTTTGCAACAGTGTGAAGAGTACTAAGCCGAGCAATTTCAAGCAATTTATCCTAATAATAACCTTTCCTAATCCACTCAAAATCCAGTTCGTCCTCATGGAAATTATGTCTACAACCAACGAGCTCCACAAAACCAAAACCCACCCCCCGGTTTCCAAAATCAAAACCATCGCCAATACCAACAAAACCCTCACCATGGTCAAACTTCCCAATCACCCAAACCACCACAACAAGAATTTTCCATCGACCAAATATTACAAAAGATCTCATTAACTCAAGATAGAGACCAAGCACGCATCAAGAATCTTGAGTTACAACTTGCTCAAATGGCACAACAAGCCAAGACTATCCAATCCCTTCCTAGCCAACCTCAACCAAACCCTAAGGGGCAACTTAATGCTATTACATTGAGGAGTGGTAGGGAGATTGAAGGCCCTAAATTGGTGGAGGAGGATGTTTTGGGAGAAAAAGAAGGTGATGTAGTGGATGTCACGGATGAGGAGGGTTTAATAGAGAAAAGGGAGAGTGAGTTTGTTTTTGTGAAGGGAAATGAGGGAATTCATGAGGAGGAGTTAGAAGAATCTAGTATTGAGAGAGAATTGATTGAGAAAGAAAGAGAAGAGATGGAAAAAGTAAGAAAAGGGAAAGGAGTGATGATAGAAGAAGAACCAATTCAAGCTATTGAGAAGCCGAAGTTACCGCCGGTTCCTTTTCCCGAGAGGTTAGCCAAACCCAAGTCGGAGTCTAAATTTTTAAAGTTCATAGAAATGCTCAAGAAACTTCAAGTGAATATTCCATTCCTAGATGCTATTTCCGAGGTTCCGTCCTTTAAAAAGCACTTGAAGGAACTTCTCACTAGCAAGAGGAGAATCCAAGAGAAGACTATTATGCACTTGACGGCCGATTGTAGTGCTATTATTGACAACAAAACCCCGGAAAAGCTCGCTGACCCCGGGAGTTTTTCCATTCCTTGCACCATTGGTGACATGAGGATTAGTCGTGCTCTTTGTGATTTAGGGGCTAGCGTGAGCGTTATGCCTTATTCTATATGTAAGAGGTTGAATCTCGACGATTTAACTCCTACGACCATCAATCTTCAATTGGCCGATCGATCCGTGCGAAGACCCATGGGTATATTGGAGGACATTCCAGTCCAAGTGGGAAGATTTTTGATACCGTGTGATTTCATGATTTTAGAAATGGAGGAAGACCACAACATTCATATCATTTTGGGAAGGCCATTCCTTGCTACGACCGGAGTAATAATAGATGTGAAACATGGTAGTATGTGATTGAATGTCGGTGATGAGAGCATTATTTTCAAACTCGAGGGATCCTTAAAAAATCCTTCGTATGGGGATTCATGTTATGCTATTGATATGATGGAGGTGCTAGTTGATGAATATCTTGAAGAATCTCATCTACTTGAGTCTACTTGCGACGATCCTTTGGGAGCTTATCTCTTAGAATCTTTCTAATTTGAGACCGACGGCACCGACATCACGTTTCTCACCAACCTCCTTGATTCATCACCAACGCATGAAGAGATTACTATTGACGAGCCTCATATTGAGTGTATGGAAATTCAAGAAGTGATATGCAAGGGTATGTCTTCTTCCCAAGTTAAATCCTCTAGTTCTTCTTTAGAGCTTAAACCTTTACCCCCTTCCTTGCAATATGCTTTCTTGGATGATGAAAAGTTTTTGCCTGTTATTGTGAATGCTAAGTTGCATGATTCTGATTTGTCTAAGTTGCTTGATTTGTTGAGAAAGCATAGGGGTGCATTAGGTTATAAAATTGAGGATTTGAAAGGTTTATCCCCATCCATTTGTATGCATTCCATTGATTTATTACAAGATGCAAAGCCAACTAGGCAACCACAACGTAGATTGAACCCTAATATGCAAGATGTGGTTAAGAAAGAAGTAGTTAAACTGTTAGCTGTTGGGATCATCTTCCCCATCGCAAATAGCGAATGGGTAAGCCCGGTTCAGTGTGTGCCACCAAAGAAGGGCGGGATGACAGTTATTGAAAATGAAAAGAAAGTGCTAGTTAGTACTCGAACCGTCACAGGATGGCGGATGTGCATTGACTATCGCCAGTTGAACAAAGTGACCAAGAAAGACCATTTCCCTCTCCCCTTCATTGACCAAATGTTAGAAAGGTTGGCGGGTCATTCATACTTTTGGTTTTTAGATGGGTACTCAGGTTTTTTCCAAATTCCAATCCATCCTGCGCATCAAGAAAAGACTACTTTTACTTGTCCATACGGTACATTTGCTTATAGACGTATGCCATTTGGTTTGTGTAATGCACCTAGAACATTTCAACGATGCATGATGGCCGTTTTTAGTGATTTCATTGAATAATGTATGGAAGTTTTCATGGATGATTTTTCTGTCTATGGTAATACCTTTGATGATTGTTTGGCTAACTTAGAGAAAGTTCTTATTTGTCTATGGTAATACCTTTGATGATTTTTCTGTCTATGGTAATACCTTTTTAGAGGAGGTCGACTTAATTTTGAACTGGGAAAAATGTCATTTCATGGTAGAAGAAGGTATTGTTTTGGGGAACTTGATTTCTTCGAGGGGCATCAAAGTCCACAAGGCAAAAGTTGAAGTGATAAAGCGCCTACCACCCCTAGTTTCCGTAAAAGGGGTGCGTAGTTTCCTCGTCCTTTAACTGATCTCTTGTGCAATGATGCCCCATTCTCTTTTACTGATGAATGTCTCGAGTCCTTTTTCAAGTTAAAGCAAGCTTTGATATCCGCGCCGATTGTCCAACCTCCGGATTGGACATTGCCTTTCGAGATTATGGCCGATGCGAGCGATTTCGCAATTGGAGCATGTTTGACTCAAACCAAAGAGAGGAAGCCACGGGTCATCTACTATGCAAGCCATGCACTTGATAGCACACAGAAAGTTATACGACCACGGAAAAGGAGCTCTTGGCTATTATCTTTGCTCTAAACAAATTTCGGCGATACCTCATGTTTTCCAAGGTTGTTGTATACATGGATCATGCCGCAATTAAGTTCTTGATGGGAAAGAAAGAAACAAAGCCAAGACTCATTCATTGGGTTTTGCTTATGCAAGAGTTCGATTTGGAAATTCGCGACAAGGCCGGGACTAAGAATGTTATAGCCGACCACCTGTCGAGGATCCTTGTTGATTTGGATGATACTCAACCCATCATGGACTCTTTTCCGGATAAACGCCTGTTGTCCGTTAAGCATTCTCACCCATGGTACGCTGATATCATCAACTACTTGTCTAGTGAGGTGATTCCTAAAAATTTGACCCCTCATCAAAAGAAAAAGTTCTTTCATGACGTGAAACATTTCTTTTGGGACGATACATTCTTGTTCCGTTTATGTAATGATGGGATTTATAGAAGATGCTTACCCGAGAGTGAAGTGAAGTCCGTATTGACGCATTGCCATGAGTTCCCGGTTGGAGGTCATGGTGGATCTCAAAAGACGGCTGCAAGAGTCTTACAAGCCGGTTATTGGTGGTCGACCCTATTTCGAGATGCCTATCTTCATGTCAAGTCGTGCGATAAATGCCAAAGGTCCGGAAATATTTCCCGGAAAAATGAGTCACGACTGAATTTCATTCTCGAGGTAGAGGTTTTCGATGTGTGGGGGTTGGATTTTATGGGTCCTTTTCCGTCATCAAGAGGTCATCAATATATTTTAGTGGCGGTAGACTATGTGTCGAAGTGGGTTGAAGTGATTCCATGCGTGAGATGCGATGGAAAATCCGTGTCAAGATTTTTGAAGAAGGTTATTTTCTCAAGATTTGGTATTCCGACGGTCATTATTAGCGACAATGGATCTCATTTTATTGAGAAGAGGTTTGAGTCCCTCTTAGCAAAGTATGGTATCACTCACAAAAGAAGACTCCCCTATCACCCTCAAACGCAAGGTCAAGTAGAGATTTCGAATCGTGCTATTAAGGAGATTTTGGAGAAAACGGTTAGTTCTTCACGAAGAGATTGGGCGGAGAAACTAGATGATGTCTTGTGGGCATATCGCACCGCTTTCAAAACGCCGATAGGGACTACTCCATACCGCCTTGTCTACGGGAAAGCATGCCATTTTCTCGTGGAACTTGAACACAAGACGATGTGGGCAATCAAAAAGATGAATTATGATCTCAAGGCGGCCAGGGCAAGTCGTTTATTCCAATTGGAGGAGCTTGAGAAATTGAGACGTCACTCCTATGAAAACAATAGAATTTACAAGGAGCGAACTAAAGCATGGCACGACAAGAGATTGAACCATCGCGATTTTGTGGTTGGTGATAGCGTCCTCATCTTCAATTCGAGGCTCAAACTCTTTTCCGGAAAGCTAAGATCGAGATGGTCAGGGCCTTTTGAAATCGTAAACATTCTTCCCACTCGAGTTGTTGAACTTAAGAAATGCAAATGGAGATTGTTTCAAAGTCAATTCATCAAAGATCAAGCCATACATTATGGGAGAAGAGTATGCGGGGACGGTTGTGGTGTTTCTCGCTGATTTTGATAGTTGAAGAGTGGATTAGGTCGAGCTAGGACCTAAAACAAGCAACCGAGAGGAGGTACGAGCTACTCTCCTCTTCTTTAGTGTTTTCGTTTATTTCTTGCAACTTTTATTTGTTCTAATGTTCTTGTTTCGTTCATTTTGAAGTTTTTGAAAAGAAAAAAAAAGAGAGAGTGAAAATTTTAGAAAAGAAGAAAAAAATTGAGAAAATAGAAAAATTTGGGTGTGAGAAGAAAATTTGTGAAGAAAGTAGTTTAGTGTGGTTTTTGAATGCTAAAAGTTGTTCATGAAAGTTGTTGAGTGTGTAAGAAAAGAAGGTTAATAATGAGGAGAGTAGAATTTTAGGACTTAACATTATTTTCAAGTTTTTGAGTCTTGTAGGTGCAGGGCATAGACAGGAGAAAACCGCACCTACGGTGCATAGGACCGCAGGTACGGTCCTGATATGGCAACCCAAGCTTTTTATGGAGTTCAGGAGAAGACCGCACCTGCGGTGACCCTGACTGCACCTACGGTCTCAAGAGGTGATTTTTCCTGCGAGGAGGGTTCCAGCAGGAGACCGCACCTGCGGTCCCTCGAAAGTCTGCGAAATCTGTCGGGGCTAAAACCCCTTTCTCTCTCATTTTTCTTTCACTTCTCTTCTTTTCCTCTCACTCGAAAAACCCCCTTTCTTCACCTAAAACCCTAAAACTTACCCCAAATATTTCAAATCCTTCACAAATTCCTTCCCCACTCTCCAATTTCTCGTGATTTTTGTGCCCTGGCTGCGCCTTCACCATTTTCGCACCTTTTGTGGAGCATTTCAAGTTCAAAATCTGGGTTTTGTTCATTGTGGGGTTCGAAAATGGCAAGGAGGAGTTCCTAAGTCCTCAATTCAGGTATCCCTTGTCTCTTTGTGCATCAAAGTTCATTTTCTTGCTCATTGTAGGTGATTTTTGTGCACAATGTCATCTTGTACTCCTTGGATATTGTTGAGTGCTCTTGGTTGAGACTTGGGGGTGTCGAATTAGGTGCAATTGTGTGTGAAGTTGGTGATTGGTGTTTGGTTGGTGACATTCTTGGTGGACATTAGGGGTTTAGATATTGTATGTGCACATTGTTGTTTTTGCTCCTTGTTCACTCTAATGGGTCGAGCTAAACGAGCCTGGACCGAGAAAGAACCGACCCCTCCTTCATCTTCGTTGATGGAACCCGACAAGAACCGCTACAAAGCACAACCCGACTCCTTGATTAAATGTGACCCGAATGTGAAGGTTACTTTTCGGGATGAGATGCATAAACAGAGGTATGCAAGGTTGAAATAGAAGAAGATTTGTGCTCTCGATATTTATGATGAGCAAACAGCGAAAGATATCTATTGCAAGCCGAGCATGGACTTCTTCATCAAAACTTTGGGTTGGGAAGTTATCGTCACCATCAGTGAGCCTATCGTAGATCAACCGGTGCTCAAATTCTTGAGCTCTTTAGTGGTAAAGGAGGATAGCACATCGAATGCGTCTTTTACTTTCCGGGTTGCTAAGGAGGAAATTGAGTGTTCAGTCCAGGATCTTTGTGATGCTTTGGGTCTCCCTGTGGATGGACTGTACTACGGAGAGTGCGTTAGATTTAATGAACAAGAGGCAATGAAGGCTCTCACCTATTGGCGGAGGCGATATCCAAAGTCTCGGAGCCGTCAATCGAGGATTCATTGCCCGAATAACTCCAAAGCCCGGGATTTCTGCAATTTTAGTGTTCGACTCTTCCATCGGATCATTTCAAGTTCTGTCTTCGGCCGCCACATTGGGCGATCAAGCGTCCGCAAAGACGATCTTTTCGTCATCTTCAACGCAATCAATGGTCGCCGTGTCAACACCGGCTCTTGCATTCTCCACTGTCTTCAGGAAATCAGCCTCGAACTCCGCAACATGACCATTAGCATGAGTCATATAATCTATCACTTTCTCAAGAGGAAAGGCTTCGAGTCTTACCTCGCCAAATGGACTCCACGGTATTTCCCCGACCCTATTGACGATGTGAGATTGCGAAAGATGGAATTCTTGGAGAAACACAAGACGCAAACCCTATACCGCACGGGTATGGCTCCCACAGTATCGCGATTCGATTGGATCATGATCATGTTGAAGAATGGTTGTATGTCAATGACCAACAAAACTGGTGGTGTGGGCAAAGGCACGGAGGTCGCCGAATAGTGGGTGGTCCTTTTGAACCCGTGGAGGGGAGTGAAAAGGAAGAGGAGGAAGAGGAAGAACAAGAATAAGGCGAAGATGTAGGTGCAAGCCAAGCTGGAGATTCTACATTGGAGCGTACCAGTGATTAACTCGAGAAACTACACAATGAGTTCCAAGTGCAACGAGAAATTAATCCAAAACCAACAAAGTCTAATTGAGAATTTGCAAGAGCTTCTTGAGGTGCAACAAGAGATCCTTGTTGGCATTCAATCGCAGTTCCAACCCCATTCTCCTCCGGGAGGATCCGCTTAAGGGACAGGTTGTAAGTGCCCCCGCCCCCACTTGATCCTTTTCATTGTTTTTCTTGTTTTACTTTGTAAAATATAAGTGTGGGGGGGTGCCTTATCGGGGGGTTTGAAAGGGAAGGCTTTGTGGTTTTGGCCTGTTGGTGTCTCGGGTCCTTTTGGTTTGTTCTGGTGTTGCTCTCAAAGTTGGTTGGGCATGGCTTGTGGTAGTCATCTCTTGGTTGTATTTTGGTTGTCTTTTGGTTATAGTGGGATGTCTTGGTTGGTTGTTGGTTGTTCTTTTGGCCGGTGGTGGTTTATTCTGCCTTGTGTCGATTGTATTTTGGGCATGTATGGTTGGGATGGCATGTAATGAATGGTTGTTTTTAATGAAATGAAATGAATCAAGTTTGTTTGGTCAGTTTGAGATGAGTTTCACCCTTATTTCCCGCCTCAATGAATGAGATTCGGGGATAAGGTTTGTCAATGGCAATGTACATATTGTTAATAGTATTCTTCTCTTCTTTTTAGTTCTTCTTTGTTTAGAAATTTAGTTAGATAGTTTTCTTTTGATTTTGTTTTCGATCTCGCATGCGGATTTTGCCATGTATAAAGTCATCCTTTTGCTCTAATATCATTGTGATTCAATTGAACGACGACTTCGGATCACAGTTTGAACATTTATGAAGAGTCCGAGGTAACATCTTTCCACCTTGCTCTTTCTTATGTGAATTGTTATTTTAATCCGTCGCATGCTTGGTTTTCTTTTGGGTGGCGAACCCCTTTGAATGTCTGTGTTGGGTTTATCGCGTTGTTGGAGCCGTGTGGGCTCAGGTCGCCACCATTTGTTGGATAATTGTTTTGTTTGTTTGTTTCTCTAGGTTCTCTACCCTTTTTCATGTGATACCTTCCCACAATAAGGATATTGTGGAGTTTTAAGTGTTGGGGGGGGGGGAGATATTTGCTTCAAGGGTAGATCACCTAGCTCTTTGTTTTTGTTTTCTTAGTTTTTGCCTAAAATTTGAAAATTTTTGTATGAAAAAGGAGAAAAAAGGGAGTGAAAACCTTAAAAGTTTTCTTTCGGTTTTCGTTTTCGCTTTGTTTTTGCTTTGTTTCTTGGGTCTGGTTGTCGAAATTGAGAAGCCATTCTTAAACTTCTTTAAAAGAAACCGGTCTGAGCGTTTTCGACCCTGTCTCGGGTACTAGTCATGACTTATCTCTTTAGATGTCCTGCATTGAGTGTCTAGTGAGACACCCGACTCCTTTCACGTTATGGTTAAAATCGGGAGGTTCTAGGGGTTTGTGTCCAAGCTTGTTTCTTTTTCCTGTGTAGCAAAAGCAAAAGCAAAAGCAAAGTCAAAAGCAAAAGCAAAAGCAAAAAGAAAGAAAATGAAAGTAAAAGTTTAATAACCAGATTAAGTGGGGAGAGTCGGCTGAACGACATCAAACCACCATAAAGCTAGACGGCCTACATGGAGCCGGTATTAGCGGTACGACGGTGTTGCCCCTTAAGCTCCTCCTATACCGAATTCTCGACGGAGGAGTGTATGGAAAAGCCGTGTTGGGAGGGTAAACCCCGCATTATGGGTCGTTACAATTCCCGAAAAGCTAGCCTCGACCTTAAAAAAAATCGTTGGGAAAACCCAACCCCAAAAAGGAAAGCTTCCGGTGTTCGTAAAAGCGTGGGGCCTCTCCTTGTATCACATACGGCCCTCACCAAGCCAAGGGCGACCAAATGCGAGGAAGGGCAACTCTTTTCTTTTCCTTGTTCGTTTCTTTATTTTTTGAGCTCGGACATGAGTCCTTGGAGTCTTTTGGAATTGGTTAGAACCCACTAGCACATTTGCACGTAGGGGTTTTTGCTTGGCGTTAGGTGTAAGACATCGAAAATCTCAAAGACTGACTTTTATTTGGGATAGGTGCTCGTGAGACGCTCATAATGGTTCATTTTGGAGGTTTAATAACGTTTTCCTAATTCAGATTTCGAGATCCTTTGAAGCGAAGCTTTTGTTTTTCTTTCCTTTTGTTTTCTTTGGTTTTGTTTCATTTTTCCTCTTTCCTTTTTCTTTGGATTTTGTGGGTATAGCCGCTACAAACCCTCACGAGTCCATCTCGTCCACCCGGGCTACCGGGGGTTCAAAGGGCTTGGTGCATACGCTAAATGCACTCGTTTCTCTCCCACGACAGAGGAGTTTGTGTTAGTCTAGGTAGTTTCTTGTTTTGCTTTGCTCAGGATGAGCAAAAGTTTAAGTGTAGGGGGGTGTTTAGACCCAATTTTGTGTCTAAATAGCGCCTTATTTCTTAGGCTTTTGACTCATTTCGTGTTTTAATTTCGTAACTTTTAATACGTTTTTGGTTATTTTGTAGATTTTGGAGTTTTTACTCAAAACGTGGTAAAAAGGGTTATTTTAGAGCTATTTTGGGACTCCCGAAGTTTCCCAGGTCTTGACCGAGTCAAAAGCGAAGTAAAGAAGAAGATCCAAGCCAGCCAAGGAGGACCGCAGCTGCGGTCCCATAGACAGCAGATGCGGTGATCGACCAAGATTAGGGCAAGGAGCAAGTAACCCGAGAGGGACCGCACCCGCGGTCTTACGAAGGGAGAAGAGAAGAATCGCCTGACCTTCGGCGAACCGCACCTGCGGTCCCCGAGACCGCACCTGCGGTCCCTTGCAGGTTCAGAAATTCTGTTATACAAAGTGTTGTGTTTTGAGTAACCACCTTGAGTTGTATATATTACCTCTTGAATGATTAGGTTAGAGAGGCAGCTATTTATGATAATATCAACATTTTAGCTTACAATTAGAGGGAGATTAGAGTGATTTCTTAGTGATTAGTGAGTAATTACACTTGGTTTATTGCATTTGCTGTGGATTTTATCGAAACTCTATTGAGGTTCTGAAGATTTATCTTATTTTGGAGCTTGGATTCTTATTATTCTGGATCATCCTTCCATTGGCATCAAATTTATGAGCATTTCTTACCCCTACTCTCTTTAATTCATCTATTTACTTTACAATCTCTGTTTTTGTTGTTTGGTGTTTGTTGTTACTAGATTGTTACTTTGATTATCTATATTCTCTATTTTAAGCATGGATAGTGAAGTTATTATTGTTGTTAGTATGTTAGTTAAGATGATTAGAGGCTAGAACCCTTATGGGTTAGGGAGAAACTAAGTATGTGAATGGTTAATTTGGATTGGGTTAACAATTTTAGGAGGTAATTCGTTTTGGAGTCAATTTCCTAATCCTATCCTTCCTTCAAGTGGGATGTATTCAAGATCGAAAGCTCTTGAATAAATCCAACACTTGTTGGAAGATGAGAATTGGGATAGTTAACGCTCGCCCACGAGAGTGGAAAGAGATTAACTAGAGAGTCGCGTTCCTCTAACCCTCCGGGTCCGTGGAGGACTTGTAGGAAGTTAATCCAGATTGCCTTGAAAATGGAAATCCGGTGGGTTGTTTTAACGGGACTGTCATTTGATTCTATTGATTTATTGCTTCCTGATTGCGAAACCCTCGTTCTAATTACTGTTTGCATCCCGAAATCTCCCGACACCCATAGTTTCTTTCTTGACCGAACCTTAGTCGTCTTGCGTTCTGTTGTGCCGTCCTTTACCTGAAAACCTCTTGTTGTCTTGTGATCCTTAAACCTCACCTAAAGTCAGATTGACCTAGCCAAGGCCCCTAGCTCCCTAAGAGAGAACGACAAAACCGGGGTATTAAAACCATGTTACATGGGTAAATTAGGATTATGTTTGTTTTTATTTTCAATTTTAATATTTTTGTTTTGTTTTCTAAAGATAAAAACTAAAATGATCAAAAGAGATAAAACTTAAAATGCCATAGAATAAAGAGGTAAGATCATGCAAAATCTGGAATAGACATCCCTCTCCCCCCCCCCCCCCATACACACACACACACACACACACACATAGACTTTTGCTCGTCCCGAGCAAAACAGACAAAACAAACTATCTAGACAACTACTCCACTTTCGTGGGAGAAAACATGTGCATTTAACATATGCACCAAGTCTTTTAAACCCCCTGGTAGCCAGGGTGGACGAGGTGGGTCTCGTCAGGGTTTATAGTGACTCTACCCACAAAAGCCATGAAAAGAAAGAGAAAAGGAGAAGTGAAAATTGAAACTAGTTACAAAAGGAGAAGAAAGTGCTCATGAACATAAGCAAGTATTTAACTACTCAAATGACGACGCCAATCAATCAAAAGAAGCAAATATGCACACCTTAAGGACACCTACACCAAAACGTTGTCGATCTTCAAGATTTTCAACCCCAAACACCTCATGCTAAACAAAAACATTGTGCACAAGTGCATGTGTACCCTATTCGATCATGATCATTTCTTAGCAAAAACCCACACTCGAGCTCGTTTCAAAAGTGAAAGACATGCGTTGCCCTCTCTCATTTGTGTTGCTTCGCCCTTGGCTTGGTGAGGGCCGCAAGTTATATAGGGGAAGGCTCTACAACTTATTCACAACTTTCTAACTTTTCTCTTTTCTTTTTCTTTCTTTTTTTTCTCGTTGGCATGATTCGAGATCACTTTGCGGCCCGTGAGGGGTGTGATCCCAGTATGGCTTTGCTCCATTCACACCAAGGTATTTAAGGGGCGAGGGGCCTCTACCATCGATGTCGAACCACGTTGGTGTAGGACCCCAGGAAAAGGGGTGGATTTCCCGGTGTCTCATTGCGCTACTTAGGTTGTGATTGAGAGCCGACTAAGGTTGTTTAACCCTTAAATAAGGATGCTTTTACTTTTTGAATAAAAAACTTTTTATTCTTTATACATCTTACACATGCAACTCTCTTAAGGACCAAACATTCCAGCTTGAAGATGTCAAATCACATCGACCCTGTATCCATATCATGGGAAGAAAGGGACACCGAGGTCACTGGACTTACCCATAGGCCAAGCGGCCTTGGTATGGGCCAGGCCAGTGGCCCACTGGTCCCAAACCTGGGAAAAAGGACTAGAAATGGGTCAAGGCTACTTGGCCTTGATTGATTTTACTCCCATTTCTCCTCGGTTGGCTCCTGAATATCGATTCCAAGAGAGATTTTGACCCATCTAGTTAAACTGACATGAGAGACGCAAAAGATGAGTTATGCAAGCTAAGATATAGAAGGAGTCGCCAATTGATTCAAGGAAATTAACGAACCAAGAAAAATGGTGAGAACTGCGGCATGCGTACCCGAATTCCGAGTTGGGGGGTAAGGTTACGAGTCCCAGAGTTAAAGAACTCTCGGACTCGCCTGTTTTGAAAATAAACTCTACTAAAATCAAAATTAAAATGAAAGAGAGTGGGGAGAAGTTTAAAAGGTTTCACGATATTATATTCATGTCATGCTAGTATGATTTTTATTTACCAAATAATGTATAAGAATGATCATAATATGGTTATTGTAGACACCGGATTTAGCATAGTTTTAGGACACCGGATTTTTATTTACCCCTCGAGGACCTTGACAGACCACATATAAAGACATCGACAGACCAAGGCTAAAGGACCTTGCTAGAACGAGGCTCAAGGACCTTGGCAACGGGAACGGTTTTGAATGAAAGTCAAAATTTGAATATTATTAGCATATAATCTGGATATCTTAGAGTGATACTTTCTTGATTGCTTTGACATATTTGTTCCCTCCTTTCATGATACAAAATCAATATATAAATCCAATTATATATTTACTAATTATTGGAATATCTTTCTTGGAAGGAAAGGATCAATAAAAGGAAATAATGTTGAAAATAAAGGAAAGTTGAGCAAGGAAATCCAAATAACCATGTTTGGAAAGAAGATCAGAGGAAACTCTCAACGGTCGCTAAACTCCCCTATAAAGACATTGCTTCCCACACTGAAGAAACCATCGATTCCAAGGAAGAAATCGAAGAGTGGAAAATCCATGAGGATTTCTGAGTATAGTCTTTGAGAGACGAGTTTTTGAGTGTGTTGTAGCCTAAGGGAATTGACGAGTTATTGATAGCAGAACCTTAAGAGAATTAGGTTTTGTGAGTGAAAGCACCTTGTTGTGTTGGTGTGGTAATCTGTGAAAACTTATAGTGCTCTTCTGCAAGGCACTCTTCTGTCTGTAATTGCAACAAGAACCTCAATCCCTTATGCAACGAGGGTACTTCTTTAATTCTCCTTAATAGTGTAATGCCCTTCAAGTTCTTTAAATAAAGAAAAATTTATTTTGATTACACAGTTTGTTGCTTCTTAAAAAAAGGTTGAGAAGCCCTAACGTCCTTGGTGCAAGTGTACAGAAAACTTCCATAACCCGATTCACCCTCCATCTAGGGTTCTTTCAATTGGTATCAAAGAAGGTCCACTCAAGAAAAGACTAACCTCTCTATGGAAAAAGATCATGGTTGGGATCGAAGATGGTGATATAGGACAAGGAGATTGCTTGAGCATACCCCCATTATTCAGGGGATCAAACTTTTCCCACTGGAACAAGCGTACGAAAGCATTCATCATGGATTCAGACTATGATCTTTGGGACAGAATTGAGAATGGAGACTCTGTCCCCATGATCACACTGGAAGAAATCACGAAACCCAAAATTAGATCCAAATATACTGCCAAAGAAGCAGAAAAGGAAAATAAAAATGTTAAAGCCTTACATACTCTCTAACCGTGGATTTTATTCTAATGAGTTTGAATATGTCTCTACTTGTGATACAGCTAAGTAGGTGTGGGATACCTTAATGACCACATAAGAAGGAACGAGCCAAGTTCAAAAAATAAGGCTTGACAATTATGTCAAGGATTACGAATCCTTCAAAATGAAGAATGGAGAATCCGTTAATTAAGGACATGTACAAACGATTCGCTATTTAAGTCAATAATCTCAAGTCCTTGGGGAAAAACTACTCCAATAAAGAACAAGTTTGCAAGGTCCTCAGATGTCTTCCAAGAAAGAAATGGGAACCGAAAGTCACCGCAATCGAAGAAGCTTAAGATTTGAAAACTCTCAATTTAGATGACCTCATTGGACAGCTTCTTGCTCAAAGATACATCTTCAAGAAGAGCAAGATGTAAAGAAAGAAGTAGCCCATAAGGACATCAATGGTCCTAACGACAAGTCAAATGAGGATGGTAAGAACCGGATCTTGGCTTTGATGGCCAAGGAACTCAAGAAGTCGTGCAAGAAAAGTCATACCTCCAGAGGATCCTCATCCAAACGAGTCAACCAAAGAGGTAAGGACTCCTCAAATAATGAAACTAACTCATTCTCTTGTTTTGTGTGTGGTGACCCAAATCACTTGATCAAGGACTATCCATACAACAGAAAGAGCAAAGAAAAGAGGAGTCACATGGCCCTAATGGCTACTTGGAGTGACGATAGTAGCAGCGAAGGTAAAATGTAAAATTGGCCAATAGTTGTCATATGGGAAAAGAAACAAGTGATATTGACGAAGTTGGTACAACCAATGATGACTACAAAGACAACGGTGAAGATGAATCAGCAGAGGTAACACTAGATGATCTCCTTACCTGACCTAAAGAGTGCTTAGTGAATTGCTTTCTGGAGACTTAACTCTATTTATCTCAGTTAAACGCTATTTATGAGCATGTTACAAGGAAAAACAATTTTATAGCAGACTATCTCACCCGAGAAAATGAGTACAAGTGACTGAAGTGAGAAGGAAAAGATCAGTTCGACTGATGAAGGGTCATTTGTAAGAGATCTTGAAAATATATATCATGATCGACTACAATGAATACCTTGATGCAGTTGAAAAGAAAATCGAACATATAGAAGTAGTAGTTAAGGACCTCATAGCTGACCTTGAAAAGGCTCAAGATCTTACTACAATCTTCTACCGAACAATAAATGAACTCAAATTGAGCTATGTGAAGGAGAATCCCAAAGAAATCAAAGCTGAACAATCAGAACACTCTTTTTGACATACAACTAGTAAGGGAAACGCTGCAAACCCCATCTCCCAAGAGGAGAAAGAGAAACAAAGATTAAAAGCTAGATTACTAGCTACTAGACCAGTTATTCAAAATACTGACATCCGATCATTTAACATTACTACAAATGAATTCTACAAGAACTATCATGAAGCTATTATGATTGGTTATGAAAAGATTGGAGAAATCTCTGAACTCTTTTATAACCCCAAGCGTTCTTTGTTTCCAAGGATTATAGCCTTCAGTAAAGCAAACCCTGAAATTATATACAAACTTTTTACCCATGGATATATAAATCTCTTATATCCCAGCCTAAGCCTTATTGAACTCAAAAATTTTCCAGAAAAAATAGTTGAAACTGTCCAAAAACGCAGCAAAACCAGGAGCTATGTTTTTCTCAGGATATTCTCTGTAACCCCTGAAAAGGATGAACAAACTGGTATCATTCACCCAATTATAAGTTTGATCATCTTGAATAAAATTCTTATATCAAACAGCCAGGTTCTGGCAACAAAAGAAAAGAATTTCGAAACTCCCACATTCGACAAGTCATGGATAAATTGCGGAAGATCTAGTGGAGCGTTCGCAGTAAGTTGCCAAGTTGACAGGCTCTGCAGGGATGGATACAGAACTTTGTACCAAAAGGGAACTACAATAATCGTCACCAATGATGGAGGTCCTGTTGGAAAATTATATTATACTTTATTCATTTTGGATACCACAAATTATTGCCTCACAACTTTGAAGGAAGCATACCTGTGAAGAAAAAGTTTGTTGAACTATATCAGAGTTTGCTTTTCCCACTGAGTGTATTTGTAAAATATCAACCATGTTCTAATTTCCTCCCTTTGGGGAAACGAAAGTCTTCTTAATAAGATGATATAATCTTTCTTTCAAAAATATGTCTTCTTCATTTTTATTCAAACTCAAGCAGAGTGAGCATATTCAAGAGAGTGAAGAAATCCGAAAAAGTAGGTAAATCGCGCAGAGTGGAGTAAGACGCGTTCGAACAAGTACGATAGATTTAACTCTTAAAGGTATCATCTTTCTTGCTTCAGTTTGTTTAACTATGTTGAATTTCATATGCCTGATTGAAGATTATGGAGTTTTATTATGATTTCTTCTCTGAGTACCTAAATTGATTAAATCATGTAAGACACTCTAAAAGTCATCAAGGTTTCACCGCTTTTTCCATTAAAAAACCACTTGTTAGACCCTTTGTAATTGGTATCAGAACTAAAGATCATAGAAAATATGAATGAAGAACATGACAAAAAAGTTTATCAGAAAACTCTAACTATGAATTTAGAAAACTTTGTAATAGAAATAGGAACGGGTATTTATGCTGAAGACGGATTATTAAAATTAATTAATTACTTATATCACAACAAACTTAAATGTTTTTATTTTTATACAAAAATCTTGTATCTAGCTGAAAGAATATCTGAAATTCATTACTCTAGCTTAAAAATAATTAAATATGTTTAAAAATATATTTCAATCTAATTCTAGACTAAATAAAGAAGAAGATTATGTGTCATGACAAACTTTTAACTTTCCTGAACTTAAGGTATATAGTACACAAGAAGCTTGGAACTTTTAAAGAATGTTTGATCAAACAACAAGAAGTTTTAGAGAAAATTTATCAGAAGACAAAAAAATCAAGGTATACATATTTAGTAACCTTACCATCTAATGTTCACATAAATACCTTAAATTTAATTAAAGACCAAATTACTTTATTAGAAAAAACTTTTGAATATACAGTATGCCATGAACCAGATAAAAGAATTAATGAATCTGTGATATATTATTTCACGTTTCACGGATGAAGAATAACAAAAATTAAATTACTAACAATAATTAAAAGATAAAAAATTGAGGTGTACATACGAAAGCGATTGCCAAATATTAAATTAAAATAACTGAAAAAGCCCTGGAAGCGGGGCATCGTTTAGGCAAGCGAGGAACTGTTGAACATTCCTAGCTGGGCGACTGTCTAAATATAGGTGACATCTTGTGAAGTCTTCCCAAACAACGTTAGAGCGAGGATGAACAGGTCTGAGCGTTACACCTATCCCCTTTGTGAACTCCCTCATGATTTTTATGCTATGCTTCCACTATAAAGTATAAACAAGGAAGAACCAAGCTTGAGCCCTGTGTGATATCTTGTGTTTCCATTGGTTATCCTTTGGGTGAAAAGGCATACAAGCTTTTAACTCTTTCAAACCATAAATTCATTGTTTCCAGTGATGTTAGATTTCATGAGAATGTTTTTCCTTTTATGCCCCAAACATTTCTCTCCCACTTTCATCCTATTCAACCCTTCACTGGTGACATTTCCACCAATTTACCATCCACTGATGCACCACCTACTCTATCCACAAGAAATCCACCAGAAATCATAAAACCCTGGCTATCTACATGATTATGTATGCTCTCAAGTGTCTACTAATCATTCCTTTTGTTTTGCTACTACTACTAACATGAGCTTGCAAGCTCCTATTTCTCTTTATGCTTTTTTATGAAGAAGTTGCCACTCATGAAGGTTGGCAAGAAACCATGGCTAAAGAATTTCAAGCACACACACCCAACACTTGGGATATAGTTTCTCTCACATATGCAAATTAGCTGACCGAAACCATCCCATTAAGACGGGAACAGATTCAGTTTTGCCTGGTAAACCTCATCATATAAAGGTTCCTAACAATGCAACATACCAAAATCAAACAAGATAAGATCACATGATACAACATGTCAAACTACATTAGGTTGAAACGAATGTTTCACACAGATCAGTGTGGGCATTCACAAAAGCATAGGCTTCAAACACTAGAAATAACAAACATGAGTATCTGTATAATCTCATCACACCATCAGCACCGCTTAGCTACACAACCCTTAATCCACCAACAATGATGGTTTCCGGGCAACAAAAACACCCACTTGTAGTAGTATTCCTTCTGTCCAGCCCTAGTAATAATTACCATAAACAGCTAACACATAACTATATCAATGCGAAAGAAAGAAACCCTAGACACCATCTTCCTTGTTCAGTTAACAAGCATAGACAGACTTAAGCACGTTCACCCCTGATCCTCCTAGCAAGCTGGATGTCCTTGGGCATGATTGTGACACGCTTGGCATGGATGGCACAGAGATTGGTGTCCTCAAAGAGACCAACCAAGTATGCCTCAGCAGCTTCCTGAAGAGCCAACACAGCATGGCTCTGGAAACGAAGGTCTGTCTTGAAGTCCTGTGCAATCTCACGGACCAGCCTCTGGAATGGCAGCTTCCTGATCAGCAGCTCGGTACTCTTCTGGTACTTACGGATTTCACTGCATCACATCACAATCATCAATGTCTTAGCATCATAATGCGTCCATATCCCTAAGCTCAAAGTGACACTATTTCAAAAGGGTCAACGGCACAGATACTAACCGAAGAGCAACAGTACCGGGACGGTATCTGTGAGGCTTCTTGACTCCTCCAGTGGTTGGGGCTGACTTACGTGCTGCCTACAATACCCATTCAGATAGCACAAATTTAGAACCAGCTTGTTAAAATGTGGGAAGAACTCGTTAATTGAGAGATACAGAGCATCAACGATGAATAAAAGGTGAAAAAGATCCAACCTTTGTGGCCAGTTGCTTCCTTGGAGCCTTTCCTCCAGTACTCTTACGAGCTGTCTGCTTGGTACGAGCCATCTACAGGGAAAATCGCAATAAAACCAAGTCAAATACACCACATGTTCAAAGAAATCCAGAAATACACACATTTCAACACTGAAGATCTCAAACAAAAGAGAAAATATGAAACTTCAAACACAAAGCTTCGATTTCTGCAATAACCTTGATGTTTCAAATACATTGCATTTTTGAAAACTAATGAAGCAACGAGAAACAAAGCTTAGCCACGATTTCAACAACAGTATCGCTCAAATATTTTGAACTTTGAACTAAACCACATACAATTGGTTCTACTATCAATCAAATCCGTAAATTTACAGGATAAATACGATAAAAATATTGATGACAACAAATCGAGCTCACAGGACTCCAACTAACAGCAGCAGAAAAAAAAAAACCCTAGACTATCAACTCCTCGAACGCACACACAATCCATAAACGCCATTCAAAATCAAATTGAAACAACTAATCAAACGGAAGCCTAAGAAGAGAAAGCTAAGAAAAAAATTCGGAGAACATACCTTAAGAAATCTTCAGCACTTGAATCGCAGAAAATAATCTACTCTCTCTCTCTCTCTCTCTCTCTCAAATGGGCAGAAGTTTGAAAATGTAAGGGGGGAGCTGGTATATATAGAGTCAAGGTGTCGGCCGCGATAAAGAGATCCAACGGCTGATATTTGGAATCCGTGTGCTCTTTACGGTTAAGAATCCAACGGCGAACAGTGGTGATAGTTGTGTTTTCTCAACCGATCCAACGGCTGAAATGTGACGTACCAGTCCAGCACGGATCCGGGGGTCTAATCTCTGGGTTAATATTGGTTAGCATTACTAGGTACAGCTGGCAATTTTCCTTTTTCTTATAAAAGATCCAGAAAATGAGTGGATTGTGTTTCTGGAGTGGGTATATTGGACTTTTTCGTGCTTTGTAAGTTGGTCTGGGTTGTGTTGGGCCTCATGCTGTGAGTAATTCTTGTAAACAAGGGTCATATTGAGATTGTGTTGGGTCCTTTTATGGCCCATCAAATTAGCAAGACATGCATAATTATTGTATTTATATTACAATTCAAATATTATATGACATCACCATCTTTGTGTTTAAATTTGATTCACTATTGACATGACAGAGGAAGATAATAGAATGAGGTTGTGTTAGGCATTTCAAAGGTGAGAATGAGACCCTTCTCGTGAAACTCTAACCTTCACTCTCGCAAGACGAGTTTGATGGTAAGTTTTACACACAAATATTTTAATTATATTTGTTTTTCTCTCTTCTCATCCACCTCATTTTTGTCAATATAACAAAATTAATTGTATTATTAAATAGGACTTTACTGTTTTTTTAATTAATATGAGTTAAACTCATTCTTTAACTTTGAAAAACTAGCTAAATAAAAAAAATAAATTGACTCACCTACAGATTTCACCTCATCCAATAACCCAAAGTCAAACTCACTATTGCGGATGCTTTCATTGACAAATAGAGCAATGACACTAATCCAATTTCCTTTCACATCTGCCAGGCTTCATGGCAGTAACTAGTAAATTTATTTCACTAGTTTGATGCATTACAATTGAGTAGGCTTGGCTTGCTCAGGTACCAATTCTTTTTGGCAACCAACAATGTTGCTCTGAACAATAAAGGGCAGTGAAGTTCAGCAAATTGTTACTGATAATTGAAAACACAAGTCATTGCCCTCTGAACAGTGTAATCTTTAAACATGAAAATCTGCCAACTTATGAATAAATGCCTAAAATAGGAAGCTTGACTACCATGTTGGCTGTTGCCTAGTAACAATGTATGAGGTACATTGAAACAACATAGTACATTGAATACACAGCTATCTGAAACAAAAGACATGATTTCCTTTCCTCTTCCACCTTTGCTAGTGCAGCATGCATGACTTCATGAAAACTGCTTCGACAAATGACTTCCTGGTTTCTCTAGAATATGAGAAATGAGTGGTTTGTAGTACCAGCCAACTAAGGGCATGATGGGTTATCCAGCTCAACCATCCAAGCCAAACTGCTCTAAATCTTCTTAGAAATGTTCCTCTATGCAAAATTTGGGAAATTAGGGCTAGTTATTCATGCCTCGGGTTTCGGGGATCCAGGAGGCAAGAAGGGCTCCCACCATCCATACTCATACTTGGCATATGGTGCTGTCCACTTCTCTGGCTTGTCAAACTCAACTTTGGTAGGATTTGAAGCCAATGCTTCTTCTAAGGTATCAGCTTCGTAGCTTTCGTTTAAAACACGATCCAGTCTCAGTTTCATGAACCTGGCAAGAATGGATTGTTTGCGGTCAGTCAGACTGATCAAACATAAGGTGGGCTTCTTAACACATAAAAGAAGAGAGTTTGCAAATACTATTATACATTAGTCACTGCAATGCATAAAAGCACATTCACCAATTCATCCAAAAAGAGAGGTGGAAAAACAACAAAATTAGCTTTGACGAAACAATTCAAACATGTCGACAAGGGTCAGAGCCAAAAACAATATTAATGAAAGTAGATGGAAACCGTTAATGAGATCTTCAGATAACAACTCTAGCCGAACAGACTTGTCTGTGATCTAGATGTGTTTCAAAGAATTCATTTTTCTAGCAATACCGGTATCCATCGATGAACACAAGCAGGACAAATGAGTAGGAAGAAAATGAAAGAGATGAATGAGGTTTTACTCACGTGATCCATGGCCCATTGGTTGAAACTAAAGCCACAGCAGGCCTCTTCAATCTCTTAGTTATGTTGGGGAATTTGTCAAGAAATTTCGGCTCAATCACAAGCCAAAAGTCCTGTTCTTGGTCACGTTCCTTAAAGAGGCGGAGCCGCTCGTACATTAGCTCTTTAAAATGCTCCTCCTCATCAAGCATGAATTTTGCATTTGCAACAACAAAATGATACTTTTTACTTGTTTGCTCCTGCACATTTGAATGAAAAAACAGGAAACTTAGCTTTTATGATAATTGAGATTTGCCATATTTAATCACCATACAAATCCTACAGGTTCGTATAGTAACTAGTAAGTTCTAAACCACCTTGGTCTCCCCATCTAAGTATGTAACAGACACATCGTACACAATGTTGCAGAAAAATTAAACTGACAAGTGACAATGTGGATCAAATTGGATGTGAAATACATGGAACACTGATTCCCTAGCTCCTTTCAAGCATTAGAAGCTATTGCTTTCCATTCTCTTGCTAAGAAGCAAAAGGCTGGTCTATACATCTAGAACCATCTTTGACATGCATAACTAAAAAAAACGAAAGTCGTAAGGAAAAATATAACAACATTCACACAGATAGCAATCGCCTGATAATTTCTCATGCGATACAATTTGCAAGATGATTGCCACTCAGGCAACAGGGAAAAGACCAAAATTTCTAAAACATATGTGTTCCTGGGCATTTAGACTGGAAATCAAACCTAATCAACCATTTAGTTTCCTGTGTGCATACTGGGCTCACTTCATTGGCTATATGTATTGGTTTATCAACAAACTTTCCACTGAACATGATCATCCAAAATCAGAAGCGTTGATCAATGTAACTAGAACTGTGTTTTGAATCCATGTCCTATAACTCTGACCCTCATATAGACAGTTAAACTTAGCACATTATCTCTTGAGAATCAGTCATACACATAATGACCTCCCATAAAAGTTTAAGCAAAAACACGGCAAAACCAAGTTAATCAAAGCTATCAGTCATCTTATCACTGAACTAAAACACTGTCAACATATACAACAAAAGGGGGTGAATTGAAGCTAACCTTATCAGCAGAAGAACTAGGCTGGTTGGTGTCAGCAGCAACTGCAGATATTCTAACAGAAGATGAAGGCTTTTTTATATTCATAGGCACGGAGGAGAGAGCAAGTGAATGGTGGGTCATTCTGCTGTTGCTGCTGCTTGGGAAGACATACATGGGTTTGGGATTCTGAGATTGCTGGAAATTAACACAACCCATTATTCCTGAAGACCCCATTGTTGCAGAGCTTGCCAAAACCACCATTTTTGATGAAATCTTTCACCAAACAACAGAATTAGGGGCGCATAAACTCAAAGAAATCCACACCCAGTTACCAGAATGTTATCTGCAAGTGTTGGGAATTGAATTTTGAGAGTTGAGAATTAATTTTGAAGAAAATTGAGAATTGATAGAGAAAGAGATTACCTTGAAGAGGAGAGAAATGAAGAGGCAGTTAGCTGAATGAGCTAGATGGTTACCTTGTCTAAATCCCCCCAAGAGGAAATTGAGATCTTATCCGTCGTCGTCTTATCATTTATCAGCCTTGTGGGCTGTGGATATTTGACAGATAAAATAAAAGAAAAAACCAAGGCTTAAAAAAGAATTTTAAAAGAAAATAAAGGATAAAAAATAAATAAGGGCTATTATTCTCGGTATGGGTTTTTTTATTGGCGACTTCTTTATTTCCCAATAAAATGTGTTTTTGTTTGTGGAGAAGACAAATGTAATTTTTATTTGACGTTTATCATTTCATGTATTTGTCATTTTACAATTCTAATATTACATCAATTACTGTTGATCTTAGTTTATCATTAACATTCATGGGATGAAACATCAAAAATTAATTTTAAATAAAAATACTTAAGTAAATTTTTTTACTAAGTACTCCATAATCTTTTATGATATTGAATTTTTCATACTACCTTCAAAAATAACTTAGATTATGATATCAATCTTCCTATACCACTTTTAATAATAACTTAACCGCAGAAGATATTAGTTAAAAAGTCAGGTGAAAAATGGAATCAATATTTCTTAAGTAATTTCTAATAAATAATGAAAATGACTAATAATTCATTTTAATTATTAAAATGGCTATAATAAAAACTCTTGTGCATGATGTTGACATTTAGGCCCAGTTCTTTTCCATGGTGTCATACTACACTTACCACCATTTACTTTACTACATACTATCTACAAATTATCGCATCTCGTCATAGCATACCACACTTTATCATAATAATCATAATTTTCTTTCTTCTCATTTTTCTCTTTATTTTTCACTTTCATCTCCTCACCTACCACATCAATCATTCTTAACCCCGTTCTTTTATGCGGCAAATTTGTAGCGCGGTGAGTTGCGGTGGATTGCGGTAAGTTGGGGTAAAAATAATAAATGGGTGTTGAAATATTTTTATTAGGAGATATATCAAATAATAAATGAGTTGCGGTGGATTGCAGTAAGTTGCGGCGGAAATAATTTTGTGAATTTTATGAAAATATATTAAATAAAAAGGTAAATGGTAATTTGAGGTGAATTACGGTAGGTTGCAATAACTTGCGGTATAACATAAAAGAACGGGGCCTAAAACACAAATTTTACTACAACCTATCATACAATACCACAACATATCATATTTTTCACTATTTACCGTGCTTTACCCACCACAGAGAATAACAAGGGCTTAGTGTAGTGTTTTTACTTTTGCACCTGAAATTAGTAGAATAAACGTTGCCGCCAACAAGCTAATAGTCATCACTCATCAGGTATTCAAGGCTCCAGATTTGATTCCCCCAATTGCTCCACCTATATTTTAATTGTTATACCGTGTATTGGCGTGTATAGCCCATTTACAGTTACAAGAAAAACATGAAATCCAAATTTTCCATAATCGCCATAATACATATCTCAGTGTCGCCAATATTGGACAGAATGGCAAGCTGTACTTATACAAAAGGTATGAAGAAAATTAGCACTATCCTGTAGACACAATTTAAGCTAACAAAACAGCAATGTGCCAGTATAATAATAAACCATCTGCTTCACTAACACCATCTACACTAATTTTTCACATTAATTATGTAAACCACAACCACATATCACCATAATAATTTTACACCACTCGCAATTAGTTGAACTGCCATCCAGATCCAGTATTTAGGCGCGATCTTTCCCAGCAATCAAATAATTGTTCACATAGCACGTGTTTCACGGGATTTACCATCACCAGAAGGTCTAGGAAATGCTAAACCTTGTATCTTCTTCAAGGCAGCGATTATGTCAGTCATGTGATAGACCATAAAATGAAACTTTGAAACTTATAAAGTTTTTATTGCCTGTCATCATGGATTCTTTGCTCCAGTCATGTATTAACGAAGGAGTGGGATACATCAAGGTGGCTGGTAAGCTGGCGAATGCAGGAGTCCACAGCTTCAGAATCGGGAGACACAAAACCAGGAAGATGGGGCAAGCACTCAGGCACATATGAATCCCTTGCATTGACTGGATGGAAAAGAGAGAGCACGGCTCGACAGAATATGAATCTGAAGAAGTATTGAACACATGGGTTAACTATCCTTCCTAGTTCCTACAATTGCTATGTGAACAATTCAAAAAAGATCAAATGTCAAAACAAAGTGAAGGGGGAGCACAGAAGGGAGGAGGGGTTGGAATGAAATCTATGACCTCATCAATCATCCATTTTACTGTCCAGAAGGAATAACTTGAAATTCCAGCACATTTTCCCTCAAAAAACAAATTCCAGGACATTTGCAATAGAACTTCCTTTCTTATAGAGGGAGTGGGAGGAGGCTAATAGAATATCTGCCTCCACATAATACAAAATCAACATCTCCCAGTGTAGGCCCCACTGTCGTGGAATCTGGGTTAGGCAGCGACCTTGTTAGACATTACCGCCTTGGATGAAACTGATTCCAATAGAACCACATAACACAAAATTGACAAGCATTTGTTTATTTCTCTCATAAGATTAACCATTGCCTATAAGGTAAACCAAATACCAACCTAATCTTTTCATGGACCACCAGTCAAACAGGCTTGGGAACTAAAGCTTTATCTAGATTTGTATTCCACATTGACAAGTTATTATCCCCCTCTTTATTTAAAAAAGGTAGCTCACTGTTATTGCAGATGCACCAAGAGGATGTACCTGAGAATAAGGCGACGTAGAAAAGGATCTGGAAGCACTTGGGCCCAAACCAGATCAATTCTTGTAGATGAACATAACATCACTTCCCATTTAGCAAAGGCATTTGTAATTATTTTTTCAGCCTCCTCATAAACATCCTGAAGAACAACAGACCATAAATAATAATATTTTCAAACAGCAATTATAAACGATCATAATCTTTTGCCCAGACACTCACCTTGTCCCTATCAGAAACAGAGAGGCCAACCAACTGGCAAAATGCTTGCAGTGGAGCAGTCAAGAAAAAGGTGAATTGACTCCCATATTGAGTCACATTGACACTAGATGGGCTCTTAAATGACGGCCTTGAAGGTGAAAGTAAGAGGGCGGATGGTTCTCCCCTCTCTGTACCATGAATAACCTGCAGACAGAAAAGGCAGGATCTTCTCAGAGAAATCAACAATTGGTTTTATCACTTTTACGATACATAGTTAATATGCAGAACTCTCAATGCCAAAATTTGTCATATAGAGGCCTTTGAACTCTCTCATTAAGGCCTTAAGGGGGGTTGCCGATATTTTGCTGATGGTCGATGGAATAAAAGTGTCTGTAACCTCCTTTTTTCACCCACAGAGAAATTCAGTTGTGCGTATGATACAAGTATGTAGTTCATCCCTTCTATAAAGGGTACAAGCCAAGAAGCATCTCTAGTACATGTGATACAAACAATAAAACCCCCCTTGCCCTTTGAAGAAAAAGTTGGAAAAAAAAACCTTTCTAAAAACATGTAGTGGTCAGTTATTGTTTGTAGGAATTCAGATAATCTACACAAGTAAATTCTTAAGAAGACAACCACCCATATTATACACATCAAGTACCGTCTTATGACATGAGATATAGTAATCAGTCACAGTAGTAAATAATTACTGATCTTTGTTTTTGGATATCTAACTGATGAGAATTCAATTTTCTGACTCATCTTTAGGTGACATGTCTTCCTAGCGTTAGAGTTTTGATTTGTTAAGGAAAAGGTTTTGAATCTTTTGATTGTTTGCCATGATCCCATTAAACAATTATTTTAACACTATGAATACAAAAAAAATAAATCAATTAAATTGGTGCAAAATGACAACATATCACATAATCTATGACAATAAGTGAGGGTTTTTATTTCCCCTCCAAATTGACATTTTTAATCTGGAAATCAAGAGGGTAAAAGAATCCTAAACAAGGCTTTTCCATTCAGAATTGCATTGAGATCAATAACAGAGGTTAGAGGTACATTACCCGTTAGAGTTAGTTTAGGATGGTGTTAGGCTCTTAAGCTTAAGACATTGGTCAAAATCTCTCCTAGTGCAACATGTTGCACAAGCTCTACTTAGGATTTCGTTTCTATATTAAGTATAGATACATAGATGAGGTACCTTTCTCCCTAATACTTGATATTTATGTTTCCAGACTTGGAAATTGCACCTGGCTCAATTGTAGAAGCCAGTAGGAAATAGTAACCCATAGACATTTGACAGATTGAACTCATGGTTTCTATAAAGACAGCCTAGCTGGTCAGAACAAGTTTTGACAAACCTGCCTTGAATGCATGGCTGTTATCACTGTCAATTATAAAGAAGAGAGGTCTTCTAGTGAAGGGTAACAAATCACCAGGATAAAGGTTATTGGATCCTGAAATTCCAAGAGAAGACATTTGTGAGAGATACTGGAGCAAGTCACAATTTGCATAAACCTTACAACAAAGCATTATGGCACAAACCTCCAATACCTCGGGAACCTAAGCACAGACAGCTATCATAATAACCCTTTATATATCCCTTGTTGCTATCATAAACTTCCGGAGATGAGTTCGGATCATGGGGGGAAGAAAAATGAACTTTGCTCTTCGAAAATCTTCTAGAGCCACCCGAGCTATCAGAACTACTGGATCCAGCTGATCCTGTGAAAACAATACACGACCCACCAGCACAGCATTAAAAAGCCGAGCAACCTAACCATCTTTGATATGATGTCCAGAAGCAAGCAACTAACCTGAAGATGATGACACATATACTAACATAATGCTGTCTGGAGGAAGCTCCTCACACATAGTTGCAATTACCTGCCCATGAAGTATATCCATCAATGAAATTCCTGACCTGAAATTGTTTTTTTTTTCTTTTTTATGTATGGGTGGGTGTTTTTCTTCTTTTGGGGGGGGGGGGGGGATTTCCCCTTCTTTTTTGACTGAACAAAATGATGTCTTCCAAGTTCCAAAGAGGTGACGCCAACCTTAACATGTTACGAAAGATATCACACGGAGTACAAATGCAGTTCCTACCTCCTAGCAGTTGCTACAGGGACAGCTCCATCAAAGAGTTTCTTATTTTATTAATTGAACCCTTCATTTTGCCCAAGTACCCATGTTGGACACTGGGATGGACATGCTGACACTCAGATATGGGTATGACGCTCAAAATTCCATTTTAGTCTATGATAAAGTAAATTATTCAAAAACCTGCCAAATCCAGCAAGACACCCATGTCGAACTCTTGACACTTAGATGTGGGTATGCCAGAGTCTGAGTAAAATAGGTTTCATATCTCCTTTGGAGAAAACTTCTGATTACATAGCCTCAGTTACTCACTTAGAGTAACAATTAAATTGACAGCTATTGTGAATCAACAAATTAACAACACAAATGCCAGAAAAAGCGTTATACAATAAATACTCACTGCAACCAAATGTGTCGCTGTAGGGCGATACAGAACAGCCTTCTTTGGATTTGGTGGCAAGGTTGGATCAGTCAGATCAGCAGCCAAATTTATATCAATTAATCCAGAAGTACCGGAGTAATCCTTCATAATACCATTTGCAGCTGGTTCATTTTGATGTTTTTGGTAGGATGATCCACTTGGCTCCCATTCTAGACACTGCAGCATCCTGAATGTATCCAATGTAAATTCTGCAAACTTAACCTGAAATGTTTACATCTATGATCAAGTCACACCAAATTCAACCTCCTATTCAAGAGTACAGATAAGCCCAAAGAAGGACGTACCTCATTACGGTGATAGCTAGTCAACACTGCATCTTGCAACTTTAAAAGTTTTTTTGCATGAAAACGAGCCACATACGGCAATGAATCTGGATGGGTATCAAACATGGCACAATATCGCATTGGCCTAGTATTTGGGAATACCTTATCGGCATTAACAAAGCGACTAATTTCTTGTACCACTAGCTTCCATTCTTTGAAGTTGGTTTCCTGAGAAAAGGAGGGTAAACAACCTTAATTGAATGAATATACATAGAGTAAACTTAACCAAAATCATCTGATGGTAGAAGCATTAACACTTGAGTTAGACGTCAACGGTCTGAATTTCCTTAAAACAAATATTTTTCTGCATCTATACGAATATACATGGAGCAATAGACATGTGATTCCATTGTCTCAAGCACCCCAGGACATATCAACAGCAAGGCAACCGTACCAAACGTCACTCCTCACAAAAGTAGAAATATGTAAATTCCGAACAAGAATGTCAGTAAGTTCCTGGGTTGGGGGATCTACACACTTGATATCATCAACAGATAGTTGTTTCAGGAAATAATCTTTCTCACAACATTTTGAAGTCCAATCTGATGGAATATCTATCACATATGACACTGGCTGATCCTTTTTTCACTTAATTTCTAGAATGAAGACTGAAAAACATCAACAAGTCAAATGAAATACATAACATTGGTGCTTCTCAAAACATAAGCACCTCAAGCCACAAATCAATTCAATCCCTTGCATGGGCAAGTACAATAATCAAAGCTAGAAAAGGACCCAGTATAAGATGCAAATATACAACATTGACGAAATTGATGCCATGATAGTGAGCTAAGAAGCAAGAGGTTCATAGTCCATTTGAACACCTGACCCACCATAAATAGTCAAACATGACCCGAACTATAAACTAGCATCAGTCCACCAGATTGACTTTTACACCGCATGATTCTGACTTCTCAGCTTCAGAAAACAGGAATTCAATATCCAATCGTCAACCAGCCACTCAAACACCACTACCGTATGCAAAATAGTGATGAGATTTTCAATTCTGAGTCTTTATGACAGACGAGTTGGAAACAAAATCAACCACCCAGTACAATCAAAACTACAGTCAAATGACTCCAAAAGTAGCGGTGTTATCATCAACAATTCCTTGAAGACTAGCAACCTTGTTACTTTCATGGATGCATTAGCCTATGCTTTGGATTTGAGACTTTGAACCCACATACAGATTTATAGAAGAACAGTCAGCAGCCTCCCATATGTTTTAGTTACGAAATTTGCTCGGATAATTAGATTTTCAATAATGACACATGATTTCCACTAATTAGGAAACAAAATCAATTACACCCAAAATTGAAACTCACTAATAATTAAAACAGCAAAATTACCCGAAAAGTAGTCCTGCTATGATCAACGAGATCCTTGAACCGATCAACAAGAACGGTGACCGTATCCCTCCGATTCAAAATCAAAGCAACGAGTAAAAACCTTGCATAAAACCTGAGTTCCTTAAACCTAACACCAGGATCCTTCAATGGCGAAGTGTTGGAAACCTCAAAATACCGGCGATGAAAAATGGCCTCATAGAAGACATAAGCTTCAAGAAGAAACCTGGCCTCACTAGTTCTCTGATACTGGCCGAAATAGAGCTGGCCAATCCGAGACGCAATTTCACCGATCTCCCATCGTTGCAGACCCGACCCGACGAGTTCAGCCCGGTGATGCTGCTGGTACTTCCAAACCTTCATATACGCCTTAAACACTTTATGCAACCACCTTCCGGTTGCCGGACTTCCGCCATACGCCGGCAAATCACGAACCCTAGAGAACTTCCGGTCAGCCTTCTCCACTAATTCTCGAAACTTCCGAGCAACGTCTTCGCCGGCGACGGTACTCCCCATTGATTTGATCGTCGTCACCGTGCATCAGCCGGCATTTGTGGTGGTGGTAGTGATGGAATTTAAGAGAGAGAAAGTTATGGTCCTTCGTTCTTCTTCTTCTTGTTGTCGTTCTACTGCTCTTTGTCACTTTGAGCTGGTTTTCATGATTTTTCTAATTCTATATTTCTTTTCCTGGTGTGCTGCTTTTTGTATTTATTTATTAATTATAATTTATTTTTGCGGGGTTTTTTTTTTTGGTTATCTTTTGTTCTTGGTTTATTTTTATTTTTTGGGGTTGGGATTTTCAGTTGAGCTGTATGAGTATGTGGTAGGAACTTTCTGCTCGCGGTTGATGAAGGTGGGGAAGATTGGCACACTTTCAAACAACAAAGTTGGTGTAAAAGGTGATTAATAATTAGTTAATGGAAATGAATAAATAAATGACACTCTATAGTAATTTAATTTATTACTGCGTAAATTGTAATTTGTTGTTAATTTTATGGCATGCAACCGTATAGATGAGAATTTAATCTACATTGATGGTTTCATTTTGCTTTTAAATTAAGGTTGTATATATATTTTTATTAGCTGAATTGTACATTGTATAGTTTAGTTGAATTTGGTGTCACCTCGTAAATATATTGATAATGTCTCATTTTATTATAAAAACTTTATGGAAATTTATATCCACATTCACAACAATATAATTGATTTCTAAATTGAAACGAATTGACAGTTACTCAATTATGTTGCAATGTTGCAAGTCCACACATTGTCAAAGAAAAAAAAAAGAAGATAATAACACAATGTTTTTGATAAGTTTGATGAGGAAAATGATTTTTTTTTTGAAAATTCATTTTTGTCTTTTAGAAAAATTAAATATTCATGTTAAGGTTCTATTTGATTTGAATGACGTATACAACATGATATAAAGTAATTTACAACTTTAAAATTTTAACCTTGAAACAATCCATCTTATATTTGTGTAATAAAAATATGTTAGTTTTAAATATATTATTTACTATTAGTATCTTACTTGATACATACCATTTCCTTAAAAAATAAATGAAAATGGAGAAGTTTTTTTTTGTTTTTAATTTCCTCGTTAAATGATTAGGTTTTAACTTAAAAAATAAGTTTCAAATTATACAATACACACATTAAGTCAAATCTAAATAGTGTTTAATTTTGATAAACCAATGCCTTATCAATATTTGTGCTCCATACATACGAGTGTTTGATGGGATAAAAATTAGCTATGTACTACCTTCGTCCCATATTGTTTGTCCATCCAACTATATTTAAAAGTCTAATGGTCATGAGAAATGGGGTGAAAAATGTGTAATATATCAGAATCGTCCTTACTTTTATCATGGGAGGAAAAATAAAAAAGAAACAAAAAAGTATTTATTAGGGGTATAATAGGAATTACAATCATTGGAGTTATAAAATGGACAAACATTTTGGAACAAGAAAGTTAGGTAAATGGACAAACAATTTGGGACAGAAGTAGTATAACTTTTTTCAAATTTTTGAAAAGTAAAGCGAAGCCAATTATTGTTGTAGTTGCTGAGGATGGTTATAGTTATGAGCATATGAATGTTTATGGTGGTGTTTCTGATGCAAAAAGGTTGAAGACTATGGGATTTGGTAGAGGGTGGATTGATGATTTATTGTGAGTAGGTGAAAGTGTGGGCACACCTTGTTGTGTTGATTGATTGGGTGCTTCACATTGGAATGGCTTATTGGCTTTGGATCCTCGGCATGATGGGTGCAATCAAGCACCCCTCATGTGTCATTTATCAACTCAATCATCACCCACCTTTGGACTACCTACTTTCTTCGTTTTGCTATAACTGTTATTTTATTAATTTTTAAAAATATGAAGGTAATTATTTATAAGGTTTGGTTATAGAATTAATGATGCTCAAAAACAGAGTAGCTACCAAATGGTTCTACAGAGCATACAAAATTAAAAGGCGTGAAATGAGGGTATGATAGATAAATATCATAGGTTACAAACATAGTTATTAAAGTCCCGATCTTCATCTATGAACCTACGATTTTATGATTCAAAATTCTCGATATTATTCTACTATTTATATTTCGATCCTCAATCTTACATGGGTTAATTCGAATTCTAACTAACCCCATGGATCCGAGTTAGGATCCCGATTCTAAAAACCTTGATTACAAAGTAGTCAAAAAGTTGTTTATTGTCGTACTATTTTCTTCTTTCGCTTTGAAAATATTTTATGGTCATATTGAAAAGGTTTTCCACAAGTTTTTGGAAAGTGATAAAGATGGGAAAAGCCATAAGACTTATATTTTATAGATAAATCCAAGAATAATGAGAGTAATCATCCAAAAAAAATTATGTAATATTTATAACCATCATTTCAGTAAATTGGAGATTGCCAAACATCACTATGAATTAAAAAAAAAAAAATATGTCAGCATAATGTTCAACCTCAAAAAAAGATAATATAATGGATCTGCCCATACATCAAGAAGTACAATCACTAAAATTTGTAGTAGTTCGAACAATATGTTTATTCATATGCATAGATTCTAAAATTCTAGGACTAGGATGGCCTAGATGATGATGCAGACAAGTGTAGGTTGATGGATGGTAAAATTAGCTGAGAAGTAAGAGGGGGCTTAAAGGATAAGGGATACAAATCTCCATCATTTGCAGCCCGAAGTAGAGGTGTCCCCATTCCCTTGTCCTGAACAGTGATAGAAGAATCATCAAATAAAACTTGACAATTATTGTCACGACACAAGCATTTAATAGAAATTAAATTGTTTTTAAAGAGAGAACACAAAAAAAATATAATTTAAGTGCAAAATAGGTAACGAACAATTGCCAATTTTTGATATCTGAATGGTGGTACCATTTCCTACTACAATTTTAGAAGTGCCGATATAAGGGGATTTTGAAACCAAATTACCCTCAAATGGTGTTAACTGTTATATAAGATAAGGCTCGTGAATAAGGATACCAAGCTTCTTGAGCATCACCAACAGACATTGCAGACAAGGGAGAAGCAAGGGAATCGAGAGTAGTCCCTACAGTAGAAGGCAAACGAGGGCGTTGCAAAGTAGAATAGACAGAGGTGAAACAAATTTGACTAACAAGATTAGTGGGGTTGGAGCCTAGAATCCCTAATTGTGATGAGTTACCTGCAGATGAATAGTTAGAAGCAGGTCGAGCATGAGTAACAAAACATGATAAGGAAATATTACTTACAACCGTACCTGTAGGCATGCCCCGTTGTTGATTAGTATCATTAGAAGGTGGATGGGAACTGGAAGAAGCGTTATTATGATGCCCACGACCAGCCCTTTTAGATGGAGTATTGTTGTGCCGAAGATAATCATATTCTCATGCCAGTTGCCTCTGCCTCGACCCAGATTGGGATTGGTTCGATTGTTATTGATAGGAGCTTCAGAAGATCTATTAGAAGAAGTAATCTAAGCTGGATATGTAATGGATTGATCATCCAACCCTTGCAAATGACATATGCGTTACTCCTGAAGCAAGAGACGAGGACGAAGATCATCAAAGGTCATATTCATAGGGAAAGCATACTCCAGTGAAGTCTAAATGTCGAGCATTTTTTTGTGCATCGGCACTTTCGAATCACTATCAGAGTTAGTGGGGTTTTCCTAAATATCTTCATCATCACTATCCCATAGGTCGTTAATGTTTGCCTCATCCAAAATTTCAATGTCTAACACATGTTGTCGTTCTTTAGTAATGAATACCTAAGGGTTTATGTGGTCTTCTCTTTTATTATTACGCTTTTGAGTTGCCTTTGATAAAGGAAAAGTTCCTGCCCTGATCATGTCTTCAATTTTATTTTTCAAAGTGAAACAGTTCTCAGTGTTGTGCCCTCAACACCTGTGAAAGTTGTAGAATTTTTCTAAGTCCCAGCCTTTACCTTTAACTTCTGGCTCAGCTTTCGGTAAGGGCAACTGAATCATTCCCTTATTGACTAGCCACTCTAGCGCAACGACATATGTTGCATCTAATGCAGTGTAATTCTCATATTTGTATGGACAATATTGAACTTACATTGCTAGACGAGATTGGCCTAAACATTCTTGGTAGTGTTATTAGTTGTGCAAATAGTCCTTCTATTGACACTTGTCCCCTTCGAGCCTTGGTTGGCTGCCCTTTTCTAGTTTCTAGACTCCAGCTTTATGTAAAGCTTCTTCAAGTATTCAAAGTCTTCTATCAAATAGACGTTTAGTTGCTGCTTGAGAGTTTCTTTGAGCCCTTGAAGAAAGTAGAGAGTTGTAGTGTCATTGGGAATTGGTCTGTTATTTTGGACACCGTGGTATGCCATTTCTCAAAATACCCAAGGAAGAATTCATCATCTCATTGTTTGGGAGACATCATGTCTTGGAGGGATGTAAACTTGTTTTGAATTAGGTCGTAGTAGTTGATGAACGCCTTATAGAGCGTCGTCTATTCATTTTGCGTTTCTACTAGTAAGGTGTAGTATTAGTCTAGGGATTTATCATTCAGAGTAGAGGGGAATATGGTTGTGTAGAAGTTTGTCTCTACCTCTATGATTGGCATAGTACAGAGAAACTCTCGCACATGATGTATGGGCTTCTCAGAAGGCGTGAGCTTCTTTAATGGAACATCAAGATTTTCAAGGAGCTTGACCAGTGACTTGATAAGAGGTTGAATTCCACATATTGGTCTGCATAGGAGGGAGCTTTCTTGAGTTCCTACTTGAATCAGACCAACTCTTCTGACCTTCTTCATTTCTGCACTTTCATAAATTTAGACATCAATGGTAACGTATTCTTTCTGAAGTTTTTCGTGTGGAAGACCTAGTGTTGACTGGTAGTGCCTCCTCTTTTCAATTGATGGCTACTCCTTCTTTAGCAGATGGGTTGAGAGGATTGTCCCAAACTTTTAATGTACCATGTTATTCTGGGTGATCTTAGAAGTTTAAGAGCCATTATGTCTTTGAGGGATGTCCGCTTCTTTTGAATTTGGCCATAGTGGTTAATTAAGGCCTTGTAGAGTGTCGTCCATTCATTTTGAGTTTCAATTGGTAAGCTATAATATTAGTCTACGACTTCATCATTCAAAGTAGAGGGGAATATGGTCACGTAGAAGTTTGTCTCTACTCCTTTGATTGGTATAGTACAGAGAAATTCCCGCCTATGATGTGTGGGATTCTCAGAAGGCGTGAACTTCTTTAATGGAACATCATGCATTTCATGGAGCTTAATCAGTGACTTAATAGGAGGTTTGAATTCCATATACTGGTCTGTGTAGGAGGGAACTTTGCCGAGTTCCTGCTTGAACCTGACCAACTCTTCTTTGACCTTTTTCATTTATGCACTTTCATAAATTTAGGCATTGATGGAAGCGTCTTCTTTCCGAAGTTTTTGGTGTGGAGGACCTTGTGCTGAATGGTAGTGCCTCCTCTTCCAATTGATGGCTACTCGTTCTTTAGCAGATGGGCTGAGAGGATTGACCCAAACTTTGAACTTACCATGTTATTCTGGGGTGAGCTTAGAGGTTTGAGAGACATTATGTCTTCGAGGGATGTCCACTTCTTTTTAATTAGGTCATAGTGGTTGATGAAGGCCTTGTAGAGCATCGTCCATTCATTTTGAGTTTCAATTGGTAAGCTATAATATTAGTCTACGACTTCATCATTCAAAGTAGGTGGGAATATTGTTGTGTAGAAGTTTGTCTCTACTCCTTTGATTGGTATAGTATAGAGAAACTCTCGCCTATAATGTGTGGCATTCTCGGAAGGCGTGAACTTCTTTAATGGAACATCATGCGTTTTATGGAGCTTGATCAGTGACTTAATAGGAGGTTTGAATTCCATACACTGGTCTACGTAGGAGGGAACTTGAACCGTATGGGGTCGGTTCACTTTTGGTTCGTCTATGGTCACCGGCTCACTTCAAGCCGTAAACTCCTATCCTCGAATCAAACCCGATTTCAATGTCCATTTTATGGTGGATATGAGTCCTTGGAGGGTCAATATGGCCATCAAGGAGAGTAGTGTTTCATTCTATAAAGACCCAGGGCCATAGGATGACATCTTGGGTCTTTATTAGACTATTCGCCAACCTTCTAAGGGGCTCCGGGACCATCAGCAAGAATAACGAAAAGGGTCAACATGGGTAGTTGAAATGGATATGCCTTCACTCTTTCAACCATAAATCCTTCAATACAACTCCGATGGACTTAAAATTTTGGGAGTTTAAAGTACACACCGAGAGCTGTCCATCGATATATTATGTGCCTAAAACATAGTCCGAATGAACAAGTTATGCGAGTTTGAAGTTGGCAGAAAACTGCCCAGAAAGGTCGCTCCCGCGAAGACCTGTTTTGCGCCCACGACGTCCTAGGCAAGTTGAACTCAGTCGAGAACTGCCCAAACGGGTCGCGCCCTTGACGCCCTTCTGGTCCAGTGACCCCTTCCGTAAGAAAGGGACGTAGCGCCCGTGACGGCCCTGTTCCGGAACTAAGTTTTGCTTTTTCCCCCTTTTTATAATTACCCTAATGTTATATTTTGTAAGGACTTTTTGATGAATGTTTAGGAATTAGACTCAAGAAAAATCCTCTCAATTGCAGAGTTGTAATTGTGGGTTTTCAAGCCCTAATCAATGAAGCTAATCCTTTGGGTGGAAATTGATTTGTGATTTCTCTTCTTGTGAGTGGGTGTCCTTCCTCCACTCTTTGTGAGATTTCTTAGGTGTTTCAATACTCTTTGCTTGTGGAAGGTCCTAGTGCAAGTGATTGAATATATTAGTTCAATTGGGTGAGTGATTACTCTTTACAATTGTCCATATCCCTTTTAATTCTTGTTGTATTTGTTGTTCTTCTCCAAAAATCTGAAACCCTAAAAATTAGTTTGTAGTGTTTATGAGTTCTATGGGTGGATTTCCATCATCCACGTGATTTTCTACATAACCTCGATCTCGCTCCCGCTCCATTTTGGTATCAGAGCTAGGCATAAAACTCATAGTTTTGTTGGAGATTTCTTGTTTGTGCCCGAAATTGTTCTTGTTGTTTGGTGGTGATTTTTGGTGTGGTTGGTGTTGTTGATATTGTTGAGCAATTTGGGTAGCATCATTCCCTGTGTTCATCCATTGTTGTTGGGTGTTATTGTTGTTCTTGATTGTTGTTGAATGGTTGGAAGTAGTATCAGGTTGTGTTGAAATTTAATTGTTGGATTTTGTTGATTTGGTGGTTGTGTTGGTGGTTGTTTTGTTGGTGAATATTGTTGGTGATGGTTGTATGCCCATCCGAGTTTGTTCTTCATGGTGCATTACCCTTGCCGGTTTCATCCTCATTTCCACAAAATTAGCCTCACAAAATTCCTCAAAATTTCCTAGCTACAAAAAAACCCAAACCTCCATCCGCTCAAATTATACACCCCACAAGAAAACCAAGCTCCACAAATGGCCTCCATGTCCTATGCTTCGAGCAAACATGATGTTCCTCTTTTCCCTAAACCCAAACCCAAACCCAAACCCAAACCAACCTACGAGGAGACTCTTCAACGTATCGAAGAGAAGGTTCGAGAAGTGCAACGTCGAATGGGTGACTTGCTCCGCGATATGGCCCCTACGCAACTAGAGTCCTTGAAAAGAGATCGTGGTATTTAAAATCGGGCTCCTAGAACTCACCATAGTGGTTATTCGAGGTATTTTGATGATTATTGACAAGGTGGTTCTCAAGGTAGGAGAATGGAGGAGAAGGTTACATCAAGGCCTTCTAGGAAGGGAAGTACTCACTCTTGGAGTACGTCTTCATCCAAGGGAAGTCAAACTTCCAAGCTACCCAAACCATCTTCCCAAGCTCATAAAGAAAGTGCGAAATATCTTCGGAAACTCAAGGGTAGAAAATGTTTCACATGTCGGGTTTATGGTCAGTACCAAGCCCAATGCCCTACGAAGATGGTTGAAAGTTCTAAAACAAGTGAGGTAGCCACACCGGAGGCTTCAAAGGCTAATGTTGAGGTCCGTGCGCAAGAAGGGGAGAGTTCGATTCCTAGGCGATCCTTTATCATGACCAAGGATTCCCGGGATAACTCTCAACGGGAAAACATCTTTCGAACTCGGTTCACCATCGGCGAGAAGGTATGTCAGGTCATCATCAACAGTGGGAGTTCCATCAACTTGGCCTCTACCTACATGGTTAAGAAGCTCCAATTGTCGGTCTTGGCTCATCCTCAACCGTATAGCTTGCAAGGGCTAAATGATGGCAACGACCTCAAGGTAACCCAACAAGTCTTGGTCTCTTTCTCCGCTGGTTTTTATGAGGATAGTGTTCTTTGTGATGTTGTCCCCATGGATGCTTACCATTTACTACTTGGTAGACATTGGCAATTTGATCGGCATGCTATCCACAATGACCGAAAGAACCCCTATACTTTCTCAATGGGAGAAAGGAAAATCAAACTCATTCCTTTACCCCCTTTCGAAACCGATATACCACAAACTGGGGTGGGAAGTGAGAAGAGAGACCTCCAGAAGAGTGAAACACAGGATGAGAGTGCTTTGAGTGAAGGGAAGCCACATCGGGCTTTACTTTTACGAAAAGGCGACCCTAGTGAGGTTGAGCGAACCTTAGCTCCACAAAAATTTCCAACCTCCCTTCCTTGTCCCTCACCCTTACCTACAACTCCTACCGGGCTCCGCATAGAGATTCCAAGTGTTGAGCCGTGCTCAATCACTCCCGAGCCTCGCTATAGAGTTTAGTTGCTTGACAACACGTCCAAGAATACTCACCTGAGCTCCATTACGTCCACATCGAGGTTGAACAAGGAAAAGATTGTTCCCATTAGCCTTGACCCCAAACTCTCATGTGAAGAATTCCTTGTTGCTTTCAACAAGTTGATGGGTGTTAGACGTGTTCGGGTCCTTCGTGATGTCGACTTGGCCCCTCCTTTTCACCGGAACTGCTACATCTTTGAAAAGGACGGGTCGATGAGCGTCACTCTACTCCGTCTATTGGAGTACGTACTTATGGGTTTACATGGGTATGTAGATAGTTTTGAACCCCTAAGAGTTGAAAACAACTCTTTTCAAAGAAGGGGAGTATGAACCGTATGGGATCGGTTCACTTTTGGTTCGTCTATGGTCACCGACTCACTTCAAGCCGCCATCTCCTCTCCTCGAATTAAACCCAGTTTAATGTCCATTTCATGCATGGTGGATACGGGTCCTTGGAGGGTCAATATGGCCATCAAGGAGAGCATCGTGTCATTCTATGAAGACCTCGGGCCATAGGATGGCATCTTGGCTCTTTATCAGACCATTCTCGAGCCTTCTAAGGGGCTCCGGGACCATCGACAAGAATAACAAAAAGGGTCAACATCGATAGTTGAAATGGATATGTCTTCACTCTTTCAACCATAACTCCTTCAATACAACTCCGATGGACTTCAAATTTTGGGAGCTTAAAGTAAACACCGAGTGCTTTTCATCGATATATATATGGGCCTAAAATGGGGTCTGGATGAAGAAGTTATGCAAATTTGAAGTCGGCAGAAAACTGCCCAGAAAGGATGCGCCCGCGACGACTAGTGTCGCGCCCGCTTAAGCACTGTTTCGTGCCCGCGATGTCCTAAGTGAGTTGAAGTCAACCGAGAACTACCCAGAAGGGTCACACCCGTGACGCACAGTGTCACGCCTCCGACCGCCTTGTGGTCCAGTGACCCATTCCGCAAGAAAGAGACGTAGCACCCGCGACGACCAGCGTAGTGCCCGCGACGGCCCTGTTCCGGAACTAAGTTTCACTTTTTTCCCCCTTTCTATAAATATCCTAATGTTATATTTTGTAAGGACTTTTTGATGAATGTTTAGGAATTAGACTCAAGAAAAATCCTCTCAGTTGGACAGTTGTAATTGTGGGTTTTCAAACCCTAATTAAGAAAGGGACGTAGCACCTGCGACGACCAGCGTAGTGCCCGCGACGGCCTTGTTCCGGAACTAAGTTTCACTTCCCCTCCCCCTTTCTATAAATATCCTAATGTTATATTTTGTAAGGACTTTTTGATGAATGTTTAGGAATTAGACTCAAGAAAAATCCTATCCTTTGGGTGGAAATTGATTTGTGATTTCTCTTCTTGTGAGTGGGTGTCCTTCCTCCACTCTTTGTGAGATTTCTTGGGTGTTTCAATACTCTTTGCTTGTGGAAGATCCTAGTGCAAGTGATTGAACATCTTAGTTCAATTGGGTGAGTGATTACTCTTTACAATTGTCCATATCCCTTTTAATTCTTGTTGTATTTGTTGTTCTTCTCCAAAAATCCAAAACCCTAAAAATTAGTTTGTAGTGTTTATGAGTTCTATGGGTGGATTTCCATCATCCACGTGATTTTCTACAGACCCTCGATCCAGCTCCCACTCCAGAACTTTGCCGAGTTCTTGGTTGAACATCGCCAACTCTTCTTTGACCTTCTTCATTTATACACTTTCATAAATTTAAGCGTTGATGGTAGTGTATTCTTTCTGAAGTTTTTGGTGTCGAAGACCTTGTGCTGAATGGTAGTGCCTCCTCTTCCAATTGATGGCTACTCATTCTTTAGTAGACGGGCTGAGAGGATGGTCCCAAATTTTAAACTTACCATGTTATTCTGGGGTGAGCTTAGAGGTTTGAGAGACATTATGTCTTCGAGGGATGTCCGCTTCTTTTGAATTAGGTCATAGTGGTTGATGAAGGCCTTGTATAGCGTCATCCAGTCATTTTAATTTTCAACAGGTAAGTTATAATATTATTCTAGTGCTTTATCATTCAAAGTAGAGGCGAATATGGTTGTCTAGAAGTTTTGTCTCTACTCCTTTGATTAGCATAGTCTAGAGAAACTCCCGCGTATGATGTGTTGGAATCTTGAAAGGCGTGAACTTCTTTAATGGAACATCAAGCTTTTCAAGGAGCTTCACCAGTGACTTGATAGAAGGTTTGAATTCAACATACTAATGTGTGAAGGTTGGAACTTTGCTGAGTTCCTGGTTGACCTTGGCCAACTCTTCTTTTACCATCTTCGTTTATGCATTTTTCAGAAATTCAAGCATGGATGGTAGCATATTCAGCAGGTGTTTCCCAAGTTAGTGGTGTGGAAGACCTAGTGCTGAATAGTATTGCCTCATCTTCCAATTGATGGCTACTCCTTCTTTAGCAGGTGGGTTGAGAGGATTGTCTCAAACTTTGAACTTCACCTGTTCTTTTTGGGGTGAGCTTAGATAGCCGACTAGAGGTTTCAGGTATGTCCTCTTCTTTATCATCAAGGCCTAGTCCTACATGTTTGCTCACTTGTTTGACTACTCTAATGATGTTATCAATGATGTTCTGTTGTAGTTCATCCCTTTGAACCTGGCAAGCCTTAATCTCTTCTATCAACTTCTTTTGACAGACCTCTTGTTCTTCCATAAGTTGGCACTATTCGGTCAACTTCTTTTCTTGCTCGTGTAAGTATAGATCATTAGGTTTTGTATTTTGGAGAAGAGTTGGTCCAAATCTTTAGAAGTGATGCCTCTGTCCACCATGGTGATGTTAAGCAAGGGTCTTGGAGGATGGTGGAGAGATGTAGATTGTGTAGTTTATTAATATCCCTGTGGCTCGATCGCGGATGTGAGCTTGAACCGGGGTTCCTATTCTACTTGTATGAAGAATTTGCACCTTCAGGAACCAATCGTGACATTGGACTACCCGATGCATGAATGACCTAAAAGATTTATATGGGACTTCCTAATGCAAACTCGATGACTATGTGTTGTCTCAAGGCTTTATTCACCCACTATTGGGTTTACATGCTGACTTTTTAGACCTACATGATCCTAGGATGGATGTTGGACACATACATATTTACAATAACAAAAGGAGAACCTATCATCAAACCCCCACTAGATTGAGTCACATCAGGCCTATAAAACCTCTTGAACTTAGAAATAGATTCAAAACCGGATAATATATTCAAGACGAGGACATACTCGTGACAGGATGACGAAAACCAATCATCAAACCCCCACTAGATCGAGTCACGTCAGGCCTATATAGCTCTTTGAACTCAAAAACAAATACACGATCGGACAATAGGTCCAAGATAGGGTTAAACACGACAATGGGAAGGACTAGTCATCCCCCCACTAATTTGAATCATGTCAGGCTTGTAAAGTCTTTCAGACTTAGAAACAAGTTCAGGATCGAATAAACAGTGTAGGACAAGGTTAGCTACAACCAAAAGAGGAACCGACCATCAAACCTCCACCGAATCGAGTCATGTTAGGCCCATAGAGGCCTTCGAACTTAGAAACAAATTCGAGATCGGATAACAGATCCAAGACCTGTACGAGTGCTAAGAAGGGCTGAGAAGAATCAAGACAACACACCCCACTGATTCTTTCCTTTCATAGTATAACTAGTAAATTACATTCGGACCTGTAGTGTCCTGGGTAGAGGCTCATTATAGAGTCCAGATTTATTTTTGTTTATATTGCTCTAGGTTAGACATGGGTAGGTCTTATGAGTCTCGGCAGGCTAGAGTAGTACCTAGGGAATCCTAAGGTCAAATGTAGTTCAAAAGCCAAGAAAAGTAAACATTTATATAGGATTAAGAACATAGAATGCGTATGCACAAGAGCTCAAACCAGGTTTTCGATGCAAGGTTCCCATACATCACACCATTGCATCCTTGATCATGAAGCATGACAAGGATGTTAGAGATATTTCCCTTTTGCTTCCCAAAAGCTAGGCTATTGCTTGAATGGATGTAGGGACCACAAGCTTAAGCAATGGAATGCATCCCTGAAGTAGTAAGATCCGGGGGTTAATAAGGGTTCTAGATCTAATCCTAATTCCACCATTAATGCTTCCAAGTCATTCCGACTTAAAAGGGGCATGATAGAAGCATATGTCTAATGCAAATGATTAAAAGAATGAAATAATGCAATTTTCACTTCTATCCAATTAAAAGTAATCTGACTTTCTTAACTTCTATCTTCTTTAAGTTAAGTCTCCAATGGAATCGTCAATTCTGTAGACACCCCGAAAAGTTCACCCTGAGGAACATTTTTCGGTTCTTTCTACTTCGTGGCGATTCTGGAGAGGTTGCTTATACTTAGATTAACGTTTAGGGATAAGGGACGATTTTAGCTACTCTTGAGATTTTTGAATTTGTACAATTGATCCTTGAACTATGCAAAAGAATATAGAAAGACAGAACTAAACGAAAGGAAGAAACTCAAATATATATTGGCCCTTCGCAACCGACGAGTTACAGAGAGTCAGTACAAGATTTAAGCTAGTTTGCGACCAAGCACACAAAATTAGCTCCACAGTGTAACCGGCGGGTTACGCTGCTATCCTAATTTAGTTTATCTGTTTTCTTCTTAATTCCTTCGCCCAAATTCTGAAGATTACACAAAAGCATTAATCAAAGGACACATGATTCAGAAAGATTCATAAGGCAAATTTCTCAATTTCTTTGTTTGTCTAAGATGGAAAAGACGAAGAGAAATAAAGAAAAGGGAAGCCAAGTACAAAAAGGAATGTTGAACCGAGTCATCGTAATTGGCGAGTTAACCGAATGGTTAATCGGTTGTTGTTAACTAATATTTTTAAAAAACTAAATGTCAAATTTGATTAAATTGTATGCAAATTGGCAGAAAAAGTTTTTTTTTTAAAAAAAAACACGCACACAATGAAATATTCATTTAGGATCCGTTTGGACCTAGGAAAACAGGGTGGAAAAAAAATTAATTTAGAAAATGAAAATTTTTCCTTATTTTGGATTGAAGAAAAATGAATAGAAAAAAATAGTTGGAAAACTACATGGAAAATTTGGGAAAACGAAGAACAAAAAATTTTCCCTTCAAAAATGAAAGGAAAGCTGAGCGAAAAATTTTGGAACTAAAAGTCAACCTTTCACTCCTTCATCTCTTGCGACTCTCTTGATTCTCTCTCTCTCTCTCTCTCTCTCTCTCTCTCTCATCTCTCTCTCTTTAACTCTCTCCTCTGTCTCCGTCTCTGTCTCTCTCTCTCTCTAAGTCTCTTGGCTCTCTAACTCTCTCTCTTCTCTCTCTCTCTCTCTCTCCCCCCCGCTAAGTCTCTTCTCTCTCTCTCTCCCTCTCCCTCCCTCCTCTCTTTCTCTCTCTTACCCCCCGCTCTCTCTCTCTCTCTTTCTCTCTCTCTATTTATCTCTCTGTCTCTCTCTCTTGCCCCCTCTCTTTCTTTCTCTATCTGTCTTTTCTATATCTCTCTCTCTCCAACTCTCATTCTCTCTCTCTCTCTCTATCTCTCTCTCTCTCTCTCTCTCTCTAACTCTTTCTTAAACTCTCTCTTAATTAAACTCTTTTTTTCCTCTCTCTCTAACTCTCTCTCATACACTTTTGCTTTTAACTCTCTCTCTAACTCTCTTTTTTCTCTCTCTAATTAAATCTCTTATCTCTCTCTCTAACACTCTTTTTTCTCTCTCTAAATCTCTTCTCTCTCTCTCTCTCTCTCTCTCTCTCTCTAGTCTCTCCCCAAAATCACATCACGTGATCTAGAAAAATGATGCTTGACATTTTCAAGTTTCCATGCAAATTTTATTTTTCCATGCCTTTTTCCTCAAACCAAACAAGGAAAAGGAAAGTTGAATGGAAAATCAATTTTTTTCCTTCAAAATTTTACTTGAACCAAACAATAAAAAGAAATTTATTTTACCCAAGAAAAAATTTCCTCCTATTTTTTTCCACGAGATTCTTTTCAATGTTGTTTTCCCAGGTTCAAACGGATCCTTACTAAAAACCATAAGGGAAACAAGTTTCTAGTTGGTTTTCATGGGAATATTAAATAGCTAACATAAACTAAACTGAAAATCGGTTCAGTTTATTGTTCACATTTTAGTTGAGTCGAAGAAATGGTTAACTGAAATTCGGTTAACTAAAAAATTTGGTTTGGTTTATCGTGCGTTCACGTTTTTTGTGAATAAAAAAAAATGGTTGATCGATTTTTGGTTAACAAAAAATGCGGCTAACTGACTTTGCTCACCCCTATCCATTACCATCCTCCCCTTAGTTTTTAACAAAGCCTTTCATTCCTCTTTCTTCTTATATTAGCTTTCAGCCCTCCAGGATGGAATAGTCGAGACCCAACAATGATATCAAATTCAGAGTACACAAACAAGCATTCGATGTCTTCACTATCATTTGGACCAACACTTGAAAGTACTCAGATTGGGAGAACTAGTACCATGCGATCTAAGGGCACCTACGACAACTCTCAGTTAACACATAATAACACAAATTGTGTTTGAGGTGGTTCGATCTAAATCCAATGAGTCGAAGTCACTAACAAGTAGAACATAGGGGGTATCATTTGGTTAAAAATAAGAGCTTATAAGACTATCATTAACCACCTCATAGTCTTATCATACTCTAAATTTTGAGATTCGGCCTCCACATTTTGCTAAGATTTTGGAACCTAAATCCGCTTGATAGTGGCTCCCATGGAAGAGGGACGTAACCTAAATCCGCTAAATGTGGAATTTTTGTTTCTTCTCTCTCATCCATCTCTCTCCTCTTATTTCTATCTCTCTCCTAGTCACCACTCATTTTCACAAGAGATGGAATGTTGCAACATTTCATGTCTTGTGAAAATGAGTGGTGAATAGGAGAGAGATAGAGATAAGAGGAGAGGAGGAGGAGGAGGAGAGAAAAAAAAAACAAAATTCTAAATTTCACATTGAACATTGAACATACTCTTAGAATTTTAGATATTTCTATTGCTTTGATACCGTGCATGTAATGGGATATTTTATAGGAAAGACTCATGTAATCATAAAACCATATTTCCGCTATTTCAATTTTTTTTTTTAGAAAAGGGTAATACAACAGTCACTAGGAAGCCCTTCTCTCAAGGGATCTCTCAAGTGCATCCTCACTTACAAGAATGGAAAGATCTCTATGAAAACTATAGCTAAAACAACAAGGCGAATACACAAATAATTCAAATTTAGCTAACCAATCTGCAGCACGATTTCCTTCACAAAAGTTATGGTATACCTCGACATCTTCACACTCACTCATGAAAGCTCGAATATCTTTAACTAACGGCGTAGTTTCCCAAGGAACCTGGAAAATGCCCTTCACCGCATTAACAAGAATTAGATCATCCCCTTCTAAGACTATCCTTCGGAATCTATTAGAAACTGCATCCCTAATCCCATTACGCATAGCCACGACTTTGGCAACTAAAATAGAGGAGTTGCTCAAATTGAAGGCTACCACACGAAGTACTCGACCTTGATCATTCCTGATGATGTAACCACCTCCAGCACGACTAGCACTCCTGGCCCCATCAGAATTGATTTTAATCATTCCCTCAGATAGTTTAGACCAAGAAACCCATCTCACACTCGCCTTAGAGGAAGAGGTCTCTGCTGTCACCTGTAGGACCTGGAAAATCATCCTCGTTCGGGGAGATTGTTTCGGATGCGCTACTTAAGTGATCAGGAGCCGACTAAGGTTGCTTAATCCTTAAATAAGGATATTTTTATTTTCGAAATTCGTTTTCGAGGTTATGAAACTTTATTTATTTACAAATCCGTTTTTATTATTTAAAGTATTCGAAATTGTACAAAATATTTTAATAATGATTTAATCTTGGCCCAAGAATCAATTTCAGGCCCAAAGAGGAACAAGTGGGCCACCAGAACCCACTAAAACCCGCCTGGGTTTTAATGGATCCTGGGCTGGGCCTCTTGCCTCTTGACCCGGAGAGAAAGTGGGTTAAAATCAATAAAACCCGCCTGGGTTTAATTAATTTCTAGCCCCTTTCTCTACGGGCCCAGCCTAGAATGGATGAAGGGCATGAATCACATCATTTTCTTAAATTATTTTATGCAAAAACGAGCATTTTAAATAACTAAATGGATTCATAAAATGTTAAAGAGTCGCCAGCCGATTTAAGGACATCGGCAAACCGTAAAAGTAACAAAAAGGGACTCCGGTCTACGAACCCGATTTCTAGATTCGGGGGTAAGGTTACGAATTCGAGAGTTATAAGAACTCTCGAATCTTCCTGTTAGAAAACAGACTCTACTAAAATCGACATTGAAAAGAAAGAGAGCGGGGAGAAGTTTGGTTAATTTCGCGAAGTTATTATTCAAAACATGCAAGATTAAAACATGATGTTTACTTTTTACAAAATATGTACAAGTAAAGGAATTAAAGAATGGATTACATGATTAATACAACAATAACAATAACAAAAACGAACCTCGTTTGATATGGGTTGGCCGAATGCGACGATCGAGTTCCTTGACTTAGCCCCGGTTTTGACCTCGGATGGAATGATGAAGATATGGATGCTTTTAGAGAATGGTAGAGGAGTGGTGTGGAGATTAAAATGAGAGTGGTTATGATAATATTAGGGGATAAAAATGGATGTAGTGGAAAGAATTTAAGAGAATTTTGGTAGGATAATGGTGATAGTTGATGGAATTTTTAGAGAACTTAGATGATAATAATGGTGGTAGTTGATAATAGATGATGATGAGGGTGAAATGGAGGGGGTATTTATAGGTGAGGGAGTGAGAGGTTTGGAGGAAAAATGAGGGGAACATACCCCTAAGATCATGTCATCTCGGATCAAAACCTAGGCAGGTTATAAGGGGTCGTCAATGGGAAGGTCAATGCACGTGGGGCTATTATCATGGGATTGCATGAAAATTTTGGCACCAGAGCTTTTGAAACCCAGGCGGGTTATATTGTAGTATGGCACGGATCGCTGACCCGGCAGGGCAAAACGACGCGTCTCGCTGAGTATTAAACCCAGGCGGGTTTTATTACGTTTGGGTCGGGGCGCACTTTGGGCCCGCTTCTGTGTGGGCTACCTTCTGAATTTTAAAACCCAGCTGGGTTTTATTAGATGTAGGCGGACCGTTTTGACTTCTTGGTCTCAAGTTGTTGATCTTATGGGCCCACTGACTCATTTAGTGTTTGGCCCAAATGACTTGCTGATCTTGATAGGTCGGGTTCACGCCGGTACAAATTCCGGTGTCTTCATCACCCCACCTAAGGACTCAATTAATCTGTCCCTAATCCTCCATTCAGCAGAAGCTCGCTTAGCACACAACAATGAACTACCAGGAAGAGAGATTTTTGGCTGAAAACCACCAGATTCCGTGACTTCCAAACACTCCACAACAAGGCTACAACTCTATCAATAACAGACCTAGCAGACTGTCTCAGACATATGTTGAGAAAGGAATCAAGCATATCATTGAAATCCGGGGTAATTGGAATCCAAGCATGTTGTTTGGCCGCATGCCAAACTTCCTGAGCATACTCACAATGCAAAAATAAATGATCCTCACTCTCATGAGAAGAATTACAAAGAGGGCATAAAGTAAGTACGTTCATGCCACGATAAACAAGATGAGTTTTAACAGAAAGCACATCTTGGAACATTTACCAGAGGAAAACTTTCAATTTAGGCTAGATATTCAACTTCCATATCCACTTAAATTCCCACGTATTCTGGAAGTTAACACAATTATGAGCTAGCCAAGTGGCAGATTTTGTTGAAAAATCTCTAGAACTAGTGAGACCCCAATAGAGGGAGTCATCCATCTGATTAAACGGAATTGGGATTGCTTTAATGGAATCCAAAACATCTGGAGAGACTAACGAACCAATAAGTTCCTCATTCCAAGTTTTATCTTCCTTAATAAAATGAGCCACCCTCAAAGAGGTGTCTATACCGGACAAATCAGAGCCGTAAATTTTTTCCACAAGACTCGTTTATCCACACCAATTGTCCAGCCAGAAATTTATCTTTTCACCATTACCAATATTATACATAAAAGAGTTACAATATATAGTTATACATATGTGGGACGCAAACTCTATCTTCTATCAATTAGCACAACTAAATCTAAGTAATACTGTATATTTATGGGTGTGAAATACTTTAAGTTAAAGCATGATTAGTTTGCAGATAATATCTGTAAATCACATGGCCTTAGCTTCGAAATTGGGTATATCCGTAAATGTTGAGTTGTCAGTAGTCAAAATGCAGATTAAATCATGACTTGGCAAATGTTGAAAATTCATTGGAACAATTCTACGTACAACTAGAGATGATTAAGAGACTTCCGACAATTAAGTGGATTACAATTACAATAATAGCAACAAGTCATTATTAAGTCGCTACTTTCTGCTCCTATCTGCTGGAGAATTATCTGCATATTTAGATGGCGGGAATAAAGGAAACAAAATAACCTATACCAAATTCCACCAAGGGCATATTTAGTCTCTTTGGCCGAAAAAACAAAAGACTATTTAATTATCTTTTTTTTAAAAAATGAATTCTTTTGATGAATATTTGGAATTCAATATTCGAAGTTAAGTAAATCAAATAATCGAAAAAAAGAGTAAATCAAATTGTGTTATGATAAACTGCGGTTCTTACATTACACAATTTTTCTACTCACACGGCCAAGAGTTGGTAATCTATTATTTTCATTTCAAAATATTTGTCCATTAATGTATTTCCGAAAATAAAAATGATAAACATCTTGTTGTGTTAATCACCTTGCATTTCATCTAAATCACTTATAAAATTAAGTGTAAGTATATTTAAATCATTATAAAGTTATGTTTCATTACTTTGAGGGTTATTACAACTTATAAACAATATAAAAACAATTATTTATTAGTATTTTTTTTACGAAATAAACTTATGCATAAAATACGTATTTTCTAATATGATTGATAAAATTAGGCTATTTTTATATATTTTTTTGACCTTGTTAATAAATATTATACTTTTATAGTACTTGATAAATATATATAGTTATTAGAGAAACTATTAATAAAAATTACAAAAATGTGAAATATGGACAATTCAAGATGGTTATTAGCAATCTTGAAGCAAGATGTGTAGAGTGCTTGGATAAAAATGCCACTAAACTTTCCAAAATAATAAAAAATGTCATTGATTTTTACAAACTGTCATTATTGCCACTCAACTTTTCAAAATAGTAAAAAAATGCCACTGTTATGAACCGGTTAAAAGATTCATTGATCAAAAATGTCATTCAACATTCCAAAAATGTAAAAAAACGCCACTCAACTTTCCCAAAAAGTCAAAAATGCCATTACCAATAATAATAATAGAAAAAAATGTTATTTGCTTTCATTTATTTAAATTAATATATAAAAATATTTAAGTTTCAACTGGAGATTCGCTAAAAAATTAAAATTTTGTTTAAAAATCATGTTATTGAAAATTTATTTTTTTTACGATTAGAATTTCAAATAGTAATGTTGACTTTTTTTATGTTTTCTTTATAAAATTTTATTTTATTTTATTTCTTAGTTTATTCTTAAAATATTTATAATAATATTTTTTTCTATGACTTGCTCTCTGTCACCTTTGCATTACTATAGTCTCTAGCATATCACTTTAATGTTGAATTATATATATATATATATATATATATATATATATGTATATATATAAACTACAAGTAGTTAATTTACTATAAATATACATAAATACAAATGATATATATATATATATATATATACAAAAACACGCACGTGTATATAAGTTAATGTTATATATATATATATATATATATATATATATATATATAACATTAACTTATGTGTGTATATATATATATATATATATATATATATATATATATATATATATATATACACACACACACGTGCGTGTATATAAGTTATTATTAAAGTTATGTGTTACATACAGACAAAGGTGACAGAGAACAAGTGATATAGAAAATATTATTATAAATATTTTAATAATAAAATAAAAAATAAAATAAAATTTTATGGAGAAAACCTAAAAAATTCAACAATACTATATAAAATCTTAATCATAAAAAATTTAGAATTACATGATTTATAAAAAAAATATTTTCAATCGAATCTCCATTTTTGGTAGTAATTATAAAAAATATTTTCAATCGAACCTTACCACGGACCGTGTCGAGTTCGCCACGGACCGTGGTGAACTTCAGACCGAGTTTTTTTTCTTGAAATTTTAACTCGGGCTGGTATTTGTGTAACATTTAATAGGTTTGCCCGTTTTAAGCCCCGAGATTTCAAGTCATTTGCAGCTTTCTTCTTCCTCTTCCTTACACTCTTTTCATCTTCTCTAACCTCCATTACCACTCCCATCTCCGTTGTTATTAACTCCTCATTTCTTCATTTCCCAACCATTCTCTTCCAAATTTCTTCCTTTCTTTCCCATTTCACCTCAACTTTCAGATCCCTACATCATTTCCCCATTTCATTCAACCATTTTCTCTCTCTCTCTCTCTTCTTCTTCACTCATTTCCACCATTGTTGTACAAGCTTGTAAGCTTTCATTTTTTTTTCCTTTTCCTTTAACTTGTACAAGGTATGTTTTCTTATTTTCTTTATTTTCTTTATGTATATTTTCGTTTTTGTTCGTTTGTATGTATATATGACAGTGGTTACATGTTTTAGAGGCTTAATTATACTTAGTTTTCTGTTTAGTATTTTCATGTTTTTGTTTAATTTGTAATCTTGTTGTCTAGGTCTTTGGTTTTCACCTATAGACATGTATGCTCTTTTTGTGGTTGATTTGGTATTAGAGAAGTTAACTTAGACCCCTGTTTTTGTTTGGTATGTGTATGTATGTACTTGATATGGTTCTCTGTTTTTGTTTTAGAGTAGCTAATTTAGTTTTTAGTATAGTAATTTGCTGTTTAGTTTTAGGTTTATGTAATTTAATTGCTAATTTAGCTAGATTAGTCTTTAGATTACAGTTAGCTTAATTTTAGATTTAAATACAGTAGCTTTCATGTTTACATTTTCTATAATTGGTTAGAGTAGCTTAAATTTTAATTTTCTATTTTTAGTTTTTCTTTTGGAATAGGTTAGTTTAATTCTTAGCTTAATTGTGTGGTACTTTAGTGTTTTAGTATTTTAGAATCTTAGCTAGAATAGAATCTTTGTGTCAATATTTTTAGTTAGTGTTTTAGACTAATTAGAGTCTTTATTCATAAGTTTAGGATGAGTATAGTTTATTTTATTAGCTTTAATTAATTAGTTAGTTAGTTTAATTTTAGTGTACTCTTTTTGTAAATTACTAACTTTTTAGTTTGTATGATTTTTGTATACAGATGGTACGGACTTCTGGAGCTCTTGATCGCAGTGTATCACGGAAGAGGAAGGAGGGTGATACGGCTCGTGGAAAGCGACCACAAACATCTGGTTCTGGGAGCATGCGAGGTAACAACCCCTTTTGTTTTCGCAACCCCGATGACATAGCCGGTACCAAATCCTTAGTCAAAGAAAAATTTATCCACTAGATATTTAGATGAGCCCTTCTTAGAAACAACCGGTATGTTTCACAACATTACATGGTTGCTAGAAAATGGTGGGTTGCATAATTTTGCCATGATGACGGTGTTGGGAGTGTCCCGACAATGTTCGATATACACGAAGATTAAACCAAAGTGATATAGTAATTATATGTCTTGCTAGATACCTCTATAATTAGTAATTAAATATGTTTAATTATAACTATATTATTTGGTCCTACTGGGTCACACAAGTCAGTGCCCTGGAACAATGTATGTAACCTAAGTAATATTGTATTACGTTTAGAAAGGAAAAGTTAGGCGGAGAAATCAGCCCAACACGGACCGTGTTGACCCAACACGGTCTGTGTTGAGACACCACGGTCCGTGGTGTCCATGGGCCGAATTAATGGTCCTTCTGGAGTCCACCACGGACCGTATTGTTTCAACACGAACCGTGTTGGGCCTGAGAAGCGCGCCGTTGCGTTAAGTCGGCCCTTTAGGGTTTTGAATCTTTCCATAGGTTTTCTAAACACTATATAAAGGGGTATATGTGAGAGATTATTCAACACCAACTGTCTGAGACTCTTAGAGAGATACCAGGGTGATTTCCTGAGTTCCTCTCGCTTTTAGTTTTGTAGTTCCAGTTTCAGGAAACATTATTTGTTTCCGAAACAATCTCACATACATCTTAGATTGAGATTCGTCTCGAACGGGTCAATCTAGCAATCGGGTTCTGGGAGTGCTGCGTGGACTTTCAGTAGAGGATTTCAGCATTGGAATCTTGAAGGTCAACCTCTTCATCAGCCGGATTAGCGATCAGGTATAATTACTAAAGTCTCTGCAATTGTTGTGATTAATTGTTTTATAATTGTTATGAATATTCCACCAATTAATCTGTATCTGTTTAGGAAATAGATAACCTAAAATCTAACAGTGGTATCAGAGCCACCAATTGCATGCTAAAGTATTGTACTTGTATTCATTAGTAATTTTGTCAATAGTTGAATTATATTATGAATATGCTAGAGTAGATTTATGCCTAAATTTTGAATCTTTATGAAAGTTTTAATCTTTACTGTTGATGATAATAAATCTGGAATTTTATTGTAAAATTTCATGCTTTGTTATTATTTATTTCTTATTTCCTTTATTTAATCGATTTTATGTTTGTTTAATCGTTAAATATAACATAAACTTGATTCAATTTTGAATGTTTTAGAAACAATCTTGTTTAATATTGTTAAAAAATAGGCAATACATGAAATAGGTCAAAATTCACAAAATAGGGTTTTGTAGAATTATTTTCTGATTTAGTTTATTTACGGTAAATATGAAAAATCGAAATAAAATATCAAACGAATTCGAAAATTTATGAAAATTTTACTGGAGGTGTCTCGAAGTGTTCTGAACTTTTCATAATTTTTGTAGATTTTTTCCAATTAAAATGGATTTTTAATTGAGTTTTCAGATCTGAAGAGAAATAAAATTTGTATATTCTCTGAATTTTCTAAATTTGTAGAAATTTGTTAAACTTCTGAAAATTTTACAGTAGGTTACTGGGTAACCATACTTTTAGGGAAAATTTTTCCGTTAATTTATCCTTTCAAATTATATTTTTTAATTTAGATTTTCAGATTTGAGAGAAATAAATTTGTTGCTTCTCTGAATTTTGTAAATTTATAGAAATTTGCAAATTTTCTGAAAAGTTTACAGTAGATTATTGGGTAACCATTCTGTTATGGATAAATCTTTCGTGAATTTTCGAAACCGTTAACTAATTTTCCTTTAATTTACAGATTAGGAGAAAAGTAAAATTATTTACTTCTCTCATTTTTATTCTAATTTTAGAAATTTGATAAAAATATGAAATTTTTACAGTAGCATATTGGATGAATCTACTGTATGGGAAAATTATAAAATTTGATTGTTAAACTAATCGGACTTTTATTATTTATTTTCCTCTTAAATGGAAAATTAAAATGTTTAATTCCCTAAAATTTCAAAAAATTACTTAGGGGTACCCTAACTCTTGGTGAAATGTTTTTCTGGTACCCCAATTTTTAAAAACTAATTTTGGGGTACCCTAACTTTTAGAATTAGAAATAATTAGGTGAATTTTCGGCAAATTATTTGAATTCAACGGTGAGTTTTAGGCGGGAAATTGATTAAGTGTTTTTGTGGATGAAAATGCCCTTTGTTTTCGTGGACGAAAATAATTTGAATCAATCGGAGTTTCGCCGGAAATTCACCTAGTAATTTCTAATCCTAAAAGTTAGGGTACCCCAAAATTAGTTTTGGAAAGTTAGGGTACCAAAAAATTGTTTCTTCAAAAGCTAGGGTACCTCTAAGTAATTTTTTGCTAAAATTTTACAATCTTTTGAAAATTGTTGAAATTCTGGAAAATGTTCATATTGGGTTATTGGATAACACTATAATATGAAATTATTAAACTCGATAAGTTATGATATTTTTTATTTAAGTTTTTCATTCACGAAATTAACCGAAACTGGGAAGCAACACGGACCGTGTTGATCCAACACGGACCATGTTGCCAGCAGTTTTGGTGAATTCGTGTATTTTAGGGTTTGTAATTAATTTTAGAAATTAATTATTTAATCCTATTACTACTAAATCAGTTAATGGGCATAAAATCTATTGATTCTGTAAAGTTTAGGAAACTTACAATATCTTTAAAATATATAGTATCTTTTAGTTTCCTTGATTTTAGGAAAATCGAGTATTTTATATGTATGGGTATAAAATCCTAAATATGTTTAGGTAATTAAGATAAAATTTGGAATTTTTTTTTTATCATGCAATCTTTTAGGAAACCATATTTAGTATTTGTTTCCTTATATATGTTATATTGCAATTATGTATGCCTGTATAATTTGTTATTTAAGCATGTGTTATATTTGATATAATTATTGCAATATTACATGTTTTGCATGTGCTTCTAGTATGGCCATAGATAGTCGGTTTTACCGGTCTGCGTACCGGGTTGGGTGAAATACGGCCTGCGTGCCGTCGTTGAATTAATTTTAAATTTAAATTTTCAGTTAAGTTTATTTTAATTCATTTAAGGCCTCAATTGTGAGGTCCACTTTGTAAATTTGTTATAATTGGAGACATCAAGTCAAGTGGGAGCCCAACAACAATGGAGGTGGTGATTCGAGTGGGAGCCCATCCAAGGAAGTTGCAAAGCCTAAGAAGATTTTCTTGAAGACTGTCAAGGCTTAGTTAAACTAGTTGATTAAGTCTAGGTGGCCATACTAGGGGTTTTATTTGTGCTCTAAATTCGTTATTGCATGTTTTATTATGCCTTTTATGCTTTTCGAAAGAGTTCACCTAGAATTGCATGTTTAGGATAATAAAACCTACTCTCAAAATTGAATTATTGTTCAACCTATCGAAACACCACTTAGATGGATAAATAAAGAAAGCCAAAGCGAATTATTTGTCCATTATTAATAAGTAGGGTGAGAGCTAGGTCAATTCAAATTGGCTATCAAAATAGTTTTGGGCCAAGAGCAGAGGAAGAGAAATATTGTATTCGATACAAATTTCTTGCCAAGAATCATTTTGAATGATCGATCATAAGATGATCCACCAAAGATAACATGGGATCGAGTTTTGTTGGGCCAAAGTCCACTTGAGCCCATGAGTCTTGTGGGTCTTGGTAAATTAAAACACTAAATGAGAGTTGATAAAGTGTTTCGATTTGAAATTAAAATTTGTTTAATTTCTTTTGATGAATAATAAGTAAAATGAATCTTTTTGTCTTGTAGAATTATTTATGTCTTTTCACTTAAACATCCACCACTAATAAAATATTGTTTTCTCCTTGAGAAAGAGAAAAACAATTAACACCAATTCCTTAATTGGTATTGCCATCGTAAGATTGTCTTGAAGGCGATTAAAAGAAACATGTCTTTGATATAACATTGAGCTAGGCATCAATATTAAGAGGTCAATCAAGCCAAATGAATACATATAATGTCATAGTATTCATACAATCAACCCTAAACTTCAAAATGTTTGAAGATTAAAGGAAGGATTTCAATATTACCAATACAAAACCAAGTTCATCGAACTAGTTAGAGTTGATAAATATGAAACCAATAACCAGATAGTCTCGGTTGAGCTAGATAAGAGCCAATTGATGGCACTCATGTTTTGAAATAATTTGACTATTTTAAAACATGAGAAACCTCAGATCCCCTTTAGCCTAAAGGTTGGCAACCAAAGATAGTCTTTTAGTAAAAGGGAAAATAAGATTTAAGAAATCTATCAAAGACAAGAAGTCAAAGGAAAGGTAAGGACAAACAGTTGTACATACCCAACCAATGACAAAGAACTGTTAACAACTGTGATCATGTATGACACTGGGAGCGTGAATAACTATAAGGAAGACTTGAGATATGATTTCAATTCTAGGCAAATGCGTATATGATACACACTACTCTTATTAAACCCACTTTGAGTATAAGATATCGGCTGTGAAACTCGCATTTATGCAAATGTGCAGGATCTACAACAAAGTAGATGTGCTTTCAAATAGGAACATGTAATTAGTTGTAGTTCCTTATGAAGAGTTGGTTGTTTATCCATTTCCTCAAGAATTATAAGAGAAATATATAGGTGATTCTATGTTTTCATTATAAGTAGAAATTTAATTTCTTACTCTCAATTAGAGAGAGAGAGGATCACGGATAAACACACCCAACACATCGAAACCAAAAGGTTTAAAAGGAATAACTCATGTTCAATTAGATTTTCTTGACGCAAATCAGAGCGCATTCAAAAGCGTCACACTGACAAACTTTTGAATGATAAGACTTTGAAACATGTGATGTCTGCAAAGCATGACTGTACCTTTTACAAGAAAGGGTAAACGTGCCAACAAACACTCATGCATATGGATGTATGTAGTCGAATTGAGCACAAATACAAGGGATGGATTACTTCAAATCTTCAAAGATGAATAAAATAACACATGGTGATTCATGTCTATGAGATTCTTCTGAAGTTGGAATGTTAAAATAGTTTAATGATTTCTAAAATGAAGTAGTCTTGGCGAAACAATGAGAGCACTTGGATACGATCGAATAGATGCTAATGGTTGAGCCAAGAGTTTGAACAAATGACTCAAATGAAACATAATTCTGGCACTATAAGCTTAAGCCATATTAATCAGAAATGCATTCAGAAAACTGCATGGTGCAGGATTTTGAAAACCTAAACTTGAAAAGTTCAATGTTTATAAAGCATGTCTGATGGGTAAGATGACTAAAACCACCTCTTATTGGAATTGGTGAACAAGCTAACGACTTATTAGGATGTGAATATATTGATATATGTGGGCCTATGAGCACTAGTGCTAAGAAGAAGGTTTACATTACTATTTCATCACTTTCAGTGACGATTTTTTAGTAGATATGGGTATATCTACTTAATGCGCCACAAGTTCAAATCCTTTGAAAATGTTCAAAGAGTTTCAAAGTGAAGTACAAAACCAACTTGGCAAGAAAATCAAAACCCTTCAATTAGGTTGAGGAGGTGAGTATTTGAGCCAAAGATTTCATTGACCATTCCAGAGAATGTGGAATTGTTTCATGACTCTCTCCTGCAGAATACGACATCTCAATGACGTATCTAAGAGGAGGAATCACACCTTATTAGATATGGTGCGATCAATGATGGTTGAGTCAACATTGCCTGTTACCTTTTGGGGATACACGCAGTTAACCATAGCTCTAATTACTGAATAAAGATTATCTGAAGCACTAGAGAAAATAGGTTCTTGAACCACTTTCTGAAAGAAAGGAGTACACTTCCACAAATTGTTGTAGAGGAAAGTGTTTGTGTCTCAAAATGCTTTCTTCTTACAGAATATGTTATTCTCTAGAAGAAAGAGTGGGAGAGAATTTTGAACTTATCGAAGTTCAAGAGACACAAAATACTATAATTATCACCTAAAACTCCGTTACTTGATCCTAGTTCAAGTTTTCTTATTGGTCAGAAAATTAAAGAATGAGGTTGAAGTAGTAGAAGCTCCTCAAAACGTTGAGGAGGAGGTGCCATGAACAATACTCCAAGCAAGGTCAGGTAAACAATTCCATCAGCCACAAAGATATCGATCTTCTATGGATGAGCATGAGATGTTACTTTTAGAAAGTAATGACTCTACCTACATCAAAGAAGCTTTAGCAAATCAAGTTTCCATAAGGTCTAAAATGGACTCCATGTATGCAACCAAGTTTAGAACTCGGTTGATTTGTCTGAAGGTGTGAGCCATCAGGCATAGGAGGGTTTTAAGGCAAAACATGGGTTCATTAAGACATCAAGACTGACTTCAAAATCAGATTTTGAAGGAAGGTGTGTACTTGACACATCTGAATGGTTTTGTTGGAATACTTGTAAAGTTCAAGAGACCATCTGTGGTCTTAAGGAAACTTCTAGGAGTTGGAATCATTGACCTTGTTGACCAGGATATCAAAAACGTTTGACATACTGGGAAGTGCCAAAGATAATATTGTGTTTACAAGAAGTTCAGTGGGAGCAATACGTTTTCTGATATTATTGACATATTGTCTACTGAGAAGAATATTCCAATGTTGCTTCTACTGAGGTTGACTTGGAAATAATTTTCAAAGTGAAGGATTGGTGGGGCTAAGAATTTTCTTGGAGACAAGATCCATAATGATAGATTAAAGATTTTGATTGTTTGAATCAAAGTTAACTAGGTGTTGAATAAGTTCAACCCACTTCGAGAATGTTAATTTCCATAAATCATGGCATATTCTTAGGGAATCTGATTGTCTCACAATTAGAGGATCTAAAAGGGATGAGACATATAGCTCACGCTTCAGGCGTGAGATTAATGTATGCCACGAGATGGTCAAAGCCCAACATAGCATATACATTTTGTATATGTATAAGCAAAACTAAGGATATGTCCTAAGTCTAAAGTGGTTGATAAAAGCTAAGTGTGAAGAGTTGCATTGATGCTACACTTATGACAGAGAAATATGATTATCTGAAAGGTCAGAGAATATTATACGATTTGTTTTGAATGGTATTCAGGTGAACTGGAAGAAGTTCCTGACATGACATGTGTTTAATTCTACAAAATAAGACAAGCATGACACGGTTTTAGAAGCCGTGACAGAAACTGTTAGGATGGTGAAGTTCGTTTTAGAACTGGGTGATGTTTCTAGCCTTGCGAGAGAAATGGAGCCTTGTTGATAGGAGCCATCACTCAAGAAACTGAAGCTCACTATGAATCCAAACATGAGTTCCGGAAATATCTTCCTAAATGAAAGACCATTGGTGAGATGGTATATGTGCGAGGTTCATTACAAGTATTATATACGAAACCCCTATTGTAGTTATAGCATGATAGTCATGCATGGGCAATAGGTATTGAACACTTTCCGGAATATTAACAAGTCAAACTTACATGAATTGTCATGAAATATGACCTTGTTGATTCATCATTAAGAATAAGATTCCAAAATTTACATAAATTGTGGTTTGGAATTATGTAAATGTCCAAAAGGGTTAGCGAATTCAAAATGGGAAATCGGATGAGGTATGATTTTTGAAACCCTATTAGTGAACTTGATGACGCTAATCATGGTCGATAGTCGACCTGTTTCCTAATTGTATTATCACGTAGGAACAATGATAATACCAACACAATTAGCATGTAGGATTGAGGGTGATGATCAAGTTTTGTGATCATAGTGATGTGATGACATCATAAATCAATCACATGGGTATTGTTGAGAACAACTGCCGAACTGACCCGCAGTGGGAGCTCTTTAAGTTGGGAATTGTCATAGGAGTTCTCACCACTCAAAATTCCTGAATCCTGAGTTCAGTATACAGACTGCATTATCTGCTGTGACTTTGGAGCGCGTCAAACACCTTTCGTAACAGTAGGCTATAAAGGCGGTGTCTGGGTTACAGTTGGATCATGTGAGAATGTGTGTCTAAACAAGATGGCATTGTCCTCCCTATTAGGGACAATTGTCTTATTGGCCACTCGGTGAGATTGGACTGAAAATGCTTGGCCGAGCTCAGTTGAATCAATAGTTGATCATCTGCTTTTCACAGTCTAAACTCGGAGATCGAGGAACGTTTCGGGTCTTATATAAGGATGACAACATCTTACCTTATCCGAACATGAGACAGTAAGTGACAAGGGAATTCAAAGAATCGAACACTTGTGGGACAAGTGGGAGATTGTTGGGAGTGTCCCGACAATGTTCGATATACACGGAGATTAAACCAAAGTGATATAGTAATTATATGTCTTCCTAGAGACCTCTATAATTAGTAATTAAATATGTTTAATTACAACTATATTATTTGGTCCTACTGGGTCACACAAGTCAGTGCCCTGGAACAATGTATGTAACCTAAGTAATATTGTATTACGTTTAGAAAAGTTGGAAACTGATTTCTGTGAGAAATCAGCCAAACACGGACCGAATTGGGCTCAACACGGTCTGTGTTGAGACACCACGGTTCGTGGTGTCCATGGGCCGAATTAATGGACCTTCTGGAGTCCAACACGAACCGTGTTGGGCCTGAGAAGCGCGCCGTTGCGTTAAGTCGGCCCTTTAGGGTTTTGAATCTTTCCATAGGTTTTCTAAACACTATATAAAGGGGTCTATGTGAGAGATTATTCAACACCAACTGTCTGAGACTCTTAGAGAGATACCAGGGTGATTTCCTGAGTTCCTCTTGCTTTTAGTTTTGTAGTTCCAGTTTCAGGAAACATTATTTGTTTCCGAAACAATCTCACATACATCTTAGATTGAGATTCGTCTCGAACGGGTCAATCTAGCAATCGGGTTCTCGGAGTGCTGCGTGGACTTTCAGTAGAGGATTTCAGCATTGGAATCTTGAAGGTCAACCTCTTCATCAGCCGGATTAGCGATCAGGTATAATTACTAAAGCCTCTGCAATTGTTGTGATTAATTGTTTTATAATTGTTATGAATATTCCACCAATTAATCTGTATCTGTTTAGGAAATAGATGACCTAAAACCTAACAGAGGGAGCATACTTATCGTTCTTTAACTCTTGAATTTTTGAGTTCCCTCCATGTCGATTTGGCTACGGTTCATGGTAGAATTCAATGTTGGTTGCTAGGAGCTGAGCATGTTTTCACATTAGTAGAGTTTGCTCAAGTTGATTTTCTTCCTGAAATCACCGATACCGAGCGGAGGACTATTCCTTTAAACTCGGCGATTTGGGACCCCGTTGAATGGTGGAGGTTCCTTACTACTAGGGAGGATTATGACCCTAGTAAATCTAAATGTACATTTGTCCGTAGCCCAGTTTTCCGGTATGTACAGCGGATATTGTCTTGTGGCATGTTTGGGAGGGGGGACAGTATGAACGTTATGGAGTTGCATGATCATTACATATTGTGGGATATGTATCATAATGAAGTAAATGTGAACCTTGCTGCTTTACTCGCTTCTCATTTCACTCATGTTGCTTCTCGTGCTACTAGAAATATTGTTGTTGGTGGTTTGACTACGGTCATTGCGAGACATTTAGGGTGGGATCCCGCAGGTGATGATGATGATATAGTGCGGGGCTCTGAGAGATTAGATGCCAAGATCATATATAGAGGCTATGCGCATGTGTAAAGTTAGGCCGGACGGGATTCATTGGGTTTACCCGAATCATGTTGTGGTGCGTTTGCCCCATAATTTCTTAAGTATTGACTACGAGCCCAACATCCTTTTCCTTCCGGGAAATGAGGATGCCTAGCCAGCTTCTCCACCAGCCCTTGTGGTGGCAATGGTGATGATGATGATGAAGTGGATGAGTCTTCCTTTGCTGCCAGGTTTGACTCTCTTGCGGCCGGCCAAACGTCTTTGCGGACTTATTGTGAATCTGAGTTTGCTTATCTTCGATCCTCCCAAACTAGGTTGGAAGAGAACCAAGCCCAGATTATAGATCTTTTGCATAATATGCAACAATGGCATTCACACCAACCCTACCCTCCTCCTCCACCTCACTGACTTGTTTGTTGCCCCTTTTGTGCAAGTTTGTTCATGTTTACTGCATTGAGGACAATGCTTTGTCCAAGCATGGGGGATAATTTGAAAATTATGAGTTTGAGTCCTCATCTTTGTGTATGAGATTTTATTTTGTTTTTTCTTTGATTTTTGTTTGTTTTGTTTTGTTTTAGTTTAGTTGTAGTTTAGTTTTTATTTCTTTAGTATTAGTTTCAGTTTTATTTGTCATTTGTAAATCTTTTGCATTCACTTAGTTTTGCATTAGTTAGTATCATATTAGATTTTTATTTTCTTTCTTTTTCTTAGTTTTTAGTTTCTTCTTTTCTAGTTTTTCATTTGACTTTTGATTTTAGTTTTTCAAAAAAAAAAAAAACAAAAAATTAAAAAAATTTCAGAAAATTTAGAAAAAAAAATTGAAAAAGAAGAAAAAGAAAAAAATTAGGATAGGTTAAGTTTAGTGAATAAAATTCTCCGGTGATGAATTAAAGCTAGATAAGTTTTCCTTTGATTTGATTTAGTGTTGTATAGCCCTTTTGTGAATTAAAGTTTTGAAAAGAGTTGTGAAAACATAGAGAGTTTAGAATTGTACTTTGATAGTGATGATTGATTGCCTTTTCGTTGATATTTTGGAATGTGTTTAGCACATATACATCTATTTGAGCTAGTTTTATTTGAGAGCTTTAACTCGTGAGACCACAAAGCCTTAAAATGACTAATCATTTTTATTAGTCTCATATTTTCCATGTGTGGCTCATCCATAGTTTTCATTCTCTAGAACTTGCAATGTATCTCTTTGAAATTGCATTTTTGCTTGTGCATTGATAATATGATAGAGGCATTCTTGTACATATTGTAAGTTACAAAGCCAAATAGCCACCTTTTTTCATGTTAATATCCGCCTTTAACCCTCTTTTAGCCTTATATCACTCTTTCTTTTGATTACCTACATCTTAAGCAATGACCAAATATGAATTTGCTACCCTTAAGCCATTGCTTGGAGTGTTAGTGTGTGAAGAGTTGGGTTGATTGTAGTGAATTTCGTGGTTTGGCTTTGTTGGGATGTTGTGTGAGGTTGAATATCTTGAGATTCCTCCCCATTGTAGCTTGATATGGGTTGAGTTGGAAATTTGCCTTGTTGTTGTACATACTTTTGATTTTGAGTTGAAGTTCATTTTGAAAAAAAAGAGAAAAAAAATTAGAAAAATGAAAAAAATGAAAAAGAAGACTTTAGTAGTTTGATAGTTATTTTTCTTTGAGTTGAGGCAATTTCTAATTGAATATGGGATGTGTTGTTGTGAGTATAAGGTGTGAGAGTTTTTAATTATGCAAATTGGTGAGGTTTATGCTCCAAGTTTTGGCTTTTAGCTCCACTTCCCCAAACTTATTTTCACTCCTTACCCTTAACATTAGCCCCGTTACAACCCATTTGAAAGTCCTCTTGATTATCACAGTGAATTGCATTTTAGCGGTGTAGAATCGAGATTATTTGCAAACTTATGGTAGAATGTTACTTTGTGATTGAGAATTGAGTGAGCCTTCATTGTATTATTCATTTTCAAACACATGAGAGGAGTGTTTCAATATTCCCTAAAGTGAGGTTGCTCTCAATTACCTAGTTTCATCCATAATTGTGTGTTTGCTTGTTTCATTAGAGATTAGGAGGGTGATTAGTTTGATCTTGATAGATATGGCTTTTGTAATTCTTTTTATGGTTTCATTTTCTGTTGTATATAAACATTCATTCATACATGGGCTATGCATGATTAAGTTGGATTAATTTAAAGTCTCATGGATGCTTTCCTGAGGAGATTGTAAATAAATTTTCAATTTTACTTTGAAACTTTTTCTTTTGACTTGAATCATTTTGTCCCATTTATTTTCTATTTTCTTTATTTTTCATTTTATTTGTGAGTATTGCTTGCTTAGGGACAAACAAGGTGTAAGCATGGGGGGATTTGATAAGTGTATTATATATATATGTGATCTAGGATTATTTAGAGTTAATTTGGGTGATTTTAGTTATGAATGTATTATTTTTATACCGAAATTCTCTATATTATGCTTGGTTGGAGTTTGGTATAGTTTTGTAGGAAAATAGAGTTATTTGGATCAAATCAAGCTCAAAACCAAGTCAAAAGAGTCCAAGTAGATCACAATTGAAGAATAAATCCACCCCAAGGCCCAAACTCAGGCCCAAGAAGACATTGGATGCCGCCTGACATCAACAAGGGTGTCCAAAGACCCAGCACGTCCCGTTTCAGGGGTCAGAAAGTCCAGAAATTGGTTCCAGTGAGCAACACGGTCTGTGTCACTTCAACACGACCCGTATTGAAAGTAACACGGTCCGTGTTGACCTGGAATCACCCGTGTTGGCTCTGTTTAATGCAAAAATGTCGTTTCAATTTCCCTTAACTGCTATATAATTGCATGTCGGGTTGTTTTTGCTGTGATTCACTCCCATTCCTCATCATCATATTCATCCATCCCTTCATCCACTATTCCATCCAAGTACATCCATAGTTGAAGATTGAGAGTTCATTGGAGTTTTAAGATTAACTTGCAAGAATCTATTGAAGTGGAAGAGCAAAAGTCCCAACCGATCACCAATCAAGCAAGGATTGATTCAACACTCGGTTTGCTTCTCTTTCTTATAGTTTTCATGCATTTTAGTATAGAATTTCATATGTTTTGTGTTTCGAACATGAGTAGTGAGTAGTTTTCATAAGTTTGGGGGATAAACCCTTTTTAGTTTCTTTTATGGATTGAATATTTTCGTATTGGACAAGTTTGTTAATCTAGTTTGAGTGCATTTTATTTATCCTTTGATTATGTATGTCATTGTTTTTGTTTGTGCAGCATTAGCATGGATTTAGATTGTTGAATGAAGTACCGAACGGAGAAATTCGATAATCGGAACCTTTAGGATTAAACTAGTTATGAAGTGAACTAGACATAGAAGACTTTGTAATTAGGGGTCATAAGAAAATTTGATCATTAACTTAGATAAAATTCAAATAACCACGACTGTAGGTGATTGATTTTACTAAGCAATCCGTTTCATTGCCAAAAGCTCTGTTGGGTTGAATGTGGAGACCAATTTTGGGTTGGTCTCTATCTCTTAGGGAGCAAGGTAAAAGAGTTTGAGTTGGAATCAAGTTGTTGATTTGTTCCACTTCCTTTTTTTGTAATTCCTTTGCTGTAGGGATTTTATTAATCCTAAAATTGTGTCAGCCTTGTACTATAAATAGAGCCTAGATGCTAGGTTTATTTGTATAGCAATTGAGAGTGTTTCATCTTATACCACAAGAGATTGACCTGTAATCTCTGTGTCCCTGAGGGAGTTATGTGAGGCTCATCTGTGAGTGTTGAGTTCTCAGGTTGTAACTCTAGGGATGTTGTGACAGATTGTGGAGGTTTGGGAATCTCTGAAACACTTTTGTAATCCTCTGATAGTGCATTGTTCGTGGTTTTTTCCCGGTTTGGGTTTTTACACGTTAATTCCTTGTGTCGAATCTTTATTTATTTTTCGCCCTTATTATTGTTTGTCTGCTATCTACGCCCTGAGAATCCTAACAAGTGGTATCAGAGCTTTGGTTGGAGCGTGCTTGATCTGCAGACTGAGAAGCAATGGCGGGCGTTATTGTGAAGATTCCGGAGTTCGATGAGAAAGACTACGCATGGTGGAGGATGCGCGTTAAGGATGTGCTCCGCCATCAAAGGTTGCATCTTGCGATGGGTGATAAGCCAAAAGAGATGGAACAGAAGGATTGGGAAGAGCTTGATGATTAGGCATTCAGTACGGTTAGGCTGACGCAAGCTCTGAACATGGCTTTCAACGTCAATGATCAGAAAACAACGAAAGATATGCTCGAGGCCTTGCAAAACACATATGAGAAACCTTCGGCGGTGAACAAGGTATATGTGTTACGTCGTTTGTTTGAATTTAAGATGCATGGGTTTGGTGATATGCATGATAGTATGAATGAGTTGAATATGATACTATCAAAATTAACCTCTATGGGATTTTAGTTCGACGATGAGATGAATGCTGATATACTATTGGCTACCCTACCTGAGTCTTGGGAAAATTTTGTGATTTCTGTAACTTCTTCAACTAAGAAGGATGAGAAACTGAAGTTTGGGGAAATTAGAGACTTGGTCCTGAATGAAAGTATTCGTAGGAAAGATTCCGATGTGTCAAAGTCTTCGGGGGATGCTTTGACTGTCAGGGGTAGGAGGAATAGTGGGAGTTTGGATCGGGGTCGATCAAAATCTAGAGGTCGAAATATGGAGCAAGTGTTGTGTTGGAACTGTGGTGATAGAGGTCATTTTCGTAGGGATTGTCCCAAACTTAAGAAGAGCAGCAATGATGACCAGGACTCTGTATATTCTGTTGAGGATTTTGGTGATGCCCTAACTATTAGTGTTGACAAGTCAGAAGGGAGTTGGGTGATTGATTCGGGTGCTTCGTTTCACTCTTTATCTAGCAGGGAGGCCTTTAGTAATTTTGTAAATGGGAGGTTTGGAAGGGTTAGACTTGCAAACGGTAACAACCTAAAGGTGCTAGGAAGAGGTGATGTGAACATTAAAACTTCTAAGGGTGGAACTTGGAGGTTGAAGAATGTTCGGTATGTCCCGGGTCTGACCAAGAACCTTGTATCTGTGAGTCAACTGGATGAGGAGGGGTTCACGACGAGATTTGAAGATGGTCATTGGAGGGTATAGAAAGGATCTCTGATAATAGCAAATGGCATGAAAGAGGGGAAGCTATATTCTGTCATTGATAACTCTAACATGCCGGTTCATGCTCGTCAAAGGCGTGTTAGCTTCTCTGATGTGAGAAGGGAACCAGAAACGAGGAGGTTTCAGGTCGAGGCTACGGGAACGGATGATCAGCCGAGGAACGCATCTAACCTGCATGGCAATTCGACAAGTTCAACACGAGGTAAAATCTCAATCCAAAATTCCCCTAAGTTGTTCACGATGATGCGTATGTCGAAGTTGCAAGGGCGCGATCAGTTCAAGTGGGAGTCTGTTGCAAAAGGAGGAGTTGATGGGAGGTCAACTGGGACCTCTGTTGATCTTTGCTGAATAAGATCGAGATGGATGCACTAGAGGATTCGAGGAGGTGTTGAAGTGGTGATTGATGATAATGGACGAAGGCTACGTTTACAATTGGTCTCCAAGTAGGAGATTGTTGGGTTGAATGTGGAGACCAATTTTGGGTTGGTCTCTATCTCTTGGGGAGCAAGGTAAAAGAGTTTGAGTGGGAATCAAGTTGCTGATTTGTTCCACTTCCTTTTTTGTAATTCCTCTGCTATAGGAATTTTATTAATCCTAAAGTTGTGTCAGCCTTGTACTATAAATAGAGCCTAGATGCTAGGTTTATTTATATAGCAAATGAGAGTGTTTCATCTTATACCACAAGAGATTGACCTGTAATCTCTGCGTCCCTGAGGGAGTTGTGTGAGGCTCATCTGTGAGTGTTAAGTTCTCAGGTTGTAACTCTAGGGAGGTTGTGAGAGATTGTGGAGGTGCAGGAATCTACAAAACATTGTAATCCTCTGATAGTGCATCGTGCGTGGTTTTTTCCCGGTTTGGGTTTTTCCACGTTAATTCCTTGTGTCGAATATTTATTTTTCACCCTTATTATTGTTTGTCTGCTAACTACGCCATGAGAATCCTAACAAGCTCGCTACGGAAGAATTTATACGATTATCGACCCTAAAATGTATTAAATTAGTGACATACATGTTCAATGGGTTTTTTACATTTTGGACCCCGAAGTATAGGGGTATTTATTTTCTGGTCCCACAGTTTTCATTGTTTATTTTTTGGACCCTAAAGTTTATGGTTTGAATAAAAAAAGACCTTAAAGTTTGTAAGTTGAAAAAAAGGCTCGTATACTGTTTTTCTTTTTCTTCTCATATTGAATTTATCTCCCGATTAGCGCCAAACTTCATGAGTAAGGTCAAAGCTGACATTGAAGTTATAATACACCTCTTTTATTCATGTCAGAACTAATTAGACTATGAAGTATCCAGGGTCTAAGTAGTTCCGACGTGAATAAGAGAGGTGTATTACAACTTATATATTAGTTTTAACCTTAGTCCTGAAGTTTGGCGCTAATCTGGAGATAAATTCAAACATAGGAAGAAAAAGAAAAATAGTACATGGGCCTTCTTTTCAACCTACAAAATTTAAGGTCCTTTTTTTATTCAACCTATAAACTTTAGGGTCCAAAAAATAAACAATGAAAATTGTGGGACCAGAAAATAAATACCCTTATACTTCGGGGTCCAAAATACAAAAAACCCGATGTTCAATCCACTTGTTCGATTCATAGAGTTACTTAGGTTTTATCCCCTGAACGTCTTTTTATATTGATTAATCCAGAAAAGTTTGTGTGAATATTTGATTTATTTGACCTTTTAGTGATTAGAATTAGAATTAGTTATTCTCAATCTAAAACCCGACCGATTTAGCAATCACATAGGAAGCTAGTTTGGTGTGTAGTTAGCAAAGTCCCTGTGGGATCGACCTTGATATTTGCTACACGTACACCCGTGCACTTGCGGCGTATCAAGTTTTGGTGTCGTTGCCGGGGACTTTGTCCCTAGCCGCCACCGAACGAATATCCTTAGATTGACTAGATCATTTGGCAACAACACAAAAGAAACTTCCAAAACCACAAGATAACTTACTAACTTGAGAACCTTCACATATAAAACTTATACAACCCCTGGATAAAGTATATAAACTTAAACATAGCTTAAAAACTAGAACAACTTCCAAAAATCCAGCTCGCCCTTGCTGACCGATGAATTCCTTAGAAAACTACCTCAAGAGCCTTGAATTACTTTGGAACCGACTTGTCCTTGCCCTGGGAGCTCGAACCTCCTAAAACAAAACATTAAAACATTGCAAAAAGTGAGTGGGGAAACACTCAGTACGTAAACCTCCAGCACGTAAACCGTTCGAAAACGGTTTTGGTGCCGGCATTTAAATTCATTTTGAAAACAAGGGAAGGGAATTAAAATAGGGCTTGCATGACATGAACATAAACATATGCATAACATAAATCAATGAAGATAGAAATTTGGTGGAACCCTTACGATCAGTGCAAGCACCTCACACACGCGTATGCCCAAGTTGATCTAAACTTGGAATGGGTATTGCTATCGATCGATGACATCAGTCAAGGCACTCTATCAGGAGTGCTAAAACATGAATGTAAGAATAAACATAGAATGCGGGTCCACTGTTAAATATAAAGTCATTTTAAACCATAAAACTTGACATGACATAAATTGAATGAATTATGACTATAATTTAGATCGTAAAAGCTGGACAATTTGCGTACCTTGAGACGCTAGAGACCTTGGCGGCGCAGCTCGGCTTGGAGATGGCTTTTGAAACTTGTCAACTAAGATAAGAATAAGTAGAAATGAAGAACCGAATAAGGTTCTAAATTAGATTCACAAGTTTAGAAACTTAGTAAAATATAAATGAAAAAAAGTTTAGGAAGAAAATTTCAGGTTGTATAAAAATAAAGTTTATAGCATAACTTGAGTTAGGAAAATCGAAACGAAGTGAAAGAGTACATCCCGGAATAGGGAAAAACATAATCTACAACTTTGTCAACAGAACCAGAGGCTAAAAATGAGTGGAAGGGCTCCAAAATGGGCCCGGAAAGAGGCTAGAGTAGAATAAATTAGGAATTCCGGAATGAAATTACATAGAGAAATTAATGTAGAAAGGTGAAATCAAAGAAGGGCACTTGGACCTTGGAAAGATAGCTTAGATTAATGAAGTATAAGAACCAAAGATTGAAGGTGAATATGAGATTAAAAGGGTTTCTCTAGACTTATTTAGAGAAAACGATGTCGATGATACGATTGCTGAAAGAAGAATGAATAATGGAGTTTGAGGAATAAACTTTGAGTTGAGAACTTAGAGGAACTTAACTTGAGAGTTATTTAGAACTTGGAAGTCACTAGCTAGATAAAATCTTGACCAACTCAAAGATATTGAATTCTTAAGCTAACACTCATTGGGAGATATGTATATAACTTGTGTTTAAATCACCACTCTTGGCTAAAAGACCTTAGGACATACTTAGGCTTCCAAAACCATACTTTCCCCCCCTTAAGACTTTAACCTAAGATTATAACATATACCCATAACTTATCAATGCCTAAAGTCTACTATTGACTTGGTTTAGGGCCTTAAAGATGAAATTTTATAAAGGATAAACTGGGCAGAAACTTCAAGTAGACAGCTCTTCTTCCCGGGCTCATATCTCCTACTCCCGACATCGTATAAATACAAACCATACCTTTCCGGAAAGCTTGCAAAGAGGCCTAAAACTTTCATGTTTAGCATAAAAACCAAAAAGGACTCCAAAGGGACGAAAAACAGCCCTCAAAACACTGACTCAGAATTCGTATATAAAATTGTACCTTCACGGTTTTGGTCATAACTCGGGCTATACATGTCGGAAATTAGAAATTCCAAAGCCTATGGTTTGCTAACACCTTAAGCTATCAAATGGAGTAGAAAACTGGGCAAAAATCCCACTTTTATATTACTGTAAATTTCCAGAATCGAAACAGAGACTAACTTCAGCTCTAATGATACTTTTAGCCCTTAATTCATACTAATTCTCAACCAAACTTCACTTTGGCTATAATCCACTATATTTCCAGAATTAAACCTTGAAAGTTAACTCATCAAAGAGCTCAAATCCCACATGCAACCATGGATTAAACATAAACTCAACATAAAGGACTTGTTCTTGAACTCTTGCACCAAAAACTCAACAATTCACCCAAATTAAACATGATAACACCTAAATAATAATCTTACCATATATAACCAGCCCTTATCACTCAGCAACTTATCAAGAAATTCACATGCATCAAGATTATAACAACATCCATCAAGAATTTAACAAGAAAACTTCAAGAACTCATCCAAATACACATGCACATACTCCAAACTCAAACCCTAACTTAACCAAACCAATTATACACTTGAATTCATGAATTTAGAGAATAAAAGAGATAGAATTTATAAAAGAAACACAGATTAAACATGGAATTTCAGATTAGGTTTGAAATAAATTGAATTGAGGGTTTTAGAGAGTACCCTTCAAGGTGAAAATGGATGAAAAACACAAGAGAGGGAGGAGAGGGGTGGACGGCCGGCGACTCCGGTGGCGGCGTGCTGCTCCGGTGGCCGGAAACCACCGGTGGTGGCTGCTGGCTGAGCACGGCAGGCTGGGCAGAGAGCAAGGAGGGAGAGGGAAGGTAGAGAGAGAAAAAGAGGTGGGTGTGCTTGAATTAAAATGATGAGGAAATAAACCCCCTCTACTAAATTACTGCTATATACTCCCTCCAATTAGCTAAAACAACTAGGAATCAAATTAAATCTGAATCCATAATTTAAATAAAATAGTAGTAAGTGTATTAGGTTAAAATTATTAGTTTGTACTAAATAAAATTAATTGGTAATAAATTGGTAACACTTTGGGTAAAATAAATTAGGACTTGGATTAAAATAGGATAAAATGAGTAAAATTACCACTTGAAACAATATAAGGGGAATGAAATTAAATAAATTAAAATTGGGACGGTAAAATATATAGAAATCGGGGCGGATAAATAATAACCGTTTCTCGGTAAATAAATTTATAACGTAAAACGTATAACCTGAAATACTTTAACTTATTGAATAAATGTGTAAAGTAAACTTTTAAGCCGATAGTCCGGCACCTTAGCCATCTCCTGCGCGAGACTTGACACCGATATCAAAAAAAAAAAAAAAAAATAAATAAATAAAGGTAACCGCGAAAAATTTATAACGCGATTTGAATAATTACAGTGATTAATAGATAATTAAACATGATTTTGGGGTGGGTTATTACACTTTTTCACTAGAGGGGAAGGCATGGGAATGGTTGGATTCCCTACCGACGACCACTACCATCACTACCTTTGATCAACTTGCTAGCGCATTTGTGGCGAAATATTTTCCGCCTAGCAAGTTGACAAGCTTGAGAAACCACATTTCTACATTTGCGCAAGAGCCGGGAGAGAGCTTCTACGATGCATGGGAGAGGTTCAAGGACCTCTTGAGACAATGCCCCCAACATGGATTCGAGCCTTGGGTGTCGATTCAAGCGTTCTACAACGGAGTAGATGACAACTTGAGGGCCAACATCTTGGCAGCGGCGGGAGGAGACATCATGAGCAAGACCGTGGAAGGGCTTCATGAACTCATGGAGCAAATGTTTGTGAATAGCTACCAATGGTCTAAGCCCTGCTCCACACGAACGGGAGGTAAGTATGAGGTAGATGCTATCACTCTTTTATCCGCAAAATTGGACGCTATTAGTGATAAGATGGATAGAATGAATGTGAATGCTACCCCTCCCCCTCAACCTCAATGTGCATCATGTCATTCTTTTGAGCATGCAACGTTGCATTGTCCTAGTGGTATGGAAGGCGGGGAGCCTAATGAACAAGCCAATTATGTTGGTAACCCGAATGCATATCATCCTAGTTTGAGAAATCACCCGAATTTTTCTTACCGAAACAATAATCACTTGGGTTCCCAACCCCAACCCCAAATCCAAGACCTAAAGACTATAGAGGTCATGTTAGATGTTGTCCTTAAATCCCAACAAAGACAGTTTGAGCATCAACAAAGGCAAGATGATGTGATCAAAGCCTTGGCCACTAGAGTAGACTTTTTGACCTCCCAAAACCAAATGTTTGAGACTCGATTGGCTAACCAAGCTAGCACTTCTACCCCTCCTACGGGATCGCTTCCCAGACAAACCATTCCTAACCCTAATGCCCGATGTAATGCCATTATTTTGAGGAGTGGGACACAGTATGAGGGACCTAACATGCCAAATGCTAAGCATGCGGGGGTTGAGGTTGAAAGTGAGGTTGAGAAGCCTAGTGAAAAAGTTGATGGGATTGAGAGAGAGAAAGATCTTGAGAGTGAGCCTTCTAAAGAGAATACTGAAGCCCGACCTTCATCTCCACCTAGAGTTTACAAACCACCACTTCCTTTTCCTCAAAGATATGCTAACGCTAAATTAGATGCAAAATTCGGCAAGTTCTTTAATATGTCAAAAGCAATTGAATGTGAATGTGCCGTTTTTGGATGCTTTATCTTAAATGCCTTTGTATGCGAAATTTTTGAAAGAAAACCTCTCTAAAAAGCTCTAAAAAGAGGAAAATTGATGAAATTTAGGAAGTTGCATTGGCTGAAGAGTGTAGTTCCGTGGTTCTTAACAAGCTTACTCCTAAGCTTAAGGACCCTGGGAGCTTTAATATCCCATGTGGCCTTGGTAGTTTAACCGATGACCGAGCTTTGTGTGATGTGGGTTCTAGTGTAAGGTTAATGCCATATTCTTTATATGAACGGTTGAACCTAGGAGAGTTGAGACCAACTACCATGTCACTGTAAATGGCGGATCGATCCATCAAGTACCCTAAGGGTATTTTGGAGGACTTTCCCCTTAAGGTGGGTGATTGTTATGTGCCAATTGACTTTGTTATTCTTGATATGTCCGAGGATTCTCGTACCCAAATCATTTTGGGGAGACCTTTTCTTGCTACCGTAGGGTGTGTCATAGATGTACAATGTGGAAAGATGAAGTTTAGGATAGGGGAACATGAACTTGAGTTTGATTTATTCCGTGATGTTTTGCCACGTGAAGTTTCCCCTTGCTTTGGTGTTGATGTGCTTGGTGATAAGGGTGAGCATGTTGATGGTATGGTTTGTGAAAAGAATGATGATTGTGTACATGTAGTGGAATAGGGGTGTGCATTATTCGGTTCAAAACCGAATAACCGAGAACCGAACCGGTTCGAACCGATTCAAACCGGACCGATTTTTATTCGGTTCCGTTTTCGGTTTGCACTTTAGCCTTTATTCGGTTTTCGGTTTATTTGGTTTGACTCACTACAAAAAAAGTGATTTTCACCAACAGATTGTTAGTGACAGATATATTATCTGTTGGTAAAAGTGCATATTTACCAACATATTAAATATTTGTTGGTATTATTAATATTTTACCGACACTTATATATCTGTTGGTAAAGTAATTGTAATACCAACAGATAAAAATTAAACTGTCGGTATTATATTTAAAATACCAACAAATAAAATATCTGTTGGTTTAAGACTAGTATTAGATTAAAATTAGTGTTGGTATTATCTAAGAGACTAAGAGGCGCCATGCTGATGTTAAAAAAAAAAAAAAAAACAACACTCCTAAATCAAATTGGAAACAACCGCCTGTATCTCCCCCCCCTAATTCTCTCCCTAATTCTCCTACTCTTTGAATTGGAAACAATCGCACCAGTGAGCACACGCATGCGGCTCTCCCAAAGCATTCCGTCCGCCATTGCCGGCCGCAAGCACTGAGATTGTACGGTCCTCCATTGCAACAATCGAGTTTCTTCAATTCATTCATTGCACGAACGTAATTCTGGTTTTTTTTTGGCGTTCGCCGTTGCTAGGGTTGCACGGTACCTTCTCCACCGCACACCTTCGTAAGGATCAATCCTTGTATTTGCGCCATGACTTCAAGATCTCAAAGTAACTACTTTCTCCCTCTCTTTTTCTTCTTTCCCACCTACGCTTTTCTGTTACTTCAAATCCATTCCTTGCAGTTTTTACGATTTTGTTCTACAAAATCTCCAAATGAGGTTCGATATGAATTTACTGTTTCCAATTTATTAGTGAGTGTTAAACGACAAACCTTGTTACATCAATGCCCGATTGTATAATCTTTGCAATAGCACAAAAACAACCTACTTGTGTTTTGGGATTTTAGTTTTTTATAGCTTAAGTTGTGGTTCTGCTAAAGTCTCAATTTAAACAATCTAACATGGTTTTTTATTTTATTTTTTGAGATTCAGAGGAATGAATGCTATTAATTCATGAGTGATCTGAAGTTACTTATATGTATAAATCATATAAATTTGCTAAATTGAAAGTAACCTACAAGACTATGGAATACTCATCTCTTCAACTATAATAACGCAAACTTGTTGTGACCTACTACTAGCTAGGGTAAGAAAGAAACATCTAGGTTTTACTTCTTTGTCCGCTTTCTTTGGGGCCTGAGGTTTCTTTTTCTTTGGCAGCTTGCTTCCTGCAGCTTTCCCTTTCTTTTGTGTTGCAATCATTAATACCAAAGAACTTCTTTTTCCATTGCACACTCATGCCAAAAGCAAAGATTAAGAAAGTATTAATCAATGAATAAAAATTTAGGAGAAATACTTATGTACCATGCAGAATGTTATATCAAGAAAGTATTAATATTTGGTTTCAGTTTACTTCATTTTTCCATTGCATACTCATGCTAGAATTATTACTTTTGTGTTAACTTGCTTCAAACTTGATAATTGGTTTTACTCTTTTATTTTTATCATCTGTTTTTGTTATTTTTATATGGAGTATTTTGGCTACTAGGTGTTTGTTTTCTCTGTCCAGAATCAAACATTTCTAGTATCAGAAGCTAATTTATTAGTGCAAGTGAGACTTACGTTGGAAGTGATACTATTGTGGTTAGTGTCTCCGTCTTTCCAATTTCAACTTCTTGTAAGTTAGGCTAAATTATTTTTAGGGCTTGGGTTATTTCAAATTCGTCTACATTAGGCCGCATTGTAGGTTATATGTCAATTTTCAGGTTGGGGTATTTGATAATTGGCATATTTTTGTGAGTCTTTGTTTTCAGGCTGTGAAAGCATGGTCAATTAGTTGGATATTGATATAGATAGGTAATGTATGCTCTATTTTTGATAATTCAGTAATAGTCTTTTGTTTGCCCAGAACTTTGTTATTAGCCTATATCAATAGGAGTTTCAATAACCTATGCCTTCTGCCAGCATAACGCAATAGTTTAGGGCAAACACTAGGAGTGAGCAATATCAGAAGCAGATGATTACTTGCACAAAGGATTGTAATATCAAAAGCAGCTGATCAAGGCAATGAGTTTGAAAAGGAAGATTACGAGGCAAATGAGCCCCTGGTCCCTTGGCATGTGACTTTCAGGGAGCAAAGGCACTAGATAATTCAACAATGTTTTAGGTACTATCTAACTAGGCTCTTGTTTTCACCGTTTACAATTCTTATTGAACTGTGCGGAGTTCCTTCGTGGATTCTATCATGTCTTCTCAAGCTTCTTAAGTTTGATCTTCTCTCAATCAGAATATTTAACTCTTTCTCAAACTCCTCAACCCTTCATCAATTGGTTATTGAGGCATTGTTGCTGCCCTTGCAGCAGATAGTGAGATAGCGCCATGGTCGATCTAGTTTCACATCAGGTAATATTATTTCAGTGTTTTTGGAAAATTTGCTAATTTACTTAATTAGTGTTTAAACTATAGTTAGAGTTTAAAATTTGCTAATTCACGTCAAGTAACAAAATTTGGTAATTCACATCAGGTCTAGTTTTTCTCTTTTTTTGTAATGTTTTGGGAGGATAGGGGGAAATTTCAGGGGGGGGGGGGAGTGATGTGTGAATAGTGGCATCATATTTCCAGCTTCAGTAATGAAGAGTATATTGTCAAATTTGCTTCCTTTGTTTTGTCTATATGGGTAAGTGGAAAGCTCATGTGTGTGATTGTTTACGAGTATTTAGAATTTGGTTGATCATGTGGCAGGGTATCAAGGGACTATGTGAAACAATTGCTGCTGGAATCGAAGCATTTGATGGTTTCCCCCATAATGCAAATGACATTTCCTGATTGATGGCGCTAGCCCTGGGGTAAGATCATCATGCAACATGGATTATGAACATTGAATGAATCGAACTAACGTGCCTTGTGTCTTGACCTGAAATCATGGACTTTATCCTATCAATTGTTTTCTAGGCCCATATGATGATGGAGTTACTCTTGAGGGGACAAGCTCTTAGAGATCATCAGGTGAGAAACCCACCTCATCCAGCAGGACATGGTAATGGGTAGGCCTAGTAGTACCCTATTTAGGAGTGAACACCATTCATCAGAATTAAGTGTTAAGCTTAACATTGTTTGTTTGACAAAAATACGTTTAAACTAACTTCAGAAGCATAGAACTGACATTTTGCTTAATCTTCATCTTAAAATATACGTTAAAGTCTAGCACCCAAACCTACAACTTTAAACAGGACATGGTAGCAGGTGGGTCTCAATCCTTCACAAATGTCTTAATATTTAGAGAATTAGCAATTCTCAAAAACCTAAGCCCAAGCTAAGTAGATTATGTTTAACTAAAATAATGAATAATAAAGATATCTTTACTATTATATGTAGATTATGTTTAACTAAATAGATTAAGTTTCTTCAGTTGATTCTCTTTGTTTTATTTATTTTTTTTAAAAATTGTATTAGTTGCATTAGCTTATTTTTGTCATTAATATAATTGTAGGGATTGTCAGATGACCATCTTTCACCACTTGAGGATGATGCTGCTGAAAGTGAAGATGAATTTGAAGATATAGATGGCCGAAATGATGATGAATGTCCCAACAATCTTGATAACGATGTTGATGATCATGGGAAATGATACCATATGAGTTATAGATATATAGACAAATTACGTTTAGACTTGTGTTTTTAGTTATATAAGTACTAATTACCAACAAGGTTTCTTTAACAAAATCAAACCATGCATTCTAGCTAGCTTTACAACAATGTATTTGTTACTCTATGATATGTGATGCTTTGAAATGACTTTTAATTTTAAGCCTATTATTTTTAGGTGAAACAAATATTTATATATGTACAAATATTTGTTAAGACAGGGATATATTAAAACAGACATCTACAAGTAGCACGTGGTGACAAAAATGTAATTATTAATAAATATAGAATTTTGCTATATGATTATTACCAACAGATCTATGCAGGTGTAGATTACTATTACCAACAGATATATGAGGACTATGATAAGCTTTGGCGCCAAAACGGTATTACCAACGTAAACGATCTGTTGGTACAAGTGAAAACTTTGGCGCCAAAATTTTAACACCAACAATTTATTTTGTTGGTAAAATTCTTTTACCAACAGTTGAATATCTGTTGGTAAAGCAGTATGCAATACCAACATATTTGATCTGATGGTGTTACTAACCAATTCCAACAGATGTACTTATCTGTTGGTATTACCTTTACCAACGGAGTTTTTACCAACAGTTTTGTGACAGATAATTATCTGTTGGTAAAAGTTTTTACCAACAGAAAATTCACTTATACCAACAGATACAACCCTGTTGGTAAAAGTCATATTTCTTGTAGTGACTCCTTCCGGTGAAAGTCCCGTACGAATGCGTGCATTATTCGGTCTTGAACCGGATAAACCAAGAACCGAAACCGAACCCGTTTATTCGGTTCGGTTTTCGGTTTGGACTTTACCCCTTAATCGATTTTCGGTTTATTCGGTTCGGACCGGTTCGGTTCGGTTTTGAACCGATGAACAACCCTATAGTGGAAAGTGAAAAACTTGAGAATTCTCATGATGATTTTATTGAAAATCCTTGTTATTTATTTATTGATAAAGCCCATGTACTTGGCAATGCAAGGGTGGGAATAAAAAATATTTTGCCCCCGCCTAGCATCATCAAGAACGTGCCTTATACTTTTAACAAGGGTACTTTTGATGAGATTTTCAGGTTTGATGATGGGGATCCCTCCATTTCGAAAGGGGGAATGAGTTTGACCCAAGCTGTAGGGTCAATTTGAAGATGTTTGGAGGTACTTTACAAGATGGAGCTCCTAAAGCCTTTGGCTATGGAGTCATGGATTACTCACCGGGTTGAGAGGTACCTTGTCTAACTTAGGACAATAAACAAGCGCTTCTTGGGAGGCAACCCAAGCTTTTATATTTATATTTTCATTTTTAGGATTTTCTAGAATTTTTCCTTATTTTTCTTCCTTTTATTTTGCTTTTTCTAAATTTTTCTTTATTTTTCGAGAATTGTTTTTAGGATTTTTCTTTGATTTATTTTGAATTTTCTAGGATTTTCTAAGAATTTAATTTATTTTTTTTGAGGTATTAGTTTTAGAAAAGTTAAGAAAATATATATAAAAAAGAAAAAACCTAAAAAAAAACATTGAAGAAAAAAAAGAAGAAGAAAATTGTAGAAAAGAGAGATTAAGAGTGAGAAAGAAAAAAATAAGAGTGAGTGAGTGTCTCTAAAAAGAAGAAAGAAAAGCAGAAGAGAAGAGGGCGCAGCTGGAAGGCTTCAAACCCAAGACTTGCAGCTTCTCAGCCAACAGCACGGACCGTTTTGGCAACAGAACGGATTGTGTTACCTTCTAGAGAGTCGGAATACTTGAGGTAAGAATTAAGATCAACACGGGTCTTGGCTCCTTACCACGGACCGTGTCGAGTTCGCCACGGACCGTGTCGAGTTCGCCACGGACCGTGGTGTTTTACCATGGACCGTGGTGAACTTCAGACCGAGTTTTTTTCTTGAAATTTTAACTCGGGCTGGTATTTGTGTAACATTTAATACGTATGCCCGTTTTAAGCCCCGAGATTTCAAGTCATTTGCAGCTTTCTTCTTCCTCTTCCTTACACTCTTTTCATCTTCTCTAACCTCCAATACCACTCCCATCTCCATTGTTATTAACTCCTCATTTCTTCATTTCTCAACCATTCTCTTCCAAATTTCTTCCTTTATTTCCCATTTCACCTCAACTTTCAGATCCCTACATCATTTCCCCATTTCATTCAACCATTCTCTCTCTCTCTCTCTTCTTGTTCACTCACTTCCACCATTGTTGTACGTACAAGCTTGTAAGCTTTCATTTTTTTTTTCCTTTTCCTTTCACTTGTACAAGGTATGTTTTCTTATTTTCTTTATTTTCTTTATGTATATTTTCGTTTTTGTTCGTTTGTATGTATATATGACAATGGTTACATGTTTAGAGGCTTAATTATACTTAGTTCTCTGTTTAGTATTTTCATGTTTTTGTTTAATTTGTAATCTTGTTGTCTAGGTCTTTGGTTTTCACCTATAGACATGTATGCTCTGTTTGTGGTTGATTTAGTTTTAGAGAAGTTAACTTAGACCCTGCTTTTGTTTGGTATGTATATGTACTTGATATGGTTCTCTGTTTTTGTTTTAGAGTAGCTAATTTAGTTTTAGTATAGTAATTTGCTGTTTAGTTTTAGGTTTATGTAATTTAATTGCTAATTTAGCTAGATTAGTCTTTAGATTCTGATTAGCTTAATTTTAGATTTAAATACAAGAGCTTTCATGTTTACATTTTCTATAATTGGTTAGAGTAGCTTAAATTTTAATTTTCTATTTTTAGTTCTTCTTTTGGAATAGGTTAGTTTAATTCTTAGCTTAATTGTGTGGTACTTTAGTGTTTTAGTATTTTAGAGTCTTAGCTAGAATAGAGTATTTGTGTCAATATTTTTAGTTAGTGTTTTAGACTAATTAGAGTCTTTATTCATAAGTTTAGGATAAGTATAGTTTATTTTATTAGCTTTAATTAGTTAGTTAGTTTAGTTTTAGTGTACTCTTTTTGTAAATTACTAACTTTTTAGTTTGTATGATTTTTGTATACAGATGGTACGGACTTCTGGAGCTCTCGATCGCAGTGCATCACGGAAGAGGAAGGAGGCGTCTGGCTCGTGGAAAGCGACCACAAACATCTGGTTCTGGGAGCATGCGAGGTAACACCCCCTTTCGTTTTCGCAACCCCGATGACATAGCCCGCTACCAAATCCTTAATCAAAGAAAAATTATATCCACTAGATATTTAGATGAGCCCTTCTTAGAAACAACCGGTATGTTTCATAACATTACATATTTACATGGTTGCTAGAAAATGGTGGGCTGCATAATTTTGCCATGATGAGGGAGCATACTTATCGTTCTTTAACTCTCGAATTTTTGAGTTCCCTCCATGTCGATTTGGCTACGGTTCATGGTAGAATTCAATTTCGGTTGCTAGGAGCTGAGCATGTTTTCACATTAGTAGAGTTTGCTCAAGTTGATTTTCTTCCTGAAATCACCGATACCGAGCGGAGGACTATTCCTTTAAACTCGGCGATTTGGGACCCCGTTGAATGGTGGAGGTTCCTTACTACTAGGGAGGATTATGACCATAGTACCTCTAAATGTACATTTGTCCGTAGCCCGGTTTTCCGGTATGCACAATGGATATTGTCTTGTGGCATGTTTGGGAGGGGGGATAGTATGAACGTTATGGAGTTGCATGATCATTACATGTTGTGGGATATGTATCATAATGAAGTAATTGTGAACCTTGCTGCTTTGCTTGCTTCGTATTTCGCTCATATTGCTTCTCGTGCTACTGGAAATATTGTTGGTGGTGGTTTGACTACGGTCATTGCGAGACATTTAGGGTGGGATCCCGCAGGTGATGATGATGATATAGTGCGGGGCTCTGAGAAATTAGATGCCAATATCATATATAAAGGCTATGCGCATGTGTAAAGTTATGCCAGACGGGATTCATTGGGTTTACCCGAATCATGTTGTGGTGCGTTTGCCCCATAATTTCTTAAGTATTGACTACGAGCCTAACATCCTTTTCCTTCCGGGAAATGAGGATGCCTAGCCAGCTTCTCCACCAGCCCTTGCGGTGGCAATGGTGATGATGATGATGACGTGGATGAGTCTTCCTTTGTTGCCAAGTTTGATTCTCTTGCGGCCGGCCAAACCTCTTTGCGGACTTATTGTAAATCCGAGTTTGCTTATCTTCGATCCTCCCAAACTAGGTTGGAAGAGAACCAAGCCCAGATTCTAGATCTTTTGCATAATATGCAACAATGACATCCACACCAACCCTACCCTCCTCCTCAACCTCACTGACTTGTTTGTTGCCCCTTTTGTGCTAATTTGTTCATGTTTACTGCATTGAGGACAATGTTTGTCCAAGCATGGGGGGGATAATTTGAAAATTATGAGTTTGAGTCCTCATCTTTGTGTATGAGATTTTATTTTGTTTTTTCTTTGATTTTTGTTTGTTTTGTTTTGTTTTAGTTTAGTTGTAGTTTAGTTTTTATTTCTTTAGTATTAGTTTCAGTTTTATTTGTCATTTGTAAATCTTTTGCATTCACTTAGTTTTGCATTAGTTAGTATCATATTAGATTTTATTTTCTTTCTTTTTCTTAGTTTTTAGTTTCTTCTTTTCTAGTTTTTCATTTGACTTTTGATTTTAGTTTTTCAAAAAAAAAAAAACCAAAAAATTTCAGAAAATTTAGAAAAAAAATTGAAAAAGAAGAAAAAGAAAAAAATTAGGATAGGTTAAGTTTAGTGAATAAAATTCTCCGGTGATGAATTAAAGCTAGATAAGTTTTCCTTTGATTTGATTTAGTGTTGTATAGCCCTTTTGTGAATTAAAGTTTTGAAAAGAGTTGTGAAAACATAGAGAGTTTAGAGTTGTACTTTGATAATGATGATTAATTGCCTTTTCTTTGATATTTTGGAATGTGTTGAGCACATATACATCTATTTGAGCTAGTTTTATTTGAGAGCTTTAACCCGTGAGACCACAAAGCCTTAAAATGACTAATCATTTTTATTAGTATCATATTTTCCATGTGTGACTCATCCATAGTTTTCATTCTCTAAAACTTGCAATGTATCTCTTTGAAACTGCATTTTTGCTTATGCATTGATAATAAGATAGAGGCATTCTTGTACATATTGTAAGTTACAAAGCCAAATAGCCACCCTTTTTCATGTTAATATCCGCCTTTAACCCTCTTTTAGCCTTATATCACTCTTTCTTTTGATTACCTACATCTTAAGCCATGGCCAAATATTGAATTTTCTACCCTTAAGCCATTGCTTCGAGTGTTAGTGTGTGAAGAGTTGGGTTGATTGTAGTGAATTTCGTGGTTTGGCTTTGTTGGGATGTTGTGTGAGGTTGAATATCTTGAGATTCCTCCACATTGTAGCTTGATATGGGTTGAGTTGGAAATTTGCCTTGTTGTTGTACATACTTTTGATTTTATGCGTTGAAGTTCATTTTGAAAAAAAGAGAAAAAATCCAAAAATGAAAAAATGAAAAAGAAGAGTTTAGTAGTTTGATAGTTATTTTCTTTGAGTTGAGGCAATTTCTAATTGAATATGGGATGTGTTGTGAATATAAGGTGTGAGAGTTTTTAATTGTGCAAATTGGTGAGGTTTATGCTCCAAGTTTTGGCTTTTAGCTCCACTTCCCCAAATTTATTTCCACTCCTTACCCTTAACCTTAACCCCGTTACAACCCATTTGAAAGTCCTCTTGATTATCATATTGCGTTGCATTTTAGCGGTGGAGAATCGAGATTATTTGCAAGCTTATGGTAGAATGTTACTTTGTGATTGAGTATTGAGTGAGCCTTCATTGTATTATTCATTTTCACACACATGAGAGGAGTGTTTCAACATTCCCTACAGTGAGGTTGCTCTCAATTACCTAATTTCATCCATAATTGTGTGTTTGTTTGTTTCATTAGAGATTAGGAGGGTGATTAGTTTGATCTTGATAGGTATGGTTTTTGTAATTCTTTTTATGGTTTCATTTTCTGTTGTATATAAACTTTCATTCATACTTGGGCTATGCATGATTAAGTTGGATTAATTGAAAGTCTCATGGATGCTTTCCTGAGGAGATTGTAAATAAATTTTCAATTTTACTTTGAAACTTTTTCTTTTGACTTGAGTCATTTTGTCCCATTTATTTTTCATTTTATTTGTGAGTATTGCCTTGCTTAGGGACAAACAAAGTGTAAGCATGGGGGATTTGATAAGTGTATTTTATATATATGTGATCTAGGATTATTTAGAGTTAATTTGGGTGATTATTTAGAGTTAATTTGGATCAAATCAAGCTCAAAACCAAGTCAAAAGAGTCTAAGTAGATAACAATTGAAGAATAAATCCACCCCAAGGCCCAAACTTAGGCCCAAGAAGACATTGGATGCCGCCTGACATCAACATGGGTGTCCAAAGACCCAGCACGACCCGTTTCAGGGGTTAGAAAGTCCAGAAATTGGTTCCATTGAGCAACACGGTCCGTGTCACTTCAACATGACCCGTGTTGAAAGCAACACGGTCCGTGTTGACCTGGAATCACCCGTGTTGGCTCTGTTTAATGCAAAAATGTCGTTTCAATTGCCCTTAATTGCTATATAATTGCATGTCGGGCTGTTTTTGCTGTGATTCACTCCCATTCCTCATCATCATATTCATCCATCCCTTCATCCACTATTCCATCCAAGTACATCCATAGTTGAAGATTGAGAGTTCATTGGAGTTTTAAGATTAACTTGCAAGAATCTATTGAAGTGGAAGAGCAAAAGTCCCCACCGATCACCAATCAAGCAAGGATTGATTCAACACTCGGTTTGCTTCTCTTTCTTATAGTTTTCATGCATTTTAGTATAGAATTTCATATGTTTTGTGTTTCGAACATGAGTAGTGAGTAGTTTTCATAAGTTTGGGGGATAAACCCTTTTAAGTTTCTTTTATGGATTGAATATTGTCGTATTGGACAAGTTTGTTAATCTAGTTTGAATGCATTTTATTTATCCTTTGATTATGTATGTCATTGTTTTTGTTTGCGCAACATTAGCATGGATTTAGATTGTTTAATGAAGTACCGAACGGATAAATTCAATAATCCGAACCTTTAGGATTAAACTAGTTATGAAGTGGACTAGACATGGAAGACTTTGTAATTAGGGGTCATCAGATAATTTGATCATTAACTTAGATAAAATTCAAATAACCACGACAGTAGGTGATTGATTTTACTAAGCAATCCGTTTTATTGCCAAAAGCTCTGTTGGGTTGAATGTGGAGACCAATTTTGGGTTGGTCTCTATCTCTTGGGGAGCAAGGTAAAAGAGTTTGAGTTGGAATCAAGTTGTTGATTTGTTCCACTTCCTTTTTTGTAATTCCTTTGCTGTAGGGATTTTATTAATCCTAAAATTGTGTCAGCCTTGTACTGTAAATAGAGCTTAGATGCTAGGTTTATTTATATAGCAATTGAGAGTGTTTCATCTTATATCACAAGAGATTGACCTGTAATCTCTGTGTCCCTGAGGGAGTTGTGTGAGACTAATATGTGAGTGTTGAGTTCTCAGGTTGTAACACTAGGGAGGTTGTGACAGATTGTGGAGGTGTGGAAATCTCTGAAACACTGTTGTAATCCTCTGATAGTGCATTGTTCGTGGTTTTTTCCCGGTTTGGGTTTTTACACGTTAATTCCTTGTGTCGAATCTTTATTTATTTTTCGCCCTTATTATTGTTTGTTTGCTATCTACGCCCTGAGAATCCTAACAAGTGGTATCAGAGCTTTGGTTGGAGCGTGCTTGATCTGCAGACTGAGAAGCAATGGCGGTGCGTTATTGTGAAGATTCCGGAGTTCGATGGGAAAGACTACGCATGGTGGAGGATACGCGTTAAGGTTGTGCTCCGCCAGCAAAGGTTGCATCTTGCGATGGGTAATAAGCCAAAAGAGATGGAATAGAAGGATTGCGAAGAGCTTGATGGTCAGGCATTCAGTACGGTCAGGCTGACGCTAGCTCGGAACATGGCTTTCAACGTCAATGATCAGAAAACAACGAAAGATCTGCTCGAGGCCTTGCAAAACACATATGAGAAACCTTCGGCGGTGAACAAGGTATATGTGTTACGTCGTTTGTTTGAATTTAAGATGCATGGGTTTGGTGATATGCATGATAGTATGAATGAGTTGAATATGATACTATCAAAATTAAGCTCTGTGGGATTTTAGTTCGACGATGAGATGAATGCTGATATACTATTGGCTACCCTACCTGAGTCTTGGGAAAATTTTGTGACTTCTGTAACTTCTTCAACTAAGAAGGATGAGAAACTGAAGTTTGGGGAAATTAGAGACTCGGTCCTTAATGAAAGTATTCGTAGGAAAGATTCTGATGTGTCTGAGTCTTCGGGGGATACTTTGACTGTTAGGGGTAGGAGGAATAGTGGGAGTTCGGATCGGGGTCGATCAAAATCTAGAGGTCGAAACATGGAGCAAGTGTTGTGTTGGAATTGTGGTGATAGAGGTCATTTTCGTAGGGATTGTCCCAAACCTAAGAAGAGCAGCAATAATGACCAGGACTCTGTATATTCTGTTGAGGATTTTGGTGATGCCCTAACTATTAGTGTTAACAAGTCAGAAGGGAGTTGGGTGATAGATTCGGGTGCTTCGTTTCACTTTTCGTCTAGCAGGGAGGCCTTTAGTAATTTTGTGAATGGGAGGTTTGGCAAGGTTAGACTTGCAAACGGTCACAACCTAAAGGTGCTAGGAAGAGGTGATGTGAACATTAAAACATCTAAGGGTGGAACTTGGAGGTTGAAGAATGTTCGGTATGTCCCGGGTCTGACCAAGAACCTTGTATCTGTGAGTCAACTGGATGAGGAGGGGTTCACGATGAGATTTGAAGATGGTCATTGGAGGGTATAGAAAGGATCTCTGATAATAGCAAATTGCATGAAAGAGGGGAAGCTATATTCTGTCATTGATAACTCTAACATGCCGGTTCATGCTCGTCAAAGGCGTGTTAGCTTCTCTGATGTGAGAAGGGAACCAGAAACGAGGAGGTTTCAGGTCGAGGCTACGGGAACGGATGATCAGCCGAGGAACGCATCTAACCTGCATGGAAATTCGACAAGTTCAACACGAGGTAAAATCTCAATCCAAAATTCCCCCAAGTTGTTCACGATGATGCGTATGTCGAAGTTGCAAGGGCGCGATCAGTTCAAGTGGGAGCCTGTTGCAAAAGGAGGAGTTGATGGGAGGTCAACTGGGACCTCTGTTGATCTTTGCTGAACAAGATCGAGATGGATGCACTAGAGGATTCGAGGAGGTGTTGAAGTGGTGATTGATGATAATGGACGAAGGCTACATTTACAATTGGTCTCCAAGTGGGAGATTGTTGGGTTGAATGTGGAGACCAATTTTGGGTTGTCTCTATCTCTTGTTGAGCAAGGTAAAAGAGTTTGAGTGGGAATCAAGTTGTTGATTTGTTCCACTTCCTTTTTTGTAATTCCTTTGCTGTAGGGATTTTATTAATCCTAAAATTGTGTCAGCCTTGTACTATAAATAGAGCCTAGATGCTAGGTTTATTTATATAGCAATTGAGAGTGTTTCATCATATACCACAAGAGATTGACCTGTAATCTCTGTGTCCTTGAGGGAGTTGTGTGAGGCTCATCTGTGAGTGTTGAGTTCTCAGGTTGTAACTCTAGGGAGGTTGTGACAGATTGTGGAGGTCTGGGAATCTCTGAAACACTGTTGTAATCCTCTGATAGTGCATCGTTCGTGGTTTTTTCCGGGTTTGGATTTTTCCACGTTAATTCCTTGTGTCGAATATTTATTTTTCGCCCTTATTATTGTTTGTCTGCTAACTACGCCCTGAGAATCCTAACAAGCTCGCTACGGAAGAATTTATGCGATTATCGACCCTAAAATGTATCAAATTAGTGACATACATGTTCAATCCACTTGTTCGATTCATAGAGTTACTTAGGTTTTATCCCCTTAACGTCTTTTTATATTGATTAATCCAGAAAAGTTCGTGTGAATATTTGATTTATTTGACCTTTTAGTGATTAGAATTAGAATTAGTTATTCTCAATCTAAAACCCGACTGATTTAGCAATCACATAGGAAGCTAGGTTGGTGTGTAGTTAGCAAAGTCCCTGTGGGATCGACCTTGATATTTGCTACACGTATCAAGTTTTGGCGTCATTGCCGGGGACTTTGTCCCTAGCCGCCACCGAACGAATATCCTTAGATTGACTGGATCATTTTTCTTTTTCTTTTTCCTGTTTGATCTTCCTTGGTTGTTCTTGTTTTTGTCTCTTGCAAGGTTTCCGATCGGTGTATGCAAAAGGCACCGCTATTCGAGTTTGATCCGAAGATTGAGAGAACCTTTTGTTCAAGGCGGAAGCGACAACGAATAGAAAAGGTAAGAAGGAGGCAAGAAGCAGCCGAGGAAGAACCGAAGATGGCCCAACCGAGACGTACTTTTGGGCAATGCGTGACTCCCCTAGTCGCAAATCAACCCACTACCATCAACGCACCGGGAGTGGACGCGTACGATTTCGAGTTGAAGAGCTCCCTCATCAACTTGGTGAAGGCTTCACCTTTCCATGGCCTTCCCAATGAAGACCCCAACCGGCATCTCCGCATCTTTCGAAAAGCTTGTGAGACGTTCAAGGCAAATGGTGCAACGGAGGACGCTATCAAGCTTCGGCTCTTCCCTTTTTCACTAGAGGGGAAGACATGGGAATGGTTGGATTCCCTACCGGCGACCACTACCATCACCACCTTTGATCAACTGTCTAGCGCATTAATGGCGAAATATTTTCCGCCTAGCAAGTTGAAAAGCTTGAGAAACCAAATTTCCACATTTTCGCAAGAGCCGGGAGAGAGCTTCGACGATGCATGGGAGAGGTTCAAGGACCTCTTGAGACAATGCCCCCAACATGGATTCGAGCCTTGGTGTCGATTCAAGCGTTCTACAATGGAGTGGATGATAACTTGAGGGCCAACATCTTGGCAGCGTTGGGAGGAGACATCATGAGCAAGACCGTGGAAGAGCTTCATGAATTCATCGAGCAAATGTTTGTGAATAGCTACCAATGGTCTAAGCCCCGCTCCGCACGAACGGGAGGTTAGTATGAGGTAGATGCTATCACTCTTTTATCCGCAAAATTGGACGCTATTACTAACAAGATGGATAGAATGAATGTGAATGCTACCCCTCCCCCTCAACCTCAATGTGCATCATGTCATTCTTTTGAGCATGCAACGTTGCATTGTCCTAGTGGTATGGAAGGCGGAGTGCCTAATGAACAAGTCAATTATGTTGGTAACCCGAATGCATATCATCATGGTTTGAGAAATCACCCGAATTTTTCTTACCGAAACAATAATCACTTGGGTGCCCAACCCCAACCCCAAATCCAAGACCTAAAGACTATAGAGGTCATGTTAGATGTTGTCCTTAAATCCCAACAAAGACAGTTTGAGCATCAACAAAGGCAAGATGATGTGATCAAAGCCTTGGCCAACCAAGCTAGCACTTCTACCCCTTCTACGGATCGCTTCCCGGACAACCCATTCCTAACCCTAATGCCCAATGTAATGCCATTATTTTGAGGAGTGGGACACAGTATGAGGGACCTAGCATGCCAAATGCTAAGCATGCGAGGGTTCAGGTTGAAAGTGAGGTTGAGAAGCCTAGTGAAAAAGTTGATGGGATTGAGAGAGAGAAAGATCTTGAGAGTGAGCCTTCTAAAGAGAATACTGAAGCCCGACCTTCATCTCCACCTAGAGTTTACAAACCACCACTTCCTTTTCCTCAAAGATATGCTAACGCTAAATTAGATGCAAAATTCGGCAATTCTTTAATATGTTAAAAGCAATTGAATGTGAATGTGTCGTTTTTGGATGCTTTATCTTAAATGCCTTTGTATGCGAAATTTTTGAAAGAAATCCTCTCTAAAAAGAGGAAAATTGATGAAATTGAGGAAGTTGCATTGACTGAAGAGTGTAGTTCCGTGGTTCTTAACAAGCTTACTCCTAAGCTTAAGGACCTTGGGAGCTTTAATATCCCATGTGGCCTTGGTAGTTTAACCGATGACCGAGCTTTGTGTGATGTGGGTTCTAGTGTAAGGTTAATGCCCTATTCTTTATATGAACGGTTGAACCTAGGAGAGTTGAGACCAACTACCATGTCACTGTAAATGGAGGATCGATCCATCAAGTACCCTAAGGGTATTTTGGAGGACTTTCCCCTTAAGGTGGGTGATTGTTATGTGCCAATTGACTTTGTTATTCTTGATATGCCCGAGGATTCCCGTACCCAAATCATTTTGGGGAGACCTTTTCTTGCTACCGTAGGGTGTGTCATAGATGTACAATATGGAAAGATGAAGTTTAGGATAGGGGAACATGAACTTGAGTTTGATTTATTCCGTGATGTTTTGCCACGTGAAGTTTCCCCTTGCTTTGGTGTTGATGTGCTTGGTGATAAGGGTGAGCATGTTGATGGTATGGTTTGTGAAAAGAATGATGACTGTGTACATGTAGTGGAAAGTGAAAAACTTGAGAATTCTCATGATGATTTTGTTGAAAATCCTTGTTATTTATTTATTGATAAAGGCCATGTACTTGGTGATGCAAGGGTGGGATTAAAATAATTTTGCCCCCGCCTAGCATCATCAAGAACGTGCCTTATACTTTTAACAAGGGTACTTTTGATGAGATTTTCAGGTTTGATGATGGGGATCCCTCCATTTCGAAAGGGGGAGATGAGTTTGACCCAAGCTGTAGGGTCAATTTGAAGATGTTTGGAGGTACTTTACAAGATGGAGCTCCTAAAGCCTTTGGCTATGGAGTCATGGATTACTCACCGGGTTGAGAGGTACCTTGTCTAACTTAGGACAATAAACAAGCGCTTCTTGGGAGGCAACCAAAGCTTTTATATTTTTATTTTCATTTTTAGGATTTTCTAGAATTTTTCCTTATTTTTCTTCCTTTTATTTTGCTTTTTCTAAATTTTTCTTTATTTTTCTAGAATTGTTTTTAGGATTTTTCTTTGATTTATTTTGAATTTTCTAGGATTTACTAAGAATTTAATTTATTTTTCTTTTGAGGTATTAGTTTTAGAAAAGTTAAGAAAATATATATAAAAAAAGAAAAAACCTAAAAAAAACATTGAAGAAAAAAAAAGAAGAAGAAAATTGTAGAAAAGAGAGATTAAGAGTGAGAAAGAAAAAAATAAGAGTGAGTGAATGTCTCTAAAAAGAAGAAAGAAAAGCAGAAGAGAAGAGGGCACAGCTAGAAGGCTTCAAACCCAAGACCTGCAGCTTCTCAGCCAACAGCACAGACCATTTTGGCAACAGAATGGATCGTGTTACCTTCCAGAGAGTCGGAATACTTGAGGTAAGATCATAATTATTAAAATGTCGATCCCGATTTACGATCCTACGATTTTATGGTCCAAAATCGTCGAAACGATTCTACTATTTACACACGATCCACGATCCTACATGGGCTAAATTTCGATCCTAACTTCCCCATAGTTTTGAGTTAGGATCCCGATTTTAACAACCTTGGGTAAGATCAACACGGGTCTTGGCTCCTTACCATGGACCGTGTCGAGTTCGCCACGGACCGTGGTGTTTTACCATGGACCGTGGTGAACTTCAGACCGAGTTTTTTTCTTGAAATTTTAACTCGGGCTGGTATTTGTGTAACATTTAATACGTATGCCCGTTTTAAGCCCCGACATTTCAAGTCATTTGCAGCTTTCTTCTTCCTCTTCCTTACACTCTTTTCATCTTCTCTAACCTCCAATACCACTCCCATCTCCATTGTTATTAACTCCTCATTTCTTCATTTCTCAACCATTCTCTTCCAAATTTCTTCCTTTCTTTCCCATTTCACCTCAACTTTCTCCCTACATCATTTCCCCATTTCATTCAACCATTTTCTCTCTCTCTCTCTCTCTTCTTCTTCACTCACTTCCACCATTGTTGTACGTACAAGCTTGTAAGGTTTAATTTTTTCCTTTTCCTTTCACTTGTACAAGGTATGTTTTCTTATTTTCTTTATTTTCTTTATGTATATTTTCGTTTTTGTTCGTTTGTATGTATATATGACAATGGTTACATGTTTAGAGGCTTAATTATACTTAGTTCTCTGTTTAGTATTTTCATGTTTTTGTTTAATTTGTAATCTTGTTGTCTAGGTCTTTGGTTTTCACCTATAGACATGTATGCTCTGTTGTGGTTGATTTAGTTTTAGAGAAGTTAACTTAGACCCTGTTTTTGTTTGGTATGTGTATGTATGTACTTGATATGGTTCTCTGTTTTTGTTTTAGAGTAGCTAATTTAGTTTTAGTATAGTAATTTGCTGTTTAGTTTTAGGTTTATGTAATTTAATAGCTAATTTAGCTAGATTAGTCTTTAGATTACAGTTAGCTTAATTTTAGATTTAAATACAGTAGCTTTCATGTTTACATTTTCTATAATTGGTTAGAGTAGCTTAAATTTTAATTTTCTATTTTTAGTTTTTTCTTTTGGAATAGGTTAGTTTAATTCTTAGCTTAATTGTGTGGTACTTTAGTGTTTTAGTATTTTAGAGTCTTAGCTAGAATAGAGTCTTTGTGTCAATATTTTTAGTTAGTGTTTTAGACTAATTAGAGTCTTTATTTATAAGTTTAGGATGAGTATAGTTTATTTTATTAGCTTTAATTAGTTAGCTAGTTCAGTTTTAGTGTACTCTTTTTGTAAATTACTAACTTTTTAGTTTGTATGATTTTTGTATACAGATGGTACGGACTTTTGGAGCTCTTGATCGCAGTGCATCACGGAAGAGGAAGGAGGGCGATACAGCTCGTGGAAAGCGACTACAAACATCTGGTTCTGGGAGCATGCGAGGTAACAACCCCTTTCGTTTGCGCAACCCCGATGACATAGCTCGCTACCAAATCCTTAGTCAAAGAAAAATTATATCCACTAGATATTTAGATGAGCCCTTTTTAGAAACAACCGGTATGTTTCATAACATGAAATGGTTGCTAGAAAATGGTGGGTTGCATAATTTTGCCATGATGAGGGAGCGTACTTATCGTTCTTTAACTCTTGAATTTTTGAGTTCCCTCCATGTCGATTTGGCTACGGTTCATGGTAGAATTCAATTTCGGTTGCTAGGAGCTGAGTATGTTTTCACATTAGTAGAGTTTGCTCAAGTTGATTTTCTTCCTGAAATCACCGATACCGAGCGGAGGACTATTCCTTTAAACTCGGCGATTTGGGACCCCGTTGAATGGTGGAGGTTCTTTACTACAAGGGAGGATTATGACCCTAGTAACTCTAAATGTACATTTGTCCGTAGCCCGGTTTTCCGATATGCACAGCGGATATTGTCTTGTGGCATGTTTGGGACGGGGGATAGTATGAACGTTATGGAGTTGCATGATCATTACATGTTGTGGGATATGTATCATAATGAAGTAAATGTGAACCTTGCTGCTTTACTTGCTTCTCATTTCGCTCATGTTGCTTCTCGTGCTACTGGAAATATTGTTGTTCGTGGTTTGACTACGGTCATTGCGAGACATTTAGGGTGGGATCCCATAGGTGATGATGATGATATAGTGCGGGGCTCTGATAGATTAGATGCCAAGATCATATATAGAGGCTATGCGCATGTGTAAAGTTAGGCCGGCCGGGATTCATTGGGTTTACTCGAATCATGTTGTGGTGCGTTTGCCCCAAAATTTATTAAGTATTGACTACGAGCCCAACATCGTTTTCCTTCCGGGAAATGAAGATGCCCAGCCAGCTTCTCCACCAGCCCTTGCGGTGGCAATGGTGATGATGATGATGAGGCGGATGAGTCTTCCTTTGCAGCCAGGTTTGACTCTCTTGTGGCCGGCCAAACCTCTTTGCGGACTTATTGTGAATCCGAGTTTGCTTATCTTCGATCCTCCCAAACTAGGTTGGAAGAGAACCAAGTTCAGATTCTAGATCTTTTGCATAATATGCAACAATAGCATCCGCACCAACCCTACCTTCCTCCTCCACCTCACTGACTTGTTTGTTGCCCCTTTTGTGCTAGTTTGTTCATGTTTACTGCATTGAGGACAATGCTTTATCCAAACATGGGGGGGGGGGGGGGATAATTTGAAAATTATGAGTTTGAGTCCTCATCTTTGTGTATGTGATTTTATTTTGTTTTTTCTTTGATTTTTGTTTGTTTTGTTTTGTTTTAGTTTAGTTGTAGTTTAGTTTTTATTTCTTTAGTATTAGTTTCAGTTTTATTTGTCATTTGTAAATCTTTTGCATTCACTTAGTTTTGCATTAGTTAGTATCATATTAGATTTTATTTTCTTTCTTTTTCTTAGTTTTTAGTTTCTTCTTTTCTAGTTTTTCATTTGACTTTTGATTTTAGTTTTTCAAAAAAAAAAAAACCAAAAAATTTCAGAAAATTTAGAAAAAAAATTGAAAAAGAAGAAAAAGAAAAAAATTAGGATAGGTTAAGTTTAGTGAATAAAATTCTCCGGTGATGAATTAAAGCTAGATAAGTTTTCCTTTGATTTGATTTAGTGTTGTATAGCCCTTTTGTGAATTAAAGTTTTGAAAAGAGTTGTGAAAACATAGAGAGTTTAGAGTTGTACTTTGATAATGATGATTAATTGCCTTTTCTTTGATATTTTGGAATGTGTTGAGCACATATACATCTATTTGAGCTAGTTTTATTTGAGAGCTTTAACCCGTGAGACCACAAAGCCTTAAAATGACTAATCATTTTTATTAGTATCATATTTTTACTTGAGGTAAGAATTAAGATCAACACGGGTCTTGGCTCCTTACCACGGACCGTGTCGAGTTCGCCACGGACCGTGTCGAGTTCGCCACGGACCGTGGTGTTTTACCATGGACCGTGGTGAACTTCAGACCGAATTTTTTTCTTGAAATTTTAACTCGGGCTGGTATTTGTGTAACATTTAATACGTATGCCCGTTTTAAGCCCCGAGATTTCAAGTCATTTGCAGCTTTCTTCTTCCTCTTCCTTACACTCTTTTCATCTTCTCTAACCTCCAATACCACTCCCATCTCCATTGTTATTAACTCCTCATTTCTTCATTTCTCAACCATTCTCTTCCAAATTTCTTCCTTTATTTCCCATTTCACCTCAACTTTCAGATCCCTACATCATTTCCCCATTTCATTCAACCATTCTCTCTCTCTCTCTCTTCTTGTTCACTCACTTCCACCATTGTTGTACGTACAAGCTTGTAAGCTTTCATTTTTTTTTCCTTTTCCTTTCACTTGTACAAGGTATGTTTTCTTATTTTCTTTATTTTCTTTATGTATATTTTCGTTTTTGTTCGTTTGTATGTATATATGACAATGGTTACATGTTTAGAGGCTTAATTATACTTAGTTCTCTGTTTAGTATTTTCATGTTTTTGTTTAATTTGTAATCTTGTTGTCTAGGTCTTTGGTTTTCACCTATAGACATGTATGCTCTGTTTGTGGTTGATTTAGTTTTAGAGAAGTTAACTTAGACCCCTGTTTTTGTTTGGTATGTATATGTACTTGATATGGTTCTCTGTTTTTGTTTTAGAGTAGCTAATTTAGTTTTAGTATAGTAATTTGCTGTTTAGTTTTAGGTTTATGTAATTTAATTGCTAATTTAGCTAGATTAGTCTTTAGATTACAGTTAGCTTAATTTTAGATTTAAATACAGTAGCTTTCATGTTTACATTTTCTATAATTGGTTAGAGTAGCTTAAATTTTAATTTTCTATTTTTAGTTCTTCTTTTGGAATAGGTTAGTTTAATTCTTAGCTTAATTGTGTGGTACTTTAGTGTTTTAGTATTTTAGAGTCTTAGCTAGAATAGAGTATTTGTGTCAATATTTTTAGTTAGTGTTTTAGACTAATTAGAGTCTTTATTCATAAGTTTAGGATAAGTATAGTTTATTTTATTAGCTTTAATTAGTTAGTTAGTTTAGTTTTAGTGTACTCTTTTTGTAAATTACTAACTTTTTAGTTTGTATGATTTTTGTATACAGATGGTACGGACTTCTTGAGCTCTCGATCGCAGTGCATCACGGAAGAGGAAGGAGGGCGATACGGCTCGTGGAAAGCGACCACAAACATCTGGTTCTGGGAGCATGCGAGGTAACACCCCCTTTCGTTTTCGCAACCCCGATGACATAGCCCGCTACCAAATCCTTAATCAAAGAAAAATTATATCCACTAGATATTTAGATGAGCCCTTCTTAGAAACAACCGGTATGTTTCATAACATTACATATTTACATGGTTGCTAGAAAATGGTGGGCTGCATAATTTTGCCATGATGAGGGAGCATACTTATCGTTCTTTAACTCTCGAATTTTTGAGTTCCCTCCATGTCGATTTGGCTACGGTTCATGGTAGAATTCAATTTCGGTTGCTAGGAGCTGAGCATGTTTTCACATTAGTAGAGTTTGCTCAAGTTGATTTTCTTCCTGAAATCACCGATACCGAGCGGAGGACTATTCCTTTAAACTCGGCGATTTGGGACCCCGTTGAATGGTGGAGGTTCCTTACTACTAGGGAGGATTATGACCATAGTACCTCTAAATGTACATTTGTCCGTAGCCCGGTTTTCCGGTATGCACAATGGATATTGTCTTGTGGCATGTTTGGGAGGGGGGATAGTATGAACGTTATGGAGTTGCATGATCATTACATGTTGTGGGATATGTATCATAATGAAGTAATTGTGAACCTTGCTGCTTTGCTTGCTTCGTATTTCGCTCATATTGCTTCTCGTGCTACTGGAAATATTGTTGGTGGTGGTTTGACTACGGTCATTGCGAGACATTTAGGGTGGGATCCCGCAGGTGATGATGATGATATAGTGCGGGGCTCTGAGAAATTAGAAGCCAATATCATATATAGAGGCTATGCGCATGTGTAAAGTTATGCCGGACGGGATTCATTGGGTTTACCCGAATCATGTTGTGGTGCGTTTGCCCCATAATTTCTTAAGTATTGACTACGAGCCTAACATCCTTTTCCTTCCGGGAAATGAGGATGCCTAGCCAGCTTCTCCACCAGCCCTTGCGGTGGCAATGGTGATGATGATGATGACGTGGATGAGTCTTCCTTTGTTGCCAAGTTTGATTCTCTTGCGGCCGGCCAAACCTCTTTGCGGACTTATTGTAAATCCGAGTTTACTTATCTTCGATCCTCCCAAACTAGGTTGGAAGAGAACCAAGCCCAGATTCTAGATCTTTTGCATAATATGCAACAATGACATCCACACCAACCCTACCCTCCTCCTCAACCTCACTGACTTGTTTGTTGCCCCTTTTGTGCTAATTTGTTCATGTTTACTGCATTGAGGACAATGTTTGTCCAAGCATGGGGGGGATAATTTGAAAATTATGAGTTTGAGTCCTCATCTTTGTGTATGAGATTTTATTTTGTTTTTTCTTTGATTTTTGTTTGTTTTGTTTTGTTTTAGTTTAGTTGTAGTTTAGTTTTTATTTCTTTAGTATTAGTTTTGATTTTATTTGTCATTTGTAAATCTTTTGCATTCACTTAGTTTTGCATTAGTTAGTATCATATTAGATTTTATTTTCTTTCTTTTTCTTAGTTTTTAGTTTCTTCTTTTCTAGTTTTTCATTTGACTTTTGATTTTAGTTTTTCAAAAAAAAAAAACCAAAAAATTTCAGAAAATTTAGAAAAAAAATTGAAAAAGAAGAAAAAGAAAAAAATTAGGATAGGTTAAGTTTAGTGAATAAAATTCTCCGGTGATGAATTAAAGCTAGATAAGTTTTCCTTTGATTTGATTTAGTGTTGTATAGCCCTTTTGTGAATTAAAGTTTTGAAAAGAGTTGTGAAAACATAGAGAGTTTAGAGTTGTACTTTGATAATGATGATTAATTGCCTTTTCTTTGATATTTTGGAATGTGTTGAGCACATATACATCTATTTGAGCTAGTTTTATTTGAGAGCTTTAACCCGTGAGACCACAAAGCCTTAAAATGACTAATCATTTTTATTAGTATCATATTTTCCATGTGTGACTCATCCATAGTTTTCATTCTCTAAAACTTGCAATGTATCTCTTTGAAACTGCATTTTTGCTTATGCATTGATAATAAGATAGAGGCATTCTTGTACATATTGTAAGTTACAAAGCCAAATAGCCACCCTTTTTCATGTTAATATCCGCCTTTAACCCTCTTTTAGCCTTATATCACTCTTTCTTTTGATTACCTACATCTTAAGCCATGGCCAAATATTGAATTTTCTACCCTTAAGCCATTGCTTCGAGTGTTAGTGTGTGAAGAGTTGGGTTGATTGTAGTGAATTTCGTGGTTTGGCTTTGTTGGGATGTTGTGTGAGGTTGAATATCTTGAGATTCCTCCACATTGTAGCTTGATATGGGTTGAGTTGGAAATTTGCCTTGTTGTTGTACATACTTTTGATTTTGCGTTGAAGTTCATTTTGAAAAAAAAGAGAAAAAAAATCCGAAAAATGAAAAAAATGAAAAAGAAGAGTTTAGTAGTTTGATAGTTATTTTTCTTTGAGTTGAGGCAATTTCTAATTGAATATGGGATGTGTTGTTGTGAATATAAGGTGTGAGAGTTTTTAATTGTGCAAATTGGTGAGGTTTATGCTCCAAGTTTTGGCTTTTAGCTCCACTTCCCCAAATTTATTTCCACTCCTTACCCTTAACCTTAACCCCGTTACAACCCATTTGAAAGTCCTCTTGATTATCATATTGCGTTGCATTTTAGCGGTGGAGAATCGAGATTATTTGCAAGCTTATGGTAGAATGTTACTTTGTGATTGAGTATTGAGTGAGCCTTCATTGTATTATTCATTTTCACACACATGAGAGGAGTGTTTCAACATTCCCTACAGTGAGGTTGCTCTCAATTACCTAATTTCATCCATAATTGTGTGTTTGTTTGTTTCATTAGAGATTAGGAGGGTGATTAGTTTGATCTTGATAGGTATGGTTTTTGTAATTCTTTTTATGGTTTCATTTTCTGTTGTATATAAACTTTCATTCATACTTGGGCTATGCATGATTAAGTTGGATTAATTGAAAGTCTCATGGATGCTTTCCTGAGGAGATTGTAAATAAATTTTCAATTTTACTTTGAAACTTTTTCTTTTGACTTGAGTCATTTTGTCCCATTTATTTTTCATTTTATTTGTGAGTATTGCCTTGCTTAGGGACAAACAAAGTGTAAGCATGGGGGATTTGATAAGTGTATTTTATATATATGTGATCTAGGATTATTTAGAGTTAATTTGGGTGATTATTTAGAGTTAATTTGGATCAAATCAAGCTCAAAACCAAGTCAAAAGAGTCTAAGTAGATAACAATTGAAGAATAAATCCACCCCAAGGCCCAAACTTAGGCCCAAGAAGACATTGGATGCCGCCTGACATCAACATGGGTGTCCAAAGACCCAGCACGACCCGTTTCAGGGGTTAGAAAGTCCAGAAATTGGTTCCATTGAGCAACACGGTCCGTGTCACTTCAACATGACCCGTGTTGAAAGCAACACGGTCCGTGTTGACCTGGAATCACCCGTGTTGGCTCTGTTTAATGCAAAAATGTCGTTTCAATTGCCCTTAAGTGCTATATAATTGCATGTCGGGCTGTTTTTGCTGTGATTCACTCCCATTCCTCATCATCATATTCATCCATCCCTTCATCCACTATTCCATCCAAGTACATCCATAGTTGAAGATTGAGAGTTCATTGGAGTTTTAAGATTAACTTGCAAGAATCTATTGAAGTGGAAGAGCAAAAGTCCCAACCGATCACCAATCAAGCAAGGATTGATTCAACACTCGGTTTGCTTCTCTTTCTTATAGTTTTCATGCATTTTAGTATAGAATTTCATATGTTTTGTGTTTCGAACATGAGTAGTGAGTAGTTTTCATAAGTTTGGGGGATAAACCCTTTTAAGTTTCTTTTATGGATTGAATATTGTCGTATTGGACAAGTTTGTTAATCTAGTTTGAATGCATTTTATTTATCCTTTGATTATGTATGTCATTGTTTTTGTTTGCGCAACATTAGCATGGATTTAGATTGTTTAATGAAGTACCGAACGGATAAATTCAATAATCCGAACCTTTAGGATTAAACTAGTTATGAAGTGGACTAGACATGGAAGACTTTGTAATTAGGGGTCATCAGATAATTTGATCATTAACTTAGATAAAATTCAAATAACCACGACAGTAGGTGATTGATTTTACTAAGCAATCCGTTTTATTGCCAAAAGCTCTGTTGGGTTGAATGTGGAGACCAATTTTGGGTTGGTCTCTATCTCTTGGGGAGCAAGGTAAAAGAGTTTGAGTTGGAATCAAGTTGTTGATTTGTTCCACTTCCTTTTTTGTAATTCCTTTGCTGTAGGGATTTTATTAATCCTAAAATTGTGTCAGCCTTGTACTGTAAATAGAGCTTAGATGCTAGGTTTATTTATATAGCAATTGAGAGTGTTTCATCTTATATCACAAGAGATTGACCTGTAATCTCTGTGTCCCTGAGGGAGTTGTGTGAGACTAATATGTGAGTGTTGAGTTCTCAGGTTGTAACACTAGGGAGGTTGTGACAGATTGTGGAGGTGTGGAAATCTCTGAAACACTGTTGTAATCCTCTGATAGTGCATTGTTCGTGGTTTTTTCCCGGTTTGGGTTTTTACACGTTAATTCCTTGTGTCGAATCTTTATTTATTTTTCGCCCTTATTATTGTTTGTTTGCTATCTACGCCCTGAGAATCCTAACAAGTGGTATCAGAGCTTTGGTTGGAGCGTGCTTGATCTGCAGACTGAGAAGCAATGGCGGTGCGTTATTGTGAAGATTCCGGAGTTCGATGGGAAAGACTACGCATGGTGGAGGATACGCGTTAAGGTTGTGCTCCGCCAGCAAAGGTTGCATCTTGCGATGGGTAATAAGCCAAAAGAGATGGAATAGAAGGATTGCGAAGAGCTTGATGGTCAGGCATTCAGTACGGTCAGGCTGACGCTAGCTCGGAACATGGCTTTCAACGTCAATGATCAGAAAACAACGAAAGATCTGCTCGAGGCCTTGCAAAACACATATGAGAAACCTTCGGCGGTGAACAAGGTATATGTGTTACGTCGTTTGTTTGAATTTAAGATGCATGGGTTTGGTGATATGCATGATAGTATGAATGAGTTGAATATGATACTATCAAAATTAAGCTCTGTGGGATTTTAGTTCGACGATGAGATGAATGCTGATATACTATTGGCTACCCTACCTGAGTCTTGGGAAAATTTTGTGACTTCTGTAACTTCTTCAACTAAGAAGGATGAGAAACTGAAGTTTGGGGAAATTAGAGACTCGGTCCTTAATGAAAGTATTCGTAGGAAAGATTCTGATGTGTCTGAGTCTTCGGGGGATACTTTGACTGTTAGGGGTAGGAGGAATAGTGGGAGTTCGGATCGGGGTCGATCAAAATCTAGAGGTCGAAACATGGAGCAAGTGTTGTGTTGGAATTGTGGTGATAGAGGTCATTTTCGTAGGGATTGTCCCAAACCTAAGAAGAGCAGCAATAATGACCAGGACTCTGTATATTCTGTTGAGGATTTTGGTGATGCCCTAACTATTAGTGTTAACAAGTCAGAAGGGAGTTGGGTGATAGATTCGGGTGCTTCGTTTCACTTTTCGTCTAGCAGGGAGGCCTTTAGTAATTTTGTGAATGGGAGGTTTGGCAAGGTTAGACTTGCAAACGGTCACAACCTAAAGGTGCTAGGAAGAGGTGATGTGAACATTAAAACATCTAAGGGTGGAACTTGGAGGTTGAAGAATGTTCGGTATGTCCCGGGTCTGACCAAGAACCTTGTATCTGTGAGTCAACTGGATGAGGAGGGGTTCACGATGAGGTTTGAAGATGGTCATTGGAGGGTATAGAAAGGATCTCTGATAATAGCAAATTGCATGAAAGAGGGGAAGCTATATTCTGTCATTGATAACTCTAACATGCCGGTTCATGCTCGTCAAAGGCGTGTTAGCTTCTCTGATGTGAGAAGGGAACCAGAAACGAGGAGGTTTCAGGTCGAGGCTACGGGAACGGATGATCAGCCGAGGAACGCATCTAACCTGCATGGAAATTCGACAAGTTCAACACGAGGTAAAATCTCAATCCAAAATTCCCCCAAGTTGTTCACGATGATGCGTATGTCGAAGTTGCAAGGGCGCGATCAGTTCAAGTGGGAGCCTGTTGCAAAAGGAGGAGTTGATGGGAGGTCAACTGGGACCTCTGTTGATCTTTGCTGAACAAGATCGAGATGGATGCACTAGAGGATTCGAGGAGGTGTTGAAGTGGTGATTGATGATAATGGGCCGAAGGCTACATTTACAATTGGTCTCAGTGGGAGATTGTTGGGTTGAATGTGGAGACCAATTTTGGGTTGTCTCTATCTCTTGTTGAGCAAGGTAAAAGAGTTTGAGTGGGAATCAAGTTGTTGATTTGTTCCACTTCCTTTTTTGTAATTCCTTTGCTGTAGGGATTTTATTAATCCTAAAATTGTGTCAGCCTTGTACTATAAATAGAGCCTAGATGCTAGGTTTATTTATATAGCAATTGAGAGTGTTTCATCATATACCACAAGAGATTGACTGTAATCTCTGTGTCCTGAGGAGTTGTGTGAGGCTCATCGAGTGTTGAGTTCTCAGGTTGTAACTCTAGGGAGGTTGTGACAGATTGTGGAGGTCTGGGAATCTCTGAAACACTGTTGTAATCCTCTGATAGTGCATCGTTCGTGGTTTTTTCCGGGTTTGGATTTTTCCACGTTAATTCCTTGTGTCGAATATTTATTTTTCGCCCTTATTATTGTTTGTCTGCTAACTACGCCCTGAGAATCCTAACAAGCTCGCTACGGAAGAATTTATGCGATTATCGACCCTAAAATGTATCAAATTAGTGACATACATGTTCAATCCACTTGTTCGATTCATAGAGTTACTTAGGTTTTATCCCCTTAACGTCTTTTTATATTGATTAATCCAGAAAAGTTCGTGTGAATATTTGATTTATTTGACCTTTTAGTGATTAGAATTAGAATTAGTTATTCTCAATCTAAAACCCGACTGATTTAGCAATCACATAGGAAGCTAGGTTGGTGTGTAGTTAGCAAAGTCCCTGTGGGATCGACCTTGATATTTGCTACACGTACACCCGTGCACTTGCGGCGTATCAAGTTTTGGCGTCATTGCCGGGGACTTTGTCCCTAGCCGCCACCGAACGAATATCCTTAGATTGACTGGATCATTTTTCTTTTTCTTTTTCCTGTTTGATCTTCCTTGGTTGTTCTTGTTTTTGTCTCTTGCAAGGTTTCCGATCGGTGTATGCAAAAGGCACCGCTATTCGAGTTTGATCCGAAGATTGAGAGAACCTTTTGTTCAAGGCGGAAGCGACAACGAATAGAAAAGGTAAGAAGGAGGCAAGAAGCAGCCGAGGAAGAACCGAAGATGGCCCAACCGAGACGTACTTTTGGGCAATGCGTGACTCCCCTAGTCGCAAATCAACCCACTACCATCAACGCACCAGGAGTGGACGCGTACGATTTCGAGTTGAAGAGCTCCCTCATCAACTTGGTGAAGGCTTCACCTTTCCATGGCCTTCCCAATGAAGACCCCAACCGGCATCTCCGCATCTTTCGAAAAGCTTGTGAGACGTTCAAGGCAAATGGTGCAACGGAGGACGCTATCAAGCTTCGGCTCTTCCCTTTTTCACTAGAGGGGAAGGCATGGGAATGGTTGGATTCCCTACCGGCGACCACTACCATCACCACCTTTGATCAACTGTCTAGCGCATTAATGGCGAAATATTTTCCGCCTAGCAAGTTGAAAAGCTTGAGAAACCAAATTTCCACATTTTCGCAAGAGCCGGGAGAGAGCTTCGACGATGCATGGGAGAGGTTCAAGGACCTCTTGAGACAATGCCCCCAACATGGATTCGAGCCTTGGTGTCGATTCAAGCGTTCTACAATGGAGTGGATGATAACTTGAGGGCCAACATCTTGGCAGCGTTGGGAGGAGACATCATGAGCAAGACCGTGGAAGAGCTTCATGAATTCATCGAGCAAATGTTTGTGAATAGCTACCAATGGTCTAAGCCCCGCTCCGCACGAACGGGAGGTTAGTATGAGGTAGATGCTATCACTCTTTTATCCGCAAAATTGGACGCTATTACTAACAAGATGGATAGAATGAATGTGAATGCTACCCCTCCCCCTCAACCTCAATGTGCATCATGTCATTCTTTTGAGCATGCAACGTTGCATTGTCCTAGTGGTATGGAAGGCGGAGTGCCTAATGAACAAGTCAATTATGTTGGTAACCCGAATGCATATCATCATGGTTTGAGAAATCACCCGAATTTTTCTTACCGAAACAATAATCACTTGGGTGCCCAACCCCAACCCCAAATCCAAGACCTAAAGACTATAGAGGTCATGTTAGATGTTGTCCTTAAATCCCAACAAAGACAGTTTGAGCATCAACAAAGGCAAGATGATGTGATCAAAGCCTTGGCCAACCAAGCTAGCACTTCTACCCCTTCTACGGGATCGCTTCCCGGACAACCCATTCCTAACCCTAATGCCCAATGTAATGCCATTATTTTGAGGAGTGGGACACAGTATGAGGGACCTAGCATGCCAAATGCTAAGCATGCGAGGGTTCAGGTTGAAAGTGAGGTTGAGAAGCCTAGTGAAAAAGTTGATGGGATTGAGAGAGAGAAAGATCTTGAGAGTGAGCCTTCTAAAGAGAATACTGAAGCCCGACCTTCATCTCCACCTAGAGTTTACAAACCACCACTTCCTTTTCCTCAAAGATATGCTAACGCTAAATTAGATGCAAAATTCGGCAATTCTTTAATATGTTAAAAGCAATTGAATGTGAATGTGTCGTTTTTGGATGCTTTATCTTAAATGCCTTTGTATGCGAAATTTTTGAAAGAAATCCTCTCTAAAAAGAGGAAAATTGATGAAATTGAGGAAGTTGCATTGACTGAAGAGTGTAGTTCCGTGGTTCTTAACAAGCTTACTCCTAAGCTTAAGGACCTTGGGAGCTTTAATATCCCATGTGGCCTTGGTAGTTTAACCGATGACCGAGCTTTGTGTGATGTGGGTTCTAGTGTAAGGTTAATGCCCTATTCTTTATATGAACGGTTGAACCTAGGAGAGTTGAGACCAACTACCATGTCACTGTAAATGGAGGATCGATCCATCAAGTACCCTAAGGGTATTTTGGAGGACTTTCCCCTTAAGGTGGGTGATTGTTATGTGCCAATTGACTTTGTTATTCTTGATATGCCCGAGGATTCCCGTACCCAAATCATTTTGGGGAGACCTTTTCTTGCTACCGTAGGGTGTGTCATAGATGTACAATATGGAAAGATGAAGTTTAGGATAGGGGAACATGAACTTGAGTTTGATTTATTCCGTGATGTTTTGCCACGTGAAGTTTCCCCTTGCTTTGGTGTTGATGTGCTTGGTGATAAGGGTGAGCATGTTGATGGTATGGTTTGTGAAAAGAATGATGACTGTGTACATGTAGTGGAAAGTGAAAAACTTGAGAATTCTCATGATGATTTTGTTGAAAATCCTTGTTATTTATTTATTGATAAAGGCCGTACTTGGTGATGCAAGGTGGGATTAAAATAATTTTGCCGCCTAGCATCATCAAGAACGTGCCTTATACTTTTAACAAAGGGTACTTTTGATGAGATTTTCAGGTTTGATGATGGGGATCCCTCCATTTGAAGGGGAGATGAGTTTGACCCAGTGTAGGGTCAATTTGAAGATGTTTGGAGGTACTTTACAAGATGGAGCTCCTAAAGCCTTTGGCTATGGAGTCATGGATTACTCACCGGGTTGAGAGGTACCTTGTCTAACTTAGGACAATAAACAAGCGCTTCTTGGGAGGCAACCAAAGCTTTTATATTTTTATTTTCATTTTTAGGATTTTCTAGAATTTTTCCTTATTTTTCTTCCTTTTATTTTGCTTTTTCTAAATTTTTCTTTATTTTTCTAGAATTGTTTTTAGGATTTTTCTTTGATTTATTTTGAATTTTCTAGGATTTACTAAGAATTTAATTTATTTTTCTTTTGAGGTATTAGTTTTAGAAAAGTTAAGAAAATATATATAAAAAAAGAAAAAACCTAAAAAAAACATTGAAGAAAAAAAAAGAAGAAGAAAATTGTAGAAAAGAGAGATTAAGAGTGAGAAAGAAAAAAATAAGAGTGAGTGAATGTCTCTAAAAAGAAGAAAGAAAAGCAGAAGAGAAGAGGGCACAGCTAGAAGGCTTCAAACCCAAGACCTGCAGCTTCTCAGCCAACAGCACAGACCATTTTGGCAACAGAATGGATCGTGTTACCTTCCAGAGAGTCGGAATACTTGAGGTAAGATCATAATTATTAAAATGTCGATCCCGATTTACGATCCTACGATTTTATGGTCCAAAATCGTCGAAACGATTCTACTATTTACACACGATCCACGATCCTACATGGGCTAAATTTCGATCCTAACTTCCCCATAGTTTTGAGTTAGGATCCCGATTTTAACAACCTTGGGTAAGATCAACACGGGTCTTGGCTCCTTACCATGGGATCAGTCGAGTTCGCCACGGACCGTGGTGTTTTACCATGGACCGTGGTGAACTTCAGACCGAGTTTTTTTCTTGAAATTTTAACTCGGGCTGGTATTTGTGTAACATTTAATACGTATGCCCGTTTTAAGCCCCGACATTTCAAGTCATTTGCAGCTTTCTTCTTCCTCTTCCTTACACTCTTTTCATCTTCTCTAACCTCCAATACCACTCCCATCTCCATTGTTATTAACTCCTCATTTCTTCATTTCTCAACCATTCTCTTCCAAATTTCTTCCTTTCTTTCCCATTTCACCTCAACTTTCTCCCTACATCATTTCCCCATTTCATTCAACCATTTTCTCTCTCTCTCTCTCTCTTCTTCTTCACTCACTTCCACCATTGTTGTACGTACAAGCTTGTAAGGTTTAATTTTTTTTTTCTTTTCCTTTCACTTGTACAAGGTATGTTTTCTTATTTTCTTTATTTTCTTTATGTATATTTTCGTTTTTGTTCGTTTGTATGTATATATGACAATGGTTACATGTTTAGAGGCTTAATTATACTTAGTTCTCTGTTTAGTATTTTCATGTTTTTGTTTAATTTGTAATCTTGTTGTCTAGGTCTTTGGTTTTCACCTATAGACATGTATGCTCTGTTTGTGGTTGATTTAGTTTTAGAGAAGTTAACTTAGACCCCTGTTTTTGTTTGGTATGTGTATGTATGTACTTGATATGGTTCTCTGTTTTTGTTTTAGAGTAGCTAATTTAGTTTTAGCATAGTAATTTGCTGTTTAGTTTTAGGTTTATGTAATTTAATAGCTAATTTAGCTAGATTAGTCTTTAGATTACAGTTAGCTTAATTTTAGATTTAAATACAGTAGCTTTCATGTTTACATTTTCTATAATTGGTTAGAGTAGCTTAAATTTTAATTTTCTATTTTTAGTTTTTTCTTTTGGAATAGGTTAGTTTAATTCTTAGCTTAATTGTGTGGTACTTTAGTGTTTTAGTATTTTAGAGTCTTAGCTAGAATAGAGTCTTTGTGTCAATATTTTTAGTTAGTGTTTTAGACTAATTAGAGTCTTTATTTATAAGTTTAGGATGAGTATAGTTTATTTTATTAGCTTTAATTAGTTAGCTAGTTTAGTTTTAGTGTACTCTTTTTGTAAATTACTAACTTTTTAGTTTGTATGATTTTTGTATACAGATGGTACGGACTTTTGGAGCTCTTGATCGCAGTGCATCACGGAAGAGGAAGGAGGGCGATACAGCTCGTGGAAAGCGACTACAAACATCTGGTTCTGGGAGCATGCGAGGTAACAACCCCTTTCGTTTGCATGACCACGATGACATAGCTCGCTACCAAATCCTTAGTCAAAGAAAAATTATATCCACTAGATATTTAGATGAGCCCTTTTTAGAAACAACCGGTATGTTTCATAACATGAAATGGTTGCTAGAAAATGGTGGGTTGCATAATTTTGCCATGATGAGGGAGCGTACTTATCGTTCTTTAACTCTTGAATTTTTGAGTTCCCTCCATGTCGATTTGGCTACGGTTCATGGTAGAATTCAATTTCGGTTGCTAGGAGCTGAGTATGTTTTCACATTAGTAGAGTTTGCTCAAGTTGATTTTCTTCCTGAAATCACCGATACCGAGCGGAGGACTATTCCTTTAAACTCGGCGATTTGGGACCCCGTTGAATGGTGGAGGTTCTTTACTACAAGGGAGGATTATGACCCTAGTAACTCTAAATGTACATTTGTCCGTAGCCCGGTTTTCCGATATGCACAGCGGATATTGTCTTGTGGCATGTTTGGGACGGGGGATAGTATGAACGTTATGGAGTTGCATGATCATTACATGTTGTGGGATATGTATCATAATGAAGTAAATGTGAACCTTGCTGCTTTACTTGCTTCTCATTTCGCTCATGTTGCTTCTCGTGCTACTGGAAATATTGTTGTTCGTGGTTTGACTACGGTCATTGCGAGACATTTAGGGTGGGATCCCATAGGTGATGATGATGATATAGTGCGGGGCTCTGATAGATTAGATGCCAAGATCATATATAGAGGCTATGCGCATGTGTAAAGTTAGTCCGGCCGGGATTCATTGGGTTTACTCGAATCATGTTGTGGTGCGTTTGCCCCAAAATTTATTAAGTATTGACTACAAGCCCAACATCGTTTTCCTTCCGGGAAATGAAGATGCCCAGCCAGCTTCTCCACCAGCCCTTGCGGTGGCAATGGTGATGATGATGATGAGGCGGATGAGTCTTCCTTTGCAGCCAGGTTTGACTCTCTTGTGGCCGGCCAAACCTCTTTGCGGACTTATTGTGAATCCGAGTTTGCTTATCTTCGATCCTCCCAAACTAGGTTGGAAGAGAACCAAGCCCAGATTCTAGATCTTTTGCATAATATGCAACAATAGCATCCGCACCAACCCTACCTTCCTCCTCCACCTCACTGACTTGTTTGTTGCCCCTTTTGTGCTAGTTTGTTCATGTTTACTGCATTGAGGACAATGCTTTATCCAAACATGGGGGGGGGGGGATAATTTGAAAATTATGAGTTTGAGTCCTCATCTTTGTGTATGTGATTTTATTTTGTTTTTTCTTTGATTTTTGTTTGTTTTGTTTTAGTTTAGTTGTAGTTTAGTTTTTATTTCTTTAGTATTACTTTCAGTTTTATTTGTCATTTGTAAATCTTTTGCATTCACTTAGTTTTGCATTAGTTAGTATCATATTAGATTTTATTTTCTTTCTTTTTCTTAGTTTTTAGTTTCTTCTTTTCTAGTTTTTCATTTGACTTTTGATTTTAGTTTTTCAAAAAAAAAACGAAAAAAATCAGAAAATTTCAGAAAATTTAGAAAAAAATTGAAAAAGAAGAAAAAGAAAAAAATTAGGATAGGTTAAGTTTAGTGAATAAAATTCTCCGGTGATGAATTAAAACTAGATAAGTTTTCCTTTGATTTGATTTAGTCTTGTATAGCCCTTTTGTGAATTAATGTTTTGAAAAGAGTTGTGAAAACATAGAGAGTTTAGAATTGTACTTTGATAGTGATGATTGATTGCCTTTTCTTTGATATTTTGGAATGTGTTTAGCACATATACATCTATTTGAGCTAGTTTTATTTGAGAGCTTTAACCCGTGAAACCACAAAGCTTTAAAATGGCTAATCATTTTTATTAGTCTCATATTTTCCATGTGTGACTCATCCATAGTTTTCATTCTCTAGAACTTGCAATGTATCTCTTTGAAACTGCATTTTTGCTTGTGCATTGATAATATGATAGAGGCATTCTTGTACATATTGTAAGTTACAAAGCCAAATTGCCAACCTTTTTCATGTTAATATCCGCCTTTAACCCTCTTTTAGCCTTATATCACTTTTTCTTTTGATTACCTACATCTTAAGCCATGGCCAAATATTGAATTTCCTACCCTTAAGCCATTGCTTGGAGTGTTAGTGTGTGAAGAGTTCGGTTGATTGTAGTGAATTTCGTGGTTTGGCTTTGTTGGGATGTTGTGTGAGGTTGAATATCTTGAGATTCCTCCCCATTGTAGCTTGATATGGGTTGAGTTAGAAATTTGCCTTATTGTTGTACATACTTTTGATTTTGAGTTGAAGTTCATTTTGAAAAAAAAGAGAAAAAAAAAGAGAAAAAACAATCAGAAAAATGGAAAAAAAGAAAAAGAAGAGTTTAGTAGTTTGATAGTTATTTTTCTTTGAGTTGAGGCAATTTCTAATTGAATATGGGATGTGTTGTTGTGAATATAAGGTGTGAGAGTTTTTAATTGTGCAAATTGGTGAGGTTTATGCTCCAAGTTTTGGCTTTTAGCTCCACTTCCCCAAATTTATTTTCACTCCTTACCCTTAACCTTAGCCCCGTTACAACCCATTTGAAAGTCCTCTGGATTATCATAGTGCATTGAATTTTAGCGGTGGAGAATCGAGATTATTTGCAAGCTTATGGTAGAATGTTACTTTGTGATTGAGTATTGAGTGAGCCTTCATTGTATTATTCATTTTCAAACACATGAGAGGGGTGTTTCAACATTCCCTAAAGTGAGGTTGCTCTCAATTACCTAGTTTCATCCATAATTGTGTGTTTGCTTGTTTCATTAGAGATTAGGAGGGTGATTAGTTTGATCTTGATAGGTATGGCTTTTGTAATTCTTTTTATGGTTTCATTTTCTGTTGTATATAAACTTTCATTCATACTTGGGCTATGCATGACTAAGTTGGATTAATTGAAAGTCTCATGGATGCTTTCTTGAGGAGATTGTAAATAAATTTTCAATTTTACTTTGAAACTTTTTCTTTTGACTTGAGTCATTTTGTCCCATTTATTTTCTATTTTCTTTATTTTTCATTTTATTTCTGAGTATTGCCTTACTTAAGGACAAACAAGGTGTAAGCATGGGGGATTTGATAAGTGTATTTTATATAAATGTGATCTAGGATTATTTAGAGTTAATTTGGGTGATTTTAGTTATGAATGTATTATTTTTATACCCGAATTCTCTATATTATGCTTGGTTGGAGTTTGGTATAGTTTTGTAGGAAAATGGAGTTATTTGGATCAAATCAAGCTCGAAACCAAGTCAAAACGGTCCAAGTAGATCACAATTGAAGAATAAATCCACCCCAAGGCCCAAACTCAGGCCCAAGAAGACAATGGATGCCGCCTGACATCAACACTGGTGTCCAAAGACCCAGCACGACCCGTTTCAGGGGTTAGAAAGTCCAGAAATTGGTTCTAGTGAGCAACACGGTCCGTGTCACTTCAACACGAACCGTGTTGAAAGCAACACGGTCCATGTCGACCTGGAATCACCCGTGTTGGCTCTGTTTAATGCAAAAATGTCGTTTCTATTGCCCTTAACTGCTATATAATTGCATGTCCGACTGTTTTTGCTGTGATTCACTCCCATTCCTCATCATCATATTCATCCATCCCTTCATCCACTATTCCATCCAAGTACATCCATAGTTGAAGATTGAGAGTTCATTGGAGTTTGAAGATTAACTTGCAAGAATCTATTGAAGTGGAGGAGCAAAAGTCCCCACCGATCACCAATCAAGCAAGGATTGATTCAACACTCGGTTTGCTTCTCTTTCTTATAGTTTTCATGCATTTTAGTATAGAATTTCATATGTTTTGTGTTTCAAACATGAGTAGTGAGTAGTTTTCATAAGTTTGGGGGATAAACCCTTTTTAGTTTTATTTATGGATTGAATATTGTCGTATTGGACAAGTTTGTTAATCTAGTTTGAATGCATTTTATTTATCCTTTGATTATGTATGTCATTGCTTTTGTTTGTGCACCATTAGCATGGATTTTGATTGTTGAATGAAGTACCGAACGAAGAAATTCGATAATCGGAACCCTTAGGATTAAACTAGTTATGAAGTGAACTAGACATAGAAGACTTTGTAATTAGGGGTCATAAGATAATTTGATCTTTAACTTAGATAAAATTCAAATAACCACGACAGTAGGTGATTGATTTTACTAAGCAATCCGTTTCATTGCCAAAAGCTCGCTACGGAAGAATTTATGCGATTATCGACCCTAAAATGTATTAAATTAGTGACATACATGTTCAATCCACTTGTTCGATTCATAGAGTTACTTAGGTTTTATCCCCTGAATGTCTTTTTATATTGATTAATGCAGAAAAGTTCGTGTGAATATTTGATTTATTTGACCTTTTAGTGATTAGAATTAGAATTAGTTATTCTCAATCTAAACTCGACCGATTTAGCAATCACATAGGAAGCTAGTTTGGTGTATAGTTAGCAAAGTCCCTGTGGGATCGACCTTGATATTTGCTACACGTACACCCGTGTACTTGCGGCGTATCATGCACGCCTGGGGATCCTTAATGAAAAAGAGCGAAACTTTTTAAAAAAATTAACTTTTAGTGTTAGAGATGAGAATACATTACCTTATATCTTCAATAGGAATAAACCCCATTTAAAAGTATAGATCTAACAAACTTGCATATAGGTGGACAATGTAGGAGTTCTTCCTGGAAATAAAAACTGTATTAGAGTAGAAATTTTTCCTATATGTTGAACAATGAAAAATTGGTAATATATAGGTATTCCATACCATATTCTTACCTCTTTTAAAAAAGGGTTTTTGGCTCAAAATAATCCAAACTTTTAACCTATTTACTCGGACTAAACCGAAATCGATTTCCGACGTCAGATGCTGACCGGTCAGCTTATGTAGACCCTAGTCAGCATAAATTCAAAACCAAAATCAATTAAAGAAACACGTGCTCTAGCTACCCACTCAGCATTCTGACGCCCGAAATCGATTTCGGTTTAGTCCGAGTAAATATGTTAAAAGTTTGGATTATTTTCAGCCAAAAAGTGAGTTGGATTATTTTCAGCCAATGACCTCCGACTTCGAATTATTTTGAGCCAAAAACCCTTTAAAAAAAATACTCATGAATTATTTAAAATTTACCATGGGAATGATTTATATGTATTGTGAGAAAAGAATATATTACCTTAGTATTTGAAGGGGAAGATGAAATGGAGAATATAAGATGTAATTAGAATTGAAAGTCTAAGTTGCCAAAATAAAAAAAAAAGTTGAATATGAATTAAAAAATTAAAAATATGATTTATTTTATAATGAAATGGAAGATTGTAAGATGTATATTTAGAGTTGATATAATACTATTACCTCATCAATGTACTTTGTAAATTGTGGGAAAATTATGAATAATTGAATGATTCTTTTATATAGGAAAGAGTGAAATATATATTAATAAATGGTATGATTATAATTTTCATTTAGAGAGTAACTAAACGTTTTGCTTATAGAATTTTGAAAGTTTAGTCTGTTGGATTTTTGGTAATTAATTTTTTAATTATCATTATGAATAATAATTGTATACTATAATAATAAGTATAATTTATATTTGAAGGTTTGACCAATTTATGTTTTTTGGGTGTGCCAATTCATCTTCTAAGCACATGCTGCAACTATGTGTTTTGTTTTAATATATTAATAGATTACCAAATAACTGTTTTGATTTGGTCAAACAGCCAATCTCCCGAATAAGGAATTTTTTTATCAATAAGCTATTCAATAAGTCATTTATACAAAACATGGCCTTTATATACGTTAGATCTCATGTTCGATTCACGTCTCTTCCATTTGTTGCTTGCTTCGATCTCTTAGAGGATCATCTAAACCTTTTAAAAATAGGGGTGTTCGTGGGTCGCGTACCCAGTTCAATCGAATTTCCGGTTCGGGTAACCTAATTTTTGAGTTAGCTATACCCTTAAATTGTAGTCGTATCCGAAAGTTTGGGATACCTAAATTTTAGGTTACCTAAACTGTCGGATCGGGTTATTGATTACCCAAATAAACCAATTAATTTTCAACTTGAGCTATATAATTTGAAGTTTGCCTCTGGTTTCACTTTCCATTATTTCAAATTTCGACACCCATGGTTTCAGAAAAAATGTTAATGTAAGCGTCAAAAGAGAGACTGAGTGTAGGCGAGAGAATAGTCTAAGGGACAATGAGTATCCGACAGGCTAGAGAATAGTCTGAGAGGAGGAGTGACCGAGGAGAGACTGCGTCTGAGGGAGAGGGGAGAATGAGTAGTTGTGAGGGGTGAGAAAATGAGGAATTAGATTTAGGGTTGCTAGTCAGCTATTGCCTTACACGCACCTCATTGCCAACCCAATATTACTAGTTATATATTATTTTAAGGTTTTTTTTTTTTTAAAATCAAATTTTAGGTTTGGTTCAGGTATGGAACCAATTAGATAAAATCAAATTTTAGGTTCGGTCACCCGAGATTTTTGATCGAGTAACGAGTTTTGAGATTAGATACTTCGAGTTGATCTTTTTGAACAAATCTATTAAAAAGTTGAAAACGATAAGTGTCTTGATTCAGGATGGTTAACCATCTTGCACTTCACTTAAATTACTCTAAAAGATATCTTTATGCATATTTAAATTGTTATATATATATGTTTCATTGTTTAAAGGTTGTACAATGCATAAATACATAAAAAATCTATCATTGGTTTATAATTTTTCACAAATTTAAAATTGATCCATATTGCTTGGAGGTCCCTCACATCGGAGATAATAACAACGGAGGGTCCGAGCTCCTTTTTTTTTTCAAACCGAGTTCAGTCACTATTTGGGTTTCAAATCGGCCGTTTAGCAAGGCTAGAAAAAAGTTGAGTGGGGATTGAGCCCAAGCAAAAGGCGTTTTGCATTGGTCATTATACAAGGATCGGGACGGAAGATCGTGAGAAGAAGATCGAGTGAAGGAGAAACAGAAAACAACCGAGAAATAACAAGGGAAGCAAGAGGGGCACTGGCCGTGTCTCCTCTTATTTTCTCCATCCTAAAATTATTGCATGAGCCGCTACCCGCGCCTACGTGCCTCGACAATTTTCCGTAGTTTTGCGATTTCCTCACCCTCTCTTTGTTATGTTTTCTTCCCCCCCCCCCCCCTTTTCCCTCCTCCCATATTTAAACCCTCTCCCCCTCATTTATAAGCAACCATTGAACATTTAAACACTTTGAAGAATGAAATCTTGTTGGGTATTTGAAAACTCTCCTCACTTTATCTTCTTTATCCATTAATGGTGGTGGTTGGGAGTGGCTCCTTTAGGAATTAGTTGGTGTTTCTTTATGCTAATCTTGGTGAAGTCTCTTGGGTCTCTCATTGGCTTGTTTGTGGATCTTCTTTAAGCATCCATGGAAGGCTTTAGTTCAAGGTGGTGAGCAATCTTTATCATTGTTCATATCTTCATTGTTCTTGTTGTTAATGCATTAAACTGTAGAAATTGGTGTTGTTCTTGAGTTATAATGGTGAGTTTCCCTAAACCCTAGGTTTGTTGTTAATCAAAAATTGCTCGGAGGTACCCCAATATTTGGGGAAATTATTTTTCGGTACCCCAACTTTTCAAAACTCATTTTGAGGTACCCTTAATTTATAGGTTAGTAATTATTAGGTGTTTTTCTGGTCATCAATTTTATTAAGTGATCGAAATAACCTTGTTCTTCCATTCTTGAAGAAATACCCTTGAAGAAGAAGAATAAGAATATTTTGGTCACTTAATAAAATTGATGGCCGGAAAAGCACCAAATAATTACTAACCCAAAAATTAAGAGCACCTCATAATGAGTTTAAAGTTGGGGTACCGAAAAAGTAGTTTCCCCAAATATTGGGGTATCTCTGAGTAATTATTTGGTTGTTAATCATTGGGCTTGACTCTTTGTGTTTGCTAGTTGATTACGAATCATTTGGTATTAGAGTAAGGATTAGAATTCATGTTTATGTGGTAAAAAATTCTATAATTTTTAGGGTTTATGTTCTTGGTGTTTGGGTTGTGTTTGTGTTGAATTTGGGTACAAATTTGTTGCTTTATGAATGTTTTGGATCCCTTGATATGCTAGAAGTATTGGGGTATCAATTTGATCACATGGGTCCAAGTATTCATTGAGTACTGAGTTGATTTGTTGAGTTGTGGTTACCCAAAATAGTTTTCCTCTACTTGGGACATTTGGTGTTTGTTGGAATGTCTAGTTTAGTTTTGTTGTGAAATTTGATGCTTAAGTGGTTGTTATACATGCCTTGTTGGCGTTGGTAGTGATTTTTCAGGAAATTTCAATGTTTGGAGTTAATTTTGGTTGCTATTTTGGAGAGAGCTTGGAGTAAGTTTGGATAATTAAAAATATTGGGGTCTGGTAATTGTTCATGCTATTTCAATATATGCTAATGGTTGATTTGGGTATTTTGTTGAATAACTTCTTGTTGTCTATTTGTGTGTGAGGTAGCCACTTGGTGCTTGCTATTTACATTGATGATTACCCTTGGTTTGGTCGGTTGTGGTGCATTCCGTTTGTCGGTTTCACCCCATCTTCTCCCACAAAATTGGCCTTTCCATTAACCAAAAAGCACTCGAAGGCTTATCCATTCAAATTTTCCTTAGCTCGTCAAATCCCTAAAACTCCTCAAAATTCCCTCTTCGTCGAGTCAAGATGACGAAAGAGAAACTTCCCCGCCTTAACCTATTCTCCCCCTCCCCCAAACCTACTGTGGCTTAGCTCATGCAACAAATTCTTGACATGTAACGGAGGTTCATGTTTAATGAACAATTGGTTCTCGACGGTGTAAATACTCTCCAACTTCAACAATAATGCTTGGAAGGGACTCCCATCAACCGTAGTCCTCAACCCACTATAGCACAAATTATGCAACAAGTTGAGTGACTTAATGATACCTAAATTGTGCTTCAATGCCTAATGGAACTCGAAGGATGGGAGTTTAGTCCTTCATCGCTTAAGTCTCCATTGCAAGAAGTGGTTGAAATCCAACAAGGAGAGCATGAAGGAGTTGTCTAGAAGACTTGAACCAACACTGAAGAAGTGTGAGCAACCCCCATGTCACCTTGAAATGCCTCCTAGCCTTGAAGCTCCCATTTCCCAAGAGTTTACTCTGCTTGAAGCACCTCTTGCGCTATGTGAAGCCATTGATGAAATTGTTGAAGCTCCGTACCAAGAAGAAGATGAGAACATTGACCTTGATCTCCCATTCATCCATGTTGAAGAGGCTCAAGAAAAAGCTCCTTTATTCATATCGTTGCCACCAATTGAGAGCCAAGCCACTTTGAAGATGACTCCCTCACTAACCATGAGAATGACATTCAAGTTCTTCCTCTTGCAAAGAGTGAGGTATTGAAAATATCCTTGATGAAATTCATTGAATCATATTGGGTGGATGTTGTGCTATGGAGTCTTTGGGTGAGTCATGCTGGATGAAAAAAATTAGTAAACATTGGATCCCGTCACACCCTGGGAATTGGTTTCGCTAAGGGCCATTCCTAACCACTCCCTAAGTTCCTTTAGGAGACATTAGTTCTTTGATGTTGCTTGTTGGCATGATGATTATTTGATGTTGAAAATTGAAAATTCTCTATGCTTGGAGTGGACTAATAAGAATCTAGGTGATTGTTAGTTGTCTAGAAGAAAATTTGAGCTTCATGGTACCTTGGTTCTAGCTTGAGAGTTGAACTCATCATGTCTATTGACACTCAATAAATATGACGTGAATGATGAATGGAGAATCTTGAGTTCACTAAATGTGTCATACATGCTTTTTGGTAGACATTAGTTATTTGAGAAGCTTAATAGTATATTAGTTGGTTGTTTTGAGAAGTTGGTATACCGTGGTTCATGTGTGTTGTGCGAAATGTTACTTTCAATTGTTTGAGTCCTTATGTGACGAATGTTGAAAGTAAAGCTAAGGGTGAAGGAGTGATTGTAAGCTATGAGGAGATTAATTATGATGGTGTGGTTAGTGGTAGGGTCATTCTTGGTTGGTGTTTTGCTAATGCACCTTCACTACCCCGATGCAACATTGGTTTCCCTCTACCCAAAATCCGATCCTCCCTCTTCCATGGAAGCCACCGATACCCCTAACCCACACAAATACACCCGGGGTAGGAAGTGAGTTGAGAAACCTCTTCCTCAAGAGTGAAACACAAGATGCGAGTTCTCCAAGTGAGGGCAAGCATCCTCTTGCTTTATCCTTACTCGGTAGCAAACCTAGTGAAGATGTGTGTTCCTCAACTACACTAAAAGATCATACTGTCCTCCCATGTCTAATACCCCTGCAAACAAGCTTCTCGTCGAGCTTTACTCTATGGATGATGGTTATATTGTTGGGTTTGGTTGTTTGATACCTCATGAAAGTGCTTTTAGAGTTGAGGACTTTGAGATCTCCTTGGCACATCCCCCTAGCCTAGAGGTTGCAGTCGATGACTACATTCAGGTGATCAATCACCTCATGAGAGCTAGGGTCGAGAAGAAGAGATACTTCGGAGATCAACATCCCGCCTTCTTCTAGAACTCATACACATTTAAGAAGTGTGGAGTAATGAGCATGGTCATTTTGGAGCATATGGGGCGACTCTACTGTGGGCACGAATGGATGAGATGTACGATGGATTCTACCCCCAAGAGTTGATGACAACTTTTCTCCAACAAGGGGGAGTCTGATCCATATTTCCTGGGGGTCCCTCACATAAGAAATATGATAAGTGCTTCTTGTATATATTAAAATTTGGTTGTTTTGATGAGAATTTGGGGAATATTTGATTTGATTATATTATTTTATGCCCGAATTTCCCATAATACGCTTGGTTTGGAGTTTGGTGAGTTTTGTAGGTAATTTGTGAAGAACCAATGTAAACCGATCCAAAAATCAAGTATAGATCCAAGTTATATGCATAAAGGATCAAGAAGTGAGAAATTGGATCACCCAAGGCCCAAACAATGACCTAAAGAATTCCTAGGCCCGAGATAGCAGTGACACGGGTGCCCAAGACAGGGGCACGGGTCGTGTCTATGGCCAGAACATGAGAAATTGCAAGCAGTGCAGTGACACGGGTAGTGCCTAGGGGGCACGGTCCGTGTCACCCCTGGCACGGTCCGTGTCACCTGCGTCTCTTCATTTTCGGCGGTTTTGAGTTGCAATTTGCCTATATTATGCTGTTTCCGGTTGTTTATGGGGGCAATCATCATTCTACCATCTTCCATTCCATATCCTAACCCTAATCTATATCCTTCGTCATCCATAATCCATCCATCTTTGAAGATAGAGAGAAGATTGAAGATCGAAGAGCAATTTCAACACACTTTGAAGTGGAGGAGCAAAAGTCCTCCATAGTTGATGCCTAGCAAGATTGTTCTTCCCTTTGGTTTATTTCTCATTCTCTCATAGATTTTCATATGCTTTCTAGAGTAGATTTTAATTGCTTTGTAGTTTCAAACATGAGTAGTGAGTAGACATGAATTGAGTTGTTTGATTATGGATGAACCTTTGAAGTTGTTTGATGAATTAACTTTGTTGGATTGAATAGACATGAAGTTGTTTGATGAATTGTTATTGCTTTTACTTGATCACCAATTGCAAGTAAATAGGTTGTTGAATGAAGTACCGAAAGGAGAAGTTTGATTACCCGAAAACCTAGGCTAAACTAGTTAAAACTGTCTAGACATAGAAGTTTTAATTAGGGTTCTTGTGATAATTAGATCTTTAACCTTGATTAAATCAAAATAACCACGAAAGCAGGTGCTTGGTTAGTCTTGGCAATTCGCTCTAGTGATAAAATCTCATTGCGAAGCGTTTATGCTATTATCGAACCTTAATTGTGCACACTAATGAAGTGAATGTTCAATCCACATCGTTGATTCGTTACTTGACTTAGGTTTCATCCCCTGAACGTCTTTTTACCTTGAATAAATCAGAAAAGTTTGTGTGAATATAGGTTTGTTTAGACCTTGATTGTGATTAGAATTAGAATTAGTTGCTTCAAACAAAAACCCGATCGACTTAGCGATCAACTAGGAGGCTAGTTCAGTGCGTTGAAAGGAAAAGTCCCTGTGGGAACGACCTTGATTCATGCTACAATTTCATCCGTGCACTTGCGGCCTATCAAGATAATAACAACGGAGAGAGAGAGGTGCCTGATGATGATGAATGGAACCCCAAAGCCTTTTGGTAGATCCTTACTACAAGGACTGACTATAATCCCCACAAATCTAAGTGCACCGCCATCCGCAATCCGACTTTTGGGGTTACTCAGCGGATTTTATCCTGTGGAATGTTTAGACGTGGTGATAGCATGAATGTGGCTTCCAAGGCTGAATTTTATGTGCTGTGGGGGATGTATTATGCTCGTCCTGATGTTAACCCCGCTGCCCTTTTTGCTCTTCATTTAGAAAGACATGCTAGCCTCGGGAAAGGGGATATTGTTATGGGGGGTCTACTCACTGTATTAGCAAAACATTTTGGTTGGGACCCTGCTCGCCATCAGCGAGATTTAGTTGGTGGACCTTTGCTTTTTGATGCTAAGACCTTTTGTTCTATGAAAATGTGTGCATTGGACGGGGCTGCTGTTTTATGGCGGTACCATAACAAAGAGTTGATGCGGCTTCCCCACGATCATGTGTCCATCCAACATGTCCCCAACATACTCTTTCTACCTCCCATGGACCCAAACTAGCCCGCTCTTGAGGCTCCCCTTGCCATCCGAGAGGCTGGAGAGAGTGGTGACAGTAGCAATGATGAGCAAAGTGATGAGGGTGATGGTGAGCCTACCCTTGAAGAGAGGCTTAACGACCTCCAAATCTGTTGTGAGCTTGAGTTTCAAGCCCTTCGAGACTCCCAGGGTAGGATTGAGCGTAGCCGAGATGCTTGCCTTAATGCGTTCCGTTCGTGATTGGCAGCTTAACCATACCTGCAACCCACCCCGCCTCCTCCTCCATGATTCCTCTCTGTGACCTCTTTGTGTTTCCTTCCTTTGCTTCTCGGGTGATGTTTTGCATTGCGGACAATGCTCGGTTCAACCATGGGGGGGGGGGGGGGGGGTTTGTGTAAAACTTTGTGGATATATGTGTTTTGAGTCGTTTTTATTTTGATTTTTAACTTGTTTTGAGTCTTTTTCTTTTGTTTTGATTTTATTTTCTTTGTTTTCTAGTTTAGTTTTTCTTGTAAAAACTGCATCCACTTAATTGCATTAGTTAGATTTGCATGTAGTTTTTAATTTCTTCTTTTCGTAGTTTGTTTTCGTTTTATTTTCTTATTTTCATTTTGAGTCTTGTAAAAAGTTTTTGAAAATCAGAAAAAAAAATCAGAAAAAAATTAGAAAATCTAAAAAAAATAGGAAAAAAAACTTTTAGATATAGGATTAGGCGAGATAATTTTCTTTTGATTTGATATGATCTTGTATAGCTCGTTTGTGAAGGACTGTGAATTGACACGAGTTGTGAAGCTAAATGTTGTGAGAATTGTGCTTAGAAAATGAGACCGATTGCCTTTGTTACTATTTTAAGAGTGAGTTGTGCATATGCATATCTTTTTAATCTGAGTAATAATTGTTGAGCGCTACCCATGAGACCACATAAGCCTAAAAGAAAAGTCTAATCATTTTTATTGGTCTTATTTCCGTGAGTGACTCACCATTGTGGCATCCTCCTTCATTTGCTTTGCATCTCCTTGAAATTGCTATGCGTTGTACATTGACAAGATGACAGAGGCATTAGGAATTGAACCCGCAAGCCTTGGCCACCCGTTTATATTAGAATATCCATAGTTAGCCCCTTTCTTGCCTTGACCATTTCTTTTCTTGAACCCACATTATAAGCCTTGGCCGATCATATAATTCTTACCCTTAAGCCATTGCTTGAAATGATTAGAGTATGAAGTTGGGTTGATTATGGTACTTTTGGGGTTTGGTTTGTGATGGGGATTGGTTTGAGTTGTAAATATTAGTTTGATTCCCCAATTATGTACATTGAGGTTGTTGGTTGGAATTGGAAACTTGCCTAGTGAGTTGTATATAAGTGTGTGTTTGTATCGAAGAAAAAAGAGAAAAAAAAACAGAAAAAATAGAAAAAGTGTGAAAAAAAGGAAAAAATCGGAGAATTCCGGAAAATTGAAAAAAACGAAAAAAAAAAGAGAATAAAGTTTTTGACATTGTGTTTCTTTTGTTTTGTTTTGAGGCAAGTTTCCAATTGTTTGTGGGGTTGACTTGGATTGATTATAAGTGGTGAGAGTGAGTGTATGTTGAATTGGTGCGAAATAGTTTCAAGCTTTGGCTTTTAGCTCCACATTTCCCAAATATTTTCCACTTCTTACCCTTAACCCTAGCCCCGTTACAACCCTTGAAAGTCCTCTTGATTGTCATTGTTGCTTTACAAATTGTGGTGCAGAGTTGAAATTCTTAGCAAGTACGTGGTTGGTTGTGACTTTGTTTTGAGTATTTAAGGGAACTTTCAATGATATTTCATATTTAAACACATGAGAGGAGTGTTTCCACATTCCCAAAAAGTGAGTTTTGCTCTCCGTCTTACCTAGTTTCATGCTTAACATGTGCCTTCTTGTCTCATTCGGTGAATAAGGATGATTGGTTGAACTTGATGAGTGCCATTCTTGAATCATTTGTCTTCATTTACTTGTGTAAATTGGCTTCTTTTTCATTCTTGGGTTGTACTTTAGATTAGATTGGGTTGATTGAATTTCCTATCAATGCCATCCTGAGGAGTTCTAATTAAATAAATATTTTTTTTTGTTATTTTTACTTTTGAGTCTTATTATTTTTACTTTGAGTTCTTTGAGTCTTTTTGTCCCGGTTTCTTTTATTTTCTTTCTTTGCCTTTTCTTTTGAGTTTGGACTTGCCTACGGTCAAGCAAAGACTAAGCATGGGGGATTTTGATAAGTGGTTCTTGTATATATGAAAACTTGGTTGTTTTGATGAGAATTTGGGGAATATTTGATTTGATTATATTATTTTATGCCCGAATTTCCCATATTACGCTTGGTTTGGAGTTTGGTGAGTTTTATAGGTAATTTGTGTAGAATCGATGTAAACCGAGCCAAAAATAAAGTGTAGATCCAAGTTATATGCATAAAGGATCAAGAAGTGAGAAATTGGATCACCCAAAGCCCAGACAATGGCCCGAAGAACTCCTAGACCCGAGATAGCAGTGACACGGGTGCCTAAGACAGGGGCACGGGTCGTGTCTATGGCTAGAACATGAGAAATTACAAGCAGTGCAGTGACACGGGTAGTGCCTAGGGGGGCACGGTCCGTGTCAGTAGGGTCACGGTCCGTGTCACCCCTGGCACGGTCCGTGTCACCTGCGTCTCTTCATTTTCGGCGGTTTTGAGTTGCAATTTGCCTATATTATGCTGTTTCCGGCTGTTTATGGGGGCAATCATCATTCTACCATCTTCCATTCCGTATCTTAACCCTAATCCATATCCTTCATCATCCATAAGCCATTCATCTTTGAAGATTGAGAGAAGATTGAAGATCGAAGAGCAATTTCAACACACTTTGAAGTGGAGGAGCAAAAGTCCTCCATAGTTGATTCCTAGCAAGATTGTTCTTCTCTTTGGTTTATTTCTCATTCTCTCATAGATTTTCATATGCTTTCTAGAGTAGATTTTAATTTCTTTGTAGTTTCAAACATGAGTAGTGAGTAGTTCTTTTTAGTTTGGGAGATGAACCTTTGAAGTTGTTTGATGAATTAACTTTGTTGGATTGATTAAACATGAATTTAGTTTGTTTCAATCTATTTAGTCTTTGAATTGAATTGTTATTGCTATTTGCTTGATCACCAATTGCAAGTAAATAGTTTGTTGAATGAAGTACCGAAAGGAGAAGTTTGATTACCCGAAAACCTAGGCTAAACTAGTTAAAACTGTCTAGACATAGAAGTTTTAATTAGGGTTCTTGTGATAATTAGATCTTTAACCTTGATTAAATCAAAATAACCACGAAAGTAGGTGCTTGGCTAGTCTTGGCAATTCGCTCTAGTGACAAAATCTCATAGCGAAGCGTTCTATGCTATTATCGAACCTTGATTGTGCACACTAATGAAGTGAATGTTCAATCCACATCGTTGATTCGTTACTTGACTTAGGTTTCATCCCCTGAACGTCTTTTTACCTTGATTAAATCAAAAAAGTTTGTGTGAATATTAGTTTGTTTAGACCTTGATTGTGATTAGAATTAGAATTAGTTGCTTCAAACAAAAACCCGATCGACTTAGCGATCAACTAGGAGGCTAGTTCAGTGCACTGAAAGAAAAAGTCCTTGTGGGAACGACCTTGATTCATGCTACAATTTCACCCGTGCACTTGCGGCCTATCAAGATAATAACAACGGAGGATCCGGACTCATTTTTTTCCTAACCGAGTTCGGTAACTTTTCGCTCTCATACAAAAGTTAGGATGGAAGAAGTTGAGTTGGGATCGAGGTCAAGCAAAAGAGCATTTTGATCATTATACAAAGGTTAGGATGGAAGACTGAGCGAAGGAGAAATAGAAAAAAACTGAGAAATGGTAAAGGAAGCAAGAGGGCCGCGGGCTGCGCACCTCCTCTTATTTTGATCGTCCCAAAATTACTGCAAGAGGCACTACCCGCGCCTTCCTAGGCACTAACCGTGCCTCGACGATTTTCCGTAGTTTCACAATTTTGTCCTTTTCTCTTTGTTACGTTTTATTCCCCACCCTTTCCACTCTGCTATTTAAACCCTCTCCCCCACATTATGTAAGCAACCATTGAACATTTAATCACTTTGAAGAATGAAATCTTGTTGGGTATTTGAAAACCGTCCGCAAATCTTCCTCTTTTTTATTCATTAATGGTAGTGATTGAGATTAGCTCCTTTAGGGACTAATTGGTGTTTCTTTATACAAATCTTGATGAAGTCTCTTGGGTCTAATCATCCTAACATAACTTTTAGACAATTCTTTACTATTTTCTTGAAAATCATAAAAATATAAATTTTAGGCAAATATAAATGTTCTTAAAACCCTGTTTTGTTGTAGTGCGATCCTTTAAGCAGTTATCGATAATGTCAGTGGCCGGGAGCAAGATTTATGTGTCTTGAAAATCATAAAAATATAAAAACATTAATTTTAGGCAAACATAAATGTCGTTAGAGCCCTATTTTGTTGTAGTGCGATCTTTGAAGTAGTTATCGATAATGTGCGTGTCCTAGGAGGGGTCATGGCGTTACAGGCTGCATTTAAGCCAGAGGCCAAGGGAGAAGGAGGCGCTAGCTGTGCCTCACTTGGCGCTGGATGCGCTTGGAACATACAGAGAAGCAGCGAAGGCAAGGAGAGGCGCTACCAGCGGTTGAGCAAGCTCTGCCAACGCCTACGTTTGAACAAGCATGCGTGGAGAAAAGCCAAGAGGCACTACCTGCGCGTAAAGAGGTGCCGCCCACGCCGAGCTCCACCTGGTATTCAACACGCATTATAAAAACAGGGCATACGTTCACAAAGGGGGAGATCGTTTAACTTAGAAAAAAAGGACCGTTTTCTCCCACTGTCAAAATTGACCATAAGTTTGGAGATTGAAGATTCAAGTTTGAGAGAAGGAAACTTTCGCAAGCTAGCATCTTTACTCATTGTCGAATTTTGGTTATCTTCTATCTTAGATATAATCATATTTTCTAGTTTAATCTATTTTAATTTAGGAGTATTTTTATCGTTCATGAGTAGCTAATTTTTAGTTATGAGTATGAACTTGATATTATTCGATTGACCTTTGTTGATTAATTTTAGTACAAAGTAATTAGTGGCAAATTCATTTAATCTTTGTAGATTGTTTGTCAAAGTAATTTATTGATCACCTCTTACTTGGATTAGACTCTTAATTATAGGATTGAAAGATTGTTATTAGAGTTGGCTTAACAAAGATTAAATCGGCTTAAAATTCAGTTAGAAATAATGAATTTTTAATGCTCAGGGTCATTATATATAATTTGTTATTAACTTTGATTAATTGAATATCCATGAAAATAGGTGTTTAATTTAATTAAAGCGATTCTTCTGGAATCGAAAGATTCTGGTGATATACCTTATCATGATTATTGACCCCGAATCATTACAAATTATTGAGTGCTAGAATTAGTTTTTCGTTAAGTTAATTGATTAACTAGAGTAATTTCTTTAAATACCTTTAGTAATTTGATAAAACTCATAAAAATTTATGGTTTTAATGAGAAGTAGTGTTAGTTAAACAAGAAAACATGGTCATCTTTTGATCAAGGACTCTATAATAGACAATACACCCCCACACTTTAAAGAATTTAATGTTAGACTTTCTTCCTTTCCATATTTCATATGGAGATATCTTTGTTTTTTTAAAAGGAATTCGATTATGAACATGACATGCATTTAAGAGTTCCTCTCCCCACATATTTGTTAGCGAATCATCAATTAAATACATGGCATTAACCATATTACATAAAGTGTGATTTTTTTTTCTTTCTGCAAAGCTATTTTGTTGAGGTGTTCTAGGGGTTGATTTTTGATGAATGATACCATGGTTCTCACATAATTCGTCAAATTCAATTGGGACATACTCCCTTCCTCTATCACTCCTTAGAATTTTGATTCTTTTTTCCTTTTGACACTCAACTTCAGCCTTGTAGCGTTTGAACATCTCAAACGTTTTATCCTTAGTTCATAATAAATATACATAAGTGTATCTCGAACTATCATTAATGAATGTGATAAATATCTTTTAGCACCTCTAGTTAATATTTCATTCATTTCACCAATTTAAGAATGAACTAAGCCTAGCTAAAACCTGTGTATTTCTTTCTATCTTAGGAAAAAGTTTCTTAGTGATTTTAGCCTTAATGCAGATTTCACACTTAGAATCATTTACATATGATTTACATGCGAAATATTCATCCTTAATCATAAACTTCAATGAATTGAAATTTAAATAACTTAACCTTGCATGCCAAACAAAATAGGAATCCACAATATAAGCAAAACTAGGAACTTCATTTATTTCATCCAGACCTAATTTAAACATGCCCTCACAATCATATGTAACGCCCCAGATTAAACAATCTTCAAATTAAAGTTAGCTTTCATTAATTTAATTAGGGGATTTCTTCCTTACCAAGAACCCAACTTAATTTGCTTTATTGTTCTTATCTCAAGTGTTGTCCAAGAGGTCGTTGTTGCTCCTTGTTTGAGTCCAGTCAAGCTTTCAAATCGCTTTATTTGTGGTTTCAACTTTAAGGTACACATATTGTTTGTACTCTACCCAAACTCACATAATTGAGTTCAAGTAAGCAAGCTCATTAATTTTAATGTGAATAACTATTATTTTACATGTTTTCTCACGTAAATATGGCCCTGACCCAAGTTACTTGAGTCCATAGTGCACTACCCAAGTCAATACCTGGCTAGTGTCAACCGGACCTCCCGATCGGTCCGGGTATGCATATATATATATATATATATATATATATATATATATATATATATATATATATATATATATATATATATATATATATATATATATGCTTAGTCTAATGATCGCAAGTAGGGGACCATACATATAATAATAATCCGGCAAGCAAGTTTTAATTGTTGTTATTTCTCTCTTGTTCGCTTAAAAAATGAATTGAATTACTTAATCTTATCTGACTGTATAGAGGTATGCGTATTGAGTTTTTCAACTCATTTGCGTAAATATATTTATGTTTTGTTTTAGGTGGTGCTTCTAAGACTAAGGTGGTTAAGGCAAGCTCCGTCAAACGACACAGTTAAGCAAAGATGGGGATACTTATTAGCTTGGTTGGAGTAATCAAGCACTTTTACTATGGTTGGTTGCCTTTATGTTTGGGGTCAAAAGTTTGACGTATTATGGGGGTGATATCACAACTCCCTAGGTGCATATCTATGATTGATTATGATGCATGAAACCTTGAAGCGGGGATGTAAATTTTGTGTTCTCAAGTTCAAATATGATATGTATATGGTTGGTTGGTTATATGTCAATTAGTGTTGCAAGTGGTTGTTGCCTAGTCCTTTTGGATAGCGGTAATGCCCTCATATTTTTTTAATTCACTATACTAATCTTTGAGTTAAGGGTGTTTAATTTTGATATGAAGATTGTTTAATCTGGGGGCGTTACATAATAATCCTTGCCAACAGATATAGTATTCTTACAAATAACAATTGACTTGAACCAACTAAATTACCAACAATCAGAACATCAATCAAAACAAAGTTACATTACTTTTTTTTTATAACAAAGAGAGATTAATTTACATCTTTTTTATCTTAATGTTAATATTTTTTTTATTTTTTTGATAACTAAAGAAAGCATAGAACAATAAAATAAGGGGTTTTTTTATCACTTTTTCGCTAAGTGACTACTAATTATAAAAAAAACTAACCTCTTAGCTATGTGGCCACTAATTATTTAAAAAAAAAATCTATTACGATTGTGCACCTTTTATTTTATCACCTATTAGCATTGTGTTGTAATTTGTTTGTTGACAATGACACAAAATGAAATTTCATTATTTTCTAGCAAAATATGACGATCTGATTAAGCTTGTGTTCAACAACGACGTTTCAATTATCGTTTAACATTTTTTTTCATAGTTATAGCTCTAATTGATAAATATTAGTTTTCTGTAAGTTAATATTCCAACTAGTGTTTTAAGTAGCATTTTGCATTTCAACCAATATTCATGAAAAAAATAATAAAATTAACATTTCATATTATTTTTGTCAAAAATTACCATTTAAAAAATTTTTAAGTTGGAATGCAGATTTATTTATTAACTAATGTTGTATATCATGTGCGATGCATGAGAATTTTCTAGTGTGTATATGTATATATATATATATATATATATATATATATATATATATATATATATATATATATATATATATATATATAATTTGTTTTTCAGAGTGATTTCATAACAATTGTCAATTCAAATAATAATTAAGAATCAATAAAAAAAAAAGGGTTTTTGAATGATAGTATACTAACTTTTTGGGGTATTGGATTGTAATATACCAACCTTTACTATTGGACAACAATATCCCTGACCTTTATACCTAGGTGACATTATTATATCATCAATAACTAAGGGGGTGGTGAATCGGTCTCCATGCATGCTAACGTGGCTGGCGAAGGGAAAAAACAAACTGTACTAGGCCAATAACCTTATTAAACCCTAAGTTTTTCTCACTAACCCACATTACAAGACATTGGTTAGTTGTGTGTCACTCTAGTACGAAGACCGGCTCACCACCCCCGTTAGTCACTGTGTTTGGGCCGATTGTTTTTAACGTGGGTTAGTGAGAAAAGCGGAGGGGTTAACGGCGTTATTGGGCAAGGTTTGGTTATTTTCCCTCCGCTTGTCACGCCAGAATAGAGACCAGTTAACCAGTCACCACCCCCTTAGTCACTTTTGGTATAATAATCTCACCTAAGTATAAAGGTCAGGGATATTATTGTCCAATAGTAAAGGTCGGTATATTACAATCCAATACCCCCAAAGGTCGGTATATTGTCATCCAATATCCCTAAAAAAGTTATACAACAATCATACTATCATTATTTTTGTATTTGCTTCTTACAAATGTCTTCAAAATTAATTTAGATAATATAATAGTGAAGGATACTAAAATCTATATTTATTTTAGGGTTATTGCAATCTAATAAACCAACCTATAGGTGTCCTTTAACTTTTGTTTCGACGAACTAAGCTTAACACCTTATTTTTTTCAACAAACCGCCATCGAGTCTAACTTGTCCGAAATATGACTTGCCAATATTTATGAAAAAAATAACAAAATTAACATTTCATATTATTTTTGTCAAAAAGTACCATTTAAAAATTTTAAAGTTGGAATGCAGATTTATTTATTAACTAATGTTGTATATCATGTGCGATGCATGAGAATTTTTTAGTATATATATATATATAATTTGTTTTTCATAGTGATTTCATAACAATTGTCAATTCAAATAATAATTAGGAATCAATAAAAACAAATTATACAACAATCATACTATCATTATTTTTATATTTACTTCTTACAAATGTCTTCAAAATTAATTTAGATAATATAATAGTGAAGGATACTTAAATCTATATTTATTTTAGGGTTATTGCAATCTAATAAACCAACCTATAGGTGTCCTTTGATCTAACGAACCAACCTTTAACTTTTGTTTCGGCGAACTAAGCTTAACACCTTATTTTTTTCAATGAACCGCCACCGAGTCCAACTCGTCGGAAGTATGACTTGGCGGCGACACTTGCTTACATGGAGGGTGTTTTAGCCAAAAAAAAAGGAAAAAAACTGGACCTGTATTTTTTTTGCCAATTTAGCATTTTTCATTTTCTTTAATTACTACCTCACCTCACCTCACCTCTCCCCTCCCCCCCCCCCCTCTCTCAAATGCCGGCCCCCATCCCCAACCTCTTTTCCCTCATTCCTCATACCACTAGTTTCACACTAATGCCCCAGCCTGAGCAGCACCACCTATCGACCACTGAAGTCACCGAACCGGCTGCCACCTCCGAAGGCCACTGCCGACCACCATTGCAAGCCACCACCTCTGGCCTCCCCCTTTCTTGTCTCTGCTTGAGTATGCCTCCCCCTCTCTTTGATTTGACCCCAAATGCCGCCGCTAGCGCCACTATCGTTTTCGCCCAAGTTCGCCTGAACTCTAATGTTAATTGGGGATTTTGAGTTTGGTTTTGAATTTCTAGGGTTTCGGAGGGGTTTGGGGATGGTGGTAGTGAGGAGTGTGGCGGTGTTGGTAGCTTTGGTGGTTGTGCGCCTGGCAGATGGTAGGGGGACCACTGGCAACGATCATAACGGTCGGTCTCGGCTCTCTTTTGACATGAAATAGAGGTTAGACCAGTTCTCCTCTGCCTCCTCTATTTTAACGTGGAAGAGGAGAGAGAAAGGACGGGGGAGGATGGTCGGCCTAGGGGGGGAAGGTGAGGTGAGGTGGAGGTTGTGGGGTGGAAGTGGTGGCAACGGTGGTGGAAGTTGTGGCGGCAGAGGTAGTGGTAGTGGCGGTGGAGAAGAGGGGCTCGAGTGAGAGAGAAAGTGAGAGAGGTGAGGTGAAGTGGAGGTGGTGGCAGCAGAGGTCGTGGTGGCAATGGTGAGGAGGGGTTAGAGTGTGAGAGGATAGATGTTAGGGGAGGGTGAGGGTCGGTCAGTCTGAGGGGGGCGGGAGGGGAGGGGAGTAAGGTGGAAAATAAAAAACATAATAAATGATGACTAGGAAAAAAACACATGCCTAAGTCTTTTTCCTTTTCTTTTTTTACTTCACAACCTCCACATAATCTATCACCGCCGCCACGTCATACCTCCGACGAGTTGGACTCGGTGGCGGTTCGTTGAAGAAAAAAAGGTGTTAAGCTTAATTCGTTGAAAGCAAAAGTTAAAGGTTGGTTCGTTAGATCAAAGGATACTTATATGTTGGTTTATTAGATTCCAATAACCCTTTGTTTTAATATTGTCTTTAATTATATACTAGTCTCTAATATCTCGTGAGATGTACGAGTAAATTTTCAATAATTTTACATTATTCATTTCCTAGAGTAATTTTATACTAATTATTAACCCAATCTAATAAAAATATTATTTTTCATGGAATAAACTATTATTTGAGTTGATTTTATTTCATGAGCATGACAATTATGGATAAATAGTTTAATTTTATTTTTCTTCATAAGAAATATGTTTGTTTTTTGAAAAAGTTGTTATGACAACAACTACGTGGTAATTCTATTTTCTTATTATTTTTTATTTTATATTTTATATTTGTGGCTTTTAACCACTTTTTCTACTTTTTAATCTATACTTATTCCAATTTCTTATTCTTTTTTTGATAGCTTACGTATCATTTGAATCTTTTTATTGTTAAAAATATATATAGTAGTTTCAATGAAAAAATTTATTTTCTAAGATAGTTATTAAAAAGAATATGAAACAATAGTATACTTTTTCATGAAAATTTTACTTTAGTATCTATTATTATATTTTATTTCTAAGGTTCTTGTTATAATATTATAACTAGAGTTGTATATCCCGTGCAATGCACGAAATTTTTTTTTTGTATTTATATGCGATTTGTTTTGCGGAGTAATTTTTATAACAATTATCAATTCAAATAATAATTAGAAATTGTTAAAAAAAACTTTAGAACATTTGTACAATCATTATTTTATTTATTTATTTTTTGTAAAAATTGTCTTCAGAAATAATTTAGATGATATGATACCAGAATCTATATTTATGATGAATATTATTTTAATTATGTATTAACAATATATTAATATTTTTGTATTATTAATTTTGTAAATCAAGAATTTTAGAGTTTATATTTTTATGAACTTACAATTTATGTACTTAGTGGTGATGATATTTGTAATTTATTCACCATTTTTTTCTAATAAGAAAAAAATATTTACTTGTTTTAAATGACTATTGTGATCTCCAATTCTCAATCTTTTATCTTAGACATTGACACAAATTTTGATACATTGTATTTTATGTTTATTTTAATTTCATTTGATGCCTTAATCATTGATGTAATTATTAATTTACATTTTCATATTATAATAATGAACTGATCAAAAGAAAAGTGAAAACTGCTCTCGTTTTGTATTAGATATTGGTAATTTATATGTGTACGTATTTCTTTTTCTTTTTTGAAAAAAATCTAAAATGTTCTAATTGTGTATGCATTAAATATTGGTAACTTATGTATGACTTTAGGTATTTTTTTTTCATTTTTATTAATACTATATTTATGAATGTAGTAATAAATTATGTAGGTTTGGAATTTATTTTGGAATTCACCAGACCTTCTAAATTATTTCTTTTATGTTTTAATTTTCCTTATGAGCTTGTGTTTTAATATATTTAATAGATCATGCAAAAGTACCATGAACATAATGTTAGTAATTTTAATAATAGTAATTTTTTTTTATTAGTCAACTTGAATGCCAACAACACCATGATTCCCTTTAAATATTTCTCAATAACATGCAAAAATACATTTAATATTAAACATCAGAATAAATGATTAAGATAATAGAAACTATGTCTATACATCATAAACATAATGTTGTTGAAAACTTTCTTTCATTAACAAAATCTAAATGCTTTTATAAAAATAATTAAAATAAAAATGGTTAAAGAAATTATAAATCATTACGATATAGTAGTAAATAACTAATATTTATAAATTTTCAAATAATTATTAATTTTAAAATTTAAGCATACATCAACAATCAGTACATCAATCAAAAGAAAGTTACATTACTTTTTTTTTATATAACAAAGAGAGATTAATTTACAGTTTTTTATCGTAATGTTAATATTTCTTTTATTTTTTTGATTAGTAAAGAATGTTGGGAATGTCCCGAAAATGTTCGATATACACGGAGATTAAACCAAAGTGATATAGTAATTATATGTCTTGCTAGAGACCTCTATAATTAGTAATTAAATATGTTTAATTACAACTATATTATTTGGTCCTACTGGGTCACACAAGTCAGTGCCCTGGAACAATATATGTAACATAAGTAATATTGTATTACGTTTAGAAAAGTTGGAAACTGATTTATGTGAGAAATCAGCCCAACACGGACCGAAATTGGGCTCAACACGGACCGTGTTGACCCAACACGGTCCGTGTTGAGACACCACGGTCCGTGGTGTCCTTGGGCCGAATTAATGGACCTTCTGGAGTCCAACACGGACCGTGTTGTTTCAACACGGACCGTGTTGGGCCTAAGAAGCGCGTCGTTGCATTAAGTCGGCCCTTTAGGGTTTTGAATCCTCTCCCTAGGTTTTCTAAACACTATATAAAGGGATCTCTGAGAGAGATTATTCAACACCAACTGCCTGAGACTCTTAGAGAGATACCAGGGTGATTTCCTGAGTTTCTCTCTCTTTTAGTTTTGCAGTTCCAGTTTCAGGAAACATTATTTGTTTCCGAAACAATCTCACATACATCTTAGATTGAGATTCGTCTCGATCGGGTCGATCTAGCAGTCGGGTTCCGGGAGTGCTGCGTGGACTTTCAGTAGAGGATTTCAGCATTGGAATCTCGAAGGTCAACCTCTTCATCAGCCGGATTAGCGATCAGGTATAATTACTAAAGCCTCTGCAATTGTTGTGATTAATTGTTTTATAATTGTTATGAATATTCCACCAATTAATCTGTATCTGTTTAGGAAATAGATGACCTAAAACCTTACAAAGAAAGCATAGAATAATAATGTAGTTTTTTTTGAGTTTTACACTTTAATATCTCTTAGATTTTACTTTAGTATATTTTTATATTGGTTTAGGATGTTATAATAGTAAATTTGGTGGAAGGAAAGACTGGCTAACAGATACCATTTTATATAAAAAGCTTATGAATATTATTTTAATTGTATAAGTTTATTTTTTTTATTATCAGTTTTGTGTAATTAACTTAGGAGAATAAATCAATAATCATAGAGTCTATTTTTTTATGAACGTACAATTTATATATTTGGTGGTGATCATATTCGTAATTTATTCACTGATTTTCTTCTAATAAGAAATAATATTTTACTTGTAGCTAATGACCATAATGATATCAAATTCTCAATCTTTTATCATGTACATTGAAATAATATATTTTACTTGTCGCTAATGACCATAATGACCATAATGTTCTATGTTTCTTTATTTTCCTTTTTACAAATATTAAAGAAAACATAGAACATTAATATACACTTTCTTATGGGAGATTTACACTTTAATATATCTTATATTTTAGTTTAATTTATTGTTATATTGAGATTATACCTGTCAATTCAGGTGGGCAGGCGGGTTTCGGGTTGGTCATATATCAGGTTCGGGTAAATACGGGTCAGATGTATTTCGGGTTCTGATAAATATGGGCGGTGCATTTCGGTTTCGGGTCAACCCAACGGTTATGATTGCAACCTTTTTCCGTTTTTCTTTTTAAGAAATGGTGTTTAAATACTACTTTTTATAGAATATACATAATAAAATATGATTATTTTCTAATAGTGATAGATTATTGTAACTATTTTAACTTAAATTAGAGAAATAACAAATAAATAAGTTGCGCTTATAATTTAATAGTTAAAAATTCCAATGAAAACTCACAAATTTTAATAAAGTTGAACTTAAAAGGTTAATTTTTACGGTCAAACAGGCGGGTCAAGTTTGACTCGCTAATTTTCTGGTTCGGTGTATTTGGGTTTAGTTGAAACAATCGTGTTTAAAACCCAGAAATTTCCGGGGGGGGGGGGGTTCAGATCGGGTTATTGGGTCGGGTGAGAAATTGCCAGATCTAATTGAGATTGATAGATTATAATAGCAGGTTTGGTGGAAGAAAGACTAATTAATGATTTTTTGTATAAAAAGCTGATGAATATTATTTTAATTGTGTATTAATATATGTAACCTAGAGGTATGATTTTGTTATTTGTAAGTTGACATTTATATCACTAAAGAAGTGATAGCTGAATGGTAATTGTTGTCAATTTTTACACTTTCAACTGAGGTTCAAATCTTAGTGGAAGCAAAATATTTTCTACAATATTTATTCATAGGTTTGGAAAACCAAACCTCCTAAATCCTATTGGGTTTTCCTTTGGAGGATTTGTTTATACATACATACATATATATATATATATATATATATATATATATATATATATATATATATATATATATATATATATATATAGATATATATATAGAGAGAGAGAGAGGGGTTAACCCAACAACTAAATTTACCAAACAAATCTTCTTCAAATGCTTATATGCTAAGTTATCTACCATGCTTCAACTAGAGTAATTATTTGTTGTTAAAATTCACTTCCTAAAACACTATTCACTATATAAACGGCTGAATTTGCAAAAGTAACTTTAACAATTTTACACAATGTTGTAACACCTTAATCCATTGATTGGTAGAAAAAAATAGAAACATATTCCAATCTCATCCTTATATATAACTAACATCTACATATTAAACTCCATACTCGGCCCAATCTATATTTCACCAAAAACAACTGGTGCGGTAACCATGTGGCAAAGATTAACTGGGCAATGGACCCCAAGTAAAAACAGAGAAAAAAAGAGTAAGGAGGAAGAATAAAAAACTTTCATGAAAAAAGAACAAAAACACCCACAGAAAAAGGCAAAAGAAACTGAAATTTGGAGAAATCGAAGAGATAGACAAAGGGGGGAGAGAGAAAGAGATGAAGAACAATGGGAGAGAAGAATTTGTGAATCTTTTCTGGTATTTCGTGTTCATGAATTCTTGTAGAAATTGAAGCTTTTGATTGAAAAACTAAAAGAGGAGAGTGAAAATAATGGGGGTGTTTTACTTGATTTCATTGCCGATGACATTGGGGATGGTAGTGATCACATTGAAGTATTTTGCAGGGCCTCATGTTCCTCTTTATGTGTTTTTCACCTTTGGATATGCATGGTTTTGTTCTCTCTCTATAATTTTCATTGTACCTGCCGACATTTGGACGGTAAAAATATATAGTAATTCATTTCATTTTCTTTATTTATTTGTTCGAATTATCGGCATTCCATATTATTCAATTTCAGTGTTTTCTATGCAATGCTTACGGAATTAGGGCATTAAGTATTTTGTTGGTCGTGTTTTTCCATTATGTGAAGTTCCATTTTCCAAAAGTCCGGCTAGTATTTTGATTGCTTAAAGTACGTTTCAACAATGCAAGAATTTAATAATTATTTTTACATATTTGCTACATTTGAGTATGAACGTTTGATGGAGGGGAGTATACTTGGTTGACATATGTAGCTTTGAGTTCATTAGTATTAGGATGGATGTATAGAATGAAGAGTGGTATTAAGATTAAAACATTAGGCATGGATTTGGACTATTATTAATGCAGTCAAATTATAGACACTATAACTTCAGAGTATGTTGAGGAGATAAAGGATTATTGACACCATGGAGAGTATAGTTGTTATGACATAAAAAGATTAAAAATAGGGATGAGAATAACAAATCAATAATAGATGAATTGTTAGTGTAATGAATCATATGTTTAGATTGGCAACAGATTTAAACCTAGGAGTGCAAATGTTTGGTTTTAACCTCTATCTTTATAGTCAATTCGCTTTCTGCTTTTACGATGGCCTTTATTCCCCAGGTTAACTTTCATTATCATCGTTACCATGCAACCACTTGATTGTTAGGCTGCTTGTACTACATTATCTTTGAGAAACTTAAGGGAAACTCTTACATGGTTTAGTGATTAGGGCTTCTATAATTCTCAATATTGTTCTTGCAGACGATTGTCAATCACTAACACTGGGTAATTTCTTTCTTTTGGAGTTGGTCATATTGGAATACATTTCTATTAACTTGGTATGTCTTTTGTTATCTTATTTGACCTGGGTTTTTGTCAAACAAGTTACGTTCATTATATAGCATTATAAGAACTTTGTACCTATTTTGTTGTCCGTCTGATTCAGATTTCAATTAAATATGTGAATATTTTATGTTAAATGTTAATGTTCAAAATTTATGATGTATCCATTGTTTCTATTTCGGCAAGCTATTCTAATATATCTACATATCTTGAACTTCAGAACTCAGTGATGAGATAGCCTTATTATATCTTTGGATTATGTGATTTTCCTAAGCAGGGCGGTGGTCCCCCTTCTTCAGGGATATGAAGATGCTGGAGACTTCACAGTGACAGAAAGACTAAAAACCAGTCTACATAAGAACCTGATCTTTTATCTAATAGTTGGAGCTATTGGTCTTGTCGGACTCATACTCCTTGTCACCATGCGTAAAAACTTGTAAATTTCTTTTCGATCCAGTTAATGTGATATTTTCATTCTTCACTCTTATTTTATTTGATGTTATTAAAGGAAGTTACAGTAATTAGTTTCTTCTTGATATCATATCGATAACTAATCCTTCTATTTGGGTAAACCAGGCGTGGAGGAGTCCTTGGTTTTGCGATGGCTTGCTCGAATACTTTTGGACTTGTTACAGGAGCTTTCTTACTTGGTTTTGGTTTGAGTGAAATTCCACGAACTCTCTGGAAGAAGGCAGATTGGACCTTTAGGCAAAAAGCATTATCTCATAAGATTGCTAACATGGCTATGAAGCTCGATGATGCTCACCAGAACTTCTCAAATGCAATTGTGGTATGTTTTGGAGCTTTGGTTATTGATGAGTAAGTTTAGATGGCATACATGGAATCATTATCTTTGTCCCGTTGTGTGTTTTAGCACTTATGATTTCAATTCCTTAAGTTGGGTGCCCCATGTTCGTTATGCATCATCTGATATCCAGTTGTGTGTTTTTTAGATGTAAACTTTTTGGTTTGGCTCTATGGTGGTTCTTGAACTAAAGATGGCTTACTTTCAGTTCCATTTTTGCCACATAGGTAGACCTTCGACATTGGGTTATAGTTTCGACTTATGGTTCATAGCTGGCACCCTTTTTTTCTAGAAGAATAGAAAGAAAAGTTGTTCTCCTTTTAGTACTTACTTTTGTCAAACATGCTATAAATTATTGTAGTTCTTGTAGAATTTTTAAGGACAGCTCCATATGACCTAACGATGGTATGAATTATGAAACCAAGGCTTAATACTGAATGAAATGTTACAACTTCCCTTCCAAGTTTTAGATATTTTGGTTGAGGTTATACTTCTAATTTTGAATGAAACCAAGACTTAAAAATGGTGTTTAAGCATAACTGTGTAGATTTTGTTGTACACTTTCACTTGTACTACTATTATTTCATCTAAATACAAATCGAACTTTGGTGCTTTCATCGAGAATGGTTAATATTTGGATGGTTTCCTACGGCTTGTTAAATGTACGTTAAGTATTTGACATGAGTACCAGTGGTAATTATAATTCTCAAGATGTCATTTTGCTTAGTAATTTTCACTAGTCTAGTGACTTTGCATTGTTGCAATAAGTTTGGGTGATATCTTTCCCTTGAATACGAATATCATGTTATGCCCTTAATCAATTGTTATGGTGATGTTATCTTATATTAGGTTGCTCAAGCAACTTCCAATCAAATGTCCAAGCGTGATCCCTTAAGGCCTTGCATGGATGTCATTGACAAGATGGTAGCTCAAATGGTATGACAAAACTTTTGAGATAATATTGTGTATCTAATATGTAATCATTCTTTTTTTATTGTATTTTTATTTTCTCTTTTCCTATTTACATGGAAGTTCAAAGAAGACCCTGCTTTCAAGCCACAAGGAGGTAGATTGGGTGAAAATGATATGGACTTTGATGCAGATGAGAAATCAATGGCTGAGCTTCGACGTCAGCTTAGGATAGCTCAAGAGCAGTACTATCGGTACAAGAGGTAAGCAGGCAAAGAAATGACTGTTTACCAATATGATAATATTTTTTTGTGGTTTAACATTGATAAGGTGGTAATCTGGTCACAAATATTTTATGTGGGAACGGTTATGAAAGTTATAATTCTTTTTGCTATCTTGCAGTGAATATATGACGTGCGTTTTTGAAGCTTTAGAATTGGAGGATACCATCATAAACTATGATCAACGTTATGCTACTGGATGGTTGGTTGCATTATTTCAGCTTGGCATTTATTAGTTAAAATTACTTAGGAGTATTCTAACTTTTGGTGAAATATTTTTCTGGTACCCCAACTTTCAAAAACTAATTTTGGGGTACCCTAACTTTTAGAATTAGAAATAATTAGGTGAATTTTCGGCCAATTATTTGAATTCAACGGTGAGTTTTAGACGGGAAATTGATTAAGTGTTTTTGTGGATGAAAATGCCATTTATTTTCGTGGACGAAAATGATTTGAATCAATCGGAGTTTCGCCGGAAATTCACCTAGTAATTTCTAATCCTAAAAGTTAGGGTATCCCAAAATTAGTTTTGAAAAGTTAGGGTACCAAAAAATTGTTTCTTCAAAAGTTAGGGTACCTCTAAATAATTTTTTGCATTTATTATATTTCTAATGTTTCTACCTTATTGGCATATGATTGTGGCTTTTCTTCAGACACTAATCACTAATATAGGTTTTTATAATGAGCTAATATAGTTGAGTCTATAGACGTGCATTTTCCCTAAACTGGATACAAGTGTCAAAGAATGTGCCAGATAAAGTATCAACATTGTAAATTTACTCTAACATTATCAATTATTGGTCCAGTATGAAATTTCATGTTCTTTTTAGTCAATCCTATAAATTTGATATTGGACCTTGGTGTCAAATTCTTAGCGGATGTAGGTATCTCACCATAATACCAAATTTTGTCCTTTCTCTAAAGCTTAAATTTTTGAATGAGAGTAGCCCATTGGATGGATAGGACATAGAGTTAGGGGAAACAGTGGAGTAGGAAAAGTACGATAGAGTGAGAAAAACACCACTTTGTACATTTTTTGATAAAATAGGAACAGGAAGGAATGAAGTGAATTATTTTTCTAATCGCATTATACCTTGTTATTTTTCTAATTTCATTGTACCATCTATTGGGTTGTAGATGTAAGGGATGTGGAGTTGCACTCTGAATCTTGTTTGATTGGATTAATAAAATATCCTTATACCTTGTTATCTAATATTATATGACATTAGGTTAATGTGACATATATTTTTATTATTTGCAGGAAATATATCTCAACCCTAAGAGGTAGTCGTCCTGGCAATGTAGGCTCCATCTTAGATACTGTTGGTAATAACAAGAACTTTCAAAGCATTTCTTATGTTAGTAAATTGTACAATATTTGACAATTTAAACTCAAGTGTTCTTTTAACCCATCCCCACTATTATGTGTTGGAGCTGGGGTTAGAGGTTTATGAGAATCTTTAGTAGTATACTATTTATTATGTTGATTCCTCAAACTTTAGTTAGTGAGTAGTTTTCTATACCTTCCATCTGTCTTGATCTTATTCGTCTTGATGGTAATGTTAAAACTATCTTTGAAAAGGTATGAGATCCAATTATGTTTTGAGTTCATGGTTCCATGTAGCTTGAAACTAAGAATTGAAACAATGTTGAATGATTCTATAAGCTCGTGAAGATCAACGGATTTGGTACAATGTAATAGGAGAGGAATGATTAGTTTTATAGTTGATTATTGTTATTTGTTGCCTGAAAAAGTGTTAATTATATTGAGAATTAGCATTGTTTTTTAATGCAATATGTGTTGGGTACATGAGTAAGTAATACGTGGGAAGATATATTTCTATACAAGTGAGTAGTCAAGATATATTTGGAATTAGACACTCTGTAAGTGCTTGCAAAGGTATACTTGACTACATTTATATTCTGATGTCCCACAAGTGACACACTTATTGGGAGGAGTTATAATCTTGTAGGTGAGTAGTCAGGCATGTTTAACATATTGCAATATTACACACTACTAGAATTGGATTGTTTCAAAATTGACTGTTAGAATCATTGGGCGTGTTAGTTGTCATACAACCTAGGATAGAAATATGGAATGATGTATTGTTGGTCCAAAGAGGAAAGCGTGCGATGATGGGAATTATATTTTCCCAAATGCTGCTTACACTTAGATCTACTTTATCTCTCATCTTATTTCTATTTTGAAACTAAGATGGGGAGAGAACTGTTTAAGGTAGTGTCAATAGGTTAATGGATCATATAACCTGAATTAGCTAGCTCTATTTAATTAGGAGTTCCTTTATTGGTTATCTTATAACCCTTCTATCTCAATTTTCACTTTCATTCATATGAACATAACCAAGTATTTTATGTTTGCTATTATATCAAGTAAATTAATTATTGTAAAGCTACAAACACTTCTTAGGTTTGTAAGAATTAGTGTGCGATGTTGGGAAGCTAGTGTATTTTCTTTAATAATTTAACTTTACTGGACGTATCGAACTGACAAATCATGTTATTCGTCCAAAAATTTGATTTCAGAGAATGGGAAGCATAGATGAAGCCGTGCCTTTTTTCGGAACAGGATTCAACAGACTGTACCCTCTTATTATGGTTATCTACACGGTTCTGGTTGCGAGCAGCTTCTTTGATCGAGTGATTGGTTTCTTTGGAAGCTGGAAAGTTTTGAAGTTTCATAGTGAAGCAGATGATATGGATGGCTTTGACCCATCAGGAACGATAATCTTACAAAGAGGTAAATCTTACAAGAACTTCATGTCTGTATTTTAGTTCCAATTGATGCATTTTTATCGCAAAATGCTTTCTTAAAAGACTTGTATTTTGTGTGTGTGTGTGTGTGTTGGGGAGTTCACTTATTCACTCTGTCAGCATATACAAATGTTTGTCTTTAAGGTAGAGTTGCCTACATATAGATATCTGTGTGTCATAATGTTAGACACTTGCGGAAAGTGAACTATAATCATGACTCATGCAATATTGTTATATCTAGTAAGCTGCCATTCTTATCTACTTATAGCATTGCTCCACTCTATACCATTTTGAAATGTGCAGAACGTTTATGGCATGAACAAGGACACAAAATTGGGGAGCAAGTGATACCATTGGCTAGGAATTTCAACAACGTAAATATGGTAAGGCATTATGCACTTTCCGTGATTTCAAAGAGCCATTATAACTCTTTATTAATTTATAATTATAGTGGTATAAAGTAAAATTTTAAATTACATTCTTTTGATTTGGTAGGTTGTTACAAAAACAAGGGGGAATCGGTCACTTCAAATTTCTTATTCATTATATGTTGTTTGCAAAATCAGCCCCTACATAAAGCTTTCAACATTTTAGTTTCTATAGACCCCATAAAAGAGGGACTTACTCGGCCATTCTGAAAGAGAGGTTTTATAAAATACTACCTCCGTTTCATATTAACTGTCATAGTTTTGACTTTCACGGTCTTCAATGTCACTGTTTAATTGATAATTTCTTATATAGTATGCTATAAACAATTGCAATATTATACTTTTATAATAGTATTTTTCATTACGAATCTAATGGTAGTAATTTTATATACCAACTCATTGTATATATTGAGAAATTTATGGTCAAAATTTTTGAAATTTGACTGCACAATTTCCAAACACGACAGTTAATATGGAACGGAGGGAGTAGTCTCTTTGGAGTGCTCTTTTTTGAATTGAGATACTTAGCTTTCATTCACCCGCATTTCAGCCATTTCCTTCATCATAACTTAAGAACTAGGATTTAATTGTCACATAATACAAACTATTTGTTTACCAATTTAGATTTAATATGATTTCAGGATGACAGTGAGATTGAGATAGGGGGATCCCCATCTAAAAGTGGTAGGAAAGGGAGTATTTCTAAAGCTGAGATCAACCGATGCAACGAGAATAGAGACTTGATGAGCCACAAGTATGCTGTCATTAGAGAATCTAACAAACAAACTTCCAGCTCGAGTTTAGTAGAGAACATAAGAGCTTCTACAAAGGTCTCATTGTTGGACTCAGGGAGCTCAGGCTCTACTAATCCTACTAACACGAGAGCTCAATCTTCAGGGTTTTCTTCGACATGGCAAACTATGAAGATGGGTTTCCAAAGTTTCAAGGCTAAAATGGGGTCAAAGAAATTCCTTCCTCTGAAACAAACCCAAGAAACAACACTCGTCATCCATGGATCTTCATCCTCCGAATCTCTAGATGAAATATTTCAGAGATTGAAGCGTCCGCCACTAGAACATGTCACATTTAGTGATGATGAGGATGATGATTTTGGGATCAAGGATTTAGGCTCAAGACAATGAATGACATGTATATATGTTGATATAATTGTATAGGTGTACAGAAAGGTGACCATTTCCTCATGTATGAGAACAAGTGTTTTTTTGATGTTGTTATAACACTGTATCCATTCCACACAAACATATCAACTATGGTGAAGACATATACAGGCTGAAAGATGATACATACAATTTACAGTACATATCATAAATTAGATCATGCATAAAGCTAATCTCATAATTTCCACCTGAAGAAATACTTGGTAAATACTTGGTAAACCATATAGTAACCATATTGTACTTAGCAACTATCCATTTTTTCTTCGAAGAAAGAAGAGATGAATCCAAATCTTGTAATGCGACTTCCTCCGTCCTCCATTATTGTTTGTGCCATATTATGTATATTTTTATACCCCATTATGATTTTTAGTTCATTTGAATATGTAACACCCCGACCCCACCCGGGCCGTGGACATTACCGATAACTGCTTCGAGGATTGCTGACTGGCCCCACAAATCACAACGAGTCTTTCCAGCGTACTTCGTCCTCGCTCACACGTTGCCTGGGAAAAACTTCGCAGGAGGTCACCCATCCTGAGACTACTCCCAGCCAAGCACGCTTAACTGAGAGGTTCCCAACGGATGAGCTACCATAAAAGAAGTGCACCTTGGTGATATAAGTAGTCATTTCAATCCTTTTAAGCAACACTTTAATCATATACTCGGGATGTTACAGAATAAATATTTTAGGTGTTTTAGTGAGATTTTCATTATTTTTGTTTTTATGTTATACAATCTAAAAATTAGATTTTTTTTAATCAAAAACTTCATAAAAATGAGTAGAATTAGTACTTTTATTATTTTGGTTTGTTTTATCCTTTTTCGAATTTTCTAGTTTATTTCAAAAAATAAAAGAAAAAATGTTTGAATAAATAAAATAAAATAAAAACGAAAACAAGAATAAATAATCCTATTCCCTGAGCCTAATGTCCCTTTATCCGGCCCAACTCCTAAAACCTGAAGACCCGCCAATTGCAATTTGGGTTTAGTTTGTTTTTAGATTTGTAGATTATAATTTATGCTTCTTAATTCATGTTAATTTCGTTGTTCTTCATTATTTTCGTGTATTTAAACTGAACATTTGAATCTTTAGTAAATTTTGCATGTTAGTTACTCTTCTTATCTCTTATTCTATCTTATTTGTATGGCTAATTACAGAGTTGTTCTTTGCAATTTTCATAATTGAGTTATGTGTTCATTTGTTAAATGCAAGGTAAGGTCTGCGTACATTACACCTTTACTGGCCGACTCTTCCCTGACTCCCGCCATGGTGACACTTCATGCACCACTGCCCTTTTTAATATTCTCAATTCGTCGTAAATTTTGGGTTGATACACGATCTTAATTCAACCCTTGATTTCTCTTCCTCGCTGATTTGATTTTCTGGGTAATATTAGGTTGGTGTTCTGGGTTTGCATTTGTTCTGGGTACGCATGTTTGAGTTGTTTCTGTTTTGATTTTGGTATATGATTTTCTGGGGTTGATTCATGATTAGATTTCAAAGTTGGAATTAATCTGGGGTGTGTCTATTTGAAGGCTAATTTTGGTCGTATCATAGTTTGTCCCTTGTTTCCCTTGTGCTTTGTCTCTTTTTTCTTCTCTTTTTCGTTTCTTTTGTTTCAGTGTGGGTACGTTTAGTAATTAGGAGTAATAGACTAGTACTCCCTCTATTTGGTTTTATCAGTCGCTTTGGAAATTGTGCCAAAAACTTTGACCGTTAATATTTTAATTTGTACAATGATTCATCATACGAAATTAATGTCATTAGATTCGTAATAAAAAATACTATTAAAAAAGTATAATATTATATTTGTTTGCAAAACATTTATATTAGAAATTATTGATTAAAAATTGGCACTGAAAATCATAAATGACTGATAAAAAAGAACGGCGGGAGAAGTAATTAGTTTGTTCTTTATGTTGGGCTCTGGTTTCTGGGCAGTAAGTCTTCAGTCTTGTGGTTTTGTCCTCCGTCTCGTCCCCTGTTGCTCACCAATTTTTTGATGTTTGTATATTGTTTTTCATATGACTATCCTCTATTTCTTTCTCCTTCCTTTGTCACTCAATCAATTATTATAGGTTGTTACTGTTTGGTTAAAGTTATATTTTAGTAAGTAAATCAATGGTTAGGTCAGATGGTTTAAAGTTATTTTACATAATGTCATTGTTAGTAAGTGAATGTTAGGTTCCTTTTAATGTAAATTTTTTGGTTGAGGTAGCTTTAATTTTATCTTAATTATTGCTTTCTCAGTTTAGGCGAGTTGTGAAATTGGAAAGTTTGATTCTTTTTTAATTTTGTTGATGAATGAATCATATTAGTTAGTAGTGAATATTAGTTTTGTTATCTCATTAATCTAGGTTAATAAACAAAAAGAAATTAAAACCCTAATACACTTGGTTTAGGCAAAAAATCTGAAAAAAGCTCTCTGTGAGTATGACAACCCTCGTAATATAGTCGTTAGACCATACTCCCGGCTCTCTTATTAGTCCTGCGGTCCGACTTCATTAAGGGTGTGTTTGGTTGAGAGGAAAACGATTTCTGAGGAAATGGTTTTCCATAAGAAATGGTTTTCCAAGGAAAATGGGTTTCCATGCCAAATTTTCCCTTGTTTGGTAGGAGATAAATTATTTTTCGAAAAATGATCATTTATGTCGATATAACTAGCGATATATGTTACAAATAAAAATATTTGTAGCTCAAAATTCATATTTGAGCTTTTCTTAAACATTTCTATCGTGTTATAAAGTTTCGTGGTAAACCGATAAAATTGAATTTTGCTTTTAAGTTTCAGTCATATTTAACCGCAAAAAAATGTCGACAAAAGTGGCGATATATGTTACAAATGAAAATAATTGGAGCTCAAAATTCATATTTGAGCTTTTTTAATAATTTCTATCGTATTGTAAAGCTTCGTGACAAATTGAGAAAATTGAATTTTGCTCTTAAGTTTCAGTCATATTTAACCGCAAAAAAAATGTCGATAAAAGTGGCGATATATGTTACAAATGAAAATATTTGGAGCTCAAAATTTATATTTGAGCTTTTCTTAGTTCATACTATCAAATCATAAAGTTTTGATTCAAACGGTTCAGTTTGAATTTTTAAAAGTTTCAGTCAGTTTTAGGGCAAAAACTTCTGATTTGATGTATATCGAAATAAATGTTAACAAATAAAAATATTTTGAGCTAAAAATTTATATTTGAGGTTTTTTTAATCAATTCTATCGTGTTACAAAATTTCGAGCAAAACCGTTAATGTCAAATTTCAGCCTCAAATTTCAGTTAGGGTTAGTAGTAAAAATCGATCCAACAATCAATGGTGGAAAATGATTTTTCTAGGTTGATCAAAGGAAGTCAATTTCCTCCCTTTAAAGGAAAATGATTTTTTTGGAAATGATTTTCTAAACTTTTTTTGTACCAAACACTAGAAAATTGGGAAAACATTTTCCAAAAAAATATTTTCTCCCCTACCAAACACACTCTAAATATAACAAATTTGCTTAAAAAATGTAAAATCAGTGACATCAACGTAATGGTAGGGTGTGGTTAATAACATATATATGAGGTTGTGGGTCCAAACTTGTGTTATTTCTTTTTGCTAAACAATTTTCGCTTCTTTGGTTTTTCCCCCTTCCCTCCCTCCCCCCTCCAATATTTGCTTCTCTTCATATTTTATAAAAATATTATATTAACCTATAACTAAATTAATTTATTTCTTGTTACACACCATGTGAAATATATTTGCACACTAAAAAATATATTTGTACACTAACATATACTCATTTGCACAATAATACAGACTCCTTTGCACACTAGCACTTAGGAGTGTTCATAAATAACCGCCCTGAAAAACCCGATCCGGAAAACTACTACCCGGTCATTAATTTAGGGTACCCGCCCCGGAAAAATCAATTTTAATCGGGTCGGGTACCCGCCCGAATATTTTTCGGTTAATCGGGTCGGTTATGGATCTGTAGGACCCCGGGAAAAGGGGGCACCCCCTTTTCTCTATGATGCGCTACTTAAACGATCAAGAGTTGACTAAGGTTGCTTAATCCTTAAATAAGGATATTTTTTATTTTATGAAATTCGTTTTCGGGGTGGTGAAATTTTATTTATTTTAATCCGTTTTTATTATTTAAATATTTGAAATTACACCAAAAATATATTAAATATAACTTAAAACCGGCCCAAACAACAAACTCAGACCCAAAAGAAAGCAACCGATCACAAGAACCGCCAAAACCGCGCAGTTTTGATGGACTTCATTTGGCCGTCCACTTTCCTGGGCCAAAGAAAATGAGTTAGAAACAGTAAAACCCGTGCGGGTTTTATAGTTTCATGACCCATTTTCTCTTGACTTTAGCCTTGAATGTGATGAATTGGAAATGTTAAGTCATTTTTAAGTATTTTTAGTGTAAATTCCAATATTAAATAATTAAACAGATTATAAAAAGAATAAAAAGAGTTGCCAGCCGATTTAAGGAAACCGACAAACCATAAAATTAAAAAGTACTCCGGTCTACGAAACCCAACTCTAAGTCCAGGGGTAAGGTTACGAATTCGAGAATTATAAGAATTCTCGAATTCGCTTGTTAGAAAACAGACTCCACTAAAATCGACATTAAAATGAAAATAGAGCGGGGAGAAGTTTAATTAATTTCGCAACTTTATATTCTTAACATGCATTATAAAACGAGGTTTTTATTTACAAAATATGCACAAGTAATGGAAATGAAATACGAATTACATAATTAAAATAACAATAACGAAAGAAACATAGGGCGAACCTCGTTGGTTTAGGAATCCAAATGTGCCGATCAAAATCTTGACTTCCTTTGACTTGGTGGATGAAAAGATGAGTATGAGGATGATAGAAGGGTGATATGTGGATAATGATGTGATGAGAATTTGGTAGAGTAAGAGGATGATAATAAGAGAATGAATAATAGAGAGAGTTTAAGAGAGTGTAGGTGGGATTATGATAATAGTTGGTGAAAATGAATGGAATGGAGGAGGGGTATTTATAGGTGATGAGGGTAGTGTTTAGAATGGTAATAGAGGGAGACACATCCCAACAATCATGCCCCTATCTCCATGCAATCACCAAGTCAAGCTTTAGGGTCAACACACATGGGCTAATATCATGGGATAATGATCAAAGTTTTTTGGCGCTGGATTTTTGAAGATAAAATCCGCGCGAGTTTTATAATCCTTATACACGGATTGCTGACGTAGACATGCAAAACGACGCGCATAGGTCTTAGAAAACCCGCGCGGGTTTTGATGTGCCTGGGCCGGGGCGCGTCTTGGGCCTGCCCTGGTTCTGGGCCATCCTCTTCAACTAAAACCCTGCGGGTTTTAATGTTTGTAATGGGCCGACTTGATTTGAATTGTTTGCATTGTTTGCTGCATTGGCCCAATGATGTATCTGACTCTTTTGACAAGTCGGAATTATATCGGTGCAAATCCCGGTGTCTACAGAGAGCCCCCACTTTGATCGAGTCCGAATAGGACGAAGGCCAAAGTAGACTTGATGTCTGTCTTGACGCTGGCGATGCTCTTTTATATGGCGACCAGGTGACGTTGCTGATGATGATGTCGTCGGTAACCTTTAGGTGGCAACCGTTGGACGACTGATGCTGAGGGTGTCGTTGAAAACCTTTAAGTGGAATCCGTTTGAACGACTGCTGCTGATGAGGAGGTCGTCGGTAACCTTTAGGTGGTAAATGTTGGACGACTGATGCTGAAGAATGTCGTTTGGAGACCTTTAAGCGGAATCCGTTTGAACGACTGCTATTGCTAACATCGTCAGAGTCCTTTATGTGGAACCCGTTGGACGACTGTTGCTGATGACATCGTTGGAGGCCTTTAGGTGGCAACCGTTGGATGACTGTCGCTGATGGTACTCTTTTATGCGGCAACCGGATGACGGAGGGTCCCTTTTAGCGGCAACCCGATGATGGTGCTCTTTTATATGGCAACCTGACGATGGACGGTCCCTTTTAGCGGCGACTAGATGATGGTGCTCTTTTATGTGGCAACCTGAAAATCATTAGAAAAGTAAGTATTAGCTTTCACAAAAATGCAAATGGGTTCAGATTTTTACCTGAATCTTAGGAACCCTTGGGCTACGGTCTTTGGGCCGTTGAAAGATGCTGGGTCGCAGGATCTTGGGCCGCTTGAAATTGGCTTTTATTGGTATAAAACCCGTGCGGGTTTTCTAAGATCTATTGGGTCATTGAAAGGCATTAGGCCGCCAAAATTGGGCCCATAGAGCGTCTAAAACCCGTGTGGGTTTTGGTCTTGTTTTTTCTTTTTTCTTTTTTTCTTTTTCTTCTCCTTATGAAGGGTATCAAAGGTGGGCCATGTATTTGTGTGGATGAGAATGTGCCACGCAACCATGTCTCCTCTTTGGGTGGCAAAGTGATGAGCTTTGGATTTTCGACCAATGAAACGCTTTTTGCATCTCGAGGTGGGTCCTAGAAACAAGCGGTTTATATTCACTCATTATTTCTATAAATACCAAGCTTCATTCACCTCAGTCACTCACACCTTCAACTCTTCCTTATCTCTCTAGCTTCTCCTTCACTCTCTAGAAAGTTTGTTCTTTGAAGATAATTTGAGTTCTTTGGAAGATGCATCCTCGTGGTCATAGGATTCCTCCTCTTCCACATGCAGCGGCATGGTCCCACGAGATGTCTTCACGTCGCAACTTTATTCTGGGGGAGAACGCCGACCCTTCGAACCTTACTATTCAGCCTTGGAACCATGCTTGATTCTACTGTTCCCATGGCAAGGTAATTTCCAAAACCTCTCTTTTTATGCTTAGTTTAATAAAAAATGAGCAAGCACAAATTTATTTTTCATGTCTTGTCAATTTTTCATTATTTTAAGCATGCTTTCATTATTTTTCATGATGGCTTTGGAATCTTCTAGACTTAAATAATGTCCGGAACTTGAACTGGGGCAAGGCGGCTTACGCTAACTTCATCCTCTGGCTTCGCCGTGGCGTTAGGCTTTCACAGGATACGGATCCGATTTACCTCCACAATTCTCATACTCGCTATCAGTATGACCCTTCTCTGTGGAAGATGCTCGAGGTATGTCCCCGAGACTCTTCTCTTTGTAGTTTTGCTACTCTTTCGATCATTCTTTGACTTTATATTCATGCAGTCATGGGCATATGAGTATATTTTATCTTTGGGCATTCACTCCAAGAATAATAAGACAGTCCCAGCTGCTGAGCGCTGGTCTATCGAGGCCGTTCATGGGAAGAAATTCCAGTCGGGTAGTCTCGATCGCATTCGTCGTATGCTGGATAATCTCACCCCGATATTTCTTTATACCTAGCGCCTTTACTTATTTTGCTTTTATTCTTAAAGTGATTCTCGTTCTTTCATAGGACCATGTGAACTAGCCTGGCGTCCATGGGCAGAGTTTGACTTGATGGGATTGTTAGGTTTTTAGGTTATCTATTTCCTAAACAGATACAGATTAATTGGCGGAATATTATAACAGTTATAAACAATTAATCATAACAACTGCAGAGGCTTTAGTAATTATACCTGATCGCTAATTCCTGCTGAAGAAGAGGTTGACCTTCCTGATTCCAATGCTGAAACCTTCCTCCGCATTCCAATGCCAAATCCTCATCGAAAGGTCCACGCAGCGCTCCAGGAACCCGATTGCTAGATCGACCCGATCGAGACGAATCTCAATCTAAGATGTATGTGAGATAGTTTCAGGAAACTGATAGTTTTCCTGAAACTAGAACAGAGAAGGGAGAGAAGAACTTAGGAAACCACTCTGGTGTTTCTCTAAGAGTCGAAGGTAGATGGTGTGAAATTATCTCTCCCAAAGACCCCTTTATATAGTGTTTAGAAAACCTAGGGTTAGGGTTCAAAACCCTAAAGGGCCGAAAAGGAGCAACGGCGCGATTTCTGGGCTCAACACGGTCCGTGTTGAAACAACACGGTCCGTGTTGGACTCCAGAAAGTCCAAACATTCGCCCACGGTCAACACGATCGTGGTGTCCCAACACGATCCGTGTTGGGTCAACACGACCGTGTTGACCCCAATTCGATCCGTGTTGGGCTGATTTTTCACGTAAATCGATTTCCAACTTTTCTAAACTTGATACAAGATCATTTAGGTTACATACATTGTTCCAGGCAATCGACTTGTGTGACTCAAGAGGACCAAATAATATAGTTGTAATTAAACTTATTTAATTACTAATTATAGAGGTCTCTAGCAAGACATATAATTACTATATTACTTTGGTTTAATCTCCGTGTATATCGAACATTGTCGACATTCAACAATCTCCCACTTGTCCCACAAGTGTTCGATACCTTGAATTCCTTGTCACTTACTGTCTCTAGTTCGGATAAGGTAAGCTGATGTCATCCTTATGTAAGGTCCGAAACGTTCCTCGATCTCCGAGTTTAGAGTTTGAAATAACAGATGATCAACTATTGATTCAACTGAGCTCGGCCAAGCATTTTCAGTCCATTCTCACCGAGCGCCAACGACAATCGTCCCTAATAGGGAGGACAATGCCATCTTGTTCGCACACACATTCTCACATGATCCAATCAGCATAACCGCCTTTATAGCCTACTGTTACGAAAGACGTTTGACGCGCTCCAAAGTCACAGCAGACCATGTAGTCTATGTATTGAACTCAGGATTAGGAATTTGAGTAGTGAGAGATCTTATGACATTCCTAACTTAAAGAGCTCCCACTGCGGGTCGGGCGAGAGTTGTTCTCAACAGTACCCATGTGATTGATTTATGATGTCATCACATCACTATGATCACGAAACTTGATCATCACCTCAATCCTACATGCTAATTGCGTTGATATTATCACTGTTCCTACGTGATAATGCAATTAGGAACCAGGTCGACTGTCGACCAAGATTAGCGTTATCAAGTTCACTAATGGGGTTTCAGAAATCGAACCTCATCCAATTTCCCATTTTGAATACGCTAACCTTTTTGGACATTCACATAATTCTAAACCAAAATTATGTAAAGTTTTGACTTTATTAATAAATGATGAATAAATAACGGTTACAAACCATGAGTCATCTAATGTTCAAAATGTAACTTAATAACATCATTTAACATGTCTAATTCCTATTGCATGAGTAAGACTCTCATACTTCGCTTGCGACAGGGGTTTAGTTAGCGGATCGGCGACGTTCTCATCCGTATGAACCTTGCACACATTAATATCACCTTCCTCGATGAACTTTCGAATGATGTGATACTTTCTGGACACATGTTTAGCTTTGTTGTGTGCTCTAGGTTCCTTTGCCTGAGCAATGGCCCCATTGTTGTCACAGTACAGGTCCACGCCTTCCGCAATACTAGGCACAACTTCAAGCTCCTTGATGAACTTCTTCACCCACATTGCCTTCGCCTCCTTCGGATGTTTGCGATGTATTCTCCTCGATTGTAGAATCAGGCGGTGTTTTGCTTGGAACTCTTCCACCATCGCCCACCATTTAAACAAAAGACGTATCCAGATTGGCTACTGTAGTCATCCTTATCTGTCATGAAACTAGCATCAGTGTAACCTTTTACACTTAGATGTTTCTCACTTCCATAGATTAAGGACAACTCCTTAGTTCTATTCAGATACTTAAGTATGTTCTTCACAGCAGTCCAGTGTTTCTCACCTGGGTTGGCTTGAAACCTGCTGCACATACTTAAAGCAAAAGCTATATCTGGCCTTGTACATCTCATAGCATACATTATAGACCCTACAGCCGAAGCATAAGGTATATTTTTCATCTTTTCCTGGTCTTCAGATGTCTGAGGACAATCTGTTTTACCAAGTGATGTGCCATGAACCATGGGAATGAACCCTTTCTTGGAGTTCTGCATGTTGAACCGATTCAACACTTTATCAATATAAGTTGTTTGATTTAATGCAATCAAACGCCTTGATCTATCTCTATAGATCTTTACTCCAAGAATGTACTAGGCCTCACCGAGATCCTTCATTTTGAAATTTTTCCTAAGCCATGTCTTACAAGACTCCAGCATAGGAATGTCATTTCCAATGAGAAGTATATCATCCACATACAGAACTAGAAAGACTATTTTGCTCCCACTGAGTTTTCTAAAAACACAAGGCTCTTCTTGGTTTTTCAAGAAACCAAACTCTTTGATTACTTGATTAAACCTTTGATTCCAACTCCTTGAAGCTTGCTTGAGGCCATAAATGGCCCTTTGCAGCTTACAGACCTTCCCAAAACCTTTGGGATCTTCAAAACCTTCAGGTTGTGTCATATACACTTCCTCTTCCAGAATCCCATTCAAGAATGCAATCTTGACGTCCATTTGCCATATTTCATAGTCATACCATGCAACTATGGCAAGGAGTATCCTGATAGATTCAAAAGCCGCTACTGGGGAAAAAGTCTCTTCATAGTCAATACCATGAATTTGAGTGAAACCTTTGCCACCAGTGCTTTGTAAACACTAGGTTTACCATCCATGTCGGTTTTCACTTTGAAGACCCATTTGTTTCGATGGCTCTAGCGCTTTCAGTAAGTCAACCAAGGTCCAAACCTTGTTTTCGTACATGGAGTCTATCTCGGATTTCATGGCTTCGAGCTATTTCTTGGAATCTGGGCTCGCTAAAGCTTGTTTGTAGGTCTCGGGCTCATCATATTCTACAAAGAATATGTTGATATCTGATGTCATGAGATAACCGTATCTCTCAGGAGGGTGAATGTCCCTACTGGACCTACGAAGGGGTATGTCCACATTCCCTACTTCATCGACCTGTCCCCCGACTACTTGCTCATCATTCCTTTCTTGTTGAGGATCAACGGAGATTGGAATGTAAGTAGTGGTGACGAGGTGTGGGATAAGATTCGAAGTGGTTTGTGGCTCTTGAACTTCACCTAGTTCAATTTCTCTCCCACTCTTTCTCTTAGAGACAAACTCGTTCTCTAAGAAGAAAGCATTCCGAGACACAAACACTTTGTTCTCAGAACGGTTGTAGAAGTAATACCATTTGGTTTCCTTAGGATAGCCCACAAAGAAAACCTTTTCAGATCTGGGTGCAAGCTTGCTGTCAGGTAAAACCTTAACATAGGCTTCACATCCCTAAATCTTTAGAAAAGACAAACTAGGAACTCTTCCACTCCATAACTCATCAGGTGTCTTTTCAGAAGCTTTAGTCGGAGTCCTGTTAAGAATGAGCGATGCAGATTCAAGAGCATGCCCCCAAAAGCTAAGTGGTAAAACTGACTCTGCCATCATTGTTCGTACCATATCTAATTGTGTGCGATTTCTCGTTTCAGATACTCCATTGTGTTGTGGTGTTCCTGGAGGAGACAACTGTAAGACAATCCCACAAGTACTTAGATGGTTAATGAATTCTTGGCTCAAATATTCTCCTCCTCGATCTGATCGAAGAGTTTTTATTGTTTTACCAAGTTGATTCTCAGATTTCATTCGAATTCTTTGAACTTTTCAAAAGATTCAGATTTATGACGCATTAGGTAGATATACCCATATCTACTGAAGTCATCAGTAAAAGTAATGAAATAGTAGAATCCTCCTCTAGCATTTGTGCTCATTGGTCCGCATACATCAGTATGTATGAGCCCTAATAAGTCATTGGCCCGTTCACCAGTTCCAGTAAAGGGTGACTTAGTCATTTTTCCCATCAGACATGCCTCACAAACTTCAAACCTTTCAAAGTTTAAGTTTTCCAGAACTCCTGTACTTTGCAGCTTCTGGATGCGATTCTGATTAATATGACCTACCCTACAGTGCCAAAGGTATGTTTCATTTGAGTCTTTTGTTTTAGCCTTTTTGAATTCGATGTGACAAATTTGTTTATCTAAATCTAATATGTAGAGGCCATTCATGCGAATACCCGCACCATAAAAGATTCCATTCTTTGTAAATGAAAAACGACCATTCATAATACTAAAAGAATAACCTTCAATCTCAAGTACAGCTACTGAAATTAAATTCTGACTAATAGTGGGAACAAAATAATAATTATTTAGTTCTAATATAAGTCCTGAAGGTAAAGATAAACTATAAGTTCCTACGAAGACAGCCGCAACTCTTTGCCCGTTTCTCGTAGAGGTTTACTTCATTCTTCACGACTGCCTACTTCTACTTAGGCCCTGTACATTTCCACAAATGTGAGCTTCACAACCGGTATCTAATAGCCATAAAGTAGAAACAGTAAGATTTATATCGATCACATCTATACCTGCTTTGACGACCTTTCCAGTCTTCAGATCATCTAAGTAGGTGGGGCAGTTTCTTTTCCAGTGTCCTTTGCCTTTACAGTAAAAGCACTCTTCATCTAGCTTAGGTCCTGCTTTAGGTTTGGCCGGGACAACAGTTTTGTTCTTGCCTTTCTTACTTGCAGGTCCTTTCTTGCTCTCGTTAGCCTTCTTGAATTTTCCTTTCCCCTTGCTGACCACTAGGACATTCGAGTTAACCTTATGGGTTATCTTAATGTCCCTCTCTGCCGTAACCAACATCGCATGAAGATCCATTAGAGACTTATTATGCCCCTGCATGTTGTAATTCAGCTTGAAGGTGCTGAATCCTTCATGCAGTGAGCTAAGTAGAATGTCAGTAGCTAACTCTGGAGTGTAGGGGAACCCTAGTCGCTCCATGGACTCAAAAAGACCAATCATCTTCAAAACATGGGGCCCAACGGGCTTGCCAATCTCAAGACGGGTGCGAACAATTTGCTCATTGATCTGACATCTCTCAATTCGAGCATGTTCTTGAAACATGCCTTTCAGTTGAGTGATTGTTTCATGTGCCCTTTTGTTTTCAAACTGTCTTTGAAGCTCAGGAGTCATAGTAGCCAACATGATACAGCTGACTTGAACATCATCATCAGAATGACGCTGCCATTTGTCTTTTTCAGCTTGAGTCGCATTTTCTTTGGGTTTGTTCTTCAAGGCTCTTTCTAGAACATATTCTTTCTGCTCTGCCCTAAGGACGATCCTCAGGTTTCGGTGCCAATCAAGGAAATTGGCCCCGGTGAGTTTCTCTTTTTCCAAAAGAGAACGGAGGTTGACAGTGTTATTGGTGAGTGTGTTAGACATCTTTGATTCTGACAAGACATAAAGGTTCAGTTTTAGTTATTATTCATCAAAGAAATTAAACTAATTTTAACTTCAAATTAAAACACTTTATCAACTCTCACTTAGTGTTTTAATTTAACCAAGACCCACAAGACCCATGGCTTCAAGTGGACTTTGGCCCAACAAAACTTGGTCCCATGTTGTCTTTGGTGGATCATCTTATGATCGATCATTCAAAATGACTCTTGGCAAGAAATTTGTATCGAATACAATATTTCTCTTCCTCTGCTCTTGGCCCAAAACTATTTTGATAGCCAATTTGAATTGACCTAGCTCCCACCCTACTTATTAATGATGGACAAATAATTCGCTTTGGCTTTCTTTATTTATCCATCTAAGTGGTGTTTCAGTAGGTTGAGCAATAATTCAATTATGAGAGTAGGTTTTATTATCCTAAGCATGCAATTCTAGGTGAACTCTTTCGAAAAGCATAAAAGGCATAATAAAACATGCAATAACAAAATTAAAGCATAAGTAAAAACCCCTAGTATGGCCACCTAGACTCAATCAACTAATTTAACTAAGCCTTGATAGTCTTCAAGAAAGCCTTCTTGGGTCATGCAACTCCATTGGATGGGCTCCCACTCGAATCACCACCTCCATTGCTGTTGGGCTCCCACTCAATTTGATGTCTCCAAATACAACCAATTTACAATTTGGACCTCACAATTGAGAAATAAACTTAACTGAAATTTTAAATTTAATTTAAAGACGGTACGCAGACCGTATTTCACCCAACCCGGTACGCAGACCGGTAAAACCGACTATCTATGGCCATACTAGAAGCACATGCAAACATGTAATATTGCAAAAAACACATGCTTAAATAACAAATTATAAAGGCATATAAATAATTGCAATATAACACATAAGGAAATAAATACTAATAAAATTTCCTAAAAGGTTTGCATGACTAATAAAGTAAATAAAATCCAAATTTTATCTTAGTTACCTAAACATATTTAGGATTTTATACCTACACATACAAAATAACTTGAATTTCCTAAAATCAAGGAGTCTAAAAGATACTATATCTTTCAAAAATTATTTGCAAGTTTCCTAAACTTTACAAAGTAATAGATTTTATGCCTATTATCTGATTTAGTAATAATAGGATTTAATAATTAATTCCAAAAATTAATTACAAACCCTAAAACACACGAATTCACCAAAACTGCTGGCAACACGGTCCGTGTTGAGCTAACACGGTCCGTGTTGCTTCCCAGTTTCGGTTAATTTCGTGAAGGAAAAACTTAAAAAAAAAAAACTATCGTAAAGCTAAATCAGAAAATTCTACAAAACCCTATTTTGCGAATTTAAACCTATTTCATGTATTGCCTACTGTTTAACAATATTAAACATGATTGTTTCTAAAACATTCAAAATTAAATCGAGTTCATGTTATATTTATTAATTAAACAAACATAAAATCGATTAATTAAAGGCAATAATAACAAAGCATGAAATTTTACAATAAAATATCAGATTTATTATCATGAACATCAAAGATTAAAACTTTCATAAAGATTCAAAATTTTAGGCATAAATCTACTCTAGCATATTCATAATATAATTCAACTATTGACAAAATTAATTATGAATACAAGTACAATACTTTAGCATGCAATTGGTGGCTCTGATACCACTGTTAGGTTTTTAGGTTATCTATTTCCTAAACAGATACAGATTAATTGGCGGAATATTATAACAGTTATAAACAATTAATCATAACAACTGCAGAGGCTTTAGTAACTATACCTGATCGCTAATTCCTGCTGAAGAAGAGGTTGACCTTCCTGATTCCAATGCTAAAACCTTCCTCCAGATTCCAATGCTGAAATCCTCTACTGAAAGGTCCACGCAGCGCTCCAGGAACCCGATTGCTAGATCGACCCGATCGAGACGAATCTCAATCTAAGATGTATGTGAGATAGTTTCAGGAAACTGATAGTTTTCCTGAAACTAGAACAGAGAAGGGAGAGAAGAACTTAGGAAACCACTCTGGTGTTTCTCTAAGAGTCGAAGGTAGATGGTGTGAAATTATCTCTCCCAGAGACCCCTTTATATAGTGTTTAGAAAACCTAGGGTTAGGGTTCAAAACCCTAAAGGGCCGAAAAGGAGCAACGGCGCGATTTCTGGGCTCAACACGGTCCGTGTTGAAACAACACGGTCCGTGTTGGACTCCAGAAAGTCCAAACATTCGGCCCACGGTCAACATGGACCGTGTTGGGTCAACACGGACCGTGTTGACCCCAATTCGGTCCGTGTTGGGCTGATTTTTCATAGAAATCAGTTTCCAACTTTTCTAAACTTGATACAATATCATTTAGGTTACATACATTGTTCCAGGGCACTGACTTGTGTGACCCAGTAGGACCAAATAATATAGCTGTAATTAAAATTATTTAATTACTAATTATAGAGGTCTCTAGCAAGACATATAATTACTATATTACTTTGGTTTAATCTCCGTGTATATCGAACATTGTCGGGACATTCCCAACAGGGATTTCCTACCCCTTTGCAAACGGTGAGCATGATACTCGCCTCCGCATCCAGATGGAGGGACCCTCAGGCTTCATATGGTACTTGGGGGAGAGAGCTACGAGGCAAATCCTGGGTGGATATCCCGACCTTATACCCGAGGATCCTCCAGAGCACATGTTCAAGCCATGGTGCGTCGCTTCGGGTGCATTGGGAAATTGGATTCGCGGCCAAGACTTCGACAACTTTGTGCATAACGTCCCACAAGAGCAATTTGATGAGGAATTTCAATGCTACTTGAGCCGTTTGGTGCCCCAGGTGGTAGGTATCTTCTTCCTTTGGATTTTTCGTTGTGTTTCTGGCTGATTCCTAATCGTAAAGTTTGCAGCTGGGGCCTTATGCTAAGGTCGCTGAGGCGGAGGCTCCACCAGCGAGAAGAAGGATTGGTGGTTTCTTGGAGGTAGAGACTAGCAGTCAATGCTCGACACTCTGAGAGTTTGATCGGAAACTGGTAAGTTTCATGTTGCTTCTTTTTCTCCTTTATGTCATTTATACATGTCTAACCTTGGCCTCATCATCTTTCAACTAAGATGGGATGTCTTCCGTCAAGTGACCAAGGAGTAGAGTACTATGTTGAAGCACATTGACCGGGCATTTACCGGCTTAGGCAGGTATCGTGGGAACACCACCAGAAGGGCTGATGTGGAGGCCGATGCAGAGTCCGTTCCTCGGGATCCCCCTCGGCGTTCTTCTACAGGGGTCCCTCGTACTAAGCCCCCACGTCGCTCTTCGGCAGGGGAGTGTTCTTCCCGGGGCCGATCTCGAGAAGAGGTTGGTGGATCCTCTCGTCCTCCCCTAGCAGTTGTGCCAGAGGGTCGCGGCAAGGGCATCATGATCGAGGGTCATCATTCAATTGGGTCCCATCATAGCAGATCTGGCAATAGAGGTTGCCGTCCTATAGAAGAGGACATGGCTCAAATGTCCTTGGAGGAACAACTTGGCCAAGGGGGGTCACATCACAGTGTTTGGTATGGTGGCGATACCCAACCTCATTCCTACTGTGTGGAAGATGCTTCGGAGTTGAGTGCTACCAACCGGCCTTCTCATTCTCGCCGCACTCCGGCTTCATTGCGTTCTACTCGTCGTAGTCGCGAGATTGTGGTGAAGGACCATGATTCAGGTGCGTTCGTAGGGTATCCTGGCGGTCAAGTCCTAGCGGATGACGCTACTTCACGTCCTGCACCATATGATACCTCCTCTTTTGGCTCTGGCTCATATTCTGCTGGATAGCCAGTCCCGACCCCTAGAATGGGTCCTTCATGGCCTACGAGTGCGCAAGAGTGGTCTGTACCCCAACATTCTTGGCTAGGAGGATCTACCTCTTCTGGTTGGCCAGCCCCCGGTTACAGAACTGGTCCTGTATGGCCTACCCCTTCTGTTGAGTGGCACGTTCCTGACCATTCGTGGCTGGCCAGTTCGCAAGAGCATTCCGAGGTTCCCTTGTCTGGGCCACCGCAGATGGCTCCTGGTTCTGACTACTATTCTTGGGACACCTATTTCGGCACGGCTGGTGCCTCCAACGCTGGGACTTCTCATGCTGGTGCTGACCCAGTTGAAGACAACGGCGACTCGGGCTCCCTGTGGTGATCAAACTGATGACAAGCAAAGACCCTATGCATTTCTAAACTTTTTTGTTATGCAGGACTAACTTGTACTCTCACTTTTTTTTATTTATTTATTTTAATGCAAGACTCTTACGAATTTTATTTCTTACTTTATATGCAAGACTTGGTGAATGCACGATTTTATTTTATTAATGCATATCTGAACGACTTTCTACATGGCGAGATTAATCCCAACTTAATCTCCCTTCCCCAAAAAAGAAAATAAAAGAAAAGAAAACAAAAACCTAAGTGTCAAAGTAAACTCGAGCAATGAAAATTTTGGAACCCAACACCATTGGGTCAATGTCCAACACATTAAAATTACACGAACGGGCCAATTCAATTCCAGGGCCCAAATATAATCAGAAATGGGTGGGCTGAGTCGCTGAGAAGTGGCTCATGTTGATAGAAAACTCGCGCGCGCACGCGGATCTAGGCACATCAAAACCCGTGCGGATTTTTATACTGTGTTTCTTTTTTTTTTCTAACCGTTGTAAATGGGCTAAAATCATGGGATACGGAGGGCAACGGCTATGTGATCGTTGCTGGTTGCAATTTCTCCATTTTTGATCATGAATAGAGGTGTATAAATACCCCATGTTATGCATATAATCATCACTACTCATCACTACTTCCAAGCCTTCATCACATATTCTCCTAAAACTCAAAGAAAACTTCCCGGTTCTCATGGCATTCGAGAAGAAACTTGCAACTTGGATGAGCACCTTGTCCAAAGAAGAGAAGAAAGAGCTCGGAAGATACAAGTTAACGAGCTTGATGAGTCTTCGACAAGTGAGGATTAACCACGATTTTCTCCGTGCGTCGGAGACTTTTTAGGATCCGAAGATGCATGTCTTTCGCTTTGCGTGGAAGGAGTTATGTCCACTTCCGGAAGAATGGTCCTCCATCCTAGGGACAAATCACTTTGCTCGCCCACGTCGCCTCCAACACCAATGGACATCCCTAAGCAATACAAGGAGCTCTTATGTCTTCCTTCTCGGTTCATCAAAAGTGCAATATTCGGTGAAAAGGTACACTTCCAAACCATAGTTGAATATTTTCAATCTCCCGATACCTTGGAATACGGTCCTGTGATACGAGTGCGAGCGCTCGTATTATGTCTCCTTGGCGAGTTTTGTTTTCATCATGGCGGCTAAAGAACCGGACCGGCGAATTTGATCCAAATCGTCGATGACATGTCTCGAGGCTACAATCCCGTGCCTCTAATGTTAGCGGAAACCATGATGGGCTTGGATGATCCGAATCCAGAACATGACTTTCGAGGAAGCCCGTTGCTACTACAGGTATTTCACTCTCCTTTTCATCCCTGCCTGATTTCTGCCTCTACTGTCTGCAAAACCCGCGCGGGTTTTGTTCTTTTTATTTTGGTTAGTTTGGGGATAATTGGCATGCAATCTAACCCTGGCTAACTGTTGTGCAGATGTGGTTAATGGAGCACTTGGGTCTCATTGAAGAACCCCGGACTTCATCGGCGTTGGCGAACTATTGTCAAAGAAAGAGGAAATATACCGACCTTGGCTCGGTAACAGAATGGATCGCATTCTTGAAGGAGCCTCGGGAGATCTTATGGTGGATCGAATGGTGGAACATTTCCGAATATGTGTCTCATGATTTCCACAATGCCTACGTGTGTCTTGCCGGTTTGACACACATGACCTTTTATTTTCCGGCGCGAGTGAAGCGCTAGATGGGTTGCAAGTAGAACATTCCTAAGCTCCTGTGTGAGACTCCTGATCTGTTGAAGCTTCGAGGCTCGCTGATTGAGTCGTGGTTGAAATACTGGGAGAGAAGGCGAACTCTCAAAGCCTCTCCAAAGATACACATGTCTCATATTGCCGATGCTGACTACCATGGGTGGCTGATTGCTGCTGTTGAATCTCGCCGTACTGGTGAAGCGAGAAGGAGACAAGCATCTGCAAAAGAAAGACTAGGTCCTCATACATCGGTAAAGGACCGTCTGGGCGTGAGAGACTCGATGAAAGATAGACTCGGCCCGAGAGTGGAGGCACGAAAACCAGGCAGGCGGGCCTATAAGCCCAAAGACAAAGAGAAAGCTCTTAACAAACCAAGAGACACAGATATTGACCATGAGACAACTGGCGAAGTAGAGAAAGTGAAGCAAGATTAGAAGATGGACTGAAATGAAGGAACTGAAACTGCTTTGCCAGAATAGTCTTTTATTTAATTATGCCTTTTAAATTTTCTTATGTTACAAGTAGTGTACTTGCATTATTGATTAATAAAGAAGAAACATTGTACACAATTATTGTGTTCTTGCAAACTTTATTCTCCTTATAAGTATTTGTTAAATATATCCCAAGTGTCTGAAAATTGGTTTTCCAGTTGCTTGGTTATATTAAGCATAGTATCGCTTGAGTTGATCCAAATTCGTGGGCTGAATTATATCTTCTCCATCCATAGTAGCAAGCCGAGCTGCCCCTCCTGGCAAAATGTCCTTAATCATGTAAGGACCCTTCCAATTAGGTGCAAATTTTCCCTTTGGATCTTGTATAGGTGCCCTCATCTCCTTAAGCACCAAATCACCTACTTGAAGCGAACGACTTTTCACCTTCTTATTAAAAGCACGAGTGATCCTATTTTGATATACTTGCACATTATGCAGTGCCCTTAATCGCCTTTCATCCATCAACAATAACTCCTCAAACCTTGCCCTAGCCCGTTGTGCTTCTGGTAATTGACTTTCGGCCACTATTAGTAGCGAAGGGATTGCTACTTCAATTGGTAAGACTGTTTCCATCCCATATACCAAGGAATATGGTGTTGCACCCGTAGTAGTTCGTATAGAGGTCTGATATCCCCATAGGGAAAATGCTAATTTAATCAGGCCAATCCTTATAAGTGACAACCATTTTCTTAATGATTCCAGCCACTGTCTTATTGGCCGCTTCCACAGCTCCGTTAGCTTGAGGCCAGTATGGCGAAGATCGGTGATGCTGAATTTTGTAAGTGGTGAGCAAAGTTCCCACTTCCTTCCGAAAATGGCTTCCATTGTCACTAATGATCTCATGAGGCACTCCATATCGACATATAATGTTTTGAAGGATGAATTTGGCCACTTGCTTGGATGTGACCTTGGCAAAAGCGGCTGCCTCTACCCACTTAGTGAAGTAATCGATGGCGACCAATATGAACTCTTGGCATTTGTGACACTTTCGAACGAACTCTAAGCAATCTGCCTCCATAGTAGACCAATAGTAACCAGCCCTTTGAATCTTCTTTACCAGCATACGTCCATTCATGTGGGGACTACACTCTCCTCCATGTACGGTGGCCATGACTTCATTGGCGCTCTTAGCATCGATGCATAATATATTAATGCTCGTAGGTGATTTCTTGTAAAGGCGATCTTGGATCAAGCAGTATTGTGCTGCTAGAGATCTAACCGCTCGCTTTCCTCGAGCATCCAACTCAGCTGGATATTCTCCTTTCCGAAGAAAATTGTATATGTCATGGAACCATTCCTCAGTTTCTTCCTCTTGTGCCTCCATGTTGCAAACATATGTGGGTTCAGACTGTCGCTCTACTACTACTGGTAATTGGAGCGTGCCTGATGGTATTGATATCATTGAAGACAACTTGGCTGAGGTATCAACTAACTCATTGTGATCTCTTGAGAGGTATTGGAAGTTGATTTGCTCAAATTGGTCAGCAAGTCCTAAGAGCTTCTGTTGGTATGCCATAAGACATTCATTCCGGACCTTCCACGTATTTTTAGCCTGATTAATGATGAGGCTAGAGTCTCCGAAGAATTTTATGTCACGTATTCCCAAGGCCAATGCAGCTTGTAAGCTCTTGATGCATGCTTCATATTCGGCGGCGTTGTTAGTAGCATCAAAGTCCAACTTCACAGAATCAGAGACATGTGCACCTTCTGGAGAGATCAGTAGTACTCCTACTCCGCAGCCCATTTGATTGGAAGCTCCGTCGAAATACATTTCCCATGTTATCTCGTCAGTGAAGAATACATCCTCATCTGGGAATTCTAAGTGAGTGCTTGGAGGTTCCTGTGATGGTGAAGCAGCTAGGAAATCTGAAACAACCCGTCCTTTGATGGATTTCTGAGGGATGTACTGGAGATTGAACTCTAAAAGCATGACCACTCATCGAGCAATGCGATTTTTGATGGTAGGTTGCTCCATGATGAATTTTATTGGATTATTCTCAGCTATGACATATACTGTATGTGAAAGCATGTAATGCATTAACTTCTTGGTGGCCCATACTAGTGCAAGAGCCATTTTCTCTATGTCTGCATATCGACTTTCATAGTCCAAGAACTTCTTGCTCAAGTAGTAGATGGCGCTCACTTGACCTCTAACCTTCTGAGCCAGCATAGCCCCCATTGTAGAGCTAGTCACAGTAAGGTAAAGGAGTAGAGGCTCATCTGGTACTGGCAGCATGAGGACTGGAGAATGTTGCAAATACTCCTTGATTTTGTCAAAGGCCGCTTGACATTGATCGTCCCATTCTATTTTGCTTCCTTTCTTTAGCTTCTTGAACAAAGGTTCACAAGTCATGGTGAGCTTTGAGATGAACCTGTTGATATATTGAACTCGTCCTAGGAAGCCTCTGATATCTTTTTCTGTCCTGGGAGGTTGCAGCTCTTGGATAGCCTTTATCTTTGAAGGATCAACTTCAATGCCTCGTTGGCTAATCACATAACCCAGCAGCTTCCCAGAGGTAACACCGAAGGTGCACTTTGCTGGATTAAGCCGCTTTGATGAATTTAGCGAAGTCGCAAAAAGAACTTGCGAAGGTTAGGAATGCGCTCCTCCCTTGTTTTGGACTTAAAAATCATGTCATCCACATAAACCACTACCTCTATGTGCATCATGTCATGAAGTAGGGTGTTAGCAGTTCTTTGATATGTTGCTCCAGCATTTTTGAGACCGAAAGGCATAACCACATAACAGTATGTTCCCCATGGCGTAGTGAATGAGGTTTTCTCCATGTCTTCTTCTGCCATTTTAATTTGATTGTAACCGGCATATCCATCCATAAAGGATAGGAGCTCATGTCCACAAGTGTTATCCACTAACACATTGATGTGAGGTAAAGGGAAACTATCCTTGGGACTAGCTTTATTGAGGTCTCGAAAGTCCACGCACATGCGCACTTTCCCATCTTTCTTGGGCACCGGAACAATGTTAGCAATCCATTCAGGATGTTGGACTGCTTTGATGAATTTAGCGTTAAGCTGCTTGATTACTTCCTCCTCAATCCTCTTAGCCCATTCAGGCTTGATCCTCCTAGCCTTTTGTCGAACCGGTTTTGCATTAGGAAGCAAAGGTATGGTGTGCTCCGTAATTTCCCTGTCAATCCCAGGCATGTCCTCGTAGGACCATGCGAAAACGTCCACAAACTCTTTGAGAAGCTCCGTGAATGCTACCCGTTCTTCCGCTGTGAGTGAACTACCTAACTTCAACTCCCGAGGTTGCTCTTCTGTGCCCACGTTTATGGTGATGGTGTCTTCCAACACCGCCATTTTATGCTCATGTTCATTAGAAAATTGTTTTAAGGGTTCATTAAATTCCAGATTATTATTGGCGCAGCAGTTCAGGGAAGAGGGGAAAGAAGAATCAAAGTAAGCAGAAAGGTTCATCTTATTGAATGCAGAAAAGAATACATCGCCAACAGACTCAAGACCAGACTCACTTGACTCTAGACCCTTAAGACCTAACCTTATGTTCTTGGGAACAGACTCTCCTACAGATAAAGCAAAATTATTCTCCTCAGCATCGGCCCACGAGACCGCCTTAACTTATCCGTCTTCAGTAATCATGGAACTTGGATCGAAGCTTGGGTTGGACAAAGAAGCAACAACAGCATCAGCTTCAGACTTCTCTTGGACGGCTTCTTGTCCAAATAGCATGCAAAAAATGTTACTCCCATCAAGATGAGTCCATTCTAATGGAGGCTGTTTGTCCCGAGCGGGAACAAAGACAGTAGCCATATTAATGGAGCAATCATCGAAGACTTCCAATCCAGCAACTTGAATTCCCTTGTTCTTCAGGTAAAAGGGCTCAGGGAACCCATAGTAGGGGAAGTCATCACCTTCCCTAACAATTTCCCATTCAGAGTAAGTGGATAGAGCTTCATCTGAAATAAAGTGGGAGGATTATCTATCCTCTTCTGTTCAGTTATAGCCATCTTTGCGAGCCTAATCTCCTTCTCAGTTGGCTTGCAGCCTAAGCCGAACCTTCCCTTCGGCTTGAATATCTTGAAAACAAGCAGAATTTTGTTCTTCGGATTCTTGCCCAGTGGCATTCCAGGGAAATAACCTTGTTTCTTGAGCATAGCATGTTCATGGGGATTTGAGTAGGGATCGAAGTCAAAAGGTGCTTCATCCTGGCTCATCATCGCCACAAGCTCAAAATTGTGGAGTTCTTCATCCATTGAGTTGTGCTCCACTTCAAGAGTTGACTGTTTAGGAGTGAAAACAACATTGATAGATCCTCCCGAGATCGTGATCACTTGACCTTGAACCAGCATTTTCACCTTTTGATGTAGAGTGGATGCTATAGCGTTACATTCGTGAAGCCATGGCCTCCCTAATAGTAAATTAAAAGAGGCAGGAATGTCTAGCACCACAAATTCCACGTTTCGAATGACGCCGCCAGTAGTGATTGACAACACTATAGATCCGACTGATTTCCGAGGCGAATTGTCATATGCCCTTAGTTGTACACCGTTCTAAGCCAAGTGTTGTTGTTGAACTCCTAAATTTTGCGCCGTCCTCCAAGGGCACACATTTACAGTTGAATCGTTGTTAACCAGAACCAGTGGGATAGTTTTGTTGGAGCATTGCACTGTAAGATACAAGGCTTTGTTGTGAGATGCTCCTCCTTGTGGCAGATCTTCAATCCCAAAAGTAATCATCTCCTGTTGGTTAGTAACATGAGTAACCAATGACTCGGGAGTTGTCGTAGGGGATACCGTGAGGGCTGTAAGAGCATCCAACATCTTCTGTCTATGAGCATGTGACGTCATATGAGTTTCCATATGGTAACCTCTGCCCTTGTTTTTTTGAGTTAAGAAAGAAGAGGATGATCAGGGGAGACCTGATTTTCATTGACAACCGTTGGTGTTGGATTAGGAACAGTCACTGGGGTGGTGTTGTTCCTATGGTTGTGGCGGCCAGACCGAGTAAGAAATGCCACATCATCTGGTTCATCCTTCTCCATCCATTCTGTCTCAGAATGCTCATGCTCATCATCTTCATCACTGTCCCAGATTCCATGGATGAAAAGACCTTCAGGAAAACCAACTACTTCGGGGACAAGTTGGCATGTTTCTACAATAAAAGCAGAGGGATCGAAGCTGAAATCCCCGTAGAAAATAGCATTTGCATGCTCAGGCATAGGATTACTTTGATTGTTAGGTTTCTTGGCAGCTTTTGGCATTGGTAATGTTCTGTTAGGATCGAAGAGTACTCAAGCAAAACACAAACAATAGGAAGTAATAGCGGAAAAGAAATAAGAAATTTGACACCAGGATTTTAACGTGGAAAAAACCCAAAGCGGGAAAAAAAACCACGGAATCGATGCACTAGTAATATGAGGATTACAAACAAGGTTGTGTTTCTCTCTATCTCACTTGATCTCAGGGATACAAAATAGGGAGAACCTGAACCCCTATATATACTAGAGAAACATAAGAGGAACTAGGGTAACAATAACTGAAAACCCTAAAAAACTTGCCGCTCAAAAATATAACACACATATGGGCCTTTGGACGAAGCCCATCAAGGTAACGCAGCCTGCGTTTTCTTCCTTCTTCATTCCTCAGTTTGGTCTTCACACCCAACAATCTCCCACTTGGAGACCAAACCTTGACCATCCTCAACTTTCACAACAAGTTCTCCTAGTGCATCGACTGACCTCCTCATTAGTCAGAGAGGCCTACTGAGGCCATACAGAGCCTCAGTTTCCCAACATCCACTGGCTTGGTTAGCATGTCAGCCGGGTTCTTACTGCCTGCGATCTTCTCGAGCTTCACTTCACCACTTTCCACCAATTTTGGAATGAAGTGATATCTCCTTCTAATATGCTTTGTCCTTGAGTGTAACACCGGATTTTTCGTTAGTTGAATGGCACTCTAACTGTCACAATGAAGAACACCATCCTGCCCCTGGTCAAGAACCTCCAAGAAATCCTGCAGCCATATCATTCCTTTGCCTGCCTCAGACAGGGCAATATATTCTGATTCTGTAGTTGACATAGCAATGCACTTCTGTAATCTTGACATCCAACTGATTGCCGAGCCACCAAGAGTGGACACATAGCCTGTTGTACTCTTACTCGTATCGAAATCCCCACTCAAATCAGCATCTACATAACCTTTCATATCAAGGTTAGTTCCGCCAAACATAAGACAATAATGAGAGGTACCTTTCAAATACCTCAACAGCCATTTCACAGCTTCCCAGTGTGATTTTCCCGGACCGGACATGAAGCGCGGCACCGCTCCCACTGCAAAAGAAATATCCGGTCTCGTGCAGACCATGGCGTACATCAAGCTCCCAACTGCTGAAGTATAAGGAACTCTAGCCATGTATTCTTTCTCCTCCTTGGTTCTGGGTTGTTGTTCTTTAGATAATTTGAGATGATTTGCCATAGGAGTGCCCCTAGGTTTTGAATCAGCCAACTGAACCTCTCTAGCACCCTGTTGATGTAGTCCTACTAAGACAGCCTCAAAACTCCTTTGTCCCTGTCTCTAGTAATCCTCATGCCAAGGATTTGATTTGCAACGCCCAAATCCTTCATCTCAAACTCTTTGGACATCCTCTTCTTAAGCCCGATAATCTCCTTCATGCTTGCTCCTACAATCAACATATCATCCACATAGAGAAGTAGAATAATGTAAGAGTTAGGAAGGCTCTTATAATAACAACATTGATCCTTATCACTGCTCTTGAACCCATTGTTGCACATGAAGGTGTCAAACTTGATATACCATTACCTTGGAGCCTGTTTCAACCCATATAGACTTTTTCGAAGTCTACATACCAAGTGTTCCTTCCCTAGAACTTCATATCCATCAGGTTGCTTCATATACAAGTCCTCCTCCAAATCTCCATGCAAGAAGGCTGTTTTTACATCCATCTGCTCCAGATGTAAATTTTCCACTTCAACCATACTAAGGACAATTCTAACAGTGGTTAGTTTCACAACAGGAGAGAAAATCTCGTTATAATCAATACCTTCCTTTTGTGAAAATCCCTTAGCCACTAATCGAGCCTTGTACCTCACAACACCATTAGGCTCATTCTTTTCTGAAAACCCATTTATTCAACAAGGCTTTCTTTCCTGCAGGCAACCTGGTTAGTTCCCAAGTTTTGTTTTTCTCGAGTGAGGCAATCTCATCATCTATTGCCTGCCCCCACTTGGAACGATCCTCAACCTGCATAGCTTCAGTATAGGATTCTGGCTCACCAGCATCTGTCAGTAATAAATAATGCAAAGATGGAGAATATCTTTCAGGTGCATTACCTCTGGTAGCCCTCATGGATCTCCTCATAGTGGGTAGTGGAGTTTGTTCATCATCACTAGAGCTTCCAGCCAACTCTAGTGGATCAGGTTCTTCAGCAGCCTGATCAGTAGTCTGTGGAACTTCTTGTGATGCCTCTGTCTCCATTGTTTTCCTCTCCGGTGCACCATCAAAAAACTTGACAGTTTCTGGCTCCATCACCTTTGCTCCCACTAACTCCTTGTTTCCCGAGTCACTTGATGCCTGCCAGTCTTTATATAACAGATTTTCATTAAAGACTACATCACAGTGTCTCAACATCTTCTTACCATCCCACAGCCTGTATCCAAAAGCATCAGTCCCATAGCCAACTAAAAAACACTTCTTGGACTTAGGATCCAATTTATCACGCTTGTCAGGATCAGCCATCACATAAGCAGTACAACCAAAAATACGAAGAAAGGAGTAATCAACTTTCTTACCACCCCATACCTCCTCAGGTACCTTCAAATCTAAAGTAACCGACGGACTCCTGTTGATTAGGTATGTCAGAGCCATCGCTTCGCCACATATATTTGGGCAGTCCAACATGAATCCTCATGCTCCTGGCTCTCTCGTTCAGAGTCCGGTTCATCCTCTCTGCTATTCCATTCTGCCGTGGTGTCCCGGGAACGGTTCTTGAGTAATCTAATGCCGTTCTGTTCGCAATATTCCACGAACTCCTTCTTTTCATACTCTCCTCCATTATCTATCCTCAAACACTTCACCTTCAACCTAGTCTGTGTCTCAACCTGTGCTTTCCACTTTAAGAAAACACTGAACACATTAGATTTATTCTTCAAAAAATAAACCCATACCTTTCGACTGTGATCATCAATGAAGGTGACATAATATTGAGCACCACCCATGGAATTGACTGGCGCAGGCCCCCACACATCTGAATGCACCAACTCCAACTTCTCTGGTTTCGGTTCCCTGCCAGTTTTGGTGAAACTAACTCTCTTCTGTTTACCGAGGACACAACTCTCGCAGAGTTCCATATCTTCGGTTTTTAGATTCTCCAAAACACCCTTTGAAGCTAGAATCTTCATGCCCTTTTCACTCATATGATCAAGCCTGCAATGCCATAAACTAGAACAAGAAGTAGTATTGACATTAGAAATCATGTTAGCGCTATCCCTTGTGGAGTACAATGTACCGGATCTCAATCCCTTCGCCACTACCATAGCACCTTTCACAATCTTCCATTTTCCATTACCAAACCCTGCAGAATAGCCCATCTCATCAAGCTGATTAACAGAGATTAAATTCCTTTTAATATCTGGAATGTATATGACATCCTCCAACTTCCAAAGACCACCATTAGCAGTCTTAATTGTCACGTCTCCTCTACTTGTTATCTCATAATATTTGTTATCAACAAGATAAACCCTGCCAAAATTTCCACTCCTGAAATTACAAAATAACTCCCTGTTTGAAGAAACATGAAAGGATGCGCCAGTATCAACAATCCAAGACTCCTCAGGACTAGACACACTCAAGACAAGTGCTTCACAGAGATCTTCAGCAAAGTTGACTGAGTCACGGTCATTGTTACCCTTCCACTTCTTAGGTTTAGGGCAATCCCTCTAAAAGTGACCTTTATCCCCACAACCATAACACACAACATTGCTCATGTCCCTAGGCCTGCTTTTACCCCTGGACTTCGACCATCCCCTGGAATTACCAGAATTCTTATTGGTCTTCCTACCCCTGACACTTAACGCAATTCCCGAAGATTCCTCGCCGGAATTCTTCCTGCGAAGACCCTCATTAAGCAATACAGACATGACATCATCAAATTTCATCTCACAAGATCCTTAGCACTACTAAAAGCGATAAGGGTTCTCCAAGACTCAGGCATAGAAGATAATAATACGCAAGCCCTAACATTCTCAGGAAAAGCCATCTTTACTGAAGCAAGTTGCGATAAAATTTTAGTAATCTCATTAATATGATTAGCCACATCCCCACCTTCAGCCATCTTACAGCTGGTTAATTTAGTGAACAAATATACCTTATTTGCTGCACTAGGCTTCTCATACATATTCTCCAGTGCCTTCAGCAATTCCTTCGTTGTCTTTTTCTCCATGACGTTAAACATGAAGTTCCGAGCCAATGACATCCTGATTAGGGACATCGGCTGTCGATCCATCAGATCATATTCAGCCTGCTCCATCTTTTCCGGCTTCTCCAGCAGCGGAACATGCAGCGACTTTGCATACAGCAGATCCTCAATCTGCAACTTCCAGTAGGTAAAGTCGGATCCATCAAACTTCTCTATTTCATACTTATCTCCTGCCATTGTTTGAAAGCGAGTTCTCTTTCACAAACCCTAAAAGCTCTGATACCAGTTGTTAGGATCGAAGAGTACTCAAGCAAAACACAAACAATAGTAAATAATAGCGGAAAAGAAATAAGAAATTTGACACCAGGATTTTAACGTGGAAAAAACCCAAAACGGGAAAAAAACCACGGAATCGATGCACTACTAATATGAGGATTACAATACAAGGTTGTGTTTCTCTCTATCTCACTTGATCTCAGGGATACAAAATAGGGAGAACCTGAACCCCTATATACACTAGAGAAACATAAGAGGAACTAGGTTAACAATAACTGAAAACCCTAAAAAACTTGCCGCTCAAAAATATAACACATATGGGCCTTTGGACGAAGCCCATCAAGGTAACGCAGCCTGCGTTTTCTTCCTTCTTCGTTCCTCAGTTTGGTCTTCACACCCAACATGTTCCTGCCCTAATCATAACTTCTATTTTGTTCCTGAGAGTCCAGCATTTCTCAGTGTCATGCCCTCGTCAATGGTGATAGCGGCAAAATTGGTTGGCATCCCAGTTTCTGCCTTTGATTTCTGGCTCTTTTTTCGGTAAGGGAAAAACCAAGATACCCTTCTTGACCAGACGGTCGAGAGCCTGAGAGTAAGGGACATCCAATAGAGTATAGGTCTCGTACTTCGGCACATAAGGCCCCTTGCGCTGGATAGAGTTAGTCTCCATAATCTTAGGAGGGTGGCTAGCGGCACTAGTGGCCCTCTTGTTGCACCTGGACCCTTTCCATCCAGGCGAAGTGGTTTATCATGTTGCATCACCTCTAGTGGACACAGATGTCCTTTAGGTAGTTAAAATCTTTAACGACATGGTACCCCAAATGTTTGGAAAGACTGTTCTTGAGTCCTTGCTTAAAGGTAGATAACTGCAAGCGGAGAGGAATTGTCTCATTGTTGTGGGACAATTTTGTATGCCATCTTTCAAAGTAATCCATAAAGGATTCATCTTCTCGTTGCTTTATGGCGGTTAGGTCATCCACCGTAGCTTGCTTCTTCTGGATGTGGGTGTAATGGTGGATAAAAGCCTTGAACAATTCACTCCAGTTGGCTTTGATTTGAGGGGATAATGCATGATACCATACCTTTGCTTCGCCATCTAGAGTGGATGGGAAGACGGTAGAATATAAGTCAACATCAATCCGATTTAAAGATGTCAACCTCATGAACTCCTCAACGTGATGAATAGGGTTCTCAGAAGGTTTGAACCTAATATTTGGCACTTCAACTTTGTCAGCTATCTTCAGAGTTGGCTGAACAGGCAATGGAACCTCCAAGTATTTTTCAGCAAAGGCCGGCACAGAACTCATTGCTTTGGTGAGGCTTTCTAGCTTCTGCTCAAGGGCTTTAACAGCGGGGTCCCTTGTAGGTTTTGACACTTCAGGCGTGTTAACCTTAGCCTTAGATATCCCTATTCCTCCAGAGTCTGAGAATGTCTTGATGATTTCAGGTTCAGACTCATATCCTTGCACTTCTTCGTCATCCTCTTCAACATTCAGCCCTAACTTGGTGTTGATCTTAGTGATGGCCTGCAGCATACCATCCATCACTTGTTGTTGTTCGCTCAGCCTTTTTACTCATCTTATGTTCCTGCTCTAGGGTATTAGCGAACACAAGTCCTTGCATTTTGGTGTAGAGCTCGTCCATATGCTTCGTGATGTTGGATTCGGTGCTTTGGATCGGGACTTCTTGGAATCGCTTTCCAGACATGATGCAGTCGCTAGTTGCAGATGGATTGTAATGTGGGTTCGGAATCAAACGACCAGTTCGTGGATCTCGAATGCGGGCTCGAAGTCGATCACCAATGATGCCTGCATGGAAATTCAAAGTTAAAACACTCGATGACATACTCTGACACGTACTACCCGATGCATGCATGCCCTAAAAGACCTATATGATCCTAACTGACTCGACACATATATGCTGACGCAAAGGACTCACCCACTTTTCGGGAGTGCATGACCTACCTCTATATGGACCTATGGAAAGAACATTATAAAGGGCCGAATAAAGTCAAATATAACGAGCGGGACATAAATTGATAGGTTCAAGTCAGTGTTTCTCAATTCGGATGGGCCCAAACCATAGGCCGGCCGTTTTAAGGAGAATCCGTAACTTGAACTAGCAACTTAGACAGATCAAGCCACAATGACTATTATGCGGACTATAATAATGCTTAACAAGACTGACTATTATGCCGTTTTAAGGAAAATGGATATTGCAAAGGATTAAATAAAGTTAACAATAAGCGAGTCATAATTAATTTATAGGTTTAATCAACAAATCCAATATGGTTGGGCCTAACAACGGGCCGACCATAAATGCGGTTAACTCATAATTAATTAAATCGACAAATTAATTTTCTCGAGCTTAGTGACTATTAATTATGCAATCTAAAACGCTATCCATTAACTTTGTTAGACTTTTTTTAATTAATTTTTTTTGGACCTTTCGTTAAGAGAATTTTGTAAAGGGCCATATAATATCATCAAAGGTGAATCGATTTTTATTTGTTAATTAAAATAATTACCCTTCAAGCATAAATGGGCCCTTCCACTTGGTCTAACCATGATGCCCTTTGGGTAATTATTCCAATTAATAAATAATCGTTTTCTCAACCCAATGAATTTTACATGGACTAGAACAAAACCTCTAAACTAGGGTCGACTCTAAAACAAAAGAAAAGGGAGAGGAAGGGGTACACATAGCACATAGCATACACATGAGGGGATACCCTAAACCAATGCTCTATGTTCATGGATTTTTCTATGGTTGGATTACATGGCCTACCGCACGTTTTCATCTCCGTGCTCCATACCCTAGGGTAAAGAGTGTGAGGTATTTCTCAAAGAACTTCAAGGAAGCCCTATGAGTGTAACGCGAGGAGAGAGGGGACCAAATGCTTGGTGATGTAGGGTGCATCCCACAAGTAGTGGCCCGCCCGCTCTTGAGGGAATCACCTAGGTATAACTTATCCGTCGCCTTTGTGCTAACGTGTCAAAAGACGCGATTAGTGGCCCGGTATGCAAAGGATGCCTAAAAAAAATTATAAAATCGCGAAAATAATCAACTTCTCCCTTTTACAATTTCAAATTAATTCGATTTTTTCAAGTTTTACCCTCTTTTTAAGTTTAAGTCCCCAGTGGAGTCGCCAATCTGTAGGACCCCGGGAAAAGGGGGCACCCCCTTTTCTCCGTGATGCGCTACTTAAACGATCGGGAGCCGACTAAGGTTGGGCCGTCCCTTTTAAATAAGGATATTTTTTAAATAAGGATATTTTTAAATAAGGATATTTTTTATTTTATGAAATTCGTTTTGGGGGTGGTGAAGTTTTATTTAATTAATATACAAATCCGTTTTTATTATTTAAATATTTGAAATTACGCCAAAAATATATTAAATATAACTTAAAACCGGCCCAAATAACAAACTCAGGCCCAAAAGAAAGCAACCGGACCGCCAAGAACTGTCAAAACCCGCGCGGGTTTTGACTGGACTTGGGTTGGGCCGTCCACTTTCCTGGGCCAGAGAAAAATGAGTTAGAAACAGTAAAACCCATGCGGATTTTATAGTTTCATGGCCCATTTTCTCTCGAATTTAGCCTTAATGTGATAAATGGGAAATGTTAAGTCATTTTTAAGTATTTTTAGTGTAAATTCCAATATTAAATAATTAAACAGATTATAAAAATAATAAAAAGAGTCGCCATCCGATTTAAGGAAACCGACAAACCATAAAATTAAATATAACTCCGGTCTACGAAACCCGACTCTAAGTCCGGAGGTAAGGTTACGAATTCGAGAATTATAAGAAATCTCGAATTCGCCTGTTAGAAAACAGACTCTACTAAAATCGACATTAAAATGAAAATAGAGCGGGGAGAAGTTTAATTAATTTCGCAACTTTATATTCTTAACATGCATTATAAAAACGAGGTTTTTATTTACAAAATATGCACAAGTAATGGAAATGAAATACGAATTACATAATTAAAATAACAATAACGAAAGAAACATAGGGCGAACCTTGTTGGTTTAGGAATCCGAATGCGCCGATCAAAATCTTGACTTCCTTTGACTTGGTGGATGAAAGGATGAGTATGAGGATGATAGAAGGGTGATATGTGGATAATGATGTGATGAGAATTTGGTAGAGTAAGAGGATGATAATAAGAGAATGGATAATAAAGAGAGTTTAAGAGAGTGTAGGTAGGATTATGATAATAGTTGGTGAAAATAAATGGAATGGAGGAAAGGTATTTATAGGTGATGAGGGTAGTGTTTAGGATGGTAATGGAGGAAGACACATCCCAACAATCATGCCCCTATCCCCATGCAATCACCAAGTCAAGCTTTAGGGTCAACACACATGGGCTAATATCATGAGATAATGATCAAAGTTTTTTGGCGCCGGATTTTTGAATATAAAACCCGCGCGGGTTTTATAATCCTTACACATGGATTGCTGACGTAGGCATGCAAAACGACGCGCTTAGGCCTTAGAAAACCCGCGCGGGTTTTGAAGTGCCTAAGCCAGGGCGCGCCTTGGGCCTATCCTGGTTCTAGGCCGTCCTCTTCAACTAAAACTCATGCGGGTTTTAATGTTTGTAATGGGCCGACTTAATTTGAATTGTTTGCATTGTTTGCTGCATTGGCCCAATGATGTATCCGACTCTTTTGACAAGCCGAAATTATATTGATGCAAATCCCGGTGTCTACAGGATCGGCCCCTAGACATTTTCGGGTACCCGAATTACCCGAAATTAAATTTAACATTTAGGTCCAGATTTTATTTTGCCTCTCTTTTTCCAATCTCCAGTCCACTATCCAGACCCAAATTTTAATCTGGAAAAAACTTTAATTTATGTTAATGTTGGCGCTCAGTGCTCCAATTCTAAATCCTCAAAAAACTCAAAACATATGGAAATTCAATGCAAATGGTCCTGTTGGCCCAGTTTCAAAACATTTTTGAAACATTTTTTGCTACTGGAGTGTTAATTAATAATTAAAATTTAAAAATAAAAATTGGAAACTCATATGATTATAATTAATCGAGTTTTTCGGTTAACCGGTATCCGCCCCGAAACTTTCGGGTACCCGGTAGTTTCGGTTACGGTTATGGTTGGAGAGTTTGGCCGCCCCAAATTTTTGGGTACCCCAGAGAAATTATCTAATCGTTCGGGTACCGGCCCTGTGAACACCCCTACCAGCACATTCTTTTTTTCACATTAGCATATACTCATTTGCACAATAGCACGAACTCTTTTGCATACTAGTCCGAATCCCTTTGAACACTAACACAGATTCCTTTACACATTAACACGAACTTCTTTACACATCATAACAAACTCTTTTGCGCAATTGTATAAACTCTTTCGCACATTAGCACATAGTCTTTTGCACACTAATATATATTTTTTGTTTTTTTTTTTTACTGAAAGTATATGAGTGATTCACACCAAGGTGTGTAGATATTAGTTTGTTGTCTATTATATTTTTTTATCCCCAATATATTTTGAAAGTTATTGTAAATAATTATAACACTGAACTAGATCGAGAGTAGAGAAATAAATCATAAACCCTTATAAATATGAGTATAAGATAAAATATTGGTGTACAGTATTATATTTAGTGTGTAATAATAAAACATTTAGTGTGCAATTGTGCATAAGTATTGTAGTTAGTGTGTAATATTATGATATATGGTATGCATACGTATTATATTTAGTATGTAATAGTTAGTGTGTAAATGTACGATATTTTTTTTGTGCAAACATATTATATTTGGTGTTAAAAAAAATTATATTTAGTGTGCAATAGTACAATATTTAGTGTGTAAACATATTATCTTATTGTATAATAGTTCAATTTGGTGTGCAAGCATATTATAGTTAGTGTGTAATAGTACGATATTTGGTGTACAAATATATTATGTTAGCTAGTGTGCAAATGAGTTTGTGTGAGTGTTAAAAAAAAAGATATCAACAATCTAACTAAAAAATATCAAGAGACGAAAAAGTGAAATCGACTCAACCCGACCCGGAAAAGTTTCAACCGACTCTAACTTGAAGATGATGATCCAGTTAAACCCGAACCGGACCCAATCAGACTCAGGAAAGATCTATCAGTAGTCAAAACAAACCCGAACCCCGCCCCAATCAAACCCAATCTGATCCAAAGTATGGATGATATGAGCAAACCCGAATCCAAAATCACCCGATCCGAGACATCTGATTGCCAGGTCTAGGCTCGAACCCCTGACATTAGACATATCATTGCAAGGAAGCAACCAATGCACCATAACTGCACTTCAATTACCCTTTGCAACAACAACTATATATTCTAATTAAATATGGGAATTAAATAAACAATACACGTGATGTAGAGTGACGTATGGCGGGAGTAGATAAACAAATTGTAGTCCCGCGAGACTATCTAAAAATTTTCACTCGTAATAACTCTAAAACCTCTAAGAAAATACACTTAACAAAAATGGCGTCATTCAATAGCGTCATTGACAGATAGTTAGTGCATTTCAATTTGAGTTTATTTGAGTATTTGAAAAAAAAAAAGTCTAATTAAGTAGTTTTTAAGTTTGAAAAACCCAGAAAGATTTGTAGACATGGTTTTTCTTGATAAATTCACCTTGAGGAACAACCTCCATATACAATGTCGGAGGTTGCTTAGACTTGGATTTACCATTTAGGACAAGGGACAAAAAGGGTGATCCAAAGGAAAATTTTAGCCACTTTTAAGATCCCTTAATTTGCTTAATTAATCCCTGAATTATTATCTGACTAATATTACAAAGTAATATTAATCAAATTAGGCATGATTCATAACAGACTCATAAGGTGAATTCCATAATTTTAATATTTGTATAACATGTAAAAGAGGAAGAAAAATAAAGAAACGAGACATTCCCTTAATTTCCTAACCCAATAACATATTATGTAAACATTAAAGCAAAAATAAATTTACAATTAGTGGCTAAGGATTAATTAAAGAAAATCATGAATAAAAAGAGTCGACAGTTAATTTTAAAGATACATTAACAAACAAGAATGATTAACTACAACCTGTAAACTAAGGATTAGGTTTGTAGAAAGTTACAAGCCTAAAGTACAATTGTTTTGGCTTGCTCGTCCAAAGGACGATCTCGACTTAAGACAAGATTAATTTAGAAGAGGGTAGAAAAAGAAGAATAACAATCATTTCATTGATTTAATCACTAAAGCATGCATAAATAAAAATAAAAAATAAAGACAAAAATAAAAGACAAGAAATAATGAACAAAACACATTTTATACATATATTAATTATAATTATTATACTAAAGGCTACATGATGAGAATAATAATGGAAAGGAAAATAAATAAACATAAATATGCTGAAATAATATGCTGGAATAAATCTAACCTCGAAAACAGTTAAACACAAATAGCACTAAGGGGAAAAAGAGAGAAGAATTTCCTCTGTGTCAATACTCAGAATTTTGTGGTGTCGAATAACGACTCTTGGAAGAATTTCCGCTGACTGGCCCCACAAATCACCACAAGTCTTTCCAACGTGCTTCGTCCTCGCTCACACGCTGCCTGGGCCGGGGCATTACACATGCGCTTGACAGTATTTTCTGAAGTTTTACCCATCGTATTTGCTAGAAGGTGGGCGCATGATGGTCCTGGAACCACGTCGCCATATTGTAATCGCCTGACAACCTGTCACTATGTCATATTCTAATTTCTTGATAGTAGGCGAGTGGGTCATATTGTAATCGCCTAACAGTGGGGGAATGGTTCTGGACCGTGTTGTCATATTTTAAATGGTTGTTACCCTACGTGTTCCCCTCTAGTTGTAAATGCTTGACATTCGACGTATTCTTGAGTAAGTCCGTATGGTTGTAAACACTTGACGATCGACGTGCTCTTTAGTAAGTAAGTTTGATTGTAAACGCTTGAAGGTCGACATGTTCCTCAGTAAGTCTGTCTGGTTGTCATGCTAGACGGACGAAGTAGATGGACCTGTAATGGTTATTGCCTATTGAATTGATGGACCCTCGGCACCAGCGGTCATTGCCCGTTGAATTGATGGACCAGCAGCACCAGAGGTCATTCCCGGCTGAATTGATTGACTCGCGAACCCAACGGTCATTGTCTGTTGAATTAACGGTCATGCGGCACCAGCGGTCATTTCCTATTGAATTGTTGGAACCGTAGCCCCAGTAGTCATTGCCAGCTGAATTGATGGACCAGCGACACCAGAGGTCATTGCTGGACCTGCGACCCCAACTGTCATTGCTTGTTGAATTAATGGACCTGCGGCACCAGCGGTCATTGCCTATTGAATTGATGGAACCGTAGCCCCAATAGTCACTTCTTGTTGAATTGATGGACCTAAGACATTGGTGGTCATTAATTGTTGTTGAATTGATGGATCCACGACACTAGCCGTCATTGCCTATTGAATTCATGGACGTGAGGCATTGGTAGTCATTGCCTATTGAATTGATGGACCCAAAGCACCAACGGTCATTAAATGTTGAATTGACGGACCAGCGGTCATTGCCTATTAAAGTCAGCACCATCGATTATTGCCCGTTGAATTGATGGACCCGCGGTACCAACACTCATTGCCTGTTGTATTAATAGACTCGCGACACCAACGGTTATTGCCTATTGAACGATAGTTGGATTTGGGCTACCTGCATATAACAGATAAAATAGTGAGATTTCGACCAAGCAGGTGAGGATACCTAATGCTTTTTTCGGAACTTTGACCATTGACTGCTTTGGGAAGTAACATATGGTTCTTTGCACTAGGATTTTTTGCCTGCCGAACGTAAGGTTCCAATTTGTTGCTTGATGTACTAAGAATTTTCTCTTGATGAACTAAGGGTGGCGATTTGTCGCTTGATGAAGATGGAGACTTATCTCCTGGTGAACTAAAGGTGGAGATTTATCTCCTCACAAATGGAAGATGGAGATTTGTCTCCTAGCGAGCTGAAGGTGGCAATTTAATGCCTGCTGAATGGAAGATGGTTATTTGTTGCCTGAAAAGGGTTGAGATTTGTCTCCTTTCTTGATTTGTAGGCTGAATAAATGATTAGTGCAGTGGGACTGGCTGACTTGGATGTGGATCATTGTGGTAACTCTAGTTGGCGTATGATGTAAGAGTGACTTATCACTCGGACCGACTTGTCGGTTTGCCTTGACTTATGAAGTTGAATAGATGATTACTTTAACCGACTTATCGGTAAGACCTCGACTCTTCGAGTTGATTGAATTAGTGGTGTGACATACCGTTGGGACCATCTTATCGACTTGAACCTTGACTTATCGAGCTGTTTGAATAGAGCGACTTATCGCTGGGGTCGACTTATCAGTTTGGGCCTCAACTTATCGAGCTGGTTGAATAATTGGAGTAGCTTATCATTGGAATCGACTTGTCGATTTGGACCTCGACTTATCGAGCCATTTGATTTATTGGAGCGACTTATCGTTACTGGAGCGACTTATCGCTGGGACCGATTTATCGGTTTGGACCTCGTCTTATCGAGCTGTTTGAATAATTCGAGTGACTTATCGTTGGGGTCAACTTATCAGTTTAGACTTCGACTTATTGAGTTGTTTGAATAATTGGAGCGACCCGCCGAAATCATGTGGACTTGGGTGATCGATGACGGACTCATCCTTTTGACAAATGTTGGACTTGTCTTAACTGACGTCGACTCGGCCTATGAGAGTATGATTGGAGATCCATATCATACTAATCCGACCCTCTAGCTAGGATTCCACGGGCGGTCTCGAAGTGTCTGTGATAGGCTTACCGCTGCTACCATTTCTATTAGTCTGATGGATGTTCATCTGTCCGTCAGAGTGTGATTAGAGTCTCTTGTTGGTCTAGCCTTGCTTGTTAGGATTTGGGGCTATGCTTGGTTCTTCATAAGATGGCTTGACTTTTAGGCCCCTAGTGTGTATTTCTGGCGATGACTAAACTGTGCTGATTGTCAAAGAATTTTATCAGACTTTACAAAAGATGTAGTATGGGCTCATGCGACTATACACTTATGAATTTATGAACGACTATTGACTCGATGCACGGTTTTGACAGGACTACTACAAAAAAAGTCAATTTTACAAACAAATTGTCAGTGACGGATATATTATATGTTGGTAAAAGTGCATATTTACCAACATATTAAATACCTGTTGGTATTATTAATAATTTACTGACACTTATAAATCTGTTGGTAAAGTAATTATAATACCAACATATAAAAATTAAATTGTTGGTACTCTCTCCTTCCTATATTATTTGTCACATTAGACATAATTTCAAAAATCAAAAAAACCACCCTTGAACATTAATTTAGCTCATTGGAAAAGTGAATGTTGAATAAAATGGTGAATAAGAAAAGGAAAAGGTGAATAAAAAAGAAAAATGGAAGAAAAAGATGTAATTAATAAGGTTAATTTGATAAATTTGTAATTAATGTGTTATTGGAATTATAAAGTGACAGATAATATGGGAAAGAGGGAGTATTACGTTTATAGTACCAACAAACGAAATATGTGTTGGTGACTTTAGTCTGTTTTGCTTGGGTTTGTTCACAACACCAAAACTTAGTAGTTGCATTACAGAAAAGGTTTCTGATCTGATTTGCAGAGACATAGTCACCTGGAACTGTGATATGATCCAATTAATTTTTAATGAGCATGACTGCCAAGCTATTCTTTCTATACCTTGACATGTTCAAATTTGATCATTTTTGGCCAGTAATTTGGGAAGCTAATGTAGCACCCAAAATAAATTTTTGGTGGAACTTAGTTGTAGGCATCCTCCGCACACAATCGCTCTTGAAAATTAAACACATAACTGACCAAGATATGTGTCAAAGATGCGATGGGAAATGAGTAAGAACTGAACTAACTTTTTGTTGCTCACCTCTGCTAGAGAGAATACATCTTCAGTTCATAAACTTTAAGGTCCTTTTTTATTCAGCCTACAAACTTTAGGGTCCAAAATGTTAAAAGTTGAAAACCAAGAATTCAGAATGTAAATACCCTAAAATTCAGGGTCCAAAATGCAAAAAACCCCTAGTTTATGTCCGTCAGCTGTCAAAATCAAGCACAATCATGCCCTTTTATTTTTTTGAATAGATGAATATGCTATTTGGCACGCATAATTTTACGTTGAAGTGCTACCTTCCACGTAAAATGAACTATGGAACTCTAGTGTATCATCACTGTGAATACTCATAAATTTTTGTGAAAAAAAGAAAACTCGACATAGCATACCTGAAGCACAGTAATGCACAACAAAAATCAAATCAAGGTGTTTGCAGTTCAGGAGTCAAACAAGGAATTCAAAACAAAAGCCAAGTTGTATACGATTGTCATTGATGTAATAGGGAAATCGCTGACAAAATCATTTTAGGGTGCGTTTGGTTGGTCAATAACTCCGGGGAAATGGTCAATATCTTGATGTTGACTTATTTTCCCCATGTTTGGGTGTGGGTTGACTCTGGGAAAAATTTCACGGTGGGCCCACCACTTTCTCCATTTTCCAAGGGAAATTTTTCCTTAGGGGGGCCTAAGGGAAATTTTTCCCGGGGAAATCTTTCCCATGGAAAACTTCCCATGGGAAATTTTCCCCGGGAAAAATTTCCCTGGGATTCCTACCAAACGCTCTCTTAGAGAAAATATTCAATTGGGGAAGAGTTTTTTACTTTTCTTTTATGAAACCTTATCATATAAATAGGAAAGCTTTTCCCGGGGAAAATTTTCCATGGGAAGTCTTCCATAGGAAAAATTTTCCCTAGGAAATTGTATGAAATGATGGGCCCGCCGTAAAAAATTTATTATAGTCAACCTATTTCCAAACATGGGGAAATTAAGTAAACATGAGAAAATTGACCATTTCCCCGGGGTTTTTGACCAACCAAACGCACCCTAAATTGGAAAGGAGGAATTATCAGCTCCAGTGTCCTCCAACTGCATGAATCTAGCTGCTCGAACTAGTGGCGCTTCTCCGAATTTCAGTTCAATTCCTTGATATCTCTCCAAATCATCTCTATTTTGGCGGTAATCTCTTCCAAATTGTTGACTTAGCCTTTTGATCATCTGAATGCATCCATTGATTTAAGCAAACCCTAAATTTCTTTATTGCAGCTGAATCTAACGCAATTGTATTAGTGAATCGGGCGCAAAATACACTACTTAAATCAGTGTGTATGTCCTTCAAATTGAATATATCAATCCCTGCTAATGTATTTCTCTACTTTGATTTTGTTCTGTACTAGCTTATGATTTACTTTTACGGCCTGAGAATCTGTACTGGGGTTTTTGGAATGCAAATTTTGCTTCAATCAAAGGCATTTTCGGTATTTTCAGTGTAGGAGTACGTCTCTTTTTCTCTCTTTGTTTTGTTGTGCTGATGTCCCATTTTAACATTTGGAGTTGTCATTGGTTCTCTTTATCTTCTTGAAATTAATTAATTATTGTTTGTACTGCTGAAATTCTGATTTCTATTATTCCAAGTAGGCCTCTTACTCGTGCACAATGATCTGCAACTCTATTTGAACGGTACTCCCTCCTTCTCATGTTATCTGTCATTTTAACTAACTTTCTTTTTTCCCATAATATCTGTCATCTTACAATTCCAATAACACATAATTATTAATTTATCAAATTATACATCTTTTTCATCAACTTTTCTTTATTATTCACCATTTTTCTTTTTTATTCACCATTTTATTCAACTTTTTCTCATTTCCAAGAATGCAAATTAATGCAAATTGGAAGTTTTATTGATTTTCTGAATCATGTATTAAGTGACAAATAAAATGGGAAGGAGGAAGTAATAGTTGGTACTCGAGTGTGCTAATGACATACTCCAAAGTTTTAGGGGATGTTTGCCTTGTTTATTGAATGACCTTCTCATATTTTGCTCCTTGAGCCTTCCTTGAATGATCTAATATTGAACACCATATTTTCTACCATGATGAACCTAATCATTAAACAGTATAAGTTTTTTTTCCTCCCTTTTGTAATTTGTTTGTCACTAATCTGTGCAACTTAGACATCGTTCTTTTATGCGTTAACGCAGTCAAACGCAACGCAACATAACGCAAATTATCATCACTTTTTAACCATTTTCAACGCAACTAAACGTAACGCAACGTAAACGCAACACACAAAAGAACGATGCCTTATTGAAATGCAGTTTAATGGAAAAGGGGTATTACATATCAAAGGCATTCTCAACTGTTTCCTCAAAGTTGAGGAAGATTGGGCATGGTATCTAATTGAACTATGACTTTCATATGACATTGTAGATGGTTCATTTTCAATGATATGTAGCTGTGAATAATAAGTATTAGTAATTGTTTTCATATAATTGAGTCTTTTTATTTAGGGATATTGGATGACAATATACCGACTTTTGGAGGTATTGGATTGTAATATACCGACCTTTACTATTGGATAACAATATCCCTGACCATTATACTTAGGTGAGATTATTATACCTACAATGACTAAGAGGGTGGTGACTAGTTAACTGGTCTTTGTTCTGACGTGACAAGTAGAGGGAAAATAACCAGCCCTTGCCCAATAATCCCGTTAACCCCTCCATTTTTCTCACTTGCCTACGTTAAAAAAATCGGCCCTAACACAGTGACTAACGGCGTGGTTAGCCCGTCTTTGTACTGACGTGATACACAACCAACTAATGTCTTGTAATGTGGATTAGTGAGAAAAACTAAGGGATTAATAGGATTATTTGTCTGGGACAATTTTTTTCCCTTCGCCAGACATGTTAGCACGCATGGAGACCGATTCACCACCCCCTTAGTTACTGTTGGTATAATAATGTCACCTAGGCATAAAGGTCAAGGATATTGCTCTGCAATAGTAAAGGTTGGTATATTACAATCCAACACCCCTAAAGGTCGGTATATTATCATCCAAAAACTCTTTTATTTAATTATTAATAAAAGAAAACCTCCATGGTCTTTGTGTTGGAAATATTTCAAGAGTATAAGATAATTATATAGTCTAAAGAATTATATATATCAAGTACAAGGATCATATACAAGTGAAACGTCAAGAATATGATCAACACGGGTGAGTCTGGGACCAACATGAGTCGTGTTGGTCTCCAGAGAGCAAAGAAAACATTCATGAGCTCAACACGGGTCGTGTTGGAACAACACGGGTCGTGTTACACCCAACACGGATTGTGTTGGATCCCAGAACTGTTTTAATGCTAACGGCTATATAATCTTTAGTATTAAGTTTATGATATCAACATTAAGCTCGGTATTAAGATCCAACAGCTATATTATCATGACTAAGTCAAGGTCTTGATTCCCCATTAAGGACCTTAATTACACCTTTGACTAAGGGATGTAATTAGGGTTAGATTAGGGTGGAATTCTCCTATAAATAGGAGACATTCCCAAGCCATTTGAGATCATCACAAACATCAATTCTTCCATTCTATAATCACATCCTCTCAAGCATAGACTGCAGCTATACTTGAAAGAATCAAGTGAGAAACCTATGTCTTGAGTGCAACAAGAGCTAAGTTTTATCCCTTTAAACATTTACGGTACAGTAAATAGTTTTTAAGGAAAATGAGTACGAGGCCATGACTCTTAGCGTTATCCAAGCAAGTCAAGTTAACCATTTGGTTATTAAGTTCAATCTCCGTCTTGTCACATGTACCGCTAGAAGATCAAGATACCAAGAGAAGATGATGAAGATTCAAGCCGTTGTCAAACATCATTTTCCAACACTTTGCATTGTAGATGAAACCATCATCTAGATACTAAAAGCTATGTGATTTATCGAAAACTTCTTTGCACTGATGAAGTCTCGGTAATAGTTGCACAACTCTATCACCAGTATATCAGCTTTATCCTCCAGTGATATTGGATATGCATTTACGTTACATCGTGTCCGGTAATTCATTTTATTGGTGGACATATTTAGTATCTGCATTTTATGAGAAATCGATAGATTTATAGAACACAAATAATTTCGAATTTGAGCATCAACACAAATCACAAGCATAAAGAGCCTTTATAAACTCAGCAATTGTGTCAACCTATGTCATTGAAGCAAAATGATTTCGAATTTGAGCATCTTTTCATTTTTCTTTTTTTAATCTTTTAGTGGTTATAGTACATTGGTTACTGGATTTCAAAATTGGACGGTGATATAATTGAATGGCAGGATTGAAATGAGAATTTGGGATGCATATTGTGAAGTATTATCTAGTTCACATATGAAGTATGGTTCTCATCTAAAATATATCATCATCATTCGTCCATTTCTTTATCACATTAAGTTTGTTATTAGTTTCCTTTCTTGTTTTCTTTATTAAAGAATTAGTTATAACTAATTCTCTCTCTTCTTCTCTTGTATATATATATAGTCTTAGGTCTCATCATTTGTAATTACTTCAATACATACAATAGTATTCTGATTGTTTTCTCTCTCAATCTAATTGTTTTCTTCCTTAGTTTGATATGGTATAAAAATGTATTTTTTTTCATTATTTATGCCTGCACAAATCTTTTTTACAGAACTTTCTTACAAATTAAAAAAAATATTAATTTGCTCCATTTTAATTTTACAACCCACAAAATATATTGTATGGTGTAATTAAATATATTGGAATATGTTTAATTAGTAGACGTTTGACTTTTTTTTTAATTGGAAAACGGCGTCTGTTTAGAGCCTTAACAGATGCCAATTTTCAGCAAGTTGATGTCTGTTAAGGCCCTAAACAGACGCCTTTTCCAAAAAGGCGTTAAAGGTTTTGGCGCCTGTTTAAATCAGACGCCAATACCTAAATGGCGTCTGTTTATACCCATTTCAGACGCCAAAAACAGACGCCAAAACCCCTCAATTGTACTAGTGGGAGGTCATGTATAAAGTCAACAATCATGCATAAGTGCATAAGAGTCTGGAGTCTAGAAGACCAAGTGCATGCATACTCATCGAAAAAAAAAGAGAATCAAAGAATGTCATCTCGTCAGAGGCTCAGATTCGACTACTAATCATCAAGAACAAGATTAGAGGGAGTGTTAATCACACTCTGAATGATATATATCCAGTTCAAGCGACTATCGTCCAAAAACTCATGAAGATCTTCTAGCAACAAAAGCTGCTATGAACGTCACCAACACAATCATTCGCCTCAGGAAAATCCGTTCGGCGTCATCTACTTCGGGAAAATCTGATTCACCTCGAGAAAATATGTTGGGCACCATCTACTTCAGGAAAATCCGATCCGCCTCGTGAAAATCTGTTGGGCAACATCTACTTCGGGAAAATTCGATCCACCTTGGGAAAATCCGTGGGGCACTATTAACATCGGAAAAATCCGATCCGCCTCGGGAAAATCCGTCGGGCATCATCGACAGTTGGGACAGCAACGATCAATTTGTCTGACAGGTAATCCTCTATATCTCCAACCATTGTACAAAGTGATCTGACATTCTGCTTTGGTTTCCGTGCCGGGAACCAACACCAGCACCGGGAAAACCGGGACATCATCTTCCAGCTGCCGCTAAAAGATCGCTGACATCCATGTTCAGGTTGGCGCTAAAAGGGACCGCCATCTTCCAGCTGCCGCTAAAAGGGACCGCCAACTTCTAGCTGCCGCTAAAAGGTTACTGACATTAGGTTGCCGCTAAAAGGGACCACCATCTTCCAACTGCCGCTAAAAGGTTGCTGACATCAGGTTGCCGCTAAAAGGGACTGTCATCTTCCAACTGCCACTAAAAGGTTGCTGACACCAGGTTGTCGCTAAAAGGGACTGCTATCTTCCAGCTGCCGTTAAAAGGGACCGGCATCTTCCAGTTGCCGCTAAAAGGTTGCTGACACCAGGTTGCCGCTAAAAGGGACCGTCATCTTCCAGCTGCCGTTAAAAGGTTGCTGACATCACGTTGCCGCTAAAAGGGACCGCCATCTTCCTGTTGCCGCTAAAAGGTTGCTGACATCAGGTTGCCGCTTAAAGGGACCGCCATCTTCCAGTTGCCGCTAAAAGGTTGTTGACTCCAGCTGCCGCTAAAAGGTCGTCAACATCCTCCAGGTTGCCGTTAAAAGAGCCCCAACCCCATCCACCTCTCGGTTGCTGTTAAAAGAGCACTGAAAACGCCCATTTTTCAAAACGCCGCCAACACCTGTCTGCTAGTCACAACTAATCAGCACATCAAGCTACTTTGACCTTCGTCCTATTCGGACTCGATCAAAGTGGGGGCGCTCTGTAGACACCGGGTTTTGTCCGGGACAAGTGCACAAATCAAGAAAAATAACAAAAGAGGCTACATTGAAAGCAAAGCAAATGGGCCTCCCCCAGTCAAAGGCTACCGGGCTAACCCACTGCAAAAAACCTTCATTTTCCGCCCTTTCCACATACATGTGCCCACCATTTCGAATCTCATTTTTTCCACAAGTCTTATTGTCCCTATATATTTTGATGAGAGTAAAGTATACATCATAAGCTTTCCAATGCCTTTTGAATCACCTTAATCGGAGTCCGGACGAAGGAATTATGGTCGTTTGAAGTTGGCTTAGCCAAATAAGAAGGCCATGCGACCTTGATCAATTTCCAGCCCAGAAATCAGGCCGAAAAAGCGCGCCCAACCCAGTAGAAAAAAAGGAAGGACAGGTGACCTTCCTCATTTCCATGGCCCGAGAAACGATTACCACGCTGGCAATCCGTGTGCAAAGAAATCGACGGCCAGGCGGCCTTGTTTTTTAATTCGGATTTTGGCGCCATCCTTTTCCCTCCATTCAAATGCAATCCCATGATCACCTCCCTTGACTTGTTGACTCCTGATTTTGAGCATGGCCATATGACCTTCTTATTTGTCTAAGGGGCATGATATTTGGAATCATGTCTCCTGCCTTCCATCTCCATCCATCCAGCATCCACCTATAAATACCACCCTCATCCTCACTCATTTCATCAACTCTTCCCATCAAAAACTCTCATAAAAATACTCTCCATCACTCATTATTCTCTTTATAATCACCATCCTACACCCTTACTCTTGCCATTTCTCTACTCTTATCACCAACAATGATCATCAACAACTCTCATCAATAATCATTCTCTCTCAATTCTCTAATCGTCCACCATCTCTATCATCTCCACCAAATACTTTCATCATCTTTTCTTTCCATCCTCACTACCATTACCATACTATCCTCATACCGTTTATCCTCAAGCTTCCATTCCATCATCCATGTCGCGCCGTTCATGAAGCATTCATCACAAAGGATCCATCTTTAAAGGCTTAAAGTGAGGTTTGTACTTTTAATATTTCATCATGTAATTCATTTCTAAGTGTTATTATTTGTACATCTCATTTTGTAAAAATCTTCATTCTTATATTTGCATGTTAGGAATATTAATTTCATGAAATTCATTAAAGTTCTCCACGCTCAATTTCATTTTAAGTTCGATTTTAGTAGAGTCTGTTTTTAAAACAGGCGGATTCGAGAATTATTTAATTCTCGAATTTGTAACCTTGTCCCCGAATTCAGAATTCGGGTTCGTAGACCGAAGTTGTTTTTATTTATTTTAGGTTTGTTGATTTACTTAAATTGACAGGCGACTCTTCCTTTATAACTTCTTTTTATTATTGCACACACTTTTTTATTGTATTGGAAAATTTATAAAATGATTTACATACCCCATATTCTAATCCGGAGCTAGCTCAAGAGAAAATATCAAAGAAATAATCATAGGCCGCGTGACCTTTAAATTTTTCTAAATATTTTCTTTTGGGGCCAAAGAAGCACAAGGCCTAATAGTGGCAACATCACAGGCCACGCGGCCGGTGATGGGCTCTGCTGGTCCATGTGCCCTCTTCTTGGCCCGGGTTCGAATTGGAAGTCGTATTAAATCATTTATAGATTAATCCGGTATAATGTCAAACATGTAAATACTAAAATGTGGTTATTAAACGAATAAAGTCACCCCTCGAAAATGATTTTCATAAAATAAAAATATCCTTATTTAAGGATTAAGAAACTTTAGTCGGTTCCCGATCATTAAGTAGTAAACTTGAGGTAAAAAGGGTTGGAGCCCTTTTCCCGGGGCGGTCCTACAGGTTTTCTTATTGATTCAGGTCTAACAGCATCTAAGCCAGCCAGTTTTCCTCTCCCTCATGGCATGAAGTTATCTTTGGGTTCTAGCATTTCTCTTCCTAATGCTACTCCTTACAGGAGACTCATTGGCCGTTTATTGTATTTGACTCTACAAGACCCGATATTAGCTACATTGTTCGACACCTTTGCCGGTTTTTGAAGAATCCTAATGATTTACATTATGTTGCAGCTCAACATGTTTTGAGATATCTTAAGGGATCTATCAACAAAGGTCTTTTTTATTCCAGTAAAAGTTGTTTGGAAATTACTGCTTATTCTGATGCAGATTGGGGAAGTTGTCAATTTTCTGCTAGATCGATCATTGACTAGCTATTGCATATTTCTTGGAAATTCATCAATTTTTTGGAAGACTAAGAAACAGAAAACTGTTTCAAAGTCATCGGTAGAAGCAAAATATAGAGCTACTATGTCAGCCACTGTATCTGAGATAGAATGGATCACACAACTTCTTGAAGATTTTCACATACCTTTACATAGTCCTGTTACCTTGTTTTGTGACAACAAGGCTGCTCAACATATAGCTGCCAATCCCGTTTTTCACGAACGAACGAAACATATTCGTATTGATTGTTATTATATTCGTAACAAAATTCAAGAAGGGTTGATTCAAACGGCTCATATTTCCACTAATGAACAACTTATTGATGTTATGACAAAACCACTAGGTGAAATGCAGCACAATCTTCTTCTTTCAAGGCTAGGCTTGGTTGATAAACCTCCCAATCCGCCTTGAGGGGGGATGTGAAGTATTGTCTGGTTCTCATCTAAAATATATATCTCATCATCATTCGTCCATCTCTTCATCACATTAAATTTGTTATTAGTTTCCTTTCTTGTTTCTTTATTAAAGAATTAGTTATAGCTAATTCTCTCTCTTCTTCTCTTGTATATATATAGTCTTAAGTTTCATCATTTGTAATTACTTCAATACATACAATAATATTCTGATTGTTTTCTCTCTCAATCTAATTGTTTTCTTCCTTAGTTTGACACATATAATGTAGATACGTTTGTGCCCAAGATCTTCGCAACTAATTTGAAGATAGTGACGATCATGCGGATGTAGATGCAAAAGCCAATGTTGACGTAGAGTAATATTATGAAAACACTTGTTCAATGAATTAAGAGTATATTATTAGGGCTTAAATATTTGTTAGTTATGTATAAAGATGATGATGATGCTGATGCTAATGACAATGAATATTACGAAAACATCAATGAAAAAAATGTAAATGGCGAACATTTATTTTAGATTGTTAACTATATTACTCTTGAATATTAGCAAATATGATTTTGGTACTTTTCACTTAATTCAATGACATATCAATTTTGACATTATGTATTTTACTGTAACGCCCTGGAAATTCAATTATAAAATTCTAACAGTGAAACTAACGGTAACAGCGGAAGACTCATTTTTTTTTCTTTTTAATTGGGCGTTACTGCCGTATCCTCGAAGGAATACAAGGCAAGAAAGGAAAACTAACAACTAATCGTTTTTACTTCAATTTAATAAATAAAAGAACTTTCAAGTTATAGAACAACACAAACTAAGCATTACTAACTTCAATTCTAAAACATAAACTAAGCTTATTCATAGAAATTCTAACTTCAATCTATCGACCTCACTTCTAGTTCCCGTTCCCATCTTAGAACTCTTCAGCTGAAAACAAAACATTTAAAAACATGAGATGGAACTCAATAATGTCTACCCCTAACTGTCAAAACAGATTAAAATTCATTTCAAACCATTTAGAGGAAGAAGAGAAATAATTCAAACCGTTTTACAAAGTAGTTCACACCCAACCCAAACACAACTTGATAATTTCAGTTTTTATTAAGCGGACGAAGGTTTACAAACCTCCCTTCAAATCAATACTTTCACAAACTCATCACAACTTTTCATTCAATTTCACTACACTGGATGGCCATCCAAAATCTACCACACGTGCTCGCTTAACCCGGGGAAGACCTTTTTTCAGCACAACTATCAGGGTTTTCCTGATCTCTTGATAACGTCCCTACAGGGATCCGCCCTGTCTCCGGGAAATCGAATATAGAATTAATCAAGTTATATTGGAGAATTTTTGTATCATATATAAGCGCTCCCTTCCCGCTAGACATTGATACAAGTGAATATCATATTCATTTAAATCGAGCACACCACCAACATATTTCAACTCCTGTTACTTTTATAGTCTCGATATGTTACTTCATTATCATTTTCTATTGTTTGAATATTGCTCCTCTAATTTAATTGTTTCTAATATATTAAGTTATTTTTAATTTAACAATTCACAAGAATATTAAGTATGTTAAATTTTACTTATTGAGATAAAAATTGACCAAAATGATAAATGTTATATTTATTAACATAATTAATTTTTATACTGAATAGAGTTCAGTGTGAGTTAGTGTATGTAAATGCAATCTAACTTGATGCAAATAAACGGAGACAAATACAGTTTGATAAATGACTTAAAGAAAATGTTGATGTTGCCTTGCTTGATTTATTAAGTTTGAACTTTGTTTGAGTGAACAACATACTAATATTTTTTCGAGAATTAAAGGTCGACAAAGGGCCAAAGAGTAAAAATACAATAACATTACAACATATATGCAATACAACACAAGAAACCCACCTAAACCAAAATTGAAAAACTACTAACAAACAAGATTATTCTTTTATTCTAACAAGTCATTTCTAAAAGCCTTAGTTACAGTTTCAAATAATTTAGACATAATTAAACAGTATATAAAAACGGCAAAATACCATATTTGATCTAATCTTAAACCTCCCATCATTAAACATATGTTGATCCAAAAATGACCCTTCCAGAAAGAAAATACAAAAGACAACGCCCCAAAAAGTCCACTTTCTTTTTCACTTTAATTTACAAATTCTACACATCACAGGGCCACGCTTCATGTACATTATACATTAATGCATCTTTGCATTCTTTTCACAATGTAACAGAAAAAAAAGGCCATAAACACATCAAAATAACCACCAAAAAATGGGCAAAAAAAGGCATGGCATTGAAAGAAATTAAAGGCTAGAATAAGGGAAAATTAAATAACTTGCAGTAATTATGAGGAAGTATTATCACCATGATGAGATTGAGCACTGGATCTCTTTTTCATGGTCTTTGAATGCTTCAAAGCTCCTTTAGTCTTCTTACTTGTTGTATGAATCAACTTCTTCAAAAATCCCCCTCCTAATTTCTTCTTACTCTTAACCTCCCCTTCTTTATCTTGATTATTATCTCCTTTTTCATTATTATTATTACCATTCTTCAAAACACACTTAATGTTATTACAATTAACATTATGGTTACCGTCCATATTAGTTTTATCCCTTATGCTTTTACAGGAAAGAGGAGCACAACTGACTGACCTACTCTTCTTAAGCCCTGTATTCAAAACCATTCCCACGGACACGTAAGCAGGCACCTCAGAACCGTTTCTCCGGTGGTGGCGGCTGTGAGCGGTGGTGGCGGTCCTGGTGGAGGAGGAGGAGGTGGTGGTGGTGGTGGTGGTGGTGGAGAGTGCTGAAGAGGAGGAAGAAGGGGCGGCGATGGCCCTGGTGCCAGCCGTGGTGGAGTCAAGCTTACAAAGTTTTTCTCTAAGACAAGATGGACAAACTCCGGGGAGCTGCCTTGGATTTGGATGCCTTCTACACTTTGATGAATCTGACTCCGAAAAACCCATTTCAATTTCTTCTTCTTTGATCTTCTTCAATTCTTATTCTACTGTATTTGATAATTTCTTTGTATTTTCATATGGGATTTTGGTTGCTTGAATTGATGTGGGTTTTATATAGGATATTTAGGGGGGTTGGCAAAACTACGTGTTACCAACGAAAGTTCTTTTTGTTGAAAAATAGGTCCGTGAGTTGCGTGCCCATAAACTTGTATAAGAAAATTCAAAGAAGCAAAAATAATAAATAGACGATTCTCGTTGACCAAGAAAAATAGTAACAATTTTGTAAAGTTTAATTTGTATTGGAATTTACTTCTTTTAAATTTATTTATGTATATGATCGTCACATCGAGTTCTTGAGACATCTTAACTTATCAATAATGGATATACTTAATTTCAGGTACACTCACTATCAATATCAGTATTTTAATGGATATAGTTATTGGTAACCGTTGGAGTACTTGATCAAGAATAAGTGAAGTGCATGTTATATTTTATTGTGTAGTTGGGGGAAAAGGTCACCAATAATTGTTTTTTTCAACCCTTCTCTTATATTCTCTCACCCGAGCCTTTAGTATGTGAGTAATTTAAAGGGATATTGGATAACAATATATCGACCTTTGGGGTATTGAATTGTAATATATCAACCTTTGCTATTAGACAATAATATCTATGACCTTTATACTTAGGTGAGATTATTATACCAATAGTAACTGAGGGGATGATGACTGGTTAACTGGTCTCTATTCTAACGTGACAGATGGAGGGAAAATAGTCGGCCCTTGCCCAGTAACCCTGTTAACTCCTCTGTTTTTCTCACTAATTCAAGATAAAAAAAAAAATCGGCTCTGACACAGTGACCAAGGGAGTGGTGAACCGGTCTTCGTACTAACGTGGCACACAAATAACCAATGTATTATAATGTGGGTTAGCGAGAAAAACGGAGGGATTATCGGGGTTATTGGCTTAGGACAGTTTTTTTCCCTTTACCAACCACATCAGTATGGAGACTTGTTCACCATCCCCTTAGTTACTATTGGTATAATAATGTCACACAGGTATAAAGGTAAGAAATATTATTGCCCATAATAAAGGTTGATATATTACAATCCAACACCCCTAGAATTCGGTATATTATCATCCAAAAACCTTAATTTAAATTTACCATACCTAAAATTTCTTATAATAATTTTTACACATCATACCTTTAGAAAATGATTTTTACCCTATATAATAATAGGAGAAAGTTACATTACCCTACCTAAGATGTGCAATAATAACTCATCGCACTAATGATTTTTAATGGTAGTTGGAAGATGATGTCACTGCTCTTTTAACGGCGACCGGAAGGTGGATGTTGTCGGGGCTCTTTTAATGGCGACCGGAAGATGGATGTTAGCGCTCTTTTAATGGTTTTTGGAAGATGATGTCGATACTCTTTTAACGACGGTCGGAAGGTGGATCATGTCGGTGTTCGATCTTTTAATGGTGATCGGAAGGTGGATGATGTCATTGCTCTTTTAACGATAACTAAAAGATGGTGATCAATGACAACTGGAAGATGGTGATGTCAGTGCTCTTTTAATGGCAGTTGGATGGTGATGATGTCTCTATTTTCCCGGTGTCAATGATGGTTCCCTGCATAGAAACCAAAGCAAAATGTTAGATTATTTTGAATAATGTTAGAGATATAGAGAATTACCTGTCTGACAGATTGATCACAACTTATCCAAACTTCACTTCTCCTCATTCGATGCTACTATATATTGATGATGTCCAACAGATTTTTTCAAGGAGGATCGGATTCTCCTGAAGCTGAGGATGCCCAATGAATTTTCCTGAGGCGGATCAGATTTTACCGATGTTAATGGTGCCCAACGGATTTTCCAGATTTTGATGATGCCTAATAGATGTTCCCGAGGCGGATCAGATATTCCTCGATATTGACGGTGTCCAATGGATTTTCTTGAGGCAGATCAGATTTTCCCGAGGCAGATCAAATTTTTCCAATGTTGATGATGCCCAACGGATTTTTTTGAGGCGGGTTGGATTTTTCCGATGTTGATGGTGCCCAACGGAGTTTCCCGAGTCGGGTCGGATTCTCCCAGAGCAGATAATGCCCCATGGATTTTCCCGAGGCGGATCAGTTTTTCTTGATGTTGATGATGCTAAACAGATTTTCCTGAAGCGAATGATTGTGCTGGTGACATACATAGCAACTTTTGTTCCTAGAAGATTGTCATGAGGATGAGCTTTAGACGAAAGTTCGCTTGAACTCGATAGAACTCATTCAGATTGTGATTAGAGCTTCCGCTAATCTTGCTCTTAATGATTAGCCGCCGAGCTTGAGTCTCTGTGCGAGACGAATTTCTTTTATTCTCCCTATTTCTCAATGGGCATGCATGCGCTTGGTCTTCTTGACTCTACACTCTTATGGATGATGCACTTATGCATGACTATTGACTTTATGCATGAGCTCTTGATGCAATGCAATGACTAGGGAATATGTACATGAACGGTATTACAATTCATATGACTCAATATATACATAACCCTCTAGTACCAAGACTAGAACGATGACAGTGTCACAGCAACTCGACATGGAATTTCAGGTCAGGGCATGATAGGTGAGGCTTATAATGAGGCCTGAAGGTGAAGGCATTATCTTGGATGACTTGTCTTGTCCTCTTACTTTCTTAAATCATTGTGGAGGTAGGTTGAGCCTCGTTATAGGTTATATGAGGGCTAGGGGAGCCCTGTAACAACCCGAAGAAAATCTCCCCATAATACGTACTTATTAGTGTAAATAATCAAGGTTAACAATAAATCACGAATAATTAAGGCACGTGTTCCAAAATTTTGTTTTCCTAACCAAGTTTGTGTTTTGCAGGACTTGAACAGTGCAACGATCATCCATGATTCAGTTCTAAATTTCTTTTTTGGTTGAATCTCTTCCGATAATTTTTATGGTGATCAAGATTGTTTACGAATTCTTTTTCCGAGACGGATATATCGTGTCCTCCCTTTTATCCAGGTCAATTTAGGATATAATTATGTGAATTCTCATGGAGGTGTAATGAATATTTTTAGTTGGGTTATCGAAGTTATTTTTTTATGATTTAATAGATTTAAGTAATTTGGGAATTTGGGAGATATGAGTATAAGAGAAGAAAACAAATTGACCAAAAATTTTTGGGGTCTTGGGCCATTTGGTCGGATCAAGGAAGAGAGGGAGGAGAGTTGGGCCTCAATCTTAGTAATATGTTTATATTAGTTTAAGAAGGGGAGGTTTTCATTCAACAAATACAACTCTACTCTTGCTCTCACTCCCCCTTGTGACTCTTCACCTACCGAGCCCCCCCTGTCCACCGCCGGCCATCGAACCCGTCGCCGACATCTATCCCGGCCAGCCGTCGCCGGCCACGCATACCACACCATCATCATCTTGTCTTCTTCATCCTCTTTCAAGTGTAATTCTCTCCCTCTTGCTCCTCTTTCTTTTTCCAATCAAACCTAAGTTAAAATCTGAGCTTTTGGTGGAATTTTATGTGGTTTCCAGATATGATTGTGAAGTTCTAATAGTTACCCAAAGAAAGGTGAAGGATTCAAGTTCAAAGGAAGAAAGTGGGGTGAGTTTTATGAACTTCTTCTTATTTTAGTATGTATTATGTAAATTCCTTGTAGTTAGTGAGCCTACATGTGTTTTTCTAGATGAAATTCTCCGTAAAAGTATAAAAGTGTGATAGATTCAAAGTGCATGTTCATGGATTAGGTTGAGAATGAGAGAAATAAAAAGTTTAAGAGTGTTGCATGTGGTAATTGATGATGGATTTTGGAATTAGATGATGGAGTGGTGTTGCATGTGATTAAAGTGGACTTTTGTAATGATTTTCTAGGCCTTTCAAGGCTGGATTTTGTAGTTGTGAGAACCAAACTATGGAGTGGTTGGATAAAAATGACCTTCAACTTTCAACTTTAGGCAAAAATGCGACTAAACTTAAAAAATTATCAAAATTGCCATTGAAGTTTCCATTTTTATCAAAAATATCCCTCAAACTTGTTTTAATCGGTAACAGTAGGTAAACCTGATGAAATTTTTTTTGAGAAAATTTGAAACAAAAAGCAAAAAAAAAAAGGAAATGAAAATTTCACCCTTCTTCACTCTTCCTCCCTCATTCACTTCTCTCTCTCTCTCTCTCTCTCTCTCTCTCTCTCTCTCTCTCTCTCTCTCTCTCTCTCTCTCTCTCTCTCTCTCTCTCTCTCTCTCTCTCTCTCTCTCTCTCTCTCTCTCTCTCTCTCTCTATATATATATATATATATATATATATATATATATATATATATATATATATATATATATATATATATATATATATATATATATATATATATCTATGAACAGCATGATACTATAGTTCTACACTTAGAAAACCAATCACCATCAACATCCCTCAAAACTCATTGAATATAGTCATCAGTATATATAATTCATAACTAGCGCTATATATCCCGTGCAGATGCACGGGAGTGTTAGTTATTAAATTATTGAAAATTATATATGTGAAACTTATTAGAATTGAATAATCTAAAATTTCTGTTAAATAATTTTGAAAAAATAATCACTTTTACATACTAGTTCCTTTGTAAAATGATTATGTGTAAAAGCTAACGTATATTGTTTTAATTATGTAATAGATAACTAATAAGGTTTTTAATTGATTCATTAAAATAAGGTTATTAATTATGATTTTTGATGATGACACATGGCAAAAGCTCCTATTAGAAGATTTTGTTTTAATATATGTAATAGATTACATCATCATCATCATCATCATCTTGAGCCCTCTTTTCATTGAATAACCTGACCAAAACTTAATTGCGATTTTGGAAGAAATCAAGCGACAAGCACAAATCGATGACCGAAACATTAAGCCAAACCCATTTTTCGTTTTTTGAAAAGATCTAATATTCTGCATTAAAGACTAGTTTGGGAACAGCGTGAAGAGGGCTCAAGATGATGATAATGATGAACACAGTGAAGAGAGTTTGTCATCATCATCATCATCATCAACATCAATAGCAAACCACTTCTCATTTCCCTCTCTCAGTCTCAATCCCACTTCCCACTTCTTCTCCTGATCAGAATCATAACACAGAAGCTTTTTTCAAGTTGTCGGTCAGGCGTCGTCCTTCTCCCCGACATTCAGGAAACACCCTTTGTATCGGGGGATCGGCACATGTGGCGGGGAGTAGGTGTCGGAGATTCAGGAGCCTCACAAAATGACGCGCATTTGGTTTGGGACGTAGCCTACGTCGGAGAAGATGGAGGGGCACTGTCGGAGAAGCTTCAGTTTTTTCTTTTTTTTTAGAAAATTATGGCAACCTGGAGGAACCTGCTATAGCAGATTATTTTTTGTTTGAGGGGTAATTTTGATCACAATGGAAATTTTAGTGGCAATTTTGACAATTTTTGAAGTTAAGTGGCAATTTTGATTAAATTGGAAAGTTAAAGGGTATTTTTATCCAAGCACTCACTAAACTATGTTTCAAGAAGGATTTAGGTTAAAACACAAAGATTTAAGTGTGCATGTTAATAGATTTCAATGAAGAATACAATCTGGTTGGTTTTTGATTTTGCAGAAAATAGGGGACGTGATTCTGGGTAATATTATGGCATTACTAGATAGATAAAAGTGTTAGCTAGCACCCGGTTTTTACGGTTCATCGTTTCGATGAGTATATTATGATTTATGGCCAAAATCGTAGACCCGCGCGAATTTGAGATTTTCTAATGACAGTGAAAAGTTGGGTGTTTTTTGATAGTTAGAGGTTGCTATGGTTTAAGGTCTGAACATAAAAGTTTTAGAGGACATTCTAAGCTTTCCAGAATGATATGGTATGCATTCATAGGATGTCGGGAGAGAGAGTTAGGAGCTTCTAATTAGAGGACAAGGAATCTGAAATTTCCATAATTTAAGTTGACATGGCAGCCTCTGTTCTAGGCTGTTTTTCCACCTCTTCCTTAGCTTAAATCAATTGGTGATAAAATAAAAGTTGGAGTATGAATCACGAGCTTTCCATGGACAGCTTATAGGCCCAAAACCGTTTAGTATAACTCAAGTTATGGTCTTCCGAAAAAGGCTAGTTGACACTTGTAAGTTCTGGGCAGATTAGGTGATTAAGTATTTTGACCCCTTTAACCATGTTTTTAGACTTTGGGGTGAACTGTAAAGTTGTAAGGCGTATTTTAAGTTTTCCGGAAAGTCCTCCTATGCGACGATACGATGTCTATAGTGATAGTTAGGATCCTTTCATTGTAAGTTAAGATATTAAATTCATAATTCAAGCCGGTTATTCTATTCAAGATATTCATTCTTTCCCCTTTTTTTGACAGGGGTCTAATTCTAAATTTCTTTCCTTTTAAGTCCCTTCAAGAGATCGTTGCGCCACTGTTCAAGTCCCTGCTCGTCCCGTGCGTAGTCTTAAATCTTCAGGTATGTATATCGCCTTATGTTTATGCATAATTGCATGATTTATTTTTTATGCCAAGTTTTATATGTCTTTTTAATCGTTCATGCTTACAAGAAATTTCTTGTAATTTGTGTCCAAAATTTACGCAAGTTTTATGAATTTTAAATATCATGACCAAATTATCAAGTTAACTAACAATTTACTTTAAGGTCTTATACTACTCATCTCTTACGCTAAAACGTCTTACGTTAAGTTAATACTTTTACACTATGGGTAATTCTTGAGTTATGATTCATTACAAGAGTGACTTACATCCAAGTGATTTTAGAGGTATCTTCAAATTAAGTTATGAATAAGATTGGTTAAGGGTCTAATGGAATCCAAATTTTAAAGGTTTAAGTTCCAAGTTTCTAAAATTTTTAATAAAGACCCCGCCCATGCATAATCGTGTCGAAGAGCACCCCATGCTTGATCGTGCCTTGCGCACACCAGAGAAAATATGACTATGGTGCCTAAAGTGCATCCCATGTAAATCATGTATGTGCCTTAGGACACCCAAGGGTTTATAATTAGTGCCTTAGATGCACGCCATGAAAATCTGGCCAGTAGGATATTTGTCCACCATCCGGATCTCCCGATCGGTCCGGGTATGCGCATACGGAGGCTTAGCCAATGATCGCAAGTAGGGGACCTTCAGGATAATAACAGGATAACCAAGTTTAAGTTTCTTAAGTTACTCAAGTCTTTTGAACCAAAGTAAAGTTTTACGACTTACATGCCAAAATTTTTATAAGTCTTGGTTTATAAGTGTTAAGGTCAAGTTTATGTTATGGCTTTGTGTGTTATATGTAAGTTATGTATGAGCTAAGTTCTTTTGAAATTATGTTATATTACTTTTAGTGTTATAGTATTTCTAAGGTTACAGTTATGTATGTTACTTTTACAAGGAAGAACTCAAAAGTATTTTCATTTAAGTTATGATTTAAGTACAGGTTAAGTTATATTCCCCATGTACAGGTTAAGTATAGTCAAACTATGTAAGTTGCTACCTTTTATTGTTTGTTTGTTATTTATATTGTTTTTAATATTTTGGAACCGCGTGAAAACACTAAAACGAGTTATGAAAAGATTTCTTACGTTATTAGGGGTACGTACTGAGTTAAACTCACTTTTTGAAGTGATTTATGTTTTGGTTGTTATGTTGGGTTGTAGTCTTAGCCTTGTCCACCTTCGTGGACGGCGGTAATACTCCCAGGTATTATCTGCTGCTAATCATTGAGTTAGGTGTATCTTTAGCTTAATCTAGTGGTTAGTAATCTAGGGGTGTTACAAGCCCTCGGTTCAAATGAACTTTAACTTTTCTTGAGTCGGATGTTACTTGCAATTAGCCATTGATGTGGTCGATTTCTTGTTCTTGACGGATATGCCCCACTCAGGTGTGCTGAGAATGGGCCTCGAAATATTGAATCTCGTACTTGTACTAATGACCGAGTCAAAAAGCTCTAGTGATAAGGGAGGATGAAAAGGGTTGGCAAAAGTGAGTAAGTTTGATAATGGTCAGATGGGTTCATGAGGCACTTGGTGAAAAGCGAGATGATGGAAACTAGGGTTTGAAGGTCCAATACGGGCATGTCATGATTGACGGATGGCAAGTTTTAGCTAAGACTTAATGGTTAAAAAGGGTGGACTCACCTCATATGGACTCATGTAATAGGAGGAGAGATGGTTGTTTATTATTATGTGAAGGTGATCCAATTCTGACGGAAGGAAGGTTGGGGAATTATGATGGCGAAGATGTGAAAGAACTTCAACATCCAGGGTTTACTTTCCTTTTGCCTAACATTCCCTAACGGGTTTTCAGGCTAGCCTCTCTTATTCTCTCGCTCTGCTTTTGCCTAGCATGGGATTCCAAGCTAACCTCTCTAGTTCTCTCTCTCTCTCTCTCTCTCCGTTTACCTAGCTCAAGGTTCCGAGCTAGCCTCTCTAATTTTTCCCTCAAAGACCAAATTTTGTATGGATGCTTCTTTAAGACGAATTTTAGCGGTCAAGCCTCAAAAAGGTTCTGCAAAGTATCCAATGTGGAATCAGGCTAGTTGTAGTTCATAAGGTGCAGCTTCAAAGGATTGGTGCCTCGAGGAGGGCTTGGTGAGGTAAGCTCGAGGATGGTTATGGATGCAAAGGCGTGATGACGATGTGAAGGCTTGCCATATAAAGCTTGAGAGTAATTCGGAAGGTTTATGAGGGTTTTTCAGTGTGCGTGACTGCTAGCTCCATCTCTAGTTTCTCAACCTTCTTCTTCTTCTTCTTCTTCTTCTTCTTCTTCTTCTTCTCTTTTTTTCTCTCTTCTTATTTTGCCTTTTTTTTTATCTTTTTTTATTTGCGCTTTCTTATTCCTTTTCTCTTTTTTTGTTGGTATGCTTCGAGACATGGACAGTCCAAACGAGGTTTACTCTCCCAGCACAGGTTTTTCCATATGCAAAAAAGTGCTCAAGGGACATGAAAGTCGTACCACTCATGCCGACCCATGTTGGTGGACTAACTAGGAACTCTTTTTTTTTTGCAAAAAATTGCTCCGGGGTGCCATATATTCCCTAAAACTGGCTACTTGGGGACCACATTATTTTTTTTTACTCTTTGGGGACCAGATTGTTGTCAAAACTTGCTGGTTGGGGCTTTTCCGACCAAAACTGTCGGAATCAATAAAAAGTCAGTTTTACCCCTTGACTAATGAATAAAAGGTCCAGTTTGCCCCTTTTATTTCCCCGCTTAAATCTTTCTCCTCCTCCTCCTCCTCCTCCTCCTCCTCCTCCTCCTCCTCCTCCTCCTCCTCCTCCTTCTTCTTCTTCTTCTTCTTCTTCTTCTTCTTCTTCTTCTTCTTCTTCTTCTTCTTCTTCTTCTTCTTCTTCTTCACTTTCATTCATTCTGGGCTGTTTGTTTAGTACAAATTTGCTAACCCCCCAACCAAATTTTTTTCTCTTTGCATTTTAGCCAACTACCATGCCTTGAGTGAATCAGATTTTATTTTGTAGAGTGACTTGTTGAAAACAGTTACATAAGCTAATAAGGCGATTCACTTCTCTTGAAGCTTTGAAGATCAGCAACAATGGCGTCGGCAGATCTAGCACCATCTCGATCTCCGACCGACCTCTTCGGCGATCCAATCGACGATTCCAACCCCTTATGGTTCAAGAAAGACCTCTTTCTCTCTCCCGATTTCGACTCCGAATCCTACGTCTCCGACCTTTGAACCTTCGTCCCCTTCGACGCTCTCCGATCTCAACTCCAGTCGCATTTGTCGTCTCTCAAGCACGAACTCGTTGACATAATCAATCGCGATTACAATGACTTCGTTAATCTCAATACTAAGCTCGTCGATGTGGATTCTGCTGTTGCTCGAATGCGAGCGCCTTTGTCTGATCTCAGGGAGAAGATCTCCACGTTTAGGGATAGTGTTGAGGCGTCGCTTGTGTCGTTGCAGGATGGGCTTAGACAACAAGCTAAAGCTGCTAATGCGAGGGAGGTTTTGGAACTGTTACTGGATACGTTTCATGTTGTCTCCAAGGTTTGTGATTCTGTCCTAATTGAACGAATTAGGGTTTTTTTTGTTTGTTTGTGTTGTCGGTTTTGTGGTTTTGTGTTTGTTTGTGGAGAATTGAGGCCGCACATTGGATTTGATAATCGTTTGTGTTTGAGTGTACTGATGATTTGCCCAAGCCATATCTTGACCTGGTTGCTAGATTGTATTAAAGGGGGTGGTGTTGTTTGAGGGTGTGGCAGCAGCGGGGAAAGAAAGAAAGAAAGAGGCAGCAGCGGGGTGGAGGGTGGTGGTCGGCCGAGAAGAAAGAAGAGGAAAAAGATGGGTGGCGGATGTTATTCTGCCTGAAGAAGAAGAACGAAAAAGAAAGGGAGGAGAGAGAAAGAAAATAATGGAGCCAAATAGGGTTATTTTTGTCAATTCATCTATCTAAATCTATTTGGTATTGACTCCGGCTAAATTCACCGGATTTTCATAACTTTTGGTCGGAAAAGCCCCAGCCAGCAAGTTTTAACAACAATCTGGTCCCCAAAGAGTAAAAAACAATAATGTGGTCCCCAAGTAGCCAGTTTTAGGGAATGTGTGGCACCTCGGAGCAATTTTTTGTTTTTTTTTTGTCTCACTTTTTTTTTTACTTTCCTTTTCATAAGGTTGATTCTTGTATGCCTTTCTAATGATATTAGTTACAACATACCACTTAGCTTCGGGGTAGATGAAGAGAATGACCAGGTTGGTGAAGGCTAAGGGTTTCCGAACAGTGATTGTTATAGGTGATTCAAAGATGGATGATTTGGTGAAGGAGAACTGAGGATTGAGATGTAGGTGATAAGTAGGGACAAATATTATGGGAATGGGAAGGTAACAGGTGATACAAATGGTGACATGAGTGGTGAGGTGGTAGCACGCTGTCCTAGGCACATTTTATTCAAGCTGCTGGTCTAGGAGCATAGAGATATTGACTTTCAAGAGATTGGTGGTTTTGGTATTCTCTCCTTTTGCCCAACCTGCTTGATGAATACAAATTGGCTTTTCTCTTTTTTGTTTTTCTCCTCTCTTTTTTTCTCTCTTTTCATTACATTTTATTTTAAACCCTAGATTTGTAGGATGGCAAACGTGATGAATGGAAGAGTATATGAGTGTGATGATAGATGGATATGTCAAACTTGGATGTTAAGGCTAATGAATGGGTGAAGGAGCTTTTCAACTCAAATTAAGAGTGAAAGCACGAGATTCTCAAACAATCACAATCAAACACATGCATCTTATTGAATTCAAAAGACAAGCATATCAATGACCGACTCAATGCCACCTCTAACTGACTCTAAAATAGTATGCTCAAAGGAATTGAAGCCCTAGCAAACTTCAAAGTCCTCTTCCTACGATGTTGCATTTCTCTACTTACTGCTCCTATACGGTCATTGCTCTAATTGGCTTTTTGTCATGCTTTTGGTAGGGGCAATTTACCTGACCGGATCATACCTTCAGCACTTCTCTGTGTCATGTCCTTTACACATGTGATAGTTGCAGAATACATTGTCATCTTAGCTTGGGTACTTCGTTTTTAGCTCTGGTCTAGGTAAAGGCAACTCAATTTTGTTTTTTTTCCCCCTTAAGATCAGATGGGCCAAAGCATCGATGTAGGTGGTGTTGAGTGGGATGTAATAGTCGTACTTTGGTTGGATTCCTGACTGAATTACATTAGTCTCAACACTTTTAGAAGGGTGGCTAGGTGAACCAGTAGCCCTCCTATTAAGACTGGAATTCTTCCACCCTTGGGCGGCGACGTTCTCATTGTTCATGGTCTCGATTTGGACACAAAGGTCCTTCAAGTAGTCGAAGTCCTTGATCACATGGCATCCCAAGTATCAAGTTAGGTTACTCTTGACACTCTATTTGAAGGTGGATAACTGTAAGCGTAGAGGTATAGTCTCATTGATGTGAGACAACTTGGTGTGCCACCTTTCGAAGTAATTTAGGAAGGACTCGTCTCTTGCCTCATGGCTGTTATGTCATCCATTGTGGCTTGCTTCTTCAGGATATGGCTGTAGTGATTGATAAAGGCCTTAAACAGCTCACTCCAGTGAGCCTTGATTTGAGGTGACAGGGCATGGTACTATGCTTTGGATTTTTCATCCATGCTGGATAGGAAGACTATAGAGTACAAGTCCAAATCAATCTTGTTGAGAAGTGCTAGTCGCATGAACTCCTCGATGTGGTGAGTAGGATTTTCAAACGGCTTGAAATTAATATTGGATGCTTCAACTTTATCGACCACCTTCATAACAGGATATATAGGCAATGGTACATCCGTGTACTTGTCATTGAATGTTGCAATAGTGCTCATTATCTTGGTAAGGCTTTTCAACTTCTGTTCTAAGGCTTTCACAGTAGGATCTTCCGTGACTTTGGGAGTCTCCAAAGCAGTTTTCGACTTCCCTTTTAATGATCCTGAACCTCTAGACCCATCTGTTGCAAGTGTCTTGATGAGTTCAGGATCAGATTCATACACATTGATCTCTATGTCATCATCTCCTTTAGGGTTTAGGTCCAACTTCTCATTGATCTTTGAGATGGCCTGCAGCATACCATCCATCACTTGATATTGCTCATGGAAACTCTTCCTGATCTCCTGTTCTTGTCTAAGAGAGTTTACAAAGATTAAACCCTGCTTCTTGGTATAAAGGTGCTCCAGATTCATAACATTAGCGTCGTAGGCAGGGATCTCCTGAAATCGTTCCTCAGCCATGATATGACCTCGAGTTCTTGATTGGGTGGCGGACGGGTTGTAATTAGGATTTCAAACCAGTCGACCGGTGAACAGATCTCTGATACGGGCACAGAAGCTATCTCTTATCTTGCCTGTATGGAAATTTGTTAGTGACTTCATAATCGATTCTGACACTATCTACCCAATGCATGCATGTCCTAAAAGACCTATGTGGGACCCTAACGGACTCGACACCCTTATGCTGACACAAGGATAACTCACCCACTTTTTGGGAGTGCATGACTTAACTCTATATAGACCTAACCTGTACAACACGAACAACCATTGGGTCCTTACTTGGATTGAGCCACAATAGGTTTATATGGGCTTAGATCAAAGTAAAAGATACAATGAGAATCAGACACGAGGATATCACAAAGGACCGGACAGAACCAACACATGTAACTCGGATCTAGGATGCCTGATTGAGTGATCCATCAAAAATCATTGGGCTAGAAATGGCTAAAAGTCGTTTGGCCTGTGACTTTTGCATGGGCCACACAATGAGGTCAACTGAGTCAGAAATGGGCCTACTAGAGGGGAAGGCCAGATGACCTTGCCTCTGTTCCCTCATTTCTTTGGGTCCTTAGGTAATTCTTTGCGGGCTATGCAATATCCGACACAAACTGGGCTGACTGAAGCTTATACATATATATATATAAGCTTATACATATGTATGTATGTATATATATATATATATATATATATATATATATATATATATATATATATATTGCGCGAAAGCAATCAACTCCAATAAAAGGCCCCCAAAAAAACCAGGAGAACCAACCCAATACAATGCTAAAATCAAATCTAAACAATCTAAGTATTTCTTAGATTGTTTACTCCTACGTAGAATTCTATACAAAATTTGCTTTTTGATTTTCTATACAATATCTACAACTCCAAAATTACTATTTTTATGCCTTTTATGATTCCTAACATCCCAATCTGCACAAATGATGTTAGGTACACAAGCTGAAGCAACACTACTTACTGCTTTCCTTCGTCTTTTTTTTTTTTACTCCAATTCTTGATCCAAGCTTTCATATCTGGAAACTGATGAGGTATATTCAGCCAATCACCAACTGCTTTTCTGATATGGGTAGCAAACTGACACTCGAACATCAAATGATCCACACTCTTATCAACCATACCACACAAACTGCATAAGCTATCAATATTAGCCCCGTATCTCATGATTCTTTCAGCCACAGGTAACTTTCTTAGAATTCCCATCCAAGCAATAAAGGAAGTTCTTGGAACAACAAGTTTATTCCAGATACAATTCTGCCATTCTACCTTCTAATTTTCTCAACAAAACCTTCTGTAAAAATCAGAAACATTAATTTTCCTCATATTCTGTCTGAACTAAATATTCTAATCATTACAAATATCCTTGAGTTCCTCCTTTAAGTTGCAAAGCTTCTTCATATACCAACAAGTACCATAAGTTGGACTGAAATCCCACCAATCCACTCTCTTCAAATATTTTGAATGCACCCACTGTATCCATAAGCTTTTCTTATTATGAGCAATATCCCAAATCAACTTGCTTGCACAAGCCTAGTTCCAATTATAAGTATTCCTTACCCCAGCTCCCCCACATCTCTTTGGCAAACACATCACATTCCATGCAACTGATGGAGGGCTCTTATATGAACTGCTACCATTCTAAATATAATTCCTACTTATTTGGGTAACTTGATCCAACACACCCTTAGGCAAAACAAACATTCTTGCCCAGTAACCAAACACCCCCATAAAAACATAATTCACTAGAGAAATTCTTCCAACCACTACCAAAAAAGGGTCATCCTTCCACGCTTAAAACGGCTTCTAGCCATGCTTATAAGCGAGGCCAGGAATCCTTGCCACGGATAAATAAGCGTGGAAAGGGAATGTGTAGGGAAAAATTTGCCACGCTTATTAAGTGTGGCAAGAAGAAATTCGCCACACATAATAAGCGTGCACGGACGAGCTGCTCTCCAGCTACTATAATTTTTTTCTTTTCAATGTAGATTCGAACCCCTAACCAGGGCACATAAGAATGAGTGACTAACCAAACCCTTACCGCTTGAGTATTAAAGATTATTTGATTCTAATAACTAATTTATACTATATATAAACAAATACCACTTGACTTTTTTATCTTCTATTTTAACTTTAACTAATATATGGGTATATTAAAAAATTATAATTATAATTTTTTAAATATTCTTGAAATTAATATAATACTATATGTACACAAATATCACTTGGCTTCTAATATCAGCGTGCCCAAAATTCAATATTCCTTAATGTTTCTTTTAATTTTTTTGAAATTATTTTTAAGACTAAATTAATTCCTTAAATTAAACCTGGAGCCTAATTAAAATATTATACTTTTTTGTAAAAAAAAATTATAATGTAAAATTGTTGTCTGCCACGCATATTATATGTGGAAATATAGGTTTGTTTGGGAGAATGCTATAACCTCATTTAATAAGCGTGGCCAAACTCTTACAACGCGCTAGCACGCTTATATGCGTGCTTACCATTTAGTTACTCTTACTAAGCGTGGCCATTGCATATTGTTGGAATTAACATGATTTTTTTCCCCTCATTTAAATAAGCGTGGAAAAATATGCGTGGAAAAATACATATTTTCTTGTAGTGAGCATATGACAGATTTCTAGATACCACCTTTTCACTCTAGTTGTCATTTTTTCTACTAAAGTTGTGCACTCTATCTGGGAAATTTTATTTGAGGAAATTGGTACCCCTAAGTATCTGAAAGGGAAATTTCCCCCTTGAAAACCTGTAATATTTTGGATCTGCTGTGACAAATCCTTGTTACATCCTGCAACCACCAATTGAGATTTCAAAGGATTTGCATATAAACCAGTAAAATTACCAAAATCCTTGAAAATATCCATAATTTTACCAACACTATACTCGTCAGCTCTAGAAAAAACTATAATATCATCAGCAAACAGAAATTGATTAATTTTCAGAGTCTTGCAACCAAGATGATATTTGAATTTTGGATCCATAGCCAACTCATCCAACTTTCTAGACATGTATTCCATCACAATTACAAATAAAAGAGGGGATAATGTGTGTGTGTGTGTGTCCATATATATATATATATATATATATATATATATATATATATATATATATATATATATATTATTTTTACGAGAGGTGTACAACAAGCACATAATATACAAACGCGAGGTTAACCCTGACCAAGGCTCTAAGTTCACGGATTACTAGGTTCAGGATATGATGAAGTACCACACGCTCTCGCCTTGATGCACTTTAATTATGTAGAATTTATCGGTAAAATGTGTGAGGTGTTGCTTGTCGTACTTCAAGGAAGCCTCAGAGTATAACATAGGTGAGAGGAGAGACCAAATGTTGGGCGATGTAGACTCGTTTAAGCATACCATTTGGAATAATTTTCAAAATTAGCCTACCACTAGGAATAATTTTAAAAGTGGTCGAAAATTTGGAATAGGCAAAAGTTGAAGCTTACTAAATGGAATTTCAGTCAATATTCAACCACAATAATATCCCCATGTGTTAATAATCGAGGCTAAAATCAAGAAAATTCAAATTTCACACTAATGGGTATCACCATGGGTCGTGTACTGTTGAACCAAGACGGACCATGGTGATTACAACACGACCCGTGCCAGACTGGCCCGGTCCGTGTTGGCTTTTGCAGACCTTACTTGAGCCTCTGGACCCCAACACGACCCGCGTCCGATTGGACGACATGTTCCGTGTTGGTCCAGTTTCAGTTCCTAAGCTCATTTTTACCTTCCTGGTCAATACTTAACATATATAATGAATTTCCTTATCCTCATAACTCTTGAAATATTCCAACAAGAACATGTACCAATTGTTGGCGTTGTTTTGTGTATGTCCTCCAAGTTCATTTTTTTTAGTACTATGGAAGGAAAACGAAGTTTCACTATAGAATCCATTTGCTCGTATATAAGAATCACATTAAACCAATGCAAACTCTAATCCAAGTCTGACTTTACATAAAATATCATATTTTAGATAAAATAAGAACATTATTGCTATTCAACTTGGAATTTCTGAGACTACTTCTACTTTAAATTTCTTGACATGATATAGATTTCATTAATTTTTTTTTCTAAATTTTGTGTTCTTTTGTTTATTAATTTGGATACTATTTATGGCCATGTTTAAGTTGTAAAATTGTGCGGTTGATGCGTTACATTATCATGAAAAGCTTGGTACCTAGGCAATTTTCTGGGCCTATAGAATTTATTGTTAGTTATTCATTAAATAAGAGTTTAGTAGGCAAAGTTTCGCTTTTCTGTTTAAATTTACTATCATTTTACTTCATTTTTATTAATCTATATTAGATCATAAAGTACAATTTCCATATAAAAACTCGTATATAATATACGAACAAAAGAAACAATAGTACGTGATGATAATTACAATTATAATGATGGAAGTGTGAGAAACATGGAAAAAAGAAGTAAAAAGTGATGAGATCAGGTGATAGAGATTAGAGAACTAGTTAAAGAAGTGTGGGGATTTTAAAAAGATACGCAACCGTGGGCTTTTTTGTTTCATTGCTTGTAAACTTTTGACTTGTCAAATTTTATGGCCACTCCCATCATTTTATATTAATTATTATTTTTAAAATTATACAATGAAATTTTAAAAATTTTGACCATAAATTTCATAGTATATATAATTATTTGTTATATAAAATTACTACTAGTAGATTCATAACAAAAAATATTGTTTTAAAAGTATAATATCACAATAATTGATAAAATATTATATAAAAAATTATCAATTAAATAGTAATATTGAAAACTGTAACAATTAACAAAGTGATAATTAATATGAAACGGATAGCAGAGAATGTTGATCAACTAGACCCTACGCATCATGTTTCATGCACTAGTGGGCGTAGGACCAAAAAAATTTGTACACGTGCACTAATAAGTCCCCAAGTTTTTTTTTTTTTTTTGGGGTAATCTTGTCCCCGAATAAAATTTAAAGAAAATGCTAATCTATGTAATATATAAAGTCAAAGGGGCTTATGGAGTTATGGTACGCAAATTTCAATTTGCCCATTTTACCTCTTGCTATTGATAAATTATAGGGATAGAATAGTAATTACATATTTTTTATTTTCACTAAAATGGTTATCAGAGAAATTGTTACCACTAAGATTTGAACCTCTAATGTAAAGAAAACTCTCCAATTTCTATACCACTAGACCATCATAATTTTAGTTTGTACTTTTTATATATATTTTTTATTTCACTTTTTTACATTAGAACCGTCATTTACCTCATTTTATTTTTGTTGGGTTTCTATTTTCCCTAATTTACAATATTATTATTATTTTTTCATTTTCTTTTAGGTTCCTATGTTGTTATCTTACATTTTTTTATGTTTTGTGAAAAGTATAATATTAACTTTAATCATCTTTGTTTCTTTAGAAAATATTCAATTTCATTAAAAAAACTCATTAATACATTTTACTTAGAGTATCAACATATACCGATTTTTCTCTCCGATTCCGTGATTTATTATATTTTTTTCATGTCATAAGTCAACACACTAATTGTTGTATAATTTCTTATTTGCCTATTTATCTTTCTTTATAAATTAATTATTAACAAGGAAATTAGTCAATCATCTTATTTCTCATTTAACCTCCCTCACATTTCTCCTCCTCCATTTTTCATGTTTATTCTCATTCTCATTCATTAACTAATTAATTTCCTATTATTTACTAAAAGAATCAAAATTATAAAATCTATCTAATATATTAACTTAAGGTTAAGTTAAATCATGCATATACAAATTTTATATTATTTTATGAAAATAAGAAAAATCACAAAATCTACCTAATTAATATGTTGATTGATTTTAAATAAATTAAATTATGTATATATAAATTTTTCTATCATTTATGAAAATGAGAAAGATCAAAATCTACCTAATACATTGATTGGTGTTAAACTAAATCGTGTGTGTGTGTGTATCATAGAGTGACTGAGAAAAAGACAGAAATGTCAAAATTTTATTTATACAAATATACTTTAAATTAAAATTATTTCAAAAGTAAGTACATGATATAATTTATATCTTTTTATTTATAGATTGTCGTTACATATCAGAGTTAGAGTATCTCTGATAATCTTTTTGTTCTTTTATTTTAGTTTTGGAAAAATTCTTATGTATTATGTTTTCTTTTAAGACAAGATTCTTAATTAACTAAGAAATGTTTGTTTTATCATTTTTTTTATTCTAAGTTGCATAATTGCATTCTTTTAACATTAAGTAAATCCAATATCACAAATAAATAATAGAAACTTAATGATTCGTTAAGGTGTTTGATAATTTTTTTTTCCACATAGAAATTAAAATCATGTAAAAGTTAAAAAAAATAAAACTATCACGAGGAATTGAAGATTATATCTATAATGCATAATTGTTCATACTGAGAGTAAATGAACAATAATGAATAATATTGCTTCTTTTTCACTATATTTTTTTATTTTGAACATGTTCATTCCAACTTATTTTGATGGAGCTTATTACGAGTTGAACTTATCTAAACTTATTTTGAACTTATTATACTGAACTAACTTGAACTTAGTTGTTTGATCTTATTTGAATTCATTTAAAAGAGTTGTTTTGCAAATTTATCTTGAACTTATTTTGACAAACAACTGAAAAGAATATAACTTTAACTATACTGACCCGCCAACATCCATCATGCATGAGCCAAAGTTGAATTATAAGATTTTTACTTTTCAGCAAAACAAGTTTTGATTCGCACGCATTGTGTGCATCGATTGTTATATTTATTTATTTATTTTTTGTGTGTGTATATACACACAATAAATAAATAAATAAATTTAAACATTGTTGCACGCAATGTGTGCGAATCAAAACTTGTCTGACATAAAGCCGAAAGGGGAAAAAAAAAGTTTTGTGAACTACACGTTGCCCCATTTTCCGAACACAGAGCTTATCCAAAGATTATATTAAAATGTTAGGATATATTAAATAAAATCGAGACAAAATTTAGTGTCTATAAATTGAATAATGGAGATATTAATTTTTAAAGGAAATAAACAGGTTCCTCATAAATAATGTCCCACATGGACATAATAAAACAGATTCTAACTCTTTATAAACAATGTCCCATATGGACATAATAAACAGGTTCAAGGATGAATGGGCGAAAAGAGCCCATCTACCTATGCATAAGCGGTTACAGGCAGTTAAAATGTCTTTGAAAAGATGGAGCAGGAATGTCTTCGGTGATATCGATGCAAAAATTAGAACACTGGATGATTAATTAAAGAGAATTTATTTTAAGGCGCTACAGAGCAACACCGACCAGTGTGAAGCTGCATGTAGGGATGCCTTAAGAGCTAAGTTGTAAGTATGGCTGATAAGGAATGAAAGATCCTGGAGACAAAAGTCAAGATGCTAGTATTTGCGAGCTGGCGACAAGAACACAAAATTTTTTCATACACTTGCTACGATTAGGAGGAGGAAGAAGGTTTTGGATGATACTGAGATTGAAGGTGCTCGATACAAAAATTTGAAAGACATAAAGAAAAAAGTTAGAGAATATTTTAGGAGACACTACTAGGAGAAGAGAAAAATCAGTAAAGTCGACATCTCTAGCTTAAGGCTGAAAAAGCTGTCTGAGGATGAAAGAGCAACGCTTGAAGCAACAATCACAAGAGATGAGATTATTGTTGCGGTCAAGCAATGCAACCTTGACAAATCTCCGGGTTATGACAACTTTAATATGAGAAGTGTTCAGCAACTTTGGCCTATCAATGGAAATGATTTCTGTGAATATATCATAAGACTGTTGGAGAATGATCGCTGGATCAAAGCCATCAACATCACGTGGGTCACCTTGATTCCAAAGAAGCAAAAGGTGAGGGACATAAAAGAATTTAGACCGATCAGTATGGTAGGGTGTATCTATAAAATCATCTCCAAGTTGTTGAGCAACAGATTGAGGGCGGTTATGCCGAGCATCATCGGAGAGTCTCAAACCACGTGTATAGTTGGACGACAAATTGTGGATGGTGCATTGATAGCATCTGAGACAATCTCCTGGTTGAAAAGGAAGAATAAGGGTGGAGTTCTACTAAAGTTAGATTTTCAAAAGGCGTATGATTCAGTTGACTGTGATGCGCTGGAACAGATTATGGAGCGCATGGGTTTTGGAGAAAGATGGATTGCGTGGGTGTGGAAGTGTGTGAGATCGGCAAGCATCTCGGTCATTATCAATGGTGCTCCATCTTAGCCTTTTGAGATGAAACGTGGCTTGAGACAAGGGGATACGCTCTCCCCCTTTTTATTTGCTCTGGTTGGTGAGTTGCTGAATGTAATGCTAATTCGGGCAGCGGAGAAAGGCCACATTGAAGGAATACTAGTGGGAGCAAAGAAAGTGAGACTCACACATCTTCAATTTGCGGATGATACGTTGATTTTCTCCAAGGATGATGAGGAACAACTAATAACCACCAAATCAATTTTGAGGTTGTTTGAACGCTTCACTGGATTGACAATTAACTACAATAAATCGAGTATCTATGCTTTTGGCAGAGAGAGGATTAGGCTCAGCGAATGGCTAGAATTCTCGGATGTTCGGTCGGTTATTTCCCGATGACTTATTCGGGTTTTCCCATTGGGGAAAACATGAGGAAGAAAGAGGCGTGGAAGCCGGTTCTGCAGAAGATTCAATCGAAGCTTAAGAGTTGGAAGGCCAGCTGCCTTTCAAAGGTTGGCCGGCTGGTACTGATCAAAACATTCCTCAACAGTATGCCCAATTACTACCTCTCCTTATTTAGGATGCCCAAGTCGGTAGCAAGAGAGGTTATTGGGATGCAAAGGCGATTCTTCAGGGCTGGGAAGGATAGAGGATGGATAAGTGCATATATTAAATCGAGTGTAATCCAGCAGCCCAAGGCTAATGGTCGTCTCGGTGTGGGGGATGTATTGATGAAGAATCTGGCTTATCTCTTTAAATGGTGGTGGAGGTATGGGTTTGAGGAAGGAGTTCTATGGAGAAGGATTGTGAGTTGAATACATAATGAAGATGGCTGGATTTTGCCAAACCTGTACAGGTTACGGCAGCCAGGCGTGTGGAAAGAAATAAAGAAGGTAATATGGGAGGAAAGCCACTGTCAATTGGTTGTCAAACAAAATTTAAAGATCAAGTTGGGTGAGGGGAATAAGATACGCTTCTAAGACGACAGATGGACGAATGAGGATACTCTCAGGGAGCAATTTGCTAATTTGTACAAAGTGTCCTCGCAAAAGAAGTGCACTGTGGCAGACATGGGATGGTTTGAAGGTGACTGTTGGGTGTGGTGTCTCACTTGGAACAGGCAGCTTGATCCATTTGAAGAAGAAAGGGAGAGGGAGTTGATGGCTAAATTGAAGGATATTCACCCGGTTAAACATGGGGTAGATCGGGTGTTCTGAGATCCTTCAAGTGTCTACAAAGTGAGAGACACGGTCAGGAATGTTGAGGAGCTGGCAAATCAAATTGATTCGGTAATCGTCAAGGTATGGATGAAGTTGGCTCGACCTAGGATGGAGGTTATGGTGTTGACCACCTTGGCTGGAAAACTCAATACAAGGGCATTCCTCCAAAGGAATGGTCAGCTAAATGAAGAGGAGGATTTCTGTCCGTTTTGTCGAATGCAAGGGGAAGATATTGATCACCTTTCCTTCAATGTAAATTTGCAAGCAGAGTCTGGTAGTATCTGATGTGCAGTCTGGGATGCGATGCAATTCAAGCTAAAACTTTCAGAGGATGGTTCAGGCAATGGATAGAGGCTCGGATCTCAAATAAGATGAGGAAAAAGATTTGGATTGCAAGCTGCTTTGCCGCGATTTGGAGCTGGTGGAAACATAAGAATGAAGTTGTTTTTGATAAGAAAAAACCAGATCTGGCAATGGTGATTAATTCAGTCAAAAGGAGAGTATCAATGTGGACAGCCATCTGGAAGGAACGCATAACATACTCTGAGGAGCAATTGACAAGGCATTTTGACCAAATTCCCATAATTTTCAGTTGAGGATGGAATGAGTTGGGTGCTTGGAGCTGCCTTGGGAGAAATCTAGGAAGGTGGGGTCGAAGATGTATTAGCTGAGGAAAAGGTTGTCTGCTGCGATGAGGACTAATGGATGGAATATTATTTGTAATACTTAATGTGTAATTGGGCTGCTTCACTGTCATCCATGTGCGAAATTAATAGCCTTTTGTATTGGCTGCAACCCATTGCGGAGACTTTTGTTGTTTTGGGCCTTTGCCTTGGTATTACGTTGAATGAATAAGGGCTGAAGCCCAGAATTTTTTTCGAAAAAGTTAGATAGTATTATGAGTATATAAATAAACTAGTTCTGATATACACGCTAAACGTGTATAAGTTTTAAAAACAACATCCTTAATAATAGTTCAACCTAGATCAAGATGAATACTGGGTAGCTCATGTGATTATCATTATCTTTTCCGCAATTTATTTTTCCAAAATTAGATATATTAAAAAGATAAGTGTTAATCCTTTGAGGAAAATGGAATGTTTTCACAACAAGAAAAATCACTTTGGGCAACAAAAAAGTTTGTTGTCTTAGTCCAATTTTCGTTGCCCTTTAACATAAGGCTACAAAAAAAATTGTCACAATTTGATAGTTTTATCCTTGAACTACAAAGTACGGGCTACAAATTAGTAAAAATGGTAGCACAATGTAGTTGTAGTGGGCAACAAAACATTTTTGTTGCCTTAAGCTTAGTAGCCTTAAGAAACCATTTTTCTTTAAATCGTTGTCCTATCTATATCAATTGCGACAAAAAAAGTTTTGTTGTCACATATAGTGTATTTAACTACAAAATTATTTGGTTACCCTACTTTAAATTAATGCAATAATAATTTTTTGTTGCCTAAACTACTCTAAATTTGTTGCCCAAATATATTTTTCTTGTTGTTTTTATGTAAAAATGATAATTGACACTACTGATTTTGCTTAAAAATAAACATCCTTAATAATAATTCAACTTTGACTCAGGATGAATATTCGCTAGTTGGTGCAGTTAAAGTTATCTTTCTTCAGTTTTTTTTTTCAAATAAGTTTGCAAAACAACTCTTTTAGAATTCAAATAAGATAAAACAAATAAGTTCAAGTTAGTTAAGTGTAATAAGTTCAAAATAAGTTTAGATAAGTTATACTTATAATAAGCTCATTCAAAATAAGTTGGAACGAACACATTAAAAAATAAAAATATAGTGAGAGGGAATCAATATTATTCATTATTGTTCATTTACTCTTAGTATAAACGATTACGCATTATAGATATGATTTTCCTCGTGATTTTTTTTAATTTTATATGATTTTAATTTCTATTTAGAAAATATTATCGAAGACCTTAACGTATGAATCATTACGTTTCTATTATTGATTTGTGACGTTTCATTTACCGATTGTTAAAAGAATGCAATTATGCAACTTAGAATACAAATATGATACAACAAATATCTCTAAGTTAATTAAGAATCTTGACTTATGCTACAACATAAATACATAAGAAAATTTCTCAAAACTAAAGGAACAAAAAGATTATCAATGATACTAAACCCTAAACCCTAAACCCTACAACATAACGATAGCACTTAAGTAAGAAAATAGAAATCGTAACATGTACATACTTTTCAAATAATTTTGATTTGAAGTATATTTGTATACTAAACAAAATTTTGTACATCTCTCTCTTCTTCTAACTTCTGTACGATACACATACATGCATAATTTAATTTAACACCAATCAATATATTTGGTACATTTTATGAGTTTCTTATTTTTGTAAATAAAAGAGGAAATTTATATATGCATGATTTATTTTATTTAACATGAATCAACAAATTAGGTACTCCCTCCGTTCCATATTAATTGTCGTCTTTAGAAATCGTACAGTCAAATTTCAAAAATTTTGACCATAAATTTCTTAATATATACAATGAGTTGCTACATAAAATTAAAACCATTAGATTCATAAATACTATCACAAAAATATAATATTGTCATTGTTAATAACATATCATGTAAGAAATTATCAATCAAAGATTGACATTAGAGACTGTAAAAGTCAAAATTATGACAATTAATATGGAACGGGGGGAGTAGATTTTATGATTTTCTTATTTTAATAAATAATAGAAAAATTTATTATGCATGATTTAACATAACATCAAGTTAATATATTAGATAGATTTTATGATTTTGGTTATTTCCGCAAATAATAGGAACATAATTCATCAAGAAAAACGGAGGAGGAGAGGTGTGAGGAGGTTAACTGAGAAATAAGATCATTTACTAATTTCCTAGTGTATAATTAATTTATAAGAAAGATAAGTAGGCAAATGAGAGATTATATAACAATTAGTGCATTGACTTATGACATAAAAATATAATAAGTCATGGAAGGAGAGAAAAATACGTTGATTACTTGGGTGGTATAAAGATAAAAACTTTGGAATATTTGATTAATTAGTCTATCAAACTTTATGTGAAATAAATCAATAAAATTTATAAAAACATAAAGAATTATTTTCTTGTTAAATATAAAATTGGCATATATCTTTTATATTTTGATCTTCAATATTTTTCAATGAATAATGTAAGAATTAATATCAATGAATAATAATGCAATATGGTAAAAGCTAATCTATAATAAAAATTATTCTATTTTTTTTTTCACATAGCCTCAAATTTAAATCTTTTTGAAAGTTTCCATCAATCCTTCAAATGAACTTTCTAAACCTTGTTAAGAGGACATTGTAAGATACCGTTAAAACTTATTTCATTAGAAAATAATTCTTGATAAGATTAAAAGTAAGGTAGTAAAGTTGGTTGTATCGAAAATACTCGAAAATGATCTATATTAAGTCACTAAAGCTTTTTTCTATGAGAATCAAGATCAAAACACAATGGTAAAAATCACATTGAACTTATCATCCAAAAGACAAGTAATATAATTTTTCTAATTTTTTTAACAATTATATAAATATAAGCTTTAGAGTAACACAATCTATGATGTATACTCAACATTGAACTTTATCTTCAAACAATTTTTGAAAAACAAATATAAACGTATACCTTTAAGAAAGTATTTTTATTGCAAATTTAATGCATATAGTTTCATATAATATATCATAACATACTTAGATGATTTAATAATCAAGAAATTCAATGTTGATCGAATGTATTGAATTTCATACCAACAATAGGTATATGTATTAGGTCGTTGACCATAAAGTTAATACTTTAGGTATAATGTAGTAATGGTTTTTTCTTTAATGAAATTGAATCATTTCTATAGAAACAAAAATGATTAAAATTAATATTATAATTGGCACAAAACATCAAAAAAAAATGTAAGATAACGACAAAGGAACCTAAAAGAAGTTAATAGAAAATAATAATAAAATGTAAATTAAAGAGAAAATATAAACCACAAAAGCAAACAAATAAAATGAAGTGATGGTTCTATTGTAAAAGAGAATAGAGAATATATTTAAAAAAAATACCAACAAAAGATATGGTAGTCTAGTGGTATAGAAGTTGGAGGGTTTTCTTTTGCATTAGAGGTTCAAATATTGTAGGCATAGTTATTAAAATCTCGATCCTGATCTACGATCCTAGGATTTTATGATCCAAAATCATCGATAACGATTCTATTATTTACACATGATTCACGATCCTACATGGATTAATTCTGATTCTAACTACCCCATGGATTCGAGTTAGGATACCGAGTTTAGCAACCTTGCTTGTAGGTAATAATTTCTTTGATAACTATTTTGGTGCAACTAAAAATATTATAATTATTATTCTATCCTAATAATTTATCAATGGCAATGAGTAAAATGGGCAAAGTCAAATTTGCGTACAATAAGGCCCTTTGGCTTTATATATTACAAGTTTTGATTCGCACGCATGCGTGCATCGATTGTTATATTTATTTATTTTTTGTGTGTATATACATATACACACAAAAGATAAATAAATTTAAAAATCGATGCACGCAATGCGTGCGAATCAAAACTTGTATAATGTAAATTAGGGAAAATAGAATCCCAGAAAAAATTAAATGAAGTAAATGCATGACGGTTCCAATGTGAAAGAGTGAAATAGAGAATATATATAAAATTAGTAACTAAACATATGGTGGTCTAGTGGTATAGAAATATGAGGGTTTTCCTTTGCATTAGTGGTTCAAATCTTGGTTGTAATAATTTTTTTGATAATTTCTTTGGTGCAGATAAAAAAAATATTATAATTACTATTATATCCTTATAATTTATCAATGACAATGGGTAAAATGGACAAAGTGAAATTTGCGTACCATAAACCCCTTTGGCTTTATATATTACATAGATAGATTATTATTATTATTATACATAGACATAGATAGATAAGCTATAGAGTGGGCTAACCCATAATTGCATTAAGGTTGAATGCTTTGCATTCAGTCGCGCGTGTGCGTGCGGCAAGGGCTGTAGGGCGCTAGAGATACTTCGGTGCTTCTTAGGCGCAGTTAACAGTCTCAAACCTAAACCGAAGCTTGAACCGCAAAACCGATAAAATCAAACCGGTAAAAACGGTTAATCGAATTACTTTTGTTTAGGTTAACCAAACCGCTTTTACCGGTTTAGGTTTAGGTTTAGGATTTTTCAAAAAACGGTTAATCGGTTTCAACCTCTAAAAAAACCTACTGAGTTTGATTGCCTTCTGTGAGTGTGACCGATTGTGCGTGCGTATCTTCAATCAAAATTTGTGAATTTATTTTTTTTAATTTTTTAGTAATTTTAAGCGAGAAAAAACTCTATTTCTCTCAATTTTCATTACTATGTGCATGCTGCTGCGCTACGTGCCTCACTAGTCACTCACTGCCTCATAACTCTCGGTCTCTCACAGTCTCAGATATGTTCTACTACAATTATGCTTATCATCATATATGTTATATTTTGCTTCTCATCTTGTTCTTGACCCACATTTTGCCTACCATATCTCTCAAACGTTATGCTTGTCAATGAATGGATGGATGAATCATGAATGTATACTGTATAGAAAAACGAAAAGGGGTGGGGGGGGGGACTAGGAAGTGGGAATTGCTAACTAAGTGCTAACTATAATTATATGAAATTATGACTTGCTAACTGGAAGCTAACTAAGTGCTAACTATAACTGGGAAGTGGGAACTTGCCTTTTAATTTGTAATTACTTTGTTTTTAGTTTGTTTTATTTTGTATGAGTGCTAAGTGCTAAGTGCTAAGTGCTAAATGTTATTGTAAATTTCCATTGAAGCATAAACCGTGTATAGAATGCGGATCGAACCGTGTAAATTTCGGTTTGGTTTAAGTTTCTTGATTTTAAATGCGATTAACTTTTTCCAAATTGCGGTTACGAGGTTTGGTTTAGGTTTTCAGATTTCAAAAGCGGTTAACCGCAATGCGGTTTCGGTTTAGGTTTCCAAAATCCAAAAACCTCAAAAGCGGTTAACCGCGGTTGAGGTTAAACGGTTTTGGCCAACCCCTATTTAACACTTAGAGCGTGAGCTTGAAGCTTAGGAGCAACACTTATAACTTGGCATTTCTTTCATTTTTATTATAATTATTTTGTTATTATAATCAACAGTTTAATGGTTGTTATGACAGTTAAACTGTTATTAACAGTTTTGTAACAAATATCTTATCCAATTTTTTATTAATTGGATAACAACCTGTAGTTTATGATCTTTGGACTTTTATTAACAATTGCAATTAACTTTTATCTTATCCAATTAATAAAGTATGTTCCATATTAATTGTCATCTTTGGAAAATCGTGCAGTCAAATTTTAAAATTTTTTACCATAAATTTCTCAATATATACAATGAGTTGCTATATAAAATTACCATCATTAAATTTGCACTGAAAAATGCTATCATAAAAGTATATTACAATTGTTAATAACATATTATGTAAGAAATCATCAATTAAAGAGTGACGTTGAAGACCGTAAAAGTCAAATTATGACAATTAATATGGAACGGAGGGAGTAGGTAGATTTGTGTTCAATGATGATCCATTTAACAAATGCTCACAACAAAAAAATATGTTTCGACAACAAATTTAGAGTAGTGTGGGCAACAAAAAATTTATTATTGCATTAACTTAAACTAGGGCAGCCAAATAATTTTGTGGTTAACTACATTACATGGGGCCACAAAATTTTTTGTTGCAATTGATATAGATAGGGCAATAATTTAAAGGAAAATGGTTGCCAAAAGTTACTAAGGCAACAAAAAAATTAGTTGCCCACCACAACCACATTGTGATACCAGTTTTACTAAGTTGTAGCCTGGATTTTGTGCTTCGAACATAAAACTACCAAATCGTGACAATTTTTTTTGTAGCCCCATGATAAAAGACAACAAAAATTGGACTAGGGGAACACATTTTTTTGTTGCCCAAAGTAATTTTTCTTGTTGTGGCTAGTATGATAGTCAGACATAAATGACATCATTTTTTTAAGACAAAATTGTGTATACACAACAAGACAAATATATTTAGGCAACAAATTTAGAGTAGCTTGGGCAACAAAAAAATTATTATTGCATTAATTTAAAATAGGGCAACCAAATATTTTTGTGGTTAAATACATTATGCATGGCAACAAAATTACTTTTTGTTGCAATTGATATAGATTGGGCAACAATTTAGACAAAAATGGTTGCCAAAAGTTACTAAGGCAACAAAAAAATTTGGTTACCCACCACAACTAACTTGTGCTACCATTTTTACTAATTTATATCCCGAACTTTGTGCTTTGAGGATAAAACTACCAAATTGTGACAATTTATTTTTGTAGCACCATGTTATATATATATATATATTTGTGATTTGAAAAATCACGTCCAAGAGGAACGAGGTATATGCCAACACTAGAAAGGTGGTATGGGTATTAAATAAATTTTCAAATGTGGCAAATAATGACTTATAGGTACCATCTATTTTATAGAAATTATTTTTTGGGGACAATATTTTTAGAAATGATTTTTAAGTACCTTATATTTTTTGTAAACTATTTTTGGGTGACCGATTTTCTTTGGAAACTATTTTTATGTGTGATTTTTTTCTTTGCAACTTAGTCCAAAATTTAGAGAGAAGGGCCTTACATAGGGACTTTCTTGCAATAATATGATTTTTGGAGGTTTTTATGCAAACAAGTTAAATAAAAACTCTTAACTCAATATAATAACTTTAATGGTACTAATTATCACAATCTAATACTTTACTAAAAATTACAATGGAGATAATTTCATACTGTAAGTCATTGTAATTTATGAATAATTAACGGTCAAAATTTAGTCAAAGTGTAAATTAATATGGAACGGAGGGAGTAATTCTTTAAAACAAATATTAATGCAGGTGGACATATAAATTGATAAGTTTTTATCAAGATATTGATATTTTTGCAGTTTTAGATAGTCTTGATCTTGTAATATATCTAAAATATTATTTGTCACCAAAAAATAGGTACTACGAAACACAAGGTACCTAAAAATATTTTTCAATAATATGGTTCTCTAAAATAAAATACCGCAAAATATAGGGTACCTTTCAGTAATTTATTAAAATATGAGAATATTTAATATAGTTACGGAAAAACTCAGAGGGGATTTTAACTGATAGACACCTTATAATTGGTGAAAGTGAACGAGCATAGAGACTTTTTGTATAACATTCATCTTTGACTTTGCAGTATTATTTGCTTATAATATCAATAATAATGATAATAATAATCATATATGAAAGATAAATCAAGTCAAGCCAGTATAACAGACTATATAAAAGTCAAGGAACTCCCAGCCAATCATTGACTTTGCAGTATTATTTCTTGGTCAAACACCAGAAAACCCTTAGACTTTAATTTCAGAAATTAGAAATGACAACTGAAAGCTAAAACTAATATAAGTAATTTTCACTACAAAATGAAAAGCTAATATATTGAAACTATAACGCCTTCAGGTTATATAGACAATGACATTTGTGTTCTCCAGCTTAGGACGAAAACCTAGCATCAACTACCTCAAATTCTCTATTTCCAGCTATCTCATGGAACTTAGACTATATTAAAACATAGACAATTATATATTCGTAATAAAATACACAAAGTAAATTACACTATCTGAGAGTTATTAAATCAGATAGTGTAATTAAATCATTTTTGCCCTATGATTTTGTTTTTCAATGTTTATCAAGTAAATCAATAACTCATCTAAATATGCATTGACTTATTAAATAATTTGTACAAAGAAAATACATATATAAAAGCACAGTATTTAATTTTTTGATATAAAAGAACAGGAAACGCTGGTGAAAGTATTTCTATTAGAAATAGTACAAATTCATATCTGACAAATAAAAAACATAAAGAAAGATTAATATGACTTATGTCGACGGCTATGTGCTACCAACTTGCAAGCATGTTCGAGTGTGATCTCCACTGTTTCTATTTCTTACATTTTACTTATTCTCAAATGAAAGAACCGAACATATGGCAGCTAGTTTAACAAATACACACGGGTATAACTATATATATATATATACTCTCTTGTTTCGATTATTCTCTGTATATTGTGTTCATATATTCATTGTTTCATAACACGTTATCAGCACCACACTCTACCATCGAATATTGACAATTATACGATTAGGGTGGAATCTCATAATTTGACTATGTTTCTCCCTAATTGTTTGTCACATAAATTTATGGTATGTATAACCTCTCATGACTCAAATAATTAACAAGTTTCATGTCCACGATCGACATTTCTATTCAACCATGATAATTTGTATGCTCTAATCTATTGACTTCTCTATCAGTGTTTTAATTATGGTGGGCAATGGCTTAAGTATCATGCCATTTGGTATCTAGCATGTACTTTACGTTTTGGTTTATACTACTAATAGCAAATTTGTCTTTGACATATTAGTTATTTGTTTATAATCATATCAGGAGTATTGTATTTGTTTTCACAATAAGAAAAATATGTTTGGACAATAAATTTAGAGTAATTTGGACAATAAAAAAGTTATTATTGCATTAATTTTAAATAGAGTAACCAAATAATTTTGTGGTTATACATTATATGTGGCAACAAAATTTTTTTTTGTTGCAATTGATATAAATTGGGCAACAATTTAAAGAAAAATGGTTGCCAAAAGTTATAAAGGCAAAAGAAAAAATTTGGTTGCCCACCACAACTAACTTGTGCTACAATTTTTTTGTAGCCCAAACTTTGTGCTTCAAAGATAAAATTACCAAATCATGACAATTTATTTTTGTAACAATTATATTTGTTAAAGTGTAATAAAAATTGGACTAAGGCAACAAATTTTTTGTTGCCCAAAGTAATGTTTCTTGTTGTGCTTTGGTATCTATTAATTGGAGAATCAATCTATATATTTGTTATGTTATCATGCTATGTGGTAAAGTTTTGTTTTCCAGCATCATTAATTTATGGATTATTGGATGATAATACACTGAACTTTAGGGGTATTGGACAATAATACACTGAACTTTTTTCTTGGACTCTAATACACTGAACTTTGAGGATATTGGACAATAACGCACTTAGACCAATTCAGCTAGTGGTTGACGCGGTGGGTGTTCTACTTTGAGGTGTCGTTTTCTATTTTTTTCAGAAAAAACTTTTGTCGTGTAAAAAAGTACACGTAAGCAGGATGACTAATATATTTTTTTGGGAAAAAAATAGAAAAATAATACCTCAAAGTAGGACAACCACGACATCAACTACCAGCTAAATTGGTCTGAGTGCATTATTGTCCAATACCCTCAAAGTTCAACGTTTAGAGTCCAAGAAAAAAGTTCAGTGCATTATTGTCCAATACCCATAAAGTTCAGTGTATTATCATCCAATAATCCTTAATTTATTTATTTCTCAATACTAGTCAATTGATAATTTCAATGTTCTTTTGATCCATGGTTTAACATTGATATGAACTTTATACCCCTACTAATATGTAATATTGTATGTGATTAAGTATAATTCTAAATGTGGCTAAATTTTCATGAATATGAATGGTAGTTATGTATCACATGGTGATATATGATCGCTCACACTATATAGTTCATGTATATGATTATAATATTTATTTTATTAGTGAACCTGAAGTCTACTATGACAATGAAAATTTCATTTAATTTTTTTACCAATTAATGAACCGAAAGTTCACCCAAATAGTAAAAATTTTACCTTATATCATTAAGTGAACCAGAAGGTCACTCGTATATCGAATTTTTTTTCTTATTTGTCAATAAATAAAGTTTCATCACCCCGAAAATGAATTTCGAAAATAAAAATATCCTTATTTAAGGATTAAGCAACCTTAGTCGGCTCCCGATCACTTAAGTAGGGCATCCGAAAACCGACACCCCTAAAAGGGGGGGGGGGGGGCGATTTTCCAGGTCCTATAGATTGGCGACTCCATTGGGGACTTAAACTTAAAAAGAGGGTAAAACTTGAACGAATCGAATTGATTTGAATTTGTAAAAGGAAGAAGTTGATTTATTTCATGATTTTATTATTCTTTTTAGGCATCCTTTGCATACCGAGCCACTAATCGAGTCTTTTGACACGTTAGCACAAAGGCGACGGTTTACTAGGATTCTCCCCCGAGAGCGGGCGACCACTACTTGTGTGATGCACCCTACATCGCCAAGCATTTGGTCTCTCCTCTTCCCATGTTATATTCAAATGGCTTCCTTGAAGTTCGTTGAGCAACACCTCACACTCCTTACCCACAATTTTAAGGGTAAGGTGAACCGAGGCGAGAACATGCGGTAGGCCATGTTAACCCAACCGTAGTAATCCATGAATATAGAACCTTGGTTTAGGGTACCCTCGATGTTGTATGCTATGTGCTATGTATTTTCCTTCCCCTTTCCTTTTTGTTAAGAGTCGACTCTAGTTTAGAGGTTTCGTTCTAGTCCAAATAAAATTCATTGGGTTGAGAAAAAGATTATTTATTGATTAGTATAATTAACCCAAAAGGCATTATGATTAGCATAATGGAAGGGCACATTTATGTTCAAGGGTTAGCTATTTTAATTAATAAATAAAAATTGACTCACCTTTGATGATATTATATGACTCTTTACGAAATTTTCTTAATAAAGGTCTAAAATTTAATTAAAAGTCCAACAAAATTAATGGATAGCGTCTTAGACTGCGTAATAGTCACTAAGCTTGAGTAAATTAATTTGTAGATTTAATTATTAAATCCATCACATTTATGGTCGGCCCGTTGTTAGGCCCAACCATATCGGATTTACCAATTAAGCTTATAAATTGATTATAACTCGCTTATTGTTGACTTTATTCAGTCATTTACAATATGCATTTTCCTTGAGTAAATAAATAAAGCGTGTTGTATGTGTAAATATATGTCTGTATGTTGGGTTTTTATTAGAGTCGGACCTAATTTTGAGATATTGTTTTAGTCCGCGAAATAATCTTTGGGTTGAGAAGAAATAAATTTATAAACTCGATTAATTAACCATTAAATGTTACGGTCAGCCCGGTGGTGAGGCCCATCCGTTTTAAAGGTTAATTATCCTTGTTTACCAATTCATTTTAACTCAACTTTGATGATTTTATTCGGCCCTTCTCAATATTCTCTTACTCATGGTCCAAAGAAAATTGATTAATAATCAAACAAAGTAAGTGTGAGTTGTTCTAGCCCGCGTAATAGTCTCAAGGTTAGAGAAAATAAATTTATAAATTTGATTATTAATTCTAACAAATCCATGGTCGGCCCGTTGTTAAGCCCATCCATGTTGAATTAATAATTGAGTTTATAAGTCTGTTTTAACTCGCCTTTTGACGATTTTATTCAGTCCTTTACAATATCCACTTTCCTAGAGTTAAATAAATAAATGTGTTGGGTCACAATAAAAAAAGAGTGTCAATGTGTTAAGCATTATTCTAGTCCGCATAATAGCCAACATAGCTTGAACTGTCTGAGTTGTTGGGTCAAGTTACGGATTCTCCTTAAAACGGTCGGTCTGTGGATTAGGCCCATCCGAATTGAGAAACACTGACTTGTATCTTTCAACTTATGTCGACTTGCTATATTTGACTTTATCCGGCCCTTTATAATGCTCCTGTTGTAAAAAGTGTTGTTGTTTGTCTTATGATTATATAGAGGTTATGACCCGTAAACCTGTTGTTTCCTGAGTCAGTATATAAGTGTATTACAATGGTCCTGGATGAGTCTTAGTTTCAGATTCTACATGTAAATATCTTTCAGTCTTTAGAAAGTCTCATACAAGGTCGTGTTACATGTGAGTCTTTTCTTAAGTCAATATGTGTTTTTTGTTTTGAAAGTCTAAACCCGGGTCATGGGTGAGTCTTTGATCTAGGTCATAAGTGAGTCTTTTCCTGGGTTAATGTGTGTTTGTCTCTTTTAGAAAGTCCAGTGAAAACCTATGTCGTGGGTGAGTCTGTGTCTAGAGTTATCATGTAAATATCTGTCTTTTTTTAGAAGTCTAATGTAAACCCATGTCATAAGTTAGGATTTCCGGGTCAGCGTATAGGCATTTGCACTTTAAGAGGTGTAGACCCATGTCATGGGTAAGTCTTTTCCTTGAGTTGGCATATAGAGGTCTTGCATCCTAGGAAGTCTCATGTAGATTAGTTAGCACTTTCAAACCCATGTCCTGGGTGAGTTTCTCCCGAGTCAGCATATAGACATTTTTCATTTTAGGAAGTCCATATAGGTCATTTAGGTCATGCATGCATTGGGATGGTTTGTTTTCTTCTTTTGTCAGTGTCAAGGTCAAGGTCTGAGCTAACCATAATGGGGATATTGGGATGACGGGAAATTCTGCAACTACCATAGATCCCGAGGGAGCAACATGGAGAATTGTTGGACTTTGGAGCACATGATCCATTCAGGGAAACTGCCCCACCCGAAAGCAACATAGAGGACCAAATATAACATGGATTCCCCATGCGAAGATAGGAAGGGCACGTCATCAAGGGTCTTTAGAGTTAGCAAAAGTCTTGGTTGTTAAGCATTTTATGCTCAGAGTCTGTTAGAGTCAGTTCTTCATTCATTTCTTGAATTCGGTTACTCTTTCTGCTTTTTGATCAAACAGAATTTCGTGCTTGTGTTTTTTACTTGAGTTGAAAAGTTCTCCCATCTATCCATCATCCGTACAAACCAAATTTGACAAATTCATCTTCTGTTATCCTTCCGTCTTTGTCATATACCTCGTTTTCATCCTTCAGTTTTCTTAAATCCAAGGTTAGAAAGATGAAGAGAGAAATTCAAAAGAAAAAAAAAGAAAAAAAGAGTGAAAAACTATAGAGTGGCAGGTTTGAAAACCTCATTGAGGCAAACCGGGCAAAAGGAGAGAATGTCGTCAGGAAAGACCAAATCTCATAATCTCTCTAAAGTGAACGCTCTTCATTATAAATGTCGTAGCTTAACCAAATGTGTCGAGGACAGGGGTTTGAACCCAACCTTCATTTCACCACCCACATTACCCTCATCTTTTCATCCAATCTCGACCTACCACCTACCACTCACATCTTTGACCTCTCCATCAAACCTCAACCCTTTTCAAACCCTTAAGCCAATCCAAAAGGTGCGCTATGACCAAAGGAGATAAGGGGTTTCAATAGATTCATCTCAAAGCTCACCATGACCTGTGAACCTTTGTTCAAGAAGTTGAAGAAGGGAAGTAAAATAGAATGGGATGATCAATGTCAAGCTGCTTTTGAAATCGAGTATTTGCAGCATCCACCGGTCCTTATGCCTCTAGTACCATATGAGCCTCTACTCCTTTATCTTACAGTAACTAGCACCGCAATGGGGGGCTATGCTAGCCCAAAAGATAAAAGGTAAAGAGAGCGCCATCTATTACATGAGCAACTCCAGTATTTGCCTCAGAAACCCATCAAAGGGCGGGTTGTTTCGGATTTCTTGGCCGCTTTACCATCATAGGAACCCCCAAACACTCATTGGAATTTCCAGATGAAGACATTTTCCTTACAGATGAAGATACATGGGTGTTCGGTCTCGTTCCGAGCCGAATTCTTCTTTTTTATAGGGTATTCTTGCATGTCTATAATAATTATTTTAGTAGTTTTATTATGTTTTATTCATTTTGCATTTTTATTAGATTTTATGTTAGTTTATTATTTATAGTTATTATTATTAAAATAAATCAAAAATGTAAATATTAGAAATAAATAAATAATTCTAATTCCTAATCCTAGCCCAAATTTCCCGTTCTTCCTCTTATTTCTTTCCCTCGGCCCAGCGCCTAACCTTCACTACCCAGCCCAAATCGTTATCCCCGTTTACCCAGAAACCCGTTTTCCCCATAACCCTAACCCGCCTACCCAGCTACCGACCCGTTTCCTTTTCCCCCTCAGCCGAATAAAAACCCAACCAAAACCCTAATCCTAATCTAATTTCCCCTTTCTCCCTCTTTCTTTCTCCCTCACTCTCTGGTTCTCCATTTGCCGCAAACCACCGAAGCTCCCACAACCACACACCTCACCATCTCCTTCGAACTCCTTCTCTCTTCTCTCAATCTCTCTTCATTTCCTTCTCTCATCTCTTTTCATTTTCTCTTCTCCTTTCTGTTTCTCACGATAATCTCCATCTAATTCAATCTCTCACTCGTTTTCTCTCAATTTCAGATTCGGTTAAGGAGAACTTCGCAGCAGGGCACGCATCGTCATCATCTTCGTCCTCAACTAACCGATTGCATCACATCCGTCCACATAAAGAAGATCGAGGGCTCTGATTTGAAGGGGAAGATCGATTCGACTATAAAAGGGGAAGATGAGCAGATTCGAGAGGCATCAATGGTTGATTTTGGGAGTGACGCCCCAAGAACCTCCATCTAGGGTTAGAATTAGATTAGGTTTAATTTCGCTTTTATTTTCATGTTTTGAATCTCTGTCCTGCTCTTCTTTTTAATCGATTCTGGGTTTGAATTGTATTCAGTCATTGACTTATTATAAATTAAATTTTTTTCTTGGGTAGAATCCAAGTTTTGAATGCTGTGTTGATTTGGTTTGGATTTGATGTTCTGATTAATTTTGAGCTGTTTTGGTTCGAATTGTGATGTTCTGCTGTCTTTCTCTCTTTCTCGGTTTTTCCCCTTTTTCTTCCTTTGTTCGATTAATGAGCAGTAGGGAGTGGGTTTTGATTCTCTTCTCCTTTTCCTTCGGTCAAGGTTCAGTAGAGAGTAGGTTTAGTTTCCATTCCTTTTGCTCTTCAAGCAGTAGCAATACTAGGATTTGGTTTAGGGTTCTCTTTTGGTTTATTTAAAGTCTTGATTTGTTTTGATCTAAGTCAGTGTAGGGTTTTGGTTGGATGAGTCTGTCTGGGGGTTCCTTAGAATCTGTTTGAATCAGTTTAGGGTTCTGTTAGAGTTAGGATTATTAGGGTTAGAATTAGGTTTCATTATCTTAAGGTTCTGTTAGTCTTTAGGGTTTGTTTTAGGGTTTGTGATGTTATCAGTAGTTTTACTAGGTCTTTGTTTAGGGTTTTATTAAAGTTCTATTAGAGTAGCCACAAAACAATCAATCCAACTTTTAGTGAGGAGGAGGATTAAGAGTCATAAATCCTACTTCAAAGTGAGGATTTGAGGATTCTTAGTAATCCAATTCACACTTTCTTAATTGTTCGGGAGAAAGTTTAAGGTTAAGGATTCAATTGAAGTTCAGATCATTAAAGATATAATCTCTTGATCCTAATTTCATTATTAGTTGTAGTTTTATTGCTTTTTTAATTTCATGCTCTTAATTGCTTTCATCTTTTATTGCTTTCTTGATTATTATCATGTCTAGGTTAGTTTATTGCTTAATTTACATAATTTATTGCTTTCCGCATGTGTGAAAAACCCTTACACAAACCGATTGCCCAAATCAAGCCTAAACACCCATCCTCGTGGACCGACAACCCTAACTTATAAAAGCACAATAATTACAACCGAACAATGGCGTCGTTGCTGGGGATGGCGTTATTTGGTAGATTAGGTGATTGGTTTGTGTGTAATAGTTTAATTGCTTTCTTGATTATGCTAGAAAAATGTTGTCAAAAAAATTGAATATCGAAAAAAAGAGAAAAAAAATAAAGAATAGAAAAAAATATAAAAAAAATATAAAAAAAAGAATTATGGATAGTCCCCAATTCCCCCAATTTGAGCATGAAATATTTTAGAGGTATTTTGCTAGATTACGTGATTATCGTGCTCAATGTGAATTATATGGTGTCTTTTATGATACTTTAGATCTTTTGGGAATTGTGAATGAGGGTGTGAATTATGAGACCCGAAACCTTTTAGAATATTGCGGGTTTTGTAGTTTAGGTGAAGAAAAAGCATGGGAGTTACTTGAGTGGTTGTCTAGGGATTCATATGAGTTTGAGCAACAAAGTGTTAGTCCTAGCTTCCAACCTCCTTATGCACCACCCTCTGGGATTTTGCCTGAACAATCATGTGAATACCCCGTGTATGTTGATCATCAATCTTATAGTGGGGTTTATGTGGAAAATTGTTATGATCTTCCCCAAAGTGCCGATGATGAGTCTCATTCTGTGTGCTTCCTCTGTGATTCACCGTGCCATAGCTCTGTTTCTTGTTTGAAAGCTACAATGGCTACCTTTAATGCGGAAGCGGAAAAATTATGTGCGAATATGAATGAGTATATGCGTGAATTTTTCCATGAGAGTAATCATAGGGTAGAAACTCCTTCTTCACAAATGGTTGATTTGAATGTTGAAGTAGATCATTCCTCATCTTTGAGTCCTGAAATGCAAGTTAATTCTTCTGTGTATGATGAGGATGATGATTACTATGACCGATCATGCCTTAGATTACTTAGTGACTCCTTAGCTCTAGCCCCACCTAGTGAGCATGAGGAACATGATGAATCTGTGTGTGGTGATGAAGAACTTGATGACTACATGCTTGATGATGAATCATTGTCCACACCATTGTCCATGCCTTTATGTGAAGAAAAGGTTAAGTTATTTGAATGCCTTGATGCTTGTGATGCAATTGAGCATAATCTTGTTGAGAATGAAATTGAATCTTTTGTGATTGAATGTGTGTTTGATGCCGAATTGTTCATTTTCATTGAGGAACATTGCATTAGTGAGGCATTAGCTACCCTTGTATGTGAGTCCATTAATGTGAATGCTTGTGATGATGAGCTTGATTCTTTGGGGATTGATCATGGTTGTTTGAACTTGGCTTGTGACGATGATGCTTGTAATGATGACATGCTTTATGAGTCATTCACTATGAGTTATGACCCGGAGCCTTCCACTTTCACTTTTGATGTTGTTTTGAATGATGCACCTTTGTCTTTTGATATTGATAGTTCTTCTAGTGAGTCTGATATTGATGAAGATGAAGATGTGCCTGTTTGTGATTTTGGGAGTGTTATGATGTGGTCTAACCCTGCTTTTTCCTTATCACCCATGGATGATTATCATGATTGTTTGGATGAGAGTGGTGATTTGGAATTTGTGTTTGATGAAAATTGCATGGAAATTGAGATTAAATCATTGTTTGCATCCAAGTCTTCGCATGAGCATGTTCAGCATTGTGTTGTATTGCTTCCTTCCGTTGATTTGTATACCCAATCTCCATTTACGAGTCAATGGGAGGACTCATTTGTCATGTCTCACGTCACCATGCCTAGAAAAGTTGTGTACATTCCTGTATTTCATCATTTCTATGACTTTTCTAAGGCATTTGATAAACTGTTAAGAGCACTAATGTTTGTTGATGTAATTTTGCGAGTGTGCTCTTACCACCACCATTCTGAGATGCATTCACGGATGCATGACTTGTTACTCCGGGCGTTGAATGGTTATGACATGGTGCCCGACGTTTTGAGGTGAGATGGAGTGGCTGAGGCTCCATGGATAGTTGATTATTCTGAGATTTCATTGTTTGGGTATATTCAATATCCAACCAGGTAATATCGTTCCCTTCTCTTGTAAATAAAGTTAGCAAGTTAGTTTTCTTTTCTTCTTTTATTTTATTTTATTTTTGTTTATTTATTTTTGTTTTATTTTGGGGTGCTTGCTTACCTACTTCTGTTTCCTTTGAGGACACGACAACCTCTTTGTGTTGGAGTGGGAGGGTAGTTTGCATTCCAGTTTTTGAGTTTAAGAAAAGAAAAGAAAAGAGAGTGAGAGTTGTTTGGTAATTTTTTTTAGTTTCTTGATTTTCTTTAGTCCTTAGAGTCTTGTATAGTTTGTTTTTCTTTTTGATCTTGCATGTGAACCATTCACACATAGTATGATTTTCTTGTTTATCTCTAACCTATTGTGTGATGTTCTTTGGATCGTGGATCGAGTTGCTTTTATTGAAGATTCTGAGGTAACCTCTTTCCACCCTCTCTTTATGTGAATATATCGTTGATCCGTAATGCATACTTGCTTTTCTTTTTGGGTGGCGAACCCCTTGAGTGTGAATGTTGGATATATATTGTTGTTGGAGCCGTGTGGGCTCGGGTCGCCACCATTTTGTTTGTTATGTGTTTGTTTGTGTGTTTTTAGGTCTTCTACCTTACTTGAGACACCCTTCTCATGATGGAGACATTGTGATGTCTTGTGTTGGAGTGGGGGTGCTATTTTCCATTTGTCATGGGTAGATCACCTAGTTTTTGAGTCTTTTGTTTTCGTTTTTCGTAGTTTGTGTCTAAAAATTTGAAAATTTTTGTGTGAAAAGGAGAAAAAAGGGAGTGAAAAATCTCCAAAAAATTACTTAGAGGTACCATAACTTTTGGTAAAATGTTTTTCCGGTATCCCAACTTTTAAAAACTAATTTTGGGGTACCCTAACTTTTAGAATTAGAAATAATTAGGTGAATTTCCGGCCAATGATTTGAATTCACCGGTGAATTTTAGGCAGGAAATTGATTAAGTGTATTTGTTGATGAAAATGCCGTTTGTTTTTGTGGACGAAAATGATTTGAATCAATCGAAGTTTCACCAGAAATTCACCTAGTAATTTCTAATCCTAAAAGTAAGGGTACCCCAAAATTAGTTTTGAAAAGTTAGGGTACCAAAAAATTGTTTCTTCAAAAGTTAGGGTACCTCTAAGTAATTTTTTGAAAAATCTCCATAGTTTTCGTTTTTCGTTTTGTTTTTGTTTTTGCTTTGTTTCTTGGATTTTGTTGTCTAAATTAGGTAGTCGTTCTTAATCTTCTTTAAAAGAAACCGGTTTGAGCATTTTCAACCCTATCTTGGGCGATTGTCATGACTTACTTTAAGTAGATTCCTTTCATTGAGTGTCTAGCGAGATCCCATTTATTTTTTTTATATTCTGGTTGAAACTGGAGATTCTAGGGATTCATATTCGAGCTTGTTTTCCAAAAAAGAAAAAAAAAGAGAAAAAGCAAAAGCAAAAGAAAGAAAAAAGGAAGCAAAGTTAAATAAATTGATTAAGTGGGGCGTGTCGGTTTTACGACATCAACCACCATACACTTAGCCAACCTACACGGGCCCGATATTAGCGGTACGACGCTATTACCCCTTAAACCTCCTTCTATATCGTTCGCGACGAATAGGTGAATGGAAAAGACTGTGTTGGGAGGGTAAACCCCATTTTGGGCCATCCAATTCCCAAAAGTAAGGCTAATACCAACCATTAAAAAGCAGAAAAAAGAAAGAAAATTTGTTGGGAATACCCAACCCAAAAGAAAAAGAAAGTTTGAAGTGTTAATAAAGTGAGTGGTCTCTCCTTGCATCACCTACGGCCCTCACCAAGCCAAGGGCGACCAAATGCGGGGAAGGGCAACTCTTTTCTTTCCTTGTTCGTTTCGTTTGTTTTTAAGCTCGGGCGTGAGTCTTTGGAGTCGTTCGGATTCAGTTAGAACTTCCTAAACTTTTACGCAAATGGAATTTAGCTTTACATGAAGTGTAAGGGATCGAAAACTCCTAAGATTGGTAGTTGTTCGAGTTAGGTGTATGTGAGATGCTCATAAAGGTTTCTTTTGGAGGCTTAACATCGTTTTCTTGATTGAAACAACTTGATTATTGAGATGAGCAGTTTTCTTTTCTTTGTTTTTAAACTTGTTTTGTTTTTCACTTTCTCTCTCTCCTTTCTATGTGGCTTTTGTGGGTAAAGCTTCTAGAAACCCTCACGAGACCTACCTCGTCCACCCGGGCTACCGGGAGGTTTAAAGGGCTTGATGCATACGCTAGATGCATCCACGATTCCTGCAAAAGTGATTTAGGGTTTTTAGTTTCTTTTTCTAGTCATTTTCTTTGTTTTTAGTTTGCTCAGGGCGAGCAAACCCTTGTGTTTGAGTGTTGTTCGGTCTCGTTCCGAGCCGAATTATTCTTTTTTATAGGGTAGTCTTGCTTGTCTTTAATAATTATTTTAGTAGTTTTATTATGTTTTTATTCATTTTGCATTTTTATTAGATTTTATGTTAGTTTATTATTTATAGTTATTATTATTATTAAAATAAATCAAAAATGTAAATATTAGAAAGGAATTTTGGACGCTAATATACTGAACTTTTGGGGTATTGGACAATAATGCACTCAACTTTAACCTTGGACAATAATGCACTGAACTTTGGGTGGTGTTGGACAATAATGCACTCGAGACAATTTCGACGGTGGCAAACTTGGTGATAATCTTACGTGATAGACCGAGAAGACAAATATGTTTGGATCAATTCATCTCCTCTACCCGCTACATATGGTTGCCACCAAGTTATCCATTGCCAAAATCATACAGAGTACATTATTCTTCAACACCCCTCAAAGTACAGTGTATTATTGTCTAATATCAAAGTTCAGTGCATTATTGTCCACTAACCCAAAAGTTTAGTATATTAGCATCCAAAAACCCTATTAGAAATAAATAAACAATTCTAATTCCTAATCCTAGCCCAAATTTCCCATTCTTCCTCTTATTTCTTTCCCTCGGCCCAGCGCCTAACCTTCACTACCCAGCACAAATCGTTAACCCCGTTTAACCAGAAACCCGTTTTCCCCATAACCCTAACCCGCCTACCCAGTTACCGACCCGTTTCCTTTTCTCCCTCAACCGAATAAAAACCCAACCAAAACCCTAATCCTAATCTAATTTCCCCTTTCTCCCTCTTTCTTTCTCCCTTCCCGTTTCTCCCTCACTCTCTGGTTCTCCATTTGCTGCAAACCACCGAAGCTCCCACAACGACACACCTCACCATCTCTTTCGAACTCCTTCTCTCTTCTCTTAATCTCTCTTCATTTCCTTCTCTCATCTCTTTCCATTTTCTCTTCTCCTTTCTGTTTCTCGCGATAATCTCCAACTAATTTAATCTCTCACTCGTTTTCTCTCAATTTCAGATTCGGTTAAGGAGAACTTCGCAGCAGGGCACGCATCATCATCATCTTCATCCTCAACTAACCGATTGCATCACATCCGTCCACATAAAGAAGATCGAGGGCTTTGATTTGAAGGAGAAGATCGATTCGACTATAAAAGGGGAAGAGGAGCAGATTCGAGAGGCATCAATGGTTGATTTTGGGAGTGACGCCCCAAGAACCTCCATCTAGGGTTAGAATTAGATTAGGTTTAATTTCGCTTTTATTTTCATGTTTTGAATATCTGTTCTGCTCTTCTTTTTAATCGATTATGGGATTGAATTGTATTCAGTCATTGACTTGTTATAAATTGAATTGTTTTCTTGGGTTGAATCCAAGTTTTGAATGCTGTGTTGATTTGGTTTGGATTTGATGTTCTGATTAATTTTGCAAAAAATTACTCGGAGGTACCCCAATATTTGGGGAAACTATTTTTCGGTACCCGAACTTTTCAAAACTCATTTTGAGGTACCCTTACTTTTTGGGTTAGTAATTATTTGGTGCTTTTCTAGCCATCAATTTGGTTAAGTGACCAAAATACCCTTATTCTTCTTTTTTAAGGGTATTTCATAAAAAATGAAAGAACAAGGGTATTTCGGTCACTTAACCAAATTGATGACCGAAAAAATACTTAATAATTTCTAACTCAAAAAGTAAGGGTACGCAAAAATGAGTTTTAAAAAGTTGGGGTACCTGAAAACATTTCACCAAAAGTTAGGGTACATTTGAGTAATATTTTGTTAATTTTGAGCTGTTTTGGTTCGAATTGTGATGTTCTGCTGTCTTTCTCTCTTTCTCGGTTTTTTTCCCTTTTTCTTCCTTTGTTCGATTAATAAGCAGTAGGGAGTGGGTTTTCATTCTCTTCTCCTTTTCCTTCGGTCAAGGTTCAGTAGAGAGTAGGTTTAGTTTCCATTCCTTTTGCTCTTCAAGCAGTAGCAATACTAGGATTTGGTTTAGGGTTCTGTTTTGGTTTATTTAAAGTCTTGATTTGTTTTGATCTAAGTCAGTGTAGGGTTTTGGTTGGATGAGTCTGTCTGGGGGTTCCTTAGAATCTGTTTGAATCAGTTTAGGGTTCTGTTAGAGTTAGGATTATTAGGGTTAGAATTAGGTTTCATTATCTTAAGGTTCTGTTATTCTTTAGGGTTTGTTTTAGGGTTTGTGAAGTTATCAGTAGTTTTACTAGGTCTTTGTTTAGGGTTTTATTAAAGTTCTATTAGATTAGCCACAAAACAATCAATCCAACTTTTAGTGAGGAGGAGGATTAAGAGTCACAAATCCTACTTCAAAGTGAGGATTTGAAGATTCTTAGTAATCCAATTCACACTTTCTTATTTGTTCGGGAGAAAGTTTAAGGTGAAGGATTCAATTGAAGTTCAGATCATCAAAGGTATAATCTCTTGTTCCTAATTTCATTATTAGTTGTAGTTTTATTGCTTTTTTAATTTCATGCTCTTAATTGCTTTCATCTTTTATTGCTTTCTTGATTATTATCATGTCTAGGTTAGTTTATTGCTTAATTTACATAATTTATCGCTTTCCACATGTGTGAAAAACCCTCACACAAACCGATTGCCCAAATCAAGCCTAAACACCATCCTCATGGAACTGACAACCTGATACGCCCCAAGTGCACGGGTGCTCGTGTAGCAAGTATCAAGGTCGATTCCACAAGGACTTTGCTAACTACGCACCAAACTAGCCTCCTAGGTGATTGCTAAATCGGTCGGGTTTTAGATTGAGAATAACTAATCCTATTTCTAATCACTAAAAAGGTCAAATAAATTAAATATTCACACAAACTTTTTTGTATTAATCAATATAAAAAGTCGTTCAGGGGATAAAACCTAAGTAACTCTATGAATCAAACAAGTGGATTGAACATGTATGTCCCTAACTTGGTACATTTTAGGGTCGATAATCGCATAATGTCTTCCGTAGCGAGGTTTTGGCAATGAAACGGATTGCTTAGTAAAATTGATCTATTGGACTCTTTATTGTGTCAATTTTATCTAAGTTAAAGATCAAATTATCCAATGACCCCTAATCACAAAGTCTTCTATCTCTAGTTCACTTCATATACTAGTTTAATCCTAAGGGTTCCGATTATCGAATTTCTCCGTTCGGTACTTCATTCAACAATCTAAAACCATGCTAATGGTGATCAAGCAAAAGCAATGACATACATATTCAAAGGATAAATAAAATGCATTCAAACTAGATAAACAAACTTGTTCAATCCAACAATACTCAATCCATAGAGAAACTTGAAAGGGATTATCCCCCAAACTAAAAGAAACTACTCACTACTCATGTTCAAACACAAAACATATCAAAATCTATTCTAGAAAGCATGAAATCTAAAACAAAGAGAAGTAAACCGATATGGAAATCATTCCTCACTTGAATGGTAGTCGGTGGGGACTTTTGCTCCTCCACGTCAATGGATTTCTTGAGAATCGATCTTCGAACTCCAATAAACTCTCAATCTTCAACTAAGGATGAATGTGGATGGATTTGTGGAGGAAGAGATGGATGATGGTAGAGATGGAGATGGATGGTGAATGGGAGTGAATGATTGAAGGTGGATGGTGATGGATGAATCAGCCGAATCTACAATTATATAGCCATTAAGAGAAGTTGAAACGGCCAAATCGTCATAAACAGGGCCAACACGGACCGTGTTGGTGTCAACACGGGTCGTGTTGATGGTTTCTGGGGAAATTGAGCTCTCTGGACGCCAACACGGACCGTGTTGATGTCAACACGGGTCGTGTTGGTTCTGGAGTTTTTTGGGTCGTCTTGTTTCGACCATATCTCCTTCGTCCGACGTCCGATTGACTTGGTTCTTGACATTTCGGAAAGCTCTAGGAGTCTACTTTTCATTGACATAAGTCTCAAAGTCATAGCGTACTTGTGGAAATAATGGTGACCAAAAGAGTGGACATATATCAGTTTTCGCACACTTTCTGCTATTTTACTCATAACGCCATCATATCAACTCGGAATTGACCTTATAATATATCGTCGGAAAGCTCTTTTAGTGATGAATCAAGTAGTGGATGTGAGCTTTGGAGTTCATATCACTAATCTGCACAAATTGAACAAAACACACAAAACTTAGTTAAGATAGCGAAATAAGATCATAAAAGATCAATTAAGCACATTAATCCCCAAATTTCACTATCAAAATGCTTCCAATATATAGTCACTATATGCCCTCATCACAACCCTAACTTATAAAACCACAAAAATTACAACCGAACAATGGGAAATGTATTTTGTCAGGGCTTTTAATAAAATGGGTTGTGAAGTAGGAGTACTGTTGATCTCTCCAGAAGGGGCACATGTTCCTGTATCTGTAAAGCTGGATTTTGACGCCACAAACAATGTCGCTGAATACGAAGCATGTATAAAGGCTCTGCAGGCCACTTTGACCCTAGGGATACGCCATATAAAGGTGTTTGGAGGTTCTAGCCTTATCAGGCTAAAAACACGTGGAAAGCTCGAAATGAATGCCTTATGGCATATCAGCAGAAGCTCTTGGGACTTGTTGACCAATTTGAGCAAATTAGCTTCCAATACCTTTCTAGAGATCACAATGAATTGGCGGATGCTTTAGCCAAGCTATCTTCGATGATATCGATCCCATTAGGCACGCTCCAGCTACTTGTAATAGTAGAGCAGCAGTCTGAACCAGCATAAACTGCTACGGGTGCAACACCATATTCATTGATATATGGGATGGAAGCAGTCCTACCGATTGAAGTAGCAATCCCTTCGCTACGAATAGTGGCAGAAAGTCAATTGCAAGAAGCTGAATGGGCTAGGGCAAGGTTCGAGGAGTTGATGTTGATGGATGAAAGGCGATTAAGGGCGTTGCATAATGTGCAAGTGTACCAAAGTAGGATCACTCGTGCTTTTAATAAGAAGGTGAAAAGTCATTCACTTCAAGTAGGTGATTTTGTGCTTAAGGAAATGAAGACACCTATACAAGACCCAAGGGGAAAATTTACGCCTAATTGGAAGGGTCCTTATATGATCAAGGATATTTTTCCAGGAGGAGCAACTTGACTTGCTACTATGGAAGGAAGAAAGAAAGGGAAAAAAAAGGGACTAGAGGAGAATAAGAAGTGAGAACGCGAAAATAAGAGTCATGCACACCTCAGAAAATCTCATCTTTACCTCATCATCCATGCACCTCAGCCTTCTATAACCTTCATAAACCTTGGATATGAACCCTCAAAACCTTCATAACCGTTGAGCTTTCCTCGAGGCACTATCCATCAAAGTTGCGCTTAAAGAACTACGACTGGCCTGATTCCACCTTGGATACGTAGGAAAACCTCTTTGAGGCCCGACCGCTACAAGGGGCATCCCTTGTCCTTAAAATGTTGGTCTAAAAAAAAAGAGGCTAGCCTGAAAACTCGTCAGGACAGGTTAGGTAAAAGGAGAGGAAACCATGGATTTCATCATCATCATCAACCCTCCATTCATCATCATCAACAACCCTCCATCTTCCTTCCGTCAGACTTGGACATCATTCCATAACCATGTTCCAACCTTTTCCCAAGAGATGATGTCTTACCCCATTTGACCATCTCTTCACCTTTTCAAAACACGATCATTCTTGAGTGTCACCCTATCTCATTCATCAATAAACTCTCATCTACCATCCCTTTTAACCCTTTGTCAAAAGATGATGTCTATCCCATTTGACCATCTCTTCTCCCCTTCAAGACACGATCATTCTTAAGCGTCCCCACGTCCCATTCATTTAATAAACCATCGTCCACCGTCTCCTTCCCAAAACATCTTCCAACCCCCTTTTTAGCCTTTTCATCCCATCTCACCCTTTGAGGACTTTTCAGCTCAGTCATTAATGCAAGTATGATGCTCTGTGTGGCTTACTTCTCAGCAAGAGCGAAAGCCGTCCACATCAGATCAGCGGCTAACTGGCAACCACATGATCATGAACAGAATCAGAAACAAGCTGGGGGCTCGCGTTACCTTTGTGACATCAGTCAAGACATTTATTGGAGAAAGCTTCAAAGAGGGACACTTACTCCCTATCCTATAAGGTCCTACATCTTCAATCTCATAGACATCCTAATAGTGGTCTCATAAAAAAAGAGAGGAAAACAAAAAGAAGAAAAAAAAAAGAAAGGAAAAAAAAGAAAAAAAAAAGAGGGGCTAACTTGAAAACCCTTTGGGCAGGTTAGGCAAAAGGAGAGATTGAGACTCACTACTAAAGGCTATGCCTTCTATGGTCCCCATGCATCATCTCGTCAATCCACATCGAAACTGGGGGCTTGTAAATCTCCAAGGTGCTCTCCAAGGCAGGACAGTCTCATCAAGAGTCTACGCCAAACCGGGGGCTTGTCATACATCAGCATACAAGCAATCAAGGTCGTCTACATGATCACTCAAGAAACGCATCCTTCAGGCCTGTTGCCTCCATCATTGTTCCCTGTCCCATGGATCGAAACATTACTCATCCTATATTTCCCTTAAATTCCCCACGAGCGGCCTTGATCCTTAGAAAGCATTGTCTTGGGGAGTCATGGTTTTAGGAAAGCATTGTCTTAGGAAAGCATTATCCAAGAAAATCTTTATCTAAATATAAAGTCGGGGGTTGTCTGCATGCATTGCTTGTTAGATGCATAAAAGCATCATGTGTGTATCCTGTCTAGGCATAATAGGTTTACATTGCATTTATAAGTCGTGTCTGAGCCTCATAGAGTCAGTGGTCGTACATTGAGTCAGTTTGTCATGCATCAAGTCAGTTTGTCATGCATTAAGTCAGTCTGTTGTGCATTTGTCATGCATCAAGTCAGTCTGTCATGCATCAAGTCAGTCTGTCATGCATTGAGTCAGTCTTTTGTGCATTGAGTTAGTCTGGCATGCATTGAGTCAGTCTGTTGTGTATCGGGTCAGTTTGTCGTACATAAAACCGATAGTCTCAGTGCATGAATGCTTGCGTCAAAAAAAAAAAGCTTTGTTTGTGCAAAAGTTTAGTAGACTAGTTGCATGCATGCCTGTATATCTGAAAATGAAAAAGAGAAGCAGGGAAGTGCCACATCGTTGCTCCAGAACGCAACACTGGGGCTGTTTAAGCCCATATGCTATCAAACTGGTTGATATAGTTTCCAACCACTGAGAGCAAGATTAGAGTAATCTCTAATCCAACTCTTGTTGCACAAGTTAGCATCCAATCAAGTGCATGCATACTCATCAAGAAAAGAATGACAATCAAATAATGTCACCTCGCAGAGAGACTCAAGCTTGACTACTAATCATCAAAAGCAAGATTAGAGAAATATCTAATCACACTCCAGATGACTTATATCTATCATCTGAAGCTCGTCCTCATCATCTAGTCTGCCATGGATGCCACTGACACAATCATTCGTATAGGGAAAATCTTATCCGCCTCGGGAAAATCAGTTGGGCACCACCATCAACATCGGGAAAATCCATTGGGCATCTCCATCAACGTCGGGAAAATCCGATCCGCCTCGGGAAAATCCGTTGGGCACCACCATCAACGTCGGGAAAATCTGATCCGCCTCGGGAAAATTCGTTGGGCATCACCATCAACGTCAGGAAAATTCGATCCGCCTTGGAAAAATCCGTTAGGCATCACCATCAACATCGGGAAAATCCGATCCGCCTTGGGAGAATCCGTTGGGCATCATCAACTACATTGGGAAAATCCGACCTGCCTCGGTAAAATCCGTTGGCCACATCGGGAAAATCCGATCTGCCTCGGGAAAATCCGTTGGGCATCATCAACATCGGGAAAATCCGACAGGCATCATCGACACCGAGAAAGACTGGGACATCAACAGAAAGTGAGATTGTAGACACCGGATTTTGTACCAGGACAAGTGTACAAATCAAGAGCAATAAGAAAAGAGGCTAGAAGGAAAGCGAAGCCATTGGGCCTCCATCAATCAAAAGCTATCGGGCCAACCCACCCTTCATTTTCCACCCTTTCCACATATATATGCCCACCATTTCGAATCCCTTTTTTTTTTCCACAACTCTCATTGTCCCTATTTCGTTTTATGAGAGTAAAGTACACATCACAAGCTTTCCAACGCCTTTTGAATTGCCTCAATCGGAGTCTGGATGAAAGAGTTATGGTCGTTTGAAGTTATACTTACTTGAAAACCCATGCATGTTTTACCAATCCCAGGTCCAAAAATCTGGCTCAGTAAGCAAATCCGGCCCATAAGACTGTCAAAACCCGCGCGGGTTTTAGATGTTAGAAGCGGATCCGGCCCAGGGACTCCAAAACCCCCGCGAGTTTTCCTTAACCTGAAGCGCGTCGTTTTGCCTCGTCCCCGTCAGCAATCCGTGTGTGGGTTTTATAAAACCCGCGCGGGTTTTCTCTTCCAAAAGATGGCGCCAATATCTTGATCATTCCCCTGATTTTAGCCCACATGCCATTGACTTCTGCCTTGACTTTCAAAACTCGTGTAGGTTTTACGATTGCATGGCATGATCATGGGGATGTGTCCCCACGATTTTCCCTCCAAACCTCACCTCATTCACCTATAAATACCTCCCTCCATCCCATTCATTCTTCATCAACAACTGTCATAAACCACCACCATTATACTCAAATTCTCATCAAGTATCATCATCATACTACCAAAACTCTCTCAAAATCCTCCCCCACCTATGTCCATACTCTCTTAAAGCCACTTCTCTAATCACTCCTACACCATTATTATCCATCCATTTCATCCATAATCCAAGTCCTATCCTACCATACTCAAGTCTCCATTTCATACAAGCGCCTCTCCAAGGGTCCGTCAAGAGAAGTTCGGTCTATCCATTGTCATACCAATACTTTAAGTGAGGTTTGGGTATCTTTCATTTCAATCATGTAATTATATTTGTTTATCGCTATACATGTACATTATTATGTAAAACATTTCTTTCACATTTGCATGATTCAGAATATAATTTCGTGAAATTAATTAAACTTCTCCCTGCTCTAATTCATTTTAATGTCGATTTTAGTACAGTCTGTATTCTAACAGGCAAATTCGAGCGTTCTTATAATTCTCGAATTGGTAACCTTACCCCCGAATCTAGAAATTGGTTTCGTAGACCGGAGTCATTTTTATTCTTTTATGGTTTGTCGATTTCCTTAAATCAGTTGGCGACTCTTTATCACCTTTTTTTACAAATCCTTTTGATTATTTAAAATAAACGATATTGCACAAAAATAATTATAAATGATTTAATACCACTTTTTCTTATTAATCTAAGGCCACCCGAGAGAAAATGGGTCAGAAGATTAATAAAACCCTCACGGGTTTTATTAATTTTCACCCACTTTTCTTTGGGTCAAAGATGCACAGGGCCCAGCCCATGGCACCACAAAACCCACGCGGGTTTTAGGGTCCCATGACGGTCCCTTTGCTCCTTCTTGGACCCGGATGAAATAGTGGGTCGGTATTAAAATTATTAATAAATTATTTTAGTGTCATTTCGAATATTTTAATAATATACAATAGTTTGTAAAATCAATAAAGTTTCATCACTCCGAAAATGAATTTGGAAAATAAAAATATCCTTATTTAAGGATTAAGCAACCTTAGTCACCTCCCGATCACTAAAGTAGCGCATCCGAAACAATTTCCCCGAATGGAAATTTTCCGGGTCCTACAGAGATCAGCTGCAATCAATCTGCCAGACAGGTAAATCTATGTATCTCCATTTATTGTTCAAAATGATTTGACATTCTACTTTGGTTTCTGTGCAGGGAGTCATCACTGACACCAGGTCGCCACCAAAAGGCGCCATCATCCTCCAGATGCCGTTAAAAGAGCACTGGCCATCATCCATCACCCGGTCGCCACAAATAAGAGCGCCAACAACAGACATCTTCAGTCGTCCAACGGTTGCCACCTAAAGGTCTCCGACGACATCGTCAGTATCTTTAGTCGTCCAACGGTTGCCACCTAATGGTCTCCGACGACATCATCAGCGTCTTCCGTCATCCAACGGTCGCCACCTAAAGGCCTCCGACGACATCATCATCACCAGCAGCATTCGTCTAACGGTTTCCACCTAAAGGTGTCCGACGACATCATCAGCATCTTCGGTCGTCCAACGGTCGCCATCTAAAGGCCTCCGACGACATCATCGTCACCAGCAGCAGTCGTCCAACGGTTGCCACCAAAAGGCCTCCGACGACATCATCATCACCTGCAACAGTCGTCCAACTGTTGCCACCAAAAGGCCTCCGACGACATTATCAGCATCTTCAGTCGTCCAAAGGTCACCATCTAAAGGTTACTGACGACATCACCAGCAGCAGTCGTCCAACCGTTGCCACCTAAAGGTTTCCGACGAAATCACCGACATCTCCAATCATCCAACGGTCGCCACCTAAAGGCTTCTGACGACATCATTAGCATCATCTTCAATCGTCGAACGGTCGCCACCTAAACGCTTCTGACAACATCATCCGCATCAGCAGGCGTCCGACGGTGGCAACCTAAAGGCCTCCGACGGCATCACCGACATCATCCATCATCCGGCCGCCACATAAAAGAGCACTGACCTCATCCGTCATTCGGTCACCACATAAAAGAGCACCGACAACATCCAACTCCAAATTAGACGTCAAGCAGTCAGCATTCCATGTTACTTTGACCTTTATCCTATTCGGACTCGATTAAAGTGGGGGCTCTCTGTAGACACCGGATTTTGTACCGGGACAAGTGTACAAATAGGGAGAAACAAGAAAAGAGGCTAGAAGCAAAGCCAAGCCACTGGGCCTCCATCAATCAAAAGTCATCGGGCCAACCCACTACAAAAAGCCTTCATTTTCCACCCTTTCCACATACATATGCCCACCATTTCGAATCCCATTTTTTTCCACAAGTCTCGTTGGCCCTATTTTTTTTTTATGAGAGTAAAGTACACATCATAAGCTTTCCAACGCCTTTTGAATTGCCTCAATCGGAATCCGGATGAAAGAGTTATGGCTGTTCGAAGTTACATTTAGCCAGTTTCAAAACCCCTACACGTTTTAACAATTCCCAGGCCCAGAAATCTGGCCCAGCAAGCAACTCCGGCCCAAATGGATGTTAAAACCCGCGGGGGTTTTATGCTCAGGAATGAAGCGCATCGTTTTATCCGGCCATGTCAGCAATCCATGGGAGATGTTTTAAAACCCCCGGGGTTTTGTTTCCAGAAGCTGGCGCCAAAATAACAATCCATGCAAACCATGATTTTAGCACGTGAGATTTGACTTGCCTTGACCTGCCAAAACATGTGGGGGTTTTATGATTGCATGGGCATGATCATGGGGATGTGTCCCCTCCTTTTTCCCTCCTAAACCTCACACATTCACCTATAAATACCCCCTCATAATCACTCTCATTTCATCAACTATCATCATCATACTACCAAAACTCTCTCAAAATATTCTCCCACCTATGTCCATACTCTCCTAAACCCACTTCTCTAATCACTCATACACTATCATTATCCGTTCACTTCATCCATACCCAAATCCTATCCCACCATACCCAATTCTTCATTTCATCCAAGCGCCTCCTCAAGGATCCGTCAAGAGAAGTTCGGTCCATCCATCGCCATACCAACACTTTAAGTGAGGTTCGATCATCTTTTATTTCAATCATGTAATTATTCTCGTTTATCGCTTTACATGTACATTATTATGTAAAACATTTCTTTCTACATTTGCATGATTCGGAATATAATTTCATGAAATTAATTAAACTTCTCCCCGCTCTTTTTCATTTCAATATCGAAGTCTGTTTTCTAACAGGCGAATTCGAGAGTTCTTATAATTGTCGGATTCGTAACCTTACCCCCGAACTTAGAATCTAGTTTCGTAGACCGGAGTTATTTTGTTTTATGGTTTGTCGGTTTCCTTAAATCGGCTGGCGACTCTTTAATTCTTTTATAACCCATTTAATTATTTAAATTACACGAACTTGCACCAAAATAATAAAAAATGGTTTAACATCTTCTCACCCAACCAAGGTTAAAATCGAGAGAAACTGGGCCAGGAACCAATAAAACCTCGCGGGTTTTATCATTTCCAATCCCCTTTCTTTGGCCCAAGGAAACAGACGGCCCAGCCCAGGGACTGTCAAAACCTCCGCGGATTTTGACAGCTACTAGCGGTCCGTTTGCTTCCTCTTGGGCCTGGATTTGGTGTTTGGGTTGATTTTAAACCATTATTAAAATATTTCGGTGTAATTTCGAGTATTTAAATTATAAAAAATGGATTTGTAAATAAATAAAGTTTCATCACCCCGAAAACGAATTTCGAAAATAAATATATTCTTATTTAAGGATTAAGCAACCTTAGTTGGCTCCCGATCACTTAAGTAGTGCATCCGAAAACCGACATCCCTAAACGGGGGGCGATTTTTTTGGGTCCTACAGTCGGTGACACCCGCGACCAAAACTGACTCGGGCATGACGGCCTCCTGGCCTTTCTCCTCCTTGGCTGAAATTTACACGCCATAGAGGCCACAAGAACAGGTCACACCCGCGACCAAAGTTGACACAGGCGTGACACTCGACTGTTTTGTACTTCTGCTGTTGTCATGCAAACTTTGTGGAATTTCTGCTCGTTTTTGCCACTTCTGCTCAGGTTTTAGCTCTAACATATTATTTAACCTACAAAACTAGAAAAACATCATATCTAACATATAATAACGAGGCCAAAACAAGCAAGACTCCCTATAAAAGATATAAAATTCGGCTCGGAATGAGACCGAACAGTCCGCTTCGTCAGCGAGCAATGATCCAAGATGGGTCCGGTATCATGTTCCCAATTGAGGGGAACACTTAAGGGTCACCGTCCACTTCGTTAATAAGTTTGTCTTCGTGACGGGCTTAACATAGGTCAACGTCTTATGTTCAAGAAGAGCCTAATATAGGTCATCATCCTTCTGGTCAGCAAGTTTGTCTTCATGACGGGCCTAACATAGTTTAACGTCTTATATTCAAGACGAGCCTAATATAGGTTAGCATCCTTGTGGTCAACAAGTTTGTCTTCGTGACTGGCCTAACATAGGTCAACGTCTTATGTTCAAGACGAGCCTAATTTAGGTCAGCGTCCTTCTGGTCAGCAAATTTGTCTTCATGACATGCCTAACATAGGTCAACGTCTTATGTTCCAGACGAGCCTAATATAGGTCACCGTCCTTCTGGTCAACGTCCATCTGGTCAGCAAGTTTGTCTTCGTGACGGGCCTAACATAGGTGAGCATTTTGTGTTCAAGACGGGCCTAATATAGGTCAGCGTCCTTCACAGTCTTTAAATTATGTCTTCAAACTTGTTCATGATTTTCAAGACTACAAAATTGATACCAGGCTATCCAAATTCTAAGTCAGCACAGACAGAGATCAACCTCAAGAAAATAGTAACAGTCAAGAAGAATGCCTCTCAGATCCCTACACCAAAAAGGAGACAAAAAAAAAAGAGTGTTAGTAAAAAAAAATATTGAAACTGTAAAAAAAAAAGAACAAAAAAAAGAATAAGGAAAAAGAAAATCAGATGGACAATTCAACAGGATAAACAAAGAAATTTCAAGTAATGGTTAGATGAAGTGCATCAGAGAAGAAGAGCGGGTACCGATGAATGAAGTAGCTATGGTTTCTGGAGAAATTGAACTCTCTGGAAGCTAACACGGACCGTGTTCAAATAAACACGGGTCGTGTTGGTTCTGGAATTTTCTGGGTCGTCTTGTTTCGGCCATATCTCCTTCATCTGACGTCCTATTGACTTGGTTCTTGACTTTTCGGAAAGCTCTAGGAGTCTACTTTTCATTGGCATAAGTCCCAAAGTCATAGCATATTTGTGGAAAGAATTGTGACCAAAAGAGTGGACATAAATCAATTTTCACACACTTTCTGCTATCTTACTCATAACTCCTCCATCTCAACTCGCAATTGACCTTATAATATATCGTCGGAAAGCTCTTTCAGTGATGAATCATGTAATGGATGTGAGCTTTGAAGTTTGTATCATAATCTGCACAAATTGAACAAAACACAAAGAACTCAGTTAAGATAACGAAATAAAACCTGCGGGGGTTTTAATTTGCAAAGTTGGCGCCAGAATCATCCATGTATATCCCTTGATCATAGCCCCACGTGGTTGACCTTGCCTTGACCTCTCAAAATCCCCGGGGGTTTTATCTTTGCATGGTGGAAGGGCATGAACCTAGGGATGTGTCCCCCTCCATTTCCCTCCAAAAACATCCATCCCTTCACCTATAAATACCCCTTCCACTCCACCCTCATTTCATCAATTATTATCATCTCTCCATCTAAACTCTCTCAAAATTCTATTACCCATACCCCCTCTCTAATTCCCTTATAATCACTCTTGTCATTACCATATCATTCTTATCATACGAACCTTATAGCCATCCTCATATAAACCCCTGCATCCAAGCTCCAAGACAAGATCAAGTCATAGGATCATTCTCCAAACAACTTTAAGCAAGGTTTGCTTTTCATTAGCATTGTGTTTAATTATGTATTTTACATTTTAGTTCTTTCATTAGTACGTTGTTCCTTTGTAAAAGAAAAACTTCTTCATTTTATATTGCATGATCAAGAATGAAACTTTGCAAAATTAATTTAACTTCTCCCCGCTCTCTTTCATTTCAAATTTGATTTTAGTAAAGTCTGTTTTCTAACAGGCGGATTCGAGAGTTCATATAATTCTCGGATTCGTAACCTTGCCCCCGAACTTAGAAATCGGGTTTTGTAGACCGGAGTCATTCACTTTACTTTATGGTTTGTCGGTTTCCTTAAATCGGCAAGCGACTCTTTAATTCTTTATTTGCAATCCGTTTAATTATCTACAATATTCGCATTTGCATAAAAATATTTAAAAAAATGATTTAATACATTTTTCTCACCAATTCAAAGCTAGACCCGAGAGAAATGGACCAGAAATTGATAAAACCCCTGCGGGTTTTATCAACTTCCATCCACTTTTCTCTGGGCCGAGGAAATAAGAGGCCCAGTCCAGGGACTGTCAAAACCCCTGCGGGTTTTGACAATTTCTGGTGGCCCACTTGCTCCTTCTTGGGCCTGGATCTGGTGTTTGGGCCGGTATAAATCATTATTAAAATATTTTGTGAAATTTCGAATATTTAAATAATAAAAAATGGATTTGTAAATAAATAAAGTTTCATCACCCCGAAAACGAATTTTGTAAATAAAAATATCCTTATTTAAGGATTAAGCAACCTTTGTCGGCTCCCGATCACTTAAGTAGCGCATCACGGGGAAAAAGGAATTTTTTCCGGGGTCCTACAGATTGGTGACTCCATTGGGGATATAAAACTTAAAAAGATGGTAAAACTTGAACAAATCAAATTGATTTGAAATTGGAAAAGGGAGAAGTTGATTTATTTCGCAATTTTATTATTCTTTTTAGACATCCTTTGCATACCGGGCCACTAATCGGGTTTTTTGGCACGTTAGCACAAAGGCGACAGTTTAAGTAATAACTAGGACTCTACTTGTGTGATGCACCCTACATCGCCAAGCATTTGGTCTCTCCTCTCCCCATGTTATACTCAAAGGGCTTCCTTGAAGCTCGATGAGCAACACCTCACACTCCTTACCCACAAATTTTTTGGGGTAAGGTGAACCGAGGCGAGAACGTGTGGTAGGCCATGTTAACCCAACCGTAGTAATCCATGAATGTAGAGCCTTGGTTTAGGGTACCCCTCATGTTGTATGCTATGTGCTATGTGCTATGTGTTCCCCTTTCCCTTTTCTTTTTTGTAAAGGGTCGACCCTAGTTTGGAGGTTTCATTCTAGTCCATGTAAAATTCATCGGGTTGAGAAAAAGATTATTTGTTAATTAATATAATTAAACTCAAAGGCATTATGGTTAGCCCAAGTGGAAGCCCATTTATGTTTAAAAGTTGATTATTTTAATTAATGAATAAAAATTGACTCACTTTTGATGATATTATATGGCCCTTTATGAAATTCTCTTCACAAAGGTCCAAAAAATTAAGTAAAAGTCTAACAAAGTTAATGGATAACATTTTAGACTGTTAGTCACTAAGCTTGAGTAAATTAATTTATTGATTTAATTATTAAATCCATCACATTTATGGTCGGCCCGTTGTTAGGCCCAACCATATTGGATTTATCAATTAAGCCCATAAACTAATTATAACTTGCTTATTGTTGGCTTCATCGAGTCCTTTACAATATCCGTTTTCCTTGAGTAAAAAAAATAAAAAAATAAAAAAAATCGGGTCGTCAGTCTTGTCGCGCATTATTCTAGTCCGCATAATAGCCAATATAGTTTGAGCTGCCTAAGTTGTTGGGCCAAGTTACGGATTCTTCTTAAAACGATCGGCCTGTGGATTGAGGTACCTATCATTAAATTCAAGCCATCTGAGAATCCTACTCACCACATTGAGGAGTTCATGCGATTGACACCTCTCAACAAGATTGATGTTGACTTGTACTCTACAGTCTTCCCATCCATTCTAGATGGAGAAGCCAAAGTATGGTACCATGCCCTATCACCTCAAGTCAAGGCTGATTGGAGCGAGCTGTTAAGGGCCTTTATCAACCACTACGGCCGCATCCAGAAAAAGCAGGCCACTGTAGATGACCTGACTACCATGAAGCAAAGGGAAGACGAGTCTTTCCTGGACTATTTCAAAAGGTGGCACACCAAGCTTACTCACATCAATGAGACCACACCTTTGCGCCTGCAACTGACTACATTCAAGTAGGGACTCAAGAGTAGCCTGGCTCGGCACTTGGGATACCATGTGATCAAAGACTTCGATTACTTGAAGGACCTTTGCGTCCAACTTGAAACCATGAACAATGAGAAGGTCGCTGCCCAAGGGTGGAGGAATTCCAGTCCTAATAGAAGGGTCACTGGTTCACCCAGCCACCCTTCTAAGAGCGCTGAGACTAATGTAATTCAGTGAGGAATCCAACAAAAGTACGACCATTGCACCCCACTCGACACCACTTACATCGATGCTTTGGCTCATCTCTTAAGGAAAAACTTGATTGAATTGCCTTTACCAAGACCAGAGCCAAAAATGAAGTACCCAAGCTGGGACGTCAATGCATTCTGCAACTATCACAGGTGTAAGGGACATGACACCAAGAAGTGCTGGACCTTGAAGAATAAGATTGAGGGTATGATCCGGAAAAAATTTACTGGGAGGTGCCACACATTTCTAACAACCGACTTGTTGGGGACCACATTTTTTTAATGCACTCAAAGGAGACAAAGTTGTTAAGCAATTGACTGGCAGGTGACTTTGCGACCATTATTAGACGGAAAACATAAAAAGACTTAAAAGCCCTTGGGGATGTTTGTGAAAAGACTATGTTGCCCTTATTTTTGCCCACTCAAAAAAACGATGCCTTGCCAATTCACCAGAAATTCAAACAATTTATAATTAATTTACGCATAGATTTATTCTCCAAATCCCAGCTCTGTAATCCAATTCACCAAAAAAATCATGGGCATGATAACAAGATAATATATCAAAATCTTCAGTTAAAGAACAGACATTAGATAGTTGCAAAACCCACTAAATTACCATAATTTACAGCCAACAATTGATGCTTTTGAAGCAAAAAATTACATAAAGGTACCCTAACTTTTGAAGAAACAATTTTTTGGTACCCTAACTTTTCAAAACTAATTTTGGGGTACCCTAACTTTTAGGATTAGAAATTACTAGGTGAATTTCCGGCAAAACTCCGATTGATTCAAATCATTTTCGTCCACGAAAACAAAGGGCATTTTCATCCACAAAAACATTTAATCAATTTCCCGCCTAAAACTCACCGTTGAATTCAAATAATTGGCCAAAAATTCACCTAATTATTTCTAATTCTAAAAGTTAGGGTACCCCAAAATTAGTTTTTAAAAATTGGGGTACCAGAAAAACATTTCACCAAAAGTTAGGGTACCCCTAAGTAAATTTTTGCTTTTGAAGACTGAAATTAGAACTTCCACACCCATATAAAGAAACCAATCTCTTAGATATGGAGAGCAGAAAACAAGCACCCAAACACAAGCTTCCCGTATGAGAATAACAAAAATAGACCAAACCCATATGAAGAAACCATGAAATAAACAAAAGAGCAACAAAGCTAAGGCCTTTTAAGGCTAAAGACGACATACCCAATTGATAAAATTGACCTAATTACAAGATAAACAACCTCAATTAGCCGAAAAGGTAACATGAAATTGATACATCTTCCCTTTCCTATCCCTCTCACTCTCAGGTATTTTTTTTTTTTAATCCTGAATCATGCACATTCTAGCAGCAGATTGATACAGTTCAATTTTACATGCAAAAACCCTTTTCAGGGTTTTGTTTGGCGCTTTTTTATGGAGCTCAGGAAGTCTTCTCGTTCTTCTTCCAAAACCCAAACTGGGTCAGACGGGAAGAACAATGTTGAGATCTACAATGCAAGCCTTTTCGTGGATGGATGTTTCATTCAGAGAAGGTTCAGTCCCAGGCTTCTTAAAACTAGCCCCAATGTCGCCACAGTTTCATCTCGCAAACCCAACTCTCGCCCTAATTTTATAGAACCTCCGCAGTGCTACCTGGTTGATTCATCTCCTGAATCCAAGTTCTGGAAATCCCAAACTCCAACTCAGAATGTCGTCACTGATTCTGAAGTTAAAACTGCGAACGGTTTGGCTATGGCGAAAACTAGCTAGGGTTTAGAGAAGGAAAGGTGAGAAAGAGCCGTGAACGAAGGTTGAAACTTGAAATCAGACATCAGAAATCACAATTCATAAACTTGAATAACTTACTTGAATCGTTCCGACAGCTGTGTATGCTATCGAATGCGGTGCTATACATTTCAGAAATCACAATCCATACCCACATGTATCATTCACAAGTTCAACAATGCAACAAACAAATAGGATTAAGGAGGAAGAATGATGAAGAACGAAGATGAAGGAGTTCGATTAGTAGAGTGGGATTTACCTGTGACTCTCCTCGCCATTGCAGCTCAAGGAAGAAAGGAAGAATGAAGATGGTGGATGAAGGAGGAACGAAGGAGGAAGAAACAATGGAGGAGGGTAGTCTCAGTATTGATCTAAGAAAATTCAAAAAATTTTTAAGTTTACTCAATTGTCACCGTTTTCCGGCAAATAATGGCCGGAAAGTCACCTGCCAGCCAATTGTTTAGCAACTTCGTCCCCTTTGAGTGCATTAAAAAAATGTTGTCCCCAACTAGTCAGTTTTTAGAAATGTGTGGCACCTCCCAGCAAATTTTTGTATGAACCGGTCATGGAAATTGCCTCTGCCAAAAGCAGTACAGAAAGCCTACAGGAACAATCAATAAGACAAGGCAATACTGCACAAAGAGGACTTTGAAGTTAGCTAGGGTCTGAATTCCTTTGAGCATTCTTTTTCAGAGTTAATTAGGGGTGGCATTGAGTCGGTCCTTGATATGATTGTCTTTTGAATTTAATAAGATGCATCTATTTGATTGTTTGACAATCTCGTGCTTGCATTCTTAACTTGAGTTGAAAAGCTCTTTCACCCATTCATTAGCTTTAACACCCAAGTATGACATATCCAGCTATCATCAACCTCATATACCCTGTCTGTTCATCACGAATCCAGGGTTTAATAAAAATAAAAAAAGAAGAAAAAAAAGAGAGAAAAATAAAAATAAAAAAATAAGAGAGAAGTCAGTCTGCATTCATCAAGCAGGCTGGGCAAAAGGAGAGAAGACCAAAATCACCAGTCTCTTGAAAATTGACATTTCTAGGCTCCTAGACCAGCAGCTTGAACAAAACATGCTTAGGACAGGGGGCTACCGCCTCACCACCCACATCACCATCTATGTCACCTGTTACCTTCCCATTCTCCCACAACATCTATTATCTACATCTTCATCCCAAGTTCCCATTCATCCCTCTTTGCATCAATCATAATAGTCACCATTTAAAAAACCTTAGCCTTGACTAACCCGGTCATGTTCCTCATAACCACTCCCTATCTATCCCAAAGCCAGAAGGTGTGTTGTGACTTATATCATCAGGAAGGCGAGCAGGAGTCAATCCCATGAGAAAGAAAGTCGAAAAAAAGAGAGTAGAAAGCAAAAAGAAAGAAAAAAAAAGGGCAAGAAAAGATAGAGTTCCTAGTTGGTCCACCGTACCAACATGGGTCGGCATGAGTGGTGCGACGCTCATGTCCCTTAAGCACTTTGTTTGCGTATGGAAAAACCTGTGCTGGGAGGGTAAACCCCTTTTTGGGCCGTCCAAATCTCGAAGCATGCCAACAAAAAAAAATAGGAATAAGAAAGCGAAAAAAAAGAGAAAAAAAAGAAAAAAAATTGAGAAACTGGAGGCAGAGCTAACAGTCACGCACACCGAAAAACCCTCATAAACCTTCCAAATTGTTTTCAAGCCTTGCGCCCCAAGCCTTCACATCGTCATCACACATTTGCATCCATAAACCTGGCCTCCATGACCATCCTCAAGCATACCTCACCAAGCCCTCCTCGAGGCACCAAACCTTTGAAGCTGCACCTTATGAACTACGACTGGCCTGATTCTACATCGGATACGTAGGAGAACCTCTTTGAGGCCCGGCCACTACAATTCAAGGAGCATCCGTTGTCCTCAAAATGTTGGTCTTTGATAGAAAAAAAAATTAGAGAGGCTAGCTCGGAACCCCGAGCTAGGCAAAAGGAGAGTGAGAGAACAAGAGAGGCTAGCTTGGAATCCCAGGCTAGGCAAAAGGAGAGTGAGAGAATAAGAGAGGCTAGCCTGAAAACCCGTCAGGGCAGGTTAGGCAAAAGGAGAGTAAACCCTGGATTTTGAAGTTCTTTCACGTACCCACCATCATAATTCCTCAACCTTCTTTCTGTTAGACTTGGATCACATTCACATCCAGATAGCCTTCTACCTCACGTCCTATGACGTGAATCCATCTCAACCATTCCCTCATCTCTTCTCCTACGAGGTGACTACACCCTTGCCAACCGTCTAGCCTTAGCTAGAACATGGCTATCAATCATGATATACCCAGATTCGACCATAAACCCACCATCATCTCCTTTTTAAACCAAGAACCTTCATGAACCCGTCTAACCATCATCAGACATACCCTTTCTTTTGTCAACCCCTTTCATCCTTTCATACCAACCAGAGTTTTTTGACTTGGTCACTAGTGCAAGTGTGAGATTTGATATTTTAAGCTCCGTTCTCAGCACATCTGAGCAAGCCCCATTCGTCAAGGACAAGAAATTCGGCTGCATCAATGGCTAATTGCAAACAACATCCGACTCAGGAGAAGAGTTCATTTGAATTAGGGGCTCCCCTACCCCTCACATAACCTGCAGTGAGGCTCTACTTATCTCCATCTCCACAATGATTCGAGAAAGTAAGGGGACAAGACAAGTCATCCAGGATAACGCCTTCATCATTAGGCCTCGTCATAAGCCTCACCTATCCTGCCATGTCCTGAAATTGTATGTCAAGTTTAGAGAAATCTCTTATCACATTCTAGATGACTTCTATCTATCGTCTGAAGCTCAGTCTACCATGGACGCCACTGACAAAATCATCTGCCTCGGGAAAATTCGTTGGGCACCACCATCAACATCGGGAAAATCCGATCTGCCTCGGGAAAAGTTGTTGGGTATCTTCAACCTCGGGAAAATCCGTTGGGCACCACCATCAACATCGGGAAAATCTGATCTGCCTCGGGAAAAATCCGTTGGGCACCATCAATATCGGGAAAATCTGATCCGCCTCGGGAAAATCCGATCTACCTCGGGAAAAACCGTTGGGCATCTTCAACTCGGGAAAAAACGTTGGGCATCATCAACATCGGGAAAATCCGATCTACCTCGGGAAAAGCCGTTAGGCATCTTCAACCTCGGAAAAATCCGTTGGCACCACCATCAACATCGGGAAAATCCGATCTACCTCAGGAAAATCTGTTGGGCATCATCAACATCGGGAAAATCCGATCCGCCTCGGGAAAATCCATTGGGCACCATAAACATCGGGAAAATCCGATGGGCATCATCGACACCGGGAAAGACTGGGACATCGACAGAAACAAAGGAGAAAGCGAGATCATCTGCGATCAAATTGCCGGCCCAAAGCTCATGACCCAAGGGTTTCCAAGGCTCATAATCCTCTCAGGTCGCCGCTAAAAGGGACCCCCATCAGCCAGCTGCCGCATAAAAGGTTGTTGCCATCCGTTCGCCACATAAAAGAGCACTAACATCATCTGTCATTCGGTCGCCACATAAAAGAGCACCAGCAACAGTCATCCAACGGTTGTCGCCTAAAGGCCTCTGACGACATCATCAGCATCTTCAGTCACTCAATGGTTGCAACCTAAAGGCCTCCAACGACATCACCGATATCTTCAGTCGTCCAATGGTTGCCACATAAAGGCCTCCGACGACATCATAGTATCAGTCGTCCAACGGTTGCCACCTAAAGGCCTCCGACGACATCATCAACATCGATCGTCCAACGATTGCCACCTAAAGGTTCCCGACGATGTCATCAGCATCAGTCGTCCAGCAATTGCCGCCTAAAGGCCTCCGACGACATTGCCGACATCATTAGTCATCTGGTCGCCACATAAAAGAGCACCGACAACATCCATCTCCAAATCAGACATCAAGCAGATAGTATCTCAGGCTACTTTGACCTTCGTCCTATTCGGACTCGAACAAAGTGGGGGCTCTCTGTAGACACTAGGATTTGCACCGACGTTATCCGGACCCGTTGTAACGTGGTTTTCGTGATCCGGAATTTGTCGTTCTCTCTCAGGGAGCAAAGGGCCTAGAACAAAAGCGACTGGAATCTAGGTAGGCTTAAGGTCACTAGAAATCAAAAAGTCTTTGGGTGATAAACAGCGAAATCAAAACACAAACACAGACTAAGGTTCAGTCAATATAGGAAAATCGGTGTCGGTAGATTTCGAGATGTAAACAGTAATAAGAACAAGGGTTTTACAATTAGGGAGTAACAAAATAGAGGAATCAAGTGGCAATCCTGTTAGAGAAAACCCACCGGATTTCCTCTTTCGAGGATAATCCGGATTAACTTCCTCAAAGTCCACCACGGACCCGGAGGGTTAATGAAACAGGACTCCCTAGTTAACCTCCTTCTACTATCGTGGGTGAGCATTAACTATCCCATTTCCTATCTTCCAACACAAGTGTTGGATGTATTCAAGAGCTTTCGATCCCGAATACATCCCACTTGAGGGAACAGTAGGAGTGGGAAATTGATTCTCCTACTAATTATCACCTAAACTTGCTAACCCAAGCCTAATTAACCATTCACATCCTTAATTTCTCCCTAACCCAAAGGGTTCTAGCCTCTAATCATCCTAATTAACATGATAACAACATCAACAACTCCAACATTCATGATCAAAAACAGAGAAACTAGCTAGCAAATGCAATAATCCAAGTACCACAAAACAAAACAATCTAATAGCAAAACAGAGATTGAAGTACTAGTAAAGCAAATTAAAAGAGAATAGGGATTAAGAAATGCTCATTATATGATGATAATGGAATGGATGATCAAGAACAAATAAGACTCCAAGCTCCAATATGGATAGAAATCTTTAGATCATCAATAAAACTTCAATAGAATCCAATACAAATGCACTAAACTTCCACTAATCACTAACTAATTACTATGGAATTTCTCTAATCCTCACTCTAATGATGTTTTTCTTTCTAATAATCCCTCTCTCCGTGCCTCCTTTTACTAATCGTTCAAGGGGGTATTTATACATAGCAAAAGAGGTTAGACAAAACGCAGCACTTCAAGCAATGAAACCACGTGAAACCCAGGAGACGGCAAGTGAGGTCCTGCGAAGCTCCTTGGCGAAATCTTCTCTCCTACGCAGGACAGCGGCTGCTGTCTCCTCTGACCGCAGGTGCGGTCTTCCTTTGGCCTTAACTCCTGTGCAGGTACCACAGCCACCGCAGGTGCTGTCGTCTAGACCGCAGGTGCGGTCCCCCTCGGGGCAGAAAAAAACCTTTGGGCGTAGCGCCCACTACATGGAGCGTAGCGGGTGCTACGGTTCTTATGCGCACAAGTGAGCCTGGTAACGCCCGCTACCCTGACCATAGCAGGTGTTACCTTGCAAAACTTAACCTTCGGGGTGTTTGACATGTCCGGCCTTGCTTCTCACTTAGCCCCTTGACTCGGCTTTGGCCCGGGGAAACTCGGGATTCCCAAAAAATTTTCCAAAATAGCCCCTTTTTGCTACATTTCGAGTAAAAACACCAAAACCTACAAAATAACCAAAAACGTAGTAAAAATCATGAAAACAAACAAGAAACGAGTCAAAAGCCTAAGAATTAAGCCGTTATTTAGGCCCAAAAATGGGTCTAAACACCCCTCCCCCCCCCCCCCCCCACACACACACACTTAAACCTTTGCTCGTCCCGAGCAAAACAAAACGAAAACTACCTAAACTAACCCAAACTCCACTGTCATGGGAGGAAACGAGTGCATTTAGCGTATGCACCAATCTTTTGAACCGCCCGGCAGCCCGAGTGGACGAGATCGACTCGTGAGGGTTTGTAGCTACTCTACCCACAAAAGTCAAAGAAAAAGGAGAGAGGGAAAGTGAAAAACAAAACCAAAGAAAAGAAAAGGAAAAGCAAAACAGCTTGCTTCAAGGAATCATGCAATCTCAATCAAGAAAACGATACTAATCCTCCAAAAGGAACCGTTATGAGCATTTCACAAACACCTAACTCAAGCAATTGCCAATCTTAGAGGTTTTCGATCCCCGACACCTCATGAAAAGCTAAATCCCATGTGCGCAAGTGCTTAGTGGGTTCTAACTGATTCTGATCGACCCCAAGAAAATCTCACACCCGAGCTTGCAACAAAATGAACAAGATTAGCAAAGAGTCGCCCTCCCCCGCATTGAGTCGCCCTTGGCTTGATGAGGGCCACAGGTGATGCAAGGAAAGGCTCCTCTTTATTAGAACTTAACCTTCTTTTGGGTTGGGTTTTAGAAATTTAAGGCCCAACATTTTCGATTTAACTTTAAGTCGGCATTAGCTTTTCGGGAGTTGAACGGCCCATAACGGGGTTTATCCTGCCAACACAGGCTTTTCCATACACCTCATCATCACGAATGATGGAGGTTTAAGGGGTAATAGCGTTGTACCGCTAATACCAGTCCCAAGTAGGTCGACTAACTTTATGCTGGTTAATGTCGGATTCGACCGACACAAACCAATTAATTCATTTATTTGAGAATTAACTTCTTTTTCTTTTTCTTCTTCTTTTTTCTTTTTTTTTCAAACAAGCTCGGATGTGGCTAACTAGAGTCTCCTAGTTTCAGCTAGAACGTGAGGTAAATCAAGGATCTCGCTAGACACTCAATGAAGGGAATCTAATTTACATGAGTTATGACAATTGCCTAAGATAGGGTCGAAAATGCTCAAACCGGTTTCTTTTAAAGAAGATTAAGAAAGTCTTCCCAATTTTGACAACAAAATCCAAGAAACGAAGCAAAAACAAAAGCAAAACGAAAACTTTTAAGGTTTTTCACTCCCTTTTTTCTCCTTTTTCACACAAAAAATTTTTAAATTTAAGGCAAAACTAAGGAAAACAAAATAAAAGATCTAGGTTGTCTACCCTTGAGCATGAAATGTCCCCCTCCCCCCCCCCCCCCCACACACACACACACTTAAAGCTTCACAATATCCTCATTGTGAGAGGGTGTCACAAGAAAAGGGTAGGAAAATTAGATAAAAAAAACACACACACACAACAACTAGCATGTAAGTGGTGGCGACCCGAGCCCACACGGTTCCATCAACAAAATATGCCCAACACATTCACACTGGGGGCACGCCACCAAAAATAAAGATCAAGCATGCATCGGATCATAATATTCATCAAGTAAAGAGGAGGGTAGAAAGATATTACCTCAAGCTCTTCTAAAATAAATGCTTAAGCCATGATCCAAAGTCGTCAACCGGTAAGAACACGATATCAAGGTAGAGAAACGACTTATACTTGACAATATCGCATGTAAGATGGAAAAACAAAATAGAAAAACAACTAACTTAACACTAAAAAGCTAAAAAAATATATGAACAAAATGTACATTGCCAATGATAAACCTTATCCCCGAATCTCACTCTTTTGAGGCGGGAGATAAGGGTGAGGTACTCTCCACAACCCAGTCCTACATCCAAATAAATCGAATGCAAACCACACCAACCCATCCAAAGAAACCCAAATAGGTGTTGTGACACAAATGCGAAGGATATATCAACACAAAAACAAACCAAACATTCTTGGAGCCAACCGTCACAAAAGCCAAAAGCTAGACAACACATGCCAAACCCACAATTTCTTTCCTCCCCACCAAGTCCCCGATGAAGCACCCCCCCTCCCCCCACACTTATATTACATGCAGAAAAACATGTAAAGACAATGAAAGAGATCAAGCGGGGGCGGGGACGCTTACAAACAGTTCAGCAATCGAATCCTCCTGGAGGAGGATGGGGTTGGTGTTGAAGTTGCAATTGAATGTTACCAAGAGTCTTTTGTTGTGCATGTAAAAGATCTTACAAACTTCCAAGCAAATTTTGTTGGCTTTGGATTAATGCTCGTTGCGCTTGGAACTCGGTATGTAATTCCTCAAGTTGAGCACTAAGACGTCCTAGTGAGGTACCTTCAGCTTGGCTTGTACTCGCATTCTCCCCTTGTGCTTGCACTTCTTCTTCCTCGTTTTCAATTTCACCTTCTTCATCATTGTCCCTATCGGATTCAAAAGGACCACCCACCACACGACGGCCTCCATGCCTTTGACTACACGACCAGTTGCGTCGGTCGGTGATATCAAACCAGCCTTCTGCGCGATCATTGTCCAAGTGGATTGCGACACTACGGAGTCCATGACCGTGGTGGTAAATTTTTTTGACCGATGTTTTTCCAAGAACTCAATCTTTCGTAGCCGAACACCATCGATAGGATCGGGAAAGTATCTCGGATTCCACTTGGCTAGATAAGATTCGAAACCTTGCTTCTTGAGATAGTGACAAATTATATGTCCCATGCTGACTATCATAGGACGAACTTCAAGGCTGATTTCCCGAAGACAATGAAGAATGCAGGAGCCCGTGTTGACACAACGACTGTTGACGGCATTGAAGATCAGAAGAGATCGTCCTTACGAACATTTGATCGCCCAATATCTCGGCTAAAGACGGAACTTTATATAATCCGATGAAGAAGTCGAACAGCTAGATTGCAAAAATCCCGAGCCTTAGAATTATTTGGGCAGTGAATCTTTGAATGCTGGTTTCGGGATTTTGGATATCTTCGCCGCCAACAAGTGAGGGCTCTCATTGCCTCTTGCTCGTCAAAGTTGGCACAATCTTCAAAGTAAAAATCGTCCAAGGGAAGACCCAATGCATGACAAAGGTCATGAACCGAACATGTAATCTCCTCCTTTGTCATCCGATAGCTAAAAGTAGCATTTGGTGTTCCATCTTCCATTACCACCAATGAACTTAGAAACTCAAGCACCGGCTGGTCGATAATCGGTTCACTGATAGTGACAAATACTTCCCAGCCCAAGGTTATGATAAAGTAATCCATGCTTGGCTTACAGTAGACATCCTTTGCCGTTTCTTCATCATAGACGTCAGGGACGCAAATCTTCCGTAGTTTGAACCTCATAAATCGTTGTTTATGCATCTCGTCACTGAAAGTGACTTTCACTTTTGCATCACATTGAATAAGTGAGGCGGGTTGTGCCTTATAACGATTCTTATCTGGTTCCAACGACCCAGGTGGTGGAGTAAGCGGTTCTTTCTCAGATCGGGCTCGCTTAGGTCGACCCATGTGAGCAAGTAAAGAATAGAGAGTGATGGAAACAACTAGCCTCGTGCAAACCCTAAGTCTCAGTCAAGAAAACTCACAAACAACACCCAAAATCAGCTAATAAACGAAATTGACACACAAGGATGCAAGAAATTCCCGAGGAAGAAACTTAGGAGTGTTTCCCTGCCATAGTCGACACCCAAGGAAGGAAAACTAACCAAAATCGCACTTCAAGAACTTCAAAAGAGGCGAAAATGGTTGAGAGTGGCACGGTTAAGGCACGAATTCGCGATTTGAGAGAGTAGAGAAGGAAGATTTATGAGAGATTGAGAGTTTTAGGGTTTGGGTATTAGGGTTTTTAGACAGTGAAAGAGTCGTTCGAGGGTGTGGAGTAAAGAACAAATGAGTTAAAATGAGGGAGAAATAAGTTAAGAAGCCCGACAAAAATCGCAACTCGATGGACCGCTGGTGCGGTCTCTGTCTGGAGGAAAACCTTGAAAACTCAACTCGCCAAGACCGTAGGTGCGAAGTAGGAGGACAGCAGGTGCGGTCTCGTTCTGGCAAAAATTCTGGAAGAGGTGGAGGGCGTTACGTCTTTGGTGACGAGCGCGACGAGGCTGAGGACTTCAGCATTTTGATAGTTCCAGACAGACATAGCGGGCGCTACATAGTAGATCGCACCTGCTACCTTGTTCTGCTCAGCACCTGAAAAACTCATTTTCCTTGAAAACAAAATTAAGTCATAGGAATCCTACTCTTCTCATTATTAAACTCTCTTTTCTTCACACTCATAAAACATTCAAGGACATCTTTCAACACTCAAAAACTATATTGAATTACTCTCTTCACGAATTTTTCTTCTCACTCTCAAAATTTTCTATTTTCTCAATTTTTTTCTGATTTTCTCTTTGTTTTTCCTCTTTTTCTTTCTTCCTTTCTAAGACTAAGACATGAACAAAAGAAATATTAGGACAAAAAGGAAATAAAAATGCGAGAAAGAAATGAAAAACACTAAAGAAGAGGAAAGTAGCACGTACCTCTTCCCGGTAGCTTGTTTTAGGTCTCCAGCTCGACCTAATTTTTCTTTCAACCATCAAAGTCAGCGAGGAACACCAAAACTGTCCCCGCATATTCTTCTCCCATAACATATGGCTTGATCTTTGAGGAATTGACTTTGAAACATTCTCCTTTGGTGTTCTTGAGTTTCACAGCTCCAGCAGGAAGGATTCTCACAATTTCGAAGGGTCCCGACCATCTCGATCTCAACTTTCCGGAAAAGAGTTTGAGTCTCGAATTGAAGATGAGAACTCTATCACCCACCTCATGATCACGATGATTCAACCTCTTGTCGTGCCAAGCTTTGGTTCGCTTCTTGTAAATTCTATTGTTTTCATAGGAGTATCGTCTTAATTCCTCGAGCTCCTCCAATTGAAACAATCAACTCGCCCCAGCCGCCTTGAGATCGTAATTCATCTTTTTGATAGCCCACATTGTCTTGTGTTCGAGTTCTACGGGAAAATGGCATGCTTTCCCGTAGACAAGGCGGTATGGAGTAGTTCCTATTGGTGTTTTGTATGCGGTACGATAAGCCCATAGAACATCATCTAGCTTATCCACCTAATCTCTTCGTAAGGAACTAACCGTCTACTCCAAAACTTCTTTAATGGCACGATTCGAAATTTCCACTTGGCTTTGGGTTTGAGGGTGATAAGGAAGTCCTCTCTTGTGATTGATACCGTATTTAGACAAAAGAGACTCAAACCTCTTCTCAATGAAATGAGACCCATTGTCACTAATAATGACCCTCGGAATACCAAATCTGGGAAAAATAACTTTCTTCAAAAACTTTGTCACGGACTTTCCATCGCATCTCACACACGAAATCGCTTCAACCCACTTTGACACATAGTCAACTGCCACTAGGATATATTGATATCCTCTTGAGGACGGAAATGGACCCATAAAGTCCAGTCCCCACTCATCAAAAACCTCCAACTCTATAATAAAATTCAGTGGTGTCTTATTTCTCCGGGAAATGTTCCCGAACCGTTGACATTTATCGCACGATTTGACATGAAGATAAGCATCTCGAAAGAGGGTTAGCCACCAATAGTCGGCTTGTAGAACTCTAGCAGTCGTCTTTTGGGATCCCCCATGACCTCCACATGGAAACTCATGGCAATGCGTCAACACGGACTTCACTTCACTCTCGGGCAAGCGTCTTCTATACATTCCGTCATTACATAAACGGAACAAGAATGGATCATCCCAAAAGAAATGTTTCACATCATGAAAGAACTTTTTCCTTTGGTGAGGGGTTAGATTTTGAGGGACCACCTCACTAGCCAAGTAGTTGATGATATCGGCGTACCATGGGTGAGAATGCTTGACGGACATAAGATATTCATCCGGGAAAGAGTCCTCGATGGGTTGAGTATCCTCTAAATCAACAAGGATTCTTGACAAGTGGTCGGCCACGACATTCTTGGTTCCGACCTTATCACGGATCTCTAAGTCAAACTCTTCCATAAGTAAAACCCAACGAATAAGTCTTGGTTTTGTTTCTTTCTTTCCCATTAAGAACTAGATCACTGCGTGGTCCGTGTATACAATAACCTTGGAAAACATGAGGTATTGATGAAATTTGCTTAGGGAAAAGATGATGGCCAAGAGCTCCTTCTTCGTAGTTGTATAATTTTTCTGCGCACTATCGAGTGCATGGCTTGCATAATAAATGACCCGCGGCTTCCTATCTTTGGTTTAAGCCAAGCATGCTCCAATCGCGAAGTCGCTCACGTCAGCCATGATCTCGAAAGGCAAGGTCAAATCCGGAGGTTGGACAACTGGCGCAGATTTTAATGCTTGCTTTAACCTGTAGAAGGACTCAAGACATTCGTCAGTAAAGGAGAATGGGGCATCTTTGCACAAGAGATCGGTCAAAGGACGAGTGATTTTTGAAAAGTCCTTGACAAACCGGCGGTAAAAACCGGCACGGCCAAGGAAACTACGCACCCCTTTAACAGAAACCGGGGGTGGTAGGCACTCAATCACTTCAACTTTTACCTTGTCAACCTCGATGCCCCTCGATGAAATTAAATGCCCTAAGACAATACCTTCCTCTACCATGAAATGACATTTTTCCCAGTACAAAACCAAATCAACTTCCTCACAACGAATAAGAACTTTCTCAAAATTATCCAAGCAATCATCAAACGAATGACCATAAACAGAAAATTCATCCATGAAAACTTCCATACAATGCTCAATATAATCACTAAATATGGCCATCATGCATCGTTGAAATGTACCGAGTGCGTTGCATAAACCAAAAGGCATTCTTCTATACGAAAATGTACCATATGGACAAGTAAAAGTAGTCTTCTCTTGATGCGCAGGATGAATTGGAATTTGGAAAAATCCTGAGTACCCATCTAAAAAACAAAAGAATGAATGACCCGCTAACCTCTCTAACATTTGGTCTATGAAGGGGAGGGGAAAGTGGTCTTTCTTGGTCACTTTGTTCAATTGGCGATAGTATATGCACATCCGCCATCCCGTGACGGTTCTGGTACTAACAAGCTCATTCTTTTCGTTCTTAACAACTATCATCCCGCCTTTCTTAGGCACACATTGAACCGGGCTTACCCATTCGCTATTTGTGATGGGGAAGATGATTCCAGCGGCTAGAAGCTTGACTACTTCTTTCTTTACCACTTCTTGCATATTAGGGTTCAACCTACATTGTGGTTTCTTAGTTGGTTTTGCATCTTCTAACAAATCAATGGAATGCATGCATATGGATGGAGAAATACCCTTCAAATCCTCAATTTTATACCCCAATGCACCCCTATGCTTTCTCAACAAATCAAGCAACTTAGACAAATCAGATTCATGCAATTTAGCAGTCACAATCACAAGGCAAGAGTTTTCCTCATCTAGGAAAGCATATTGTAAAGAAGGGAGTAAGGGTTTAAGCTCTAATTGAGGGGGAGAGGGTTTAGCTTGGGAAGAAGACATACCCTTGCAAAGAACTTCTTGGATTTCCATACACTCAATATAAGGCTCATCAATAGTAATCTCCTCATGTGTTGGTGACAAATCAAGAAGGTTGGTGAGAAATGCGATATCAGTGTCGTCAGTCTCAAATTGAAAGGATTCTAGGAGACATGCTCCCAAAGGATCATCACATGTAGACTCAAGCAAATGAGATTCTTCTATATATTCGTTGACTAGCACCTCCATGACATCGATGGCATAACACGAGTCCTTATACGAAGGATTTTTCAAAGACCCCTCAGGTTAAAAAGAATGCTCTCATCTCTGACATTTAATGACATGCAACCATGCTTCACATCTATCATCGCCCCGGCTGTAGCAAGGAATGGGCGTCCCAATATAATAGGGATGTTGGTGTCTTCATCCATTTTCAAGATGACGAAATCACATGGTATCAAAAATCTGCCCACTTGGACTGGAATATCCTTCAATATGCCCAATGGTCTACGCACGGAACGATCGGCCAATTGAAGATTGATTGTTTGGGAGTCAAATCATCAAGATTCAATTTCCGGCATATAGAATAGGGCATAACACTCACACTAGCCCCCAAATCACATAGAGACAACCAATCCTCATATCACCAATAGTGCAAGGAATGGAAAAACGCCCGGGGTCGGCAAGTTTCTTCGAGGTTTTGTTCTCAATAATAGCACTACAATCGGTCGTCAAGTGAATAGTAGACTTCTCTTGGATTCTCCGCTTGCTAGTAAGAAGTTCCTTCAAATGCTTCTTAAAGGAAGGAACCTCGGAAATAACATCTAAAAATGGAATATTCACTTGGAGTTTCTTGAGCATCTCTATAAACTTTGAAAATTTAGCATCCGACTTTGACTTGGCCAACCGCTCGGGAAAAGGCACCGGCGGTGGTTTTGGCTTCTCAATAACTTGAATTGGTTCTTCTTCTACCATAACTCCCTTCCCTTTTCTTACTCTCTCCATCTCTTGCCTTTCTTTCTCAATCAACTCATTCTCAAAACTGGATTCTCCTTGCTCCTCCTCACTTCCATCCACGAAAACAAACTCACTCTCCTCTTTCTCTTTCAACTTCTCCTCCTCCGTAATATCCACCACATCACCTTCTTTTTCCCCCAAGACACATCCATCCACCATTTTAGGACCCTCAATCTCTCTACCACTCCTCAATGGGATTGCATTAAGTTGTCCCTTGGGGTTGGATTGAGGTTGGCTAGGAAGAGATTGGATAGGCTTAGCTTGTTGTGCCATTTGAGCTAGTTGCAATTCAAGGTTCTTAATACGGGCTTGGTCTCTATCTTGGGTCAATTAAATCTTTTGCGATAACTGCTCAATGGAAAACTCTTGAGGTGGTTTGTATGTTTGGGATGATTGACCATGATGGGGGTTTTGTTGGTATGGACGGCGGTTTTGGTTTTGAAATCCGGGAGGTGGGTTTTGGTTTTGTGGGGTTTGTTGGTTATAAACATAGTTTCCACGAGGACGAATTGGATTTTGAGTGGAGTAGGAAAGGTTATTGTTAGGATAAACTGCTTGCACTTGCTCGGCTTGGCATTCACCACGTTGTTGTAGAGGATGTGATCCTCCACAATAATCACACACAACAGCTCTAGCATCCGAGATAGGAATAAGCATCGGTATCTCTTGAGTGGCTTTAACTTGCCTTGTAGTCTCCTTTAAGGCCTTCTTTTATTGCATCTCCAATACGGCATTCATAAGAAATTTGATTGTAGGGTTGCTCTCCAAAGAAGTACCTCCTTCTCTTGAACCACGACCTCCTCCCCAATGTGGAGAGCTTTGGGATAATTCATGAAGAAATACATTTGCCTCTTCCGCCGTCTTCTTAAGAAACACGCCACCGGAGGCATCCTCGATAGATTCTCGCAAAGAACTACATAATCCCGAGTAGAAATGATGTAAAAGGAGCCAATCTTCCAGATTGTGGTGAGGACATCTACGTTGGAGGCCTTTGAACCTCCTCCATGCTTCAAGTAAGGTATCACCGGCTTCTTGTTGGAAACTTATAATAGCTTGCCTCAATCGACATGTCTCATCATTGGGAAAGAACCTTTGAAGAAAATCATGACTAAAGGCGTCCCATGAAGAATAAGTACCCGGTGGATAAGTGTTGAGCCACAATAATGCCTTCCCCTTCAAGGTGAGAGGGAAAAACTTCAACTTCATATATTCAGCGGAAACTCCATTCATTTGCACAAACCCAATACGTTGCTCGAACCTATTGATATGATCGATGGGGTTCTCATGTTCACATCCATGGTATGGAGCGTTCTCAAATATTTCAAGCAAATATGGTTTGAATTCGAATGACGCATTTGTTGGTAATTCTGGTAATACGATGGGGTCACCTCCCGTACCCGAGGATGGTAATGAATACGAGGCTAAGGTAGAGGGTGGATCTGGTACTCCGTCAGCCATCGGAATTTCAATCCTCCTTTGCTCTCTTTGTCGCCTCTCTCGTCTCGAGCTAGCGTTCGCTTGGCGAATAATATTTTCCGGGTTCGAAATCGGTGGAGTATTAGGCGGTCGGCCTCGCCGAGATCGAGTCTGCATACATAAAAGAACAATAGAAGAATCAAATTCTTAACAACAAAAGGTACCAAATCTCTAGCAAAGGAAATTGTCTTAAACAACCTAAAATCAAGAAGCTAAGCTAGGTGCGCTTGCTCCCCGGCAACGGCGCCATTTTGTGTAACGTGGTTTTCGTGATCCGGTATTTGTCGTTCTCTCTCAGGGAGCAAAAGGCCTAGAACAAAAGCGACTGGAATCTAGGTAGGCTTAAGGTCACTAGAAATCAAAAATTCTTTGGGTGATAAACAGCAAAATCAAAACACAAACACAGACTAAGGTTCGGTCAATAATGGGAAAATGGGTATCGGGAGATTTCGGGATGTAAACGGTAATAAGAACAAGGTTTTGCAATTAGGGAGTAACAAAATAGAGGAATCAAGTGGCAATCCCGTTAGAGAAAACCCACCGGATTTCCTCTTTCGAGGATAATCCAGATTAACTTCCTCAAAGTCCACCACGGACCCGGAGGGTTAATGAAACGGGACTTCCTAGTTAACCTCCTTCCACTATCGTGAGTGAGCATTAACTATCCCATTTCCTATCTTCCAACACAAGCTAAGTGTTGGATGTATTCAAGAGCTTTCGATCCAGAATACATCCCACTTGAGGGAAGAGTAGGAGTGGGAAATTGATTCTCCTACTAATTACCACCTAAACTTGCTAACCCAAGCCTAATTAACCATTCACATCCTTAATTTCTCCTTAACCCAAAGGGTTCTAGCCTCTAATCATCCTAATTAACATGATAACATCAACAACTCCAATATTCATGATCAAAAACAGAGAAACTAGCTAGCAAATGCAATAATCCAAGTACAACAAAACAAAACAATCTAATAACAAAACAGAGATTGAAGTATTAGTAAAGCAAATTAAAAAAGAATAGGGATTAAGAAATGCTCATTATATGATGATAATGGAATGGATGATCAGGAACAAATAAGACTCCAAGCTCCAATATGGATAGAAATCTTCAGATCTTCAATAGAACTTCAATAGAATCCAATACAAATGCACTAAACTTCCACTAATCACTCACTAATTACTATAGAATTTCTCTAATCCTCACTCTAATGATGCTTTTCTCTCTAATAATCCCTCTCTCCGTGCCTCCTTCTACTAATCGTTCAAGGGGGTATTTATACATAGCAAAAGAGGTTAGACAAAACGCAGCACTTCAAGCAATGAAACCACATGAAACCCAGGAGACCACAGGTGTGGTCCTGCGAAGCTCCTTGGCGAAAACTTCTCTCCTACGCAGGACAGCAGCTGCTGTCTCCTCTGACCGCAGGTGCGGTCTTCCTTTGGCCTTAACTCCTGTGCAGGTACCACAGCCACCGCGGGTGCTGTCGTCTAGACCGCAGGTGCGGTCCCCCTCGAGGCAGAAAAAAAAACCTTTGGGCGTAGCGGGTGCTACGGTTCTTATGCGCACAAGTGAGCCTGGTAACGCCCGCTACCCTGACCATAGCGGGTGTTACCTTGCAAAACTTAACCTTCGGGGTGTTTGACATGTCCGGCCTCGCTTCTCACTTAGCCCCTTGACTCGGCTTTGGCCCGGGGAAACTCGGGATTCCCAAAAAATGTTCCAAAATAGCCCCTTTTTGCTACATTTTGAGTAAAAACACCAAAACCTACAAAATAACCAAAAACGTAGTAAAAATCATGAAAACAAACAAGAAACGAGTCAAAAGCCTAAGAATTAAGCCGTTATTTAGGCCCAAAAATGGGTCTAAACACCCGTCAAAACTCAGCAACTTATTTGGGCCAAATACCAAAATGCGTCATTGGACCCATGGAATCAATAGTATGGGCCCAACAGATCAAAGCAGCCCGCCTACATGCAATAAAACCCGCAGAGGTTTTATTTATCAGAAGCAACCCAAAAGGAAAGCGAGCGCAACGTGCGACTCCGGCCCAGATAAATATAAAACCCGCGGGGGTTTTAATTGCAGTAAAGGCCCGCCCTTTTTTTTCAGCCCTTTAATTGCAGTGATCCGTGTGACAGGATTTAAAGCCCGCGGGGGTTTTAATCTGTAAAGTTGGCGCCAAAATCATCCCATGCATATCTCTTGATCATAGCCCCACGTGGTTGACCTTGCCTTGACCTCTCAAAACCCCCGGGGGTTTTATCTTTGCATGGTGGAAGGGCATGATCCTAGGGATGTGTCCCCCTCCATTTCCCTCCAAAAACATCCATCTCTTCACCTATAAATACCCCTTCCAGTCCACCCTCATTTCATCAACTATTATCATCTCTCCACCTAAACTCTCTCAAAATTCTATCATCCATACCCCCTCTCTAATTCCCTTATGATCACTTTTGTCATTACCATATCATTCTTGTCATACCAACCTTATAGCCATCCTCATATAAACCCCTCCATCCAACCTCCAAGACAAGATCAAGTCAAGGGATCATTCTCCAAACAACTTTAAGTAAGGTTTGCTTTTCATTACCATTGTGTTTAATTATGTATTTTACATTTTAGTTCTTTCATTTGTACGTTGTTCCTTTGTAAAAGAAAAACTTCTTCATTTTATATTGCATGATCAAGAATGTAACTTCGTGAAATTAATTTAACTTCTCCCCGCTCTCTTTCATTTCATGTTTGATTTTAGTAAAGTCTGTTTTCTAACAGGCGGATTCGAGAGTTCTTATAATTCTCGAATTCGTAACCTTACCCCAGAACTTAGAAATCGAGTTTCGTAGACCGGAGTCATTCACTTTATTTTAGGGTTTGTCGGTTTCCTTAAATCGGCTGGCGACTCTTTAATTCTTTTGTACAATCTGTTTAATTATCTACAATATTCGCATTTGCATAAAAATAATTTTAAAAAACGATTTAATACATTCTTCTTACCAATTCAAAGCTAGACCCAAGAGAAATGGGGCCAGAAATTGATAAAACCCGCCTGCGGGTTTTATCAACTTCCATCCACTTTTCTCTGGGCTGTGGAAACAAGAGGCCCCGTCCAGGCGGGTTTTGACAATTTCTGGTGGCCCACTTGCTCCTTTTTGGGCCTGGATCTGGTGTTTGAACCGGTATCAAATCATTATAAAAATATTTTGTGCAATTTCGAATATTTAAATAATAAAAAATGGGTTTGTAAATAAATAAAGTTTCATCACCCCGAAAACGAATTTCGAAAATAAAAATATCCTTATTTAAGGATTAAGCAACCTTAGTTGGCTCCCAATCACTTAAGTAGCGCATCACGGGGAAAAAGAAATTTTTTTCCCAGGGTCCTACACTATCAAAAAAGAAAAGTCTAGAAGATATTCGAGACCCAACCACTACAACACTCAAATTCGTGTCTCCGGCAGACTCTCGAAGGGGGCATCTGTAGGAGGCAAAAATTTATCAGCAAATCAGTAAATGACACGTGGAAAATAAATTAATTTTTATTTTTGGTGAATCAAAACTTGCCACGTGTTAAGTTAACTTCGGGAGACTCATCTAGTTAGAATTAAATCCTGACCAACCACAAGTTGCCAAGTGTCAGAAGCGATGAAGAAAATAATAATTATTTCTATATTTAAAAATAAGGAAATAATTATTTAATTTAGACCCAAGCCCAAAGCACAACTCAAACCTTAGATTTCTAGAGCTTATAAATAAGGGTACTCCCCCTCATTTTCAAGCCCCCAAACATTCTGGCATTTGAGACAGTCTAGACTCTGAAGACTCTGTAAAGACTCTCTTCCAAGCTACTGAAGACATTCAAAAGAGTTACTCTCCGGGAGAAGGCAATAAACACATCAAGGCTCGTGTCGCCGATTACCAGGAGATCAAATACTAATCTTGATTGAGATCAAGTCATCAAGACCCTTTTTCAAGATCTCAAAGTCTATCCAAATTCACTCAAGGAGAACAAATAGGAGGATTAGTTATTTTTCTTGTAACTGTTAATACAGAGATTGTACCCAAGAATTCAAAGATTAATACAAATTTCATTTTATTACCAAATTTCCTGTCCTATTTATTTTAGACTAGAAATTTGTGTTTACAATGACAATAAAACCCGAACCCGCATATATCCACCTTTACTTGTTATGGGTGATATGTTTTAGAAAAATGGTTAAGGGTAGGGTGATTTGATGGGTACTCGTCTCTACCCGACGGGTACCCCACCCGACCCGCTCCGAATACCTACAAAACAAAAAAAGTACCGTTGATTATTCATTATTAGGTCTCGGATATATATTAATATTTGCGTTTATAGTAATTTATTGAGTTTTGTAGCCACGATATTTTCTCTAAAATTTTATTATCCATACCCATTTTTTTTGGGTTGGGTAAAGCCGGGTATATTAAATATTAAATGTTTTTTGACATGATAGTTTTCCAATTTTCATCATTTTAATAGGAATCTTTATATAATATTTTCTTTCGATCGCTAATATGATTATATTCGAAAATAACCCGTTAATTTATACATATGAGAGTAAAATGGGTTGCATAATTTAATTTTCAATTACACCTGAATTATACCCGTTATATCTGCACCACCCAGTGGGTAAGGTTAAGGGTACTCGTATTTTGTATCCACTAAATATGGGTACGGTAAGGGTACGGCTCTATCCACCCCGAACCCGACCCATTGTCATTCCTATTCTTGGGCCATTCTTTAAGGTAAATAACCCAATATTTTATTCAACATTAACTGTTTAAAACATGTTCCAATGTTTGCCAACAATAATGCTGAATTTTTTTATAAATGGTAGTCCGATATTGTTTAAGAACATTGGTGCTTAATATCTATTTGTGACAACACTGATAGAAGTTTATAATTATACGAAATTTATGTCAAAAAGCATCATTTTTCACCTTTTAGAATGGAATGTCCACGTCTTAAACGTATATTAAAAATGTTTAGTTCTGTCGACAAACCTCAAAATCCTATTATACTTTTAATTCGAGCCTCATCATATAATGATCTGTCCTGTTAATTAGACATTATCTACAACTAGATATATCTTAATAAGTCTTAGTTTTTGTCTAAATCAATGTCACCCACATATTTGTTCTGATTTTAGTTTCTTTTCCATGACTTTAATTATATATTAATTTATTTATAAAAATTTATAATTATAATTTGAGCTGTATTTTTTCAAAACAAATTCTTCATCCACTTAATTAAATCTATTTACAAACTATCAGCATCAATTCATATTATGTAGTTTCAATTGTGAATTCATTTTACAACCCAAGATAAATTTGTTTTACATATTATTGTTGTAAATTTATTTTACATAATTTTATTTCTTAATTTGTTCTACCTTTCTATATATGCATTTGTTTAAAATATAAATTAGCTCCGCATGTTATTAATGTAAGTTCATTTTATGTATTATTCATATAACTCTCGGTCTATTCCACCAAAAAAAAAATATAATTAAGTTAATTTTTCATGCAACTAATATATACAAGTCTTACATACTAAATTCATAAAGCATATAAAATTGATTTTTATGTACATATGAAACATATCAAGTTATCAATTTTAGTTTTTATATTTTCGAATAAATGCGTATTCACAATGTCATACATAGAATTTTGTTTTTGAAAAATACTTTATAGTTAATTCATTTTATATAAAGTATTGATTATCTAGGTGATATTTTGGTGGAAAGTTAATATATTTAACCATTTATATTCATATGAATATGTTTTTTATGAAAAATATGTTAATTGAATTTTCTTTATAACTCAATTTACAAGTGATGGTTATGAGCTTAGTGAACCTTTCGGTCATGTGACATGAATGAGAAACTTTCTTTTGATTGGAAAATTAATTATTTAACAGTGTTGTGCCTAAATCTTCACTTTTTATCAACTTAAGCTTGTAGATATCACAATTTTTTAATCTAATGGTTTACTTTATGACTGTTATCCAAAAATTAGATTTGTCTAATTGTGTCATTTTGCATTGGAGGGTTTGGTGCCATCTTAATAAACATGGTGATATGCTAGATTAATTCACTACAAAAATTATCTTATCTTCCCCTTGCTACTAAGTATCCTATTAACATAAAGGTTGTTGATACCCATATTATGGAGTATTAGAAAAGAATTTTAGGCATATCAGGAGTGGTATAAAAGGGATCCCACAACATGATACTTTTTATTGAACCTTATGCTTGATAACCCAATTGGAGACTTCGAAAGTTATCCCACCAATAAGGATTTTGAGATCAACTTATGATCCAATTTGGTCAAACCTCAACAACCAAACTTCGATTATTGCATCTTAAGTATATATGCAATATGACATTGATCATCTGAAGTGAAGTGTAATAGAAAACATTCAAACACTAAGTGCGATGGTTTATGATTTAAATGTTGGAGGAATAGAGATTCATAAGCATCATCAAATTATGAATGGAATTTATGCTATTGAACAAGTGAAGATTGGAAGTATTTTAAGACTTTAATACTCCAAAGTCATTGTGGCAGAGATCACACGACACCTAGAACTGTAAGAGGACCGCCTGAAATCATGTGCTCTTGCCCCTGCAACAGTTGTCTGTAAAGGGAATATGCCTTCTAAAGTCAAAATTTTGAGAAAAGGGAAGAAGAATGGTAATTGTCCATTTAAGAAACATGGGCATAAAAGTAACGAATGAATTCCTAAGAGTCAATGTCCAACATTAATCATAACAAATAAACGAATCATCTCCTTTGAAGCTAATGTAATAAAGTTACTATGTGCTCGAAACACCCAAATGATGTCATATAGGCATAGTGAAACTCCTAGATGGCTACAATTGACACTTATCCCTATTTGAGCACTTGATTCTACAATTAGCCACAATCTTCTAGTATTAGTAACGGCATAACCATATGACCTAATCAAACTAATTTTACCAATTTTCAAATATCACAATTTTGATGGATATTCAACAAAGTGAATGAAAAGGTTGAGTGACTCAATATAATAGAGTAGAAATCCAATTAATTCATATATTCTTGGATCTTATAGATATGATCCCACACAATTTATGGGAAGGCTGATGAATGGCTCAAATTGATAACTTACTAGCTAGGTACTCATGGGGTCCCAATCAAGAAGTAATGTTGATCATCACAATCAGACAATATTTGGATGATATAAAATCATATGGTCCCTATTCAAGCCAATTACTTACCCCACGCTAGAAAGCGGGAAAAAACCTTTTTATAAAAATAAATAAATACTTAACCAAGCAGTACATTTTAGCGTTTATCGACACGTGTACACAGTATTTTGGTACATAATTTACGCATTATAATTATTTTATTTTATACGGACGAATCATAATTATTATTAACTCACAAAAATTGCAAAAATCTGGGAGAGTACTGTAAAACAGAAAAGTAGTAGTAGTACAATAACATGTGCATCTCTGCCAAATTGTTGAGAAAAATTGTGAAAGAAAGAGTTGAGGAATACTATCGTACTGCAAACTGCAGTGGAGTAGGCGGGGAAATCAAAGACCTCCAAATGCTCCACTTGATGCCTGGACATCCTTATTAATATTTTTTATTGTCTCTATTTCATGTTAATTGTCATTTTTAAAATTATTTAATTAAAATTTTAATATTTTAATTGAAATTTATCTATACAATAATGTATTATATAAAGTTGTAATTTTTTTTTCCAAGTGCTTGAAAAAAGAAATCACGTGAACAATAGTCAACATGTGTTTTAGTGTTTAGGGTATTAGAGGTGGTGACAGTAGAGAGGAAGGGGCAGGGGTAGTATGCCTATTAGTGTGGTGATCGGGTTGGTGGTGGTTGTCGTTAATGATAGTGCCTTTTAGTTTTTTCAGTCGATAGTTAGAGTTAAAAAGGTTTTTTGGGGGGGGGGGGGGGGGGGTGGGTTATTAGGAGTGGCAAAGGTGGTGAGAAAGAGCGATGCCAGTGCGTGGTGGTCGACTGGTCATGCTAGTTGTGGAGGTGGTCACATGCTCGTGGCTCTCGCGCGACGCTTGTTGTTTTCAATCGATTGGGTGTTGGGGGCGGTGGGTTTGACTAGCTAGCGATGGAATCTTCTGTATTTTTATAATTTTTAATTTTCTTAAAATTTATTTTTTTATATTTGTAGCAACAATATTAAAAAAAAGCATTTTGAGAATTACTCTAATTTACTCAACTTTTATTTTTGTTTTCTTTTTGGTAATTATTTAAGTTCAAATTTATATTTATGTTTTGACAACTTTTGGTTAATTTTAGTAAGTTTTTGGTAAGCTTCGGTGTATTTTAGTCAATTCCTGTAAGCTTTTACCAAGCAAGATTTACCCTTAAATTATTACAGGACCTTAGCTTCTAAAATTCAGTTGTAAGTTGGGCATTAGAATTTTCCAAAATTGTCAAAACTTACATGTTTATTAATTGTTACTTTTCTCCCAAAAAGTGCTACTTTATTAAAGACTAACATTTTTCTCTATACTTACTAAAACTTATATTTTATTTATCAAAAGTTACCTTAACTTTACTTTCATGTGTGCATTGTCGCATCAAACTTTTTGTTTTGGTCAAAATTGTCACCCCAATTTTTTTAATCAAAATTGTCACTTAACTTTTTAAAATGATCAAATTTGTAGAGTAACATGTTATTGTGGGTGAAAGGAGAGTGACGTAGGATTGTTGGTGACATAGGGTCTGTAAATTTCAGTGGTAAGTATAGGTATGGTAATGTTACTTTTTGATAATTTTCATTAATTTTTGTAACTTTAGGTAACTTTTGTTAAGTGTATATAAGTTTAGATATGTTTTTGGAAATACGAATTGAACAAATTAAAGGTTAGAATTTGAAAATTTATAATTTTCAAATTTTTAAAAACATCAAAATTAAAAAATTAAAAATTAAAAAAAAACATTAAAATATTTAAAAATTTAAAAAGAAAAAAGAAAAAAAATTTAAAATTTAAAATTTAAAATTTAAAATTTAAAATTTAAAATTTAAAATTTAAAATTTAAAATTTAAAATTTAAAATTTAAAATTTAAAATTTAAAATTTAAAATTTAAAATTTAAAATTTAAAATTTAAAATTTAAAATTTAAAAATTTAAAATTTAAAATTTAAAATTTAAACATTTAAAAATTAAAAATTAAAATTTAAAATTTTAAAATTTTAAAAATAAAAAATAAAAAAAAAAAATTATTATTAAAACTAAAAAAATTGAAATTAAAATCAAAAAATTTTAAATTTTAAAAAATAAAAATTAAAAAATTAAATATTAAAAAATAAAAAATATATAAAATATAAAAAGTAAAAAATAAAAAATAAAAAATAAAAAATAAAAAATAAAAAATGAAAAATGAAAAATAAAAAAAATAAATAATAAAAAAGTACAAAGTAAAAAATAAAAAAATAAATAAAAATTAAATTTTTAATATTTTTAAATTTTAAAATTAAAATTAAAAATTAAAAATATAAAATATAAAATATAATATTAAAATAAAAAAAATAAAAAAATAAAAAAATAAAAAAATAAAAAAATAAAAAAATAAAAAATAAAAAATAAAAAAATATGGTAAATTTCGGTAATTTTTGGTAATTTTCAGTAACTTTCGATAACTTTCGGTATTTATTTACCTCAAGCATTGATTTCTCTTTCTGGTTCCCTCCAACTCTTCTTCTTCTTTTTTTTTTTTTTTTGGTAACCCCTTCCAACTCTTCTTATTCACAAGTTTTTTTACACTTCTGAAATAGTCCAAAATATTTTAGGATTATATTTGCTCGAAATCACCAGTTGAACAAAACCCCTAACTCAATTTGAGAGTTTGCAACTACATAGGATGCAAAATTTGGCAGTGAAATTTTACAATCTTTAAGAAAGTCGAAAGAGAAGAAGAAATAGGATGAATAAAAAGAAGGGGAAGTGTCTCCCAATTTTATTTGGGTTACCCAGAAAAATAAAGATAATTTTTTTAAAAACTGCAATAGTTAATTGGCTGGTGTAGCGATTTTAATCAATTCAAAAATTTGATTCGCAATTTCAATCATATTAAAAAGTAGTTGAAAATTTTGATTAGAAAAAGTTAAGGTGACAATTTTGACCAAAAATAGAAGTTGAGTGACACAATTAGTTACACACACTAACTTTAACTATACTATCCATTTATGAATGAATTTTACAGGCCCTTTATTGTTTGAAAAATGACATGCATGGACAAATTTTCATGTCCAAGGTATAATATAGAAAACTAGACATATCTCAATGTTCGGACTAAAAATCATGTTGGTCTAAATTTAGCAATCTGAATACATGTTCGGATTTACCAGCAAGTCCAAATATAGACCCATTTAGCACCTCAAATTCGAGTTTGGTCACATTTAGGACTATATGGGAGAAATAAGGAGGAAATTTGTGAGTATGTGCGTAATATAATACACACAAACTTAACTATGATATTTGTGCATAATTTGGATAGTTGAAAAAGATTATTTTTTAACTTAGATTATAATGGACTAAAGTAAAGTATCTTATTAACTTCTCTATTTCTTTTTCACGAAATAGTAGGTTGCAAATAATTTTGAATTTTGGATCAGTTGGAACTAGCCTCTCTGTGAAAAATTTATGCATAAGACTGTTCCATCCAACCCTTCTAAGCATTGAACACTTACACCACGGTCCCCATATCATTGAGATGTTTAAATTGGGATTCAAATAGGATAAGGATGTTATACTACAATTTTTTCTGTGATGTCCAACTATTTGGATTGGAATCCAAACTCAAATCTATCACAATCCTATAAGAAAAAGTTACAGTAAAATTGATTGTTTGAACTTGTAATTCTTTATTTATCCGCTTTACTTACAAAGTTGTACATATTCATTGTTATGAACTAACCAAGCTACACTGAATTGTGTCATTGTTAATACTTAAATAGTTAAAGCATTGGTTTCCTCTTGAGCAAGGAAATGACAACGGAGTAAATGACCTTGTCACATTAGCTGGAGCTAACTCTTTAGGTGGATTGGGTGTTACATAGACATAAACAAGCTATCTAGATGAGAATAATTTCTTCAATGTCTTCTTTGAGGTAGAGTTTCCTCTCAAATTTGAGAATTGTATTCTTAAAGGGTGTTGAAACTCAAGCTGGAAACAGGAGATTGCAGAATGAAGTCAAGACTAGCAAGCCAGTGTAAGTTCGAACCGTCCAAAAGCTTGAGTTGCCCTATAAAAAGGAGGAAAATATCAAAGACCTCTCTCACAACAAAAAAAAAAAAAAAAAAAATTGGGCCACCACTATGGAGGATAAGGAGATGAGGTATCAAGCATGGAAACAACTAAGAGTATTGAGGAGCTAGCTTAAAAGTAGCTTGAGATAGGCAACAAGTTAGGTTTGATGGTTTTGGGAAATCAGGAGGGACTTTTAAGAGTATTAGAATAGATTTGAAAGCAACAAAGAAACTTAGGAAATAAGGTGAAATGTCGATTCAAATGGATGCATGCTTCGTGGTTGCGTAAAATTAGTTAAAAGTAGCAAGAGTGAGTCTGTCTACAATCTTAGGTCTTTGTTAATGTTGTAGTGAGTTTCACTTTTTATGTCGTTAAGGATTATCACTTTCATAATGTGAAGCGAGTTGGATAATTGTTGTTTACTGTATTGTTTACACTTTGAACAAATTTTGCCTCATACTACCTATGTCGAGTAGATTTGGAAAAAACTTACATGGGACCCGATACTCGAACCAAATTACTCTACCCCATACTCGAACCGACATTTGAAAAGTTTCACTCGAAAGAGGACTAAAGCACTAACAAAACCTAGTCAAAAGATTTTTTTCCATATATGTTCCTTTTTTAATAGGGTTTTTGACCTCAAAAGATGACCCAATACCACAAGATACCACAAAATACTAAGTGGTACTTTGATGTTCCAATTTGTAAAGATTATTGGGACCCTCCCCCTTTCTCTGTCTTCGTGCCTTTTTTGGCATAGAATATGGGCAAATGAGGGTGATATTCTAAACCATAGTTGTCGATACTAAAAATCAAGGATATAATGAAGATCAATCTGTGGTTGATAGTATTGACAACCATAATTTAGCACTAACCACATGCCCTGTTCTCGCATTAGCCTAATTTCATGATTATGACTTAGTACCAGCAAAGGGAAACATTGGCAATTTAGTCACTAATATACTAAATCATCAAAGTAAAGGGTTACCACCGCCACCACCACTGGAGTAAATGAAATTCCCTTACTACACGTCAATTTCATCCCATCAGACTAACCTTTTTTTATGGCTTTGTTAATTAGGTTATTTGGTAGTATGATACTTGTGGATGGGGGAGGAATTGGTACTTTCCATGGTTGAAATTTGATAATCAAAGGGGAAGGCTGGAAGCCATGAACAACAAGGCAAGGATCTTGAAATCAAGGATCCACAATTGTAGAAGGAGTTTGTGGGAGCCCCGCCCTCTTATTCCTACTCCTGTTACTGGAATAGATGAGGCGATCAACAAAGCCAATACAATGCTAAACCATGGTTGTTAATGTAGTCAACCATAAATCGATCTTCATTACATTTATAATTTATGGTATTGACAACCGTGATTTAGAACACCACCCTCATTCGCCCTTATTTTCACCAACATAGAGCTTGGAGAGAGAGAAAGGGGACGGTCCCCACAATTCTGACAAATTGGAACCTCAAAATATCCCTTGGTATTTTATGGTATCTTATGGTATTGAGCCATCCTTTGAAATCAAAATCCTTTTTAATAAAAGTTATATTAGACCAACATCGGTGCACGAGAATCGAAAACCAACGAACTTAGAAATGAATTGAAGCAAAACATCGATTAACCCGAAAATTACTTGACCCTATTCGAATGACCTGTTGGCTAGGTCTAAATTCTCAAATAATAATCAAAACATAAAAATGAATAGGTCCATATGATATTTTCATTTTATGAAAATATTTTAACAATCTCATAAAAAAATTAATCTAATAAAAAGCAATTTTGGACTCTAATATATTGACATTTTGGGTGTCGTACTATAATATATCAACCTTTAACATTGGACTAGTATACCAACCTTTTGGAAGTATTGTAAGACCCCGGAAATTTGAATGTGGTTATCGTTACGTTTTATGTTGATTTTGTTTAATCTATGAAATTATTCTATAAACACTTGAACTTGTAAGACCGTTGGGTGGATAGGGGTAAAATAGTCTTTTTGTGCATAGGTTGAAAGGCATTTAGGTAATTTTTTGGAATTAATTAGTGTCCACCATATAATTCTACGTGGGTGAATTATTAGCTTAAGTGATAATTATTTTGAGAATTTAAAAACTTAAATGTTACTAAATGATTTTATCTTTTTTTATTTCAGTTCAGTTTTATTATTTTGGTTTTTTTAAAAAAAATTTTAAGAGTTGTATCAAGTTTTTGGATAATTTTGTTTTAATTTAAGTGATAGTGTTTGGATATTTATAAATACTTGGCCTTGTATTTCTTCAAAGATACGCAGTGACGCTCATATAGGTTGGACTTTGCTGTCAACGTTAATAATTGACCATTAAATTAAAAATCAAATTTCTAGGCCGTTATAAAATCGTACCGGAGCATCCAAGGATAGTAGCTTCTAAAGTCAACTAAGTGTCTAGCTTAGAACTTAAGTAGATAAGTTCAGAGTGCAGAGCGTAGGATGGGCAAAAGGGGTTACTTCTTTTTCTGCATTTTATGATCTTTAAGTGCTAAAGTGCATGCTCTTCTTGTATTTTTTGGTTCCGTAGGATGAATCCCTACCTTCTATACTATCATAATCTTAAGGGTCCGAAGATTAACAATTAATTTAGGAGACACCGCAGTGAAACCCTAGCTGATTACAGGGCTAAGTTGGTTGCAGAGGTAGAGGTCCACGCAGGCAGTGGTGAGCAGGCAACCTATCTTGGGAGTGAGGAAGCTTTCAGCTGCTTATTCCTGTTCACCCTAATAGATGACCTAGTGTGGGGATATTGAGCTTCTCAACTTCCACCCCTACCCGCTCAACTTTATCCGGACCACCCCATTGACACTCATTTGGCTTTTGTGGAAAGGTCTAGGTTGGCTTCAACGAGCTCGCTTTGGTTGCACAGATGGAGAATCACCGGCGGACATGATCAGCATTGATATGGACATGGAGAACCCACCCTTGGCCCTTGACAGTGATGAGGAAGAGGTACCTGAAGACGACCCAGGCGACCCAGCCCATTTGGAGGACCTAATTCCTACTAACGATCCCAAAGAAGTTCCAGTTGCTGAGAGTGATCCAGAGGAGGATCTTGAAGAAGACACTAAGGAGGACCCTAAAAAGGACCAGTTGAGGTTCTCAAGGCTGAAGAAGATCCAGAGGAGGACCCTAAAAGAGATCCCAACCTAAAATAATATGAATCCAGGATGGCCCAAGATAACATTATTGGAACCATTGGGTAACGGCAAGCCCTTCCCCAACCAAAAATAATCTGAAGCGTCGTTTCGCAAAGTTGCAAGAAGTAGAAGCCGCCCAAGAAGCGCAAGCTATCAATGGAGAGGACCCTCCACCAGTGGGAGTAGAATTAACACAACTAATAATGCTGGAGATGATGGCTTGTCAAACTAAGCACTTTGAGCAAAAGAGAGAGGAGTCCAAAAAAAGAAGGATAACAATTCATCCCTCTTTCAGCAATTCACTAACATTCACCCTCTCATGTACTCCAAGATATTTAATGCCTTGCAGTGCCCTGACAATATGAAAGTCAACCACACAAGGTATCAACTGGAGGGAGAAGCTAATCTCTGGTGGGTCAGCATGAAGGACGGGCAAAACGAGCTTGCTTTTGGATAGACCCATTTCAAGGAGATGTTGAAAGCCCACTTATACCCGATAGCTCGGCAAAAGGTAAAGGGAAATGATTTCATAGACCTGGAGCAGGGGAAAAATTGCGTTTTGGAGTATGCATCCAAGTTCCTGGAGTTGTCTTGCTGATGTACCCCTTGGAGCTCTGATACCAAATATGATGTCGTCCCAGGCTGAAAGGAAGCAATCAAGGATGAACAATTTACAAATCAAGTCAGCTGAGGTGGTTAGCCTGCGACTGACCGAGGACCTTGACAGAATTATGGAAATCAGGAACTGTTAGAGAAAGAAAGGATATGAACTCAACTTAATGAATGAATTGAGAGCTGGACTCAAAGCCTTGATGGATAAGAAATCACAACATCAATTCTTTAAGGGTTCGATCAAACTTAACTCCAAAAATACAGTCGAAGCACCACCAAGGACCTTGGTTTGGACCTAAGAGATCACCACTCTAAGGAACCTACTTAGAGATACAACACTTAGGAATTTATGATCCTAATTACTCTCAAGGATACAGAAACACCACCATGAAAGCAACCAAGAACCTTAAATGATCACCACTCTACTCGGTCGAAGATAGAGATATCATTAAGGAATTTAATTTTGGGTTTGAAGGAGCATGAATCAACTTTCTTTTCATATACTTCAATATTGTGTTACAAAGCTGAATTACAAATCCTTATATTGGCTAAAATACATACATAATTCGTTCATACTACAAAAGGAAAGAAGAAAGACAATAACTTCTACCATATCTAGTAATTGTTCCACAAGTTGACAACACTTGCTTGATAAAATCTCTAGGCGACACCTCATACTACCATGGAGACAAGTTAAACAAGATGGTATGGCATGCTACACCCATTTGGCACATCATAAGGTGAAATCTACAAGCAAAGCTTCCACTTGCAAGAGGTATGATATCAAAACTAATATCCAGTCCATGGATAATTATTATGCAAATCTGGCTAGTCACAAGGCCTTCTCGGGGGGTGCTTTCAATGAAACTTTACCAGCAGATAGACTAGATTTTTATACCCAAAATGGACTCAAAAATCACCCTAAACGGACGTGTATAGCTCGATTTATGCTTGTTACAAAATCTAGGCTGCTATTGACCTTGACAGTCCCTTTGCTGGCTGGAAACGACCAAGGACATTAGAAGATTCTTCCATGCTGTGAGGGCATCCTGCAAACTGAAGGAAATCCTCCCCAAAAGAAAAGAGCCTCTCGGACTCATGCAATCTAGTAAACAAATACGTGCTTAAAACCGAGTGTATCCTAAGGACTTGGCAGCATGATCACTGAGGTCCTCAATAAGGACTTACATGATCAATCCTTGGAGGTTGGTGCTTCTTGCTGGGCTTTGGAAACTTTGAGGTTGACCTCCTTGACCCTTAGGTTGTTCACCTATGGATGGACCTTAAATGATTCTTGTTGGCCAAAAGTTAGGACTTGCTTTGGTTACTCATTGTCTTCTTTGAGGACATCTTTGTCTGTTTTGGGAACCTCCTTGATGGATGCATTAGTGTACCTTAATGGAGCCATGATGGGCTCTAGCGCATCCAAAATAACCTTGATGTCTTGGACAATCCAATCCAACATCTTATAGAGCATCTTCAAGGTGATCAAGAGGGTCTTGACTCCATCACTCGCTTTGCGCCCGCCTGCATGGCCAGCGAGACCTTAAAAATGAACCACTTCGAGAATGGTTTGAACCTCGACATATAGGACCGATGGTCAGTTCAAACTTTCACTTCATATCAAGAGAAACTAGAAGTGGCAATCAACATCGAGAGAGTGGTCAACGCCCCCGAGGCACACCAAATCAACCAAGGGCTCAAGAGGAAGGAATTTCTTCACTTTAACCCACCTACCATACTAGGACAAAAGGCACCGCCCCAACAACTAGTAAGGCAATCAGGGATGAAGGTCGTCTAATGAGATAACTTGTAGAATCTGTGGTAAACCGGGACACTTTGCTCAGGAGTGCATGCATGTTCATAGAACTGGGTGCTATAGGTGTGCAGCCCACCACATCAAGTAAGGAGTTAGCCTCATTCAACAATGAGTTTAAAACACAGTTGGATGAGCTGTTGGAGAAGGGTATATTCGACCCCGTATATTACCATAGGGAGCACATGTACTCTTTATGAAGAAAAATGATTTTTTTGGTCTTGAATAAAGCATATTCAATGCCCTTAGATAGAGTGTTTTTTCTTTGTTTTAACCGTCAGATCATAGTTATTTGTTAAGTTTTTGTGTTTTATAGGTATGATAAAGAATAATGGAAACTGAAGCCAAAAAGGCAAAATTTGACCGTGATTGGAGCATGCCAAGGCCCGATCGAGTCTCAATTTTGAGCCCCGTGATAAAACCCGTGCGAATTCAAGACCAAATGGGGGCAAAATCAAGTTATGGAGAGCGGGAAGCGATTGGCATTGCCAATGCCAATAATGGCACACCTGTGCCCTAATTGGAAGAAGAAGAGAAAAAATGTCGTGCCTTGGCACGATCGTGCCAATATCTTGAGAAAAACCAACAAAGTAATCATAGGCTGGCACTGTTGTGACGCCGAATTGGCATGCTCATTCCAAGTCTTTCGTCACGGCCATACCTAACCTTTGGCACACCCGTGCCACAGTGGGAAGCAGTATAGAAGTGTTGAGGCTTGGCACTCCCGCGTCATCGTTCTGGCATGCCCGTGCCAAGCTTGGTCACAGTTGTGCCAAATACTTGTCGCGGATGTGCCAAGCCAGATTCCATCGCCCCTTAAATAATTTAAATAACGCGTTTTGGCTTGTACTCTTTTACCTATAAATACTCTTATAACGTAGTTAACTATGAATTAGTCATTAGGGCATAGTTAATAGGTTTTATAGTTTTCTCTCTTTCCATTAGTTTTGATTAGTTGTTGACACTTTCGATTACGAATTTAATACAAGTTTAGTTTTTCTTCGAATCTCCTGTCTCTTTTTTCTCTTTGATGGTTCTATTGTTTTAGTTATTTGCAATTTCAATTCTTGTCATTAGTTTTCACCCCAAATCTCAATTTCTAATGAAGGAGCAAGATTAAGGTTCTTTGAATTCTCTTGACAAGTGAGGATTCGAGCAGTCTTCGTAATCCAAATCACGTCTTTTCTTATTTGTTTAGAAAAATTTGTGATTCACGTGCATAGGGAGATAGAGTAAAGAGAAGACCGCAGGTATAATCGTTTTGCCTTAGGTTAATTCATTGATAGTTCAATATTAGTTAATTGCATATTAGTTCACTTGAGTTTTAATGTCCATAATGTTTCAAGTTAAATTTTGTTTGAATTCATAGTTAGGTTAAATTAGTTGTTATTGCTTATTTACTGCTTTGGACCTTAGAAACCTTACCAAACTGATGCCTAGTTTGCATATACACAATCCATATGGATACGACAATCCTACTTTATCCCTAAATCTACCCCAAACAAGGATGGTAGCATGAGACTATGCGTTGACTATCGAGAGTTGAACAAGATAATGGTCAAGAACCGCTACCCCTTTCCTCGTATTGATGACTTGTTTGACTTGATGAAGAGCGCAAAAGTTTTCTCCAAGATTGATATGAGTTCAGGATATCATCAGTTGAGGGTTCGGGAGGAAGATATTCCCAAGATCGCCTTCCATACTCGATATGGGCAATATGAGTTTGTTGTGATTTTGTTCGATCTCACGGACAACCCAGCTACATTCATAGACCTAATAATCAGGGATTCAAGCCTTTCTTGGACAAGTTCGTAGTAGTGTTCATTGACAATATCCTACAACACTCATAGACCTAAAAAAAACCATGCGAACCACTTGAAGGAGGTGTTGGGCACTTTGCAGTTCAACAAAATTTACGCAAACTTCACAACGTGTGAGTTTTGGTTGGAAGAAGTTGAGTTCCTAGGTCACGTGGTGTCTGAAGAAGGAGTGCGCATAGACACTCAACCGTTGGAGGCCATTGCTAAGTGAGTTACCCCCGATGAGTGCCACCGACGTGAGAAGCTTCTTAGGATTGGCTAGTTTTTCGACGTCATTAACTAACCTGACTAGGAAGCAGTGAAGTTCGCCTAATTTGACAAGTGTGAACAGGCTTTTCAAGAGTTGAAGCGAAAGCTAACTTCAACCCATATACTCGCCTTAACTTAAGGAAATGAAGGTTTTGTGATCTATAGTGACGCCTCGCACAATGTGCTAGGATACATGCTCATGCAAAATGGGTCGCTCATGCATCCAAACAGTTGAAGACTCACGAGAAGAACTACCCTACCACGACCTGGAGCTAGCAGCGGTAGTTTTCACCCTCAAAATCTGGAGACAATACCTCTATAGAGTACACCGTGAAGTGTTTATTGACCATCAAAGTTGAAATATCTCTTCATGCAGAAGGAATTAAACCTCCTGTACATTAATTAGGTTGTTGGAGTTTCTAAAGGACTACGACATCAACTTCCAGTAACACCTAGGGAAGGCCACTGTAGTGGCAAATTCTTTGAGTCAAAGACCTTATCCTAGCGCAAATCACATGGTGACATTCCCTTATGAACTGTATGAGGAGTTCAGGAGGTTGGAAATCAATATGGTCATCCATGAAGGAAAGTTATGTTGAATGCTTTGGAGATACAATCTACCCTCGTAGACTTAAGAATGGCCAAGAGCTAAATCTCTAGTTGTAAAGATAAAAGAGGTTGGAGATACAATCTACCCTCGTAGACTTAAGAATGGCCAAGAGCTAGATCTCTAGTTGTAAAGATAAAAGAGGAGGTTGTACAAGGAAAGCACCTGGATTTATAGTTCATGGAAATGGGACACTAAGGTTCCACAACAGAGTGTGTGTGTAATACCTTGGATATATTGTTAAGTGTTGCATAAAAGAATTGAAATGACTACTTATAACACCAAGGTGCACCTTCCTTTTAGGAAGCTCATCCATTGGAAACTCTCTAGTTAAGTGTGCTTGGCTGGGAGTAGTTTTAAGATGGGTGGCCTTCTAGGAAGTTTAATAAGGAAGCATGTGACTGAGGACAAAGCACGCTGAAAGTACACGTGGTGATTTGTGGGCCAGTCAACAATTCTTGAAGCAGTTCTCAATAATATCTGCGGCCCGGGAAAGGTTGAGGGTGTTACAAATAGTATCAGAGCCAACCCGCAACTATGAGCTCCACTAGTGTACGACAGATCCATGGATAGTCACATATCAGGCCAAAGATTCTTGATTAGATTGAAGGACAATGAGGACGTTGTGCGCTTAAGGGGTGGTGACTATAATACCCTAGATATATGGTTAAGTGTTGCATAAAGGGATTAAAATGACTACTTCTATTTCCAAGGTGCACCTTCCTTTTAGGAAGCTCATCCGTTGGGAACTCCCCAAGTAAACCTGTTTGGTTAGGAGTAGTCTTAAGATAGGTGACCTCCTAGGAAGTTTAACTAAGTAGCGTGTGAGTGAGGACAAACACGCTAAAAGGACAAGTGGTGATTTATGAGGCCAGTTATCGAACCTTGAAGCAGATTTCGGTAATGTCTGCGGCCTGGGAAAATTCGGAGCGTTACAATGTATGCCCAATATGGAGGAATTAAAGAAGAAAATCATGGACGAGGGATACAACACAATATATTCAATGTATTCGAGTAGGAACAATCTATACAAGGATCTCAAGCAGACATTTTAGTTTAGCAACATGAAGCAGGATCATCGAGTATGCGGCCAAATGCCTCAAGTATCAAGAGTCAAGGTTGTACACCAATGGCCCGTAGGGTTGCTACAACCACTAGAGGCTCCGAAGTGGAAGTGGGATTCAATCTCAATGGACTTTATGGTGGGATTACCAAGGACCTGGAGAAAGAACAACACCATCTAATCATTTTCCCATCATGGCCAACACCTTGACATTGGACCAGTTAACACAAGCCTATGTGAGCAAAATAGTACGACTACATGGAGTCCCTAGTTCTATAGTCTCGGACAATGATACCATATTTCAATCAAGATTCTAGAAGAAGTTAAAGAAAGCTTTTGGCGCCAAACTCAACTTCAGCACAACGTTTCACCCGGCTACATATGGGTAAACTGAGAATACCATCCAAACCCTTGAGGGCATGTGTACTGGATTTCAAGGACTCGTGGGATAATGAGTTAGCGCTCATCGAGTTCTGATACAACAACAGTTTTCACGCCAGCATTAGAATGTCACTAATCAAAGCTTTCTATTTTAGTAGATGTAGGACTTCTTTGTGTTAGCAGCACAAAGCATTCATGAAGCCCTCACAATCGGACCTGACCTGGTCCAAGCTAAAACTCAAAAGCTCAGGGTCATCCAGAACGAAATGAAGCGGCAACGCAGAGTCAAGAAAAGAGCAATGCTGACAGAAGGCGGAGTCCTTGGGAGTTTGAAGTATGAGAGTACATGTTTCTACGGGTTTCACCAACAAAGGGAGCTATGAGGTTTTAGCAATCAGGGAAGTTGATGCCGAGGTACATCGGGTCATACCTTATTTTGGAGCGCATACGGGAAGTGGCCTACAAATTGCAATTACCAGGGGACCTACTAGTGTGCACAATGTGTTCTATGTATCCCAGCTGAGGAAGTATGTCCTGGATCCTATTTACGTGATTGAACCAGAACCTCTGCAACTAAGAAAAGATTTGACCTACAAGGAGCAACCACTCGAAATTTTGCATCGCAGGGACATGCAACTGCGAAGAAAGACAATTCCTTTGGTAAAGGTGTGACAGGCGAGCCATGCCCCGACTGAGGCCACCTATGAAACCGAGGAGGAGATGAGATTGACGTACCTTCACCTATTCAACACTTAAGGTACGCCAAGTTTCAATGACGGAACTCCTTTTAAGAGGAGAATGATGTAAAACCTCCGATCTTGGATTAGTATGTCATTAGTGTACTAAGCTGAACCGTTGAGTTTGAATTTCCGTTTCGAGGAAGAAACTTCTTTAAGTGGAGAAGGGTGTAAAACCCCGGAAATTTGAATGTGTTTACCGTTACGTTTAATGTTGATTTTGTTTAATTGGTGAAATTATTTTATTAACGCTTGAGCTCGTAGGACTGTTGGGTGGCTAACTGGGGTAAAACAATCTTTTTGTGCAAGGGGTCATTGCATGGGTTTAATTGGTCAAAGTTCAAGTACGGACCTGCCATTAGTATCCGCCTTATAATTTTACGTGGGTATTTTATTAGCTTAAGTGATAACTATTTTGAGAATTGGAAAACTTAAATATTTCTAAAATTATGTTTTTTTTTTATTTTTGCTGTGTTTTATTATTTTAGGTTTTTTTACGATAAATTTGAGAGTTGTATTAAGCTTTGGATAATGTCGTTTTAATTTAAATGATTGTGTTTGGATATTTAGCCTTGTATTTCTTCCATATAGGTTTTGACTGCCGTTGTCAACGTTAATAATTAACTTGCTAAATTAAAAATCGAATTTACAGGGCATTACACATTTATCGTTAATGTATTAACATTAATGATGATGAGTAAAGTTGGATGTTAATATGCAAGCATTGGTTATCCAATAATGTCTAATTTTATTCAATGTCACCAAAGATTAGTACTTTAACAATAAATAGATTCAAAAATTGATGTCTCCAATAGGAAAGGTTTATATATTACTCCCTCTGTCCCAAATTAATTGACGGAATTGGAATTTTCACACATATCAATATAAAATTATAATAACTATCAAACCTCAATTGTATTTATATTTTCTCTCTACTAAATAATGTAAAATAATTGAATTAGATATTGGGAATAAAAAGATGACAATTATTTTGAAATAAAATAAGTTAGTTAAAGTGTCAATTAATATGGGACGGAGGGAATAGTCTAATATCTCTTAAATTCAGTATATGAGAGTCCAAAATTTCTTAATTTAATGTCAATGTTTTAACAATCTACATGACTACATGCAGTATTTGATTCTGGTTCCATTTTATCTTCCCCTCAATTAAAAGCTAATTTTATACTCTCCAAAAACTTGAAATTTTGATACTTGATTAGGTTTTGCTTTTGCGACCTTCAAGATAAGGATTAGCCGATCAGGAATGAGTTGCCTAGAAAGGAAGGTATAGCCATAGCCCCATAATTATTTCTGCAACTTACAGGCTAATCCTGTTGCTACATTGTTTTCTCAACATTCTAAATTAATAATTAATGCATGTTTTTCCCTCCTTTTTTGACATTAAGGGGCTCCAATTACTGCCTAATCATTCACTGCTGCACTGTGCAGAGTCCACGAAAACCTCCAAAACGTCATGTTTCACCTTCAAAGCACCTCGCCCATGTGCCCCTACTCTTCCTTGGGATCTTCACTCTGTACAAACCTCTCTCTCTCTCTCTCTCTCCTCTCTCTCTCTCTCTCTCTCTCTAAATCAAGTCCCCCCAATGAAGAGTGGGAGCTTGTTCATCAGAGAAGAAATCACAAGCCTCTTCCTCTTCTACACCAAAGAAATTGTGTTCTTCCATCTTCACAAACTGAGGATGATACACATTGTTGTGAGCCATGTAGGAGCAGTTGATTAAGGATGAATTTGAAGAGTTGAATCTGAAGGGTATTGAAATCTGGTGATTTTGGACAAACCCAGGTGATGAATTGGATGCATTTGGGCTCTGATCCTCGTTTAGAATGGCGCTGGAATCGCTGTCAGATTGCCCATCTTTGAGCTCTGCGTTCTTTAGGTTGACATTCAAGTTTGCATCTTCAGTAAGTGAAGCTGGTGGAGGAGTGATTGGCTCGAATAGTTTCAAAGTATCTGATCCAGATTCCAAATTTGGTTCTTCCTTTATGGATGATAAATTGCTCTCTTTGCTCTCTTCTTCTTCATTCAACTTTGACTTCAGCTCTTTAATCTGCAAACAATACATACAGAAACCTACAGTCAGGCTTCTCCACTATCGCATTGCACAATAGCAACACATAAATTAGCCCAAAAAAATGCCCAAGACTTTGTTTGAGACGGTCAAAAGGAGCAACAAGCTAAGCTAAACTAAGCTAGAATTGTGACTGAAGTAGGGTTAGTAGTACCTCGTTGAGAAGGGCATCTTTGTCACGTTGAAGAGCATCATAATTCTGCTTGAGAGAATCAAAACTGGCCTTAAGAACACCATAATCTCTCTCCAACTGCTTAGTCTTCCACCGGGCACGGCGGTTTTGGAACCAAACAGCAACTTGTCTAGGCTGCAAACCCAGCTCTTGAGCAAGCTTCACCTTCCTCTCAGGCTCAAGCTTGTTCTCCACCTCAAAACTCCTCTCCAATGCCTTAACTTGATCCACACTTAACCTCCTTTTCTTCTCTGAGACATGCCCTGTTTCCTCCATACACACTTCCTCATCAAGCCCATCTAACATTGACTGGTACTCCCTGCTGCTGTACATATTATTATGGTTGCTTCTGGGACTATGTTCCTCTGCACACACCATATCTTTAAACCAAATAACAAAATTAGACATAAAACCTCTGACTTTAGCTTAGCATCAAAACTGAGATGGGTATGTCTAAAGCATGATGATAAGTTGGCAAGGAAGTCAAAGATCAAAACCTGCTGTTGGGCACATAGACATCAGGGCACCCAATGAATCTGAGCTTCCAAGTCTCTTCATAATTCAGGTTGAACCAAGGTCTTTTCACCCCCTCTGAATTTGAGTTTTTAGAACAATGGAATGGCTTGTTATCTTTTTGAGTGATATGGGTTCCTCAAGTTTCTAGAAGATAGCAGGTTTTAGAGGGAAGACATGGAAATGGAAGTTCTCAAGCTTGAAAATGGAACAGCAGCTTGTGACATAGTGTAAATAGAAGACTGTGATCAAACTTCAGTTGAATCGTTTGACAATAAGCAAAAATCCCTCCCTTTTCACTATCACTAAGTACTAGTTCTCCACACTAAGACCCCATAAAATTTGAACCCAACAAGTAAAAGAGTTCAAACAAGCAACAAGAAAACCCAGACACAAGTAAAAGTCAGTTGTTTTTCACATCATCTTATAAACTAATGTCAATTTTTAACACCCAAATTGTTGGATAAACGGAAGTCTTTGCGACAGTTGAACCACAATGGGTATTTGAGAAAGAAATCAGAGAGATACAAACAGACCTTTTTGGGGTATTTTAATGGAGTTTTATAAGTGGGGAAATTGTGCAAGGAAGAAGAAGAGGAGGAAGCCCCAGATCATAACCCCTGTCTAAGAACAAGAGGCGGAAGGGTGCCCCGTTTTATGTCTGTAAATAAACGAACCAGGGTTAGTGAGAGTGGTTAGAACAGACCAGGGTTAGGTGTGAGGAGTTAGGAAATGAAATGAGGCCGAAATTTAAACCAAATGCAACTTCTCAAACCGGCTATAGCCGGTAGGACACCAGGGCAGAGAAGATATTTCATTATTTCTATTGCTTTTGTTTGGACTGGTTGGATTCGAAGAAGGTGGTATGGGCATGGGTTAAGCCAAGGATATGGTGACAGCGTCAGCGTATCCTGAGCGTAACCACACCGTGGTCGGTGCCAAGAATATCCATTTTTTTTTTCTTTTTTTTTTGAATTTTCATATTTTAATTTCTCTGCGCAGCAAGAAGTTGAAGAACATAACATACATATGCCAGAAATTGGATATTTTCCCATTGTGTTGAAGTATCGGTTTCATTTACGCTGTGTTTGGTTACTTTTCACGAAAATGTTTTTGAGAAAATTTTGGGTATTGATTAATGCCGCCCTCCTTTTTATTATTGTCGTCCCCCAAAAATCGTTTTTGCCCCTCATATATTTTCACTCACCTCACTCTCCTCTCACTCTCTTCACTCTCCTCTCACTCTCCCCTCATATTATCTCTCTAAAACTTTGATTTGTTTTTGAAATTTAACCTATATCAAGAGAAGGTGATAATTCAAGTGAAAGAGAAGAGGTTAGTTTGTAAATTTCAATTTTGAAAAAAGAAAAAAATATATATAAATTTCCGGAAAAACGGTCGGTCGCCTTGATTTGCCGCGCGGTGGCTGCCGCACCAGATCTGGCGGCGCCAGTCTAAGCGGCAACGCGCGCTGATGCAAATCTGGGCGCGGCAACCGGGCATTTTTCCGGAAATTTATATTTTTTTTCTTTTTTCAAAATTTTTATAAAATGTTAATATTATTGTTTATGTAAAAAATATTATTTATTTATTTATATTAATATTATTAAGGTAACCAATGTCGTTAATTATAATTATTATGTTAATTATGTTAAAATTTTGTCAAACATATTATTATAAATAAGTTATTTATAAGTGTTGTTACTATTATTATAATATGTTAATTATGCTAATTATTATTGTTAATATTATTATTTATTTATTTATTTATAATATTATTATTAATGTAATCAATGTTGTTAATTATAATTGTTAATTAATATTATTATTACAAGTTGTTTATAAGTGTTGTTATTAATATTATTAAGTGTTGTTAAAATTATTATTTATTTATTTAAAATATTATTATTATGGTAAATAATGTTGTTAATTGTTATTATTATGTTCATTATGTTACAATTATTTATTTATTTATAATATTATTATTATTATGATAATTAATATTAGAATTGTATGTTAATTATTAATGTTGAAGCTACTATTATTATTACGAATTAGTATCCCAGTTATTGTTAGTATAATAATAATTGTTTCTATTGTTTCTAGGCTTTTTTGGAGGACTTTGGCGGGGACGGCGTTGATTATTCTACTCATTTTGTAACGCAAAATGTTTTGATGATTAATTGCATTGCAAGAATGGGCTAATGGAGTTCTTGGGAATAAGTTTTAGGTTTATGCGCTTCGCGTCTGAGAAAAGATGCGGAGAGTCCGTTAAGGTGTTACTTGAAGTGTTGGAGGTACGGAAAATATCGTGGGAAATTGAATGATCTCGATGATGCGACTCGTCGGAGAACGTCAACGAAGGCGTGCCAATGTAAATTCGCCATTGTTGCGTGGACTCACAACGAAACGGAATGGCGAGTTCGTGTGTGCGACGGTGACCGGGGGAAGCACAATCATGCCTTCATCGTGTACGAGGAAGGACATCGTCACGGACATCCATTAACCTCTGAAATGAAAGAACATGTCCGGGATATGACCAACACAGGGTGCACACCGGCCACGATCCAAACGTCGCTGAAGATTAGGTTCCCTGCCTCTGCGATAAACGTGAAGCAAGTATACAACGAGCGGACAAAGATGCGCACCGAGGAAATGGATGGTAGGACGGCTGCGGGACAATGTTTGCACATGGCGAAACTCGGCAAGTACGTCTCATTTGTTGATTATGATGATGATGGCGAGCTTCGTCAGGTTTTTTTATATCATCCTTACTCGTTGAAGTTGCTACGTACGTACCCGAATGTCATTCTCATTGACACAACGTACAAGGCAAAGTGGCCTTTATGTGAGCTGGTAGGCGTGACACCGACAAACCGCAACTTCCAGATTGCTTACTCGTTCATGCGGGACGAGAAGATGGAATCATATGAGTGGCTGATGTGGAGGGTGCATGAATTGTTGGGTCCTGATGTTATTCCATCCGTGTTTGTGACCGACAAGCAGGATGCATTGTTGGGGGCTGTTGCCAAGGTTTACCCAAATTCGCACCAACTTTTGTGCATGTGGCATATTGGGAATTATGTGGAGAACAAAGTAAACAAACTCACTGGGGCCCTAAGCTCGGACTCGGGCTTCATTTCAGACATCATTTCTGGAACGACATTATACATGCAAAGACTGTTGGAGATTTCAAGGTCAAGTGGAAAGACGTTGTTAACGCGTGGATCGGGCAAAACAAACCGATAGTTGATTATCTTAATGGGACGTGGCTGAGTCATAAAGAAAAATTTGTTTGTGCTTGGACCAACAATGTATCTCACATGGGGAACACAGCAACTTCTAGAGTTGAGAGCTAGCATTCTTCACTGAAGTATTATATCGGCATTTCCAGAGGCACCTTCGATCGTGTGTTTGCGAAGATTCACCATCACTTGGAGAATCAACATACGGAGATTAAGTGGGAGCTTGAACAGTCAAGGAGCACGCACAGGCATTTAGTTCCATCTCATTTCTTTAAGAATTTGCACGGAAAAGTATCTCATTACGCATTAGACCTTTTGTCGTATGAGCTCAATAAGATGCTGGCGATGAGGTATGAAGGAGAATGCTACTTATGGGATCACCTGGTGTCGAGAACCCACCTCCTCCCGTGCGCGTGTTCTATGATGGAAGTTTACGCAACTGGAGAGCCAATTCCGCTGACACGGATAAATATGTTTTGGAGACAACCGAGCGGATCGCGATGGTGAAACTCCTTGCTCAAATGATGTTCCATCAGGTACTGACTTAGAACAATTTGAGGAATATGCGAAACAGGTTCGGGAGAGTGACCCAGCACTTGTACGACACGTAAACAGTGTCCTCAATGGAGAGTTGAATCCCGAGAGTTAGTATATTCCTGATCCGCAGACAAGCCCCCCACGCCCCGGGAGACCAAAGACTTCAGAATATACGCGACGCAACCCCAGTGCGTTTGTGTACGGACGAAAGTCGGGACGGGGTAGCAAGACTACAACGAACTCCTCGAGGAAAAAGGGAACCAGGTCTTCATCAGTTGCGATGGGTTCAACAGGTGTGCATATCTTAAACTTTATAGCAGGTGTTTAGGGTTTTCATAATGACTACATATTGTTGTTTATAACTTAAGATAATATGGTGCGCAGGTATCAACCGGATGTCTCAAGATCCGTTCCCGTTCATGGACGCTTTGCCACATTTCATTCTGTCATACGTCGTTGGATGGACGGATGTTGACGCTGATGGCAACTGTGGGTTCAGATGCGTAGCCGAGGCAGGTTACGGGGATGAGAAATTGTGGTCATCTGCTAGGTGGTTAATGGGCACTGAGTTGCAGGCGAGTAAAAATGCATATGTTAATGCGTTTTCTAAGAGCAAGGAGATGTTCCTTGAATCCTTCAGAAGGATACAAGGCCACTTGGAAGGGCCAGCCCCATTTGAACATTGGATGTCGGCTCCAAATGATTTATTTCCAGCTGTGACAGTGACGAATATGATGTGGATCTTCTTGTCAACACCTCCTGGTCCACGGTCGCAGACAGCTGAGCTATGCATATCAATATTACCCATACGAGGAGGGCCTAAACGTACGGCACCTGCGAAAGTTCAGGGAATTGTGCGATACAACAACCACTTCATGCTTATCCATTTAAGGGATGACTTCCCTCTACCGCCGATTCATATTGGATGGCAAGCAGCTAGAGACGTATCTGTTCAAGGTTGGGATGAGCCTTTCTAGGCTCGTATTGATAGATGACAGGCTATTAGGGCCGCTCAACGCCAATGATGGTTGTAGTTGTACCCTTGTGTGTATATGAATTGCTAATTATATTTATATTGAAACTCATGCAGTTAATTGGAACATGATCGTCAAACATAACACAAATTAACACAAATTTCCATCGAAATCAAGTCATTTAGTAAACACAACTCAAAATCAGTTAATCAGTTCAACACAAATTAACACTAAGTTTAGGGTACAATAAAAACAACGAAATTGAAAAACACAAGCTACTCCTCCTGCTCATCATCTTTCGGCTCGGGGACCTCGATATGCATCTGACGGCACCAACGCCCGTGCAAGTCGACCATCTCATCATACCACCCACGATTAATTGTCACTGTCTCATCGTTCGCTTGGAACTGATGCCTCCCTCGGTGCACTAATGAGGCCCAGGCATAGGCCCACTTTTATAAAAATAAAACACAAAATAATGCGGTCAGACCAATCATGATATCCACCATCCCATAAACAAATCAGTTAAACAAAATATTAAATTATGATGAGGGTTTAAGGGTACCTGTTCGTGTCTCGGAAGGTCATCGACTGTCGATTGGCTGGCAGAGGCGTTGTTATTCAAAAATTTGTGTGAGTGTGTCGCAAACCAATCGTTGTAAGCGACATCCGCTTCCCACGGCACATGTTTCGTGCGGGGCACATCACTCACTGACATTTTGTTGTATATCGGAAACCCCGCCCAGTCAGCGCTGACGTTAGCATCCACAAATTCTACTTTGTAGGGGCCCTTCGCCGGTCGTTCAGCGCTCTTCGGTACTGACAATTTGCGTGGGATATGTTGTAGGTGCCCTAACTGACAGACGACGCGATCGGCATGTACAACTCAGTGATGTCGTATGCACGAATGTCGCCATTGTACAACGTCCTGCTGCATGACTTGTACGGGGAAGGACCGTACGGGGCCCAACTCACACGATCCGGCGTCAACGCATCCAAGGAGGCCCTCAACTGTCGTAGGCCCTGTACCGAACTCGGCTGGCGGATGGGGGACCACCTGCTCGCGCGAGGCCCATTAACCGGCTGCTCCGCGTGTGGCCTAAAATCAGGAAAGTACTCGTAGATCCAGGCCTGCAAAAGGGTCAAACACCCGGCCATCTTGGCTGTCCCAGCCCTGCTCGCCATCCCTAACTAGCGGTAAAGGAACGCCAAGGTCACCGTACCCCAAGCAATGCGATCAACGAGAAGGTCAGTGCTAGGCCACGGATGCGGTCTAATTCTATCCCTCGATTTGTCCACGAGGATAGTGTTTCCCAACATGCTCAACAACCACGCCCGTATCCTATGGGGAATGGGAAAACTGGTCGATAAACTAATCGACCTCAAATGGGAGTCAGCTATGCCACCCTTATCATAAATGCCATCGACCTTCAGCTCCGCCATTCCTTTTTCAAAAATCACGGGCACGTACTGGTTAACCACTTCCCGAGGAAGTCCTTCAGGCATCAGGCCATCAACTGCAATACCCAATATATGTTGCACATCATGCATCATGATCGTCATTTCACCGAAGGGAAGGTGAAATGTGTTTGTGTCAGGTTGCCACCTCTCAATGAACTCGAGATCAACGTCATGTCGATGTGGTCGTACATCAACTCCATCAGATTGGTTATTTGGATCCTTCCCAGTGCAGCTTGGCATGCAGGATCCATCCCGAACTGTGCTGACCTCAATTCCCTCAACGCATTCTTCTTCGTCACACAGTCAAGAACAACACGGGGCGAACGCTCGCGACCCTCCCATATTACCCGAGCAATGTGACCTCCAAAGCTTGGTATAACTGAGGGAATTGCAGGGCCCCCGGGCATGTTACCATCAATCTTCCAGGAGTTGTCGCCGCTTCGCCTCCTCTTCTGATATCTCATCGACCCGGCCACACGAGAGCGAGCGCTTCCTGCCCACCCTATCGAATTGGGGCAAACTTCCCCGCTGCATCCCTCATCGGCATGAATTCTGTTGGCCTTGAAACTGGCCCACCAGTAAAGAATGATGCGATAGAGGTCGGGATCATCTGCGTCTCGGGCTCCCCTGTCTCATCGTCCCCCAACCCCGATGTTTCAGGGCCGGTTGACTCATCCATGGCTTGGTTGAGATGGTCAACGAAATCTCGCGTAGTCTGACTGCCCGTGTCCTCGGGCTGGCCGCCCGCTGCATCACCTACATCCGTACCATGACCAGCACGGCGAGTTGACGCAGTCACTTTGCGTCTGTGGGGGTCCCCAGACTCATCCCCCCCCTCCAACCACTCACAAGTCGATTCTCCCAGTCCAGAAACCCTCGACCCTTGCCCTTCCCTACCATTTTAGATCACCTACAAAATGAAGACATATATAACATATTAATCATTTTAGCCGCAAGAATATGCGCAAATGGGTTAAAGTGTGTTGGTAAACTAAGTCGCGTCACGAGGCAAGAGGATCCTGTTATTGTCCAAAGAGAGTGTGTTGGTTAACTGTTAATCTATGGCTGAAAAAGACTTTCATCAGCCGTACCGACTTCTCTTTTATTTGTTTGGTTCCCAAAAAGTAGCTCACTGTCAGCAGTGAAATTGCGCGAGGTCTACAATGCTCTGGGAGTTAGAAGCGTCTCAGATTCGGTACAACGCAATGTTTCTATTGTGTAGCTTGGTGGGCAACAAGACAAGGCGGATCTGAAAGAAAAGCTAGTAGTCAAGGGTCTAATACAAATCGTGTTGGGCTTTCTTGCATGTAAGATTCACAGGTCCATCAAAGCATTGACTTTGCATCATCGGTCAATGCTTTGATGGACCTATGAATCTTACATGCAAGAAAGTCCAACACGATTTGTACCAGACCCTTCACCACTAGCTTCTCTTTCAAATCTGCCTTGTCTTATTGCCCACCATGCTGCACAATAGAAACATTGCATTGTATCAAAGCTGAGACGCTTCTAACTCCCAGAACACTGCAGACCTCGCATCTTCACTACTGACAGTGAAGATGCACGAGGGAACCAAACAAATAAACGAGAGTCGATGCGGGGCATTGGTTAACCTTCTCAGCCATACATTATCAGGTGACAACACACACTCTCTTTGAACACTAGCAGGACCCAAAACTCAACCTCTTTTTATGACGCATACAACTAACATACTAGAACTATACATTAACATAATTATTATCTAAGCTACTATCACAAATAACCTATTCACTTACGTATCAACTGGTTGTTGAGTACCTAAGTTTCTAAATGGATGTGACATAACTATTATGTCATCATTTGGAGTTATGAGTAAATAAGTTAACAATTAAGTTGGATTATGAATAAATTACACATACCAACTTTATACGCCAACTCACTTACTAATAACAACCAAAATCATCCAAACTCAACATCCTTTTAACACAACTACATATAAACTATTGGGAATATACCCTAACCCCTAAACTTAACCCTACATCACAATTACAATTTTTTCTAACACAATTAATCACTAATATTAACACATGCTTAATCACTTAATATTAACACATCAAATACTAACAACGAATCACTAATCACTAATATTAATCACTAATAATTGTCATATTAACACATTCTTAACATTAATATTAATATTAACGATATTAATATTAATCTAATTTTTCATAACACAATATTAATAATAACAATACAATTAATCACTAATAATTATCATATTAACACATGATTAACAATAATATTGATAATAACAATATTAATAATTATAATATTTAATAATAACAATAATAATATTAATAAAAATAATATTTAATTTTTATTTATTATTTAACAATAATAATATTAATAAACATAACAATAATAATATTAATAACAATATTAATATTAATAAAAATAATATTGTTACAAAAAATGAAAAAAAATAAACAAAATTCGGATTTAAAGCATCCGGCAAGGCCGCGATCTAGGTGTCGCACCGGCGGTGGCTTGCCGTGCCTTTTGCGCGGCAGCCATCCCGACCCATTTTTTTTTTTATTTTTTTCGTTTTTTCTTCAAATGTAAAAACTATAAAACATAAAACCACAAATTCAAAACATAAATTCGAAACATACCTCAAATTCGTCGATTCAATCCCGGTATGAGGGTGGTTTGTGGTGGTTGTTGGTTGAGAGCGTTTTCTGGAGAGATAAAGTAGAGAGAGAGAGTGAAGAGTGAAGTTATGAGGTTCAAGGGCGTGGGTTGGAAATATTATACGAAAGGTGGGCGACAATAGTAAAAAGGGGGCGAGGAAAAGCAAGCGGGAAAATTTTTTGTCGGGAAAATTTTTTCAGGAAAATTTTTTCTGAAAAAGAATAATTTACACCATTTGATTTGCATTTGAAAACATGAAAAAATTTATAGAAAAATTTATTTAAAATATTCAAATTCCCCTTATATATTAATTTATAAAATAATTTTTAAGGACATTTTGAAAAGTAAAGTTTTTAAAACTTTTTCATTCCATTAGGACAAAAACTTTCCCAAACCTCCCATGGGAAATTTTTTAGCATCTACTTTGGAAAAATAGTAGGACCACTTCAAAACTTTTCTCCCCTCATTTACAAATAAATATGAAAAATTTTGGTCAACATGAGAAAATTGACAAACTTTTCTGAGAAATAGTTGTAACAAAACCCTCTCTTAAGGATGTCTAGATATGCAAAAGAACGACAAGACGGTATGTGTTTTATTCCAAAACACTATTTAATTTTTTTTTACCTTTCATAAGAAGCTTTTGAAGATGTTACGTCAATCAGCACAAATGATAACCTAATCGATCAACCTCATACATCAAGCATATTTTAGATGTTTTTTTCTAAAATATAAAAAATAATGGAGAAAAAATAACATTATACAATTTATTATAATATTATAGTTATAGAATTCAATCATTTCATTTTATTTCAATTTAATATATAATAATATGACTTTAATAATAAAACAAGACACTTAAAATGTATTTTTTCCCCCTAAACTCATATTGTTACGGCTCATAACAATATAGCTCATAATTAAATAGGAGACATAAAAGTTTAAGGTTTATTTATATCGTTCACATAAGTTGATGTTCGTCTGGAGTGCAGGATAGAGGTAGAAAAAGTAAAGTAGGAACATAATTATTAAAATCTAGATCCTGATTTACGATCCTACAATTTTATGGTCCAAAATCGTCGAAACGATTCTACAATTTATACACGATCCACGATCCTACATGGGCTAAATTCCGATCCTAACTTCCTCATAGTTTCGAGTTAGGATCCCGATTTTAACAACATTGAGTAGGAAATATAAACAAGGTTGTGCTAGTGATAATATGTAAAGTAATATAAGGTAAGTCACATTACTGACATCATTTAAATATATAAAAATTTAAATATATACATCATAATTTTTATAAGATATTGTGAATAAGGCAAATCACATTAGTCACATCACCTATTAAAATATTTAAAGTTTTAAATATATGTCATGTAATGTAAGCAAAGCAATATAATATGTTAGTAAGCTAGATAAGATAAGTCAAGTAAGATAGGTAAAATTCTTCTTACACCCCTTAAGAATAGGGCCTGAGTTTATATATTTTAACCATCTTAGACCTGGACGATAAGATTCGTCCAATAAGAAGCTAAATCAATCTCATTGAAATTTATCCTCCTTGCTCCCCCAATATATATTGCATGCACATGGAGTATGTGCGCCAGGATATTTGTGAATAATCATAATAACAAGAGTGAACAAATGTGACATTTGCAACACATGCTTCGAGTACACATAATAATTTATAATATTTTACTCGTTTGCTCTACATAATTTTGAAAAAGACATATATATGGTCATGTTCTTTCATAAGATAAATTACTTAATACTCAACTTTCCCCACTTTTATTCAATTTTACTAGTTTTTTTCATTAACCTACCTAAATTTATCTAAACTTATATACTTCTAAGAAAACTCAACACACATTTCTTCATACTTTTATCAAAATCTACTCACATCTATCCAACGTTACTTTAGCCAAGCTCTACATAACAAGGGAAAGAACACAATGGCACAAATCTTTGTAGAACTCCCTTAACCGTTCTTTTGTGCGTTTAATTTGCGTTGCGGTGCAGTTAGTTGCGGTAAGTTGCGGTGGAAATAGTAAAAAGATAATGATAATTTGCGGTATGTTGCAACATGTTGCGTTAATTTGCGTTGCAATTAGTTGCGTTAACACACAAAAGAACTTTCACACTTTGACCATTTCTGAAGTACAGAGGGAACTAGAGGACTCATTCATTGTATAGTGACAATGTCATAAAGCCCATCCACAGGCACTCGTGTGTGGTGTGCTACTGCTGCATAGGACTTGGTCAAAATTGGGGATTATAAAACCCAGATAAATGAGAAGAAAGTTGGAGGTAAAAATGACCAGAAATTCCAGAAGAAGTAAAAAAAATAGTCATTTCTAATTTACTTTTGTTAGTACTGAAAAGTGAAAACTCATAACATTCAGCAAAATTTATGGTCTATCTCATAATGTGTTCTATCATAATCATTCCCTGTATATGGTAGGTAAGCACAAAGAAAAGACCAAAAAAAGAGTATGGAGAATGGGGTTATACTGTCAATTTGTGCAAAAAAGAAAGACACATGAAAAACACCCTTGAGATAGGTACTGGTTTATCAAGTGTGTGTAATGTATGGCCACTGACAAATATTAGTCACCTTCGAATTAAAACATCGGATTAACACCGGATGGGCCTGCAACTAAGAATCCGGTCACAAGGTTTCCATCCCTAGCTATAAAGGCAAACTATGTCTAGATCATGTATTAATACATGATAGTGGAAGGAGAAGCGACGTATCAGATTGTATGTCATGGGGAAAGTAATGGGGAAAGTGATCCCCGAACCCTACAAACTCCGGCGTCTATGAATATATGTTTTTGTTCAAAAGAAACGGAGAACTTCAATTGAAATGTATGCAAATCGGGTAAACATCTGATGAAGTATAAATCATAATCAGAACTCAGAGCCCACCAGTAACATTATAACCCCACCAAACGTGATCATGAGTGGGTTCTTTCTATACGTGAAAGATAGGAATGAGGACCCCCCCCCCCCCCTCTTACAGAATCATCATATACATCATCTCTTTGATAGACAAGAATGCGGTAAATGAGGTTAAGCAACCCCGGGACCGCTGATTTCAGTTCAAGCCGACACCCAGTCAGCATAAGGAGAGGGACTTGCTACTTGCTTTTAGTTTTGGATATGGATGTAATATGTATGCACCTTGTAGTAAGCATGCAATTATTTTCTTTTTGTTTTTTCTTTTATTTGTTTCTTTGGTGGTTTTTTGGTTGTTGAGGGCGAGGGATTCTCTCATCCATCTCTAAGGTGGACGTATTTGCTCAACCCCAGCTAATCAACATAGTCTGCTAGTTTTGTCCATCCCAGACAACATCCGCCATCAGATTCTAAGCTGCTAATTGCTAATGCAAGCCTCCCAATAATACAAGCAGAAGATTTTTCTCACTATATCCTCAGGGGCTGATATCTGCCTAAGCCAGAGCATGAGTCTACAAAGGAAACATGAATACCCATCTGCCTAATTTCCCATATTCTTTCTATTTGTAGACCTCATCTTTGCCTTCATTGAAGATATTCAAGTCTTATGTCTATGCTTACATGATCACACAGCTTTATCATAATAAATATTAAATAATGATGATTCATTTTACCAATGAATACACCAACCTGCAAATCCAATTTGAGACCCACATACACAAAGGGATGCCCATAATCTTTGGAAAAAGAAAGACATATCAAGAAAGTGAGGTGGTCAGATAAAAAAAATAATCACTTTAGCCAATAACATTCCACCTAAACTTTAACACAATGCAGGTGCAAGTAGAGGCAAATCTGTGCTAAAAATGAACCAACAAAAGCCCACCCATATTCAACCTGATTCTTGCTGTCTTCCATTGGAAAACAGAAAGACATGGTCTAACTTGACTTGACCTGTTTCAATAAAAGTAGGGAATGCAATCATGGTTTCTAGAAATCCCCATCACTTTGCTTTTCCTTTTTCCCATTTCATATGGTTCTTCCTTTCAAATTAGTCCGTGACTGCCTGACCATGTCTTTATCATCACAAGACGAGCACAAGTAATCCATAGTATTACAAGCAGAAATAACTAGCCCAGATACTGAAGTAATACAACTGAGAGCTGCTCTAGTTAATGTTTCTCAAGACATTAGTGGTACCCTTATACGATTGGTCAGAGCTAAGAACATCCAGAATTCCGTTTGACTAGCTAGCATAATCAGTATACTTAACCTAGCTTAATCTGAGAGCTAGATGAGGCAGGTTTTGATACTAGATCTGGGGTTTTTCCTCCCACCTTCCCCTAGAACATTGAAAGCTGGAGTACAACGCTCCACTAAATGGCTATCTTACATTTAATTATAACTAGATAAGGGCAGAGCCTCTACCCTACTTAAGTTAGCTACACCCCTAATTGGTAAAGACCATCTCCTGCAGCGTAAATATACAGGGGTAAACATTTGTACCGCAGAGGGGAAACAGAGTAGGCAAATAGTGTCTTTGATAAATCACTTTCACGGGGAAAAAGTGAGATAATCAAGCATTTAGCTACAAGAATCATGGCTTAAATCCCAAATTGAGAATTGTTTGACGCACAGCCAACACAAAAAGTCTTAATCTCATAGCACATTCATGCACACCCAAAAGTAATGCATGGTTGGTCATTAATGATGGAAATTCAAACCTGGACCTACGCAACGCCTAATTTGTGTACTGGGCAGCAAACTACATTCCTGTACCACAGTCCAGCATCTGGACAATCTACAATCCTGATGACTGGGGACGTTCACAGCCTGTTCAGCAAAGCCAAATGCTAAGTTCAAGTTCTCATAAGTAGAGGATAATTACTGTATCTGACAGTGAGTTTAATTTAATGCATCAAAAGTGACTGTAGAGAAATACACACCATTGAGAATGATCAGTTTTCCTAGTACTATTCTGCATATCGTTATCTGGAGGACTATTCTAATAAAGTACCAACAATATGTAGTAACAATAATTACAATATTCAGGTAGCAATGAAATGGGAAAATGATATAATTAGGTTAGGTGTTAAGCTTTATAGAGGAGATGTGACCCCTTAATGGTAGGCATACATTTATCTCTTTTGGCTTTCTTTTCATTTTCACAGTGCTTTCTAAAGGGTAATCTGAAAAAGTAAAGCAGAAGAATATCTAATCTTGGTCAAGACTGCTTTAACCTCTTTTCATGACTGTATAAATCAACTTTTAATCAAACCTCAAACATCCCTATCACCTCCATTCCCACTTGCAAAAAGGAGATAGCCCAAACAGACCTGGAAAGTGGGCAGAAATGGGTCTTGATTCATGGTGCAAAATAACATACCTCACGAGTCAGTGAAAGCAGAGATGACCCACTCAACTAGTAGACAATAAAACACAAATTTTAGTTCATTCAATCAACAGAAATAGTGAACAGAACTACATCACATTGCCTTTAAGTAACAGAAATATATATCAATTGATTTTGGATTGAGACACTAATAACACCAAAATTACTAACATTTCATGTCGGTAATGTTTCACGTTCAACAAATCTACTCAGAAATACAGTGAGATTGCTCCACAGTGGATACAAAGACTATTGGTCTCTTGCATTAAAAGTACATTAAAGACTATGAAAATTAACAGTGATTGGCCATTCAGACCTAATTTGAGTACAAAAGAACAGTTGGAAAGGAACAAGTCAAATAACTACCATCTCACTAGTCAAGCTTTATCACAACACTGAATCGAAGGCCCCCAATTCATTTCAGGAGTTTTCTACAAAAGTGATTGCTCAATCCAAAAGCTAATTCAAAATCAGGAAGGTCTGATGTATGAGTCTCAACCCCTAAACTAAAGAACCATAGAAGGTTGGTTACAGTAGAACCTAATGTTAAAATTCGCTAACTACCCTGCACTACAAAGTCAATAAGCAGAGGGCAATTTAGAAAGGTATCGAGCTTTCAGTCCACTTCATGCTGAAGAAAACTTGCTTGAAATTGGCTTTCTCAGCTCTCCAGAAAGTAGCACAGTATGAAGTACTAGTTCACAAAATTATAATGATCGTATGGCATCCTATAAAATGTAGGATGCATATAAATGACAAGCACTCAGTTTTCACTCAAAGCAGGCATGGACATATATGCACTCCAAACTAGATTTTGTCCCAGATGGCCAGATCTGCCAGAGGATTACATGAGCCAGAACACTAAGTGCATCATCCACTATTGCTGTACCGTGAGCCTGACCACAAAAGAGTGCCCATTTGCTGCAGCTTTAGTTGAGTGACTAACCAAAAACTCAGTTATCCTTATAGATCTGGGGAACAGCTATGTGGCCGCCTTCTTTCCTTTGGCAAAAAGCATATCACTACAAAGACAATGTGCAAAAAAGAGTAAATTGATGTGCATTGTAAATTATATGTGTCAAATATTTGGCAGAAACTAGTTAGGGACATAAAATGGCAGGAGCTAGTTTCGGTCAAATTTATGTTCATTTACATTAGTTGAGCCTTAGTTAGTGCAAATATCACTGTAGTACATATTGCACAGAACTTCCATCTCAAGCTCAACTGTCTTCTCTACCTTTCTATTTCTGTATTCTACATTCAGGTTCTGCAAGCTAGTTTCACCAATCAGTCAATCACACAGATTGCAAGGCAACCACCTGAGGGTGAGGATGGCATGGTAGTTCTTCAATTAAGGGCCTGCAGTTCAAATTCAAAGTCCTGCCCCATTAGGTTATCCCAACAAATGACGAGCGCCATCAATCCTAGACCTATCAATAAACCTGTCAATTCGATCGGGCGGGCGGGTTTCAGGTCGGTCGTATATCGGGTACGGGTAAACACGGGTCGGATGTATTTCGGGTTCGGGTAAATACGGGCGGTATATTTCGGTTTCGGGTCAACCCAACGGGTTATGATTGCGACCTTTTTCCACTTTTTCTTTTTCAAAAAATGGTCTCTAAATATTACTTTTTGTACAATATACATAATAAAATATAATTATCTTCTAGTAGCGATAGATTATTTTAACTATTTTGACTTAAACTAGAGAAATAACAAATAAATAAGTTGCGCTTATAGTTTAACGTTAAAAATTACAAAGAAAAATCACGAATTCTAATAAAGTTGAACTTAAAAAATTAAATTTTCGGGTTAAACGTGCGGGTCGGGTTTGATCCGCTAATTTTCGGGTTCAGTATACTTCGAGTTTAGTTCAGAAAATCATGTTCAAAACCCAAAAATTTCGGGCGGGTTCGGGTCGGGTCAGAAACTGCCAGGTCTACCTGTCAATCTTTGACCCGACCCGAACCCATCCAGAAATTATGGGTTTTGAACATGATTTTCTCGACCCGAACCTGAAATATACCGAACTCGAAAAACCCGCAAATTAGCGGGTCAAACCCGATCCGCCTGTTTGACCCGGAAACTTTATTTTACGTTCAAATCTATTAGAATTTGTGATTTTTCGTTGGAATTCATGACTATTAAACCATAACCCCAACTCATTCATATGTTATTTCTCTAATCTAAGTTGAAACATTTACAATAATCTATCGGTACTAGAAGATAATCGTATTTTATTATGTATATTGTACCAAAAATAATATTTAGAGACAAATTTTTTAAAAGAAAAAGCGGAAAAATGTCGCAATCATAACCCGTTGGGTTGACCCAAAACCGAAATACACCGCCTGTATTTACCCGAACCCGAAATACACCCGACTCGTATTTACCTGAACCCGATATACGACCGACCCGCAACCCGCCCGCCCGAATTGACAGGTCTGATCACACCCTAACACAACCCTCTCTTCCCTAACCCCCCTCCCCCCCCCCCCCCAACTTCTCTCCCACCCACCACCACCACCAAAAATGAGGGAGGAAGCATGATTGGTTAGCTTGTGAACGAGGTCCCCTAACTCACAAAAGCATAGGTCCAATACAAATTGCCATTGACATAAACAAGATAATACCTGCAGTGACTATTAAATTTGTAAAATGAATATGCCACAATAAAAGATGGCAGCAAGTGCAGGAACTGAAGGAGCCACAACCAGTGCATAACCTTCAATGCCTCTAGACTTAGAAAGGATATTGAAAACTTTGAATTTTTTGGCTCCTTCACGTTTTTTATTTTCACTTCCACTGCTCCAAAATCCCAACCTCCAAACTACCGTCCATCTCTCGACTTAAATCTAATCCAAAATTACTGTTGATCGCCGGTGATCATTTATCTTTTTAGTAAAGATCTCTAACAACAAAAAGAAAACAGGTAAAATGAAGAAAAGAAAGAAAAAGGGACACTTGAATATGAAAAAGTCAAGGCGTAAATTTGAAATTTACCATTAATCATTTCTGCCAGAAGGTTTTGACGTATTACCATTCCTACTTTTGAACCGAACAAGGTGTTCACAGTACTCTTCCAGCTCTGTCTCCAGCTTTTCAATAAACTGGCTTGTGTGTTCAAGGGACTGCTGATACTTGTACTTCTCTAACGCCTAGAAAGTAGAGACCAATACACAAAAACACAATATGATGCATCAACATGACAAAATTGCATAAACAAAGGACTTTCACAGGAGCCAACATCAGGATACAAAGAGTACCTTGTTTTTTGACAATGTGTCCGGAGGAGACATAACTTCTGGCTGCACGTAGTTCTTCCCACGGTAAAATATTATAGTGTTGTCAGGTCTTATATCAATGACAATGCCTTTACTCAGTCGGGAAAGCTCATCAGCAATTTCATGGATCTGCCCAGGCTTGCACGGTTTGCAGACAACTTTTACCGTCTCGTGTTTCTTCCAATGCAGATGCATATTGAGCACAACACCTCCAAACACTCCACGCCTACCAACAGGAACATAGTGCTTTTTTTTCTCACCAGTACGCTTCAAATAAAACCTTTCTTCCTCAGTCAGTATTTCAGGGTCATATGTCTCAGCAGGAATCTTGGGCAACTCAAATTTTCTCAGCTTTTCGATTAGCCATGCTTCTTTTCTTTTAGCCTAGGTAGAGAATGATCAAACTAGAGTGATAAGAATGTTCAAGATAACCAAAAAAAAATAAAATGAAGATATATATATAAACTTGACCCATAGGTCCACATTTTCAACATTCCTTGGCAGTCCACAATGAGACAGAGTAGATCTGTATAGATAACTCTTTTATTACAGAAACTTGAAGGATCTAACCATTTGAAAAATCAAACTCCATCATTAACTTGCAACCAAGTAGTACTTGGTCTTATATTTTGAGCCACATCACACCATCCTCCCCGTCTAGACAATTGTGTTTGGCATGATAGGGGGTCAAAGGGAAAAACAGACCACATGAAACCAAGTCCATCTTCAAAACTTCTTACTACCACTACATCAAATTCAATTTTGTGACCAAATTGCAATTGGACATCCTACCAAGCATTTAGCACACAAATCATGATTCCAATGTGAGATAATTACTCCAACAATGGAGGCTCTATTTGTCTTCTTCAACAGTTAAGCACTAACATAGAACATTGCATGAAAAGAAGGCCTTAAATCAAGTCACAACATTCATCAACTGATAAATAAAAAGGCCATGAATCTAGCTAATGCAAAATGCCAGCCAAAATAAACAATGCTAAGGCACCATCCCATGAAAACAAAACAATAATGTACAAACATACATTTATCAACTTAGGTAAATCCAAACTCCACAGTGAAGAATAATGCCAACAATCTAACATGACACGTAAAATTCTACCAATGAATCACAAAATTCATCTTAAAGCATCAAAACTCTTAAAAAGCATTCCTACCTTTTCAAGTTTATATCGAATCCTAACTTCAGGATTAGGCGATCTCATCTTCTTCTTTGCCTTCAAGCGATAAAATCTGAGCTCATTCAATATCGTCTTTCTAGACTTCCTCTTCTTCCTCATCATGGCCGTCCCCCTCCCTTCCTCTGACTCAGAAACTACTGCACCTTCACAATCTGGCAAATCGCCGAAAGAAAACCTAACAACGCCATTATGAGTGTTTATACCAACGGACGAACTTCCAAACTGTCTAAACCCTAACAATTTCGGATCATCATTGATCCACGGCTCATCAAACATTCTCTGACATCGGCATTGTGAATAAGCATAGAAATTCAACCAATTTGGAGATAAACAGCTCGCAGGTAAGGCCTTCCTGCAAAAATTCCCCAAGTTCGACAGTAATTTGACTAGAAGAAACGCAAGCAACAGTAAATGGTACGACTAATTCAGCAAACAGACGAATTCACGTAATAGAATTCATAATAAGAACAAGATGAAATTGAAGAATACGAACCCTAAATAGATGAAACTGAAATTAGATGACCGAGAAAGGATTCTCGCAGTTCTTCCGAATAGAGCGAGCATCGAAATTGGTGATGTGGAGAGAGAGAGAGAGAGAGAGAGAGAGCAAATGGATTAGAGTGAAGGGTTTAGGAAGAGGGACTGATTCAGTTTGGCTGGAAAATCATAAGAAAACTGAAATAGTCGGGATGACCATCTGCAGACGCGAGATATGGAGTGAGCTCGAGCTGATGTGGCGTGTCGGGGCGGTCTGCAGTAGCGGGGATGAAGCTCTAAACCCGGGCTTCAATGGCGACACGCCCGCGTCACGAAGTTGACGACGAGTTCCTCTGTATTTTTTTTCTTTTTTTAAATTTTGTGCCTAAAACGACGCCGTCCAACTTAAATATCCGAACTGGCTTCCACTTGATTGGGCTGTGCGCGAGATTTGCTGTTGGGCTCCCATGTTTCAGTGATTTTTTCCTTGGGGGTTGTTTAACTTGAGCTTCGAAAATGCAAATTGATCATGGAGGATAATGAGAACCATAAAGTCTCAATATATGATAGAGAAGGGGATTCAGCAGTGATGACATAGTATGTCAAGTGTACAATTAAATTTTTTTTTTTGTTTCAATTGTTTTATCCTTAATCTCTTTTATTCACGCATAGGATATCTAAAAAGTTAACCATTGTTTGCCTTTGAAAATGTCTATGAATATGTACAAACGTAAACCATGGTTTGGAGATATCTTGAAAAGATACCCCTTGGTCACTCCCCCCCCCCCCTCTCTCTCTTTCTCCGAACCCCAGCCCCCACCCTCATACTTCCTCTCTCTCACTTCCCAAACCACCACCAACACCACCATCACACCACCACCGAACTGGTTAGCTTGAAGGCCAACATGGCAACTTGAAGTCCCCTATTCTCATCTTCCCCCATATCTCCCCAAAATAGCCGGAGAACGGCAGAAATCCGGTAGTGATTACATACAAAACGACCCGACACGACCCCACATCCGCCTTGGCCCCGTCATATCCTCTTTCGGCAAGCACCTTTAGGGCGGCGTACTCACGCGTCTCACATGCTTTGTGTAGAGCAGAGTCGGGCTGACACGAGTCGGAAACAGAGCAGAGCCCAAAGTCGGATAATAAAACCCACATGTCAGGTTCGCCTTTGAAGCTTGGAACTTCTGCAATGAGGGTGTTGGCGGTGGTTTGGGAAGTGATACAGAGGGAGGATGAGGGTAGGGGTTGGGGTTTGGAGAGAGAGAGTGAGTGAGCAGGGGCCATCTTTTCCGAATATCTCCAAAGGCAAACTATGGTTCGCTTTGTAGATATCTTATGCGTGAATCAAAGAGACAGGGGATAGAGGAGCAATTGAAATTTTTAAAAAAAAAGAAAAAAATTGATTGTCCACTTGGCTTGCCACGTCAGTACTGTTGGGTCTCATTCTCTCTTATAAATTGGAACCTTATCAAACTCAATATCCTACATGGTTAATTCGCATTTTGGGCTATCCTTCATAGTCAATAACCTTTTTTCCTTTCTATAGTACGGCCAGCTTTACTCACTTTATATCCTTAAACATTAAAAAGCTCCTACCCACAGTTACTGTTCATTTTCATATAATCACTGTTCAAATGGCAAGCTGGTAATTTTCTCAAATTTGAGTACTTGTTTTACTTATCAACAAGAAGTCGTATATGTTCAATGTTTTACTTCGTTTCTCATCAGTTTACCAGACCTCGGTGCTCTCTCTCTCTCTATCTCCCTCTATAGTGGCTTTCTCGGCATCTTCAGACTCAAGATTCCTGCTTTCGGCGATCTTCATCCATTCAAATTACATCTATTTCCTGTTGTCAGAGATCTTCAATCTTTGTTGACAACTTCTTGATGATTTTGGATTTCTCGAGTTTAGGTTTCAGGTGCTCACCTCTCTCTCTTTACTGATTCCTGTTGGTTTATCTTGGATTTTCTCATCTTCGTAATTGAGTTCTTGCTATGAATCGTAGGTAAAGTAGTGGTTACTGACTGGGCCTTGCATTCGATTAGAGAGCATAGTTTTAATGTGGCCGATTTCGTAATCGAGTTTTTGGTAATTGTCCACCCTTTGCCTTTTGCCTGCTTCATCGTTAATTGATTTGGGGTGTTGATAATTGAGCATTGATGAGTTGATTTCAATGGCTGTGAAAAAATTATCATTGACGAATTTTATTTGACAATAAACTCCGCTACTTGAACTTTACAGGTTAGGGTTTCAATTTTGTTGCCTGCGATTCAATTGCGAATTAGGGCTTGTTGTACAACACAGGTGTTTGACTAACTTTCAGGTATCAGTTTTCTTTCAAACCCTAGGTGTTGCTGATGTTTTATGATCGTCTCCAAATTGCTTATTGTTAAGGTTTATGTCCTTTTAATGGTGTTTTGAACTTGCCCCTTTTGCACTGTTTTCATTATTTATAGTAAAATCTACTAATTAATGTAGCATATAATAAAGGTGACAGTTTATTTTACATATAAATATAAGAATTTGCAGCTATTACTCTGTTAGTAATGAAAGTGTTTACATATGAATTGAAAATATTTATTACTAATAGTTTCAAGCTAATAGAAATTAGTACTTAGATGTTATATTTCATGATAATATGAGAAGAGTCAGATGACGATAACCAATGGCAGAAAAAATTATGCCCATTCAGAGGATGTATTTTCAGTTTAGAAAATGTGATTGAGTCTTGGAAATACACTTTCATGACCAGAAAATAAATTTTACACATTAGAACATGTAATCTTAGCTTAATAAATGCATTTGATTATGTTAATAGTGTGAAATAGAGGGACATACATATAGAATTCTCACTAAGTTAATTTGTTGAATAGTCAAGTCAAAGTTCATTCTACATTTGGTTATTTTTGTTTAATTAAAATGTGAGAAGAAACCCATTCAACTATTTCTTAGTGCCCCCTTGTGGCTTGTCGAGTTGATCAACCAAGTTCTCTCTTTTTACATCACACTCAGCAGAGTAAATGCTTTTCTTATATATGGTCCAATAGTAGCATCCAATGACTTCTTATGCTCCAGTGAAATGGAAAATGGGATATTTGGGGGAGGGGGGTTTATGTGGTCTTTATGACATGGGTATGAGTGACAGAGATAGACAACAATTACAAGGGCATTGACCATGGATACTATCTAATCTAATTATCCATCTATCTACTTTTGTTCTTGCATATGTTTTTGTTAAGTCTCATGTTCCTTATTTTAAGTGATTCCTGCTCCCCTTCTTTTGCTTTTCCAATTTAAGAATTAATTCTCTACATTTTTGCAAGTGTTACTTGCTACTTATTGTATTTATTTGATGATGTTTGATCAATTAGTGCAAGATTGCTAACAGAGTTGAGTTTCAAATGTGATTGATGCCAGTTTGGGAACTACCCTTATTTGGTTTTTTTTTTTTTTTTATTGTTAAGGAAAGGGTTTAGTAGGATATGTATTAGACTATATGATTTTCTGATAGAAGCTACAATTTTCAAATTGGAAAATGCATTTTCAAATCAGCAAGGCCAATTTATTGATTGGAAAATGAGCACTTTCATATTGCAAAATGTCAATTGCCAAAATGCCTCTCCACAAGTACGTTAGATTCCCTCATAACCGTGGAAATGGGACCAATATTAGGATGTGTTGTTGTATAATGCCCAAAAGTATGTTGCAACTTGTTTAAACCTTCCATGCTCCAATCCTTGGTTATATTTGTTGTTCAATAGTTTCTAGCGTCAAAGATGTTGTTTTGTAGGCTCTGATGTTACTAGACCGCTTGCTGTGATGAAATTAGTTTGTAATTTTTGTGATGTCGTATGCTTATAACAGTAACAACAATATCCAGTAACTGAGTCTCACCTTTATGGGTTCCAGCCTTCTAGGAGATCAAGACATAAATGTTACCCTATAGGCAGTGTTACCCTGCAAGCAGAGGGATTGGTTCTTAGAGTTCGTTTGCTATACTTTGTTGCATTAGATATTGCATTAGGTTGGGTTGCGTTGTTGTTCAAGGGTTTCATGTTGCATGCTTCATGAACCATATATTTGACAAAGTTTAATGCGTAACTTTTGGCAACTTTTCAAGTATGGATCACTGTGTACAAACTAAGAGTTGCTCATTAAATTGTTATGTTTGGTTGGTTGTGGAGACTGGAGTGGGCACATTAGTCATTAGCATTGCCAATACATTTCCAATGAAAGATAAAGAAAAAAAACACCTTCTTTGAATTGCAAGATTGACCGTGTACTGGACCACTCAGTCAGAACGAATTTATTCATGATATGATAATCATCCACTTACTTTGAGTCATATTGAGATGAGTTTGTGAGGAAATTATTTTAGCAAAATCAACCCTTACTAATATCTGTGTTTTTTCTTTTCCTTCTTTCGGGAAGTATGCTCTTGTCACTGTAGAAAAGATAAAAAAAATATAATTTGGAGGTTGATGTTGAAGTGGACCATTTTCATGGCGAGCATGGGGCAAATTGTCTTAGTGCTAGAAAGACAAGGATAGACATTTATGCCGATTTAAATCATATTATTGTGAGGATCTCGCTGAAAAATACGCCTGAAGCAAAGAAGAATTCTATTCTGGTGTCCTCACACGCCGATACTATATTCAGTACGTATGTATATTTCTCCTCCCATTAGATTTTTGACCTTATATTTTGAGTTGTCAAGTAGCTTATATCTTGTAGTTTGAAAAGCATATTTTGCTAGATACTTGGCAAGTTGTGTTTCTATAACACCCCACCCGGGTTTCCTGCTTGAATTCACCAGGAGTGTGTTGTACCATTCCATATGAGCCATGAGGGGTTGTAATGCTACATAGTAGTGCAAGGATGAACTTCCTTCTATAAATGTGAATTTGAAATTTTGAGTATGAAAATCTATCAAAATCTTGGCAGTGGCATGTGTGGGGGTCCTGGGGGAAGTTGATATGGATAAGATCTTCTAAAAAGGAGAATTAAATTTATGTCAATAAGGATTGCTTGTTAATTTTATCTGTAAAACCATTATTGACGCCAATTTAATTCTCTCTTTTTTATTCTTTATTTGTCCTCCTTTACATGGATGACATCCTGTTGGTGTCCTAATATAGTTTGCTGATAACATGTCCCAAAAAACCCAGACTTGTACGTTTTTCAACAATAAATATATTGCTGGTGCATGAGAGGTTGATGTTACCTGCTTTGGCCTTTCTGCAAGACTGTGAGAAACGGAATGTCGCTCTTTACTTGTGAAACCCCTATGTTGCAGCTTGTTTAAACCTTCAATGCTCCAATTCTTGGTTATGTTTGTTGTTAGAATGTGTCTCTACAAATAATTATATGACTGAGTATGAGAGGTTACTGTCATATGCAAATAATTACGTGACTGAGTATGAGAGGTTACTATTATCTACAAATAACTAGGAGTCTGCGTCTTTTTGTTTGTTATTAAGCAACATATCCTGTGCTAAGGAGCTGCAAGGAATGGCAACTTAAGTACTCAAAATAGAGTCCAACAACTAATAAGATTACTCATATCTTATCATATCTTAGTGCCATAATTAGATCTTTTACATATCCCTCCCCATGATCTTTTTCCTATAATTTTGAAAATCAATTACAATAAATTCTAGCATAGTTGTTCCATAACCGATATCCGTTCATTGATCCTTAAGTCTCTCTCTCCTTGTGCAACCATGATAGCATATTCTGTTGATTATGGAATTTCCAAGCTAATATGACATATTAACAATGTTCCATAACCCGTTTTGGAGATCATGATAACATGAACTATAGACAAAAGGGTTACAAACACGGCTCAACTGATAAAGGTTAAGACTACTTCTCCAAAAAAGTATTTTGTGTGGTCAAACATTGGAGTTTTGGAGTCAATAGAGACCCTTGAATTTGTTGGTATGTCATTCTGGAACTCATTTTTATACTTGCTCGTGTATAATGAATTTTATATTATTGAGATTTCAAGAATATGAAGCTTGAGCTTTGGTCTACCAGTTCTGAAAATGGAGAGCTTTCATTGGTCGTCTACATGATGATTTGTTGTTTGAATTCTTTATATAGTTCCAGTATTGAAACATTTGGAGACGCATTCAAGCAATACCTTGGGTGTATCAAACTAACCTTGAAAATTGGAACTTGCTAAAGATATCTCTTGCTGAAGATATCTAATAAGGACCCTTGAAACACGACTGTCCAATTCCAGGCACTGTAGTAAAGTTTAAGTATATTTGAAGGGGTGCCTATGGATATGGTTGTATCTGCCTTTAGCTTATAGTCTCATTGAATCCAATGTGGTGCACATGAGTAAATGACAAGTTGCCCCTCGCTGGTGGTTATTTAATTAGACTTGATGCAATCTACTTGGGCTCTATTTCTTTGATTGGCTGAAACATCCTTGCACATAGTTTCTACACAAATTGCATGTGTATCTTGGAATGCTTTGCAAAACTATTTACTTTATGGTAGTAAACATTTTACTATATAGTTTCTTCTCACCCTCTCATAACCTTTGACCTGACGTTTGTCAATATCGTACAAGTTTTCAACAACTTCTTTTACCAATCTTCATTCATATCATCATATTGTGGTTGTAAATTTTTCATCTCTTGATTTTGTAGCCTGATTTAGTAGTAATAATACTCATGTGTTATTTGCACTGTCTAGAGAGACTTTGTTGCATGTGACAACAAAGAATGGTTGTAATTAAATTGCAAAGTTGCTCCTTTCTCATGCTGCTTTTGTAGAGGGGAAAGGTAATGTGTGTTTTCTCTGTTCTTGTAACCTTGGTTATGTTCTTATATTTAATATTTATGATATAAGATTGAGTTTGTTCACTCTTTAATTTCTTATATTATATCACCCTCTTGGTTGAGTGTGACTTGTTAAGTGACAACTTACTGATTCTTGACAGATAGAGCACTTCTCTTGGTGTAAACTCTTACTTTGGCAATGTCTTCCTTGATGATGATTATGATTATGATAGGTTTATGTCATTAGCTTTGTTTCTTTTTCCGTTTACTGCAACTTCTTTTGAGAGTGTCACATTGATGTTCTTTTGTACATTTGAGGGCTTTTTGGGTTGCCTTTCTTGCTTTACATATATGTGTTAGCATTTAGAAAGAACCCTTCATCTTTGAGGAGTTTAGCATTACAGTTTGTCATTCAATGATTAATGAAGCAGTTAGATTTTAGAAAAACAAATCTAACTGGACTATTTTGATAAACTCATTGTCAATAGGGACACTCAGACACTTGTAAAAATGGTGGCTTGGAATCTGTATATTTTTTTCCTTTTCTCTTCTGTCAAGCCGTTTTAAACATGTTATGTGTATTCTCCCTCCCCAGCAATAAAAAAATAATAGTTATTTTGAGGGTTCCCAATGAAAGTAAACTTATCTAATTTAGTCACTTTTGTATTAATCGGAGTAAGTTAGACTCAATTTACTAGCAAATAAACAAGTCTTAAGAATTCCCTTGTTTTGGTTTCAAATTAAAAAAAAAAGTCTTAAGATTATTATTACTACATGTATTCGCATGTATTGCGCATAATGCGGGTTTCCAATCGTATGAAGATAAAAGGTTTAGGATGTCATTGTCTCAAATGAAAGTGACAGCTATAATTCATTTTGTTGGGACATACCAATACTATAAATGAATCTCAATGCATTTGTTGGACAATGTTGTCGGATCATGTAAGCCAATTCGCAATAGTGATGTTTTGTCTAATCGAGTATGTACTGCCAATATATCTTCAAAGAGTCTCTAAAAAGATATATATCTTCAAAGAGGGGATAGATTGCATACAAACTTTTGTATCAACTTCCAGCTTCGTGAGTTAATACTTTTCGGACAAAAAATCTACACATTTGGTATTTGATCTTTGCCTAAAAATAAAAGCATATGTAAAATAGTTATCTCGTATCTATCAGATTATACACATTACAATTTAGCTTTGTTTTAACTGTTTCAGTGAGAATTCATCACGTTACAATTTGTTTTGTTTTGGCCTATTGTTACTTTTTCCTTTACAATGATTTTGTTGCTTAATAAATTCACCGCGCGCGTTTTATTGTACTAGTAATTTAAAAAGGAAAATTGGATCCTAATAATATAAACTTTTGGCCATAGTAGACTAAATAATATGAACTTTAGATTTGGTTCTAAATAATACAAACTTTTACACCATAGTAGACTAAATAGTACGCCACCGAGTTAAGTTGAACTTAACTCTGGCCATAATGTGTGGAGAAGGTGTATCACGCTCTTTTAATTTTCTTAGTCAGCTTTGACTTGTCAAACACAACCCCCCCTCTCTCCTCAACAATTCATCTTCTTCTTCTTCGTCACTTCAGCCATAGCCATTGCACATGCTTCTTCCTCTCCTTTCTCATTTTCTCTCTTTAATCCATCCTCCTACTCTCCCACTCTCTCATTCCAGATCAAATAAGAAAAGCAGCCAACAACATGACATATGATACAATATAAAGTCTAGTCCGCTACTCCAACCCCAAATCCCCCCATCAACCATCACCAGCTGAGTTGAATTCCCAACTTCACCAATCTGATATGTCTTCACTCCAATCTCGAGAGAAAGAGAAATTAAAGTAGAGTGATCGATTGAAGAAGAGAGAAGAATGGCGGGCGAAACGAGCATCGGCGACGCCATCAACGATGGTAGTTCGGTCGATTAAGGAGTTTGTACACGAGTCAAAGAAGTTATGGCACATTGCAGCCCCAACCATCTTCACTGCCATTTGCCAGTACTCTTTTGGAGCTCTCACCCAGACCTTCGCCGGCCTCGTTGGAGATCTCGAGCTCGCTGCCGTCTCCGTCGAAAACACCGTCATCGCCGCCCTTGCTTTCGGTATCATGGTATCCTAGAGCGTTACCGTCGCGTGGATGGGAGAAGATTAGCATGAGTGTGTGAATGAGAGCGATGATCAACACGAACAAGGGCCTTGAACACCCACAGGATGGATATGACCTTGAGCAAGGAGAACCACAACTCTAGGCCTAACACCCCACCATGATTATCCAAGGTAATCCACTAAATAATCCCTAAAGGAATGACTTGAATCACCACCAAACTTGATTGGATAAAGATAACAAGATTTTTGAGAAAACAAGGGAGAAACCCTAACAGTGCTTAAGCATCACATTCATATTCAGCAAAAATTGACTTCAAAAATAAGTTAAAGGGGTATTTATAATAAGTAACAAAATTAAGTCAAAAATCAGCATTAAACAAAACAACACGCGCGTTCAACACTGCCGTCGCGGGCGCGACGGGTTTGGTCGCGGGCGCGACTGCCCACTGTTTGGAACATCTCCACAATCCCTGAAGTACGTCGCGGGCGCGACAAGGTGTTTCGCGGGTGCGACAACCTTCTGCCCCAAGTTCTTCTGGGTCTACTACCGAGTGTTGCGGGCGCTACTAGGTTTTGTCACGGGCGCGACGCCCAGACCAGAACGACGCCGCGGGCACGTCTGAGCTGACTCGGGTGCGACCGCTTGCTGTTTGTGATGTTGCTTCCTACTTGAAGTTTATTGACTCTGGGACTATACCCGAACCCCGATTCCTCGATGCTTCTCATCTCGAGACAGCCCGGTATGACCCCGAGGCCTACGGGGTTGGTGGGGAAAAACTCGAGCCTCTCTAAGCTCCAACGTCGGACGATTCTCCACAACCAAGCCAACTCGATACTCACCACCCCACCCTTCGAGAATGCGTATCAGTTCTTGAAAACGAACGGGTGAGAGGGTTTAGTGTGGGAACGCTAGGTCGGGACTTTATCCTTTGTATCATTTTCCACAATCCCGGCTAAGGAAGCTCGGGCCCGATCCCGACACGGTTCATATGCTTGAATGAATTCTCTTCTTATTTGTTCTTTTCTGCCTTTTCTTAATGGTCATTTGGTGGGTTTTCTTTGATTTTAAGGGAGATAATTATGCAGCTTTGTACTTCAATTTTCTGGAATGACAGAGGAATCGGAAGATTAGGACGGTGAAGAGTAGGATGAATGACAGAGGAATCGGAAGTCGAAGTCTCATAGCGATTTAGTTTTTGCTCCGTTGGTTCTTGTTTGGGTGGTCGCCGGAGAAAAAGAGAGGGAGAGGGTGGAGTGGAAATGAAGAAAGAGGTTGTGCAAATGAAGAAGAAGAAGAAGAAGAAGAAGAAGAAGGAAGGGGGAGATGATAAAGGGGAAAGGATTACTGGAAGAAAAAGACGACGGAAGAGAATAAGAGAAAGAAAGAACAAAGAGGGAAGGAGGATGTATTAGAGAGAGAAAATAAGAAAGGAGAGTGTAGGACCCGGGAAAAACTTTCAATAGTGTCCTACGCGATGTTAGGCGAATTGAAAGAGGTGTCTAGTCTTTAAGGGATTTGAATTCAATTTTTATTAATCAAAATGTTCAAATGCAATCTTGACTAAAAAGGTAAAATTCGAAAAGAAAGCGAATGAATCAAATTGAATAAATTATAGAGTCGCCAATTAATTTTTCGTGAGAATTAATAAACTCAAATTAGACTCCGCAAACCGCGAACCATTAGATTCGGATCCGAGGGTAAAGTTACGAATTCGAAAGTAAAAACCTTCGAATTCGCCAGTTCAAAGAACGGACTCTACTAAATCGGTTCGTTAAAGAAGAGAGTAGAAGAGGAGAATTAATTAGGTTAATTTAAATTATTTAGATGCATGCGAAAAATTAAAGTACAAAAATAAATAAATGTGATGAATAAACAAAAGCAATAAACAAAACACAAATAAATAAATAACGAAATTAAAGTTATCTTCTCAAGTAATCCGGTTTAAATTAGTCATGATTGATATTAGCATCAAGATTACAACAGTATAAATGATTACAAGAAAATAAAAACGATAAAAAAATAATGCCAAGTATAGATGTATGCAAATGATGAAGAGAGGAGAAGCAGAAGAAGAGAGGGAGAAGAGGAAGAAGAAATCACCTAGTGTCAATATTCCTAGGTGATTCGGTGTAAAGAAAAATGATGGGAGTGAGGCTGTATTTATAGGGGAAATGGAGTGAGAAAACTAGGGTTATGAAATAGAGAGGGGTAGTTGGGTTATTCTGATCAGCAGGAGGCCCAGTATGTTGGAATGAAAGGAAGCGGGCCACTGCAGACCAACATGTTGGGTTATTTTGAGCGGCCCAACTTCAAACGACCATAACATTCTCATCCGACCTCCGATTGATTTGATTCAAGTGTCGTTGGAAAGCTTGTAATGAGTACTTTTAGCTCCCAAAATTAAAAAACTCATAGAGGTCGGTGGAAAGTCGGTAATTTAAAGAAAAGGCTCAGGTACATGAACAAAGGGCTGAGTTTTTGGAATATTTGAACGCGGATGGACCAGGAATGGAAATGGATTAATGTGAAAGGCTTTTTTATAGAGGAAAATTTATTTGGGTTTTTTTTGTGGGTTTTTCATCATTCATGTATTTCAAGAATACTTGGCATTTAATCCTAAAAAAATAAAAATGCTCAAAATAAATTACATAATTACAAAGCTGAACTACGACAAAATTCAGCATCTACAGTTAGCCTCCACTTTGATCGAGTCCGAGTAGGACGCTGATCAAAGTAGTTTGATGACGCTAAAAATGATATACCTTGGGAGCGAAGTCTCGAGGCTGGATGACACTTGGAAGCAAACGTCCTGTGCTGCATGTATGACTTGTAGCTGATTGACATTAAAAAACAATATCCTATGTCTTTGTTGATTGTCGACGCTTGGAAGCAACTGTCCTGCGCCTAGTCGATGATTATTTTCTAGTCTTTCCTGGTGTTGATGATGATTTTTCAGTCTTTCCCGATGTCGAGTAGGACGCTAATCAAAGTAGTTTGATAACACTAAAAATGATATGCCTTGGGAGCGAAGTCTCGAGGCTGGATGACACTTGGAAGCAAACGTCCTGTGCCGCATGTATGACTTGTAGCTGATTGACATTCAAAAACAATATCCTATGTCTTTGTTGATTGTCGACGCTTAGAAGCAACTGTCTTGCGCCTAGTCGATGATTATTTTCTAGTCTTTCCCGGTGTTGATGATGATTTTTCAGTCTTTCCCGATGTCGATGTGATTTTTTAGTCTTTCCCGGTGTCGATGATGATTTTCCTTTGCTGGAGATGACGTAGATGCGATATCTGTTGTTAGGTTGGATGTGATGTCCATTGTTGGAGACAACCTAGATGCGATATTTGTTGTCAGGGTAGATGCGATATCCTTTGCTAAAGACGACGTAGATGCGATATTTATTGTCGGGGTGGATGCGATAGAAGACGACGTAGATGCGATATCTATTGTCGGGGTGGATGCGATATCCTTTGTTGATGATGACGTAGATGCGATATCTATTGTTAGGGCCAATGCGATATCCTTTGTTGCAGACGACGTAGATGCGATTATCTATTGTCGGTTTGGATGTGATATCCTTTGCTGGAGACGACGTAGATGCGATATCTGTTGTCGGTTCGGATGCTATATCCTTTGCTCGAGACGACGTAGATGTGGTATCTGTTGTCCGAGTGGATGGATATCCTTTGTTGATGATGTCGTAGATGCGATATCCTTTGTTGCAGACGACGTAGATGCGATTATCTATTGTCGGTTTGGATGCGATATCCTTTGCTGGAGACGACGTAGATGCGATATCTGTTGTCCGAGCGGATGCGATATCCATTGTCTGGAGACGACATAAATGCGATATCTGTTGTCGTTCTTAACGATGACATTCTGGTGATTTTATAATCCTCGATAGTGTAATCAAAATCTCAGAGACCTAAATTGTTTTTAGGTGCTCATCATTCTAATTTTTCTCGTCAGGATTTCGAGCTTAATCCTTGTATAATATTTGGGCTTCATCTCACATAGCCCCCAGTGTCTATCTGCTGGCGACGACCTTGTTGTTGTCGGGTCTTCCAAACTTTCTCATAAGCTAATTCTTCATGCCAATGAAGGTTGCTGAGTGGGTAATTCTCAGCCCCCCGGCGACGACCACAATGATGACACGCATGCAATTGGTATGCTATTCTACACGTAATGCATAGACTCGAGACTTATGATCCAGTTATGTACTCATGCACGACTTTGAGTTTCATGTGCTTGACTTCTTAATGCAGCCTAATGCATACCTCTTAGTGACCCTGATGAGAGAATGCTATATGCACATATTCACATTATAATGCATGTTGTGCAATGCTACCATGTGTTGAGAGCCCCCACTTTTTCTTCCCACAATGAAAGTAAAGAAATCCTAAGTATCAAGTCAATTTTGAGGCGAGTTTCAGGACAAGGCAATAGGAAGCATGAAGACAATCGCATATGAGAAGCCAAGTGGTCTCATATACTTGACACATGAGCCATCTTGTGCATTGTTATCGTTGAAACATTCATGGAGCTGGATGTTGTGGATGTCGAGTGATGAGTGAGCCTCCAGTTGTAATGCCGTAAAAATTGATATCAAGGGAAAGCTTGACCCACTTAAGCTGCTATAATGCGGATATTGAGTGACGAGCGAGCCCCAAGTTGGCATGACGCCGAAAACGATATCAATGGAAGATTCAACCTGCTTAAACCGCATGATGGGATAGTTAGGATGCTCGACTTTGATGTCATGGTTGGGAACCCCAAGCATTAAGAAGGATTAAGCGGCAAGCCATCTTGATTTCCCTTGCCTTTACTCTATCTTTCTTGGTTCTTTTATTTGGGTAGGAACATGTAAGCACACTAAGCCCCCAATACTAGTGAACAAATGGCTTCAGATGAGTCAGCATGATGGACCTAGGTGGGTGTTGTCTTCAAGTAACCCTTATTTTGATGCAGTCGGCTTTTTGTTCTGCTAAAGGAGTTATCCCTCACTCAACTGTTCTGAAAGCGAGGATTAACTGACGAATCTCATGCATACACTAATGACAAAATTAGAAGAGCTCACAGGGTGAGGGACAATGGAGGATGGATTATGGAAAATATAAGAATGGTGGTATAGAAAATATGTTTTGTGAGTAGTTATGCCCCAATGGTGGGCAAGACGAGGCTATGGATGGTTAGGCGAGAGTAGTGATCAGATGAAAGGATAAGTAGTTCGATGGATAGAGGTTCGAACTGACGGTGGTAGACGAGATGGCCTATGGATGGAAGACCATGTCTCATGGGTTTATCTCATAAGGGAAGAGATGGTCAAAGGGCTATGGAAGAGTTGCAATTTGATAGGTTTGGGTATGAAGGATGATCCAAGTTTGATGGGAAAAGTGATGCGCATGGTGAAAAGAGTTTTTCATTGTCCTTAAAGACCAAGATTCCCTCTCCTTTTGCCTAATCCGCCTGGTGAGGTTTTCGGGCTAGCCACTCTTTATTCTCTCTCAAAGACCAAATGCTTTAATGACATATTTACTTTAAAGTGAATTGTAGTGGCCGGGCCTCAAAGAAGTTCTCCTACGTATCCAATGTGGAATCAGGCCGGTCTAGTTCAATTGGTGCAGCTTTAAAGGATTGATGTCTCAAGAAGAACTTTTAGATAGGTGGGAAAGGTTTAATGGGAAGGATAGGTGTGAAGATTTGAGGGGAAGGTTTTGGGTTGTGTGCGGGTGACTAATGTAGACTAACAATTGTCTCTTACACCTCTTCTTCTTGTTTCTTTTTTTTTTCTTGTTCTTTGTTTTTGGATTTTTTTTTCCTCTTTTTTCTTTTTTCTTTTTTTTTTTTGGATTTTTTTGAATGACGGACCTTCAACTTATACTTATCCTATCAATGAATGTTACCCGGAACACATTATTTGGTTTAGGTGGGTTTAGGGATGAGATGGTCATAAAATGAATGACCGGGTTCGTGGAGGTGGCTAAGAAGATGGTGTGAGAAGGTAATAATGTAGGTAAAGCGGCTTGGTGAAATTGAAAGTGGTGATGATGTCAGTGGTAAGGGGTGGAAGCCTCCTATCCTATGCATGTCTTTTTGAGCTGCATGATTTATTTTATAGTGAGATTCACTTTTAGAGACGATTGGTCTTGTTCATTTGAATTCTCTACTTTTGCCTAACCTGTTGGATGAGTGTTCAGGTTAGCTTCTCTCCTCTTAATTTTTACTCATTTACCTCTCCTTTTGCCCAACATGTAGGTGTTCATGTAAGCCTCGTTTTTTTTTTAAAATGAAATTTGTCTCTCCTTTTGCCTAACTTCACTTTAGCGGTGAAGTTAGCCTCTCTTCTCTCCATTAACCTTGGACTCGGGATAGGACACAAAAGACAAAAAAAATAAAATGAAGGTGTAATCGAGATGTGAGATGGAATGAAAGGTGTGGGCAAATGGATATGTCAAACTTGGATGGTCACATGGGTGAGTGGGCTCTTCAATTCAAATCATGAATGCAAGCACAAGATTCTTTCCTTAACAGTTTAGAAGCAAATGAAGGGTCGGGGAAGACAAGAGTCATAATCATAAAAGGTTTCATCTTTATTGAATGCAGCTAAGATGAATACATTACAATCTACTTAGGATATATCCCAACTGACTCTGAAATTACAATGGGCCGCACACGTAAAATTTAAAAATATACAACATTAGGAGTTCTGTATACGAGTCATGCCATCTTCACCTCTGGTGTAGTTTGCCATCCCTTCTTCATTTTACTTATTTGATTTGATTGGCCTCTCCTTTTGCCTAACCCCAAGTGTGTTCTTGGAGTTAACCCCTCTTCTCTTTGTTAACCTTGGTTTGATTTTATTGGCCTCTCCTTTTGCCTAACTCCAAGTAAGTTCTTGGAGTTAACCCCTCTTCTCTATGTTAACCTTGGTTTGATTTGATTGGCCTCTCCTTTTGCCTAACCCCAAGTGAGTTCTTGGAGTTAACCCCTCTTCTCTCTGTTAACCTTGGATCTGACAAAAGGTGAAAAGTAGGAATATGATGGACATGGTATCACATTCAATCAGTGAGTATCGAGAAGAGTTGTTGGAGTTGGTGAAAAGCTTGAAGTCTCCATGATCTGATTCTAGCCCAAGATTTGACTCTTGACATTTTACATCCTATTTTGCCCGTATGGAAACCATAAACCTCAAAAATTAACCTTGACATTTACCTACCCAAACGCCTAGCGACCTATATGAGACAACCTAATGCAAACAAATGCCTATATGATGAATGAACCTTTTTTTTTGGTTGGGCTTGCCCACTGATGGGCTTGTATGAAGACTCCTAACCTAGAATGATGTTATGTACATGAAGAGGGGATGTATCCATCAATTCATCATAAAATCGAATCAACATTAAAATTCTAATGGACTCAGATTTAGTTAACGACCGGAGGAATGCCTTAGGGGTCAAACATTACTTAGGGTTGAGTAAAGTCAAACATGAATCTCAAGCTTAGTCAAGCCTCCTTGACTGGGGCCTAAGAGAGGCCTTTTGGGCCTACTTTAATCTCGTTTGAATATTACCCAAACTAAAGTAATGTCTCAGGGAAATGCAAGTGTTGGACCGACTCACTTTACAATGAAATGTACAATTAGCACATAATTAGCACGTTATTTTTTTTTTTTTGAAGAAAACAAAAAAATAAAGAAATACACATAGCATACAAATGAGTGTTACCATTCTAACCATGGTTCTAGATTCGACGTTTAGGGTAAGTTTCCTAAAGGCTTCTATGCTCATGTCTCGCACGGGCCGTAAATTCTATGGAGTTCATAGTAATATGGGTCGTGTGTTTCTCACAAAATTTAAGGGAAAATGTAAATTCATAATCCCTAAAATTTTGGAGTAATTCATGAGTGGGAAAGGGTTATGATCTTCGTGAAATGTGGAATTCATTTCCTCGAAGTCATAAACGCACTTTACCCGAAAGGGAAATTTAGGGTTAGAAACCTAAACGGTACCTTTTGGTTTTTCCCGATTTAAAAAAATCGAAAAAGTAGGCCCGTATGCAAAAATGCCTACTAAATAATAAAAATTAAAAGAATTAATTTTTCGTTTCTACTCAAAAATTTAAAAAAACGATTTTTCAAGTTTTACCCTCTTAAAGTAAGTCCCCAGTGGAGTCGCCATTTGTAGGACCCGGGAAAAACTTCCAATGGTGTCCTACGCGATGTTAGGTAAATCGAAAGAGGTGTCTAGTTTTTAAGGGATTTGAATTCAATTTTTATTAATCAAAATGTTCAAATGCAATCTTGACTAAAAAGGTAAAATTCGAAAAGAAAGCGAATGAATCAAATTGAATAAATTATAGAGTCGCCAATTAATTTTTGGTGAGAATTAATAAACTCAAATTAGACTCCGCAAACCGCGAACCATTAGATTCGGATCCGGGGTAAGTTACGAATTCGAAAGTAAAAACCTTCGAATTCGCCAGTTCAAAGAACGGACTCAACTAAATCGGTTCGTTAAAGAAGAGAATAGAAGAGGAGAATTAATTAGGTTAATTTAAATTATTTAGATGCACGCGAAAAATTAAAGTACGAAAATAAATAAATGCGATGAATAAATAAAAGCAATAAACAAAACACAAATAAATAACGAAATTAAAGTTATCTTCTCAAGTAATCCGGTTTAAATTAGTCATAATTGATATTAGCATCAGGATTACAACAGTATAAGTGATTACAAGAAAATAAAAACGATAAAAAAATAATGTCAAGTATAGATGTATGCAAATGATAAGGAGAGAGGAGAAGCAGAAGAAGATAGGGAGAAGAGGAAGAAGAAATCACCTAGTGTCAATACTCCTAGGTGATTCGGTGTAAAGAAAAATGATGGGAGTGAGGTTGTATTTATAGGGGAAATGGAGTGAGGAAACTAGGGTTATGAAATAGAGAGGGGTAGCTGGGTTATTCTGATCAGCAGGAGGCCCAGTATGTTGGAATGAAAGGAAGCGGGCCACTTAGACCAACATGTTGGGTTATTTTGAGCGGCCCAACTTCAAACGACCATAACATTCTCATCCGACCTCCGATTGATTTGATTCAAGTGTCGTTGGAAAGCTTGTAATTAGTACTTTTAGCTCCCAAAATTAAAAAACTCATAGAGGTTGGTGGAAAGTCGGTAATTTAAAGAAAAGGCTCAGGTACATGAACAAAGGGCTGAGTTTTTGGAATATTTGAACGCGGATGGATCAGGAATGGAAATGGACTAATGTGAAAGGCTTTTTTGTAGAGGAAAATTTATTTGGGTTTTTTTGTGGGTTTTTCATCATTCATGTATTTCAAGAATACTTGGCATTTAATCCTAAAAAAATAAAAATGCTCAAAATAAATTACATAATTACAAAGCTGAACTACGACAAAATTCAGCGTCTAAAGAGAGGAAGAAGCATGTGGCCATGGCTATGGCTGAAGTGAAGAAGAAGAAGAAGAAGAAGAAGAAGAAGAAGAAGAAGAAGAAGAAGAAGAAGAAGAAGAAGAATTGTTGAGGAGAGATGGGGGTTTGTATTTGATAAGTCAAATCTGACTAAGCAAATTAAAAGACCTCAATCACACCTTCTTTGCCGCCACGTCATCTGCCGCCGAGTTAAGTTCAACTTAACTCTTAACTCGGTGGCGTACTATTTAGTCTACTATATGGTGTAAAAGTTCATATTATTTAGTCTACTATGGCCAAAATTTTAGATTATTAGAATCAAATTTCCCATTTAAAAATGAATTAACTTTTTATAATTTTACGTTAATTTATTGAATAATTTTAAAAGAATTAATTTTTATTAGTTTATCCATAAATTTAATTACATAAAACAAATCAACATAATCACATTAATTAAACTATATGTAGAGCCTACACACTTTTTTTTAGTTATTTAAAAAAACTCATGCTCATTACTGGAGAGCACGAAAAAATTGAAAGATAAACTTTGACTCTGCTGGTGGGTCCTATAGTACAGTGGGCAAACTTCGATGGGAATCTATGTAGACATAATATCTATAAACTGCATAGTGGAAAGTGTTGCCCTTCCTTCCTGCCCTCAATCTGCAAATATATTTATATTGTTCCAATATTAGGATTTTCTTAACTTTCGGCAACATGTTTCTGAACTTGCACTTGAGACAGAATTCCTACTAAGTGTTTCTTCAATTTCTCATACTTCAAATCTTATCATTTCTAAGTTTGCCTTAGTTATTGCGTTTATATATGAATCTAGATCATGCCTAGTGAAAGTCAATCTTCACAGTTGTGTTGCCATATTCATTAGGCTTCTTCAGTTGGTGAAAGACAGACAAAGTCTTCCAGATCTTCCATCTTCAAGCGTACATCTCAGCTCTACTTTCATCTTTAGGTCTTCGTATCAACCGTAGCTTTCAACTTCCGTCTCACATTACCTTCGAGCTTCAAATCTTCATAGCAATACTCAGTTTTTAGCTTACATCTCAGCTCAGCTTCAAACTTTGAATTAATCTTCAGTCTTCCACTTACATCTCAGCTCATTTTAGACATTAGATTTTCAACTTCTAATTAACTGCTTTCTTTCATTCAGCATCAAGGACTTGTTAGAGCTACTTCATGTATTCTATCGTTCGACACTCTGTGACTTTCAACTTAGTAATCAGAATCAAAACAATACGTTGATCACACCTTGGCCAATCGTACGGAACACCGGGAAGAACACTAATCGTGTTCCTTCTCTGCAGTAACACTTGTTTGCAACTAGGGATGGCAATGGGGCAGGGAATCCCCGAACCTGCTGGGGCCCGGCCCCGCTCTGGGGAAAAATCCCCACCCCCATTGGGGATGGGGACGGGGACGGGGACGGGGACGATTTTTCAAAATCCGCTCGGGGACGGGCGGCGATGGGGATAAAATTTTCCCCATCCCCGTCCCTATTGTCCCCGCCGAGGAAAATTCTCCGTCCCCATCCCCGAAAATTTTAAAATTACCAAATAACCTTTATTCTAATTCAATATATATATATTAATAGCATGGATAAAGTAGTAATTTTTAAATTTTAAGTACGTTGTATTATTGCTTGATGTATTATTATTTGATTTTGATGTATTATTGCTTGAGCAAATTAAATACGTTGTATTTTGAACAAGTTAAAAACCGGGTCCGATTAAAAATCAGATCCGATTAAGATTTTGTTAGATTTTCGATAGCTTTAAAAAATCCCCGTTGGATCCCCGTTGGGGATGGGGATGGGGCAAGAATCATTTCCCGAAGCGGGGATGGGGACGGGGATGGGGACGAGTTTTGGGAGCGGGGATGGGGACGGGGATATACTCCCCCGTCCTCGATCAACCCCGTTGCCATCCCTATTTGCAACCACAACAATGCATGCATACAAACCAATAAAGTAGAGAAATAATCATGCACATAGCATAACATGGAACTATCATTAAACCGATGATTGCATTTGTTTGTGGATAACTCTAAGAGTCATAATCAAAACCAGAAATCATAAACACTCATCCCTAATTCTTCTAATGTGTCTCAACCAAGTTCAACCGCTTGAACCCTAAAGGGGCTCCATAACCTTTTCAATAGTTTGACTTACTTCCTACCTTATTCACAACCTCGAATGAGCAACTGCAATTAACTTTAATCTATTTAATATATCCAATCAACAATTATTTAAAAGTCAAAATAATTCAACATCCTTGGATCGTAAGCAACTATAGTTGGATCACCATCGGGGGCGACCGTATCAACTCTAATTAGCTTTGTGATATCTTTTACTACATTCCACAAAGATTAGGGGTTTTGTGAAGATAAAATTTTGTTTATTTGTGGAATGAGAATAATGACATCATTCCAAGGCAATTATCCAAGTGATGAACAAAGTTATCAGGCCTAAAGAATCATAGTTTGTCAAGCATGGAACAAGGAAAGGAAAAAGGGGAGAAGCAAACACATTTAGGAGAAGATCAAATGGAGATAAAAGTAAATCAAAGACAACACAGCCCAAAAGGTAGTATAAGGAGAGAAACCAATGAAGAATTTGTGGAATGGCTAGCTTGAGAAAAGTATTGTACTCACAAGCACAAAACCTGGAGACCTTTCTACTTTGGCATCCACGATTATTCACAATTTCAAGATAATATCCAAGATCACAACCCTTAGTGGAACGTAACACCCCTAGACTTATGACAACCAGATTAGGGGTAATACCTCATCATCTAGCGATTAGCGCAGCGTATTAACGAGTCCAAGGGCATAGACGTCGTCCCATGACAAGGGACAAGGCTACCAATCACATAAGACTCTTAAATAACAACCATAACGACCATTCCAATGACAAACCATTCAAACCAAGTTCCCAAAAAATACAATTTAATTGTCCAACATATTACAACTTATTATCAATCCTGAATCATACCAAGATACAACACAAACCCCAACTCTTACAAAGCCAATCTTGTGCTCAAGTGGGATTCCAAAATTGCCACACATATAAATACAACTACCAAAGACGGCCTCAAAACATACAAACAACAGGTCGTCTCTACACTATATCAGAATGTCGAACAAGACCATGAACTTCACATAAGCAAGAGAGGGATCTTAGTCACCAATTAACTTTGCTTCTTGTCAGTGATTGACTTTCTACCAATAGTGCCAACACCTAAAACAGAATATAAATAGATTTTCGCAAAGGAGTCGAAATTCAATACGCATGCCCCCGTAGTATAAATCCTATTTTACCAATTCATTTTATTTCGCGCATTTTAATTCATTTTGCAAATAGGGAGAAAAGAAAATAATTAAAACATGTTGCATGATTATTACTATCTGAATGGTACCCATTTACGATCATCGGACTAAACCTTCATATGTGCATACCCAAACCGATTGGAAGGCCCTGATGGGGTTAGCTAGTTGACACTGTCTAGGTGTATGGTATTGATGCATTTACTATGCATAGATGGGTGGATCCACATTTAGGTGACAAAGCACGATGAAAAACATATTGTTGATATTATTAGAACACTTGATGGTTTCATGTTATAAATACATGACATTGAAATAAGGTACAACCAATATGCGTACCTCAAATGATGACACTTGCTAATAACAATGCCTTGAACGAGGATGACCCGAGTAACAAACGACAATGACGTCAAGGTGGCACACATGAATACAATAGCAAAAAGAGTATGTTTGGGTGCTTTGAAGACAAAAATCCATTAAAACACGTTTAAGATAGTTTTTGAAAAGTTTGAAAGTAGTCAAAAAGCTTTAGCTTAGGTAGTGTATTTATGAAATTCATAGTTTTTTACATAGTGATCAAAGAAATGCAACTAGGCACATTTTGGAGAGGCATGAGTTTGCACTAAAACCTTCTAGTGGAGAGGCGTGGCTGAAAATCAAAAGTCGGAACTCACAAACTTTACAAACTTGGGGTTTAATGTCTTTGGAATGTTGTGGAAAAACAATGAGATGGAATAGAGTAACCACGGAAGATGGGGGATCACTTGGGTGGCTAGGAGTCGAGGGCAAGCCCGTCTCCCCTTAAGACTTATTCACTAGACCGTGAAAAGACTCAAGGGTAAAACCTAACTTCTTGTAAGCAAAGTTACAAGATTTCTCAAAGGACTCAAAGAGTTGATGCAGTCAACACCTTAAAAATGTGTTGAATGCTCTCTAGAAAGGAAGAAGAAGATGGATGAGGGTGTGGATGAATGTGGGAATTCATCCACCTTATATAGAGAACCTTTGGAGTCATAAGGAGGTCAAACCTTCCAATTGTATTGGGCATAATCCAAGGGATATGGTTTGAATGATATTAATGAGAAATCATGATTGATTTCTCAGTCAATATCATCCAAAATCATGACCAAATTCATTTCAACACGAGGCATAAATCAAGGGATTTGAAATTCAATCCCGACTGTGATCAACACGGATCGTGTTGGATCAACACGGTCCGTGTTGATCCTGTGCACAATTTTTGTGCTCTCTGGACACCAACACAGGTCGTGTCATACTTAGCACGATCCGTGTTAGGTCCATTTCTCTTATTAAGCTTATTTTCGACCTATTAGGTCGATCCTATGCTTATAACTTGTATTTTATGCCTCTTAACTCTTGAAATACTCCAACAATCCCCTGCCATTTCAAGAGTACCACTTGAAATAGCCCGGGATCCCTCACTTGGGTAAAAATGCCCCCGCCATACATGGCGACTTCTAGAAAGATTCAACACCCGAGAAATCGAGGAGTTGTAATGCGTCATGAAAGTGTCTCACGACTTGAACCTTCACTTAGTGTATGTAAATACAATTAGTTTAAATGTATAAGTAGACAAGTTGTAACACCCCGGATATATGGTTAAAGTGTGGCTTAAAGGGATTGAAATGACTACTCATATCACCAAGGTGCACCTTCTTTTATGGTAGCTCATCCGTTGGGAACTTCTCAGTTAAGCGTGCTTGGCTGGGAGTAGTACTAGGATGGGTGACCTCCTGGGAAGTTTTCCCAGGCAGCGTGTGAGCGAGGACGAAGCATGCTGGAAAGACTCGTGGTGATTTGTGGGGCTAGTCAGCGATCCTTGAAGCAGTTATCAGTAATGTCCGCAGCCCGGGAGGGGCCGGGGCGTTACACAAGTCCTTGAACTATTACATTCTTGTTTAACTAATTGGATACATATCACACACACAACCCAAAACCTTGCTTAAAACAAAGACACTATTTTACATCCGGCCATGTATCCCATACCCTCCGCGAGAACCATCAAGCCCAGCTATAGGCTATCTGAAGCGGCCCACTTCACGTCCTCGTATAGGCAGACTTTTACGCCCTGTAATAGAGCTCCCCATCTCATCAATTCAAAGTCTGTTAATGATTCATAGACTCAAACCTCTTGAACATTACGGTTCTTGAGCATCATCTTATGCTTGGGATGAATTGAACTTGAAAAACCTTTGATGCTCCCATTATCATCCAACGTTGTCGACCATTGAACTCAAGGCTTGACAAGAGGTGTCAAGCGTGAGTTGGAGCTTCATTGATGATAATTATTTAGTTGGGCTAACTCCCATACCTCTTGATGTGTTTATCACCAATTCCTTGTTCAATCCTTTGGTGAAAGGATCGGCCAAGTTCTCACTTGTCTTAACATAGCTTACCGTTATAATTCCATCCTTAATGAGTTAATGGACATAAGCGTGTCGTAACCCAATGTGCCTTGACTTGCCATTGTAAATACGATTATATAATCTTGCAATTGTGGCACTATTGTCACAATAAAGGGTTGTTGGAGGCATGGGTTTTCTCCATAAGGGAGTTTCCAACAACAAGTTTCGTAGCCATTCCACCTCTTTACAAGCGGCGGCCAATGCTACAAACTCGGAAGCCATGGTGAAATCCGAAAGGCATGGTAGTTTCTTAGAACCCCATGAAACAGCACATCCACCAAGAAGAAACACCCAACCGGAAGTTGAAGTGTAATCATCCTTATCGCTTATCCAACTTGCATCGAAGTATCCTTCTAAGACCGAAGGTTCTCCCTTAAACCGCAAGCTATAGTTTTGGGTAAGTTTTAAATATCCCAAAACCCTCTTAACGGCTCGCCAATGCTCTTTGCTTGGGTTTCTAGTAAACCTACTAAGCTTCCCTACCGCAAAGGCTATATCCGGCCTTGTACAAGTCATAGCATACATTAAACTACCTATGAATTTAGCGTACTCCAATTGGGCAATAGGCCTACCATCGTTTTTACTTAGTTTGATGCTTGGATCAAATGGGGTAGTAGCCACATAGGAGCTCTTATGAAACTTCCATAACACTTTTTCCACATAGTCTGATTGTGTTAGACTTTTTCCATCATTATTTCTAATGATCTTGATACCAAGTATCACATCCGCTTCTACCAAGTCCTTCATAGAGAACTTAGCGGATAGAAAACTCTTAGTTTTCTCAACTTGTTCCATGTCGGTACCAAATATCAACATTGTCATCAACATATAGGCATATAATCACCCCCTTTCCATTCTCAAACTTGGAATAGACACACTTATCTGACTCATTGATCTTAAAGCCAAATTCAAGCACTACTTCATCAAATTTATAATGCCATTGCTTAGGTGCTTGCTTTAGACCGTACAAAGATTTTATGAGTTTATATACTTTATTCTCATGACCCTTTTCAACAAAGCCCTCGGGTTGTTCCATATACACCTCCTCTTCTAGTTCTCCATTTAGGAATGTCGTCTTGACATCCATTTGGTGGATTACTAGCTTATGGATAGTGGCTAAAGCTATAAGTACTCTTATAGTTGCAATCCTAGCCACGGGTGCATAAGTATCAAAGTAATCGATACCATACCTTTGTGTAAAGCCCCTTACTACTAACTGGGCTTTAAACCTTTCTACGGTACCATCTACTTTCCTTTTGCGCTAAAAGATCCATTTTGATGTAATAGGTTTACATCCCGGTGGTAAATCTACTAAAATCCAAACGTTGTTATCTTTAATGGAGTCTATCTCATCTTGTACCGCTTCCTTCCAAAAGGAAGCATCTTGTGACTCCATGACCTCTTTGAAAGTTTTATATTAGGATCCTCATCTACATTGTAGATATAGGGAGTCTTATGCTCAATAGAGCTCCTATCTCCCTCTACTAAGTAGACAACAAAATCCGACCCATATGTTTTGGATTTTCTTATCCTCTTACTCCTTATTTCCTCAACATCTTGTTGAGTTTCTTGAATTACATCCTTTGGAATCATGTCATAAGTGACATCCTTGGGTCTAGGAATTGAAGAGAATCGAGTCTCATCAAATATTGCGTCTATTGACTCTATTACGGTGTTCACCGTTATGTAGTCATTTGGTTCGATAACCATAAACCTATAGGCTTTGCTTTCAAAAGCATATCCTATAAAGATGCATTCAATTCCTCTTTCACCCAATTTCCTTTTCTTTGGTTCCGGGACCCTTACTATGGCCCGACACCCCCATACTCTAAAATGCTTTAGAGTTGGCTTTCTTTTATTCCAAAGTTCATATGGGGTCTTAAGGTTCCCTTTGATAGGAACTCTATTTAAAACATAGCAAGCCGTTAGTAAGGCTTCACCCCAAAATCCTTCACTTAAAACGAAGTAAAATAGCATGGAATTAACCATTTCTTTTATAGTCCTATTTTTCCTTTCGGCCACACCATTTTGTTGAGGTGTATAAGGTGTTGTTGTCTCATGCACCACACCACAACCTTGAAAATAATATGGATCATAATATTCACCACCCCTATCAGATCTTAGTCTTTTTATTTGGGCCTCACATTGTAACTCACTTTTAATCTTGTATATTTTAAACTTGTCTAAAGTTTCATCTTTTGAATGTAAACGAAATACTTGGCAATATCTTGAATAATCATCAATGAAAGTCACATAGTATCTCTTACCTCCTATAGAAGGAGTGCTATGGAAATCTCCTAAATCACTATGAATCAATTCAAGCAAAATTTCTCATAATACTTGGAAAGGAATTTTTAGTGATTTTAGTCAGCATGCATGTTCTACACTTCTCTATTTTATCATCCAAATAAGGAATTAAACCAAGAGTAGACATGAATTTAAGTTTCTTATAATTAACATGTCCAAGTCTTGAATGCCATAAAGAAGAACAAGAACCAAGCAAGTAAACGGAAACATCATTCTTATTGCCACTTGTAGCGTTAAGCTTAAACATATCACCACATGCACAGCCTTTGCCTACAAAAACCCCTCCCTTAGACAAAACATAGTTGTCCCCTTCATACACTTGCTTAAACCCAAACTTACTTAAGAGAAAACCCGAAACAAGATTCTTACATATTTCCGGAACTAAATACACATCGTTTAAAAGTAATGTCTTTCCGGAAGTAAATACAAGTTCAACTTGTCCTATTCCTTCCACCTTAACCGGGGAGTTGTTGCCCATAAAGAGCTTCCTCCCCTCTTCGGCGGGTTGGATAGTCTTGAAGAGAGAACGTTCCATGCACACATGCCGAGCCGCACCCGAATCAACCCACCAAATATCGTCGCTCGAAACGACATTAATTTGGTCTTTAATCATGGCTACAAAGGGTCCATTGGACTCCTTCTTACCACCATGATTCTTAGTGTTGTTGTTCGAAAGGTCGTGCTTCTTTCTCCAAACCGGACATTCCCTCTTAGGGTGACCTGGCTTGCTGCATTCCTAACAAACCATTTTTGGTTTCTTATTGCTCTTGTTCTCAAACTTATTCTTGTTCTTTGTTCCTCTTGTGTTCTCTTGAACCACATGCACCTTGGAGGGATTCTCCTTGGTAACATCCTGCATTCTCAATTCCTCCTCAATACGGAGATGATTAGCCAAACTCTCAAGAGATATGGGTTCCTTAGAATGCATTAAGGTTCTCTTAGTTTCTTTCTATAAAGGAGGGAGTTTGCCTATTATTGAAGATACAATATAGGCCTCATCTATGTAGATCTTATGTTGAACAAAATTGCTTAATATATATTAAATTTCATGCAATTGGTTAAGAACTTTTCTACCTTCAACCATTTTAAAATTATTAAATTGGCTCACAAGAAAGTTCTTACTTGTAGAATCCTCCGACATGTATTTTGCTTCGAGCATCTCCCAAAGCTCCTTGGCGGACACGACGTTTTGATAGACGTCGAAGAGAGCATCCGTCATCCCATTGAGAATAAGGCATACACAAATATAGTTGTCGTTCTCCATCTTGAGCCGACGCCTTGTTTGCTCCGTCGTCTCGTCATCACCCTCCGCCGGAACGTCTTGGGTGAGCATATACACCACCTTGAGAGTGGTGAGTATGAAGTGCATCTAGGGCTGTTCATAGTCCAGTCCGGACCGAAAAATGGACTGGACCGAACTGGACCGAGGACTGAACTGACTGGACCAAATTTAGTTTGGTCCAGTCCTCGATCCAAAATATATGGAAGTTTGGTCTTCGGTCCAGGGACTGGACCGAACTTCGGACCGAGGACCGAACAATAATACTCCTACGGCCCGTTTGGTATCCAATGGGAATGGGAATGGGAATGGGAATGAGAATTAACAATGGGAATGGGAATTCATTAGTGGAATGGGAATAAGAATGAATTTATGAACTCCCAAACTCTTCGTTTGTTACATGGTAGTTCAAAGTAGAGATGGAATTGGGAATAAATGCACATTTACTAAAATATCCTTGATTAATTTGAATAGAATAAGGTAGTATTGGTAATATTAATTAAGTACGAGGACAATATTGGTATTTAAGAAGATTTATGAATTCCCAGTATGAATTACCACCCCTCCCCCTGGTAATAGATTGGTGGGAGTTGAAGGTCTCTATTCCCATTCCCAATTCCTCATTTTTTTTTTTATTCCCATAAAACAAACATGGGAGTTGTATTACCTATTTATGTATTCTCATTCCCACCTCCCAACTCCCACATACCAAACGCCCCCCTAGGGTTTTTAATTTTTTAGTCAAGCTGACTTTTTTCTCCACGGTGTCGTAACCCTAACTAAGCAAGCGCCTCCCTCTTTCAGACTTTCTTTCATTCACACACTATCTATCAATCTTCAATTTTAATTTTCAAAAATCAAAACCCACCCTCTGGACCCTCTCGAGTCTCGGCCTCTCTGAGTCTCTGCTCGTCTGCCGATTGCTGTGTCTGGTTCCGTCGACTCATCGGCTCGCCGGCAGCTTCTCTCTGTCATCCTCTGGCAAGTTCTTTCTGTCTACTCTCAGTGTCGCTGGCACCTTCTCTCACTGTCTACTCCCATCGTTGTTGTCTGCTTGTTCTCACCGTCGCTCTCAGCCTCTCACCGTCGCCGGTAGCTTCTCTGCTCACTCACTGTCCGGCATCCACTCTCACTGAACTGCAGAAGTCTCGTGCAAAAAATGACAGCAGACTGACCCTTAATTCGGTCCACTTCGGTCGGTCCAATCCGGGACCGAACTTTTTTCGGTCGGTCCGGTGAAATAATTCGGTCGATCCTCGGTCCACCAATCCATAGTTCGGTCTTGGTCGATCCATTTCGGTCGATCTGGACCGATGAATGTTTCTAAGTGCATCTTCTTTTTCCATCTACGGAAATCGATCCCCTCAAACTTATCCAACTTGTGAAAGTTGTTGGTCATGTCTTTCAAGGAGTGAGACATCGTGGATGAGTCTTAAGATTGTTGTGGAAAAACAATGAGATGGAATAGAGTAACCACGGAAGATAGGGGATCACTTGGGTGGCTAGAAGTCGAGGGCAAGCCCGTCTCCCCTTAAAACTTATTCACTAGACCGTGAAAAGACTCAAGGGTAAAACCTAACTTCTTGTAAGCAAAGTTACAAGATTTCTCAAAGGACTCAAAGAGTTGCTGCAGTCAACACCTTAAGAATGTGTTGAATGCTCTCTAGAAAGGAAGAAGAAGATGGATGAGGGTGTGGATGAATGTGGGAATTCATCCACCTTATATAGAGAACCTTTAGAGTCATAAGGAGGTCAAACCTTCCAATTGCATTGGGCATAATCCAAGGGATATGGTTTGAATGATATTAATGAGAAATCATGACTGATTTCTCAGTCAATATCATCCAAAATAATGACCAAATTCATTTCAACACGAGGCATAAATCAAGGGATTTGAAATTCAATCCCGATTGTGATCAACACGGATCGTGTTGGATCAACACGGTCCGTGTTGTAGCCAACACGACCCGTATTTGATCAACACGACCCACATAATCACACATAGGAACTCCAAGTTTTGAACATTTTACACTTAGGTTTCAACATGCATGTATCATCCATCGGTTTTGTAGCACAACCCACATAATCACACATCACTTCTACGATCTTACTAACTATCCATCATCAAACTAATGATAAATCATGCTTATAACTTAAATTGATGAACAAAAACAACTATTTAGAAATTAAAACATAAAAATTTTAGACTTGGAGAATATATAAATCTAGGCTCCAATTTGAGGAAACAAAGGAAGAGCACTAAAAAGGAACAAGAAAAAGTGGAAGAAGAGAAGGGAGGGGAGGCTGGTGAAATGTCGGCAATCGTCTTGTCGGCAACGACCTAGGTAGCTGGTATTCTATTGGGTTCCGGTGAGCAGCAATGGCGAGAGAAGGGATGTGAGGTGAGAGTTGAGTTGAATGATAGTGTGAATTGAAGTGAAACTCTTACTCCCGTCTTTTTATCTCTCTTGTATCTAGACCCAAAACTAAAATCAGGGTCTCTGGTTAAATTTGCAGTAACATGATAAATAAGGAAAATAGTGTTAAAGGTCAAAGTTTGGGGATTTGAATTAATCCAAATTTCAAACCCAAGAATAAAATTATAATAAGACAACAAGGTTAAAAATAATAAAATCAACATATTTTAAATAACTGAATCTAGAATACACGATTTTATTGATAAATCTGGATCAAGACCCAAGATTAAGGTCTAATTAAGTTGGGTTATCACATGGAGTCAATTTATCATCACTATGATAGCACAAGTAGATGATAGGAAGAAATCCTGAAGAATTCATGGGGACTTCAGCGACGATTCTCGACAAGTATACCATGGTTGGGGTATGGAGAATTTCATGAAGTGTTTTCGCCCATAGGGAAAGTTGATTTGTTTGGGGGAAAGTACCAACACCACGGAGCATTTTGAATCCATGAGAGTCCAGGTCCTAATGGACACAATGAGGAATATTGAAGGAGCGTTGTTATTAGCCATTAAGATTGTTCATATAGAATTTGCATTGAAGATTTCAGTTCATTGGTATTATTCCAACATCCTTCCAACAACAATGAGAGTAATGAAGCTGATGAGATGTCATGAAGTTACATCGAACTATAATCTTGGCCTTTGTATTGAGCAACTCCAAGGAGGAGGAAGTTAAGGTAGTCAAGAGGAAGCCATGGAAGGTGGAAGGGTCGTTAGATCAAAGAGTCATGGGGGAATGTTGGACTAGGGAAGGTTGTTCGCTTCAGGAACTTATGGAGAGACAATAGGATAATCATTGAAGAACTAGGTCAAGATTGATTATGTTTGGCTGGCTTCGGAGCTATTTTTTCATGTTTTTTGAGGGTTGTATCTCCTTATTGGTGCTGTTTTTGCTTGCTGTTGGTTTGTTTCCGCTGTTTTCTGCGGACCCTTTGTAGCATCTTTGATGCTTTGGTGCTGTTTTTGCTTGCTGTTGGTTTGTTTCCGCTGTTTTCTGCGGACCTTTTGTAGCATCTTTGATGCTTTTAGCCTTTGTGGCTTAAAACTATCGGAAAAAAAGGAGGTAAGACCATTGGTTGAACAAGTTAAGGCATTGAAGAAGGAATTAGTTGAAGCATTGGGAATGCAAAGATGGAAAGACATCCAAGACCATTTTGCAGGGAATGTTGAAAATATTGGGAACCAAAATGCTAACAATGAACTCGAGCCTTAATAGTACAAGGAGAACATTGAATATTGGTGGAACAAGACAATGTAACTGGTGGGGCGCCTAAAAATTTCATGAAGAACAATTATCATCACCAAGTGATGATAGCTTGAACAAGAGAAGAAAAACATTAAGAGAGGTTAAATTTTTTGGGAAATCAGAAGAAAGCAATCAAGCATTTTAAGAAGTCAAAGAATAATGAAGGAAAGAACTCAAACAATAAGAACAACAAAGAGGAATGAGACAACTCAACAAGTAGAAAAGGAAGGCTCTAACTAATGAGACACCAAGAAATGGATGATGTGAACAAACTACACCATGCCTCACAATCTCACATAAGTGGGCTTTCAAACTATAATATTCGGGGATCTTAAATAAGTACGACTGCAAGTCCACAACAGTAAAAAATGTGTTCAAATATGATTATCACATATATAGTCAATATTGTGAAACAATACAACCCCTATTCTATAAAACTATCTTCCCAACGAAAGCAGTACATTGGGAGTCGTTTTACAGTTAACACAGCCTACTCTACAAGAAAAGAACTCACTACTGGACACAAACCGGAATTTTACCCTGTTCGTTACCCACGCAATGACCCTTGTGATCACCGAGTCTCAGCACAGTGGATTTCATTTCACTTGCTTGGTTACCAAACAAAAAATGATGTCTCAATGACCCCTCTAATGACAATACAGCTTAATGACTGAATCAGCACCAGCAGTAAACAACCAGGGTTGCCTCGGATGAAACTTGCAGTCTAGAACTCCTGCAATTACAACAATAGCTAATGAGCAATGATTCATTCAGCCGATCATCAAAGTTGATTACAGCATTGAAAAAGTAACAACTGCGGTAACTCAGAATGCTCCAAACAACTCCTTATATGTGATCCACATGCACTGGGGACTCTTAACGGAGATCCATATCAAGGCAGTCATATCATCAGCAAATATCCAGGTGCATGTTGAGAGACTACCAAAACTTACGTTGGAAACAATGAAAGAAGCAAAGGACTCAATGTACTAACCTTTTGTTTTTAAGCTCGAATGCCCTTTAAGTGTCAGCAGTGGAACAATGAGAGGATCTTTGTTAAGATCTGAATAAACCATGCCATGGAAAACAGCAGCGGTGTTATCTTCAGAGCAAGATGCAAATAGAGGATATGACCTATGGAATGCCACATTTGTAATGTCCTTTGGATGGCACCTGTGCATTTAAAAAGGGTGTGCATTTCATACAAAGAAATTAGCATGATGGCTTCGAAAAGCAAAAGTCCAACTCTGATGCAAATGGCATCTCCAGAATTGAAAGAATGTCTAAACAAATTAAACCACAACTTTCCTTCACACAAATTGGATCACGGGAGTATTCACAATAGAAAGAAATTAGTACGATGGCATCAACAATCAAAAATCCAAGTATCCAACAGTGTGGCCTAACTCGTATCCTCCGAATCAAAGGGATTTCAATAAAAGTTTAAAAGGTCAAACACGACTTTTCTTCACACAAGTGGGATCATTCAGACATGCACATAAGGTTTGACATATTCTCATCCATACCATAACACTAACAGCATAGGTCATCTTGGAATCAGTCTCTCTACAAGTAGTGATGTTTGCTCGCTTGCCTAGGTAAGGGTGCCTACATTTGGAACTCTACAGATCCCACAAAAGTGGGCCTTACACTGGGTGGCGTTGTAACAGCAATAATCAGCAGAATCATAAAGTGGATCACAATTCAAAACAGAATGGCAGGAAAGCTCAGCAGTTTGACAACAATAATGTGTAATGAGCTAGAGACATACTTCATAGATTTGTAAGGTGTGGATCGCAGATCCATGTCAAACCAGCACAATTTCCCTTCTTTGCTTCCGACAATGAGATTGTCACCTGCACAAAAATCTTATTAGTAATCTTACACGCCGCTTCAATGCCCCCTCAAGAACTACAAAGATGCTTATTACGATATTGTATTGACTGGATTTACCAACACACTGGGGGTATGTATGATATTTACCTCCAGGGTGAATTGCAATGCAAGAGATTTCACGAAGCCCAGTTTCGAGCTTCTTTACCAGATTTCGATCCTTTTGCAAATTATAGACACGGACCTCCTTCTTTGTTGCGATGAAGAAAAAGGAACGTAACGGATGGAAAGCTGAGCACACTGGAAGCCCATGCAACTTAAATGGAATCGTCTGAGAAAATTTCTTCGAGAGCTGGTGTACCAGGATAGCTCGAGATTCACGTACGAAAAGTCAAGAAAATACAAAAAAGAAATAGGAGATAAACAGCAAATACAAACTCAGCAATCAACCATTGCCTATTCACCACAAATTTAAACTAAGAAAATGAAAAGATATACCATATTTTCAAAATATATGCAAATAAAAAAGAACATCAAAAACAAACAAAAATGACAGAACCTCAATGTCCGAGGGTTAGGTTGTTCGTTGCAAAGGGAGGACCAAGTGACACCTAGTTCCAATTAAATAAACATCCTATCTCTATCTAGACACAACTCACATAGAAATCACCCCTCAAACTTGAAGAAAGGCAGGTGGATTGATTAAAAATAATTTTTTTTTAAAAAGAAAATCATGACACAGCTAATGCAAGTATGAACCAGGACTGCACTTCAATGCTTGTGGCACATCTGTAGAAGCTCCTTGCATTTCAGATCTCAACTCCAGAACAAATGTAAAGCAATATCATTCATTGGAATCAAACCAACAGAAAAGCACAGTAGCATAATTCAATAACAGTCAAGGAAGGATATCTGCTGGCATCACTGCTGAAAGATAGTCTCCTTTACGATGCCATTCTATGGACGATACAGTCTGGAAAACCCCGAAAAAGTAAAGAGTGAGATCTTTAAAATCACTTTCAGACAAGTATAATTACTTGCAGGTTATCAACATTGTCTTTGCAAATCAAAACAGAAATAGCATGAGCACCTTAAAATGTTCTAATCTTATACCCCCATGTTTATCATCAGGGAGCCACTTTACAATGGTTGAATCACCTGTGCATCGTTGACAGAAAAACAAAAAAAGTAAATAAATAAATAAGAAAGATCATGATATAGTAGTAGTAGTGGCGGTGGCCACAGCAATAACTAGTATAAGTAGCACTGCTACTAGAACCCAGAGTTGTGCTATAGGAAGTAAACAGTTTTCGGTAATAAAACAATATGGATTTATGATGGCTCACCAGATTGCTCTGACAGGGTAGCATTATCAATGTGCAAGAGTTCTTTAATCTTATGCTGCTCTTCGTCATTCCCCAATCCAGTGTCCAGGATTAGTACATTATGGGCCCTACAAAAAGAAAAATTCATTTTCACATACTGTCTGTTTGGAGGGGCCAAAATAATCAATCAGACAGTGCAGTAAGGCCTACACAGAGACTGCCAGGATCGGGAGCTGTGGTACAGGATTCCATGCAACTTGTCTGATAGCAACACCAATATCCCAAACACGGATACACCTACCAGTTGCAACCTCCCACACCCGTACAGTTCCATCAGTTGAACCTAATTAAGCAATAGCAAATAATCGGAAAAAAAAAATTAAGCAATAGCAAAAAAATAAAATTTGTCAGGATAGGTCCCAAATAATATTTTCCACAGCTTGCATTAAAGAAAAAACGTATGCACACCAGAAGCAATCCATTGCCCTGAAGATTCGGTTGAAATGGACGAAACAGCATCACTGTGGCCTTTGTACTCAATATAGCAAGTAACAGGATATGGCTTGAGATCTTTAAGATTCGGCTTCTTTGGCTTTAGGGATTCTGGATCAATGTTAATCTGAGGATGTTCACAAAAGAGCAAAACTTTCATAAGATTTTCAATAGGCATAAAATTTTAATGGCAAGTACAAGCACATACCAAAGCCAGTGAAATTTCACACACGTTTCACTTCACCAAAGAGCAGAAAACTTACACGTTTCTTACGCACTCTAGGACAAAGATACAGATCCAAATTCCGGTTAAAGCATTCTTTGAGAGCATTATCATAGGCTGGTACACTTCTTAAAGATGTATACCTACACGACCAATATTTCGAATGGGCCATTTACTCAACCACCAGCATTGAAGGAAAACCTGATTAGTGATAAAATGAAAGATGGGCATACCTTCGGGGAATAAATTTCGGCCTATCCTCTTCATACATCAACTGATATGAATTGATCTCTTCTTGTGTTGGTATGTATTCCACAGAAGGGTTGTAAGATTCCTCATGGCCTAAAATGACGACATGCGAGAATAAATCCAGATCTAAGTATCCAAGCCATACAAGCATAATTTTCATTCAAGCAAACTTCAAAGCAGCAGAGTCTACTGTCTTAAAGTTAACTAATTAACTTACCAGGCAGTTTAGCTTTTGGTGGTGGGATATAGGTCAACCCCCTGGTTTTTTCAGTTGAGCCAGAATCATCACCCCATAAAAGAGACAACTTTGGTTCTTCCTTGGGTTTATCAAGCTGGATTCTTCCCTCTCGAATTGCCCTTACTAGCTTGACAATCTATGAACCAAATCACAACATAAAAGGGTTAATATTAGCAAGAAAAGATACTCATCAAGTACATCGATCTTCTTACAAAGACAGCCAATGTAACACTAACTGAACCTATGAGAGTCTCATTAACCATGGCATGGAACTGAGAATGAACAACCATAATAACAAGAGTGAACAATCATAACAGTAAGAGTGAGCAATCGTAGTATTTGGAGCACATGCTCCGGGTGCACCTAATAAATTGCGGCCTGGACCCAATGAGTCCTGGTTTTCTCAGGCAACCTTAAGTAAGTGGGTAAACCTCTTCTCCCACCCAACTATCTATGATCAGTCCAGATTTAGTGTTTGTCTTAATGTTGAACCTTTCATCTTTTTGTATCTTTTGTGTGTGTGTGTGTGTGTGTGTGTGTGTGTGTGTGTGGTGGTGATGGTGATGGTGATGGTGGTGGTGGTGTCCATCCATTCAACCAACATTTCTCCATTTGATGTGTGCACTAAGAAAAGCAAACAGTTAAGAAACCAACGAACCATATCCATAAGAAAAGTTTTTGCACTGCACTTCCCCAGGCATAAAACTTCACCCCCAAACCTGACACTTTGTACTTTCTAAAGAAATAAATTAATCATATGACTACCACACGTTTAAGTCTCAGACCACAACCTTCCAGAAAAGCTTGATGTAAATTTCTAACCCTAGTCACAATTTTATAAATTCTAGATAGTGTTCCAATGAGAGCACTAAAACCAATTACTATGTGACATCGAGCAAATCATAAAACTAATCACCTTTTTGCTCTCCCATTTTGATCGAACAAACCGACTTTTTGGCTCTGGAGCATTTGAGAGCGGATGAATCTTATCTTCCCAATCAAACCAATCAACATAAGGCTGCATGTAAACAGGTTATAGTTAATTAAAAAATGCTTGAATATAGGATTCTCACTGATAAGTATTATAGCATAACTGTTACGCCAACAAATTTAAAAACCATAAAAAAGAATTCATAGATATGACAAGCTACCGCATAGGGATCAACATCAGCATGTGGAGTCTTCCCTTTCAATATTCGGCGAATCATCTTGATTTCATCCTTTGTCAATTCCACATCCTCATCATTGTATTCATCATAAATCCTCCGCCTACTCATTGCAAACGTTAGAGAGCAAGTGACATGAATATCACACAAACATCCATTAAAGTTTCACACTCAACAAGTGAAAAGACAAAATTCAAAACCTTCCCAAAATGCAAATTCATTATCGACACCTTCGGGTGTGTCAAATTTGTGGGTTTTTTTTTGGGGGGGGGGGGGGATGTAAATAGTTACCCAAATCTACAAAAATTACCGAAAGTTGCTTAAATTTACCAAAACTTGCCAAAATTTCACCAAAATAAAAAATTTGACCTTTAGTAAGTAAGACTAAGGCCCTGTTCGGCAAAAAGAGCGGATTGAGTAGCGGATAGCGACTTGTGTAGCGGATTGCTGTTATGTAGCAGATAGCTGATTTCTATTAGCGGATAGCTGATAGTTGTTAAAATAGCTGTCAATAAAGAATGTGTTCGGTAAAATTAGAGGTTAGAGTAGCTGATGAAAGTGAAATGACCAAAAAGGACATGTCTCTTATTATTATTATTATTATTATTATTATTATTATTATTATTATTATTATTATTATTGTTGTTGTTGTTGTTGTTGATTATTATTCTATCATCATCATCATTATCATTATTATTAATTACTTTTTTCGCCACAAAAAATTTGTTCAAGTTTGACTAAAGAGGTAGAAAATTTTAAATGTTGACTGGTAATTTATCAAAATATATATTGAACTATTAGATTAAACTAGAATTGTTAGATTTGTAATGGAATTTTTTTTTACTTCAACATAATTTTACAAACTTTGGTAATCTAAAACGTGAAAATTTATTGATCAAAGTGGTGCATCGAATACCGTAGAAAATGTTGCATTGAAATAGCTTATAAAGGTAAAATGACAAAAAAATATGTGTCATTATTATAATTATTGTGATTATTATTGTTACTTTTATCATCATCTTTTATTATTATTATTATTATTATTATTATTATTATTATTATTATTATTATTATTATATTTTGCTGGTGAGGTGGTGGGGTCCTCTTGGTTGGGTCAAAGAGACCACCTCATCCAGAGGTCTATCTCATGCATCAAACGCTATTTTTTTATACAAAACGTGATTTTACCGAACACTCAAAAATTGATAAAATAACTTTTTAACTAATCAAAACGCTAAACGCTAATTAAAACGCTTTGCCGAACAGGGCCTAAATTTTAATACTTTTTTGGGATTATTTTTTTCTGAAAATATGAAAAGTTAAGTTTAAAAATTTTAAATTACAAAGTTCTACAAATATAAATGCCAAAAGACAATTGAAAATCTGAAAACCCCCAAATGCAACCCCGACACCCAGCACCCGTTAAAACTCTGCCGCCCACCGGTGTCTGACCACCACCAGGCAACCAGCACCACCAGCCAACCACCAGACCATCGCTGCCAAACCTTTCCCACCACAAGCACCACCTGTTAAAGCCCGAACAAGTAATCATTAGACCACCGCTCAAAAATGCCCGTCCACCACTACCAGCGAAACCAACCGTCTTCCATCACCTCCAAGCAACCACCACCACCGCATGACCACCACAGAACAGGCTCTGGTCCTTTCCTGCCGCCAACTCCGCCTGGAAATGCTCAAACACCCTACCGCACCACCAGGCAAACCCCGATCAAGACCTATCAAAAACACCACCACCGGTGCCACCCACCATCGTCCGACCACCCCACACAACCTCCACCACCAGGCGACCTCCAAACCACCGGCACCGCTCCATCCCACCCACCGGGGCCACCACAAACAACCCAAACCTAAAACCCTAAACGCAGCTTCACTGTTCATTACTAAGAATTTTCTTTTTTTGGTAATTTTCCTTTATTTAAAAAAACTGATTTTCTTGATGAAAAAAATTGATTTTTTGCATATTTTTCCTTAATTTTTGTAGTTTTTAAAATATAATTTACATATATCTAAATTAATTAAAAACATAACCCTTTTCCCAAAACTTACCAAAACCAACCAAAAGTTACCAAAACTTAACTTTCACCCAACTACTATTTACCCATAAATTTGACACATCTCAATAACTTTAGGTATAGCAGCTCCATAAGTAAAGTTGAAATCACATTGGCCAGGAAATTCAGTCAACACATTGGGAGAAATTATGAGCCAGCAGGACATGGGTGAAATTGGGTGATACGAGTGAATAGGTCATCCCTTCATTCCTGAACTAGCACTGCATACTTTATCAACAAATTAAGCAGCACAAGCCCGGTAATTCTTCATATTTAACGAGGTTGATAACGACATCTGGCTACAGTTGGACAAAATTTGGAATCAAATAGTAGTAAACTTTAGATTTAGATTGCAAAAGACAACACCAATCTTGCTAAATGAGATCATTTGAGCAGATTGAGCCAAATACAGAAACTGTTTGATGTTACAGGGATGTTATGCGATTAGTTGAATGTGGGTGAACCTTATGCGCATGGAATCAAAGTAACTACATCTACTAAGTCTATTACGATGCTGGGGCAGTTAATATGAGGATTGTAAGACTGCCTCAGCTCCAGCAATTCTTTGAAGGGCTCCAACTCTATATAGAGTATGAGGTTCATTTGACCTAAGGCATGGGTGCATCTTTTTAAGACCGAATACACCAATGCTAACCTACGATATTACTGTTGGCAATTAAGCTCTCCAGAGTCATGCAATTCCACGTACAGCACCCATTGGAAAGAACTTTACACTCTGTCCATCACCAGTAATTTTTAGGCTTATAACTTGGTAATTGAACCCTTAGACAACTGAGTTTATGGTACCATAAGCCCATACCCACGATCTCAATGATTAGCAAAACGGCAGAACTACTTAAACTTGGAGAAGTTTTATTCTCGTAGTCATTGCACCATTTGAGGCTTCAATTCAGTCAAATAGTCTACCAGCGACTTACATATGTTAAACTGCATTGAAGCTTTATTAGAAGGCCCTAAAGCAGCTGACATACCAGCCACATCATAGGTTTTTGTATTTTTAAAGTAATCCTGAATTACCTAGGGGATAACTAAGCTCGCAACCTAGTTTCTTTTGTAAATCATCCACAAAAGGTCAAAGAAAAATTCAAGGTGGTATTGATGCATACTTAAGCTCTCCTAATTTGCATCCTTCAGTTGTGCTTAAACTCTAAGACCATGTGCAATGAAGATATTGTTTGGTTTTAATTCCAATTAATTAGCTCTCACATTATTCTTAGAATGCCACGAAACCACCAAAATATGGTTAATCTGAAGTACTTCCAACATAATAGGCTCATCCATTCAGCATGCAGAACTTAATCAAAATCCAGAGGATAGGTTAATCTTGTCGTTTTTCATTTAAGGATTTTTACATTTACACCCCCTGAGGTTTGGCATAATTACAAAGTGGCCTATGTCATTTGCAACCTAACTTTCATACCCCCCTCACATTTGCTATTAAAAACATTTCCAACAAAATATAGTTTTCGAGATTTAAATGGACCAAAATGCCCCTACCAATGTGTTTTTAGTATACTTTTTATGGCCCCCTAATTATTTTCATGTTATCTTCTTTTATTGTTAGGTTAACCAACCTTTTTGTTTTAAGTTGGAATTATTTTGATCCAAAAAAGACATTTATAAAATATGATTTTGGGGCAAAAATAGGAAAACAGTTAACAAAAATTTATGTAAAACACATTGGCAAGGGCATTCCGTTTCATTTGAGTCTCAGAAACTATGTTTCAGACAGAAATGTATTTAGTAGCAAAGGTGAGGGGTATGAAAGTTAAGTTGCAAATGGCATAGGTCACTTTGCAATTATGCCAAACCTCAGGGGGTATATATGTAAAAAATTTATTCATTACCGATCATAGCTCTGTATCCCATCTTGGGAAATCAAAAGAATCACATTTCACTTGAGATGTAAATCCTAGAGTATTTGACTAAGGAGGAAGCAAAAGAGAGCCTATAGAAGACAACCGATGAGGTAATACAGAGAAGGAGAACTTCAATTACAACCACAATAAATCCAAACAGGGCAATAAATATTTGGCCCAAAAGAGGCATGAGCTTTAACAGTATAAGGACTTGAGGTCTGCAGCTTACTACAGTGCCAACTATGTCCAATGCTGATCCACGCTACCAGGGAAAGGTGGGCCAAAAGTAAACAGAAAAGAATTTCACAAAACTGAAAATACATCTAAGTGAAAACCCTAATTAAAAGAGCATGTTATCAGATAGAGCAGAACAAATAGCTACACACTACCACCAAATAAAGGTATTATACTTACCAGGCTTTCTTGTCATCAGCACTGGCAAGATACTTTGCAAGTTTATCTTCCCTCTCCTTCTTTTTAATCTTTTTCCCAGTAATCTCATATCCAATGTGTTCCTCGTCCTTGTAGAATTCTAAAGGAACATCTCCAATGGTATTCCGCGGAGCAACCTTCAATTTTTTGAAACGAAATGTCAGGGGCCTAAATTCAAACATAGTAATTATAACGCCATCGCAAACCACTAGCATTTCTAACCTCGTCTTCTGACGAGTCGCTTTCTTCAACCGAAGGATAATCGTCGTCGTCGTCACTTGCACCCACACCATTCTCCTCATTACTTTGCTCACCACCATCAGGTGAATTATCATCTGCATCAATTAGTTTCTTTTCTAGTAAGATTGACCAATCAATTTTAAAAGATTTATGTTCATCACTCACAAATAGCATAATAGCACCACCGTATACACCAATTATAAGGCACTCAATTTAGTTAGCTTTTTAATCAAAGCAGGAAATGAAGTCAATTACCATTCACTAAATCTTCAGATGATTCCCCATCAGATGAATGACTGTCTGCATCCATTAGTTCTACCTCATTGTTAGAATGGCCAATCAATTTCAAAAATTCTTAACTACACAATTTATTTAGCTTCTATTCAAAGCAGGAAAGGAGGTCAATTACCGTGTACTTCATCATCAGACGATTCACCATCACTAGCTTCTTCCTCGCTTGTCTCAAAGTAATCCTACATGTTTGAAACATAATTTTTCAACCATAAAATAGTCAAATACTCAAGCTGTGAAATGAAGAAAAACATAAAACAACTACCTAGTTTCATTCGACCTGAATAACTAACATTATACAGGCTACTGCTAAGTGTTCAGAATGAAATAACTTCAAGCAAAACCCGTGCCGAATACTCAGAAAGGCAAAGCAAAAAAGTTGCATAAAACTACTTCCTACTTGCAATCTAAACTACCAAACATCCATACACTAATCCTAGATGTTCAGAAAGACAAGCTTTAGTTAAAAAAAGGATGGCAGATACTCGAATGGTAAATAAAAAATTCACAAAAATCGAGCCTACTTTCAGCCTGAACTACTAAAAATTCAAAAACTACGACTACGTATTACTCACTGAATCCTCCGATTCTTCTTCTTCCTCCTCCTCCTCCTTATGTCGCACCTCAACCTTCTGCAAATTTTTTACTACCTTCGCCCGCTCAATACTCTTCTGTTTTTCGTTCTTCTTACTGCTCTTCGTTTGTTCTTCATCTTCCTTGGTTCGGTCCATCTTCTGCAGCTTCTTGCTCGCGTTTTCGTCGTCGTTGCTGTCACTCTTCTTGTCCTTGTCCCTAGTGTGGTTCTTATTCGTCGCCATGGATGCTTTATTCTTCAGCTTCATGGCTTTCGTAGGAAGAGGACACAAAACAGGGAAGGTAGGTTTCCGAATTACGAAATTAGGGTTTAGCAGCGGGGTTTAGGAGAGAGGGAATAGGGCTTTGTGAAAACAGACTGATAGATTAAATATGTCACCCAACTTTTTATTTTGGTCAAAAATATCATCCTCACTATTTTTTAGTTAAAATTGCCACCTAATTTTTTATTTGGGCCAAAATTATCCCTGTGACTGGCTATAATAGGTTTTTTATTAGATCTTTTTTTTATGTAAAACCCAAAACATTTAGGTCTGTATTTTGATTTGAAACAGATGAACATCTTTCCAACAGCCCTTTTAGTCTTCATTTCCTTCTTCTCTCTTGCTCAAAAACCCTAGTAATTCATTGTCAAATGAGAATTAGTCAAAATTGTCACCTAACTTTTTATTTGGGCCAAAATTACCCTTGTGACTGGCTATAACAGGTTTTTTATTAGATCTTTTTTTTAATGTAAAACCCAAAACATTTAGGTCTGTATTTTGATTTGAAACGGATGAACATCTTTCCAATAGCCCTTTTAGTCTTCATCTTCCTTCTTCTCTCTTGCTCAAAAACCCTAGTAATTTATTATCAAATGAGAATTAGTCAAAATTGTCACCTAACTTTTTATTTGGGCCAAAATTACCCTTGTGACTGGCTATAACAGGTTTTTTATTAGGAGTGCGTTTGGTTGATCAATAACCCCGGTGAAATGGTCAATTTTCCCAGGTTGACTTATTTTCCCTATGTTTGGGTGTGCTTTGACCTTGGGAAAAATTTCACGGTGGACCCACCACTTTCTTCATTTTCCTAGGAAAATGTTTCCTTAGGGGGACCTAAGGGAAATCTTTCCCATGGAAAACTTCCCATGGGAAATTTTCCCCGGGAAAAATTTCCCTGGGGTTCCTACCAAACGCTCTCTAGATCTTTTTTTTATGTAAAACCCAAAACATTGTGTTAGAATAGTAAATCTTGTATTTCCAATTTGTTCACAATTTTATTTCTTTGTTTCTTTATCTTGTTTCTTGGTTTGTTAGGGAGGTTGGTTATATATAACCTTCCTCTCCTCCTGTATCTTTGAGTAGAGATTCATAATATCATTTCTCAAATCTCTCTCCCTCTCTTCTCTTTTAGTTTCACCAAATTGGGTGAAATTTAACATGGTATCAGAGCGAGCTTAGTTCCTGCGGTCTGTTTCTTTCTTCTTCCTCTTTCCCTGATTCATATTCTTCCTTTCAAAATCCACTCCCCAAACCTCCTCCTTCGTCTTCTTCCTCCTCTCTCTGGATTCAGGATAGATTGCAATTCAATTTCGCTCCAATTTTAGGTTTTCTGTGGTGGTAAATCGCAGCAATCGACAACACCTGTGACCTAATTTTAGGGCTTGGCAGATCAACGATGGCGATTCCTCAAGAACTCGACGATTTCATCAAGCATTCAATCGACAACACCCTGGGTCTTCTAGTACCAGATACAATTGCTAATCGATTTGAAGTCGAGAGCTCCGACACCATCGACAACGTCAAGGCTAAGATCCAAGACAAGGAGGGAATTCCCCCAGACCAGCAACGGTTAATCTCCACCATTAACGACCGCTTCTCAACTTCCGCCGTCGCCACCGCTTGGTCTCCCGCCGACAAGAATGGAGATTCCTGTCCTGCCTTGGTCCGACCGGCGAAGAGGCGGCAACGGTGGTGGCGATTCGCCGGAGGGACTGGTCGAAGTTCTCCGGCCAGGCGAGGTTACAGTCGCGAGAAGGAAAGGATTCAGGGGATAATCCGCCATGGATTCGGGTTCAGGAAGCTCCAAGAGTCTTTTTGAAGAGATTGGTGGAAGCCTAAATAACAACCATACAAATTTGGGTTCCTTCGTTAATCTCACCATCCATCACCATTGGCCTTGTCTCTCTCTCTGATTGTTTGAAGTGGGAATTGGAGTGTCTGGCTGGGAATGGCATCCTTCTCCTTGCCATCCACAGCAACCCCTCAATTGAAGCAATTTCTTGTTTCGCATTTTCAAGTTCCGAACTCGACGCCATCCAAACCGAAGGCGAAGGAGAAAGAAAGAAGAACAGTTTGTGTTGCTTCCAATTCCGTGGGAGTGCGAGCGAATGCAAGATTTGGGTCTTCTTCAAGAGGAGGTGCTGGTGTCTTGGAGGGAATTTGGGCATTTTGGTGCTTTTGGGTATTATTGAATTGGGTTTTGACAGGTTTCAGTCTTGTGGGGTCGATAGCAACATTCTGCTGGAAGAGCAATGGTATTTTCAGCTCTTTCCGATACATTCTTCAGCGCCAGTTCTTGTATTCAACATCTGCAACAGCAAGAACCATATCAATTTCCAGTTCTAACCTCTCTTCGTTCTCTTGTCTGATCAACCAGGAAAGTCTCTATTAGGCCAATGTATTCGCCGGAGACAATTTCAATACCTGGAAAAGTTCGGCAATCTATCTTTGTAACGCCCCGGCCGCTCCCGGACCGCGGACATTACCAATAATCGCTTTAAGGATCGCTGACTGGCCCCACAAATCACCACGAGCCTTTCCAAATGCTTCGCCTCGCCACACGCTCGAAAACTTCCCAGAGGTCACCCATCTCGACTACTACTCCTACCAAGCACGCTTAACTGAGGAGTTCCCAACGGATGAACTACCATAAAAGAAGGTGCACCTTGGTGATATAAGTAGTCATTTCAATCCTTTTAAGCCACACTTTAACCATATATCCGGGGTGTTACAATCACCCCCACTTAAGCGCACAACGTCCTCGTTGTGTCACAATCCAATCCAAAATCTTTGCCCCGCTAGGTGACTGACCATGGCTCTCCGCCCATCGGCGCGCACTCACGGTCGCGGTCGCTCGATACCATCTGTAACGCCCGGCCTCCCGGTGCCGCGACGTTATCGATAATCGCTTTAAGGATCGCCGATCGCCCCACAAATCACCACGAGTCTTTCCAGGCGCTTCGCCCCGCCACACGCCGCTGGGAAAACTTCCCAGGAGGTCACCCATCCTTTGACTACTCCCAGCCAAGCACGCTTAACTGAGTAGTTCCCAACGGATGAACTACCATAAAAGAAGGTGCACCTTGGTGATATAAGTAGTCATTTCAATCCTTTTAAGCCACACTTTAACCACATACCCGGGGTGTTACAATCACCCCTTTGCCGCACAACGCCTCGTTGTGCCACAATCCATTCCGAATCTTTGCCCGCTTAGGTGATCGCCATGGCTCTCCGCCCATCGCGGCGCACTCGCGGGGTCGGCTCTGATACCATCTGTAACGCCCCGGCCGCTCCCGGACCGCGGACATTACCAATAATCGCTTTAAGGATCGCTGACTGGCCCCACAAATCACCACGAGCCTTTCCAGCGTGCTTCGTCCTCGCTCACACGCTGCTTGGGAAAACTTCCCAGGAGGTCACCCATCCTTTGACTACTCCCAGCCAAGCACGCTTAACTGAGGAGTTCCCAACGGATGAGCTACCATAAAAGAAGGTGCACCTTGGTGATATAAGTAGTCATTTCAATCCTTTTAAGCCACACTTTAACCATATATTCGGGGTGTTACAATCTTTCTTTCGTCATTTGACTCCACGAAGTTCTTCCGTATTTACGTCCATTTCACCCGTTATTACGAGTTGTGGTGACGGCGAGGAAGCTGTTGGAGTTAAAGTTCAAGATTTCCATTGTTGGCAAATTGGAGTTTTGACACCCTTCAATTTGAGGGGGGTGTTAGAATAGTAAATCTTGTATTTCCAATTTGTTCACAATTTTATTTCTTTGTTTCTTTATCTTGTTTCTTGGTTTGTTAGGGAGGTTGGTCATATATAACCTTCCTCTCCTCCTTGTATTTTTGAGTAGAGATTCATCAATAATATCATTTCTCAAATCTCTCTCCCTCTCTTCTCTTTTAGTTTCACCAAATTGGGTGAAATTTAACACATTGAGGTCTATATTTTGATTTGAAACAGATGAACATCTTTCTAGCAGCCCTTTTAGTCTTCATCTTCCTTCTTCTCTCTTCTCAAAAACCCTAGTAATTCATTGTCAAATGAGAATTCCCTGGGTAACTCTCTCTCTCCTCTCTTCTACTATCTAATTCCAGTACTTCAAATTAATTCATTTTCCATTCCAAAGTTGATTGTTTCTTTTCCACCCGTAAAGGCCAAAAAAATAGAAAACGCAGAATTGCAAGGACCAACAAACCAACTTCGGATTCATGAAGAAGGGTTGAAGAAGGAAGTTTGAAGAGGAAGAGACTCAAATTGAAGGGAGGAAGAACCCGCGTTCTGTTCAATTAAACATAGCCAATTTTCTCTCACATACTCTACCTGCAATTGTAAGTCATTTTTCTCCTTTCACCTGTAATAGTAGGTAACTAGGACAATTTTGGCCCGAATAAAAAGTTAAGTGGCAATTTTGGCTAAAAAATAGTTAGGATGACATTTTTGACCAAAATAAAAAGTTGGGTGGTACATTTAATCAAGCACTAGTGAAAACAGAGAAACGTGTTTTTTAATTTGTTTTTCTTCTTTTCTTTTTTTTTCCTTCTCGCTCCTCTTTTTTTTATTGGGTACTACCTCTGTCCCTAAGTAAGTGTCAATTTGAATAAGTTTTGACTGTTGATTACTCGCAGATTGTAATGAGTTACAATATAAAATTAACATCATTGTAATTTTTAATTAGTACAGTATCTTTCTAATGGTGGTGATTTCATATTGTACTTCATTTTTGTGAGTAATTAACGGTCAAAACTTAGTCAAGTTGATATTTCATATTTATTTAGGGACGGAGGTAGTATTTGCCAATTGACCTATTGGGCGTCCGTCAAAACAGTAGTAAAATGGTTGCGAAAAATTGTTGGGAGATGACATACATTTCTAAAAAATGACTAGAATGAGACCACATCATTGCATTACATTTGTAGGGGACTAACTCTTGAAACAAATAGATACGGGGTGATTTTCAGGCAAGGAATCACTTGAAACCGATGACAGTTGGTAATAGTTACCCAAATTGTCCTTGGAAGGAGAGCTCAAAAGTTCATTGTTCAACCATTGATATCAAAGAAGATGTCATGTAAACCCTCAACCCTAATCAACCTCCTACTTTATCTTTTTTTTTTTTGTTTATGCTTCCTGGAAATCGTTTGTGGGTTAGATGTAATATTTATGGGAATCATTCAAGTTGGTTAATGGTGTGGAAAATCAAGGTATGTAAAATCGACCGGACTCCATCTTCAGGTATTTGTATAAATGTGTAGGATTTGGTGAATGTAAATTGTTTTGTTTGTGTTTGGTTGATTTTCCAAAAATGGTGTTATTAATGAGTCAATTAGGATTTTGAATTTGGAAAAATAATATTTATGGGACAATAGTGTTGAGTTGCTGGAGCTGAAGGGCAAGCTTTCTGAGGCCATGTTGCTTGTTTATGTGTGCAAGAATGATGTAGGGGAGATGATTATGGACAACAATAATGCCACTGAAAAGTTTTCTCTTCCTTCAAGATGCAGATCGCTACGTCGGTGCTTGAGGTAGGGAAATGAGGAATGTTGAGCAAAAAACATTAATGACTTAAAATAAATTAAATAAATTGCCCACACAATTTTCCAATATATTTTTGTATATATCAGTTTATATTTTCTTTGAATACGACCCTATTCAAGATGATGAACCTCCTTAATTATGTCCACCTTTTGAGAGACCACTTTTTGATTCCGACTCGCCTTGTTTAATTATCCTTTCTTCTTTTGTTTTATTTTTAGCCGAGATAAATTTATATCAATTTTATGTCCGACCTGTAACTTAATTGCATCATATAGTGACCGAATAGACACCTTCTAGGATGGGTACTAGCCGTACACATTCTTCATGTGCATGTCAGAGAGAAATTGGGTTAATTTGGATTTCGGGTTGCACTCACTATTTATTATGAGCTGCCTACATACCCCTTTGAAGGTGATCAAACTTATCGTAGTTCGTTAGGAAAATTTTAACATTTATTTGGGTTTGTTTAGGTTAAATTAATAACCATTACCTTTGACCCATTTTTGTTATTTGTTCGGCTAAATAAATAGCCAAGACAGGTCTTGAGTTTGTAACGAAATTTTGGCCAAGTCAATATTATAGCCTTTCCGTCGTCTACATTATCTTCTCACTTAGTCCTTCATGGGGTCGGATGATTTAATTTAACTTTGTCAATTGCATCCACAAGCCATATTTATTTTTACGGGGTTCCTACGTACTCTTGTTGAGATCAAATCGATGTAGTTCTAGATCCTTTTATGAATCTAAAGCTCGAATAAAAATTCGAAAGGAATTTTATGATCTTGGAGCTTTTTATTTGGGTTCGATTTGGTCTATTTGAAGGACTTGGGATTGGAAGGTATAATTTTGTGGTGTATGGATTTAACCTGTTTTGGTTACAAAATGATATATTATGCAACTGTCGGCTATATAAATTTGAAATTTGGTTTTTCAGGAAAGATGAGGAAAATTTTATGAGCTAGGACTTGTGTTTGGCTCGGGTTTGGTCCATTTAATGGACTTTGAAATTCAGAAAGGACAATTTTGTGGAGTTTAAATTTGGCTTGTTCAGGTTACAGGAAAAATATCTTATGTAACCAAATGTCGTATAAACTTGAAATACGACCCTTTATGACAGTGGAAAAAAAAATTGAGAGCTTGGACTTTGTGTTTAGCTTGAGTTTGGTCCATTTAACGGACCTAAAATACAATAGGAAACCTGTATCTGAGCTGACTCGTTTCGGTTACAGGGAGACATTTCGTAACCACACGTTAAAAGAACTTGGAATTTGGTGATTTTAGCAAATGAGGGGAATATTAGCGAGATTAGACTTTTTTGTGGGACTCATGTTTAGTCCATTTAGTAGACTTGAAATTTGATAGGAAACTTGTAATAGGGTTTCCTTGTCTTAGTTACAGGAAGACATTTTGTTGTTACAAGTCATATAATCCGAAATCTGGCTCTTTTAAGAGTTGGGGGAGAATTTATGAGTTGTCAAATTTTATTGGAGTTGGTTTGAGTCCATTTGGCCAACTTGGCATTTCACGGGAAAGTCTGTAATGGAATTGGCTTGTTTTGGTTACAGGAAGACTCCATGTATCCCAAGTCGCACAAACTTGAAACTTGGTCCTTTTAAGAGAGAGGGACAACTCGTAGGTTTGAGTATTTGTAATTGGCTTCCATTTGGCTGACTTGGCTATTTGACAAGACAACCTGTATCTTTGAACAATTCGGTCTGTTTAACTATTTAGGCCACATATAATACATAACCTGGGGTTAAAAAAAAGACATTTTGGATTTTTTTTTTTGTGAGAGCGAGGTTTTTTTTTTATGAGCTTGGGTATTTTTTACTTGCCTCGAATTTGGTTTGTTTGAAGGACTTGGAAACTTGACAAGGTCGGTTGACATTTTTGTGGGGCTTGGGTCACTTGGCTCGCGACATGTAACCTGATCATTGTAGACACCGGAATTTGGCACACAGATATATAGCATTCCCATATAAAATGAAGCAAAAATAAAGAAGGAGAAGTCAGTCAATAAGCTAGATTTTAGCATAAATTTTATGTACTCTTTAATGTAATTTTTATTATTTTTTTATGTATTTTTAGTTAGAAAATTAGAAAATAAGGAAAATAAAGGAAGCCAAAGCCGAGCCAAAACTGAGCCAAGACAGTTCCTCGCATGCACTCAACATGCCCAAGTTCGGACGAGCACACATGCACAATTACATGTGAATTTCCTAGGTTATTGCATGCATGATCTTTACGTAAGCAATTGAGCTTCATTTAGCCATGCAAGCCATGCAAAGGCTAAGTAAAGATCACATGCAAAATGCCACCAAGAGAGCTCAAGATCAAAGCCTCACAAAAGCATTCAAAGACATCTCATATACATCAAATAAGCTTCCACCGTCTAGTGTGAACAGCTGACTTTGAATACATCCCATTCAAATCCTCACCGTCCAAGAATGCATTTGCATAGGCCGGTCGGCCTCCACGTTGTCCACACCGTAGATTCGGCCTCCCAGATCCACCGACCACCAAGAACACTCCCCTTGCTACCTAGTTGTCTGTGCCAGTCAATTGCGCAAGTTCGAGGGTGTGAATGTGCATGTATGAGCATGTATTCTAAGCCTATCCTACACCTATAAATACCCCCTCTTGCCAAAGCTAAACTCACTCAATCATTCACCCATTCTTCCCCCTACACTCTCATTCATCCATTCTCTCATTTCTCTCATCACTCTCTATTAATCTCCATTCTTATTATTATTATTCTATCACCCTTTTTCTATCATATTTCCACCATTTCTTTACAATCCTAATCTCCATATATTCATCCTCATAAACCTCTAATCCATACTCCCATAATATTCCCACTATTCTTACATAAAACCCTCACAAAAACATCCTAAAACACCACCAAAAACCCACAAAAAAGCCCTTTCTTCCTACACCTTTTCTATCATCTTTTACACCATATTCTTACCATCATAATATCCATTCTTCTATCTTCTTCAATCCCCTAATCCATACTCTCATCCTATCCTCCCTCATCTCCACATAAATCTCCCACAAAACTATCCTAAAACATCATAAAAAGAGCGTTTCTTCCTATCCTATTCACTACCTTTTTCCTATCCTTCTTCATCACTTTCCTACCATTATTATCTCCATTTCTCCACTTCTGTAAGACCTCTTATCTCCATTCTCATCTTCCTTCATTATCCTTCCATAAAACCCTAAAAACCCCATAAAAAGCCTATTCTTTCTTCTATTCAAAACACCACAAAAAGAGCCTTTTGCTACCCTTTTTCTCATCCCTTTTCCATACTTTTCCCCATCCACTTTTGGCACCATTTTGGCATATTCAAGAGGAGTATTCAAGACATCCAAAGGCTACTACAACAAAGGCTAGGCAAGGCTTCCCTTCAAAAGACATAATGTAAGCTTCTAAGTGTTCTTTATGTAAATAATGTGTTGTATATTATGTACCTATCTTTCTTTTATTCTTTTGCATGTTCAATGAAATAATTCTATAAAGTATTGATTTATTTCCCTTCCAAACTTTATGAAAAGCACATTTTAAACTTTTAGTAGAGTCTTTCCTTTTGTGAGAGGCGAACTCTTAAAGTTTACTTTTCGAGTTCGTAGCCTTACCCCCGAATCCATTCTTGGGTTTCGCAGGCGGAGTCTTTTTTTCTTTTCTTTTGGTTTTGTCTTGGTTTTTCCCTTAAAAAGTCGGGTGGCGACTCCCATTTCGAACCAAAACACATCGAAGATTGCATAAACTATGGTTAACATGGTTTTACAATGTATCGATGCAACTTTAAGGCATTGTTCTTATATTTCTAAATAATATTTGCATAAATCACCTTCTTCCGAGCCTAACATTTAAATGAGCAAATTGGGTTAAATTTTGAAGAGTTTGGAACAAGTGGATGTTCACTCTTAAAGATTTAATTCAAGGACTCATAAAATGCATAAGTAAAGGGAAAGTGATTTTACAAAGTATTATTCATGAAATGTACGATTATTTCCTTAAAGAGTTTTCAAAGGTTAAAAACTCCATCACAAATCATCAAATCACACCTTAATCCTAACATGGACGTTCGGAAGCCCGAACGGCGAGAAAAAATGTCCACAGGCTGGGGAGCTTTTCTAAAGTGGGTAAAACTTGAAAAAAGTTTGTGTGCTTTAAATCTTTTGGAAGGAAAATGAATTTTTACTTTATATTATTAAGTCATTCCTTTTAGGCATAATGCATTGTATATACCGGAGCACTCCCTTGACATGTAATATGTCACAGGAGCACATAAATCGGTGGTATTAGGCTTTTTCTCTTTAAAACCACAGAAAATAACCCATGGGATGCCGGACTGGCCATACTCAATTGGTGCACTTATACCGAGAGAGCATTGGTCACCACATCCACTCATGCATCACTCTACGAGGTCTCCACTCGAGCCTCCAAGAGCAACACCCCACACATTCAAGTTGCCTTTACAACAAGAATGCACCGGGGCGAGTACATGAGCCGCTAAGCCTTATCCAGCCAATAAACCCTTTTGTACATAGAGCCTTGGTCTAGGATACCCATTTGTTCATATGTATGCTATGTGCTATGTGTTTAAATTCGTTTGTAAAGGGTCGACCCAAGTTTAGGAATGTTGTTCTAGTCCATATAATAGTCATTGGGCTGAGAAGAGTCATGTTTACCAACTAAGAAGTTCAACCTCAAAAGTTATGGTTAACCCAGTGGTTTGGCCCATTTATCTATAAAGGTTGGTCCTCTTGGTCCATAATGTAAACTCAACTCGCCTTTGATGATTCTATATGGCCCTTTACGACATTTTCTTAACGAAGGTCAAATAAACCTGATTAAAGTTAAAACAAAGTTAGTGGGTAAAGTCTTAGATTGCATAATAATCACCGGGCTAGAGTAAATTAATTTATCGAGCTAATTATCGAATTTGTCACACTTATGGCCGGCCCGTGGTTAGGCCCAACCATATCGGATTTGGTAATTAAGTCCATAAATCAATTATAACTCTCTCGTTGTTGGTTTTATTCAATCCTTTATGATACCTGCTTTCCGATAATTAAATAAAAAAAACGGAATAGAAAGAAGGGTCGTCAGTCCTACCAATCGTTATTTTAGTCTGCATAGCAGTCAACATGGCTCGCATTAAGTCTGAGTCGGTAGCTCAAATTACGGATTCTCCTTAAAACGGTCGACCTGTGGATGGGGCCCAACCGAATTGAGAAACACTGATTTGTGCTCCTTGACTTAGGCTTGATTCGCTATGCTTGACTTTATTCGGCCTGTTGTAATGATTGGTTGTCCTTAGGTCTAAAAAATCTGATTTATAAATCAAACAAAGTTAGTGGATAAAGTCTTAGACTGCATAACAATCACCAGCCTCGAGTAAATTAATTTATCGAATTAGTTATTGAATCCATCATACTTATGGCCGGCCAGTGGTTAGGCCCAACCATATTGGATCTGGTAATTAAGTCCATAAACTAATTCCAACTCGCCTGTTGTTGGTTTTATCCAGTCATTTACGATATCCACTTTCCTAAACAAATAGAATAAAAATGTATAGGAAGAGTAGGTTGTCAGTCCTGTTGATCATTATTCTAGCCCGCGTAATAGTCAGTATGGCAGTTGGACTGATAAAATTTTCGAGTTACGGATTCTCCTTAAAACGGTCGGCCTGTGGATGGGGCCCATCCGAATTGAGAAACACTGACTCGCAATTCCTTATTCAGTCCCGATTCGCCATACTTGGCTTTATTCGGCCCTTTATAATGATCAGCTGTCCTTAGGGTCCATATAGAGTTAGGTCCGTAAGTTAGGTAAAGTGCGTTGTAGTCTATGTGTTCGTACCTGTGTATGTGTCTGTGCATGCGTTTGTGTCTGTGCGTGTGCATGTGTATGCATCTGTGTATGTGGCTGTGCATGTGTCTGTACATGTGTTTGTGCCTGTGCGTGTGCATGTGTATGTGTCTGTGCATGTGTATGTGCCTGTGTGTATGCCTGTGTTTGTGCATGTGCATGTGTTTGTGTTTGTGCCTGTGTATGTGTATGTGTATGTGCATGTGTATGTATTTGTGCATGTGTATGTGCAAGTGTTTGTGCATGTGTATGTGCGTGTGCATGTGTATGTGTTTGTGTATGTGTATGTGCATGTGCATGTGTATGTGTTTCGTGTGCAACGAGTTTGAGTTTGTCGAGTTTGTATTAGGTGTTCGAGTTTGTCGAGACTTTGCCACGTGTTTAAGTCTTTGTTAGGGTTTTATTAACACACGTGTTTGAGTCTTTCTTAGATTTTTGTTAACACGAGTTTTGAGTCTTTGTTAAGTGCAAATACGTGTTTGATAGGTTTTTGTTAATACGTGTTTTGAGTCTTTGTTAAGTGTAAATACGTGTTTGAGTCTTTCTTAGATTTTTATTAACACGCGCTTTGAGTCTTTGTTAAGTGCAAATACGTGTTTGATAGGTTTTTGTTAATACGTGTTTTGAGTTTCTGTTAAGGGTAAATACGTGTTTGAGTCTTTCTTAGATTTTTGTTAACACGCGTTTTGAGTCTTTGTTAAGTGCAAATACGTGTTTGATAGGTTTTTGCTAATACGAGTTTTGAGTCTTTGTTAAGTGTAAATACGTGTTTGAGTCTTTGTTAGGTTTTTGTTAACACATGTTTTGAGTCTTTGTTAAGTGTAAATATGTGTTTGTGTTTGTGTTTGCTGAGTCTTCAATGGAGTCGGAACTAATTTTGAGATACTGTTTTAGTCTGCGTAATAATCATTAGGTTCGAAAAGAAATGAATTTATAAACTCGATTAATTAACCTTAAATTTGATGGGCGACCTGGTTGTGAGGCCCATCCGTTTTAAAGGTTAATTGGCCTTGATTATCGATTCATTTTAACTCACCTTTGATAATTTTATTCAGCCCTTTTCAGTATTCTCTTATTTTGGGTCCAAAGAAAATGATTAATAATAAAACAAAGTCAGTGTGTGTTGTTCTAGCCCGCATAATAGTCTCAAGGTTAGAGAAAATAAATTTATAAATTCGATTATTAAGTTTGAAACAAAATTCATGACCGGCCCGTTGGTAAGCCCATCCATGTTGGATTTAATAATTGAGTTTATAAGTCTGTTTTAACTCACCTTTTTGATGGCTTTATTCGGTCCTTTACAACATCCACTTTCCATGAATGTAAATAAATACGTATGTCGAGTCTTAGATAAAAAAAGTGTGTAAATAGAAGTCTAGAAGTTAGGCTGTTAGTGTGTCGAGCATTATTCTATTCCGCATAATAGCCAACATAGCTTGAGTTGACACAAGTTTGTTAGTGCAAGTGACAGATTCTCCTTAAAACGGTCGGCTTGTGGTTTAAGCCCATCCGAATTGAGCAACACTCACTTGTGCTTTCCAATTTATGTCAACTCGCTATGTTTGACTTTATCCGGCCCTTTATAATGCTCTTGTTGTAAAAAGTGTTGTTGTTTGTCTTAGAGTCGTATAGAGGTTAAGTGTCCCGGAGTCAGTAAATAATTGTCTTTCATTCTATAGGACGTCTCGTATAGAAGTTAGAACACGTAAAACCTGTGTCATAGTTGAGTTGTTTCCTGAGTTAGTGTATAGGTGTCTTACACGTTAAGAGGTATCATATATAGTCTAGTAAGCCTAGGTCATGGGCCAGTCTTTGTTTTAGAGTTAGTGTGTAAATGTCTTTCAGTCTTTAAGATGTTTTCATGCAAGGTCGTGTCATATGTGAGTCTTTTCTTGAGTCAACCTGTGAGTCTTTGTTTTAGAGTCTGCATATAAGTGTCTTGCACTCTTTAGAAAGTTTCATGTAAAGGTCTAGGATGAGTCTTTGTGTTAGCGTCTGCATGTAAATGTCTTTCAATCTTTAAGAAGTTTTCATACAAGGCCTAGGTCATAGGTAAGTCTTTTCTTGAGTCAATATGTGTCTGTCATTTTTAGAAAGTTCCATGTATACCCAGGTAATGGGTAAGTCCTTGAGTCATGGTGTAAGTGTCTTTCATTCTTTAGGAAGCCACATATAGGGGTTAGGTCATGTAAATCATAAGTGAGTCATTGAGTCGTTTCTCGAGTTAACACGTAGGATCTTTTAGTCATTAGGGGGTCGCATGTAAGTGTCCTTATTTTAGAGTCTTCGTTTTAAAGTCAGCAAGCATGTGCTTTTAGAAAGTCCAATGTAAGCCCATGTCATGGGCGAGTCCTTTTCCTATGTCAATATATGAATGCTTTGCATTATAGTAGTCTCATATAGGGTCTAGGTCATTCAAACCCATGCCATGGGTGAGTCGTTGAGTCGTTTTTTGAGTTAGAATGTAAGTGTTTTTCATTTATTAGGAGTTGTGGTATGAGGTCTAAGTCATGGGCAAGTATGTGTCTAGAGTCATCATGTAGATACTTGTCTTTTATTTAGGAAGTCCAACGTGCACCCATGTCATGGGTGAGTCTTTTCTCGTGCTGGCATACCATGTGAGTATCTTCCTTTTTTTAAAGAAGTCTAGTGTAAACCCATGTCATAGGTTAGTCTTTAAAGGGTCAACATATAGGCATTTGCATTTTAGGAATTCTCATATAGATTTTAGGACATATAGACCCATGTCATGGGTGAGTCTTTCCCTTAAGTCAGCATATAGAAATCTTGCATCCTAGGAAGTCCCATGTAGGTCAATTAGTACGTTCAAACCCATGTCCCGGGTGAGTCTCTCTCGAGTCAACATATAAGCATTTTTAGGAAGCCCATATAGGTCATTTAGGACATGCATGCATTGGGAGGAGTTTTTCTTCTTTTGTCTAGTGTCAAGGTCAAGGCATGAGCCAACAACAAAGGGAGTATTGGGGCGATAGGAAATTCTGCAACTATAATAGATCCGGGGGCGTGACACAAAGAATTGTTGGACTTTGAAGAATAAGATTGAGGACATGATCTAGTTAGGGAACTACCCCTACCAGATGCAGCACAAAGGACCAATTTGAGCATGAATTCACCATACGAAGACAAATCCGGAGTGCACATTATCAAAAGGAGCTTTAGAATTAGCTACATCCCTGATTGTCAAGCATTTCATTTCCGGAGTCTGTTAGAGTTAAGAGTCAGTTCTTAATCCATTTCTTGAATTTAGTCGCTCTTGTTGCTATTTGTTCAAATAGAATTTCATGCTTATACTTCTGATTTGAATTGAAAAGTTCTCTCGTCCATTCACCATCCTTACAAACCAAGTCTGACAAATTCATCTTCTCTTATCCTTCCATTTTTGTCATACGCTTCATTCCTATCGCTTCATTTCTTGAATTCAGGGTTAGAGAGATAAAGAGAGACATTAAAAAAAAAAAAGAAATATAGAATTAAAAAAAAGGAGTGAAAAACTATAGAGTGGTCGGTTTGAAAACCTCATCGAGGCAAACCGGGCAAAAGGAGAGAATAAAATTGATGAGAGAAGTCAGCCTGCATTCCCATCCAGCAAGCTGAGCAAAAGGAGAGAGTGTTGTCAGAAAAGACCAAGTTCAATAACCTCTCTAAAGTGAATACTCCTCATTAGAAATGACGCAGCTTAACCAAATGTGCCGAGAACAGGGGGCTTCCGCCTCACTTTCATTTCACCAACCACATTACCCTCGTCTTTTCATCCAATCTCGACCTACCACTTACTACCTATCATTTACATTTCTAGCCTTTTCCATCAAACCTTAACCCTCTTCAAAACCATTTCATTGATTAAACCAATCCCAAAAGGTGTGCTATGACCAAGGAGAATAGGAGGCAATCCATGAAGAAGAAGTTTGAAAAAGTGAAAGAAAAAAAAAGGGGGTGAAAGCAAGAAAAAAAGAGAGCAAAAAGAAAAAAAGAACAAAATGAGAGAAAGCAAAAGGAAAAAAGAGAAGGAAATGAAAAAAAAAAAGAAACAAAATAGAAGAAGAAAAGAGGGGAGAATAAGAAACTAGAAGGTTGAAATAAAGGGTCATGCACACCAGAGAAATAATCCCTTCTTAAACCTTCACCTCATCATCCATACACCTCATCATACCTTTCAGCCTTCAAGAACCTTCATACGCCTTCATAACTATCCATAACCTGCCTTCATAATCATTTTTTGAGCCATTATGCCTTCCTCGAGGCACTACCCATCAAAGTTGCATTTAGAGAACTACGATTGGCCTGATTCCACCTTGGATACGTAGGAAAACCTCTTCAAGGCCCGACCCAATACCTTTTCACTTTAGAGAGTGTTGTCGTTGAATAAACTGGTCCTTGAGAGAATAAAAAAAAAAGAGAGAATAAAAAGCTAGTCTGAAAACCCACTTGGGCGGGCTAGGCAAAAGGAGAGGAAACCCTGGATTTATATCACCATCATTAACATTTTCCTTCTGTCAGACTTGAACATCATTCCGTCACCCATGTCCCATCCTTTTCCCAAGAGATGATGTCTACCCTATTTGACCATCTCTTTACCCTTTCAAGACACCATCGTCCTTAAGTGTCTCTTTATCCCCATGTTCCAACCTTTTCTCAAGAGATGATGTTTATCCCATTTGACCACCTCTCCTTCCTTTTTAAGGCACATTCATTCTTAAGTGTCTCCACATCCCTTTCATTAATAATACATCTCCCATCATCTCTTTCACCAAATTCTTTCTAACCAATCTTTTTCAAAGCCTTTCCATTTCATCTCACCCTTTGAGGACTTTTTCAGCTTGATCATCAATGCAAGTATGAGGCTCTATTCTTAATGCCCACTCTTAGCACATCTAAGTGTGGCTCACTTCTCAGCAAGAGCAAAAGCCGTCCACATCAGATCAGCGGCTAACTCGCAATGAACAGACTCAAAGACAAGCTACTCTAAACCGGGGGCTCGCTCGAGCCTTGTGACATCATTCAAGACTTTATCGGAGAAAGCTTCTAAGAGGGACACCTACTCCCTATCCCACAAGATCCTGGATCTTCCTTTTCATCGGCGTTCTAATAGTGGTCTCGAAAGGAAAGGAATGAAAAAAAAAGAGAGAGAAAAAAAGAAAAAAGAAAAGAAAAAAAAGAAAGAAGAGATGCTAACTTGAAAACCTTTTGGGCAAGTTAGGCAAAAGGAGAGATTGAGACTCACGACTAAGGACATACTTCCATCAGTGCAACATAAGAAGCAATGTCTCCTTCTATTTCATGGTCTTCCTGCATCATATCGTCAATCCACATCAAACTGGGGGCTTGCAAATCTCCAAAGTGCCTCCAAACCAGGACAGCGTCATCCATAGTCTACATTAAACTGGGGGCTTGCAAACCCCTAATGTGTCCTCCAAAGCACAACAATGTCATCAAGAGCCTATATCAAACCCGGGGCTTTCTGTACATCATCATAGATTTGCAAGTAATCAAGGTTATCTGCATGAGCATTCAAGAAGCACATCCTTTAGGCCTCGCACCTCCGCCATTATTATTTGTCCCCTGGACCAAAATGTGACTCACCCTGAATTTTCCTGAAATTTCCCACAAGTGGCCTTGATCCTTAGGAAGTCATTGTCTTAGGAAAGCATTGTTTAAAAAAAAAAAAAGAGTCATTGTCCTAGAAAAACATTGTCTTAGAAAAGCATTTTCCTAGAAAGTCATTGTCTAAATAAAGGGTCGGGGGGTTACATGCATATAGAATTGCATGTTTAGAATCATAAACCGTCATGTGTGTGTCGTGTCTAAGCATAATAGGTTTGCACTGCATTCATCAGTTGTGTCAGAGTCACATTGAGTTAAGTTTATCCTGCATAGAGTCAGTATGTCATGCATAAAGTCCATAGTCATGCATAAGTGCATAAGTGTATTTGTGTCAAAAAAAAAAAAGCGCCACACTGCTGCTCCTAAACGCAACACTAGGGGCTGGTTAAGCCCGTAGGCCATCTCATCCAAACCGGTCAACATGATTTCTTATCACTAAGAGCAAGATTGGAGCAACCTCTAATCCAACTCTAGCAAGTCAAGCTAACATCCAATTAAGTCATGAATGGCGATTGTCTGACACGAAGGACAAAATCTTCATCATCAGCCAGACATGAATGGCATTTGTTCGACACGAAGGACAACATCCTCTTCAGCCAAACACGAATGGCACCTGTCCAACACGAAGGACAGAATCTTCACAAATGACTATTGCGGATCGGTGACCGGGGGAAATTCAAGAATCCATGTTCCCCCAGTGGAATTCCAGACTCATGCAACCATGAGCAAAGAAGATGTTGGCATCTATACGCTTGAAGCAAAATTTGAAGTATCACCTACTTTAAATTCAACTTAAAGTGGTGAAACAAGCAGTAGCATGCAAGCCGTTTCAACAACAATATGCTATAAAAATAAGCTTGTAGAAGAAATGAAGCATACCGAGACATGAGAGTGGAAGAAGCCATCACTTTTCAATAAAAGTCGAAAATACAAACAAAAAAGAAGAAAATCCAAAAAACAAGGAGAAGGCCAAGAAGAAGCTCCAATTGATAAGCACAAGAGCTCGGTTAACACGACCACATGTTATGCCCTCACTTGCGTAGGCTCAAGTCTGATCGGCCTTGGGGCTATCTACAATAATTGCAAGCAAGTTGGTCTCCTGCATGGCCTGCAAAAGCTGGAGTGAATGCAAAGATTCCTCTCTTCTCTCTAGTGTCCGGCTGGCCTAGGGAAAGAAGGAGCCTTTGTCTTTTCTCTATGCTTGTTGTTAAGGGCCCGAGTGAATGCAAGGATCCCTCTCTTCTCTCTAGTGTTCCACCGGCCTAAGGAAAGAAGGAGCCTTTGCCTTTCCTCCATGCTTGTTTCGAAGGGCTCAAGCTTGCACATTTTCAAGGAGAAGCACGGCTAAGTATGCCCAATAAGGAGGAGTTGTCTTCTAAAAAATGGTGCATCAAGTTCCCAAACAAAGAGCATTTTCCCAATGATCATGCTGACATAAACTGAGGAAAATAAGAGTCATCGGCATCACGTCCGACCAAGTCTCCAAGCATTGAATGTCACCATCATCACCGATCTAGAGTCGTCGGCAGAGCTCGGCGCAGTCTCAACAACAAGAGTCGTCGACATCAAGTTAGATGAAATCTCACGAATAAGAGCCATTGGCATTGTAACCAGTGAAGTCTCGTCGGCATCAAAAGTGCCATCATCATCATCATCAAAAATCTAAAAATAGGGTAGCCACTCGGCGTAAGTCCCCATCGGCATCAGAGCCACCGGCAGAGTTTCAGTGAAGTCTCAACAACCAGGGTCATCGATAGAGTCTCGATGCAGTCCCAATCCTGAGCCACCGGCAGAGTTTCGGTGAAGTCTCGACCCCCAGGGCCATCGACATCGTGATCGGTGAAGTCCCTCGGCATTGAATTGCCATCATCGTCAACATCATCATCAACGGCTTCTAGCCTTGCGTCCGGTTAGTCTTGGCATCTGGCCTCACGTCCAGTTTGTCACCGAAATCATCATCATCATCAACGGCTTCCAACCTCGCGTCTGGTTAATCTCGGCATCTGGCCTTGCGTCTAGTTTGTCACCACTATCATCGTCATCATCAAAAAGACCAAAAACAGGGTTGCCAATCGGCGTAAGTCCCCATCAGCATCAGAGCCACCGGCAGAGTTTCGGTGAAGTCTCAACAACCAGGGTCATCAGCAGAGTTTCGATGCAGTCCCAATCTGAGCCACCACCGGCAGAGTTTCGGTGGTCTCAGCCCCCAAGGCCATCGACATCGTGATCGGTAAAGTCCCTCGGCATTCAACATGCTAACAATCATCAACATCGACACCGGGAAAGACTGGAAACGACACTGGGAAAGACTAGAAAATAAGCACCAACATCCAAGAGCCATCGGCATCGTGACCGATGAAGTCTCTCCAACGAGTAGATCATCATTCTTGCTCGAGATCACCTATCGGCGCAAGTTCACCAACCGTGACATAGGACTTAGCTTCCAATTGTCAGCCCACACCTTCAAGTAGGACGCCTTTAGTGCCCGAGATAATTCCGAGTAGGATGTCATCAGATGTCCAAGATCACTTCAAGTAGGGCGTCATTCTCGCCTGAGATCAGCGCACGATACGCAAAATTCATCAACAGTCAAGTAAAGCATCATACTTTCTCGAGATCATCCCCGACAAAGGCGCATGCCGCCCACCACTGCGATGTAGGACTCAGCTTCCAAGCATCACCGGAGGCTTTGCACTCCAAAGTCATATGTCCAGGCTTTGCACTCCAAAGTCATATCCCAACCGGTGTCCATCAAATCAAGTCTACTTTGATCTTCGTCCTATCCTCGGACTCAATCAAAGTGGAGGCTCTCTGTAGACACCGGAATTTGGCACATAGATATATAGCATTCCGATATAAAATGAAGCAAAAATAAAGAAGGAGAAGTCAGTCGATAAGCTAGATTTTAGCATAAATTTTATGTACTCTTTAATGTAATTTTTATTATTTCTTTTTATGTATTTTTAGTTAGAAAATTAGAAAATAAGGAAAATAAGGGAAGCCAAAGCCGAGCCAAAACTGAGCCAAGACAGTTCCTCGCATGCACTCAACATGCACAATTACATGTGAATTTCCTAGCCTATTGCATGCATGATCTTTATGTAAGCAATTGAGCTTCATTTAGCCATGCAAGCCATGCAAAGGCTAAGTAAAGATCACATGCAAAATGCCACCAAGAGGTCTCAAGATCAAAGCCTCACAAAAGCATTCAAAGACATCTCATATACATCAAATAAGCTTCCACCGTCCAGTGTAAACAGCTGACTTCGGATACATCCCATTCAAATCCTCACCGTCCAAGAATCCATGAAGGAAATTAGGTTCATCCCTCCCTTTTGCATAGGCCGGTCGGCCTCCACGTTGTCCACACCGTAGATTCAGCCACCTAGTTGTCTGTGCCAATCAATTGCGCAAGTTCGAGGGTGTGAATGTGCATGTATGAGCATGTATTCTAAGCCTATCCTACACCTATAAACACCCCCTCTTGCCAAAGCTAAACTCACTCAATCATTCACCCATTCTTCCCCCTACACTCTCATTCATCCATTCTCTCATTTCTCTCATCACTCTCTACTAATCTCCATTCTTATTATTATTCTATCACCCTTTTTCTATCATATTTCCACCATTTCTTTACAATCCTAATCTCCATATATTCATCCTCATAAACCTCTAATCCATACTCCCATAATATTCCCACTATTCTTACATAAAACCCTCACAAAAACATCCTAAAACACCACCAAAAACCCACAAAAAAGCCCTTTCTTCCTACACCTTTTCTATCATCTTTTACACCATATTCTTACCATCATAATATCCATTCTTCTATCTTCTTCAATCCCCTAATCCATACTCTCATCCTATCCTCCCTCATCTCCACATAAATCTCCCACAAAACTATCCTAAAACATCCTAAAAAGAGCGTTTCTTCCTATGCTATTCACTACCTTTTTCCTATCCTTCTTCATCACTTTCCTACCATTATTATCTCCATTTCTCCACTTCTGTAAGACCTCTTATCTCCATTCTCATATTCCTTTCATTATCCTTCCATAAAACTTTAAAAACCCCATAAAAAGCCTAATCTTTCTACTACACCGTAGATTCGGGACCCATCGGATCCATGGTTTATAATTTTCGGCATGCTCATCGAGGTTCCGAAGGACCCAATTTTTATGATTCCGGCAAGAATTTGGGTTGTTTGGTGTCCATAACTGATGATTTTGGTAGGAACCGGGGCTTGGTTTGTGGGCACAACATGTGATAGAGTTGAAGTAGCCAATTTGTTGGTTGCCATTGAAGGGAAGTAGTTACTGAGATTGGCTTGGGAGTTTAGTATGGAAGGGTTGTAAACTTAGCGAGAGAGGAGTGACCAACGATGAAAATTACAATTCAGAGGAATCTCATTTGACGTAATCTTAATACCTTTGGAGTTGTATGTTCACAACTCTGAATTTCACAGCATGTGTCCTTTCTTGCTCTTCCACTATCTTCTTCTATCCAATGCCCTCTCCTATTTCTTCACCTAGGGTGTGTTTGGTGCAAAGGAAAACCGTTTTCTACGAAAACCGTTTTCTTTGGAAAATGATTTTCTTAGAAAATGAATTTTCATTTGATATTTTCTCATGTTTGGTACATAGGAAAATGATTTCCCTGGAAAACGATTTTTACATGTTTGACAGAAGGAAACAAAGATTAAAATACGTGTGTGAGAGAGAGTGGTGGAGAGAGAGAGAGAGAGAGAGAGAGAAATATTAAAAATGGTGCATGAGAGAGAGATAATTAAAACGGGTGCAGGAGAGAAAGTGGTGGAGAGAGAAAAATGATATATATATATTTATATATATATATATATATATTAAAACGCATGCATGAGAGAGAGTAGGGGGGGAGAGAGAGAGAGAGAGAGAGAACTATGAAAACGGGTGCAGGAGAGAGAGTGGTGGAAGAGAGAAAAACGAGAGATAGAGAGAGAGAGAGAAGATATTAAAACGGGTGTATGAGAGAGAGAAAGATGAGAGAGAGAGAGAGAGAAATTTTTTTTCCTTATGTTGGAGTCAAGAAAATAATTTACAAAAGGGTGGGGAAAACCATTTTGTAACGCCCCAACCTTAATCACAAGATTAAGACTATACTTAGAATCCCAAACCTGCGATTAGCGCAGCGGAACACCTTAGGTCGAGGCATTACCGCCGTCTCCCAAAAGAGACAAGGCAACAACACTAAAGAAACTTCCAAAACCACAAGATAACTTACTAGCTTAAAAACCTTCATATATAAAACTTATACAACCTTTAGATAAACTACATAAACTTAAACATAGCTTAACAACTAAACGACTTCCAAAATCCTGCTCGCCCTTGCTAACCGGTGATTTCCTTAGAGAACTACCTTCGATACTCAATTACTTTGGAACCGACTTGTCCTTGCCTTGGGAGCTCGAGCCTCCTAAAACAAAACCATAAAACATCGCAAAAGTGAGTGGGGAAACACTCAGCACGTAAACCTCCAGCACGTAAACCGTTCGAAAACGGTTTTAGTGCGGCATTTAAATTCATTTTGAAACGGGAAAGGGGATAAAACGATAACTTGCAATGATGTGCATAAAACATAAACATGAATAACATAGAATAGAGGTATATAGAAAATACGTGGAACCCTTATGATCGGTGGAAGCACCTCACACACGCGCATGCCCAAATCGATCTAGATTTGGATTGGGTGACCGCTACGCGGTCGACACTGGCCAGGTCTAGGACACTCTGATCAGGAGCATCTAAAAGGCTAGCACTTCACGTAACTAGCTAAAACATAAACATAGAATACATAAAATGGGTCCACTTTCGAACATAATGATATCATAAAACATAAAGCTTGACATGTCATAAATTGAATGAATCATGAATATAACTTAGATCGTAAAAATTTGGACAATTTGATCTTGGGACGCTAAAGATCTTGGCGGCGCAGCTCGGCTTGGAGATGGCTTTGGAAGTTTGTCAACTAAGATGAGAATAAATAGAAATGAAGAACCGAATAGGGTTCTAAATTAGACTCATAAGTTTAGAAACTTAGTAATATAAATGAATTAACTTTAGGAAGAAAAATTCAGGTTTAGTAAAATAGAGTTTAAAGCATAACTTGAGTTAGGAAAATTGAAACGAAGTAAAAGAGTACATCCCGGAATAGGAAAAAACATAATCTACAACTTTGTCAACAGAACCAGAAGCTAAAAATGAGTGGAGGGGCCCCAAAATGGGCCCGGACAGAAGCTGTGCACATAAAACTTTGGAGTTTTCGGGTCGGAAAATCACGAGAAATATGACGTAGAAGGTGATTCAAATAAAAGGGCTTGAACTTAGGACAATTAGCTTGAATTGATGATGAATAGGGTAATTATAAATTGGAAGCTAGGATGCGAGATCACGAGTTCAAATATGGTTTGATAATACGATATCGAATGAAATGGCGAAAAGGAGCAAGATATACACGTCCACATGTGAACAAAAACAAGCTTGGATTAATGAATTATGGGATGAGGAATGAAATGAGGAATGAATTAAATTAGACATTGGAGGTTATCAAGCTAGAAGGAACTTTTAGCTAGAGCAAAGATATTGAACATGATACTTAAAGAAACGAAGGGAGTCACGATACATTTCTTAAACATACTAGCTCTTGAAAGGTATTCTCAAGACTCACTTAGGACTCCAAATTGGTACTCTTAGCCTCAAACACATAACTCTATAATGACAATTTATAACCACGACCCATTTATACCTAGAACCCCTTATTGGGTTGATTTGAGGCCCAAAAGACATTAATTCACAAAGGTTAACTTGAGCAGAATGGTGTTCTGGACAGCCCGGTTTCCCGGGATCGTAACTCACACTCCCGATATCGTATGACGATGAACCATACCTTTCCGAAAAGCTTGCAATGAGGCCTAAAACGTTCATGTTTACCATAAAAACCAAAGAGGTCTCCAAAGGGACGAAAAACAGCCCTCAAAACACTGACTCAGAGTTCGTATATAAAATCGTGAGGTTACGGTTTTGGTCGTAACTCGGGCTATACATGTCGGAAATTAGAAATTCCAAAGCCTATGGTTTGCTAACACCTTAAGCTATCAAATGGAGTAAAAATCTGGGCAAAAATCCCACTTTTATAATTCTGTAAATTCCAAGATTCAAACAAAAACTATTTTGCTCTTAATTTCAGCTCTAATGATACTTTTAGCCCTTAATTCATACTAATTCTCAACCAAACTTCACTTTGGCTATAATCCACTATATTTCCAGAATTAAACCTTGAAAGTTAACTCATCAAAGAGCTTAAATCCCACATGCACCCATAGATTCAACATGCATTCAACACAAACATCACACTTTGACACTCTTTCACCAAAATCTCTTTAATTCACCCAAATTAAACATGACAACACTTAAATAATAATCTTAACATATATAAACAACCCTTAATACTCATAAACTTATCAAGAAACTCACATGCATCAAGATTATAACAATATCCATCAAGAATTCAACAAGAAAACCTCAAGAACTCATCCAAATACACATGCACATACTCCAAACTCAAACCCTAACTTAACCAATACAATTATATACTTGAATTCATGAATTAAGAGAGTAAAAGAGATAGAATTTATAAAAGAAACATAGATATAACATGTATTTTCAGATTAGGGCCTAAAGGAATTGAAATTGGGGTTTGAGAGATTACCCTTGGAGTTAAAAATGGATGAAAACACAAGAGGGAGGAAGAGGGGGATGCAGGCGCCGGAAACCGCCGCCGGCTGGCCGGAAAAACGGCCGGAAAAAAGGTGGCTGTGGCTGGTTGCACGGCATGAGGAAGGGGAAGAGGAAGTGAGAGTTGCTCTTGAGATTTATGAAGTAAGAATGACTAAATGACTTAACTCCCCCCCTTATTACTAATATATATCTATCATCCACTCTAATTAAAACTAATACTAACTAAAATAAGACCTTAACTAAATAATAATAGGATGATAGCAAATAGGGTAAATATAATGTATTGTTGTAATAAATTGAAGTATCGGGTTTTTGTAGGAAATTTAATACATTGATAATAATTTGGTAACATAAAAAAAATAAAATACAATGAAATTTGGATAAAAAGATAATAAAATGGGAAAAGTTACCTCTTGAAATTATGTAAAGGAAATGAAATTAACTAAATTAAAATTGGAACGATAAAATATATATAGAAATCGAGGCGGACAATTATTAACCGTTTCTCGGTAAATAAATTTATAATACACATCGTATAACTTGAAATACTATAACTCATTGAATGAATATGTGAAGTAAATTTTTAAGCCGATAATTCGGCACCTTAACCATCTCCTGCACGAGACTTGACACCGATATCAATAAATAAATAGATAGATAAATAAATAAAGGTAAACGCGAAAAATTTATAACGCGATTTGAATAATTACTATGATTTATAGGTAATTAAACATGATTTTGGGGTGGGTTATTACATCCTCCCCCCCTAAAAAGAAGTTTCGTCCCAAAATCGGGATTATTTAGGCCCAAAATCGGGACTGAACAATTAGAACAAGGAGTTTATTGACATTAGAAATCAGGTTAGCGCTATCCCTAGTGGAGCACAATGTACCGGACCTCAATCCCTTCGCCACTACCATAACACCCTTCACTATCTTCCATTTACCATTCTCGAACCCTGTAGTGTAACCCAAATCATCAAGTTAATTCACAGATATCAAATTCCTCTTAATTCTAAGAATGTATCTCACATCCTCCAACTTCCAAAGACCACCATTAACAGTCTTAATAATCACATCTCCTCTACCTGTTATCTCATAATACTTGTCATCTGCAAGGTAAACCTTACCAAAATTTCCACTCTTGAAATTACGAAATAACTCCCTACTGGAGGAAACATGAAAGGATGCACCTGTATCAACTATCCATGACTCTTTAGGACTAGGCATACTCAAGATCAAGGCTTCACCAAGGTATTCTGCAGAGTTAACCGAGCCACTGTCATCATTGTTACCCTTCCCCTTCCTAGGCTTAGGGAAATCCCTCTTGAAGTGACCCTTTTCATCACAACCTTAACACACAACATTGTTCATGTTTCTAGACTTGCTTTTACCCCTAGATTTTGATCACCCCTTGGAATTATTCAAATTCCTATTGTTCTTTCTACCCCTGACACTTAGAGCACTTCTTGAAGCCCCATCACTAAACTTCTTCTTACGAAGGCTTTCACTAAGAAGTATAGCCTTAACTTCATCAAATTTCAAAGCACTAGTGCCCCTAGCACCAATAATAACAATTACAAGTGTTTCCCAAGAGTCAGGTAATAAAGACAACAATATACATGTTTTAACCTCATCATCAAATTCCATCTTAATAGAATCAAGGTATGACAACACCTTAGTAATCTCATTAATATGATAAGCCATATTACCATCATTAGTCATCTGAATCCTAGTTAATCTGTGAAACAAATATACCTTATTTGTATTCTTCGCAGGGCTTCTCATATGTATCCTCTAGTGCCTTCAGCAGTTCTTTCGTCGTCTTTTTGTCCTTGACATTGAATAGCACGTTCCTGGCCAGCGTCATCATAATCTTTGACATCGCTTGTCGATCGAGCAAATCATATTCCTCCTGACTTATCTTGGATGGCTTTTTCTCCAGCAACGGAATATGTAGACCCTTCGAGTACAACAAATTCTCAATCTGCAATCTCCAGAAAGCGAATTCGTTCCCGTTGAAATTTTTGATCTCATACTTATCCTCCGACATTATTTGAATGCGAGTTCTCTGTCAGCAACCGGCAGGCTCTGATACCAATTGATAGGATCGTAAAGTACTCAAAGAACCACAAACAATAAAGATAAGAGCATAAAATAGATCAAAAACAGGACACTAGAATTTTTAACGTGGAAAAAACTCAAAGTGGGAAAAAACCACGGAATCAATGCACTAGTAATAATAAGGATTATAAGTTACAAAAAGATCTCTCTTTCTCTCAAGGGGATGAATAATCTCTCGATATGGTATGTATGATATAATATTTTGTTAAGCCTTCACGGGAATATATATCGTCACAAGCATCCAAAATTAGTGTTGTAGTACCCCACGTGAGAATCACTAATATTTAGAAGGTGAATAAAATCTCAAGATTATTATATTCCATCAGTTGGAAACTTATGGCAATCTTTTGACAAATTGGAGATTTGGTGGCCAGTAGAAGAATTAACAAGTATGAACACAATATATGTAGATTCAGTCCATCCATCCTTTGTTAGCAAAAAAATATATCTTTGACTTTGCTCCAAAAGATCAAACCCAATATAATTTTGACCATAATATTAATTGGGCTCCGCACACACAACAGGGCAGAGGCAGGGAAACCACCAACGGCAGTCGCAACGACCTAGTAAAGATGAGCGACACAAAAGTGGGGGAGGAAAAGGGTGGTTTGGTGGAGGTTCGGGGGCGGTTTCTTGATTGAAAACAATAAATTATAACCCAAATTAACGAATGGTAGTTGTGGTGTGAATTTAGGTTTGATTTTTGGATGGGTATTGATAGAGATTGAGTGGGGTGGCAATCGAATGAGAGAGAAGACCTAAATCTAGCAAGTAAGGAGAGAGAAAGAGGAAGGAAGTTAGGGGCGGCGTTTGGTTGCCATGGGTCTGGGCGTTCCCACGTCGGCCAACATAGGTTGTTGGCAGCGGCCTCGGTGACAGTCGTGGGTCTGGCTGCGCGAAATAGAGGAGAAACTGGGGTGGTTTAGGGCTGAGTTTGGGTAATTCTGGGTGTAGGGATGACAGTGGTGCGGGGAATCTTCATACCCGCCAACGCCCCTCCCCGCTCTGGAGAAAAATCCTCGCTCCCGATGGGGATATGGATGGGGCGAAGAATTAAATCCCTGTGCGGGGTCGGGGCGACAATGAAGACAAAAATTTCCCTGTTCGGTTGTGTATTTTGTAGTTTTTAGGTAAGGGTTGTCGGTCCACGAGGAGGGTGTTTAGGCTTTATTTGGGAAATCAGTTTGTGTTTGGGGTTTTCTCAATGTGGAAAGCAATAAATTATGTAAATAAAAGCAAATAAACTAACCCAGACATGAATAATCAAGAAAGCAATAGAAGCATTAAATCAAATAAGCATGAAATTAAGACAGCAATTAAAAACATGAATGTAGAACTAGAATGAGCAATAAAATTAGAGAGAAGAAATTATACCTTTGATGAACACAAACTTCTAACCTTCAATCTACACTTGGATTTCCTCGAACAAACAAGAAATCGTGAATTGGATTACCAAGGATCCCCAAATTCTCACTAGAAGTAGAATAGGTAACCCTTGACCCTCCTCCTCACTAAAAGTGGATTTGTGGCTATCACTAGAAAGCTTGGAAAACAAGACATCAATGGAAACTTGAGAGAGAGAAAGAAAGAGAGAGAGAGAGAAAGCTTGAAAAATGCTTGAATGAGAACTTGCTTGAAAGAGATTGAGTAGAACCTGCAATAAAATTTGAAAAACAATGAAGAACAATTGAAATCTTGAAGAACAATTCAGAAAACTTAAACAACAACTTGAAGAAAGCAATTAAAGAAAGTAATTAAAGAAAGCAATTAAATCTAATCTAATCCTACTCCTAAAACTACCTAGGCTACTTCATAAAAGTGCTGAATACAAGTGGGTATTTATAGAAGAGGGAAAAACGAAACCCAAAACCTAAATTAAGTTCCACAGCAGGCGCGCAACATTTCCGCAGCTTCGAAATGACTCGGGCGAGTCGACAATCGGCGGCGAAGTTGGCTCATCCGCGGCTTCGTTCGTCAAGATTCCTCACCGGTGTCGCGCGCGTGAAGGTCGCGGGTGCGACAGGGAAGCCACTCGGGCGAGTCAGGTGCAGCACTCGGGCGAGTTGATCTTCTGTCCGCAACACCCCCCGTCCCTCAGCAACAGGTTGCGGGCGCGATCAGCTTGGTAACAGGCGCGACCCCTGTGCTGGTGTGCTGTTTTGGCCCAGTAGCTAGCACTCACGGGCGCAACCCCTCCAACTCGGGCGCTACCCTATTCTGGCCAGATTGTCCTGTTTTGCGCCAGAAAATAGAATTGGATTTCCAGGTCGGTTTCGTCTCGGGTCTCGGCTCGGGTTGAATTGGTTTGACTCGGAAAATCGCTCGGGATTCCCTAAAAACCTTCAATTAAGCCCAAACTTCTTCTAACTCCTTATTTTCCTACAAAACACCAATTCATCACATCTAATATATACAAAGGGCTAAAATACGCACAAACACCCCATAAAAGAGATAAAATTTGACTCGGGACGAGACAGAACAACACTCCAACACAAGGGCTTGCTCGCCCCGAGCAAACTAAAAACAAAGAAAAGGACTAGAAAAAAAACTAAAAACCCTAACTCACTTTCACAGGAATCGCGGATGCATTTAGCACATTCATCAAGCCCTTTAAACCCCCCGGTAGCCCGCGTGGACGAGGTCGGTCTCGTGAGGGTTTCTAGAAGCTTTACCCACAAAAGCCATAGAGAAAGGAGAGAGGGAAAGTGAAAAACAAAACAAGTTTGAAAAGAAAGAAAAAGAAAAACGACTTTGTTTCAAGGAAGAATGCAATCTCAATTAAGAAAACCTTATTAATCCTCCAAAAGGAACCGTTATGAGCATCTCACAAACACCTAACTTAGGCAACTATCAATCTTTTAGGTTTTCAATCCCCTACACCTCATGTAAAGCTACTTCCCTTGTGCTCATGTGCAAGTGGGTTCTAACTGATTTCGTTTGACCCCTAAGACTCACACCCGAGCTTAAAAACAAAATGAACAAGAAACGCAAAGAGACGCCCTCCCCCACATTTGGTCGCCCTTGGCTTGGTAAGGGCCGCAGGTGATGCGAGGAAAGGCTCCTCACTTTATTAACACGCAACTTTCTTTCTGGGTTGGGTAATCCCAACAATTTTTTAAAGCTTAAAGGTCGAGGTTAGTTTTGCGGGAATTGCAACGGCCCAAAATTGGGGTATACCCTCCCAACACAGTCTTTTCCATACACCCCTCCGTCGCGAACGATATAGGAGGAGCTTAAGGGGTATTAGCACCGTACCGCTAATACCGGCCCCGTGTAGGTCGCTAACTTTATGTTGGTTAATGTCGTTCAACTGACACGCCCCAATTAATTCATTTATTTGAGAATTGAATTCTCTTTTTCTTTGTTTTTGCTTGCTTTTTTCTTTCTTTCTTTTTTTTTTCTTTTGCAAAGAACAAGCTCGGACACCCCTTAGGATCTCCCAGTTTCAACTAAAACGTGAAAAGAATCAGGGACCTCGCTATACACTCAATGAAGGGAATCTAATTAAAGTGAGCCATGACAATCACCCAAGATAGGGTCGAATATGCTCAAACCGGTTTCTTTTAAAGAAGATTAAGAAAGTCTTCCCAATTTTTGACAACAAAATCCAAGAAACGAAACAAAAAACGAAAACAAAACAAAAGCGAAAACTTTAAGGTTTTTCACTCCCTTTTTCCTCCTTTTTCACACAAACATTTTTCAAACTTTTAGACACAAACGAAAACAAAAGACTCAAAAACTAGGTGGTCTACCCATGAAAAATGGAAAATAGCACCCCCACTCCAACACAAGACATCACAATGTCTCCATCGTGAGAAGGGTGTCACAAACAAGGTAGAAAACCAAGAAGAACATATATACAAAACACTTATCACATAAAAAGTGGTGGCGACCCGAGCCCACACGGCTCCAACAACAAGGTATCCCAACATTCACAATCAAGGGGTTCGCCACCCAAAAAGGAAAATCAAGCATGCATCATGGATCCATGATATATTCACATAAAGAGAGGGTGGAAAGAGGTTACCTCAAAATCTTCAATTAACTCAATCTGTGATCCAACGAACATCACACAATAGATTAGAAATAAACAAGAAAATTAAAGCATACTATGTGTGATGGTTCACATGCAAAATCAAAAGGAAAAACCAACTATATAAGACACTAGGGACTAAAGAACTAAGAAAACGAACTAAAATATTTACCAAACGACTCTCACTTTTTTTCTTTTCTTAAACTCAAAAACCGGAATGCATACTACCCTCCCACTCCAACACAAAGAGGTTGCCGTGTCCTCAAATGGAAATAGAAGTAAGTAAGCAAGCACCCCAAAATAAAAGAAAAAGACACAAACCAAAAAGAAAATAAGAGAAGAAAGAAAACCGACTCACTAATTATACACAAAAGGTGAGGAAGGATATTACCTCGAAGGCATCTTATCAAGAAATTCACTCCTTCTCACCTCAAGATATCGGGCACCATGTCAGAACCATTCAACGCCCGGAGTAACAAATCATGCATTCTCTCATGCATCTCAGAGTGGTGTAAGTAAGAGCACACTCACAATAGCACATCAACAAACATTAGTGCTCTTAACAGTTTATCAAATGCCTTAGAAAAGTCATAGAAAGGACAGACTACAGGAATGTACAAGACTTTCCTAGGCATGGTGAAGTGAGACATGACAAATGGGTCATCTGATTGACTCGTAAAAGGAGATTGGGTATACAAATCAACGGAAGGAGGCAATACAACACAATCCTGAACATGCTCATGCGAAAACTTGGATGCAAACAATGATTCAAACTCAATTTCCATGCAATTTTCATTAAACACCAATTCCAAATCACAACTTTCATCCAAATAATCATCATAATCATCAATGGGTGATAAGGAAAAAGCAGGGTTAGACCACATCATAACACTCCTAAAATCACAAACAGGCACATCTTCATCTTCATCAATATTAGACTCACAAGAAGAACTATCAACATCAAAAGACAAAGGTGCATCATCCAAAGCAACATCACAAGTGAAAGTGGAAGGTTCAGGGTCATAACTCATCGTGAATGACTCATAAAGCATATCATCATTACAAGCATCATCGTCACAAACCAAGTTCAAACAATCATGATCATTCCCCAAAGAATTATGCTCATCATCACAAGAATGCACATCAATTGACTCACATACAAAGGTAGCTAATGCCTCACTAATGCAATGATTCTCAATGAAAGTGAACAAATCGGTATCAAGCACACATTCAATCACAACAGATTCAATTTCACTCTCAACAAGATCATGCTCAATTTCATCACAAGCATCAGGCATTCAATAGACTCAACTTTTTCTTCACATAAAAGCATGGACAATAGTGTGGATAATGGTTCATCATCTAGCATGTTTTCAACAAATTCTACATCATCACACACAGAATCATCATGTTCCTCATGCTCACTAGGTGGGGCTAGAGCTAAGGAGTCATTAAGTAGTCCAAGGCATGGTTGGTCATAGTATATCATCCTCATCATACACAGAAGAATTAACTTGCATTTCAGGACTCAAAGATGACGAATGATCTACTTCAACATTCAAATCAACCATTTGTGAAGGAGTTTCTACCCTATGATTACTCACATGGAAACATTCATGCATATATTCATTCATATTCGCACATAATTTTTCAGCTTCCGCATTAAAGGTAGCTATTGTAGCTTTCAAACAAGAATCAGCACTATGGCACGGCGAATCACAGAGGAAGCACACGAAATGAGACTCATCATCGGCACATTGGGAAAGATCATAACAGTTTTCCACATAATCCCCACCATAAGATTGATCATCAACATACACGGGGTATTCACATGATTGTTCAATTTCGGTCCCGGAGGGTGGTGCATAAGGAGTTGGAAGCTAGGACTAACACTTTGTTGCTCAAATTCATAGGAATCCCTAGACAACCATTCAAGTAGCTCCCATGCTTTTTCTTCAGCTAAACTAGAAAACCCGTAATAATCTAAGAGGTTTCGGGTTTCATAATTCATACCCTCATTCACAATTCCCAAAAGATCTAAAATATCATAAAAGACACCATATAATTCACATTGAGCACGGTAATCATGTAATCTAGCAAAATACCTCCAAAATATTTCATGCTCAAATTGGGGAAATTGGGGATTATCAATAACTTTTTTTTAAAATTTTTTTTTCTATTTTTTTCTTTTCTTTCGGTATTCACTTTATTTTTTGTGCTACATTTTTCTAGCATTATCAAGAAAGCAATAAACTATATACACACAAACCAATATCCTAATCTACCAAATAACGCCATCCCCGACAACGGCGCCATTGTTCGGTTGTGTATTTTGTGGTTTTCAGGTAAGGGTTGTCGATCCACGAGGATGGGTGTTTAGGCTTGATTTGGGGAATCGGTTTGTGTTTGGGGTTTTCTCAATGCGGAAAGCAATAAATTATGTAAATAAAAGCAAATAAACTAACCCAGACATGAATAATCAAGAAAGCAATAGAAGTATCAAATCAAATAAGCATGAAATTAAGAAAGCAATTAAAAACATGAATGAAGAACTAGAATGAGCAATGAAATTAGAGAGAACAAATTAAGAGAGAATGCATGGGAGGGGTAGAGAGAGAAATGAAGAGTGCACAATATTTGTGGGGAATCTACCAGAAACAATTGACAAGTATGGTCTAAAAGGAGTTTTTGGAAGTATTGGGAAGGTGAGGGAAGTAACAATTCCATGGAGACGGAGTGCGCAAGGAAGATATGGGTTTATTCAATTTTGGAGCAGGGAAGCGGTTGCAGAAAGTGCGAGAAGGATGGATGGGAGGTTGGTACGAGGGAGAAGAATACAAGTCCAGCAAGCAAAAGGAAGGGTTCACAAAAGATGGTGGAAGCAAGATGCATAAAGGCAAGTTTGGGCTAAGAAAGTAAGGCCTAAACAAGTATGGGTGAAGAAGCAGGAGATAGGCAGAGGTGTTAACAATGAAGAGAAAGGATCACAAGAGAAGCAGATAGCAAGGATAGAAGGTGAATTAAATGATGGGATACATGAATGGCTACAAAGAAGCGTGATTTGTATAAGCCCCCAACCAAGAGACCTTTCATCAATGGCTTCCGCCATAACTCAAAATTATGGACCGGTATCTAAGGTGACAGCACTAAGCAGTACCAAGTTTATCGTTACTCTTCCAACTGAAGAAGACGTAGAGGAAGCTCTGAAGAACCCAATGGAACTGGATGTGTGGTTCTCGGAAATTCGAAGGTGGTCTCGGTATGAAACTTGTGACGGTAGAAGGGTGTGGCTTGATATACACGGTATTCCACCCCATGGTTGGACGTGGGGAAATTTCCAGAAATGTACTCTTACATGGGGTACATTGATAAGTCTGGGGCAAGGAACGGCAAGAGCTGAGCACTTTGAACATATGAGGGTCCAAATTCTGACTAAAGTCTTCGTCAGAATTGAGGGGCAGGCGTTGCTCACGTTGGGTGATTGTTCTTATCGAGTATTTATAAAAGAGTCTAATACATACGTACACCCTCCAGTTACACGTGCATGGGATATCAATGATTCTGATGAAGATGAAGAAAGGGATGAAGCAAGAAACCAATCAAACAGTTTTGATGATTCGTTGAAAGGATCATCCAACAGTACAGGAGAAGAACAAGTGGGACATAAAAGATTTTCAGTAAAGGAAAGTGATGGGGCAAATTCGCAAGAAAAAGAAGACGAAGGGTCGAAGCGGGGATCAAAGACACCAATTCAAAATAAAACCGAGTACCGAAGCAACCGGCAACAATCAATGCAACAGTCGATGAGTGTGTATAGTGAAGAGGTTAGAGCGGTAGCCGAGGAGGTGCAGGTTTTGAAGGAAAAACTTATGCTTGCACTAGGTGTTAATGATTGGGAGAAGGTGCAGCAAAATCAAGAAAAAGGGGAAACGGTTGTATGCTTGGGAACCCAAAACAATAATAGCAATGGGAGCAAGAATAAAAACACAAGTGATAATGCGGTCAATTTTGCACCAATGAATCCAGTCTTAATATCAATTCCCATTGAACCAAGTGAGAATTACGTAAAAGCAACAAAAGAAAATTTCCAAGAGGTGGAACAATCCCCGAATCAGAGTTGTGACTCCGCCGACATACAGAGAAAATTGGAGGGGAAATCTCATGTGATAGGGGAGAAAATTGGTGTGAGATTTTTGGAAGAAAGCCACTTAACTAGCAAAAAATTAGGTGAGTATAGAGGAAGGAGTAGAGAAAGGAGGACAAAAGGAAAGAAGAGACGTCAAGTCAAAGAAAGGAGAAGGAGGTTAGAAGATGAGGATTGGAGCTTGGAATGTTAGGGGTATCGGAAGTGCTGAGAAAAAGGGATACATCAAGCAATTGATAAGGAAAGAATACCTGAGCGTGTTGGGGCTCGTGGAAACGAAACACGGTCACTTTAATCATTGGAGTGTGAGGAGGTGTTGGGGTTTTGAGGATGTAGGCTGGGTGGATATTCAAGCGCAAGAGAGACCAGGAGGAATTATTGTTATGTGGAGTAAGGAGGACTTCAAGTGTGAGAAGATTTGGAAAGAGCAGAGATGGATTTGTGTGGAAGGGAGACTATTGGAGGACAAGTTAGATTGTGCAATTTGTGTAGTCTATGCACCGAATGAACACAATCAGAGGCTGGAGGTATGGAATCAGTTGCGACAGCTGAAGACAGTGATTCAACATCCCCTTATAATACTAGGAGATTTTAATGAGGTCCTACTACCAAATGAGAGAAGAGGGTGCACAGAACTCACAAGAGGAATGCAAGAATTGGCAGAGCTTTTTCAAGATTTAGAAGTACAGGACATGGCAGTAGGCCAGGAATATACCTACATGAGAAGAAACGCAGCGAGCCGAATTGACATGATTGCGATTGATTGTACACTCCTAACATAGTTTCAAGGCTTGAAGGCTTATTGCAAGGAAAGGGGGTTGTCAGATCACTTTCCTATTCTACTGAGATCGTCAGAAATTGGATGGGGCCCATCCCCATTTAGATTCTATAACACAATGCTTGAGATTCCAAATTTTGTGGAGCTGTTCTCGGGGGAATGGTTACAATTATCGCATCTTCCATTGCATAAAAAGTTGAAGGCAATAAAAGATCATTTGAAAAGGTGGAACAAGGAGGTGTATGGTGACATCAACTCTAAAGTGGAGAATTTGGAGAAGGAATTGAAGAGGTTAGATGAAATAGGCTTGGGGAACGGATTGAGCAAATGTGACGCAGCGAGACGAGAAGCGGTGAGGTCACAACTAACACTATGGCTGAATAGAAAAGAGAGACTATGGAGGCAGTTATCCAGATGCCAAATCTTAAAAGAAGGTGATAAAAACACTAAGATTTTTCACACAGTAGCTACCATGAGAAGAAGAAGGAAGCTGATAGAAAAAATTCAGGTTGATGGGGTGTGTCACTCGGACACACATGACATAAGGAGAGCAATTAGGAATGCCTTCAAGCAACACTTTAAGCAGAAAAGGAAGATTAAAAATGTGGATATTACAGAACTCGGATTGCGGAGGCTGGAAGATGGTGACAGAATAAGACTTGAAGCGGATGTAACCAAGGAAGAGATTTACCAAGCAGTGAAAGAATGCGGACCTGACAAGGCACCTGGTTATGACGGGTTCAACATGAAATTTGTGCAGAAACTTTGGCCAATAATTGGGGAAGAGTTCACAAACTTTATCATGAACTTTTTCCATGAAAACAAGTTCCCGGAAGTAATTAACACAACCTGGGTTACATTGCTCCCGAAGAAAAAGGATCCTATTGAAATTAAGGATTTCAGGCCGATTAGCATGGTCGGCAGCTTATACAAGATTATTTCGAAGGTCTTGAGTAATAGATTAAAGAAGGTCTTGTCGTGCCTTGTTGGAGAAGCGCAGACCGCTTTTATCAAGGGGAGACAAATTCTAGATGGCGCCCTAATCGCATCAGAGATAGTCAGTTGGCTAACCAGGAAGAATTAAAAAGGGGTACTCATCAAACTGGATTTCGAGAAGGCCTATGATTCTATTGAATGGGATGCAGTAGAAATGATCATGAAGCAAATGGGATTTGGAGAAAAATGGATAAAATGGATAATGTGTTGCCTGAGAAGTGCGTCCATTTCGGTTATTGTCAATGGAAGCCCGACAAAGCCTTTCAAGATGGAGAGGGGGCTGAGACAAGGAGACCCACTCTCCCCTTTTCTGTTCGTGCTAGTAGGAGAGGTTTTGAACACCATGATGATAAGGGCAGTAGAGAAGAAAATGATTCAAGGGTTGCTGATTGGGAAGAAAAAAATCAATGTTTCTCATCTTCAATTTGCGGATGATACGTTGATTTTTGCCCAGGCAGATGAAGATCAACTCATGAACACTAAAGCGATTCTACAATTGTTTGAAAGAATCACAGGCCTCAAGATCAATTATTCCAAATCTAACATGATTGTTTTTGGCAGGGAACAAGAATGGGGACAAAAAATGGCTCGAATTTGGAAGTGCAATTTGACTAAGTCGATCACCTATTTGGGCTTCCCAATAGGAGAAAATATGAGGAGAAAGAAAGCTTGGAAACCGGTGATACAGAAAATACAAGCTAAACTGAAAAGCTGGAAGGCGTCATGTTTGTCAAATGCGGGGCGCCTGGTACTGATCAAGGCGGTTCTGAACAGTCTACCGAATTATTTCTTGTCGATTTTCAGAATGCCAAAATCGGTAGCACGTGAAATAATCAGCATACAAAGGAGGTTTTTCTGGGGTGGGAAGGAAGGAGCCAAGGTCAATGCGGTTGTAAGATGGGAAATAATACAGATGCCAAAGTCAAAAGGAGGATTAGGAGTTGGAGATGTGTTGATAAAAAATGCAGGTTTGCTGTTTAAGTGGTGGTGGAGATACTTCGGAGGAGGAGCTCATGGAGGAAAGTGGTGAATTAGATTCACGAGAATTATGAATCAAAATTGCCTAATCCGTTCAGATTACGAGAGCCGGGAATTTGGAGAGAAATCAAGAAGTTGGTGAATGACACAGGCCCAACAAAACAAAGTTTCTGGCAGCAGCTGAAGATCAAATTGGGGGATGGAAGTAAAGTAAGGTTTTGGGATGATCCATGGATTGAATCAAAACCATTAAGAGAAGCGTTCCCAAGGCTGTATAAGGTCTCTTCACAGAAGGGATGTGTGGTGAAGGATATGGGCTGGTTTGAAGGAAATTGTTGGAGGTGGTGCCTCACTTGGATTAGAGGGTTGAATTTACAGGAGCTGGAGGAGGAAATAACTTTGAGAGCAAAGCTCCAACAACACCATCCAAGGCCTGATGAAGGAGATGAGGTAGAGTGGAACAATGGCGGAGAATATACTGTGAAATCCTTGGCAACAGTAGCTGAAGAGCTGACAATGGGTACTGTTCAAATTGACTCAATTGTGTGCAAAGTTTGGAAGAAAGTAGCACCTCCAAGAGTTGAAATTTTGGTTTGGATGGCTCTAATTGGAAAAATGAATACTAGAGGACAGCTATGTAGGAAAGGGATACTGCCACAAGAACTTAACACATGCCCTTTGTGTAACATGAGAGGAGAGCAGATCTGGAAAAAACTGATGCAAGATTTGGGATGGGAAATTGAGATGGAGGAGGAACTCAAGGAGTGGTTCAAAAAATGGATGGAGGTGAGTTTCAAAAATAAGATGAGGAAGAGGCTTTGGATGACAACTTTTTTTGCAACATTGTGGACAATCTGGAAATGCAGAAACGAACTGGTTTTCAGTAACAAGAAGACTGATAGGAGAACAATGGAGCAAATCATTCAGAGGAGAGTTGCTATGTGGGCGTCATGCTGGAAAGAAGGGTTGCCATACTCTTTGGATACCATTGCAAGAAAATTCAATGAGATCCCCTTTATTTTTAATTGAAATCAACAACCAGAGACAAGCAAGGTATGCAAGCAAAATTGAGAAGAAGCTACATAGAGGATGATGGGGACAGAAAGGCATTCAAAGACTGTGCTAGTGTGGGTGAGTTGTCGGCAGAAGAAATGGGACAGCAAACCCCAATTTTGATGAGCAATTTTGATAAGCAATTTTGGATGGGTATATTGGTCTTGAACTTGGCCCAATATCTTTGGGTTGGATTGTATGGCAATATGTGCTCAGTGGCACTTTTGGAATAGTGAATCTCTTTTGGGCCTTTGCCCACATTTATCGAAAAAAAAATGAACACAAACTTCTAACCTTCAATCTACACTTGGATTTCCCCGAACAAACAAGAAATCGTGAATTGGATTACCAAGGATCCCCAAATTCTCACTAGAAGTAGAAATGGTAACCCTTGACCCTCCTCCTCACTAAAAGTGGATTTGTGGCTATCACTAGAAAGCTTGGAAAACAAGACATCAATGGTAACTTGAGAGAGAGAAAGAAAGAGAGAGAGAGAGAAAGCTTGAAAAATGCTTGAATGAGAACTTGCTTGAAAGAGATTGAGTACAACTTGCAATAAAACTTGAAAAACAATGAAGAACAACTGAAATCTTGAAGAACAATTGAGAAAACTTGAAGAACAACTTGAAGAAAGCAATTACAGAAAACAATTAAATCTAATCTAATCCTACTCCTAAAACTACCTAGGCTACTTCAAAAAAGTGCTGAATACAAGTGGGTATTTATAGAAAAGGGAAAAACGAAACCCAAAACCTAAATTAAGTTCCGCAGCAGGCGCGCAACATTTCCGTAGCTTTGACAATGACTCGGGTGAGTCGACAATCGGCGCGGGCGAGTCGGCCTACTGGCTGCAGCTTCGTTCGTCAGCATTCCTCAGCTGTCGCGGGTGCCACCGTGAAGGTCGCGGGCGCGATAGGGAAGCCACTCGGGCGAGTTAGCTGCATCACTGGGGCGAGTTGATCTTCTGTCCGCAACACCCTCCGTCCCTCAGCAACAGGTCGCGGGCGCGATTAGCTTGGTAACGGGCGCGACCCCTGTGCTGGTGTGTTGTTTTGGCGCGGCAGCTAGCACTCACGGGCGCGACCCCTCCAACTCAGGCGCTACCCTATTCTGGCCAGATTGTCCTGTTTTGCGCCAGAAAATAGAATTGGATTTCTGGGTCGGTTTCGTCTCGGGTCTCGGCTCGGATTGAATTGGTTTGACTCGGAAAATCGCTCGGGATTCCCTAAAAACCTTCAATTAAGCCCAAACTTCTTCTAACTCCTTATTTTCCTACAAAACACCAATTCATCACATCTAATATATACAAAGGGCTAAAATACGCACAAACATCCCATAAAAGAGATAAAATTCGGCTCGGGACGAGACCGAACATTCCCCCACCCCTGTTTCTCCGTTTAGGAAAATTACCTACCACGTATTCCTCATCTTTGTCCTCAATTTCTTTTAAAATTCATAAATACCCTTCCAACATTAAATTTATATGTATAATTTCGGGCATTTTGTTATGTTTTTTAATCAAAAACTCTAAGCATATATAGATAATTTATTCTCTCTAACCATAATTCCTCATTCTCACTGAATAATTGTCTTAGTTTTAGTTTTAACCTCATCCCCGCTGGGGCTCTGCTGGGTTTAGGTACCCGCTGGGCATGGGGATGGGATGGTGGAAAAAATTTCCCCGCTAGGGGTAATGTGGCGGGGATGGAGGTGTGGTGCCCGTGTGGGGATGGGGAAGAGGAATATACCCCTCGCAGTTGCCTTGCCCCGTTGCCATCCCTATTTGGGCGTTTTTGTGTGGCTGGAGTGAGTTTTTCCGGTGATATTTTGGTTGCAAAAATAGAGTGTGATTGGTGATATTTAGGTTGCAAAAACATAGTCTGATCTGGTGATATTTGGGTTGCACCCGCCCCGTCCCACCAGTAGAAGAAGAAGAAGAAGAAGAAGAAGAAGAAGAAGAAGAAGAAGAAGAAGAAGAAGAAGAAGAAGAAGAAGAAGTTTGTTTATGGTTCTGATGAGTTGAGTTATATTGATATTTGGGGTAGGAGAGAGAGTGTAGAGAAGAAGTGTGAAAAAAGTGATCCCCTTTCAGTCAATTTTTAGAAATATATGACACCTCCCAACAATTGTTTGATAAAATATACGAGTATTTTTGTCTTTTTATATATACATTGCTGGAATTAAGTCAAAACGGTCAAAAAATCACTGAGCAACCAGTTCTTTGAAGTAGTGGTCCCCTTCGAGTACATTAAAAAAGGTTGTCCACTTCTAGTAAGTTGTTATAAATGAATGACACCTCCCAACAATATTTTGTATTTTTATGGCTACTAATTAATCTTAAAACTACATAGTAGTAAGGGGATTAGTTCATACAATAGAGCATTCGCTTAGCATGTGAGATGTATGGGATTGTGTGAAATATTATCAGAGGAAAAATAGAGCATAATGGAATTGTATTTATCAAAATGAAAGACTAACTATTACAAACAAAACCTAAGGCCTATATATACAGAAGGGACGACAACAGCTAACAAAAAAAGAAAAAAAAAGAAGAATATAAAGATCAAGAAACTTGATAACTAACACTATTCAACACTATTCTTCACACCCTCCCCCCTTCAAGGTGGATTAGGAGGAATTTCTACTAATCCTAACCTTGATGAAAACTTATTGTGCTGAAATTCTCCTAGAAAGCTTTTGTAAAGATATCAGCAACTTGTTCTGTGGTGGAAATGTGAGCAGTTTGGAGGAGTTCCTCTTGGATTTTATCTCTGATATAGTGATAGTCAATTCTTATATGTTTAGTACGTTCATGAAATACTGGGTTTGCTGCTATGTATTGGGCAGCTTTGTTATCACAGAAGAGAGTAATTGGAATAGATGCATTGATGTGAAAATCCTGCAGAATTTGATGAACCCACTCAATCTCTGAAGTAGCTGCAGACATGGCTCTATACTCCGCTTCAGCTAACGATTTTGAGACTGTCTTCTGCTTTTTAGTCTTCCAGGAAATCAAAGAAGACCTGAGGAAGATATAATACCCTGTTAAAGACCGAGCTGTATATTGGCAGCTACCCCAATCTGCATCGTTATAGGCTGTTACTTGTAGATTATTTGCAGCAGGATAGAATAAAGCTTTGTTGATCGTTCCTTTGAGATACCTGAGGACATAAGTTACAACATTAAGGTGTAAATCAGTAGGAGATTGAACGAATTGAGATAAATGTTGAACAACATAAGAAATGTCAGGTCTAGTAATAGTTAGGTAAAGAAGTCTCCCAACGGTTCTTCTATAAGGGAAAGGATCCTCCATCATTTTTCCAGAATCAATGGACAGTTTAAGACCTTTTGGTAAGGAAAATTTAGCAGCTTTGGCAGCTGTTAATCCTGCATCAGTTAACATGTCAGTAATGAGTTTTCTTTGATTCAAAAGAGTACCATTTCTAGACTTTGCAATCTCAATTCCTAGAAAATATCTTGCATATCCTAGATTCTTTGTAAGGAAGCTTTTAAATCATATATGCCAAGGGAATCATCTCTAGTTATTAATAAATCATCAACATACACAAGGACATAGATGTTACCATTTGTAGTTGACTTAGAGAACAAAGAATAATCATTTTTGGATTGAATGAAACCTTTATTAGAGAGGAACTTGGTTAATTCTAGGTTCCATTGCCTAGATGCTTACTTTAAACCATATAAAGATCTTACCAATTTGCAAACTTGACCTGGGAAGCTTTCTCATATCCTTGAGGTGGCAACATACAAAACTTCTTCATCGATAAATCCATGCAAAAAGACATTATTAATGTCTAAATGATGAAGGTTCCAATTTTTAGCAATTGTAAGAGCAATGAATATTCTGACAGTACCAAGTTTGGCAACAGGGGAGAAGATATGCTTATAATCTTTATCCTTTTCTTGTTGAAAACCTCGAATCACCAATCTTGCCTTATACCTTTCCACTGTTCCATCAGGTCTGAACTTAATTTTATATAACCATCTGGAGGTTAGAGCCTTCTTTCCAGGAGGCAAATTGGTCAATTCCCAAGTGCCATTTGATTCCAAGGCTTCTAGTTCCTTGTCCATAGCTTCAGTCCATTCAGTGTATTTTTGAGCTTGAGAGAAAGAGCTTGGCTCTAGTATTTGCAAGGTTGTCATCAAAGAAGCAACATAATCTTGTGACAAATGTTCAAAGTCAGAAGGCTCAAATAAGGGATATAAAGCATGGCTACTAAAACTGTGAGACTGAGATGAGGATTTTTGATTTTTCTCTTGAGTGATGTAGTCTTGCAGCCAAGCTGGAGGGTGCTTAATTCGTGCAGATCTTTTGGTTAGAATAGGTTCTTCACTTTGGTCTTCATCAGATGCATCTTCAAGAGCTGGAATGCTGGGAGAAATCATCTGATCTTCAGGATTTGAAGGAATCACATCATTCTGACTTGCAACAGGATCAAAAAAATTGTGCTGGTTTTCAACAATCACCTGTATATTATCACTCAGACTACTAATCTCTCTGACCTGCACATCATCACTGTTTGTGCACTCCACAAGATTGTATAAGGAGAAATCATTAATAGGATCTGAGTTATCCTTGTAATCCTCTTTGAAGGGAAACCTATTTTCACGGAATATCACATCACGACTGTGAAAAATTTTACGATTAATCATATCATACAACTTGTAGCCTTTTAAACCACAGGTATAACCAAGCAAGACACATTTAGTTGCTCTTGGATCCTTGATATTAACATTAACAGAAAAACATAAGCAACCAATAGTTTTGAGGTTAGATAAGTCAGGGGCTTGGCCAAACAAAATTTCAAAAGGAGATTTCTAGTTAAGAATGGCCATGGGTAATTTGTTAACAATATAGGTCGCAGCAAGCACACATTCTCCCCAAAAATTCTTGGGTAATCTACCATGAAACCTTAAAGCACGAGCAGTGTCCAGCAAATGTCTATGCTTTCTTTCGACAATCTCGTTTTGTTGTGGAGTATAAGTCATGGTTTTTTGATGAATAATACCATGCTGAGGAAAAAGATTAGCACATGACCTGTTAATGAGCTCCGTTCCATTATCGGTTCTAACAAAAGCTACTTTGGAGTTAAATTGAGTATTGATTATATTGAAGAACTGGGAAATAACAGCAGGCACAACAGATTTATTGCTAATGAGTTGTGTCCAAGTGCTTCTTGAATGATCATCAACTATAGTAACAAAATAGTTTGAACCATCAATATTTGAAACTTATAAGGCCCCCAAAGGTCTATATACAACAATTGAAAATTTCTTGAGGTTCTTGTAATACTTCTATCAAATGGAAACCTATGGGACTTAGCAAAAATACAAGTTTCACAGAACAAATCATTAACCTCTTTACAGTCAGTGATGTGTCTTAGCTTGGACAATGAAGTATGACCCAATCTGTTGTGTAGCAGCTGTAAGGACCTGCTTTTGCCTACTATAGAAGAGGAAGTCAATCCACACGCTTGATTAGTCTTAGGGAGATTAAGATGCATCAATCCATTAACAGGATCTATAGTGGTTAGAACATCTTTAGTTGTAAGGTCCTGAAAGTAGCAAATGTCAGGAAATAGATGAAAAGATAATGATTGATCTTTAACAAGTTTCAGAACTAAAAGAAGATTGAACTTGAATTCTGGAACATATAAGACGCCTTCAAGTTTAATTTTATTAGTAAAAAGAACATTTCCAGTTACTATGACCTGTTTTAGAGTTCCATCGGGTAAAATAACCTGAACTGGATTATGCAAAATGTTAATATCACTAAATAAAGATCGATCAAAACACATATGATCACCCAGTATCTATAACCCATGTTTTCCTTCTGATTTTTTTTGTTATTGTAGTAAGAAGCAAAATATTGCGTGTGTTACCTGAGAAGCTGTTTGAGCCAGCAAATTGTGCAACAGCTTGGTCTGCAGCAGTTGTCTTGCTTCTGTTAAATTTGGCCAATTCTTAGGCTAGTGCGCGAATAAGCCCAACATCAAATCGCAACTGACTTGGTAAAATCTGCTGCTGTGGTTGAACAGAAGCTTCATCAGGACTATCAAGAGGGGTTTCACTCTCGTTCTTGCTTGCATTGGCTGTCATCTTGATCTGTTTCGACTTAGCATCCTTTGGTCCTTGATACCAATCTGGATATCCATATATCTGAAAGCATTGATCAATCATATGACCAGTCTTTTGGCAATGATCACAAAATCTTTTGGATTTAGCAGTCTTCTGATCCTTCTTTCCTTTGGGATTCTTGGCATGAAAAGCAGCTTGTGAGAGCTCACCACTCATTGAATTGCTAGCAAACTCCTTACTCTGATTAATGTTATTGGTAATTTGCCTCTGTTTCTCAACTTGTTGGACCATATTCTAAACTTTATTTAATGAAGGCAGAGGATCAAGAAGCAAGATTTGCCCTCTAATGTTATCGTATTCATCATTCAAGTGCATCAGAAATTGAAGCAATTTTCTTCTTTGATCAATTTCAACAACTTGTTTAATGGAAGGGCAAGTAATTAACAACGCATGTGCTGGTTGGCATTTCAGACACATCCGCCAATTCAACCCAATTTTTCTTCAACTTTGTGAAGTATACAGCTACAGAGTCATTATTCTGGTAAAGATCAGTTAATTCCTTTTCAAGATGATAGACTAAGGGGCCATTCGACTGTCCAAATCTCTTGGTTAAGTCACTCCACAAGTTTTGTGCAGAATTAACATAAATGAAAGCATCAGAAAGATCAGGTAACATGGCATTAAGAATCCAACTTACAACCATACTTTCGACCTTGATCCACTGATCATAATTGGAGAATCTGAGGCATGTTTTTGACATTTTCCATCGATGAAGCCCATCTTTACCTTAGTCTTGAGAGCTATCTTGATCGCTCTACTCCATTTCTGGGAATTAGACCCATTGAGCTTTACATTTGTCAAGGACATGCCTGGGTGATCCGATGGATGCAGATACAGGGGATCGTTGTTATATTGATCCGTAATCACAGTAGATGATTCTGCACCAGTAGCTCCAGCTCCGGTGGAAGATTCTTTAATCCGAGCCTCAGAAATGCTTGCGGAAGGGATATCAGAAGGGAAAGAAGGTAGGAGAAGAACAAGCCCAAAATTTATAGATCGAACGCTCTGATACCATGTGAAATACTATCAGAGGAAAAATATAGCGTAATGGAATTGTATTTATCAAAATGAAAGACTGACTATTACAAACATAACCTAAGGCCTATATATACAGAAGGGACGATAGTAGCTAACAAAAAAAGAAAAAAAGAACATAAAGATCAAGAAACTTGATAACTAACACTATTCAACACTATTCTTCACAGATTGACACCCTGCATCTCCAATTGTTTTCCTTTGGTGGGTGTGTGGTAAAGATTTTCGGCTAACTATATAGTCATCTTAAATAACATTAAAATCAATAATCATACATATATCATTTCATTTATTATATAATAAAAGGGAGAGTTTCTCCCCCTCTTCTTTTTTGTTCGTATGCAGCTTGCATATCTGTCTGGTTTCTAGCTTGTGTTCACACACATATTTACTATTTTGCCCTTGAATGTAATATAGTAACAAATAGCTTGCTTTATAGCTTATATTCACACTTGAATTTACTATTTTGCTGTCGAATACAATAACTAACGATCCTAACATCAATTGAAAATTATGTTATTACACCTATCAACTCGGTGGGATGGGTTGAATCCAAATTGTGAGTATGGCTAGTAAAGGCCAATACAGGTCAAGTATTTGAGGTTTGAGTAATTTTGACATTAAAAATACATTTGGGGTGTATCTATATTCCTGTAAACATTGATAATTTTAATAGTTTGAAAACTTGGACCTTCATATTTTAGAGTGTAAAATAGTTGGAGGGTGGGATTTGTGGGGATAGAGTGGGTCGATAGGATTATTTTTGTGAATGTAAGTCACATCATTTAAATATATGAATTTTTAAACTTATATTAGTTTATAATTATGATAAGGTATTGTGATCGAGTAAGACAAGTCATATCAGTCACAATATTTATTAAATATATGAATTTTTAAATATGTATTATATAAGATTGATAAGGAAGTATGAATAGTGTGAAAAAAAGGTGGGATAAAGTAACTAAGAATATGATATAGAAGATGAATTTATCACACATCACACAAGAACAAAGCCTTAACCCGTCTGTAGGACAAGCCATATAGCTAGTATAAGAAAACATCAGGCCATGAGAAAGGGGTTGTTTGCATTTTGGGCTCAAAAGTATAGGGTAATTAATTTTTTGAACCCTTAGTTTTCAATGTTAATTTTTTGGAACCTAAAGTTTGTAGGCTGAATAAAAAATGACCTTAAAGTTTGTAGGCTGAAAAAAGGCCTGTGCCGCGTTCTTCTTTTTCTTCTTCTTCTTCTTCTTCTTTTTTCTTCTAGTGTTTGAATTTGTCTCCTTATTGGCGCCAAACATCAGGACTAAGGTTATAATTGATATTGAAACTATAATAAACTTCTGTTATTCATGTCGAAACTACTTAGATGCCTAAGTACCCTTGGAAGTCGCCCAAAACGTGCTTTTGGTCCAAGGATCAAATATGGATCAATTTCAAAGGGATTGATAGGTAAGATTACCATTACAAAGTATATTACAGCTTCAACAACAGTTTGACGCCAATCGGAAAAGAAATGCAAACATGACAAGAAAAGGAAAAATGGTACACGAACCTTTTTTTCATCCCACAAACTTAAAGATCATTTTTTATTCAGCCCATAAACTTTAAGGTCCAAAAAATTAACAATGAAAACCAAGGGTCCAAAAAATTAATTATCCTATATTTCGGGGTCCAAAACGCAAAAAACTCGTAAAACTTATTTGAACAAGTTATTGGTTGAGATGCTCAAATTGCGTGCGCTAACTAGTCTACATATGCTTGTTGGATGCTGTTAGGATTCACCTATGAGTAAAAATGTCCCACATCGGAAAATTAAAGGGAAAAGATATGGTATATAAGTCAAATGGACTACTCCCCATAACACCAATTTGTTTTAAAATAGAACCTTACTTAACTTGTATACCGTGGGTCTTGGTCGAAGTGGATTCCCGCCTTGAATCTCCGCAACAAATGCTAATTCTTGAGTACCTATCAAAGTTTGAGTACTTTCTTCTTCAGCTTCGGTTCTCATCCTCTGTCTTATATATGCCTTGGCCTTTAATCAAGACAATTTGATGTTTAATTCGTAGTAATTTTTTTGGATGATGATAGGAGTCTTGCTCCAAGACACTTTTTAAATATCACACCTTTCCCCAAATTAGTCTTTTAATGGTTTTTTACACTAATTTTTTAATAGTAAGTACTAATTATCAATTATAAGAAACTTTAGTTACATTCGCTACATCAATAGATATAAATTATACCTTAATCGAATAAACCTCGTCCGTTAAGTTTATTTTAGGCATTTTTTGAAAATATAAAAAATAATTGATAAAAGTATAATCTTATGTAATTTACATGTAATATTAATAGTTATATTCAAACATATCATTTGATCTCAACTTAATACTCCCTCCATCCCTTTTTAAATGTCAAACTAGCATTGTATATCCCGTGCAATGCACGGGAAATTTTTTAGTATTTATATAATATTGTTATTTTTTTGGAAGAATTTTCTAATAATTATAAATTAATAAAAACAATTATACAACAATCGTATTATAATTATTTTTGTATTTGTTTCGTACAAATTGTCTTCAAAATTAATTTACATAATATAGTAGTATTTCTTCTTTTTTGATGTAACTAATGTATTTCTTACTTTACTCAATTTTATTTACTTTATTTCTTATTCTTGATCTTAGTTACTTTATTTATTGTTATTACTTACATTATTATATACATTTCTTACTTTTACTTATTTACCTTTTATTACCTTACTTACCTCATCTTTCTTTTCATTACTTATTTTAATTACATTTTTCTTCTTTACATCCAAAAAGAACGTCCTTCAGTTATTTCTAATTATTTTTTAGAGAAATATTTTTTTTTGGAAAATTATAATATATTAGTCATTAGTCATGGTAAACTTAACGTAATAATTATAGTAATAGTAGTAATAATATTTATTAAGAATAGTTAGTAATCAAACTATTTGTTTGAAGATTTGTTTGTTTTAGAAAATAAATGGATGAAATTATTCATCCCTATTTAACTAATTAGGTTATACTTTATAAAATTTGATCATTAGTTTATCAAAATTATTTGTTAATTGATTGTATATAAGATTATCATTTTGAAGTTTTGTTCTAAATAATCTATCTAAAAAAAGAAGCTCAGAGAATGAGAGTGTTTATATAATGGTGTATTACCTGAGTATTTGAAGGGTATGATCAACTTGTGACCTTGTGTAGTAGTCTTGGCTGCCACAATAAAATTAAAAATTAATTATGAGTTAGAAATGTATTACACTAACTTTGAAATGAAGATAAAAAAAAAAGTAAATTTTAAAGCAGTAGAATAGTAGAATGACATTATCTTGATAATGTGATTTGTAAATTGTGAATATATATACACAGGAACTGTGGAATATGAAGCAACAATGTAATTATTGTTTTTTTTTTTGGTACGAAGAGGTGGGGCGAACCCTTTTATTCAAAGAAAAAAACTAGCGCCTTATATGAAAAAGAATCCACGAGCTCTCATGCTATCAACATGAAGCTGGTACATAATTTCTCTAGGTGGAACATCAAGAAATTTTATTTCAAAATGCCCTATTTCAAGGGTGAGATTAGCCAGTTTATCAGCAACCTGGTTAGCCTCTCTGTAGCAGAAGACGACACGGACAGTCCAACCATCCATCTTCATCCAACGCTGAATTTCTTAACCAGGGTCTTCACTTTAGCAGTTTGAAGTTTAGTTGTTCCCATAATGAGACTTACCGCTACCAAGGAATCCATTTTCAGTTCAAGTTGAAGGATACCCATTGCTCTAGCCTTTTCAAGCCCTACTTCCGCAGCCATCAGTTCAGCAATAAGAGGACGTTGTTGCCCAAAGCACGCCATGAAGCCCGATATCCAGCTTCCGTCTGCGCCACGAAAGACACCTCCACCAGCCCCCATGCGCGGGATGCCCCGAGACGCACCATCCGTGCAGAGTTGGTACCATCCCAGCCCGGGACTCACCCAATGGAACACTTGCTATCCCGGATCATTAATGGGGAAACCCCAAACTGTACTTCTTTCCTCCTCAGCTAAGTAAGCATCGTAGACCCGAGTCGTCTCTTCATGCAGCATAATACCGACGTCAAAAGGGATGAGATTTCCACGGCCAAAGGTGCGGTAGTTTCGCCATAGCCAAATATGCCAGAGGACCACCGCAAAGGCCACCGGCTGCCGATCCTCTCTATCTTTCGGGTTCAAACCTCCCATTATCCAGCTCTTGAAGGGTTGCCGAGGCATACAAACAGCAAGCCCTTCCGCCTCCACTTCTTTCCACACCGCCGCTGCTCTAGGACAACGCCGGAACAGATGGTCGAGGTCTTCGTTTTCCTCATCACAGGTCCAGCACAGGCTACTCTCAGTAAGGTTGCGAGCGGCGCGATTTTCCTGTGTCATTAACCGGGTGTCCCACATGAGCCATAAGAACACTCGAATTTTTTGAGGAGCTTTTAGCCTCCAGATTCGAATCCACTCCATGGGCAACTCCTCCACCGGTGGACCTTGGATAATGGAGAGGGCTGATTGCATAGTGAAGTCCCCCGAGGCGGAGTTTTCCCAGACAAGGCTGTCGCCGACGCCTTCTTCCGCAAGCTCCATTCCCGTTATTTTGAGGAGGGTTGAGTTTGGCAGTCTAGCCGCGAACTCCGACCACCTCCAGGCTTGCACACGATCCCAGTAATCCGCCACCCTCCGTTCGCTTTCTGTCACAGTGAGCATGGAAGTGACCTTCTCAATGAGAGGGCAGTTGTCCGCCCATTTGTCAAGCCAAAAGAAAGTGGTACGGCCATCTCCAAGAGCCATTGTAGTGTTTGTGTTGAGGAAAGTAGAGGTACTGACTATTCCTTGCCACACATTTGAGGATTTATAGTGAGGTTTCAAAACCCTAGGAGTCAACACATCATGATCCTTGCACTCTTTGCAATATTTACTTGCTAAAATCTTCACCCATATCTCATCCTTATTATTCAAGAATCTCCAACCCAGTTTAGCAAGAAACCCCTTGTTGAGATCACGCATAGCCACTAGACCCAAACCACCACATTTTTTATTTTTGGCAACAAGTTTCCAATTAGCTAGGTGGATCTTTTTTTCCTCATTTAATCCACTCCACAAAAAATGCCTTATTTTTCGATCTATGACATCACAGACCGACCGAGGGAGCTTAGCCGTTTGCATTGTATAAGCCGGTATCGTGTTTAAAGTGGATTGAATAAGAGTGATCCTCCCCGCAAGAGACAAGCACTTAGCCTTACAGCCCGCTAGACATTGATCAATACGGTCCAAAACATCTTGATAAGTGGATCGAGTGACCCGTTTGTGAAGGGCCGGAACACCAAGATATCGTCCAATATCGTCCGTTTCCGCCATCCCAAGCATTCCACAAATAAGAAGCTTAGAATCATGAGGCGTGTTTGGAGAGAAAAAAATATGAGACTTGTGAGGGCTAAAATTTTGCACCGATCCCTGACAAAACCGGTGCAAACAATCCTTCACAACTTGGCCTTGCTCAACAGTGGCTTCCACAAAGAGCACAACATCATCTGCAAAGAGGAGATTGGAAATCTTGGGTCCCATACAGCTTGTAGGGAAGGGTTTCCATCTTCCTTCACCCACCTCAATCTCAACAAGTTGGACTAGCTTCTCCATGCAGGCTACGAAAAGATAGGGTGATAGCGGGTCCCCCTGGCGGATACCCCTAGATGGTTGGAAGCATTCCGTAGCGTGCCCATCCTAGAGGATGCTCATGGAACAAGTGGTAACACAATTCATAATCACTTTGATCATATCCCTCGGCAGACCCATATCAATCAAAGTGTCTCGAAGAAAAGACCAATTGACCCGGTCATAGGCTTTTTCAAGGTCAAGAGTGATGGCCATCCATCCTTCTATATTCTTTTTGTACCTCATCGAGTGTAGGATTTCTTGCATGATGATAATATTATCACCAATTTGCCTTTCTGGTACAAAGCTTGATTGAGTGGGAGAGATGAGTTTGGCCAGGATCGGTTTCAACCTATTAACCACACATTTAGTAACAATTTTATAGAGCACATTACAGAGCCCTATAGGTCTGAGCTGTTTAACACTTTGGGGTTGAGGCACCTTGGGAATAAGGGATATAAACGTGTGGTTTAAACCCTCCGGAAGGTCTTCCCCCCTCAAGATTTGCAGCACCAAGCTAGTAACATAGGGGCCCACAACATTCCAGAATTTTTGAAAGAAAGCCGCATGAAAACCATCTGGTCCAGGAGCCTTATTCGGGTGCATGGCAAACAAAGCTTTTCTAACATCGTCACCCGTGTAGGCCCTGCTGAGCTTGCTAACTTCAGCTTCTGTCAACCCGGGAAAAGCACCTTCAGGAAGCCTGTCACTACCAAACGTCGGGTCCTCCGAGTACAGATTGACAAAGAAATCCCTCACATGATTTTTAACAGACTCTTCTTCCACAATCCATTCACCTCCCTCAGACTGGAGAGCGGTAATTCTATTATGCTGCCTTCTCATGATGGTATTCAAGTGGAAGTATTTTGTATTTCGATCACCGTCCCGAATGGCTTCCACCCTTGATTTTTGATACCAGAAAGTATCAAGTTGATTCAGCACTTCCTGTAGCTCCGCACGAAGCTTCTTATCTAACTTATGCAGATGGTCGTGACCCCCCGAGAAGAGTCTATCTTGGACCCCTTTAAGCCTAGCAAGGAGTCTACGCTTTCTGTGGAACAAGTTTCCAAAAACGTCTCTATTCCATACTGTAAGATCCTGGGCCAACTCCTTAAGCGCCCCCGTGCACGGTCCTTGGTTATCCCACTTTCTCTCTACAAAGCATTTGAAATCCTTGTGAGATAACCAAGCTGCCTGGAATTTAAAAGGTTTCGGCCTTCGCCTTCTTTCTTCTCCTCTTGTGCTCAAAAGAATGGGTGCATGATCAGAGTAGCAGAAGAGCATATGTTTTAGGGACCCTTCTGGAAACATGTCTCGCCACCTAATATTGCACAGGGCCCGATCCAGACGTGCATATTTTCTCGTAGACACTTCACAATGTAATTATTGTTAATAATAGCAATATAACATATATTAACTCATGTTAGTATAAGAAATTTGTGTAATATTGGACGTTAAAATATGTAATTTATTATTTATTATGACAATAATAATCAATTTATTATTTATTATGATAATAATGATAGTTAACGTTTTTTGTGTTATTTGCAGTCAATAATAGTGGCAACTAATGGTCTTTGATACTTATATTCTGAAACTGCTTGTACGTATATGATGCCCAGGGGTTCGTTTTGCATTTTTATGGCAATGTAATTTTGCAACTGTTTAGTATCATTTACTCCCTCCGTCCCAAATTAATTGACGGAATTGAAATTTTCACACATATCAATATATAACTATAATAACTACTAGTACTAAATCTCAATTGTATTTGACTTTTCTCTCTCTAATAAATAATATAAAATAATTGAATTAGATATTGGGAATAGGAAAGTAACAATTATTTTGGAACAAAATAAATTAGCTAAAGTGTACATCATAATATGGGATGGAGGGAGTAATAGATAAGTGGTGAATGAAATTTTCTTTTTTTTTTTTAAATTCAGGATGTCTTGTATGTTGGACATGTGGCAGCAAATTGTTTCATATCATTTTGTTTTAATATAATATTTAGATGGATACACTTATAGTGGTTGTCAATCATGACAACCACCGTAAGTAAAATAAACCTTATCCGTACATGTGTCAAGTTTTATCTTGACCATTAGATTTCTTATTTAATATAAATTGTGAAATATATATTTTAAAATTTTAGTTTATTTTAAAGAAATTTAAAATAAATATATGCTTATTTACTAGGTAAGAATTTAGATTTAAGATATTTAAATTTTAAAAAATTTTGGAAATTTTTTTTAATTAAGAAAATATATTTTATAATGTTGTGCTAAATAAAAATGATGAATAACGAAGATAAAAGTTGACACATATATGGATAAATATTGTTTTAATTGTGGTGGTTGTCATGATTGACAACCACTATAAGTTTTTCCATATTTAGATTAGGTATGAATTAGAAATGTAATATATATTAACTTTGAAGTGGACATCATAATTAGTCATAAGATCAGTTAAGCATTTATTACCTTTGGATTCAAATTTGTGAACCGTGACAAAATTATGGAATTGAGCGATAAATGGGGTTTTTTGCTTTCTGGACCCTAACTTTGGGGGTATTTATTTTCTGGACCCCCATATTTCAAAGTTTATATTTTGGATCCTATACTTTGTCTCCAACAACAATATGGACTCTATACTTTGTCTCCGGCAACAATATGGACCACCATATTTCAAAGCCATTATCGATTTTTTTTTCTTTCGAAAATTTTCCAGCCGCAATTTCTTCTTCCTCTTCTTGCACGATTTCTAACCCCATATGAGTATAAATTTTCCAAAAAAGTTACCAAAATTTAACTTTTACCCTAGTGTTTATTACCCATAAATTTTAGATATCCTTAGCTATCAAAGTCTGGTCAATTTCAAAACAATAGTCAAAAGAAGGAAAAAATGATAATTAGATCATCGCTGGAGTCAAACATAACTTTGGGCCATATTTTTTGGGTCCACAAAGTATAGGGTTCAATATATAAACTTTGAAATATGGGGGTCCAGAAAATAAATAACCCCAAAGTTCGAGGTCCAAAAAGCAAAAAACCCGTGATAAATGAGATATGTATAATTGTGATGACTGATCATATGTTTACCACTCGCTAATATAATCATTATCCAAAAAAATAATATAGTAGTAATCAATAATAATAACTAATGGAATCTAATATGGTGTTTATTATTTTTTTAAAACTGAAGTGATTCTTGTAATTATTGACCTTTTGAATGGAGGGTTTTAATGAGTTATTGATTGTTGTAACTGCCTTCTTTTTTTAATGGCTTTGCAGTTATGAAATAGGCTTAGGAATTTGGACTGTTGTCGTAGTATTGCTAACAATCCATGACCCATTAAAACATGAAATTACAATCAAAATTGTATCTTTACTGTTTTCTTTTTAACGAATATGTCATTATTGCTCAGTTTAAATACAGTTTTCTTCTACGTGGCATTTGTGAGGTTGTACATGTGGCAACATCTCCTTTCATAGATTGTGTTTTAATATTATTAATAGATAACATAACTATATAAAACCAATGTATCTTGAAAATAGAGTTTAAAAAAATTATTTATGGACAAGTATACCCTTCATTAAGAAAAGAAAGGAACAAAGCAGAATTTTAAAAAATAAAATAAAATTTTCATTCATTAATTAAGGGTAATATAGACATTTTAATTATTGGAAATGTAAAATGATAAATAAAAAGAGACAAGATAGTTAGGAAAATTGACATTCATTAACATACGGAAGGAGTATATAATATTTATTAGCAAAATGATAAACATCTTGATGCAAGATGGTTCTTAACCATCTTGCACTACAACAAACATAGTAATTGTAGACACAATTTTAAGGAACAAATAATATTTACCCCCACCAAGTTTTTGGAAAAGAGGATTTTACCCTCTACTTTTGAGAAATCATATATATCCTACTTCACACTTATAGTTAATGGTAGATATCCACAAAATCCGGGCTGATGTATTAAATAGACGAAAATGCCCCTGTATTTTATGATGAAAAGACAAAAATATCCTCCCTCTATCTTCCTCTTTCTCCCTCTCCAACTGCGTTCCTCTAAATTGGTAAATCCTTGTCAGTGTGCAAAAATGTGAATCCAATTTAGGGATAATCAGGCTCGAACTGAAGACCCGCATAGAAATAGGCTACTGACGTTAGTAAAGCTAAAGCAACAGTGGTATTTATATCATTCGTTGGTGCGGCTAATTCCCCGTGAGGTAACTGTATGATTTTCCAAGGTAAAAGAGCCCCTGACCAATTAGAAACAAAAATAAATAGAAACATAATCCCAATAAAAGGAACCCAAGGGCGAACCAGCGGAAAGCAGAACCCACCAGCTTCAACTGGACAAGCTGCTTCCTCTGATTCCTCTTCTACTAAAACTAATGAACTATGATTCTAATTTAGATTCTGTAAAATCAATTTATACCGACCATATCCACTTCTTGTTGTACCTTGTATTAACATTATTCAATGTACGGTGTCAACAGTCAATTTCCTAAAGTCTCTGTATATTATATGATGAAAGGAGGAATACAGTTGGAGAGGGAGAAAGAGGAAGATAGAGGGGAGGATATTTTTGTCTTTTCATCATAAAATATAGGGGCATTTTTGTCTATTTAATACATCAGTACGGATTTTGTAGATATCTATCATTAACTATAAAGGTGAGGTAAGGTGTATATGATTTCTCAAAAGTAGAGGGTAAAATCCTCTTTTCCAAAAACTAGGTGGGGGGTAAATATTATTTGTTCCAATTTTAAGCATTTCTAGACAGCCTTGGTTGACATAAAAATAATTCTTGACACAGCCTTTGTGTGTCATAAAAAGGGGTGTCACAATTTTATAGACATGGTACTCGGAGGTACCCTAACTTTTGGTGAAATGTTTTTCTGGTACCCCAACTTTTGAAAACTAATTTCCAGGTACCCTAAGTTTTAGGATTAATAATAATTAGATGAATTTCCGGCCAATGATTTGAATTCACCGGTGAGTTTTGGGCGACAAATTGATTAAAGGTTTTTATGGACAAAAATGCCCTTTGTTTGTTAGGGTTGAATACACATTTGAGCCTTTCACTGCATTCCCTGACAAACTCACCTGAACAACCAGACATCCAAATGAGAAGCAACTTGATGCCCTCGTCCCCTTTCTGCCCCTCCCCCTCCCCCCCCCCCCCAAAAAAACACATAAATAAGAAGAAATCCCAGAAAAAACACAGATCGAATTCAAACACCCCTTTAAAGCACAACCAAAACCACCATCCAATTCATCATCCAATTCATGGGAATTCATCTCCCATATTACCAAAACCAGCATGGCTCGAGCCCAGCATCTAAAGATGCCAAAGTTATCATCTTCAGCATCCTCTCCTTTTTCTCTTCAACTTCTGTCATAATTCATTCTGCCTCGACCCCCTTTCTCTCTTCTTATGTTTTACTCTCTCCCCTTTTTTTCCTTTTTTGTTCGAAAATTTTTTGAGATTTTGACGAAATTCCGCCGGAGAAAAAACAGGACGATCGGCGAATTGGGTTGCTCGGAGATTGGCCGGAAACCAATGACCGAGTTTGGCACGCCGGCGGTTGATTGGGAGATGGGAGTGCCCTGCGACGACACCGTTTTATTTGAGAAAGGGAGGAGGCCTGGTGAACCCTGGATTATCACCATTAATTGCCCAGATAAAACTGGTCTTGGCTGCGATATTTGCCGAATTATTCTTGATTTTGGCCTCTATAATTAAAAGGGCATTATAGTCCATCAACATAAAAAATTAAGGGTATTTCGATCAGTTTACATAACACATCGGACTTTGGCCGGAAAATCACCTTCTAATTACTAATCCTAAAACTTGGGGTACCTCGAAATTAGTTTCAAAAGTTGGGGTATCAAAAAATAGTTTCTTTTAAAGTTGGGGTACCTCCGAGTAATTTTTTGCAATTTTATGTATGACAGAATGTTGTCAACAAAGCTAGTCTAGCAATTATTGACACCATTCTTCGTCAACAAAGTTGCAAATTTGTTCTGCACAATTTTCCCCATCCAATTTCTGCTATCTAGGAATGTAACGCCCCGGAAATTCAATTATAGAAAGTCAAAGTCAAACTAACGTTAACAGACAAAACTTAGCGGAAGACTTCAAATTTAGTTTGGGCGTCACTGCCGTATCCCCGAAGGAATACAAGGCGAGAAAGGAAAACACAACTGTCTGCTAACGGTAACTACTAACAACTCAAAACAAACTTTAAGAATTCATAACGAAAACAATATAAAAGGTTCAATGACTTCTAGACTCGTCGTCCTCACTTCTAACTCCCGTCCCCAGCTTTTAGATCTTCACCTGAAATCAAAACATTTCAGAAAATGAGGGGGAAATCTCAATAATGTCTACCCCTAACGTTTAAAACAGTTTAAGTTCATTTCAATTCATTTTGGGGAGAGGGATCGAATCAAACTTTTTACAAACCTTTAACCCTTAACTGTTTTCCTCAACCCATCCAATCCATATTTTAATTTGCGGGCGGGATACCAAATCCCTTAAAGTAACATCGCCTACCAAAGGCATCAAGAACATCGCCTACCAAAGGCATAAACATCGCCTACCAAAGGCATCAAGAACATCGCCTACCAAAGGCATAAACATCGCCTACCAAAGGCATCAAGAACATCGCCTACCAAAGGCATCAAAATACTATCCTATATCAGGGAAGGAAGCCCTGATCTCCTGGTCCATAACCCTGCAGGTTGTTACACCTGCACAACAGGTTATCCCCCGAAACCCGCTTAACGTTTCCACTTGAATTATTTAACAGTATTCAAACTCAACTCACGACTCTCAAGTCAACCATCCCAAGTTATCAAAACCATTAACAAAACTTCGAAGTAAAAGACCATCCAATTTCTCAACTCAAATAAACCAAGAATACAAACGAATCAAAAAGATTATCAAAACAGATGGTCGCATTTCCACAAAAGTCCCCTTTCGGGATGCAATTCTCAAAATAGATTATAAAACATCAAAACACATTTAAAGAGCATCCCGGTGGGGATTAGAGCATAGACAATTACCTGATATACTTCACAAAGACAAAGAAGAAGAACACACTTGAGCTCACTAACGTCTCGCACTAACTCGGGCCTAGAATAAAAGTAATTATCTAATCAAAACGCGTTCTAACGAGGTTAGTATTAACTATCAACTACCTAACCCATCCCCTAGGAACACTTAGGTTCCTAACATTTACGAAGTTACACTTAACACCTCCAAGAAAACACATAACGAGATCACACATTAATTTCACTCAACAATTCTTTATAAATAAAAGCAAACAGAGGACAGATTATAACATTCACATAAAACGGGTCGCAACTCGAATTTCCGACATCCTATGGGTCTGGTTCTGGACTTTGCGGAAACCTCAGGATGTCTACTAAAACTTCTATGTTGATGGTTAAGCCCAACTCAGTCCCGAAGGACTTCAAAAACACCCGTCTTTCCCATTGGTCCAGATCTGACAGGTTCCGGTAAAACGGTTATAACTCGGGCTATACAAATCAAACGTTCGATCCGTAAAGTTCCTATGGTTCCTAACATCTAAGGGAACCTCCAGTTCAAAGGGTTTGATCAAAAGGTAACTACACTAGCCATGGAAACCCGATCTTTAGACACTAACAAAACTGTCCCGTTAACGGTTATCAATTAATTAATACTTTCGGTTCTAACTTCCACCATTCGATCCCGGGGTCCTAATTTGGGCTCAAAACAGTAACTAGGGTCTAAGATATAAAGCCCAACTTAACTTAGGTCCAACAATCAACCTTCCCATCATAAGAATCAAATTACAACACATGAAATCAACTTTAATAATTTAATCTAATCCTAAAACATGTATAAAATATCATATACTAACATGGCATTCCTCATGTACATAAATTCTAAACTAACCTTGTACTAATCATGCATGAAATATTAACGCTATCCTAAACATGAATTTCTTAACCAGTAAACAAAAACCTTAAGAACATGTGAATAACCTATAAAGAACATATAAACATTTAAACTTCTAATCAAGAATCCTAAACAAACTAATTTCCTTTAAACAAGATTAACTCAAGAACCAAGAACTAATAAACATAAACTCAACCTAACTTATTTAGGCAAAATTAAACATGAATTAAACAAGAAAGAACCCTAAGAAATAAAAGAACATGATATTTAACTTAATGAACAAGAAACCTAACTAATTTACAAGAATCAAGAAGACTTAGGTTTTCATGTACAAGAATCATAAAGAACTTAGTAACATTAAACTACTAACCAAGAACCTAGGGTTTTAATAACAAGAATCAACCTAATTTATTTAACAAACTTTAACAAGATTAAATCCTAGGAAACAATAAAAGACTTAACGATTAACCAACTAAACATTCAAGAAAATAACCTAAGTAATAAATTTCCAAGTTCGTACATACAATAATATTGTGGTCTAACGATTCATGTAAAGAATATAACGAATATTAAAGAATCACTTTCAACCCTAATAATCAACTATTACAACCTAAATCTAATTACAATTTATAACATAAAATTACACAAAACCATCAAGAATTTACACATAACAATTAATAACTTACAACAAGAAATAATTACAATTTATTTCCTAATTACAACACTAATAATACAATAATTATAAAAACAGAAAATTAATTTTTGAAACTAAAATAAAATAAAAAGAAAACAGAAAAGAAAAGGAAAAAGAAAAGGAAAATAAAGAAAGATAAAATAATCAGTTAGGGTTAGGGCAGATTAGGGCTTTACGTAGGTGTTAGGGCGCGGTTCTGGCGACGGCGACGGCGGGCGGCGGTCGGAGGGAGGTGCATCGGGGTCGCAGGTGGCAGGCGTCGGCCGTGGGCTCGTCGGAGGGGGGTGGTTGACGTCCCTTTTCCGAGCAACAGCAGCGGCAGTCTCGAGGGCTGTTTCTTCGACGATTCCGGACGTCGGCGCGGCGAGTCGCTGGTGGTCGAGCGGCAATGACGGCGACACCTGCAGTCGCGGCCGGCGATGATGGTGGCGGAACAAGCGGAGTTAGCGCAAGGAGAGAAAAGAGAGAAAAAGAGAAAGAAGAGGGAAGGTGCGGTGGTTACCGGCGACGCGTGAGATCCCGCGGTGGTTGCCTGCGGTGGTTTCTGGTTGTGGTGGTGGCGCTGCGGCGGCGGCGGTGGCTGCTGGGCGCGAGAGCGAGACAGAGGCAGGGGAAAGGGAAAGGAAGAGAAAGAGAAAAGGAGAGAGGGAGTGGTTGCGGCGGTTGTTTTCCGGTGCTCCAGGCGGCGCCGCCGTCTGACGGCGGTGGTGGCGCGGCTGGCCGAGGGGAGAGCAGGGAGGGAGAGAGAGAGAGAGAGCTAGGGTTTGAGGGAGGGATTATTAGGGTTTAGGGTTTGAGAGGGAAAAAGGGTTTATATACTAATACCCAATTTAGGCCCAAAACTAATCCTAATCCAACCCATTTAACAAATAAAAACTGATTTTTTTCTAAAAACCTAATAATTCTAATAATAGTAATAATAATATTAATACTAATAATCATATAATCACAAATAATATTCACGTAATTAATCACATAATAATATTAACCAGCGGAAAATTACTATTCTACCCTTGTTAGCCCCTCAACGGTCCTACGAGCTCAAGCGTTAGCATAAATAAACACATTACGAATAACAGTAAATAACGAAGTCAACTTATTTTATTAACGACGTCACGGTCAACATCGTTGGATTTTTCGGGGTTTTACAAGGAATCTGTTTCAGTTGTACCTAATTTAATAATTTCTTCAATTTTAATTTTACACTTATTTTAATTTTATAGAAAAAAGGCATATAATAACTAAATTGAAAAATATTTCTTATTAAATGTCAAAATTTATATATAGATAGATAAAATAAAAACATCAGTTTACATAGCTTCCTGATTCTAATACAGTAAATGAAATTTCTTTCTCCTGCTTGTGCAACGCCTTGAATCCACTTCATTTTCCCATCAACTTATGCTCACTGATTCTATTCTTTAATAAGCAAAATCCTGGTCAAACATCAAAAATTAGTAAGCAACATAAAACAACAAATTTGGACTAAAATTGCATAAAAAGCACTAACAATGTGAGAAGTTATATAAACCTACTAAAGCAAATTGAAAAACCCAGAAAACCCTTTTTCTTAATAAATTACTAGGCCTCAGCCCGTGCGATGCACGAAGTATATTAAAATAGTTATTTTAAAAAATCAAAAATTGAATAGTAATTGTAGATATAATTTAGAAAGAATGAAACATTGATCATACTATCCAAGAAAACGAAACATTACAAATTGGCTTAATCCACGATAAAATTCCTTAAACCCGTGAGATGCACGGATGTATAAAGAAAGTAGGAATATGTATAATAAAGAGACCATTATAATCTATATAAATATAAACACAAATTATAAAATAAAAAAAAAACTATTGTATAAACTTACATATAGGATAGAAAGAAAAAAACTATAAATGATGTTATCTTACTTGCAATGAATATACAAACATATATGTATATGTAGAATTTATGATTAATATGTAGTGTATGATGAAAAGATCAGTATAAAAGAAAAATAAATTATAAATATTTTAATAAATTAGAAAGGAGACTCGTGAATAAAAAAAAAGTCAAACTGACAAAAAAAATGAAAAAGAGTTGGACCAAAAAATATTTAGATGAACAACCAAACTTGAAACTACCTTAATAAAAAAAAGTTAACCAAAAACTATTAACATAAATTTTAAGATAAAATGAAGACCAACAACATTATTTAAATACTATATTACAATCAAACTTTTACTGTACAGGTAAAATCTTGCACTTCGTTGGATAGTGGATTTACAACTTAACATGAATATAAACATAAAGTAAATTGGTCTGATGCATTCTCTTCGGTTTGTGTATATTTGGGATTTTGAAGAGTAAGGATTGTTGAATCCATAGGGATGATGTGTCAGGTTTTTAGGAAATTGGTCTGATAAAGGTTTTCAAATTGTAGGAAGCAGTAAATAATTTAAACTAAACTAATTATGAATTGAAAACAATGGAAACTAAGAAAACAAGACATTGAAAGCAAAACTCTAACTACTAGAACAGGAACAAGAAATTAAACAAGATATCGAAAACATATTTAAGAAAGCAATTAAAAACTATGAAAGTAAAAACTAAACTAATTACTAAATTGAAAACAGAAAACATTACTGAATGCAGATTTCTTTCTATCGATCTTCTCCACTTTGAATCTTGAATCACCGATCTTTCTCCTGAACAAACAAGAAAGGGCGTGATTTGGATTACTAAGACTGCTCGAATCCTCACATGAAGGGAGAATTCGAGGAACCTTAATCCTCCTCTTCACTAAAAAGGTTAAATTTGTGGAACTAATACTAATGAAATTGAGAATAGCAGAACAGAAAGTAAACAAGAAGAAAGAACAAAAACTTGAATTGAATTGAAACTTGAAAGAAAAGTAAATTACAATCGAGAAATTGAGAGAAAAACTAAAGAAAGCTTAAAACTAAAACTAATCTAAAACTAACCTAAACTAAAGAAAAACTAAAAACTAACTACGTAATCTAATTAATTAATGATGCTAAAGGCTAATGTATAATTTATATATAGAAAAGTTTAGGAAGGGAAAATAAAATAAATTTCTCCAAAAAAAACCCTAATCGGCCGCTATAAAAAAAAAATAAACGGACGCCAGCCAACACGGTCCGTGGTGGCTGCCAGGAGCTTCCCGTGGTCCGTGTTGTTTCTTCCGTTTTCATTCATTAAACTTCAGATAGCCAACACGGTCTGTGTTAGGGTGACACGGTCCGTGTTGGGCCTGTTTTTGTTGCAGAAGATGGATTTTTCAGCACTTTTGGTTCCTTTTTTCCGCTTTCCTTTGACTTAACCTACCAAACACAAAATCATCATAACTTATTCATAAATAGGGGATTAAAACAAGCAAAAATCATTTACTAACGGTATCAATTCGGCTTGAAATGAGACCGAACAACACTCCCACACAAGGGTTTGCTCGCCCAGAGCAAACTAAAACAAAAATAAAGAGAAACTAAGCTATCGTAACTCACTTTCATAGGAATCACGGTTGCATTGAGCGTATGCAACAAGCCCCTTAAACCCCTTGGCAGCCCAAGTGGACGAGGAAGGTCTCGTGAGGGTTTATAGACGCTATACCCACAAAAGCAATGGAAAAGAAAAGAAAAGAAAGAAAAGAAAGAAAAGAAAAGAAAACTCAAAAACTAAAGAAACAAAGGGATGAGAAACATTTTGTAAATATAAGAGGCGAAATCAAGAAAATGGTTCAACACAAAGGAGGTTCACACACACGGTCGCGAAGCTGACTATTCAAACAATGCATTCACTCATCTCAGAACAGTTAACAAGCACTATCAAGGCAACAAGCAAGACTGTTACTAGACTTCACAATTTTCACCTCACTCATGCATAAGCTCAATGGGTTCCTCGTGCTCAAGTGCAGTGTTTCCAGTTAGTTTTTGTTTAAGTCAAGGCTCAGTTGGTCAGAAATAACTACTCAAACACCCATGCTTGCTTATTTAATGAATTATTGGTGGTTACATTCTCTATTTAGTGTCGCCCTTGGCTTGGTGAGGGCCGCAGGTTACATAGATTATGATTCCACATTTATGGTCATTACTCTTTTTGGTGTTGGGTTTTTCGAGAATTGAACGGCCCTGAAAGGGGTCTACTCTTCCTACATAGATCCTTTCCATACATATACAAAGTGCTTAAGGGATATGAGTGTCGCACCACTCATACCAATCTATGTGGGTGAACCAACATTTTCATAATTTCTTAGATCACTATTTTTGCGTTAGTATTTTCGGGAATTAACGACCCATAAATTGGGCTTACCCTCCCAACACAGGTTACTCCATACACAAACGAAGTGCTTAAAGGGTAAGAGCGCCGCACCACTCATACAAACCCGTATAGGTGTACTAACTTTTTATTTTTCCAATTTTTTATTTTTTTTTGTTTTTCTTTATTTAGAGCATGGATATTCAAGAAGCTAAAACTTTCCTCCTAAACCAAGGCCATCGCATTAACTAGCCTAGAAGTGAATTTTTAAGGATACCACATGGTTGCAAATACAAGTGAGGTTATTATGTTAGGAAAAGCAACAATCAAGCCTAAAGCCTATCAAGCATTCATTAACTATTCCTAACTAAGCAACTGCATTATTCTAACAGTCAACGACACAACCATACATACAAACTACCTCTAGCTGATAAAAGTTTTAAAAATTTCGCCTAATTTTACTGACAAATAAAGATGTTTCTCTTCCAAAAACCGGTAAGGTACTTGTGCCACCCCATTCTCACACAAAAACTCTACAATGTCCTCATAGTGAATAAGGCGAAACCACACAAAAGAAAAAACACACAAAAGAAAAGGAAAAGCACAAGCTGGCATGCATGCCACCCCCACTCCCACACAAAAAGGTTAACGATGTCCTCATTGGAATAGAAATAAAGGTAAGCAAGCACCCAAAAGAAATTCAAGAAACACACCAAGAAAAATAAAGAAAAATAAAATAAACTACTCACTAACTGTAAAAGAAAGATGAGGAAGGATATTACCTGATTGGGTACTAAGTATACCCAAACAATGAAATCTCGCTTAAAATAATAAGACCCACACATGGAGCATCAGCCACTCCATTCTCACCTCAAGATGTCGGGCACCATCTCAGAACCATTCAATGCCCGCAGTAACAAGTCATGCATCCTAGCATGCATCTCAGAGTGGTGAACATAAGAGCACAATCTCAAAATTCCATCAGCAAACGTTAGTGCTCTCAACAGTTTATCAAAAGGCTTAGAAAAGTCAGTGAAATGACGGACTGCTGGAATGTTCAAAACTTTCCTAGGCACTATAAATGGAGATATGACAAATGAATCCTCCCATTGATTTATAAATGGAGATTGAGCATGCAATACACTCCTTAACCTTCTCATGCAAAGACTTGGATGCAAACAACGACTCATAAAGCATATCACCATCAAAAATATTATTGTCACAAACCGAGTTCAAACACTTAGGATCAATCCCCATAGACTCAAGTTCATCATCACAAGATTTGACATTATTTTCAATGGACTTGCAGAAAAGGGTAGATAATGCCTCATTAATACAATGATCCTTAATGAAAGTGAATAATTCAGTATCAAGCACACATTCAATCATAAAGGATTCGATTTCACTCTCAACAAGATCATGTTCAGTTACATCACAAGTATCATGGCATTCATTAGACTCAACCTTTTCTTCACATAAAGGCATGGATAATGGTGTGGACAATGGTTCATCATCTAACATGTTTTCATCAAGTTCTACATCATCATACACAAAATCATCAATTTTCTCATGCTCTCTAGATGTAGCTAGAGCTAAGGAATTGCTAAGCTCAATACATGCAAAACCAGGTCTGTTAAAGTAGGCATCATCCTCATCAGAATCATACAAAAGAGAATTATCATGCAATTCAGGACTCAATGATGATGAATATTCTACTTCAACTATCGAATCAACCACTGGTGAAGAAGAAGTTTCTACCCTAGAACTAGTCTCATGTAAAAATTCACGCATGCGCTTAGTCATTTTCACACAGAATTCATCCACTTTAGGTTGAAAACAAGAATCAGAATCATGATACAAAGAATCACAATGTGAGCACAAAGGATAAGACTCAACAACATCACATGGGGGAAGACCATAAGAGTTTTCTACATAATCCCTACCATTAGATTGATCATTCAGATTTTGGGGGTACTCATGATACGGTATAGCTAAAATCTCAGAGGGTGGCGCAAAATTTGAAATATGGGGGTCAAAGGGAGAATTTTGTTGTTGGATCGTATCGGGATGGGACCCGAGCCTCGAAATTCATGGTCGCTAAACTGGCCCGCACCCCCTCCACGAAACACGATGAAAATAACTCCAGTGACGGGTGTGGAGTTCATTTCAAGGTGGACTCGGGACCCTGGAGACATGGTTTGATCAGCACCGGATGCAGGATCCACTTCAAGTGGGACCTGGGACTGTCCCGGGATGCGAAGCTACAAGGTAAAGGTGTTTGGATGAGGCCCAAGTTGACAAAACCCAAGGTGAAGAAGCGGCAGAGCAAATAGGCGCCTGTCGCGCCCACGACAATGTCCTGGCTAGACCGTCGGGCCCGCGACCGGACATGTAGCGTTCGCGACATTCGGTAGCAGGGCCAAGGGGGTTTCTGGGCAGTGGGTGGTCGCGCCCGCGACCAGCTTTGTCGCGCCCGCGACCCTGTCCTGGGCAGATCGCCGCGCCCAAGACGCAACTCGTAGCGCCTGCGACTGTTGACGGTTGGGCGAGGAATTGCCGAGACAGTGGGAGGTCGCGCCCGCGACCTAGCCCGTCGCGCCCGCAACGGCTCTGCTGAACTGCGTAATTTTCCTGTTAAACGCTGCGTTTTTTTGTTTATTCCCCCATTCCTATATATGCCCCCTCCGTTGGCATTGTTTAGGAGTTTTTTGACATTTGAATTTATGCTAGTGCATTTGTAAGGGTTTCCCCTTAGTTTTCTCTCAAAAATCTTGTTACTCTATCCAAGTGATTTGGTAGTATTCAAGTCATTCCTTTAGTGATTATTTAGTGGATTACCTATGATAATCATGGTCGGGTGTTAGGCCTAGAGTTGTTGACCCTCCTTGCTCAAGGTCATATCCTTCCTTTGGGTGTTCAAGACCCTTGTCATTGTTGAATATCGATCATCCATCATCACTCAAGCTAATCTTCACCCTCCACGCGTACGGTAATGCTCCACTTGGTATTAGAGCTACGGTTTGTTCTAGCTTGAGTTTTCATTCTTGTTCTTACTAGTAGTGATTTCTTTTGTTGAATTTGATTGAATATTGGTGTCCCCCATTCCCTGTGCTATCCAAGAGTTTTGGAATACTTTGCATTGTGTTTGTATTTGTTGGATTTGAAGTCATTTGAAGCTTTGAGGAAAAGTTTGAAATTAGTGCACGCAAGGTGTTCGATGAAATGTCTGAGTGAAAAAAACACAAAGAACCCTTAACCAAACACTTGCCAACTACAAAAGAACCCTCAAACTCCACAAATTATCCCCAAACACAATCCGTCCTTCACCGATGCTCTTGTTATGGACCCTAAGCCGAGACTTGAGAGTCGATTCACGAACATTCAAAATACTCTTGATGGCCTCTCGACTCAACTAAACAACATTGCCATCAACCTTCAATATCAACCCCGTGACAAACGAAGGAAATTCACTAGAAGCCATATCTGTCCTCCTCCCTCCTACGAGTCGATTGACGATGATAGAGACTCATTTCGACGCCATCGACGACGGGAAGTGGTTGAAAAGGCCCCACGGGATGAATTCCATGATATCAAGTACAAACTTCAGGAATCAATGGCTATGCCGGCCCGGAAGACTATCGTAAATGGGTCCAAACCTTGGAGAGAATTTTTGCAACTAAGGAGTATAGTGATGAACAAGCCTTCAAAATTGCGACGAAGCTCACTAATTCTGTATCTCTTTGGTTTGCGGGCGTCAAATTGCAAAAGACTATAGAGGGTCGATCAGAAATCGTTTCATGGACGAGACTAAAGCGGTTGATGGATCGACAATTCTTGCCTAACAGTTGCAAGCGTGAGGTTATCCATGAACCCATTTCATCCCTTGATGGGCAAAGAACAATTAAGCAAGCAAAGGTCGATCTCATGCCTGACGAGGGACCTTCCCTTGATCCATGTGAGCCCCTTGGCGATATTGTTGAAGCTCCATGCCAAGAGGAGGATGAGAACGTCGATCTTTCCCTTTCTCTCATTCTTATTGAAGAATCCCAACAAGAAGCTCCGATGATCATCTCAACATCACTTTTTGAGGAGCCAAGCAACAACGAAATTGTCACCAACACCTCTCATTACTTAGTCATTTATGATCTTCCCAAGGAGAACAATGAGGTAACTCAATACTCTTTGATTAAAATCAATGATGTGTGTACTTCGGAGTCTTTGATTAAACCGCGTATGCTATTGGGGATGCATTGGTTGTTTGATGATGTTTGTTGGCGTGATAAGTTGTATGATGAGTATGTGATGTCTACGATTGGAAAGTCTCTATATTTTGAGTGGCATGCTAGGAATCTTGATGTTTTCTTTGTTCTTAGAGAGAAGTATAAGTTTGATGAAGCCCATGATTCTAGTTCAATGTACCAATGTTAATGAGCTCGTCGTTAGTGTCGTCCCTCAATGAATATTATTTGCACGTTGTTCGTTGTGGTATGAACTCTTTGAGTGGGTCATACATGTTATTTGGTTGTCATTATTTATTCGAGAAGACGTTGTTGATTGGGAACTATGTGAAGTTTGAGATGCAATATTTGTGGAATTGTGTGTTGAATGAAGATCAATTGCTTGGCGTTGATTGCATGAATCCCTTAAACCCATATCAAAACAAAACCTGGGTGGGAAGTGAGTTGAGGAACCTCCTTTTAAGCGAAACACGGGATGAGTGTGCTGTTGGTGAGGACAAGCGATCCATAGCTTTGTCTTTATCGAGTAGCAAGCTTAGTGAGGTTGAGTGTTCCCTAGATCCATAAACATTTCCTCCTTCCATCCTTTGTCCTTCACCCCTAAGCCTATTCAAGAATTCCTATTTCTTCAAGCAAGGTGGAGTTCATAGTGTGGTCATGATCGGTTTGTTGGAGGAATCATGTAATGGGTGGTCGAACCCTGGAGCGAGCCTTCATTTTAACTCCCAAGAGTTGAGGGCAACTCTTTTTCAAGAGGGGGAGTATGGAGCGCATCGAGATGGGACCCGAGCCTCGAAATTCATGCTCGCTAAACCGACCCGCAACCCCCTCCACGAAACACGATGAAAATAACTCAAATAACGGGTGTGAGTCCATTTCAAGGTGGACCCGGGACCCTGGAGACATGGTTTGATCGGCACCGGATGTGGGATCCACTTCAAGTGGGACCCGGGACCGTCCCGGGATGCGGAGCTATAAGGTAAAGGGGTTCGGACGAGACCTAAGTTGACAAAACCCAAGGTGAAGAAGCGGCAGAGCAAACAAGCGTCGTCGCGCCCGAGCCAGCGCTGTCACGTCCGCGACAATGTCCTGGCCAGACCGTCGCGCCCGCGACCGAACATGTAGCAGCCGCGACATTCGGTAGCAAGGCCGGGGGGTTTCTGGGCAGCGGGTGGTCGCGCTCGCGACCAGCTTTGTCGCGCCCGTGACCCTGTCCTGGGCAGATCGTCGCGCCCGCGACGCAACACGTAGCACCCGCGATTGTCAATGGTTGGGCGAGGAATTGTCGAGACAGTGGGAGGTCACGCCCGCGACCTAGTCCGTTGCGCCCGCGACGGCTCTGCTGAAGTGCATAATTTTCCTGTTAAATGCTGCGTTTTGTTGTTTATTTCCCCATTCCCATATATACCCCCTCCATTGGCATTGTTTAGGAGTTTTTGGACATTTGAATTTATGCTAGTGCATTTGTAAGGTTTCCCCTTAGTTTTCTCTCAAAAATCTTGTTACTTTATCCAAGTGATTTGGTGATGTTCAAGTCATTCCTTTAGTGATTATTTAGTGGATTACCTATGATAATCATGGTGAGATGTTAGGCATAGAGTTGTGGACTCTCCTTGCTCAAGGTCATATCCTTCCTTTGGGTGTTCAAGACCCTTGTCATTGTTGAATATCGATCATCCATCATCACTCAAGCTAATCTTCACCCTCCACGCGTACGGTAACGCTCCAGTTGTTCAGATTCATAAGTATCCCTAGACAACCATTCAAGAACTTCCAATGCCTCATTTTCTCCTAAATTAGAAAACTCATAGTATTCTAAGAGATTACGAGTTTAATAATTTACACCTTCATACACAATACCCAAGATATCTAGTGTATTATATGAGATACCATATGATTCACATTGAGCAACATAATCCTGTAATCTAGCAAAATATCTCCAAAATATTTCTTGCTTAAATTGTGGAACCCTAACATCAATCATAACTCTTTTTCTTTTTTGTTTTTCTTTTCAATTTTTGTAACTACATTTTTCTTGTAAGAACCTAGAAAGGAATAAACTATTTACACACAAACCAATAACCTAATCTACCAAATAACGCCATCCCCGGCAACGGTGCCATTGTTCGGTTGTATATATTTGGGGTTTTGAAGAGTAAGGGTTGTCGAATCCACAGGGATGGTGTGTTAGGTTTTTAGGAAATTGGTCTGGTAAAGGTTTTCAAATTGCAGGAAGCAGTAAATAATTTAAACTAAACTAATTATGAATTGAAAACAATGGAAACTAAGAAAACAAGAAATTGAAAGCAAAACCCTAACTACTAGAACAAGAACAAGAAATTAAACAAGAAATCGAAAACGTATTTAAGAAAGCAATTAAAAACTATGAAAGTAAAAACTAAATTAATTACTGAATTGAAAACAGAAAACATTACTGAATGCAGATTTCTTTCTATCGATCTTCTCCTCTTTGAATCTTGAATCACCGATCTTTCTCCCGAACAAACAAGAAAGGGCGTGATTTGGATTACTAAGACTGCTCGAATCCTCACCTGAAGAGAGAATTCGAGGAACCTTAATCCTCCTCTTCACTAAAAAGATTGAATTTGTGGAACTAATACTAATGAAATTGAGAATAGCAGAACAAAAAGTAAAGAACAAGAAAGAACAAAAACTTGAATTGAATTGAAACTTGAAAGAAAAGTAAATTACAATCGAGGAATTGAGAGAAAAACTAAAGAAAGCTTAAAACTAAAACTAATCTAAAACTAACCTAAACTAAAGAAAAACTAAAAACTAACTACGTAATCTAATTAATTAATGATGCTAAAGGCTAATGTATGATGTATATATAGAAAAGTTTAATAAGGGAAAATAAAATAAATCTCTCCAAAAAAACCCTAATCGGTTGCCGTAAAAAAATAAATAAATAAACGGACGCCAGCCAACACGGTTCGTGGTGGCTGCCACGGGCTACCCGTGGTCCGTGCTGTTTCTTCCATTTTCGTTCTTTAAACTTCAGATAGCTGACACGGTCCGTGTTAGGCTGACACGGTCCGTGTTGGGCCTGTTTTTGTTGCGGACGATGGATTTTTCAACACTTTTGGTTCCTTTTTTCCGCTTTCCTTTGATTTAACCTACCAAACACAAAACATCATAACTTATTCATAAATAGCGGATTAAAATAAATAAAAATTATTTATTAATGGTATCAATTCGACTCGAAATGAGACCGAACACATTCTTAAGTATTAGACTTAAAACTATACACAATTACAATGCAGTCGCTTATCCCTGATCAACAAAGCTAGCATCTTGAAAGATCAATATTGCAAAAGAGGTAATAGCTAAGGAACTTGCTAAACATTAGTGATATTGATATTTCAAGATGCTAGCTTTGTGCCTTCGCTATTTCCCCTCTTGCAATAATGACCTACGGTTACAATTCTATTATATTATATTTGCAAAATATACCAAATAAATAGCACTTTTTCAACTTTATTTGTAAAGTAGACATATAAGACCCTGTTCTTTTCTGCGGTTGGCAAACTGCGATACCACAACATACCGCAGTTTGCCACAACTCACCACACTTTACCACAAATCATTACTTTTCTCTCTCACACTTTTCTCCTCTACTTTTTACATTCTCTCTCCTCTACATATCAATAACTCTGCAATTCATGCGCGCCACCACAATTCCGCGCTTTACCACACCACCACAATCCACACGAAAGAGAAAAACAGGCCTTAATTTAACATTTAGGCCCCGTTTTTTTATGCGGTGGGTGGAGTGTGGTGATGGTGCGGTAAAAATTGAAAAGATGTGGCGAGTTGCGGTAGGTGAGGTATGTGTTTTTTAATTTGAAATTGGAAAAAGTAAATTGGTTTTTTTTTATTAAAAAATTAAGTGAAAAACAATCAATTATAAAAGTAAAAATGGAAAAAATAAATTTGAAATGTATGTTGTTAATTACTCTTTCAAAATAATAATTATTTAGGGTTTTTAGTCTCTTTCTAGAGTTTTTATTGTACCCTTATTTAGGGTTTTTAGTCTCTTTCTAGAGTTTAGGGTTGGATGAAGATCTACTTTCAAATCTCTATAGCACGGGTTGTGAGGTTCTTCGTCAATGGTAAAGATGCACAGTCATCGAGAAAAGATGCAGAGTCATCGAAGAAATCGGAATCGAACGTCAGTAAAATTAGTATTAGTTATTTGGAAGTTGAATTTCATATCTATATTTTAGATTTACAATTGTTCAATCACGATTTTTATTGTGAGTGCCGTATGACTTGCTATTAATAAAATCGTTATTTTTGACTTTAAAAAAAATAATAATAATCGTAATCTTGCCGAAACAATCAATTACATGATAAAAGAAATAGAAAAAATAAATTTAAAAAGTGTTTGCGGTTTATATGAAAAAATTTAAGATTTATTATAAAAGTAGAAATGGTATGGTGTAGTGAAGTATGATAAAAATTAAACAATACAATGTCATATGGTACGACACCGTAACCTGCGGCATAAAAGAACAATGCATTAACAGCTCAAGATGCCTATAATATGTCGATGCTAACATTGTCTGAACCTCAGTAAATATATATTCCTTCAAATTTTGCTTTACTAGTTTGTCTGGCAATCACCTATGCCCATATATGTAATATATTATGATTCTAGTGTGTATAAAATATACGGGCTATTTTGCCTGCTGCTGGTATTAGATAGCTCCCTTGATATTTAAGAATCCATCTCCTTATTCCATGCCAAAACCCATCTGTACATATCTCCCTCGCCTCAAAACAATCCCTACACCAAACCTATTTACAGGATACCGAGGTTGAGGAAGGAATTAGTGCTTTCCTTTCCGATTTCCAATTTAAAATCATCAAATCTCATAATTTTACCTTACTGGAAGATGGGGGTCATTAACTAATGACAATTAGATTGCTATATATTCACTCTGTAATGACGATAAAATCATAAAACACCCCAAAAAATCTTAAATCTATGATGATCAACAAAATGTCAGAATTTTTACCTTTTTGAAGATGGGGATCAATAATAATTCATCATAAAATGTCATAATTTTTACCTTTCTGGTGTGTAATAAAATAATGATTGTAAATGGAAGCAAAAAATCAATCGATAAATAACTGTAGATACAAATTAAAAAGTAAGGTTCCACTATCAATGATCGATAGCGTTTTGTTCATCTTATCTGGAACAATTATGATGAAGACCGGCTAGACAAGCTTTTGAATCGAATCTTATCCAACGCCTAGACAAATCGATCAAACATCCAACATCAGCCAAACACATTCAAAATCCTCTCAACTCAAAAAAAATTTGAGAACTATAGAGAAAGATACTCACATGAGATGCATTGTTGATGAGTTCACAAAGGAAGATCTCCGCCTGGAAAGCAAATGTCTCTCTCTCAGTACCAGGCGCCATTTCAACGTCCGCCATTGATGAACTCCGATTAAATTAAAGACCCTAATCACTTTAAACTCCCGTCCCACTACGTCTTCGACATGACAACTCCCCCCATCGGCCCTGCCTCTGCCGGCCCCGGGGGTTATCCACCGTCGATGCCATCTGTGGGTCGCCAGATCCAACGACGCCCGTGTGGTGGTCCTGACTACGCAGCCAAGGATTGTCCATGATGAGGACCACGTCGGTGGCAGATCGGAGGCCGATGGCGGCAGAATGGCGTACTCCACCTGGAAGAGTCGACCCGCAGGGCTCCAGATAGTCACGTCAGTGTCGTACTGGTTCCTGAACATCTTCAATGATGGTGATGATGATGAATGTGGGAATGCAAGCTATTCGAGGAAGAATCAATGGTTTTGAGAGTGAGTGTTTGTGAAAATGTGGAGATGGTGAATAGTTAGAGAGAGAAAGAAGAAAGAGATAAAAATGTAGTTTTGAGGTGGTGGTTAACGTGAAAGAGAGGAGAGAGGAGAGAGGTTCAGTTAACGTGTCAGTTACATTTCCCATCAAATTAATTCTCAACGTTTTTTTTTATAAAATTAATTTTTCGCAAATTCTAGTATAAGACCGTCTCATGGTAACTTATTGTGAGACAGTCTCCTCACAGGGTGACATTTTTAATATTTTGTTATGACTAATAAGTATTATTAGAATGACTTTTTAATATAAAGGTGACTAATAATTTTTCAAAAGGTGACTTTTATTATGGTCATCTAAAATAAATTATTAGTCACCCTGATATTCATAAATAGTCATTACAATATTATATGTCTTACGATAAATTTATGGTGAGAGGTTCTTACATAAGAATTACTGTTAATTTTTAGCATTTTGATTAGCTATAGCTCCGCAGATCAATCTCCTTTGAGAATTTAGTGGACCCCACCTACTTATCTATTATATATATATATAGACAACTTACAAAAATTCCATATAAAAAGATAACAAAAATCATGCAAATCAAACCCCACAAGATTATAGCAGACCACATGATTTAATAATCCAAGCTCCACCACTTAAGTTCGGATCAAACAATCAAAAACAGATGCGATCGATCAAAAAAACCCCCCCAAAACCAAATTATTTCCATAAATACTTTACCTTAGGCTTAAGATCGGGTTGGCAATTGAACTTCTAATCACGAAAGTAGGGAAAGAAGGGGAATGGCTGACAAGAGCCCCACAACCAGATCCATATCCAGAGACATGGGAGGCGATCCTTGGTTGAGTAATAGATCGAAAAGACGCACCATCATTGATGAACAAAGGTGAGTTGTGCAGATCAAAGATTTGCTCAATGACAGTCTTCTTGTGCATTGATAAATGGCTCACAAGAAGGGTAGAATGACTCTGGTACTCTTCGATGAAGATTGTCCAAGAGCTGATGTTGGACATAACTTTTACTATGTGCTTGAAGATTTGCTCAACGACCGCCTTGCTTCCAAGATACCCTGGATAGTGCAGAGACGTCGGTGCGGGTGGCCGGAAAAGATGCCACCATGATGGAGGTAGAGGTTGGCGTAGATTCCGGTGGAGGTGGGAAGGGCTGCGAAATCGGAGAGATTTGGGTAATGAGATAGAATTCCAATATAATGTTAAAACCCCAAACTGAAATCCCTGATGACAATAAGAAGATAATTAAACTAAAAAATGTGAATCGGGTGTTTAGATTAGATTTTGGCACCACCACCATTGAGTGAAGAAAAAGAAGAAGATTATTACTTTGGATAGTGAGAGAGAATTTGGGGATGAGATTTCATTAAGAAGAAGAAGCGGCAGATGCAACAAAAAAGGAGAACTAGTGAATTAGGGTTATCATGACATGAAGGAGTGCTGGGTTAAAAATGTCATTTAAGTTTCCCAAATAGTCAAAATTGTCATTATTATTTTTAAATTATAAAAATGCCATTACCTTTTCCAATTAAGTCAAAACTGTCATTGTGACCTGCTACTACAGGCAGTGACAAATCCAGAAATGAAATTAAACGGGTTCAAAGCCAAACATAAAAAATCAAAATAATAAATCAAAAAATTTACAATATTATTTTCTTTTGGGTAGTTGTTCTCGGCGAGGTGCCATGACTTGAAAAATATTCCAAGATGTCATCATTTGAAAAAAAATAACATTGGAGTCAAAATTGTCATTATTATTTTCAAATTATCAAAAATGTCATTACCTTTTCCAATTAAATCAAAACTGTCATTGTGACCTGCTACTACAGACAGTGGCGAATCCAGAAATGAAATTAAACGGGTTCAAAGCCAAACATAAAAAATCAAAATAATAAATCAAAAAATTTACAATATTATTTTCTTTTGGGTAGTTGTTCTCAACGAGGTGCCATGACTTGAAAAATATTCCAAGATGTCATCATTTGAAAAAAATAACATTGGAGAATCAGGTTTGACAAGATTTGAACACACAACTTGCCAATACTTTATTGCTTGCAAAGGATCATGCCACTCAGCCAACCCACTTGTTCTAGTTTCTTACTTTTACATATAGTATTTATACTTTTTCTACCTAGTTTCATTTATAAAAACTAAGCTTACAAGTTTGTGGGATTTAAACACATGACCTGCCATCACATTGCCCCCAAAATAGGCGCAAGCCACTCCGCTGCTCCAATCTATCTGACTCCATCTTAACACAGTTATATTTATATGGTTTTTATCCAGTTTTTTTTTTTTATAAAACAAGAAATTTTCGATTTTTTTTAAGTGGGGTCACTGGACCCCACGTGAACCCATATTGGATCCGCCCCTGACTACAGGTAGCTGCCAGTAATTGCAATCTTCATCTCGATGTTCTCATCCTTCAGATTCTTCACTTCCCCCTTCAATCCATTACACTCAGCCTCCAATACCTCCACCTTCTTCCTTTCAACTTCAAGCTTCATCCTTTCCCCTTCCACCTTCATCCTTTCACCTTCAGCCTTCATACTTTCACCTTCCAGATCCAGAAGCCGAAAAAAGCTATTTTTTTCAATCAAAAGAAGGAAGTAGATGAACTGGAGCAGATTATGAAGAATTTGAAGAAGACCACAACGAAGATGAACAGGGACAACAAAAAACTCAAATGAAGAAAAAAAAATCGGGAAGAAGAAGAAGAAGAAAACGAACGAGAAGAAGAAGAACAGAACGAGAAGAAGAAGAAGAAGAAGACGATGATGATGATGATGAAGATAATGAAGAACAATGAAGAGGAAGAAGAAGATGAATCGACGGTGACAGAGGAAATTGGGTGGCCATGGGTTTTGGCAAGGTGAAAAGTGAGAGATGGAGGAAGATGAAGATGAACGAAAGTTAAGTGTTAGGGTTTTAATTTTTGATTTTTTGTTAGGGTGGGTGCGAGTAAAATGGGTTTTTTTTTAAAAAAAAAATTTTGAAACCTTAACCTGCAATAACAGGTAAAAAAATGGTGGAGTGCCAATTTTGAACTTATTGGAAAAGGTAATGACATTTTTGACAATTTAGAAACAATAATGACAATTTTAATTAATTGGAAAACTTAAGTGGCATTTTTATCCCATGCTTTTTCTACTTTTTTCCAATTATCTTTTATTTTAATTTTTTGGGATAGAAAAGTTGAACATTACGTAACACAACTCTTACTTTTTTTTTGTCTTCTTGTAGCATTCTAGACATATTGTGTGTCATAAGTAAACTTGACACCAATTGTTGTGTACAAAATTTGTTTGTCATTAAATATTATGACACCCATCACTTGCAAAAAATTACTCTAAGGTACCCTAACTTTCAGTGAAATATTTATTTGGTACCTCAACTTTTCAAAACTTATTTTGGGGTACCCTTAATTTTAGGATTAGTAATTATTAGGTGCTTTTCCGGTCATCAATTTTATTAAGTGATCGAAATACCCTTGTTCTTCCATTCCTGAAAAAATACCCTTGAAGAAGAAAAATAAGGGTATTTCGGTCACTTAATAAAATTAATGACCGGAAAAACACCAAATAATTACTAACCCAAAAAATAAGGGTACCTCAAAATGAGTTTTGAAAAGTTGGTGGTACCGAAAAATAGTTTCCCCAAATATTGGGGTACCTCCGAGTAATTTTTTGCATCACTCGTGTCACAAAAATTATGTCTAGAATATGAGTTTTTGTTGTAGTGTTGCATTTCATCTAAATCACTTATAAAGTTAAATGTAAGTATATTTAAATCATTATAAAGATATTGTTGGGATTCACCCATGAGTAAAAAAATGTCCCACATTGAAAAGTAAAGAAAAGGACATGGTATTTAAGTTAAGTGGCCAAGTGGGTTACTCCTCTTAACACCAATTAGTTTGAAGATGGAAACTCACTTAACTTGTGTACCATGGGCCTTGGTTGAAGTGGGCTCCCCCTTTGGATCTCCCCAACAAGTGGTATTAGACCGATGGTTCGTTCGACTGGGCGCATACAAGGTGCGGGAAGATCACCATGGACAGGAGTAGGGACAAAGGCGCGTGCGCGGCTGGGTCTCCTGAATACGCAAAGTGGCGGCATGAGACTCGGGTGGAGTAGGGTGCGGCTCTGTGGAGTAAGGTGCGGCTGGGACTCTTGAGGCAGAGTGGTGGCATGAGACTCAGGTGGAGTAGGGTGCGACTCTGTAGAGTAAGGTGAGGCTATGATAGGCTCCTGATGGTGACTTGAAACATTGGGCAATAAGAGGCTTCCGATCAAGGGGGAGAGACTCATGTGTGAAGGGGGAGATTGTTGGGATTCACCCATGAATAAAAAAAATGTCCCACGTCGAAAAAGTAAAGAAAAGGACATGGTATATAAGTCAAGTGGATTACTCCTCTTAACACCAATTGGTTTTAAGATGGGAACTCACTTAACTTGTGTACCATGGGCCTTGGTTGAAGTTGGCTCCCCCTTTGGATCTCCCCAACAGATATGTTTCATTACTTTGAGAGTTATTATAACCTATAAACAATATAAAAATATTTATTTATTTATAACTTTTCATAAATATAAAACTATGTATAAAATGTGCATTTTCTACTATGATTGACAAAATTAGCTATTATTTATATTTTTTGACCTAGCTAATAAGTATTATACTCTTGTGGTTGATAAATATATATATTTATTAGTAAAATGTGTATCATTGTCCATAATATTATAATGGGAAATTGGATTCTAATAATCCCTACTTTTACAAATTGGATGACAATAATCCTGACTTTCAATTTGTATTTTGGTGGTCCAAAAAAAAATAAAATTGTATTGTAGTAGGACATAATCGAGAGTATACCCTAAATATCATAGATTTTGTGTTGCATTTGATTCAAAACTTTGTATAATACTTTACCACGATTTTTAATGAATTTACAGCACTTCTCCCAATTTTTTTGAATTTTTTTTCTATTTTTTATGATTTTTTCAATTTTATTCTTTTTAAAAAATCATATTAATTGCTCGGAATCTCAAAAAAATAATTTAAAAAATGTTTTAGCAACTACACTTCATTACCTATCTGAGGGCGGGATTGAAAAAAACAAAAATAATATGGGGTAGGCATGAAAAAAATAAAAAGAATGTGGTGATGGATTTGGTACCACTACAATACAATTTTTTTTTTTGGACCACCAGAATACAAATTGAAAGTAGGGATTATTGCCATCCAATTTGCAAAAGTAGGGATTATTAGAATCCAATTTCCCATATTATAATTGTAGTAATAGGTACTTATAATATTTTTTTATTTTTTCATTTGACAACCTTGCCCTTTATTTTTGATGCTGGTGATCTTCCTATATATTCTGGCAAGTGATCACCTCAGCGTAGACTTTTAGGAAACCGTGCGACGTCGATGGTAGAAGCTCACTGCAATCTGAGCAACTCCACTAAGGCTGGAGGTCCACCAGGAAGCTCAATCTTTGCCACCCAGTTGTTATATTAGGTTTTAGTTCTCACCCTCATAAAACCCTGGATTATGGATTTTGTCCTCCTGCAGTTAAGGTTGGGTAGGGTAAATATAAGCTTAGATAAATTTAGGTATATTCCCATAATTTGAAGTAAATTTGTGCAAGTTTGGGTAGACTTGCGGACATACATTAGATTGGTTGTTTGATCAGCATGGTGAGTGGATCCAAGACACAAACGAGGCACCCTTTATCTTTTAGTGGCTTTACTTTTGATTCGTCTTTCCGATGATCATCTGTGATAACTGACAGAAATTGATCAGGAAAAATAAAACCCTCATGTGTTTGTCAAAAAGATTCACAACTTGATCAGCAAAAGACTGACTTTAATATTGCTTGATTCAGGATAGCTCACAGGAAAAGCTGTCTGACTTGCATCTGGGTATGCATTCTGTCTAGAGTGAAGTTAACAATCATCCTCTTTGAGAAACTAACAAGTTTTGTCAAAGATTGCCAAGCTATGTAATCAAACAAAATGTAGATTCATGAAAAACTCTTTTTTTTTTGGCCAATTAGGGTATTCATTCATCAATTCACATCAGATTACATTAATAATCGTTACATCCAAATATCAAGTAATCTCATAATGAACAAAAACGCATAACCCCAACCCAAAAAAACCCCCTAAAAGTAGGTGTATTTGCAACCAAGGGCAAATCCAAACCCAGCTATACCTACACAAAAAGCCATAGCCATGAACCATGTAAACCCACTGCTTCCAATTCCACTTCCACTTGCATTTGCATCTCCCAAGTTGTCGATTTCTTCCATCTTCTTGCGTTTCCCACAATCACAATCACAATCACAATCAGGCACCTTCTGCATCTTCAAAACTTGGAGCTCAAGCAACCTCACCAACTGCCGATATGCGAAAACCTGCATCGAAGCTTCCATGAAGCCCAAAGCAATCAAATCCCTTTCCTTAGAAACAGTACCAAACTTAGCTTCTGCTTCTCGAGCTCGTGTCTGTGACAACCTTAGTGCCTTCAACAACCCCAGTTTCCCTTCTTCATCGTCTTTATTATCTGCATGCTCATCATCTTGTTTATTCCGCATATCCTTGTTCCTTAGAAATGGCACAACTGTTTTGTTGTCAGACCCTGAAAACACCTTCATAGGTGGAGGAAGATCACAGTTTTGAATCAGATGATGATCATGTTTCTGATGAGAAAGCATGACTCTCATCACCAAATCATTCTCATCCAACCCCTTTGATCCAGCCATGTTTTTCTTAGTACCCCAACTAGCCATTGGAATTTGAAACTTGTTTTAATTTGTGGGTGCTTTGGGTTTAATCTATAGTAGTTATGATGTTTTGGTTTTGGGCATTGTTTTTCATCAAGTTTGAGGCGTGAAAGAAACCGAAAACTCACTCAATGTCCATGTTATTTTAATGGAATTTGTTGGTGGCATGACTAAACAAAGTAGGTAGAATAAGAAATATGCTTTGCTTGCGTGTTTGGATAGCATTGACAAAACGTTACAATTTATTAATATTTAATATATGTTTTGAGTGATTCATTTTCAAGAAGTTAGGGAAAAAGTTGGGAACTTTCTTCAGTTTCAGGCTTTCAACACTTTGTCTTAGCTCTCCAAATTTAAGAAAGTACCCTGATTATTATTATTATTATTATTATTATAATTATTTTATTATTTTTTTTGGGGTGGGGGAGGGGGGTTCGGATTGGAAGATTTGGGTGAGTTGTTGAATTTGTGTTGGATAAGATTAGATCAAGCGAACTATGATATGCATAGCAAGCAGTAGTAGTTGATTTTATCAAAATTTGGTTACTTCAAAGATTAATCAATTGCTATCCATAAGATCATGGAGTTGGATATGATCTTCTTCGAAATGTTTCATCCCATCAACTAAAATCTATCGAAATTGACTGTGCAAGAACTGTTGCCTTTAGATTAGATCTTGTAGATGTTGGCTTCTGACTGAGTCTGTGTCCTTTAAATATGCACACAAGCAGTAGTCCCTTTCATTTATAGTTTAATTTCCACAAATCTGTTGCTTCTTCTTTTGGAATTCTTGCTTTTGACATTTAATTGTTTGTACCCTCTGCTTTTGATGGTTAGCTCCTGAGTCCTGTTCTATTCAATCATCTGTCACTTACAGCAAGTTCAAGTATGTATCAAGATTTCAGGCCTTCATCATTACATCCATGATAGTAGATTCTATGGCCAAACCTTCTGACAATGGTCTGCATATAATTGCTGCACTAAATGTACCTTTTCTGAGGGCTTAGGAATAGTCTGACTGTCTGACAACACAAACCACTAATAAGCAAAACAATCATTCAAACCCCCCCCCCCTCCTGCAACAAGTAAAAAGTCAAGAAAAGCCAACTAAGTTGCTACTCCCTCCTTCTCATTTTATTTGTCACTTAAAACATGATTCACAAAACCAATAAAAATTCCAATTTGCATTGATTTGCATTCTTAGAAATGAGAAAAAGTTGAATAAAATGGTGAATAAAAAAAAAATGGTGAATAATAATGAAAAATGGTGAATAAAAGAAAAAAGTTGAAGAAAAAGATGTATAATTTGATAAATTAGTAATTAATGTGTTATTGGAATTGTAAGGTGACAGATATTATGGGAAAAAAGAAAGTTAGTTAAAGTGACAGATAATATGGGAAGGAGGGAGTATTAATTACTTGTATGTCATTAGTTTATATGACTGCAATATTACTAATATATACAATTCAAAGTTGTTTTTGGTATGACCATTTTATTATAAACCAAAAGAGATAGATGACCATACTACCATACAAATAATGTATAAAACAAGCTGGTTTTATGTCAAAGGATATTAAGTGATATAATATCAGCTAATTATCTTCTAGAATAAATTCAATATAGTCATGATTGATTATCTTCAAGAATTAATAATTATGGAGTGATGGTTGGTTGTTTACACTAGATTGTCAAAAGAGATGTATAGACTGCTAATCCAGACTTGCTAATTAAGGAAAAAAAATTACACCCTCCGTCCCAATTAATTTGTCCACTTTTGACTTTTTAGGTCAAAAATTTTAAATTTTGACCTTTAATTTATCAAGTTATATGTTGAATTATTATATAAGACTAACACTATTAGATTTGTGATGAAAAATAATCTTGCTTAAATACAATATTATTAATTTTGCTTAGATAAAATGTGAAAAATTAACGGTCAAAATATTATATCGAAAATCGTGAAAAAGTAAAGTGAACAAATTAATTAGGACGGAGGGAGTAATTAGCAAATAAGCATATTTTTCTGTTGGGTACAGACAAAAAGACATTCTTATATTTCCTCTTCTTTTGTTTGTTTTTTCCCGTACAACTAATTGAGGCCCATGTGTATTTTTTTTATTATGGGCCCCAATTGATTCTCTCCTTCTACTATTTATGGACCTTTTTCTTGTTCAGCCCATTCATTTTCAAATACAAAAATTATACACCCAGGAAAAAAATAATAAGGGAAATAAATAACAAGGGAAATAAGAGAAAAGAGGAGTGAGAAGGTGAGCAAGCTTACTTCATCTTCTATAACCTTTTCAATTTCTGGGTTTCCCATCATGAAAGCTTGCCTTTTCTGGTAAAGTTATTACTCTTTTTCCAAGTTTTTAATCCACAATCTGAAAACCACCCATTTCTAGTAGCAAACTCAGCTGGGTGATCATGTAACTTTTTGACATGATCCCAATACAGCTCTTCTTCTTTCTTCATATGTACTAATGTCTTTTTGTTCTTTTCTTCCCTTCTACCACCTTCTTCCTATGCAACTTTTCTAGACTAAACTGCTTTTTCATATGAACTATATATTTGTAATCTTATGTGTGTTTTTTTATTTTATTTTTTATGCTTTCTTGCTGATTGATACTGGTACTATGTTTATTAAAAACTATGGTTCATTTAGCAATGCATTGTACTATATTTGTTTCAGAGCCTGAGGTTGATTGATTGATTGCTCGAAAAGCAAGGAATTACTAAGATTCTGCCCCAAGTTGGGGTTTCAGAGGTTTTGGATAATCTGTCTTTTCAACTTCCATCTTCTTAAACAACCTTTTCTTATGGCAAATGGGTTCTTAATCTGCACTTTTTTTTTGAGGTAAAACAAGACTTCCGGCATTTCACATGGAATTGCATTTCCAGAAATGGGTATTAGCATTTTTCTGCTCTTTTTGGCTCCTCTTCTCTGTTGCATTATCAGGTACAATGCAAAATCTCAATTTCATATGTATCCTTTTTTTTGTTCTTGATAATGTGCAAGTTTTGGTTGAAGGTGGTCTGATAATTTCCGTCATTTTATTGCAAATTTTCAATGTTGATTGAAGTGGAAGGGTTGAAAGGTGGTTCAAAAGTGAGAGGAGTCAATTTAGGTGGTTGGTTGGTGATAGAAGGTTGGATCAAACCTTCTCTCTTTGATGGCATTCCCAATGGGGATATGATTGTGAGCTTCTTATTCTTAATATTTATGGGTATTTTTTTTTTGCCTTTTTTTAAACTTTCCTATGTGTTTTTATCGATGATTATTTGGCATGTCTGAATTTAAATGCAGGATGGGACTGAGGTTCAATTCAAGTCAGTGACATTGCAGAAGTATGTCTGTGCTGAGAATGGAGGAGGCTCCAATGTTACTATCAGTAGGGACATTCCTTCCGCTTGGGAAACTTTCAGGGTTCGATTCCGCTATACGATTCATGAAAATTTTCATTATTTCCCGCAAGGAAAATTTCTGGATTTGATTCGTACCATATGATTCATGAAATGTTTATATGTTTCTTTGTTGGTCTATTGTGGGACTATTTGTGCCTATTTGTGAATTAATAGAGATGTAAAGATGCTATCTACTATTCCACAGCTGGCATACTTGGTGTAAATTCTGAACTTTAAGATGTCTATTCTTGAGTAATTTGTGTGGGGTTGAGACCCCAAATATTGTGAGGCTGAGTGGTACCCCATATGTGTTAGTGGATGCTCTCGATCAGATGCCATCGTAATCAACGTTGCTTTCATTCAAGTAACTTTACTGCTGTTGAGAGAATCAGAATTTAATTAGTGTTCATAATTTCTTCAGCTTGAAGACAGAGGATTGGCTGATCCACTGGATTTGGTGCAATCATGCATTTTTTTCCAAATATGCTTCGGTTGTCATTAATAAGTTGGATTTATCTGTTTAGTATCTTTTGGTTCAAATGTTTACCCACCAATATAGTTGTTGCCAGTAGTTTCTAATAATGAAAACTTATCAATATTATGAAACCGTAAAAATGAAATGTTTTTTTAACAAAAATATGGAATGAAGGGGAATAATAGAGCATATATGGAGTTTAGATCATGGTATTGCCACTTATTTTGGCGAATGCATATCCTGATGTTATATGATCATCCAGTCTTTCAGCAAGGATCATATGTTGTATTGTATTAGTTCTGTGTGTATGAAAAATATGACTAAATTGTAGCAAATTTCTGTCATGACAATCGTTAACGTGCAAACTCTATTTATCCATCTACTGAGATGTTGCTTTGTTAGTTTGTTCAATACTGAACAAATAAAACATAGTTTTAAGACTGACTCATGTCATCTTATCTTCTTCAATATGTGGATACAAGCAAGTTGTTTGGATACTGATAAACAGGCTGTCATTTATGTTGAGAGATGGTAGTAACATTGCTGTGGGGTTGTTTAGAAATGTTATTAAGCTTTAGAAACCTATGCATCCATATCAGTTCCTGATATTCCAATTGATTGCCAGGGAAACTTGATTCATATTTTAATACCGTGATTGCAGTTGTGGAGAGTGTCAGAGACTGAATTTCAACTACGAACTGTGCAAGGACAGTTTTGGGCATGTGACGGTCAAGGATGCGCTGTCTCTGCAACTGCAGAAGCACCAGCCACCAAGGAAACATTTTCCATAGAAAGACTTGACAATAACAGCAGAGTTCATATCAAACATGAAAGTGGTGCCTATTTACAGGTATATATTCATAGACTATTAATTTTAACGAGGATACAGTGGATATACATATAAACATATTTATGACAGCACTGGAATCCAACACTTTGCACAGCGTGCTGTTTGGTGAGTGGTGATTTGTAGAAGACTTGAGTATTTATATATATATTTTTTTGTCGAATTAATCCTTTGTCAAGTTTCATAATCTGTTGTTCAAGTGTTTATCTCTGAGAAAGTATGTGATTGGGCCTCATATCTTTAGGCTCTGACAGAAAACCAGCTTACAGCAGACTACCCAGGAACACCAGGATGGGATGATAATGCTGCCACATTTGAGATGACAATTGTTTCTAATAACATTCATGGGGACTTCCAACTTGCCAATGGTTACGGGCGTGACAAGGCCAAACAGGTCCTTGAGGTATACTCAGCTTTCAGCTATAGCTGTCAAATAAGAGGATTGAGCTAACTCATACATTTGCAATGGTATATATACTTGTCTATTTTAGAGATGGACAAAGTAAATTCGGGTGTTTTATGGGAAATTTAAGAAAGTCAAATACTTTGATAAAACAAACACTCTACTTGTTCCTTTCTGTATTTTTTTCCCCACTTCCTTTTTAGTGTATGAATTGTGGTGTTTACTTCTGAAGTGCAGGAGCATAGAAACAGCTTTATCACCATATACGACTTTGATTTTATAAGTAGACATGGGATAAATGCGGTGAGGATACCCGTTGGTTGGTGGATAGCATTTGATCCTGATCCACCAGCACCTTTCATTGGGGGAACACTGGCAGCATTAGACGATGCATTTTCGTGGGCTCAGTAAGCGTCATTTTTCTTTCAAATTTTGTTTTGTCATATGGGATAAACTGTCATGCTCTTATAGTATGTGAATCTTTTGGCCCAGGACATACGGTATCAAGTGCATCATTGACCTTCATGCTGCTCCTGGTTCCCAAAATGGAATGGAACACAGTGCTAGCAGAGATGGTTCAGTTGACTGGCCAACATCGCAAGAATACATAAATAAAACGTTGGATGTTATTGACTTCTTAGCTTCCAGGTATCCCAGAAAAAGGCTACCAGAGTATTGGTGTTTTCTTTATATTGGAATATCAGAAACTAAGCGCGTTTGTTGAGGTTGTTGATCACACCACCACCACCTAGTGTGGGTCCCACGGATGTGAGGTCCAGGGAGATCCAGATCCACTATAATCTGTCTTACCTTAACATTCGTACCCGACATCCACTGAGAGACTGATTTCAAGAGACCTATAGGAAATAAAAAAAGAATTTGAAAAGATAACATTTCTCTAATCATCCTTCTCTAAATCGACAATGCTTTTATGATTTAATGCCCTATATGAAAGAATTCTAATGTATAATAGTTGGTTCAGAGTTTGCTGTGAAGGTAAGTTTAGCTAGTGAATATGATTTTGGCTGTTTACAGATATGCAAAGCACCCTGCCCTACTGGGAATTGAGCTTCTGAATGAGCCATCAGCGGCTTCTGTTCCTCTGGATATCTTGGTTTCATATTACGAAGAAGGGTATAAGATCGTGAGGAAGTATTCACCAGCAGCATATGTGATAGTCTGCCAGAGAATAGGCAATGCTGATCCCCTGGAGTTATATCAGGCTAGCATAGGTGCCACAAACATTGTCGTGGACTTGCACTACTACAACCTTTTCGATACTTTCTTCGTTGACTTGAACTCGTCTCAGAACATTGACTTCATATACAAGAGCAGGGAAGCTCAACTTCAGCAGCTTAACAATGCAACTGGCCCCCTTGTTTTTATCGGTATACACTATAGTCACTCCTCCCCTACTCTTAACCCTTCTAGGAAATGTTGGCCTGAGACCTAATTAACTTGTTCCTGAATGCTTGGTTTCAGGGGAATGGGTGAATGAATGGAATGTTACAAGTGGATCACAACAACAGTATCAGGATTTTGGGAAAGCACAGTTAGAGGTTTACAATGCAGCTTCCTTTGGATGGGCTTACTGGACCCTCAAAAATGACAGGAAGCACTGGGATTTCGAGTGGAACATTAAAAACAACTATCTCCAGCTAAGTATGAATATGACCTCGCCATGAACTACTAGTGTGATCCCCACATTAACGGGGTCTGGGGAGGTCAATTTGATGAACTAATGTACTTTGTTTGTAAACTCTGTTTTATCCCTCAGGTAGTTCTCGAGCATGGCGAGGTTCCTATCTCATAATGTTCCTTGGATTCATCTGTAGCTGCTTAAACTTGCGTCACATTTTGTAAAAAGACAAACATCCCTAGTCTCCCAGTTCGAAGAGAATTTCAACTGCGGCTTTTCACTATTCTTTGATCTTGATTATCATGCAGTGATCCAACATTCTTTGAAAGATTTGTTCTCTTTGCTCAAAATTGTACAAGGGCACATTGCCTTCGGTTTCATCTCTATGGAAAATTGCATCTGCGTTATTCTTTCATGACGATTTTCATCTTTATAGCCATTTCTACATTTGAACAGATGAATAAAGGAACAGTTGTGGACAGTATACAAACAAAGAATTGCAGAGTGCCAATAATAACATTTAGAAGGGGAAAATGTGAACCTATTATGACCTAGGCTATAGCCATTTCTTATAAACCTTAATATAAAGCATCTTAACCAATTGGCCAATCATGAAATAACTCAAGAAAAGCACGACCAGAAAGCCAAAATAGGTCAGGGGCAAATGTGCTAACCCGATTGCCTTCCCAATGGGAGTTTCTGGGATCACAATTCCAACAGCAGATATAACCACTGTGGAAAGGATAACTGGCCATGAAGCAACTTCCTGTATGAAGGGGATTTTCTCGGTCCTGATCAAGTGAATAATCAGAGTTTGCATCAGCAACCCTTCAATGAACAAGGCTGCTCGAAAGAATTCTTGTCTTGGGATAGTGTATGCTTCGTAGTAGTACCACAGGAACATCAGCGTAGCCACATCGCACACTGAACTCACAGGGGAATTCCACAGTATGAAGATGGGCAAGTCATTTCGAAACCATCTCTGTGGTTTCTTCACATACTCTTCTTCCACTTTGTCCCAAGGGATTGAGATTTGGCCCAAGTTATATAGAAAGTTTTGGATAAGGAGTTGTTTTGGAAGCAATGGCTCAAACCCGAGAAAGATGATGGCTATCAGAAGGGAAACAACCCCTCCAATGTTGGCTACAACTGACATTTTTATGTACTTCATGGTGTTCTTGAAAGTGAGGCGACCTTCCTCAACTCCGGCAACCAGTACATTCAGGTCTTTCTCCAGTAAGATAATGTCAGCCATATGCTTTGCAATTGATGCTCCTGAATCCACTGATATGCCTACATTGGCGGCTTCTAGAGCTAGTGAGTCATTAAGTCCGTCTCCTAAAAACCCAACTACATGATCTCCGGTCTGTAATGATCTCACCACTCTTTGTTTCTGGGTTGGTGTCAATCTTGCTAGAACAGTCACTTTTTTGACAGTTTCATGGAAAGCTTCTTCATTGAGAAGTTCTAGCTCAGGGCCAGTGATTACATGAGATGTTCTGATACCTACTTCTTCACAGATTCTTATTGACAATGGTAAAGAATCACCTGTCAAGACTTTGGCCTTTACTCCCTTCTCAGCCAGCCTCCACAAGGCTTGCTTTGCTGAGTCCTTTGGCGGATCGTAAAATGTAAGTAGCCCAACTAACACCATATTTGACTCCTCTGGAGGATCATTTTCTTTTATCCTCTTCATTGCTACCCCAATAACCCGTAACCCACTTCTGCTCAAATCTTCCCCCATAGTTTGAATCCTTTGGTAATCTAAAGGAGACAGCGGTCTGATAGTAAAACCATCAGAATGAAAAATGGAGCTACAGATTCGAATGATTTCCTCTAATGCTCCTTTTGTGAACATGTACTGACCCTGTAATCTGCTGGTTGGACCTTGCTCCTTGTAACCTGTTTCCAATACAACAGATACAGTTCTTCTTACAAAATCAAAAGGAATCTCGCCAATCTTTCTCCATGTAGAAGGTTGGAACCTATACCCATTCATGTATGCATATGAAAGGATTGCAGCATCCAAAGGATTTTTGTGCTCGGGCTTGAAGTAAGCATTCAGGAAGGCAAAATGCAATACGTCTTCGTTTGGCAAACCCCATATGTCAAGAAAGGAAGACATGGATACACAGTTTACAGTGAGGGTACCGGTCTTGTCAATGCACAGAATGTCCCTACAAGAAATATGACCAGATGACAAAGCAAATGAGTGAGGCGCTTTAGCAACTAGGCCTAGCAAACTGATCATCTGAATAGAGTGGGCTACAATCAAGATGGTGAGGATATACGTGAAAGGACATATTTTGCTACAATTTCAGTTTTGGTTGTTCAATAATACTCGTACAATTCAGTTTCGAGTCAAAACAAAGTTTCCTGTTTGGGATTTCAGTTGGGTCGGGTTGTTCATCTTTCGCTTAAATAATACAGTCCATGTTGATTTCTCTGGGTCTATCTAGAAGTAATACATAATAAAAATGATCAAGTAACCAAAATTGATCAGTGGAGTATCTATACTTACATTGAACCCATGTCTTGTATAGCGGTTACACTCTTAACGATACATCTAGCTTTGGCCATAGCAATTGCTCCTTTGGCCAGACAGGAGCTCGTAATTAGGGGAAGCATCTGAGGAGTCAATGCAGAAGCGACTGATATTGCAAAAAGAGCACTTTCACTTGCGGCAAAGCTAAGGAAGTAATCAGTAAGCCCGATGATTGTGGAAATTACTAGCATGACACCAATAAGGATGTAAGTTATGTGACGGACACCTATTTCAAAGTCATCTGTTGGCTTCTGTTGTCCCAATGCTGAAAACATGGTGCTCATGTAAGTTTTTGACCCAGTTGAAACAACGAGTCCTGTGCCACTGCCTGACATAACTCCTGTTCCCTGAAACATGAGGGGGAACTATAGATATTACGCTTGAACCTATGGATAAATTATGATAAAATGGGAAAGGAACAGGTATGTAACAGAATATAAACAAGAAAAAGGTGATAAAGGGTATCTGAAACATGCCATGAAACATATGTTTTTCAGTTCTAGCAGAGGGGTGCTTGGATCTTCTACGATTTCAGCAGTCTTCTCAACAACTCCAGATTCCCCCGTTAATGAAGATTGACTGTTGGGAAAATAGGTCATCATTTCTGCTAAAATTAGCTATAAATGAAACAATTGTCTTACAGACAGGGAAATTTGGTACCTTACTACCAACTGATTTGAAGTTAAGAGCCTCACGTCACCAGGGAAAATGTCCCCTCGTAGAAAATGTATTATGTCACCAGGCACAATATCTTTTTGATCAACTTGAGTTACTACTTCATGCTGAAAAACTCTGCCTGCACATCTCTGAACTTTAACCGGGTATCTCAAGTATTCAGAAAGTTTCAGTGCTGCCTTTGTGCTGCTGTATTCCTGCGATGTGCATGTGCATAAAACTCATAAGGATGAAACTACATGCTCTCCTAATTTCCCCCCAACGATTACAACTTCCCAAAGAGAATACCTGGTAGAAGCGGAGAGAGACACTTGTAAGAACCAATACAAACATGATGCAGCCGTTTAGAATATCACTCGTAATATAAGAAAGTATTGCCAAGACTATGAGAATGACATTGAAAGGATGAAAGAAGGCATTCCACAGCAGTAGCCCCCAGCTAGGCGATGTTAACTCAACAGGGACGTTTGGACCGTATTCTTTCAGTCTTCTGTCTGCTTCTGTAAAGCTCAAGCCTATAAACAGCACCGGCTGATTAAATTTTTAATTCAATTTCTTTTTTAATAAAAAGGATACTTCCTACTCCAAACACCTTCATAACAAAAGGAAGGAATATGAGAGGGGGGGGGGGGGGCGCTCAGACCTGTGAAAGTGGACTGACAGGATTGTGGTAGTGTTGTGTTTGCTAGCTTATTAGATAATATACTGTTCTCACAATCCCTGATTGTTTCTCTCATAACCTACTTTCCATTGAGTCGCAGTTCAATACCTAAACTATCTCTTTGCAACTATAGAACGACATCCCAGTGTGAATCCAGCTCAACAAAGTCTCTTAGAATACGGGCAACCACACACACACAACCCACAAAGATTTAGGCAACTTACACTACATGATTTAGTATACGAGTGTCAGTGTGCCATCCAGCTGTTTGCGAGTGAGGCTTAAGGAAATTAAGATATCTCATGCAAACTAAAGGTACAATCCATTCACCCCAGTTCAATTATTTGAACTTCTAAACTATATCTTAAATTTAACTCATGAGCAATCCTCAACTGTCAGTGTCTCTAAAGAAAAATTCATATCACCATCGGATACATTACTGGTACACAATAAGAGTAAGTGCTTAGAACTAAATATTATTGCCCAAACATCCAAGTTACCCTTCAGTAACTCAATCAAATTAAATAAAAAACAGAAGGCTCGAGAGACATTTTATCAAACACCTTGCATGCATTTCACATCAAACTGGGCAGAACCAAAGTAATCAAGTCAGAAATGCACTGACCAAGCTCGGTTGAGTGCACATATTCAAAAGCCATGGCTCTATCCGTTTGAGCCAGAGCATATAACCACGAGTAGACCTTCTCTTCCTCCTTACTTCGCAGGCCGCCATTGTTCCTACCTGCAAAACTTGCACATATTCACAACTTCCCACCTCTTAAATTCTATGGAACCCAATACCAAAAACTGAAAAGTCACAAAATTTGTAACTATAAAGTGCCCCAAACTCCAACCTACAAAAAAGAAAAAAGAAAAGGGTTGTCAGGAAAACTCACTCCTAGGCTTGAGACGGCGTAGAAGAGCAGAAACAAACCCAGTGGAGGTGTGATTAGTAGTGTTAATGGAATCATCCTCGACGAGACGATGAAGAATTGGGCTTCTTTTGGGAGTGAAAATAGAGGGAAGTTCGAGTCTTCCCATTGGAGTAAGGTAGGATAAGTAGATTGGTGTTGCCACTTACTGATCATATTGAGTATAAGATTTGACAAGAAGGTGAAACAACAAAGGATTATTCAGAAAACAATCAGTTTTGGGTTGCTGTATTTCTTTGTATCCAACTACCAGGGCTTATGCAGTGTGCTGAAAGGTAGGTGGAGGTGGGGATGCCCGGTTTGATGAGCAACGAGCCCGGTCCTAGTCCTAGGTAGGCGTGAATGTGGGTAATCTTTTATTTCCCGGTTTGATCTATGAGTTTATTAGTCATGAACCCGGTTCAAGGTAGTTGGGTTATTTGAATAGTCAGTCCAACCCTCGTTTTTTTTTTTTTTTTTTTGCAAACAAGACCATATCAATACAAAACAACAGAAACACGAAACAAGCAAACGACAAGGAAAAAAGAAAAAACTTAACTAAACACACGCACTAAGTAATCATCCCCAAGCTTCGAATAGCCTATCGTGCTACTTTGTGTGCTGGATAAACTAGTTGTCGAGGAACCTTCTGAATTCTGCCCGCCTCAAATTTCCTAGTTGCAAGTTTGCAACCAACAGCTAGAGCCCGACAAGCCGCCGGAACCCTTTTTTCATTTAACAGACATTCCACCGCTAACTTAAAAAGCAGCCGCCACATCCTGAGCACCCTTCCTAGTAGCCCCATCCACCAAGAACACCCCCTGCTCCTCCAACACTCCACTACTTCCCCAGGCACACTCAACAGCTGCCTCCAACCCTCGTTTCATTGCCCCAGTTTTATCGGATGTTTCCCAGAAGACCATTAATTAATCAACGAGATATGCATTGGAATCGATCGGCTCTCTCATCTAGGCATGGCAATGGGTAGGATCTGAGTAGGGTCCACCTAGATCCATATCCTTACCCATATTTTTAACTGGACTCATATCTTTACCCATATCCTTTGGGTCTTTTCTAAATGGACCCATATCCTAGCTCATATTTTTAACTGGACCCATATCCTTACCCATTTACCCATATCCTTTACCGACATTTAAATTGAACTTTTACTGCATATTAATTAGCAAACCCGCAAAATTTGTGCGACTAAAAGTGAGACCTGGGTCTCTGACGTTGTGTCTCTGTGAGAGCACGAAAGGCTGAGAACAGAGAGAGGCTGACTGCAAGAGAGAAGTATCAAGTAGTCTAGACTAGGGTTTTTTTCTTTTCACTTTCCCGCTTCAGTTCTTCACATTACAAAAAAATAAAAAAAATTAAATTTATCTTAAGTGTTAACAAAAACTAGGGTTTCCAATATCTTTACTTATTAATTTATTTTATATATATATATATAATATAGCGGATCTGAGTAAGGATCTGGGTCCTCCCTTGGACCCGGACCCATATCCATTTTTTGACCATTGAACCCATATCCATACCCATATCATCTGGGTCTAAAATTTGTGGACTCATATCATTAAAAATGGATCTGAGTCTACGAATCTGGGCAGGGTCCAAGACCCATTGCCATCCCTACTCTCATCCCTATTTTATACAACACCTAATAAATATTTTATAGTCTTCAATATTTATTTTTAATTGATACTCCTTCCATTCTATATTAATTGACACTTATTAACTTTTTTGTTCCAAAATAATTGTCACTTTCCATTTTTCAATACTTAACTTAGTTATTTTTAACTTTAATATTTGTATTAACTTTTTACTTTTTCAATTAATAAAGTTATTCCTACTCACATTCTCTCACTAATCACACTTTGATATGCGAAAAACACGTTGGAAAATAGTGATATTTAATTACCTAGCTAGTTTTTTTTAGTTAAACATTGGTATATGCAAAATTATGAAATATGACAATTAATTTGGAACGGAGGGAGTAATTTCTTACATAATATTTTAATAAAAAATTTATAATATTATGTTCTGAATTGTATTTTTCATCATGTCTGACAATAGTGATTTTATATTATAATGTAATTAATGGTCAAAATATTTATTGTTCAACTTACCCATAAACTAAAGTGAAAGATAAGATGGAAATAAGGGAGTTAGGTTTTGATATAATGATCTGAAAATTGTAATACGTTATCTAAATGATTTGCTAGTAGAATTTTAAATAGATTTTTGACCAATTCTACATCATGTAAATGTGTCACATTGGAAGGCAGATATCTTTTTGGGGAAAATTAACAGTTAAGACATACTACACCTCCACCCCTAATTATTTATCAATTTAGCTAATTAATTTCCTTATTCATTTTTATTTGTTAAATGGACAATTTCAATAATTAAAATACTCACCTTATCCATTATTAATAAATATGTTTACTCCATACGAAAAAGGGCAAACAAAATCTTCCTCTCCTTGCCCAAAAAACTCTAGCCTTTACCTCCCTCTCCATTTTGTTGGAGGGGCCGCCATTGATCATTCTAGTTGATGGTAAGTCCCGTTTTTGTTTACTTTCTTTGTTAATTGAGAGTTTAGTTTTACTTTTATTCCAAAGTTAGTCTCTTTAAAATTCACAACAATTTTGCTCCTTTTTTCTACCGAAAACCCTACAAATCAAACCCCAGCAATTCTTGTGACTGTTGGTAGATCATGCGAGCCCGATTACTTTCATCTACGTGAAGCCAGATTACTCCCAAATATGTGAAGCTGGATTGCTTCCGGCTACGTGAAGTGGGTGGTTGTTGGTCAGTAGCATTAGTCTAGACTAGTTGCAGACTTTTGCAGCCTAAGTCTCAAAGGATAGTTGGTTGGAAGATGAAGAAGGCATGGAAGTCGAAGGACACTGCGTCAATAATATCCAGAGGTTACGAAGCAATTCCATTGATAGGAACAACGCAATAATTATTTTGATAAAATTAGAGAGTAGAGTTGTAATTTTCATTATATTTCTTGGAATAATATCCGAAGAGGTGGGAATAGTGTTATTAATTCTCTCACTCACCTACAACCCTATGATTCTTTTGAAAGAATTTGGTTGGAGGAAAGACATGAGGCGTTGCCTCAGTCCAAGATGATATGTACTGTACTGCTATATTAATTGAATGATGTAGTGTTTTTTAGGCTTTTTCTCAAAAAAAAAAAGAATTTGTTTGAGAGAAACAATCTTTTGGGTTTTCTTTTGCACTGAATAGAGTGAAGGGTTTATTTGGCGATGCTTAATTTTTTTAGTCAATTTTCTATATACATTGAACTTTCAAAAATAATTTGGATGACAATTATTTAGGAATCGAGGTAGTATATTTTTAGGATCTACTTAAAAAATATTATTAACTGTTAGGTTTTAGGTTATCTATTTCCTAAATAGATACAGATTAATTGGCGAAATATTTATAACAATTATAAAACAATTAATTACAACAATTGTAGAGGCTTTAGTAATTATACCTGATCGCTAATTCGGCTGATGAAGAAGTTGACCTTCGAGATTCCAATGCTGAAATCCTCTACTGAAAGTCCACGCAGCACTCCGGGAACTCGATTGCTAGATCAACCCGATCGAGAGGAATCTCAGTCTAAGATGTATGTGAGTTTGTTTCGGGAAACAGAGAATGTTTCACGAAACAATAACTGCAAACTAAAAGAGAGAGGAACTCAGGAAATCACCCTGGTATCTCTCTAAGAGTCTCAGGAAGTTGGTGTTGAATAATCTCTCTCAGAGATCCCTTTATATAGTGTTTAGAAAACCTAGGGAGAGGATTCAAAACCCTAAAGGGCCGACTTAACGCAACGGCGCGCTTCTCAGGCCCAACACGGTCCGTGTTGGACTCCAGAAGGTCCATTAATTCGGCCCATGGACACCACGGACCGTGGTGTCTCAACACTGATCGTGTTGGGTCAACACGGTCCGTGTTGAGCCCAATTTTTCTAAACGTAATACAATATTACTTAGGTTATATACATTGTTCCAGGGCATTGACTTGTGTGACCCAGTAGGACCAAATAATATAGTTGTAATTAAACATATTTAATTACTAATTATAGAGGTCTCTAGCAAGACATATAATTACTATATCACTTTGGTTTAATCTCCGTGTATATCGAACATTGTCGGGACATTCCCAACAATCTCCCACTTGTCCCACAAGTGTTCGATTCTTTGAATTCCCTTGTCACTTACTGTCTCATGTTCGGATAAGGTAAGATGATGTCATCCTTATATAAGACCGAACGTTCCTCATCTCGAGTTTAGACTTTGAAAAAGCGGATGATCAACTATTGATTCAATCGAGCTCACAAGCATTTTCAGTCAATCTCACCGAGTGGCCAATAAGACAATCGTCCCCTAATAGGAGGACAATGCCATCTTGTTCGGACACACATTCTCACATGTTCAATCAGAACCGGACCGCGCCTTTATAGCCTCATTTACGAAAGGTGTTGGGCGTGCTGCTCCAAAGTCACAGGATCATGCGATGCATCTGAACTCAGGATTAAGGAATTTTGAGTGGTGAGAGCTCCTATGACAATTCCTAACTTAAAGAGCTCCCACTGCGGGTCAGTTCGGTAGTTATTCTCAACAATACCCATGTGATTGATTATGATGTCATCACATCACTATGATCACGAAACTTGATCATCACCTCAATCCTACATGCTAATTGTGTTGGTATTATCATTATTCCTACGTCATAATACAATTAGGAAATAGGTCGACTATCGACCATGATTAGCGTCATCAAGTTCACTAATGGGGTTTCAGAAATCAGACCTCATCCGATTTCCCATTTTGAATTCGCTAACCCTTTTGGACATTTACATAATTCTAAACCACAATTTATGTAAAGTTTTGGAATCTTATTCTTAATGATGAATCAACAAGGTTATAATTCATGAACAATTCATGTAAGTTTGACTTGTTAGTATTACGGAATGTATTCAATACCTGTTGCCCATGCATGATTATCATGCTATAACTACAACAGGGGTTTAGTATATAATACTTGCAATGAACCTCGCACATATACCATCTCACTAATGACCTTTCATTCAGGAAGATATTTCCGGAACTCATGTTTGGATTCACAGTGATCTTCAGTTCCTTTGCTTGAGTGATGACTCCTATCAACAAGGCTTCATTTCTCTCGTAAGGCTAGAAACATCTCCCAGTTCTGAAACGAACTTCACAATCCTAACAGTTTTAGTCACAACTTCTAAAGTTGTGCCATACTTTGTCTTATTTGTGGAATTAACCGCATGTCATGTTAGGAGCTTCTTCCAGTTCACCTCAATACCACTCAAAACATATCGTATAATTTTCTCTGGCCTTTCAGATAATCATATTTCTCTGTATGAGTGTAGCATCAATGCGACTCTTCACACTTAGCTTTTATCAACAACTTTAGACTTAGGACACATTCTTAGTTTTGCTTATACATATACAATGTATATGTTATGTTGGGCTTTGAACATCTCATGGCATACATTAATCTCACGCCTGAAGCATGAGTTATATGTCTCATCCTTTTTATATCTTCTGATTGTTTTGAGACAATCAAATTCCCTAAGGATAAGCCATGATTTATGGAAATTAATCCATTCTCGAAGTGGGTTGAACTATTCAACACCTAGTCAACTTTGATTCAAACAATCAAAATCTTTAATCTATCATTATAGATCTTGTCTCCAAGAAAATTCTTAGCCCCACCAATCCTTCACTTTGAAAATTATTCCCAAGTCAACCTCGAGACGCCTTGACGGGAACATTCCTCTCGATGAGGCGATATGTCAATCACATACAATATCAGAAAACGCATTGCTCCCACTGAACTTTTTGTAAACACAATATTATCTTTGGCACTTCCCAATATATCAAACTTTTTGATATCCTGGTCAAGAAGGTCAATGATTCCAACTCCTAGAAGCTTCCTTAAGACTACAGATGGCCTCTTGAAGTTTACAAGTATTCCAACAAAAACCATTCAGATGTGTCAAGTACACACATTCCTTCCAAATCTGATTTTGAAGTCAGTCTTGATGTTTATCTTAATGAACCCATGTTTTGCCTTAAAACCCTCCTATGCCTGATGGCTCACACCTTCAGACAAATCAACCGAGTTCTAAACTTGGTTGCATACATGGAGTCCATTTTAGACCTAATGGAATCTTGTTTTGCTAAAGCTTCTTTGATGTAGGTAGAGTCATTACTTTCTAAAAGTAACATCTCTTGCTCATCCATAGAAGATCGATATCTTCGTGGCTGACGGAGTTGTTTACCTGACCTTGCTTGGAGTATTGTTTATGGCACCTCCTAGAAGCTTCTACTGCCTCAACCTCGTTCTTAATTTTCCGACCAATAGGAAAACTTGAACTAGGATCAAGTAGTGGAGTTTTAGGTAATGATTATAGTGTTTTGTGTCTCTTGAACTTCGATAAGTTCAAAATTCTTTCCCATTCTTTCTTTTAGAGAATAACATATTCTCTAAGAAGAAAGCATTTTGAGACACAAACGTTATCCTCTACAACAGTTTGTAGAAGTGATACCCCTTTCTTTCAGAAAACAGTTCAAGGACTTTTCCTCTCCAAATCAAATGTGGTGTCTTCTTTAGTGCTTCAGATAATCTTTGTTCAGTAATTAGAGCTATGGTTAACTGCGTGTATCCCCAAAAGGTAACCGGCAATGTTGACTCAACCATCATTGATCGCACCATATCTAATAAGGTGTGATTCCTCCTCTTAGATACGTCATTGAGATGTCGTATCCTAGAGGAGAGAGTCATGAAACAATTCCACATTCTAGGGAATGGTCAATGAAATCTTTGGCTCAAATACTAACCTCCTTAACCTAATTGAAGGGTTTTGATTTTCTTGCCAAGTTGGTTTTGTACTTCACTTTGAAACTCTTTGAACATTTTCAAAGGATTTGAACTTGTGGCATATTAAGTAGATATACCCATATCTACTAAAAAATTGTCACTGAAAGTCATGAAATAGTACTGTAAACCTTCGTCTTAACACTAATGCTCATAGGCCCACATACATCAATATATTTGCATCCTAATAAGTCGTTAACTTGTTCACCAATTCCAATAAGAGGTGGTTTTAGTCATCTTACCCATCAGACATGCTTTATAAACATTGAACTTTTCAAAGTTTAGGTTTTCCAAAATCCTGCACTATGCAGTTTTCTGAATGCATTTCTGATTAATATGACTTAAGCTTATAGTACCAGAATTATGTTTCATAAGCTTATGAATGCATCTCTCTCTACCAAATTCAAAGATTCAACTCCTAGGAGGAGAGAGAAATAGAGAGAGAGAGAGAGAGAGAGAGAGAGAGAGAAGTTGCGGCAGATTTACCCGCATAATCCCACATTCCGAGCAAAACCCAGATTCAAAAACACGATTTTAATCCAAATCTAGAAAGCTTTCTAGTCCAAATCAAATAATCTAGCTCTGAGAGAGAGAGAGAGAGAGAGAGAGAGAGAAGGTGCAGATTTGCGCGCACAATCCCACATTCCGAGCAAGCCCCAGATACCATTACTTGATTCCAACCCAAATGACAGGGCCGCAAGCGCACCGTGTACGGAGAAGCACGTCAAGGTCGATCCCACAAGGACTCAATTAGCAACGCATTTAACTAGCTCTCTATGTGATTGCAAAGCTAACCAGATTTTGGGTTTTGAAAGGTTTTTAGACACTAATTAAACTAATAAAGCAGTGAAATAATCTAGGGTTCAATCAAGAGAGAAAGACGTTTAGGGAATTGCTAACCTAACAACGAGTTTGATTATTAAAACCTAGCTTGCACAATCATACATTCAAGTCGAATCAAGAACGATAACCATAAGAACTCTACTGCTCTTTCGATGTTAATAGAATTACCTCAATCAACCTAAATTACAGATTTCGTATGCTTTTCAAGTTAATCAAAGTTGAAGGTCTCAAATATTCTGGTTATCAAAAAGGTTCCCTAGTATGCTATTGTTTTCTCAAATTTCACAAAACTAGGTAGAAAGGTTGGTAATCAAATTATCCTAATTCACCTTTCAGTACTTCTCAGGTTAATCTCAAATCATGAGTATTCGAACGCTCAAAGAACTCATGAACATGGAAAACACAACCTACTATTGATTTAAGCAAGAATTCATGTACAAACTAGAAACGTTCAATCAAACTACATTGTTTCGGGTTGTAAAACCCTAGAATTCAAGAAAACTACTCACTCATTGTCAAAGAAAACATAAAGCAAGTTCCAAACATCATAATCGATTCTCAAAACAACGAAGGAAATTGAAAAGAAAGACAAACTACGAAGAATACAACCGTCGAGTCTTTTAATCCCGGGGTGGAGCCTTCTTCGTGAGCGTTGATGAGTTCCTCTCGAATCTTGATATTCGCTTCTCTTAAGATTATTTGATCTTGAATCTTGATGGAGAATTGAGGAGTAGATGGAGATATTAGGGTTTCTTTCTCTTTGACGGCTCTAGAACGAAGGAAGAATGATAGATGAATAAAAAGTCATTGCCTATCTTTTTCATTCGCGGAAACAAAACGACGCGGCCCGGCCGAGCCTGCTCACCACGGTTAGACCGTGGTGGCCATTGGCGGCCATGCTCTATTCCGTTTACTCTGAAACTCGTACCACGGTCTGGCCTTGACTACTGGAGGATCCTGGTGTCTCCGTTCTTGCCAAATGTTGAGGAATTGTTGGTGTTTTGGCCTCCAATCCTACAAATTTACATCAAAAACAATAACACCAAGTGTGATAGGAAAATTGGGATATAAATCAAGATTTACAATCAAACTTAACCCTAATTCACTATCAAAATCCCCTAAAAACATAGTTATAAACAACACTTATCACCAAACCCAGAAAAATCTCTGGTTGCAATCAAACATTCATCCCCCAGGAGGAGAGAGAAACCCAATCAAACATTCATCCCCAGGGAGGAGAAAAATCACCACCATGATTGAAATTTAGATCAAATTGGAGATGGAAGACTAGAACAAATTAATCTAAAAAATCCAAAGTGAAAACACAAATCAAAGTATCTCTCAACATCGATGGGGAACTCAGAAAATGAACCCATATTGAAGTATCTCTCAACACAACCCGGATCGAAGTGTTTATCGGAGATCGACTAGGGAGCGGTAGTTTCTGACACCAACCGAACGAATATGTCAACCGCGAACCACCGCAACTCAGAAAATGAACGAAAATGGCAAGGAAATGGAGAGGGGAAGGATTGAAGAAGATGAAGAAGCAAAAGGGAGGATCTGGGATTTTTAGAGAGAGAAAAAAGAAGTAGGGATGATGAAGAGAAGGAAGAGAAAGAGAGAGAGGGGCTTATCTGAAAAGTCAAAGCTGACATGGCAAAGTCAACAGACCCAGACGCGTGCATCCGTCGCCACGTCATCCCACCACCGAGTTAAGTTCAACTTAACTCACTGGCATACTATTTAGTCTACTATGGTGCAAAAGTTCATACTAATTAGAACCAAATCTAAAGTTCATATTATTAGAATCCAATTTTCCTTTTTAAAATCATTACCTTTACCCTTACCCATATTTAGCGGTAGTAAATATGAGTACCCTTGGAGCTGTTGTATAGGCTTTTGAACTTTGGGAAAAAATTGGAAAAATACATATATTGGATATATTTTATTTTAGTTTGTGAAGCACTTAACTTCACATTCTTTAGGAAGTATTTGGTTGCTCTTGTTTTTTTTAGAGTTCATGAGTAATGGATGATATGGCATTTTTGCCAAAAAAAAAAAGAGCATTGGTCGTTTGGGTAGCGCACCGAGGCTGGGTCGAATGGCGGTGGTCAAAACAGAGGGGACGAAGAGGGAATCGAAAAGGAGAGGGGCAGCGGTTACCGGCGGCTACTTAGGGCGGTGGTCGTGCGCGGGCGTTGCCTGCAGTTTGGGCAACACGTTGGAACCAGCAGTCAAGGGTGTCGGGACTTGTGGTGGTGAGAAATTCGAGCAGATAGAAAGGAGGGCTATGCGCAGAACAGAGCACAGACTGGCCCCGTATTTCTAGCAATGGCGACGCACTTCGGTGGTCGTGAAGGGTGATGGCATTGGCTGGTGTTTGGGGCAGCAATCAAGGTAATGGTGATGGTGGTCGGCATAGGGTTGCGGTGGGATGGTGGTTGGTGGTACGAGACTGAGAGTGAGAAGAGGGGAGGGGGTTTCAATGCAAGGGGGTCGGGGTGGTTATTTGCGTGCAGAGAGAGAAGAGTTGAGCGTGAGAGAAAAAGTAATAGTATTAGGGTTAGAGTACTAGGGTTTTAGTTATAACAGTGTATTTATACCTTAAATACTTGGTAAAAAGAACTAGAATAATTATAGACTCAGCTAAAATTAATAATAATTAATAATTGTAATATTTACGTTTTCAAAATTCATAAAATAATTCACAACATAAGTGATAAAATACCCAGATAAATAATAAGAGTAATATTAGTCAGTCCCGATGTTGAAACCGGAAAATCGTCCCCCGTTCGGTGGAATCGGTTCGGATGCGCTACTTAAACGATTGGGAGCCGACTAAGGTTGCTTAATCCTTAAATGAGGGTACTTTTATTTTCGAAGTTCGTTTTCGGGATGATGAAACTTTATTTATTTACAAATCTGTTTTTATTATTTAAATACTCGAAATTGCACCAAAATACTTTAATAATGATTCGATACCGGCCCAAACATCATATCCATGCCCGAGAGGAAGCAAACGGGCCGCCAGGAACCGTCAAAACCCGTAGGGGTTTTGATAATTCTTTGACTGGGCCGTGTGCTTCCTCGGCCCAGAGAAAATTGGGTAGAAAATGATAAAACCCGCAGGGGTTTTATTATTTTCTGGCCCATTTTCTCTCGGGTTTAGCCCTGGATTGATGAGAAGAATGTATTAAACTATTTTTAATTATTTTAATGGAAATGCGTATATTTTAAATAATCAAACGGATTGTATAAAAAAAGATAAAGAGTCACCAGCCGATTTAAGGAAATCGACAAACCATAAAATAAAGTAATCCGGTCTACGAAACCCGATTTCTATGTTCGGGGGTAAGGTTACGAATTCGAGAATTATAAGAACTCTCGAATCCGCCTGTTTGAAAACAGATTCTACTAAAATCGAACTTGAAAAGAAAAGAGAGCGGGGAGAAGTTAAATGAATTTCACGATGTTATTATTCCGAACATGCCAAATTAAAACATAATGTTTCTTTACAAAATATGTACAAATAAGGGAATTAAAACATAAATTACATGATGAAATACAATAATAATAATGAACAACAAACCTTGTCTAAAGGTGATGGATGAGATGAAAGTTGATCCTTTGAATTGACCTTGGCTTGGAGTTTGAATGGAAGGATGTATATGAGAATAGTTAGAAGGATGGTGTAAGAATGATGATATGATGAGAGTGATTATAAGAGAATTAGAGAGGGAGTATGGATAATGAAATTTTGAGAGAGTTTAGGTGGAATGATGATTATAGTTGATGGAAATGTGTGAAAAACGATAGGGTATTTATAGGTGAAGGGATGGATGTTTTGGAGGGAAATGGAGGGAGACACATCCCTACAATCAAGCTCTTTCATCATGCAAAAATAAAACCCCAGCGGGTTTTGATCAAAGTCAGACGAAGTCAACTCACTTGGGCTTCTTTCATGGGATTGCATGGGGTGATTTTGGCGCCAGAAATCATAAAACCCCGGCGGGTTATAAAGCTGCATGGCACGGATCGATGACGTGGCGAAAGTTGGCGGGCCGCTTGTTGAAATCAAAACCCCTACCGGTTTTGTCAATTTTTTGGGCCAGAGGCGCGTCTTGGGCCAGCTTTCTGGGTCTGGGAATTAATAAAATCCACTGGGCTTTTAAAACTGGCTAAGTGCAACTTCGAACGACCATAACTCTTTCATCCGGACTCTGATTAAGGCAATTCAAAAGGCGTTGGAAAACTTATAATGTGTACTTTACTCTTTTCAAAAGAAATAGGGGCAACAAGACTTGTGGAAAAAAATGGGATTCGAAATGGTGGGCATATGTATGTTGAAAAGGGTGGAAAATGAAGGTTTTTTATGGTGGGTTGGCCCGGTAGCTTTTGATTGAGGAAGACCCATTGGATTTTCTTTCATGCTAGCCTCTTTTCTTGTTATGCTTGATTTGTACACTTGTCCCGGTACAAAATCCGGTGTCTACACCCGGAAAACTACCCATCTACCCTTTTGAATCCCTCAGCGGTCCTACAAGCTCAAATGTTAACAGATAAATTTCACATAAATAAGCAGAATTAAAATAAGGAAAATTGGAATCTAATAAACCAAACTTTATGTCCATTTTGATCTAACAATCCAAACTTAACTTTTTGTAAATGGCAAACTGTACTTAACATAATATTTTTCTTAGTGAACCTTCACCAATTTCCGGTTACCGGAAAAATGACATAGAAGTTTTTCTGCTGATTGAAATGAACCTAATTGAAATGAACAATGTGTTGGAAGAAAGGTTCGAACAGTTGTTGTCTGAAGTGACAAGAATGGGAAATGAATTACAGATAATGAGGGATGAGAGTGAGAACTTTGAGCGTCTGGATGAAGAAAATGTGAGGTTCAAAACCAAGCTTGACAAGGAGAAAAGGAAAAGGAAGTCATCTTCATTTTCCTTTTATTTTTTGCCTATAAAACACTCCACGTCAGCAAAAAAAACCTTCATGCCATTTTTTCGGTAACCGGAAATTGGTGGAGGTTCACTAAGAAAAATATTATGTTAAATACATTTTTCCAGTAACAAATAGTTAAGTTTGGTTTGTTAGATCAAAATGGACATAAAATTTGGTTTATTAGATTCCAATTTTCCTTAAAATAAAATATTAACGACGTAACGATACACATATTTAGAATTTCCAGTGTTTTACAAAGGGTCCCTACCTAGATCGAATCACATTGGATTTTAACGTTTTGGGATCAAATCCGAGCTGAAGATACGATCGATGTTCAGACACAAGGATATCATAAAGGGTCAAATGGAACTATCAACAAACGAATTAGGATAAAGACAAAGTCGGTCAACCCAGAACAGAAGCGGTGGGCCAAGTCAGGAGTAAGGTTGATTGACCTTCATCTTTTGTATGGGACGATTGGCTGGGCTAGAAGAAGTCATGGAATGGGCCTGGTGGAAGGTCGACCAACCTTGACTTATTCTGGGCTCTGGTCTGGGGCTCTTCACGTGATTCTACGCGGGCGAGAATGATAACCGATAATGATTAGGCTCACCTAACTCGATTTAATTACAAATTAAACATGAATTTATATAGCATATACATGAATGGGTAATATAACCAAAGCTCTAAGTGCAAGGGTTAATAATAGGTTGGATGAAGGATTGGTATCACATGTACATCGCCCTTTGCACACTTTCCTTATATCGAATGTCTCAGGAGAGTCTTAATGATGTTTCTTTTCAACTTTTGAGGAAGTCTTAGAGTACTACATGGGTGGGAGAAGGAAAAAATGCTTACCGATATAAGTGTAGCACACAAGTAGAGACTGCTCGCTCCGGGGGTAAAATAAGGTTAAAGAGCATAAACCATCCATTATGTGCTCCCTTGCCATAAGGCCTAGGAGTAGACTAGTATGCAATATGCCTAAAATAGTAAATGTTTACAGCTTCCGAAAACTCTATTTTTTTTTCAAAGTCTTAGCCTATTTTTAAGTTTAAGTCCCTAGTAGATTTGTCAATCTATAGACCTCATAAATTCTACCCTTTTGGGGATAGACTTTCATTGCGCTACTTAAAGTAAAAATCGAATGAGGATACTTAATGCTTAAATAAAGGCTTTAATTTGTTTAAAACACTTACAATTCTTAAGAATCAAAAATTGTAAATTCAATTTCGGAAATTTTAATAATTTCGAATAAATAATCAAAGCAACTGATCAAAGATTTAATAAATGGGACAAAATGATTCGAACCATTACGACCCACTGGACTAACCCAATAGGTCGATCGACTTTAGCTGGGGTCAAGCTAGTGGTTTGCCGGTTAACGAACCGAAAGAGGAGCCTACAACCATGGCTAGGTCAGCCTTCGCAATGGTTAGGGCTCGACTCTTCTCTTTGTGTTGTGTATTAATTCTTGCTTTATTGACTCAATTATAAATTTAAACCATCGAAATAAATAAAACTCAAATGAGGCCAATTATGAATAAAAGAGTAACTACTTAGTTTTGAAGAAAACTAACACTTTAAATTAAAACTCTGACCTATGAATCAAATTCGAGGTAAGGCTATAAGTTAAAGAATTAAAGAATTCTCTGACTTGCTTGTTTTATCCAAATAGAGTCTATATGTACTAAAATCATATTCAAGTTTAGAAAGAGTAAAAGGAGAGAAATCTGGTAGATTTTTTGTTAGAACTATTATGTCATGCGAATGTCAAAAAACAGTTTACATATTAAACAAATCATAAGGTGTTTGAATTTACATGATTTACACGGAGTAAAACTATTAATATAATTGAAGGAATCAAGTTGACCTTAATGGAAATCAGATACCATGAAATGAGAGTGAGGGGAGAAGAAGAGATACTTCAATTAGGGTCAACTTGCTGAGGAAATTCGGGGTCTGAATTAATGAAGGTTGGATTTGCATTTGTACTGGAAAGGTCGTGGATTAATGAGAAGATTGCAAGAATAAAGATATTGGAAAGAATGATGACATTCTCTGCAATAAAATAACATGGGGGATTATCTTCCAAAAGGAAGGACAATCGGCGTTGGCATGACAATTAGAATAATTTCTAGATTTTTGTGGAAGGAATGAAGTTTTATAGGTTGATTGCACGCAAAATAGATGTGGGAAAACCGGAACGTCAGGCGACATTGAGAGAAAACCAAGTCGAATCGGCTAGGCAATACTAGGTCGGTAAGCCTAGGAGGCTCAGGGGTCAAGGTTTTGACATTGAGGCAAGGCCAGCTGGCCTATGGGAGCAAAACCAATGGCATTAGTGGTTAGGCCAATTGGCTTATGAGATTACTGTATGCACACCTCAACTTCAAACAACCATATCTCTATCATCTGACATTTGATTGACTCGATTCAAGTGGCGTTGGAAAGCTTATAGATCTTAATTATGGAAAATGATGAGTTTTGTATGTGAGAGACTTAGAAATGGATGGGAGTTAATGAGTTATTTTGTGGAGATGGAGGATGCACGCTATGTGCTCGGTCTAACTCAAATCCCAATCTACAAATAAAAATAATATTTACAAATTGATTACAAAATCAGAGAAAATATCCAGCGTCTACAGGTTCATATTAGTTGAATACTTGAATCTTACTAGGGATGGCAATGGGGCCGGGAATCCCCAAACCCGCTGGGGCACCGCCCCGCTCTTGGGAAAAAGCCCTACCCCCATTGGGGATGGGGACGGGGACGGGGACGGGGACGGGGCGGGGATGGGGACAAAATTTTCCCCATCCTCGTCCCCATTTTCCCCGCCGGGGAAAATTCCCCGTCCCCATCCCCGAATCCCCGTCCCCGAAAATTTTGAAATTACCAAATAACCTTTATTCTAATTCAATATATATATTAATAGCAATGATAAAGTAGTAATTTTTAAATTTTAAGTCAGAAACCCTAATCTAAACTCGCTTCCCTCCTCCTCCATAATTCCATTCGCTGATTAAACTTGAGGAGGATGTATACTACTCTGATTCACACTTAAGGAAGATGTATTATTGTATCTTTTTCCGAATAACACTTGTTGATTTATTATTGTTTGATTTTGATGTATTATTGTTTGAGCAAGTTAAATACGTTGTATTTTGAACAGGTTAAAAATCGGTGTATTTTTCGAATCAAAAAGAAACTTTGGGTCCGATTAAAAATCGGATCCGATTAAAATTTGGTTAGATTTTGGATAACTTTAAAAAATCCCCGTTGGATTCCCGTTGGGGATGGGGAATCCGCGAGGATGGGGATGGGGCAAGAATCATTCCCCGAAGCGGGGATGGGGACGGGGATGGGGACAGAGATATACTCCCCCGTCCCCGATCCGCCCCGTTGCCATCCCTATATCCTACAGAAGTAGGCTACAAAGACATGCAATTGTACAGATTTCTATATATTCATTTAATCAAAGGTTAAATTCTTATCTTTTTTAATTATTCGGGTCAGGTTGGGTTGTGTATAGGTATGGATCAGGTAGACCCTATACCCGTATCCGACCTTTACCCGTGTCCATTTTTAAATTACTTGACCCGTACCCGTTTTTGTCATTTTTTTTGGGTAGGGTATTGGGCTATTGGCAGGTTTTAGCGGGTTCGAGTTTTATTGTCATCCCTACAAGAAAGCACATTTAAAAGGCAAACAAGAGGCATCCTAACGATAATATCTTCTCCCTACCCGACTACGCACCCTAATTCCCACCAAAATCCCCATTAAGTGTGATTACCCTACCTGACATTTGTGGTAATAATTTTTACACACCCGACATTTGTGAAATAATTTTTACCTTACCTGACATTAAGTGAAAATAATTTTTAGTGGCAGAATTCGGTTACTTCTTATCGAAAATGTGAAAAATACCAAAATGCCTCTATATGACTATATAAATGTACCATGTTGCCCCTAACATTGAGAAGGAAATAACTTAAATGACCTTTTCATTTTTCAGACCAAGGAGGGGAGGGGTTTTCGAAGAAATAAAGTAGAGAAAAGGTTGAAGTTTAAATGCCATATGAATTAATATTAAGGGTAAAAACATCAATTCATATTTAATTGAAAGTCATATGAATTAATATCAAGGGTAAAAAAGTCAATTCATATTTATATTTTTAATGTTCGCCAGAAAATCCAACAAAAATTAATTATAGAATATATTAGTAGGTTTAAATATATTAACACTTAATGTCAGGTAAGGTAAAAATTGTTTCACAAATGTCGAGTGTGTAAAAATTATTACCACAAATGTCAGGTAGGGTAAATGTAAATTACTCCATTAAGTGTCATATCCTCCACTAAGCCTATGTACTTCAAGTTGCCTCTAATCACTTCCTTCATAGACTTTCTGAGCCTTCCATGTACACAGTGAAAATTATATGAGTCAGAGTGTCAGGCTACAAAGAGAGTGCATTGTCAAAGGTTGCATGTGGTAGACTTGAAGATGATGTACATGTCGTAGCTTTGTGGGTTCATTAAGGCCTCGTTCTTTTATATGGCTAACTGCGGTGCGATGTGGAGGAAATGTGGTGGATTGTGGTGATTGAGAAAAGTTGTGGTGGGTTGTGAGAGGTTGGGGAAAGTTGTGGTGGGTTGTGGTGGAATAAGGGAAGTTTAACTTTTAATAAAAAGATAATTTAAATTAGAAAAAGTAGATTATGGTGGTTATGGTAGATTGTGGTAGATTGTGGTGGGTTGTGGTGGAATATGGAAAGTTGCGGTGCGATGTGGCACCGTAGCCTGCCAGCCGCATAAAAGAACGGGGCCTGAGTTGGGTAGGATTAGGAATTATGTGTGTTGCGATAACTTAGGGATGATCTTTATTTAAGGTAACTTGTGAGATAATAGATTAAGATGGTTTGATCATGTGTGCAAGGAGGAGTGTGGATGCTCTTAGTCAGAGAAGTGAAATGATTACGATTCTACTACTTTGTCGTGGACATGAGAGATTTAAGAATTTTCATCCCCAATTTTTGCAAATAAGAAATTTTACCTGTTCTTTTCGACTTATGATAAGTAACTTATTGTTGACCAGTGTTGATTAGTACTTATCAGTGCTAATCAGTGTCGATGAGTACAGACTTGTGTTGATTATTATTGATCAGTGTTGTTGATCAATCAATTAATCAGTTAAAATTACTCCCTCCTTCCCAAATTAACTGTCACTTGGGACACAATTTAAAAGACCAAAAAAACTTCTCATCTACATTAATTTAGTGCATTGGAAATGTGGAAATATTGAATAAAATGGTGAATAAAAAAGAAAAATGTGAATAAAAAAGAAAAATGAATGAAAAAGATATAATTAATAAGGTTAATTTGATAAATTAGTAATTAATGTGCTATTGAAAATATAAAGTGACAGATATTAAGGGAAAAAAGAAAGTTAGTTAAAGTGACAGATAATATGGAAAGGAGGGAGTAATAACAATAACTAACAATATAATTAGTTATATATATATCTAGTATATCAAGTTCTCATTCTCTTCAAAATATTATATCTATATATATAACTGATATTATTTTTGGGTTTTAATTCCTTTTGATCAAATTTCTCATGTCGTCCCCATCTTCATCTTCTTCAAGCTAGTCTAAGTGTATGTTTGGCCTAATGTCTAAAAAACAGTTTTTGCTTCTTAAAAGCAGTTTTCTGAAATGCTATTTTTGGAAAATTATTGAAGTGTTTGGCCTAACTTATGACATAAGAGATTTAACTAAATTAAAGTGTTTGGCAAGCCTAAACCATAAACATATGATATAAGTGCTTTTACTAAATTTAATTGTTAGCCTAACTTTTCAAAATTATCATTTGTCTATTTTAGAGTAAAATTATTACGTGATTATTTATATTTTTCTTTTTTAATTATTTTTTAAATAGATTATCCTATTATAATTATAGTTATAACCATATATTTATAATTATAATTATGTATGGTATTACTTAACTATAAAATTCTTTAAATTAAATATTTATATATCAATAATTTACTAAATACCATCTTTATAGAAATAAGATAATTAAAAATATTTAAGAGTTTCAACATAATCTTAAAACGTCCAACATAACATTAATTATTAAAGGTAGTAATTAATATTATTAAAGGTTCTAATATAATATTAAAATATTTAAGTACCATATTTATAGGAATTAGAATATTAAAATTATGGAAACTTATCACTATAGAATCTCACAGATTGAGCATCATCAGGTTTTAGGAAGCTGCTTCTGTTTTTGGAGGATTTTTGACCAAAATTGTTTTTGCAAAACAATTATCAGCTTCTAAAAAAATGACTGTTTGGCCTAGTTTGTGCTTTTTAAGCCCAAAAACACTATCAAAAGCTAGGCCAAACAGACACTAAGTTCTTTTCAAGTATGTTAGTTTTAAATCATCTCTTTGTTTCTTTTAATAAATGTTTATAGCTAAAAGAAAGAATTGATTGTCTTTAATAACTTTATTTTTTTATTAGCTTTGTGTTGTAATTTAATGGTTCATATAAATCATAGAAAATGATACATACTATCATAATAGAGAACTACCCTAGTATTAATTACTCCAAACATAGAATAGTACAGTTATGAAAAAATAAGAACAATAAAGAAGAATAGTTCAGTTATTTTAACCACAAAATGTACAAATCCAACGGGAGAACTTTGAGTTCACTATGCATGAAACATGTGAACATGCGTAGTAGACTATAACTTATAGACCGTTTATGTTTTAACCGTGAGGCCTTTGCTTGGCGATCGAAGTCATAGAAGTTGTGATATATGAATTGATGACCACGTTGTAGTTCATATATGACCATAGTATATAATTGTCCTTGAAAATAAATGCAAAAATAAAAAAATACTAAAAATATTAATGAAAAATTGGATTTAAATAATCTAAACTTTGACGTGGGATAGACTGAATAATTTGAACATTAAAAATTATCAATGGATAATTTGAACTTTGACTATATTGGATTTCAGTAGTATGTCAGCATTAATTTTTTACCAAATCCTCATTTTTTTAAAAAAAGAATCTAAACTTTAATCATATTTAAATTTAAATATACAAGGAAAATAATTAAAGATAGGGCTAAAATTCAGATTATTAAGTCTACCATGCATCACAGTTCAGGTTATTTAAATTTAATTTTCCAAATAGTATTATTTTCTTCATTGCCTATACAAGAAGAAAAGCTAGTAAGGATGAAATTAATTTTATATTTTACGTATTATTGTATTTTATGTAACTTTTGTGGGGGTTTTTGGCTCAAAATAATCCGAAATCGGAGGTCATTGGCTGAAAATAATCCAAACTCACTTTTTGGCTGAAAATAATCCAAACTTTTAATCTATTTACTCGGACTAAACCGAAATCGATTTCCGGCGTCGGAATTTTGACTGGTCAGCTTATGTAGACCCCAGTCAACATAAATTCAAAACCAAAATCAATTAAAGAAAGATGTGCTCAGGCTTCTCAGTCAGAATTCCGACGCCGGAAATCGATTTCGGTTTAATCCGAGTAAATAGGTTAAAAGTTTGGATTTTCAGCCAAAAAGTGAGTTTGGATTATTTTCAGCCAATGACCTCTGACTTCGGATTATTTTGAGCCAAAAACCCTTTTTTGTAAGTCTCTATTAGTCAAATATGCAGATATACAAATTGTAATTGTAATAGTTACTCCCTTCGTTCCATATTAATTGACACTTAAACTAATTTTTTTTGTTCCAAAATAAGTGTCACTTCTTATTTTCCAATACCTACTTTAATTATTTAACTTTAATAATTATGTTAACTTTTTACTTTTTTAATTAATAAAAATTAGTTCTACTGACATTCTCTCACTATCTAAACCTTGGTATCCAAAAAAGCAACTTGGAAAATAGTACTATTTAATTATATGGGTAGTTTTTTTTAGTTACATCTTGGTATGTGAAAATTTTTTAGATATGTCAATTAATATGGAACGAAGTGATACTTTTTATCTAATTTATTTAAATAAATTAACCATGTAATTATTAAAAATTAAATAGTTATGTGTGTAAGATCGGTGCTAATCAGTGTTGGATAGTACTGATTAGTGATGAACAATATTGATTAGTATTGATCAGTACTAGTAAGTATTAGACAGTGTGAATCATTATTGAACATTAATTATACTCCCTCCGTCTCATATTAATTGACATATTTTGAAAAATTTCACTTACCAATGTTTAACTAAAAAAACTATCCATATAATTAAATAATACTGTTTTTCAAGGTATTTTTTCAAATACCAAGGCGTAAGTAGTGAGAGAATGTGAGTAGACATAATTTTTATTAATTGAAAAAGTAAAAAGTTAACATGATTATTTAAGTTAAAATAATTAAATTAGGTATTGGGAAATGAAAAGTTACAATTATTTTGGGACAAAAAAAAAAAGTTAGTTTAAGTGTAAATTAATATGGGACGGAGGGAGTAAATACTTATCACAAGCTGAAAAGAACATGTCTTTACTCTGACATAATGTAAGCCTAATTCGCGGATAAGTGACCATTGGTAAATATTTACCAAAATTAATTGAAAATTACCAAAAATTTCCAAAAATACAAATGTTTACAATTGAGATTGACTTTTATGCGGTATTTTGTGGAATGGTGTGGTAGAATTGTGGCGGGTATGGTGGAATTGTGGTAGGTTATTGGTATGTGGGGTAGGTGAGGAGAGAGGATATAAAAAGTAGAGGAGAAAAGTGAGGAGAGAGAAAAGTAATGATTTACGGTAAAATGTGGCGGGTTGTGGCAAACTGCGGTAGGCTGTGGCACTGCAGAAAAAAACATGGCCTTACTATTATAATTTTGTCTTTATGTTTTCTATATTTTATTAAATTTATGGCGTTTTATTTTTTAATTTTCATTTTTTAATTTTTCAATTTTTCAATTTTTTAATTTTGAATATTTTTAAAATTTTACATTTTAATTTTTTAATTTATAATTCTTAATTTTTAATTTTTTAATTTATAGTCTTCAATTTTTAATCTTTTAATTTTTAATTTTTTGATTTTTGATTTATTAATTATTATTTTTTTTAATTTTTAATTTTTAATTTTTTAATTTTTTACTTTTTTTTACTTTTATGATTTTTAAATTTTTTTATTTTATTAATTTTTAAAATTTTTCAAGTTTTTAAAATTTAAAATTATTTAATTTTTAAATTATTTAATATTTAAGAATTAAATATTTTCTTTATTTTCTTTATTTTTTAATTTTAAATTTTTTATTACTTTATTCTTTTTTATTACTATTATACTTTTTAATTTTTCAACTCTTTGATTTTTGATTTTTTTAATTTTTTATATTTTAATTTTTAAATTTTGAATTTTTAATCTTTTTATGTTTGATATTGTATTTTTTAAAATTTTATGTTTAAAATTTTAGTTTTTTAGTTTTTTAATTCCTTAGTAATTAAAATTTTTAATTTTAAAATTTTATCTATTTTTAATTTTTGAATTTTTATTTTGAAAAATTTTAAATTTTGAATTTTTTTGTTTATATATTTTTTTAATTTTTTAATGTTTTAATTTATAATTTTTAAATTACTAAAGTTTAAGTTCTTGAAATATTTCAAATAAATTTTCAAACTCTAATTTATAATTTGTTTATTGTATATTTAGCATAACATACTCTCAAAAACATAACTAAACTTATATAAATGTACCAAAATTTAATAAAAGTTACCAAAATTTTATAAAATTTACGAAAAATAACATTTACCATGACTAGCATTGACCACTCAACTTTACCATGTATAATCAAGAGATTGAAAAGTAAATGGTAACCAATAGCTTACTTCTTTTGCGGAGATAGCACTATACAAAATAGTCGACTAAATGCATCATAATTCACGGCATTATCATCTAATGTATTCTTTTACACATTCAAATTTTTTTTATCATCAATAGAGGACAGACAATTAAAAGGGTGAAACAGGTGGCAAAATCACCCTGCCTTAATGTAAAGAAGGAAGGCAATTTGCTGTCATATTATAGTAATTATGTTAATCAAGGTTTATATCGTGCAAGCCCAACACATTTTGTCCTTTTGGAATTTACTTTCCATCATCCGACAAAATTTGGAGCTTATGCAATGGTGGGGCTCTTCCTAATTGGGGTTCCTTCTTTTTTTTCTCTTTCAAGAAATATTGGAAATCAACCTCAGCCTTACCCTTTCCCCCACTATCCCAACCCACAAAAACAAAAAAAAAAAAAAAGTAATTAATGGTATATATAAGGACAAAACTATGTCGATAAAGTTTTTAGGTTTTAACGCATCAAGCCATCAACTGTGACTGGACTACTATTACGATTAACTTTTCTAGTTTGATTCGTTTACTATTCTCACTTGACAAATTTACTTTACAACGAATCAATGTCCCAAACATTTACCAGACATGAACAATATAGTTGTCTAAACACTATAACGTATCCCTTCTACTGTACTGTACTGTTCTTATAATATAACTTATCAATTCTTTGCATCATACATATGCGACGATAAAGAAATAATCGAGTTTATGTAACTATACATTACAAATTCAACAGTTATAGAAGCACAATTTCATTTCAGTTCATAATTAAGATGTACAGATAATGATGCAAATCATACAAAAAGCAACAACATAACCCTAGAGGACACAAATTTCTCCAAAATTACAAACTACCATTATAGATATTCTACATGGTAGCTAAAAAGGGGATGAAGAATTTGTTCCACCGAGCTGGTAAGGAAAAAACAAGTTAAAAAAAAAAAAAGGAATTGGAGGTATAGGCTTACCTATTTACCATCCCAAGTTTTACAGTCCAAGGCCCATTGGGCTGAATGAAGAAAAATTTAATCTTAAAAAAAAAAAAGATTTTAAAAAGTTGATGGTGATTAATCATTCACGAAGGAAAAAGATGCTAAGATCTTGATTGATATTACCATCAGGATCAATGAGATGGAAGGATTGAGCATGAGAGGATCCACAAAGCCTCTCAAAATTTCCCCTTAGATACATAATATCATCGTCTTCACAACCAATCTGTTTGCCTTGGATTACTCCTGCCCCCACCACAACGGTCCTCATCCTAGTCAGCACCTCGACGTCAGCCTTTGAGGGATTACGACGGAGGGCATACCCGACTCTTCTGCCATTGCAGTACATTCTCCACACCGGCATTTCCAACAAGTTTGAAGAAAAAGAAGCGTTGGAGCTGCAACACTCTAGTGCAATCCTTAACAACCCACTTCTCATCTCACGTGCCAAAACTGTCGTCGGCACGGCTAGTTCCAGGAGGAGGATTGGGTTCGTTGACGACGTCGTTTGGACACAGAATTTCACCTTCCCCTTCTTGTATCCAAAGATTGTTCCTGTGATTATCGATGAAGGTGTAGTTGATGATGAGGAAGAGGTGGTTGTGGAGGAAGAAGAGGAAGACGAGAAGGACGACGAGGAAGACGAATGGGAGCTTCTAGGGCTCAGGTTCAATTGGGGGGCATTCATTTTCATCTGGCTTGAAGGTTTTTTTGTTGTATGATGGCGGGATTGTTGGATAAAAGTGCAATTGCAAGTGGGAATAAGGAGCTCCATGATGGCACGGAGGAGACGCCATGATCGAACTTGTTTGTGGCACTCAACGGTGGTTACATCGGCGGTGATGTGGGTGGCGCCACCCATTCTCCGCTGGTACTGGCGCATCGGCATCCTCCTCAGCTGGTGGTGGTTGGTTGAGGAAGAGGTGGTGGTTGTTGGGCTTTCACACAATTCAATTGGATATATAGTGTAGGGGGTATCATGGGGTTTTTTTTTTTTTAATATAGTGTGGGAGGTGTTTAGGTTTTGGACGTGTGTCAATTAATTAAGGTTTTTTTAGGTTTATGAGAATCTACTTAGCCCACTAATCAAAACACAATATTTTATCTTCAACACTAATCACACATGTAATCATTCAATTAATGTGCCTTCTTCAATAGTTTATCTCTTCACTCAATCATTCATGTTCATCATGTTGATGCTTTATTGCTATTATTATGTGGATCTTAGTTTTAAAGTAAAGGGTTTATTTAAAAATTGAGGAAATTGTACTATTATATTATCTCAATATTATCTAGTTGCTCTTGAGATGGAAACATAGGATGTCACTATAGTAAATTAACTCTTTTAAAAAAAAGATTATGGGAATAGAAAGTTTTAGTTTTTTTTTAATCTCTTAAAGTCAAATGCTAAAGAAAGATTAATACAAAAAAGATACTAGTATAAATAATTTACAATTATGTAAAGTGTTTACAAGTTAAAAGTTGAATTAAACACCTGGGTACACAATACTTTGTATATTCAGGGTATAGTTTTTACTATACATTCTGTTAAACTCCTTATAAGATACCAATTTTATGAACATTATTATTATTTTTAGTATTAGTACGTGGTTCGCCATTGCACCTTCTTAACGTGAGAATATATACAATCATGATTTGTAAACATATGTACGTACATCGGTACATGCATGTATAACTCTATAATTCATTTATAATTAACTTTCGTTTATGAGTATATATATATATATATATAGCTGTCAATTTTAAGAGCATATATTCATAGTATTATGAGCCTGTAATTTTTATTTTTTAATTTAAATATATTTGTGGTTTAAATTCATAAATTATGTATGAGCATACGTGACATGTATAACTTTATAAATTTACATTTTTTTATTTATAAGTATGTTTACGTTTGTTAATTTTATCAGCATACATGCATGCATGTACAATCTTATGAATATACCATTTTCGTTCTTCAATTATAAATATATTTGTAAGTTGAATTTATAAATTACTTATGAGCATATTATGGTTTAATATTTAGGAACATATTAAGTTCCATCAATCTTATGCTTAATACATATTTTTTAAATATAATATAGTAAAAATGAATGTATAACAACTTTTTTGAAAAATAATTAATAACGTTCAACCATATTTCAATTAATATTTAGATTAATTACCATCTTCTGAGTAATAATGAAGTTTATATAGAGATGAGAGATACAAATTAAAAGAATAAGGGAAATGTATTGGGTCAATGATTAAATAAAATTAAAAATTAAATAATGATTGGAAACACAAAAGGGTTGTGCTCTAGATATATCTACCGGAAATATATAAAGTTAAAGGGTCTTATTGTACGTAAACTTTACTTTGCCCATTTTAACCCTTATCATTGATAATTTATAAGGATAGCATAGTAATTAGAATATTTTTTATTTGCATCAGAATAGTTATAAAAGAAATTGTTACTTCCAAGATTTGAATATCTAATGCGAAAGAAACCCCTCTATCTTCTATACCATTAGACTACCATATTTTTAGTTAATTTTTTTTATATATGTATTCTCCTCAATTTTAACCTAATTTTCAAGGGGCTAGTTTGGTATTTTACGAATTCCCTTCAAAGCATGCATGATGCATGTTTAAACACAATGATTTTCACTTAAAGTGACATGCATGGATTAATGTGGTCTTCAATGGAGTTTTCAAACTCCTTCAATGAAGTTTTTCCGGAGAAAGGGAAGAGTTGAACAGATGGAGATAGTGGTGGAAATATAAAATTTTTATCCTAATTTTTAAGGGGTTAGTTTAGTATTTTAATTAGGAATTCCCTTCAATTTTAATCCACTGGTTTTCACTTAAATTGATATGAATTAATTTTTTTTTGTTGTAATGTTGTTTTAAATAACTGCCCCATAACTTAGGGACCTACAAATGTATTCTAGAAACACAGAGTCTTAAATATAATTTCCACAAAAAATAAGGTAGCTAAGATTTTTTTTTTTGTACTTATAAAATCCTCTTTCTTATGTGCTTAAGGAGACGATAGATATTATCATATTCATTTCGGTCCCGCTCTTTTATGCAGTAGGTTGCCGTGTGGTGTAGTACCACACCGTACCGCACTTTTTAATTTTCTACTACACTTCACCACACCACACCACAATCATTACCAATATATGTTTCATTTTTTTCTCTCCTCACCTTTCTCCTCTACTTTCCAAATTTTCTCTCTTAACCTACCACACCTACCACAACTTTCATCACAATTTACCCACTTTTTCAAATTCTACCGCGCCGCATCAATACTACACCACAATCAACCGCATAAAAGAACAGAACCTTAATTAATTTAAAACACCACTTTCTGTGCATGGAGAGATTAGTGCTTGACCTTGATATTAAATCCTGTAAAGATAACAAGAACTATTCAAGTATTTCGAATTAGTTGAAATCAAGACCGTCTACATAAAAATGAACTATAGAAGTTGTACTTCAACGTTGAAATGTTTTATGCAATGGTGACGTCACTACATTTTTTCTTTATATTGGTAAGCCATACAATTTTATTGAGCACCCGTATTGAGAGATTTTAATATGTCTACCAGTCCAATGGAGGGGGTACACCGTTATGAGACCCATAAGGAGTCTCCTAAAAGCATCAACTATTACTAAAAAAAAAAATTGGACCATGATAACCATATTGACTCAAGATGGTTTTCAACCATCTTGAATTGTTCATATTTCACATTTTTGTAACTTTTATTAATATTTTCTTTAATAATTATATATATTTATCAATTATAATAATATAATACTTATTAGCCTGGTCAAAAAATATAATAATAGCCTAATTTTATCAATTAGAGTAGAAAATACACATTTTATACATAGTTTTATATTTATGAAATAAATATAAATAAATAATTATTTTTAAATTGTTTATAAGTCATAGTAACCATGAAAATAATGAAACATACCTTTATAATGATTTAAATACAGTTACATTTAACTTTATTAGTGATTTAAAAAAAATGCAAGATGGCGTCAAGATGTTTATCATTTTCATTAAAAAATTATGATTATCAAGGGTCAAATTCGGATGGAGAGGATAAACTTTTCAGCCTTATGTCATCTTGGCTACAAGCTCATTAAGTATATATGGTGACATTACTAACTACATGTTTGCACTTGCACTACCGTAGTTTTTGGAATTCATTTTTTCAGCTTCTTTACTTTTAAAATCAATATTATACCCCTATGTGTTTGTAAATGGTTATTTTTATGGTTCGTTTTGGTATGGACTATGGAGTAAGAAATTGTATACCATAACCAATTTCTTCCTTGTCTTAAATGTTGTCATTTTGCTTCAATTTTTTAGGACTTGAAAGTAAAATTTGCTTACCCCATTATTTTTCATAATGTCATTAATGAGTAAACAACAAAGAACTTGATTGAAAACGTCTCACACTGATCTCTCCTGTGCTCTCGTATGTGTCTTTGTCTTCTGCCTCTCAAAGGCATTATAACCTTCAAAGTTAAAATTCTTAAAAAACACTTTCAAACCTCAAGAAATTCCTACAACCCAAAAGGAAAATATTAATTGAAGTTTGAGGCTAGTAAAAATTAAAAAAAATGAAAAGATGATGATCTTATTCTAGAAACTTGAATTCGTAAAAGTTGAAAAATATGGATGAATATTCCGGTGTATATACACGCTTATTAATTCTGAATGAAGGTAAATGCGTAATTACTCTCTCCCTATTTGTCACTTTAGAAGATTGGGGTGATATTAAGAAAATTAATACACTTAGAAAAAAAAACTATAAAATTACTTAAATTAGTAAAATTTATTAGGGTAGAGGATATGGATATAAATTTGGTAAAAGCTATATTGAAAATGTAAATTGATAAAATAATTAAAAACAAAAAGATAGTTTGATGGACATATAAATAGACATAAAAATTATAACATTATTGATTGGGATGGTTGTGAGATACCAAAAACATTGAAATGAGACAGAGATATTAGATATGGAAGAATTAAGGGACACACTACCGTACAATTATACAATAAGGTCATAAATATACCATTAAAAATGCCGAATTAAATGATTAAATTTGGGGGACGCCATTAGATATGGTGCCTGCCCACTAAAACCCAAAAAACTCCAAAAACACACCAACTGTTTCTGTTTGGTTTTCCTCTCCATTTCTATGGATTTCTTTTCCTCCCTTTGGCTTTTTAAATTTTTGTCCCAACGTCCGTCCAAACAAACGCGGCCTTCCCGGGGAAGATATTCCCCTCCATAAATTTAATCAGAAAATAATTTTGTCCAAAAGACAGAAAGAAAGGAAGAGGGAAAAAAGCAATTCATAATGGAGAGAAATTTTCTTTTGGTATATAAGTTGATTAACAATTGTTTTTTTCTCTCTATAACAAGGAATTAATGTAGGTTGGGTAACTTTTTTTTGCCCATTTGTTTTCTAATTGAGGCAAGTAAATGTATTTGCTAGGAAGGTAGTCTTTTTTTTTTTTTTTGCTGCGAACCTTACCGATTAATGGGTGTACGTAGCCCTTACAAAAAATTTATGAGGGTGCGTTTGGTAAGATTCCTAAGAAAATTTTTCTCGGGAAAAAGTTTCTCTGAAAAATTTTCCATTGAAAAAATTTCTCCGGAAAAAATTTCCCTTAATCTCCTAAGGGAAATTTTCCCTAGGAAAATCTTGCAAATGGTACGTGGGCCCCTTGTAAAAACTTTCCCGACATCAATGTACAACCAAACATGGGGAAAATAATTCAACTCGGAAAAATTAACCATTTCCCCAGAGTTTTTGACTAAACAAACGCACTTTGAGTTGACTTGACTACGTATCTTCTATCTAATTTATGGATAGATTCAAATTTGAGTTAAAATCGAGTTGAAGTAAAATAAAGCCTATTATGGTAAGATGAATGGACGAAAATTCGTGTTCATTCTCATTTTACCTACTAACTAGATAAAGATGTACTACCTCCGTCTCAAAATATCTGTCAAATTAACTAACTCCTTTGTCCCAATTTGTTTGTCAATTTTACAATTCCATGACTGACATTCCTTGTTTTACCCCTAATTAATAAATCTATTTATCACTTTTTACAATTCCAACAACTATCATTCTCAATTAATGTAGGGGTAATATGGGTAAGTTACATACTTTTCACCTCATTTCCAATATGCATTAGATTTCCAAATTTAGGTAAAATGACAAACAAAATGGGACAGAGGTAGTATATGTAATTTTAAATGTTTAATAGATGGATTGTCGACTTTAGAGTTTTAGTATGAAAGACTTTGAAGATGATAAATTATTGGGGAGACCATGCAATTCTTAAATCTTAACTATATTTATTTATATGGATTATTGGACGCCAATAATACCAACTTTGGGGGTATTGAAGACTAATAATACAAATTATTTTCTTGGACACTAGTAGTACCAACTATCGACCTATTTTCCTCCAACAGTACACGACCGAGTTGTTATAGTTTTAACTCATCGGAAAGACGACATGGCTCCATGATGTGTGACGTGGAAGGCGGAGGTTGGGTAGAAAATATTGATGTGGACACTAACATGCCTTCCATGTCACATATTATGGAGCCACATCATCTTTTCGATGAGTTAAAATCATTACAATTCGACGGTATACTGTTAGAGGAAAATAGGTTAATAGTTCGTGCTGCCAGTGTCCAAAAAAATAGTTTGTATTATTAATATCCAATACCCCCGAAGTTGATATTATTGATGTCCAAAAACCCTATTATATCTATGGATAATTTCATATACAATTCATGGACAAGTGTAGATATCATCCTTGTGAATTGATTGGTTTGAATGATTAATTCAACCATTTTTCTCTCCAAAAAACCTATAGATACCATTCATAAATATAGATATAACTAAAAATTTGACGATCTCTCTTGAAATCTCATAATTTAAAGCCTTTCTAGACTAAAACTTTCTAAGTTAAAAACTTTTAATAAAGTCTTGAATTCTCAACCCTGTTTGTACCTACTGAAAAACAATTTCTTTTGATTATTATGATGAAAATGGGTGTTAGGGAAAAAGTAAGTAATTGCAAGGTTACAGCGGAAGCGCAAATAAAATGAGATGACGGAAATTACGAAAAAATTCAGGAACTAAAAATAAGCGATAAGACAAACACCACGATTGCGTGAGAAATCAAAGAACTCGGAGAAAAATCCACGGACGACGACAACCAATAAAACAATCCATTATGAGAAGAGGAGTACAACTCGATTTCTATCACATGGGGTGATGCGAGCAACAAGAAAGGAGATTACAATATAAATCTCTCTATCTCTCAACTCACAATCTCTCAGGATACACTTGGGAAAATATTGATGAAACAATTTCTCTCTCAATATTTTCTCCCTCTCTAACTCTCTGTCACTCAATCACCGTTTGCCGTTGAATAAAGTGGAGAAACCTAAACCCTATTTATAGGGTGACTAGGAAAAGAAATAGAGTTAAATTAAAACTCAAATAATAATAAGTTGTATCTGACTTAAACAGGGAATTAGAACTAGATTAAAACTATATCCTCTGCCGATTCTTCTCATGTTTTGGACCCCAATGGACCACAAAACTCAATAGTGGGAAAAGGCAAGGAAATATATGGACTTATGGAAGGGGAAGAATAGTAGGCAAGTTGTTTGGAGGTAACCAAAATAGACCCCTCCGAGTATACATGTGTGGTTGAATGTATTGCCTTTTTTTTATAGGCGCTAATCTTTTCGGATATTAGTTAAATTTAAGGGTTATTGGAATTAAATAATCTAACGTTTGAGGCAATTTGGATATGAAAAACTGACCTTTGGAATTTAGACTTGACAAACTATATTTAACATCCTATTAGAATGAATGAACTTTCACTTATTTCAACTCACCGGAAAAGTGATTTATGGTGGTGATCAATGTGTTTTTTTTACTTTTCATCTTTTAAATAATTTACATAAGCAATCCCCTTGATTTGATTACTTTTCAGACGAGTTGAAACCGGTAAAAGTTCATTCAATCTAATAGAATATTAATTATAGTTCGTCAAATCCGAATTTCAAAGGTCAATTCGTCATATCCAAATTGCCCTAAAGGTTTGATTATTTAATTCCAATAATCCTAAATTTAATATAACTTATTAATTTTAATTAGTTTTATTAATTCGTTTATAAACTATCATACCTATTTTATATGATATATTTTTGAAAATTCATATATTTAACAAGTGATGTGATTGATATGACTTATCTTACTCAAGAACCTTATTTAAAATTTTATATATTTAATAATTTATGTGACTAATGTAACTTACCTTATTATTTTACTAAACTTTACTTACCTACATTAGGCCATGTTTTTTTTTTTGTGCGGTTCTGCATCGTACTTACCATACTTTTTCACATTTACCATAATCCTTTCATACCAAATCATATCACTCCACACTTTACAACAATAATCATAACTTTCTCTCTCCTCACTTTTCTCTTCTACTTTTCACTTTCTCTCTTCTCACCTACAGCATCAATCATTATTATCACAAATTTTACATATCATACCATTTTTTTCACAATCCAACTATATCATACCATCTCCCCATGATTTCATCCGCACAAAAGAATGGGGTCTTACTTCACTTATCTTACTTTATATACTTACACTCTAAATGATCAAGATGATAGTTTTTATATTTTAGTCACATGTGTAGAGGGATGGCTGGGATGAGGGACGTTGTAAAAAAGTTAGATGGGTTTGGAGCTAGAAGCCCTACGCACATATTTATTAATGCTTAGCTCGAGTTTGGTTTGACTAAAGCTCGCTTTGGATCGGATATCCACCGAGCCAAACTCGAACATAAAGGCTTAACTTGGTCTCGTCTTGGTTGAGTTTATATAGCATTTTGATGGAAATGTGCGACTTCTATGGGTATACATAAAATTTGGTTCTGTTCAGTAAAATTAATAGTCTAGGCAACTGATAGCGTGATTTAGGTTGTGGATAGTAATTTAAATAGCAAATATTGGTTTCACTTTACCGACAATGGATTTAAATAGCAAATAGTGATTTCACTTTACCAACTGATGGATAACTGTTCTAATGAGTGTTTGAGGAAAATGTATTTGGTAAATTTAGTAATTCATTTAGTTGATTAATGTAAACTAATATAAAAGGATATTGGTAATTTCCATAAAATAATCAAAAGTTAGCATTTGGAAAAGAATACAAAATGTTACTCTATATACTGAATGTTAATTTTATTAACGTTTCTTAAGTGTTACTTAAAACACAATATTCTAGTTGAAGGGCTATACATTACACTAATATTTGTCCAATAGAGTTTTGACTGGATCAAGACACCCACTAAATGCCTTACCTAATGCTATGCCAAAACACAACCTTTAATTTAGATGTTTTAAGTTTAACGTTAGAATATAAGTTTCATACTTTTCTGTAATTTTGAAGTTTGGTTACAATTCATCGAAGTCCTAATATCAACAAAATGTTAGTTAGAAGTTAGAACCCTTAGTTCATATATTTAACGTAATTAAAATTAACCTAATTTTTATTTTTAGTTAAAAAAATGAATATATTGATTACATATACACAATATTTGAATTCCTCTCTTTGTATTGGGAAAAAAAGAAATTTTTTTATTACTATGGGAAAAAAAAATTTTGTTTTTTGTTTCTTTTGGGGGGGGGGGGGACTGCAGGCAAGTTGTAATTTGGATGCAATTCCAAGTAGACCCCAACAGAAAATATAAATTAGTGATGACCGATGAATATGTATAATAATATTAAATAGGAAATAAAAGGAAAAAAAAACATGTAGTTGCATGATTTGGTTTCTTTTTGCCTTTCTAGCCTGGCTTCTCCACTCCATTCATGCTACTTTTGTTTCAACTTTTTCCTTTTACAATTGTTGGACCCACTTTAATTCAATTTGCTGCCTTCCACACTATTTCCTCCTCTCTTTTTTTCTCAAGGCTCAATTCTCTCCAATTCTCAACCACGATACATAAAGATCCACACAATGTATATCTATTGAGGACATGGTTACTTGAGGACTTAAATGCATGTGTTTCATGATGTACCAAGTTGTAAGGTTTTACGCCATTAGTTAAGCATTCTAGGGGAGAAAACTATACAAAAAAATACTTCCAGGTTTTGTTCAGTAAAGACGTATGGTATGAAGTATGATGTGTCGCATCATCATATTTATTTTGCTTTACAAAGGTGTATTATTATGATACGTTACGTCATATTTGTATTATAAGCTAGCATTGAGTATCTTTTACTATACAAGAAATATTTTTTAGTATTTGTATATGAAACATACATGTGCGTAAATAGCTCGTTCATATTTAGATGGTGCATGTTTATTAAGTTCAAATTAGTGCTTTTGTGAGGGTTTCATCTTGAGACCTCTTTAAGCTTCTTTTTGTTGATAGTTTTGGTATTTGATAAAAGGGAAAGTGGAAGGTGAAAAGTCCCACATTGGTAGTTGAAGGAACTTTTCACTAGTTTATAAGGATTAGTACAACTTGGGCTTATAATTAGCTAATGGGCTACTATGGAGTTAGTGGTGGTACTAAGGTTCAAAGCTCCACATTGAACCGCACACGCACACGCGCGTGTCGGTTGGCGGCTTATTAGACGACACTTAACACTTAGCACTTAGCGCGGAGCCGGAGTCGGAGAGTTATGATGTAATATTTACATTGTAATTTTCGTTTTCCTTTTATTTATTTAATTTGTTTAAATAAATAAAAAAATTTATTTATATCCAATATTATAGGGAAGTTATTTTAATTAATTAATTTAATTAATTAATTTTGTTAACTGCAAAGCCAACAAACTGCCTGCAACTTCCTCACTCTACCCAATCTTTCTGTTTTTACGTTATATTCATAGAGAATCCAGGGAAACTGATTGATTTTGCTCATCAGAAAGTTTCACAAGGCTTGATTAATCCTGGAGGGATATTTGCTAATCTCTGAGCATTCTGAGTGAAGTGAGGGCAAATAATTCCTTAAAGACAGTGAATTTTAATCACGTCCAAGCCTTTTCTTCTCATTTTTGCTCAACACTTTTTGCATGTGTCTTTTACGTGGTTCATGCATAGCTGAGTTTATAAAAGAAAAAATTATATAACAATTACATTATCATTAGCGAAATTGGATTCTAATAATACGAACTTTTGGCCATATAAGACTTAATAATACGAACTTTCGATTTGGTTCTGAATAATATGAATTTTGACCCCCTGTTGCCCTCAATAACACGCCACCGAGTTAAGTTGACTTTGTCATGTCATCAATATAGACTAAAAAGAAGCTAGGTCAGCCTTGTTATGTTTTTTTTTTTTTTTTTTTTTGTTTCGAAAACTTGTCTTCAACACATCTGCATCATCTTCAGCTTCAAGCCTCATCATCAATGGCAGACTTTCACTCCATTCCTCCTTAAGCTCCTCTAATCCATCAACTCCTCCCCCTCTCCCCCTCCTCCTCCTCCGGCGCCGCCGACCTCTGGCCCAACCATAGCTTCCTCCTCCAATTCCCCCACTCCAGAAACTCCAGAAACCCAGAAAATCGACCCCAAATTCAGGACTAAACCCAGAACTGTCGAAACTTAGGGTTTTCTTGGGCTTCAAGAAGAGGGATCGTAAACCGTCAATCAAACTCCCGGAAACCGCTGGAAATCCGCCGGAGAATGCGCAGTTGGCCGGAAAAGTGGTCGACTTCGTTCCGACGGCGAAGAAACGCGGCCGGTAGCCCAAGATTAAAGACCCCCAAAAGCAGGAAAACATTGAATGTGGAAAGATCCCCAATAAAAGAGGTCACAAAAGTAAACGGGAGTTGATGGAGATTGCAAATAGTACAAAAAGGGATCTTAGGGTTGATGGGTCTTTGCAATTTGGGGATGGGTTGTTGATTCATTCTTCTGTTGATGGGAAATATAATGGGGATGCGGAGTGCAGGCAAGGTGTTTGTGAAAATGCCCAAGAGACAAATGATGCTGAGGATAGCAGAATGACAAGGGGAAGGAAGGCATTGAGGGTTTACCGTCAGATTGGGAAAGAAACTGAAGATGAAAAGAATCATGTCGAGCGCAATACCTGTCACCAGTGTCAAGGGATCTGGGTTTCGCAATTCGAGTAATACCCAGTAAAAGAGCCGAAGAAATTGATGAAGATGATGTTTGAGAGCAACATGGGATCTGGGTTTTCTGGGTTTGATTCCAATGGAGGAGGAGAGAGAGGGGGAGGATTGAAGAAAATGAAGAAGTAAAAATGGGATCTGAGATTTTTAGAGAGAAAAAAAGTTCGTATTATTCAGAGCAACATAGGTAAAAGTTCGTATTATTTTTTTAAGTCAACGTGGATGACGTGGCAAAGTAAAAACAACAAGGCGTGTGCCTCCGCCGCCACGTCAGACCGCCACCGAGTCAAGTTAATCTTAACTCGGTGGTGTGTTACTGGGGGCAACATGGGGTAAAAGTTCATATTATTCAGAACCAAATCGAAAGTTCGTATTATCAAGTCTTATATGGTCAAAAGTTCGTATTATTAGAATCCAATTTCCCTTATCATTATTTATATACTTTCTTTGTAAATTATATTGTCTCCAAAATTAATTTATACAATATATTAGTGGTAGGATACTAAAATTTATATTTGTTTTCAATATTGTCTTATTTACATATAGCAAAGAACAATAGTAAACAATTTTTATTAGTCAATTTGAATAAATGCAAAAACACTACGGACTATTTGTTTCAAACCTTTCTCAATAATATCCAAACAAATAAAATTTAATCTTAAACAACTAAATAAATGATTAAGATAATAAAAACCAATTGAATATATTATAAGTATAATGTTGTTTTAAACTTATTTTTATTAAATAAATATGATTTATTTATAAAATAATAAAATAAAAAAGGATAGAGAAGATACAAAATATTAGTATTTAGTATGTAGTAAATAACTAATAATCGCAACTTTAAAAATAAGGAAAATTGGAATCTAATAAACCAAACTTTATGTCCATTTTGATCTAACAAACCAAACTTACATTTTTGTTAATGGCATACCATACTTAACATTATATTTGTTTGAATGAACCTCCACCACTTTCCGGTCACCGGAAAAATGACGTGGAATTTTTTGTACTGAGGTGGACTGTTTTATATGATAAAAATAAAGATAAATTGTTGATGGTTTGTGCTTACTATGCGACTCACTAATTATGTCACAGAAAAAATAAAAACCCCAACCAAAGTGTTAATAATCACTCAAAAAAATTACTGAGTTTTTATAATGGAAATTGGAATCTAATAAAAAAAAATTGATTAAACCTTCAGCATCCATTTTTTTAATTGCATGACAGCATGGAATTCCAGACATGGAGGTTTTTTTAGTTTTTAATTTTTTCTGTTTAGGGTTTAGGAAAATGAGGAAGTAATTTTTTTGAGTGATTATTAACATTTTGGTTGGGGTTTTTACTTTTTTCTGTGACATAATTAGTGAGTCACATAGCAAGCACATGTCATCAACAATTTATCTTTATTTTTATCATATAAAGCAATCCACCTCAGCACAAAAAATTCCACGTCATTTTTCCGGTGACCGGAAAGTGGTGGAGGTTCAATCAAAAAAATATAATGTTAAGTATGGTATGCCATTAGCAAAAAGGTAAGTTTGGTTTGTTAGATCAAAATGGACATAAAGTTTGGTTTATTAGATTCCAATTTCCCTAAAAATAATTAGTAATTCTAACATTTAAGCATATATCAACAATTTCTTTTTGTTTTTAAAATCAGTAAATAACATCAATCAAAACAATGTTGAACCGGCCATTTCTTTTTGTTTTTTTAAACAAAGAGACATTAGTTTACATTTTTTTTGTAGTAATGTTAATCAAAATTTTATTTTCTTTCGACAATTATTAAAGAAAACACAGAACAATATTGCCTCCGTTTTTATTTATCTGTCGCGCTTGAAAATTGTGTTAAAAACTTTGACCGTTAATATCTTAATTTGTATAATGATTCATCATATAAAATTAACGTCATTATATTCGTAATAAAAAATACTATTCGAAAATATAATATTATATTTTTTAAAAAAAATTATATTTTTACTGATTAAACATTGACACTGAAAATTGTAAATGACAGATAAAAAAGAACGGAGGGAGTAATATAGATCTTTTGTGGGAATTCTACACTTTAATATGTCTCAAATTTTACTTACGGTGTATTTGGTTGGGATGAAAATCATTTTCTGGAAAATGATTTTCCCATTTAATTTCCGGTGTTTGGTAATCGGAATTAAAATGGAGAAAATCATTTTTCAAGAAAATGATTTGGAAAATGATTTTCCCTCACCCCTTTATAAATTGCTTTCTTGACTCCAACCTAATCAAATTTTTTTCTCCCTCTCTCCCCTACTCTCTCTTTCTCTCTTATTTCGTTCTCTCTCACTTCTTTCTTTTTCTCCACCATTCTCTCTCACGCAACGATTAGAATATTTCTCTCGATCTCTCTCTCTCCACCACTATCTCTCATATACTCGTTTTAATATCTTTTTCTCTCGTTTTTCTCTCTTCCACCACTATCTGTCCTGCACACGTTTTAGTATTTCTCTCTCTGTACACCACTCCCTCTCACACTCCCGTTTTAGTCTCTTTCTCTCTCTCACTCTCTCACTCTCTCTCTCTCTCTCTCTCTCTCTCCACCAATCTCTCTTGCACACGCATTTTAAAATCTGTCTCGTTATTGTCAAACATGTGAAAACCGTTTTCCAGGAAAATCATTTTCCTGTGTACCAAACACAGGAAAATATCAAATGAAAATTCATTTTCTAAGAAAATTATTTTACAAGGAAAACCATTTTCCTAGAAAATAATTTCCTTTGCACCAAACACACTAATTATATTTTCTATTGGGATCGATATATTATAATAGTAAATTTGGTGGAAGAAAGGTTAACTAATCGATATTCTTTTTATAAAAAGTTATGAATATTATTTGGATTGTGTATTAATATATTATTATGAGTTATGTATAATTAACTTAGGAGAAAAATCAAGAATTTAGGGTCAATTTTTTATGAACTTACAATTTATATATTTGGTGGTGATCGATCTTAGTTGTATTTAATTCAATATTTTTTTTCTAATGAGAAATAATATTTACTTGTTATATGACCATAATGATCTCAATTCTTTTATCTTATAGATTTGGAAAATTTTTGATATATTGTATTTTATATTCATTTTGATTTCATATGTTGCCTAAATCACTAACGCAATTATTAATTTATATTTTTATCATAATGTTAATAAAAAATTATTTTCTTTTATCAATTATCAAAGAAAACATAAAATTATAATATAGGTTTTTTTTTATCGGAGTTTACATTTTAATATTTGTTAAATTTTACTTTAATCTATTTTTTAAGTTGGGATTCAAATATTTTAATAGTAAATTTGGGGGAAAAAAGAAAACTAATGAATGATATATATATATATGTATGTATGTATGTGTGTATATGTATATATATATATATATATATATAATGAGAAGAATGATTTTAGGAATTGATATAATGAGAAGAATGATTTTGTGAGAAGAAAAGCATAGCAAATCACAACCATTGGTCCCAAGATCAAGGGTGGGTATTAATCTTGCTTTTTTTTTTTTTGTTGGGAAAATGTGACTAATAAATGCTGCAACATTTTTCTTTTTTTTTTGTTGGCTGGGAAAAAGAGAGCAATTGATGCAGTGTGATTTCCAACGACATGTTAATTAATTCGCAGCTCTGGAAAACTCAGAATGAACATCAACTATACCCAGAATGAACATCAACTTTACCTAGAATGAACATCAACTATACCATAAATGAACGTCAACTATACCATTAATGAACACCACATATACCCAGAATGAACATCAACTATACCATAAACGAATGTATAGTATAGTGACGTTCATTTATGATATAGTTGATGTTCATTCTGTGTATTTGTGGTGTCCATTTATGGTATAGTTGACGTTCATTTATGGTAAAGTTGATGTTCATTCTGGGTATAGTTGATGTTCATTCTAAGTTCTCTAAAGCTGCGAATTAGTTAGCATGTCATTGGAAATCACACTACATTAATTGTTCTCTTTTTCCCAGCCAACAAAAAAAAAAAGGTTGCAGCATTTATTATTCACATTTTCCCAACCAAAAAAAAAGAAAAAAGCAAGATTAATACCCATCCTTGATCTTGGAACCAATGGTTATGATTTGCTATGCTTTTCTTCTCACAAAATCTTTTTTCTCATTATATCAATTCCCTATATATATATATATATATAATGAATATTAATTTAGTTGTATATTATTATTTGTAACTTATATGTATGGTTTTATTTTTTAAGTAGACATTTGTAATAGTAAAGTGGTAGTAGCCAATTACTTTCTATTTTTATGCCCTTAACCAGGTTAAATCTTCGTGGGAATAAAATATTTTCATTTTTCATTGATAGCGTAACATTTATTCATAGGTTTGAAATTTGTCTCACAAACAAACACACACACATATATATATAATAGTTCTTATACCGTGCTTCGCACGGTCATATTAAAATCTTCATATTTGTAAAAATTTGATATTGTTGAAAATTTTGTAATATAATATACAATCACAAATTTACAATGTGTACAATAATATTTGAATCATCTATAACAAAATGTAAGAAAAATCATCTACAATAAATGACCAAATAATACAAATTGAATATATCCATTTATCAAACATAGAAGTTACCTTCCTGTGAAATTATACATACAAGTTTTGATTCGCACGCATTACGTGCATTTATTTTTAAATTTATTTATTTTTTGTGTGTATATATAGACACGCAAAAAAATATAACAAAAAGGGAGCATTGTTACCATTGTGGTGAGTTGTGGTGGAATATGGAAACTTACGATGTCGTGCGGAACCACGCCGCAACCAACCGCATAAAAGATTGGGGCTTTAGATGCTCATGGAATGACGTAGAGTGAGGTGTTATAGTTTTTATATATATATACATTATTGTAATTCTTTTCGATATAAGAAGAATAACATGGTCATAATAACCATTATACTACCTCTATTTTTATTTATCTGTTGTCTAGGAAATTGTGCCGAAAACTTTGACAGATACATATCTTAATTTGCATAATGACCCATCATATAAAATTGATGTCATTAGATTCGTAATGAAAATACTATTAAAAATGTATAATATTATTTTTTTTATAAAAATTTTATATTAGAAATTATTGATTAAAGATTGACACTGAAAACCGTAAATGACAGATAAAAAAGAACAAAGGGAGTGTTACTTTGTGGCTACTAATGACCAAAAATAATAATGATAACTATATTATTCTATTTTTTTTTATAAAAATCTTCCACACCTACACTTTAATTATAAGTAATTCATTTCATTCACTTTAATAATAAGAAACTATTTTGATGTTTTTGTTTATTACATCTAGAAAAGTAAGGGGTAAATGCGCAAAAATTGAAAAATAAAAAAGAAGATAATTGTATTTTTTAATAGATGAAAATGTCATTTTGTGTGATAGTAATTAACCACATAATTTGATAGGGGTAAAGGAGTCATTGAAATATAAAATGACAAATTTGCTCTTTAAATTAAAGCAACAGCAAGGGCAAATTTGGTAAATTGAAATTTGCGCACCATAAAGCCTTCTCTCTTTAATATATAACATAGATTCAAAGTCTACCAAATCAAATTTATTATTGCTTGCTTGAAATCTAAGAGAGTTTAAACATTATGTTATTATGTTCAATACATCATAGAAAATCTCCAAGCATTATCTATTTATTAAATTATATGTTTTTTGATTTTTTAAATGCTAGGAACGAAATTGAATGTTCATATTTTAAACTTTTTAAATCTTAATCTATACCGAAAAATTGCATGTTAAATTTAGTTATTTGATAAAAGTATAAAAAAAATTATAATATTTATGAGAGGAAGATAAATATGAATAAACTTATATGAAACTTTTTCAATAGACATTGAATATGATTGTATATACTTATATGAAACTAACATATGCATGTACAGAAATCATATGGAAAAGTAAAATCTATTATTTAACTTGTAAGTATATTACAATGAGGAAAATAGCAACTTATAATCAAATAACATTCAAGTACCAAACACAATAACTATTTTTAAAATTTATACAATACACATTTCTTAATAGCATATATACTTACAAACTTAATATCAAGCAAATAAATAAATATAAATTATAGAAAACATAATAAAAATTTGATAGCATTAAGGTTTGGTTGATATAAACTCTAAAAAGTATAAAGTTACATATGTTAATTTTTTCTAGATCACATACTCACGGCAGTTAGTAACGCCTTTAGTTCATTTCATAAATTTTAATTAACTCATTGAATGGTTATATATTATTATACTCATAGATCTTTATGAAACTAATATAACAATAACAATGACAACTGTACTTAAAATAATTACTTTTTATGAAAGTATGTATTCTAATGTAAAAAACCAATATGAAAAACAATAATATTAAAATAAAGTATGAAAAGTAATTAATTCTTTTATAGAAAATAAGAAATATGAATTAGTTTGAAAAAATCAAAATGAAAATATATATGTGTTTTAATAGTATTTTCTATAGAAAAATATAGTATTTTGTTTAAGTATTGTGATAAACTCATTTAAGTAAAACTTTTATTTTGTAATCTAAATATCGAATATGCGTTAGAAAATTAAAAGGAAAATTTATAAAAATCAATAAGAAAATATGTGATGTATGAAATTGCAATGTATACTAATTGCAAAACATAGTGAAATTTAAAATGAAATATTAAAATGACCTTTTCACCAATTGTAAAATATACTTTTGATTTGATATTCAACCCACTCACCCCAAATTTCCATAGCTACATGCTTACACCTTGCTCCCTTTTATAAGGGTAAATAAATATGATTATTATCATTATAAAAAGATGAAATGGGGAAAAACTTATAACCATCAATTAGTAATAATGACAATTTAATAGAATTAATCCATAATAAGTTTCAAGAAGGATGAGTTACAACAACCGCCCATATTCAAACGTTAGAAGAGTTCAATGAAAGCATTAAAAATATCATCAATTAGTAACTAAAACTTGAAATTTTCCTATTTTCTTCAGAAAAAATATACTTGAAATATATATTTTATTAATATGCTAAAGTTATAGTTAAAAGAAAAGTTACTTTTGAACCTCAATTTTTCAAAATAGTATTTATAAAATTGTTCACAAATTTAGCCATTATTTCCTTTCTCGAAAACTAAAAATGTTTTTGTCATAAAAAAAATCCTTTTATTATTGGTTATTACTAATTATTAATGGTAAAAAATCCTTTTACTGAAAGAATTTATTATTGGTTATTGCTAATTATTTTATAAAGAAAAAGATGTTAAAAAAGAATATATTGACAATTTTCATATAAATATATTTCATAGTGCATAACTTCATAGCAATTAGGAAATGTAAAAATATTTTGATAATATTATCTTAATTACATGAGTTAATATAAAAATGTTGGAACAACTCTTCATATGCAAAATTAAATATCAAAATTATTTTTTATAAATAAAATAATGTTGCCTTTTAAGAAATAGATATCTTGAACTAATTAAGCTTGAGTTAAGCTTCATTAGTGTTCGTATATTTTAATTAAATTAATAAATTTTATTTGTTGCAAACAATAACTTAACATACATTTAATATTTATGAAGTTTTATTTTTCAAAAAAAGGTAATCATGATTAATGATCATTTAAATTAATTTCAAAAAAAGGTATTCATGATTAATGATCATTTAATATGTACAAAAGGTTTTTTTTAAAGAGTAAACATTAGCAATTATAATTTTCCGAAAATACCCTCATAGAAACTCACATATTCCAACCTCACCCTTTGTACCCAATTTTATATATATATATATATATATATATATATATATATATATATATATATATATATATATATATAGGCTGGAGATAGGGGAATTAAACTTGGAACATGATGCTCCAATTTATGAGGTTTTAGACCATAATTAGTTTAAGTTATACATTGACATGTTGTTTTCAACTTATAATTAGTACTTATTATGAATATTTAGCACTATTCAACACTAATCAGTATCAATAAGTATACCAAACATATTGATGATGTGCCATTTAATAATCTATATATATATATTATTAAAACAAAATAGATTTGTCCACAACTTGACACGTGTCACCTGGTATGACTCCACTATTTTTAAATAAAAAACACTCATCATTAAAATTATACTCCATGCACTCATTATTCATCGGTTACAATTTGTATAAACCATTCCTCTTCTCAATTATTCACTAAAAAATGTAAATCACAAATAAAAAAAAAACGGAGAAAGTAATAATAAAAATAAGTTACTAAAAGATCAAAAGACAAAACCTTCATGAGTGCATGGATTATAATTTTAATGATGAGTGTTTTTTATTTAAAAATAGTGGAGTCATACCAGGTGACACGTGTCAAGTTGTGGACAAATCTATTTTGTTTTAATAATATATATAGATAAGATTGTAGTATGTAATTTCAGAAGAAATTAACATGTACGAAATTTAAATTTATGTGTCAATAATAAGTATAAGTATTTTACCTAAATTTGAAATAGACCCGACTCGTACTTTTAATGTCAAATTTTTCTATGGTTATTGTACTCGAGGGTGAAAGACTAAATTTGTGTATGAAATCCTTATTGTAATCGACGACTAAAAAGTAACTTCATGTGTGAACACAAGCTACAACGCAGGCAGACAGGCAAACTGCATGTTATTATATTGTATCAAGGACAAAAAAGTAGATTTTAGTGTGAACACTAGCTACAAGACAGACAGGCAAGCAAGCTGCAAAACACAAGCAGCCAAATAGACAAGCACATGAGTCACGAGTCACTCTCTCTTTTATAATAGATTAAATGAAATGACACATTCCTAATGTAATTTTTATTAGTATTATATCTATATTATTTATTCTCCTTAATCATAATTTATTATTTTTCAATTTAAGTAATTTTATAAGTTTTGTCCCTAACTTTTTTGGTTATCTTAATTTCTCTCTAAGTCCTTCAAAGTGGGGTTCTTTGCTTTTTGAACCCCGAACTTTGGGGATATTTATTTTCTGGACCCTTATATTTCAAAGTTTATATTTTGGATCCTATACTTTGTGGACCCAAAAAATGTGGCCCAAAGTTATGTTTGACTCCGGCGATGACCTAATTGTTGCCTAAACTTCCCGATATGGTCTTTTATTTTTTTTGTCTTCTTTTGAATGTTGTCTTGAAATTGACCGGACTTTGATAGCTAAGGGTGTGTAAAATTCATGGGTAAAAAACAGTAGGGTAAAAGTTAAATTTTGGTAACTTTTTTTGCAAATTTATGCTCATATGGGGGTTGGAAATCGTGCAAGAAGAGGAAGAAGAAGTTGCGGCTGGAAAATTTTTGAAAGAAAAAAATCGATAATGGCTTTGAAATATGAGAGTCCATATTGTTGTCGGAGACAAAGTATAGAGTCCATATTATTGCTGGAGACAAAGTACAAGGTCCAAAATATAAACTTTGAAATATGGGGGTCCAGAAAATAAATACCCCCAAAGTTTGGGGTACAAAAAGCAAAAAACCCCTTCAAAGTGGCAAACAAAAAATGATAGAGGGAGTAGTCGATTCAAAAAAAATGAGGCCTAATAGTTGAGCACCTAACAAATATTTTTTTAAAAAAGAATCAGAGTGTGGTGAGTAATTTTCGGAAGAAATTAACATGTACGAAATTTGTGTATGAAATACATCCGACTAATAGTTTTAATGTCAAATTTGCTTTGGTTATTGTACTAAAAGGTAAAAGAGTAAATTTGTGTATGAAATCCTTGGTTATTGTATTTGACGACAAAAGAGTAAATTCATGTGTGAACACGAGCAACAAGACAAGCAGACGTGCAAACTGCTTGTCATTATATTGTATTCGAAGATAAAAATGTAAATTGAGAGTGAACACAAGGTACAAAGTAGGCAGGCAAGCAAGCTGCAAAACACAAACAACCAAATAAACAAGCACACAAGTCACTCTCTCTTTTATGATAGATTCTATACAAAAGTAGAAAGGACACTTGCGCTAGCTTTGTGTTTGTGTTGTGTTGTGATGCTTTATTTTTTTTCCTTTTCCTTTTTCTTTTTTAATCCCTTGATAAATTGGGTGGTAAAAAGTATCTTTGTTATTTGTTTTATCAACAATTTGAAAATGAGCCCACATCTCAAATACTATATAAGTAATACTCTATCCCTTTTTTTTATTTGTCATCTAAAAATAATATCTTAATTTGTATAATGATTCATAATACAAAATTGATGTCGTTAGATTTGTTATAAAAAATAGGGAAATTGAACGGTAATATACCGACCTTTAGGGGTGTTGAATAGCAATATACCGACCTTCACTTTTGGACAGTAATATCACTGACCTTTATAGTTTGGTGACATTAATGTACCTTCAAGGATTTGCACCCTAAAAATTAACAACAAAACTAACCCCTTAATCCTAAAAATATCGAATACAAACACTCAACACCCCTAAAAATATCTAAAAATGGCACCCCGTCTTTTTGCACCGCCTGCCACGTCAAACCGTCAACCGATTCGCCACCCATAAAATCCTTGAAGGTATATTAATGTCACCAAACTATAAAGGTCAGTAATATTACTGTCCAAAAGTGAAGGTCCTTCCTAACTATCTTAGGGCTATACTGAAAGATTGAAATGCAGGAAATACCCGGAACGAAATCCCCGTGTTCCTTCCTCCTTCGTGCCCGATGATCCGGTCGATATATTGCCATTCAACACCCCTAAAGGTCAGTATATTACCATCCAGTTTCCCTAATAAATACTATTAGAAAAATATAATATTATATTTTTTTTGTAAATGCTTTATGTAAAACCCTGAAAAATTCAAAGGCGTTGACCATGACGTCGTTAATAATTTAGGTTGACTCCGTTAATTTTTGAAAATTCGTGTGTGACTATTTATGCTAACGCTTGAGCTTGTAGGATCGTTGAGGGACTAACAAGGGTATATTGGGAATATCATGTGTGGTTATTATTATTATTAGTATTATTATTATTATTATTATGTGATTATCATTATTATTATTATGTGATTAAGTGTTATTATCTTTTATTATATATTTTTTATTATGGGTGGCATTAATATTATTGTTAGTATTGTTACTAGTATTACGTATTGTTATTAGTTAGTAGTACTAGTAAATAGTAATCTTACTAACAAGTAGAGTTGGCTAGGATTAGGATCTCATTCAGTTAAGAGATTTGAGAGTTAGATGAGAGTTAGATTAGAGTAATTAAGATTAGATTAGGGTGAGGTTAGTAGTTAAGAGATCATGCTAAACCTAAGAGGGGCCAAACACATAATGTACTCCCTTTGTCCTCGCCTCTCTCCCGTGCCGCCACCAAGATGTCACCGGACTCTACTCAACGTCGTCGGAGAACCCCCAGCGCGCACCACCGTCGGCCTCCCCTCCTTCCTCTTCTCTTTCTTTCTTTCCCCGACACCGCTTGTGCTCCCTCTGTTCGGTTGCTCTTGTGTAATGGTTGCTCTCTGATCTTCATGAGTATCTTTATTATTGCTATTAATTATGGTGTTCATTAAAATCTTGATTAGTATGTACTACCTCCGTCCCTAAATAATTGTCTATTTGACAAAACTTTGACCGTTGATTACTCATAAATTACAATGAGTTACAATATAAAATTAATATTATTGTAATTTTTAGTACTATATCTTTCTAATGATGATAATTTCATATTGTAACTAATTCTAATTTGTGAGTAATCAACGGTGAAAGATTAGTCAAATGGACAATTATTTAGGGACGGAGGTAGTATGAGTTTAGAGTTATACATCCTGTTTTTATTAAGTGATAATTGTCATGGGTTAACTATTAATTGTGTCTTCTATTACGTTAAATCATGTTATGTGTTGGATGGGTAGTGATTAGTGATTATAAATTTATAATATGGGTTTTTGTAAGAAACACGTGGGTAAGGGAATTGGCATGGGAAGTTTTAAGTGTTTATTTTTGGGGTTTTATTTGTATGATTTTGTGCTATTATTATAGTATGTATAATTGTTATTGTAAATTATGTTAAGGTCTTGTTAGTATTATTTCATGCATGAATTAAGGTTAGTTTAATTTATTAAATTTGAAATTATTGTTTACAATTGAGTAATGATGTATGTTGTGGTTTTAAATAAGGTTGATTATAGTTTTGAAAGATATTTTATGTTCATCGTTTATAATTACGACGTATAGTTTTCTTTAGCCAAAGTATTAGTTTATACTTATTACTATGTTATAATTCTTAAAAAGTGTTTTTAAAATATTTCCTACTGTTTTACAATTTTTTTTTATAATGTATTACGTATATTAAAGTTTCAAACTGTACATGTTTATGTTATGTGATTATTACGGGTATATATTATTATTCCGTTTCTATCGGGTTTCTTTATGAAAAATTATGTTGAAAGATCATTCAAAAACTCCTCCTATTGTTTTTATAAGTTTTATAATTTATTATGGGTAGTGAAGTTTCAAACTTTGTGTTTTATATTATTTTACTATTAATACACGGTTATATTATTATTACGTTATTATCGAGTTTTCTTTAATTAAAAGGTTTAATTTTTGGTTATAATTGGTGGTAATTAGGCCTTGCTGTTTTGTTATGTTTTTATGAAGTTTAGATGTTCAAAGTTTAGTTTTTATTTTGGTTATTGGTGTAAGTTTTGGGTTATGTGTGAATTGGAAGTTAATGTGATTATTTGAGGATCTAGTGTTTTAAAGTTTATGAGTTATTTTTTGGAAATTTTATTAGGTTTAGTTTTAGTAATCGCGAAGCATGGACCTTGGTTGGATTAGATTAAAGACATTTAACCTTAGTTACTGTTTTAGGCCCAAATTAGGACCCCGAGATCGAATGGTGAAAGTTAGAACAGAAATTACTAATTATATGGGAACCGGGTGCAGGACAGTTTTGATAGGGTCTAAAGAACGGGTCACCGCAAGAAGTATAGTCATCCTTTGATTGAACCCTTTGAATTGCTGGTTCCCTTGGATGTTAGCTTTCATAGGAATTTTGCGGATCGGACTTTGGAGTTGTATGGGTCGAGTTATACCCCGATTACCAGACCTAGGTCAGATCTGGACAGTTTGGATTGATGACCGTTTTTGAGGATCTTAATGGGTGTTTTTGGTCTCAAGTTAAACATAAGAGCTTTAGTAGACATCCTGAGGTTTCCGAAAAGTCTAAAACCAGACCCATAGGATATCGGGAAGTCAAGTTTTGACCCTTTTTATGTGGATGCTGTAATCTGTCTTATTGATGTTATTTAATAATGAAAGTGTTGTTGAATGAAAATGATGTTTTGATCTTGTTACGTGATTACTTGGAATGTGTTAGGTAATTTAAAGTGTGAATTCATGATTGATAGGAACCTATAGTGTTCCTAGGGGACGGTCAGTAGACGGTAGTTAATACTAACTTCGAAGGGCACGTTTTGATTAGAATAATTATTTCCATTTTAGGCCCGAGCTAATTCGCGTCGTTAGTGAGCTCAAGTGTGTTCGTCTTTGCTGTGAAGTGAAGTTAACCAGGTAATGTCTATGCTCTAATCCCCACCGGGATGCTCTTTAAATGTGTTTTAATGTTTTCTAATCTGTTTTGAAAATAGCATCCCAAAAGGGGACTTTATGTCGAAAATGTGGCCATCTGCTTTTAATATTTGTTTGTAATTGTTGATTTATGAGTTATTGAAATGAGATGGTCTTTTATAAGTAGTTTTGTTATCGGTTTTGATAACTTGGGTTGGGTTTGATTTGAGTGCTGTGAGCTGAGATTTGCATAAGATACTAATAATTCAAGTGAAACATTAAGCGGGTTTATTCTATTGATGCCTTTGGTAGGCAATTGTTGATACCTTTGGTAGGCGATTATTTTGATGCCTTTGGTAGGCGACTATTATTTATACCTTTGGTAGGCGATTATTGATGCCTTTGATAGGCAATTATTATTGATGCCTTTGGTAGGCGATTATTTTGATGCCTTTGGTAGGCGACTATTATTTATGCCTTTGGTAGGCGATTATTAATGCCTTTGGTAGGCGATTATTATTTATGCCTTTGGTAGGCGAATGTTCTTGATGCCTTTGGTAGGCGATGTTACCTTATGGGATTTGATATCCTGCCCGCATAATAAAATGAATTGGTTGGGTTAAAGAACATAGTTAGAAGGGTTAAAGGTTTGTGAAATGTTTTGACTTGTTCCCTCTCCCTCAAATGAATTGAAATGAACTTAACTTGTTTTTAACGTTAGGGGTAGACATTATTGAGATTTCCCCCTCATTTTTGAAATGTTTTGTTTTCAGGTGAAGATCTATATGCTGGGGACGAGAATTAGAAATGAGGACAACATGTTTAGAAGTTGTTAAATATGTTGCTTTTATTTTATGAGAAACTTGAAGTTAGTTTTGAGGATTATTTCTAAGTATGAGTTTGTTTGTTTGGTTTACCGTTATCAGACAGTTGTAGTTTCCTTCTCGCCTTGTATTCCTTCGGGGATACGGCAATGACGCACAATAAGAGTTCGTGTCTTCGGCTAAATTTTGTCTGTTAACGTTAGTTTGATTTTGATTTTCTATAATTGAATTTTCGGGGCGTTACACTTTATGTTGGAAATTATTAATTAAAGATTAACACTGAAAACCGTAAATGACCTTTAATTGACAATTAAACTAACTTTTTTGTTCCAAATAATTGTCACTTTCCATTTTTCAATACGTAATTTAATTATTTTAATTTAAATAATTATGTTAACTTTTTACTTTTTCAATTAATAAAAATTACTCCTACTCACATTTTCTCACTACCGACACGTGAATTTGTTGTTCTCCCTCGAATACAATAAATAAAGATCTTAACATCAATTGAAAATCATGTTATTAAACCTATAATAATTAATTCGGATGGATGGGTTGAATACAGATCGTGTATATATTTGGTAAAGGCCGGTGCACGTCATGTGTATTTCCGGTTGCGAAATTTTGACATTAAAAGTACAAGTTGTATCTATATTCAAGTAAAAACTAATAATTTTAATAGTTACAAAACTTGGGTCATATTCTTTAATTTCGAGTATAAGATAGTTGTAGGGTGGGATGGAGTGGGATGGAGTGAGTGGATAGGATAGTGATTGAAAATGTAAGTCACTTACTTAAAAACAAGAATTTTTAAATATAGTTTATAGTCAAATCACTCACCATATTTATTAAATATATGAAGTTTTAAATGTATACTATAAAGGTATGTAGGAAGTATGAATAGTATGAAAAATGTGGGATAAAGTAACTAAAAATGTCATGGATAAAATAGGGTCAAACCCTTCCGTAGGACGAGTACCATAACTAATAAATGATAAAAAGGAGTGTTATGTTGTATTTTGCAAGTTGCCAAACGTGCATGCCTGCTAGCTTGTATTCACCCACGAATTTATTCTTTTGCCCTCAAATATATAAGAGCATGCAATCTGCCTGTCTACCTGTCTTGTAGTTTGTGTTCACATAAGAATTTACTTTTTTACCCTCAAATATAATATAATAACAAGCACATTGTTTGTGTACCTACCGTAAAGCTTGTATTCACATACAAATTTATTTATTTTAACTTCGAATATAATATAATAATGAGCAACTTGCCTGGTAGCTTATCTTCACACTCGGATTTACCATTTTTTCATCAAACACAATATAATAGTAAATGACTTGCTTTCTACCTTATATTCACAATTGAATTTACTATTTTGCCCTTGAATATAAGAAACTATGAATTCTTGCATCAATTGAAAATTATGTTATTAGACCTATTAATTCGGATGAACGAGTTAAATACAGATTATGTGTATATCTGGTCATAGGCAATACAAATTATGTGTATTTTCGATTTGAGCAATTTGGTTAGGTGTATATAGATTCATGTAAACAATAATAATTTTAATAGTTTGAAAACTTGAGCCCTATTCTTTTAGATTGTAATATAGTTGGAGAGTGGAAAATGTGGGATATAGTCAGTGGATAGGATAGTGTTTGAGAATGTAAGTCACACCAATCACATTATTTAAATATATTAATATGATATTATGAGTAAGACAAATCACATCAGTCACATTATTTATTAAATAAATAATTTTTTTAAAATTTATATTATCTGATAACTAACCATAAAATATGTAAGATAAATATATCATACATTACAGAATAACAGGGTCTTAACCTGTTTGTAAAACGACCGTGTTATTAATATGTTATAAAATGGTGCATAACCATTTCATCATTTCCCATGAGCGATAGATTTCAAGAGAACCAATACAAGGTGAGACCCTGTAAAAAAAAAAAAAAAAAATTCCTAAACAAACGAAACTGTAACAATCACAAATTAGTGAATGAGAGAAAAACTGTGGGTCTAAAAGATTAAAGGGAAATTTGCTTTCTGATATTGAGTTAAAAAAGGATTTTACATTGATGTATTTTTATTACCTGCAGGTATTATCATCAATCAAAATACATTTAACCAAGAAAATACTTACAATTTGGTACTTCTTATAGGTCCCATACCTATTTTGTAGATGCAATGATTTAAAATGAATATTTAATTTTTAAATAGAATCAATTGTTTTCAATAAGAGAAATATAGTAGAAAATACACTCTACTTGTTAGACTACCTACTCAAATAAAATTATATTTAATCTATGGAACATGTGTTTTAATAATTAATTAAATACCAAAAAATTATTTTTTTGCATTAGAATACCTACTTCAATTCTAAAATGGGTATATAAGTCATATATAGCTTAGGGTTGAGCAAAATTTCCGGGTCTCCCGATCCCATCCCGATCCTTATGAATTCCCCGTCCCGAAATCCCAGTCCCACTGGGAATGAGACCAGGAGTGGGATCAAAAACAAAGTCTCAGTTAATTACGAGACCGGGAGTGAGACTTAGCCTCAATTCCCGGTCCCAATCCCGACTCCCGTTCTTAAATAATATATATATATATATATATATATATATATATATATGGCACTGGGCAGTCGGCACAGTCACTGAATCACACACATTTTGCCCCAATTCTATAAGTCAACACCCCACCCAAAAACCCTAACTCACTACTTACTGCCTCCCTTTCACGCCAACTCCTCTCATGTCTCAATTTGTCAGTCAGTTTCTCACAAACTCACCGCCTCACCTCACTCTCACAGTCTCACGCCTTTCAATCTCTCATTCACTCATTCATTTTCTGGGTTAGAAACTCCTAAGTTGGAGTTGTGTTTTTTTTTTTTGTTTATAAAAAAAATTATGGGTTGGTTCTTTAAGGAAATAAACCAAAAATAATTGCAAATAGGTGAGAAAACTGAGACTAGAAACTCTTAGTTCATTTCCCGGTTTTGGTGGGATCGGAAGTGGGGGCAAAAACTTGCTCCCGGTCACAACCGGGATCGGTAGTGAGAGCAAAAACTTGCTTTCGGTTACAACCGGGACCGTGAGTAGCAAAAATGGCTGGGATCGCGGTCCCACTAGACTCCTAATATAGCTAGACTTCAAGGATAGAGATTAAATTTATATATGCCTGCAATAATATAAGTTTCAACCAATATTTCTCTTACATATATTAATTACAGTCAGACAACAGTATTAATGTTCAAAAGATATATTATCATTTGCGATTTAATGCTTAAAAAATTTAGCAACATAATCTAATAAAAGGAACAATATAACTTTATATGAGCTTCTTCTCCGGGATGTTATCTAGGTCCATTGCTGAAAAATCATCAGTTATGTTTTTGGTCATTGTTAACACATGCAAATAATGTGGTTTACCTAACAAGTACTAGGTTAACATTAACATTTTGTTGGTAAACCATCCCGGAATTGCACGGACAAATTTTTTGGACAATCCAATGGATGAGGGATAGATTGAAACTCTAAACCCTTATCCCTTGACGCACTCTGAAATAGGTTAAATTGAGATGGAAACATGTAGTTAAGTTGTTGGTCATGGTTAACTCGAGAAAATATGCTACATTGCCGACCCTAAACATGAACATAATTTGGCTGATCACCCCATTAAAATCAGATTGCCCACCACTAAATAAGATGAACAGTTACAAAATTTTCAATTCAAACAACCCTAAAACCAAAATTACAGTAATTTGATGCAACACTAAAGTTATACTTCATATATTATAAAGTTATATTGTTCCTAATATCAGATTTTGTTTAAGTAACTACTTTTCAACTAAAATTCAACTACTTTTCTAAGTAATTTAATAAAATATTATACAACAGTATTTAAAGTCAAAATTTACAGTGATGGAGATAGATAGTAAGGAGGGCGAAAGTAGCGAGAGAGAGTCTGGGGGCGGTCATGGTTTCCCGACTATTTTCGTCGGTAACCTGCCCAGAAACCTTGATAGATTTGGTCTGAAAGGAATTTTCATGAGGGTTGCAGCGATTAAATCGGTAAACATGATTCGGAGAAGGGATTCGAGGGAAAATTTTGGCTTTGTTCAGATTTGGAACAAGGGGGATGCATTAGCGTGTATCAAACAGTTGCACAAGAAAATCATCAGAGGGCATCACATAATTGTCGATTGCGCTAGGAAGAAGGGTCTGCGTAACAATCAGAGAGGAAGCTTCTGGAGGAAACAAAGTAAGCCAATGTGGGTGCCGAAACAAGTCTCTCAGCCGAAGTCTGAAAATTCAGAGCGTGTGCATCTTAGAACAAACGGGAATATAAATGAAGAGTTGGTTGATTGGCTTCAAAAAAGTATTGTCTGTTCAACTAACAGCCCTAGGGATCTTGATTCACTTGCATCATTGATCAAGAACAACTTTAGTCCAATCGTCAAAGTCACAGCTCTCAGTGGTGTTAAGTTTTTAATCACATTCGACTCAGTTCAACAAATGGAGGAGGTAATTGCAAATCCACAGGAGTTGAACGACTGGTTTGTGGAGATTAAGCCATGGTCCAAATATGATGATGCGGAGTCCAGAAGAGTTTGGGTTGATATAATTGGGGTTCCTCCGCAAGGTTGGACTTGGGAAAATTTCCAAAATTGCACTCAACCATGGGGTACCGTAATTTCTCTGGCCAGGTGTATCTCTTCTACAAATCAATTTGAGATTATGAGAGGTTTGATTCAAACTGATGTCTTTCGTATGATTAATGGTGAAATTTTTCTTAATCTTCAGAACTGTTCGTTCAGAATTTTTGTAAGGGAGATTAACTCTCTTATGATTCCACCTTCTGTTATTTCGGATCCGATTTTTAATGATTCCTCCGTGCATGGTTTCTCTAGTGACGAGGATCATGATGATGAGCATGAGGTCAATGTTCATATTGCTTCTAATGTTGTTTCTACTTCCCTAGAGGCCAAAAAGCAGTTAAACAGTCACTCCAACAATGTTCCAATTCATTCTCGTGACTCGTCAAGGAGCCCAACTGGTCATGAAGTGTCTAGCTCGCTTCCAGTAACTCTAGGAAATGAGTTGGTTAAAACCCGGGGAGGTGCCATGGTTAATGAAGACCAGATTGAGCATGTTGAAGTTGAAGAGTCAGAGAATGAATTCAATGCGTCTCTAACTTCTGTTCCTGTTACCAAGGATCAGCAGCTAGACCTAGCAATTCTCGACCTGACCCGGAAACCCGACCCAAACCGACCTGCAAAAAATGGGTTTGAACACGAAGTTCCGACCCGGGACCCGAAAATGACCCAACCCAATGAACCCGATAAAAACCGGGTCCGGGCGGGTCGGGTCTGGGTCGACCCGTGGGTCAGACACTTTAATTTTAAGTGTTTTGTCTACTTTGGCCTTGTGCAAAAAAATGGGTCCATTTCATGAAAATTAAGGCCCAAAAGTAAAATATTGGGTGGTTTTGGAAAGCTATGCATAGAGAGAGACATACAAATGAAATAATCAAATAACAAATGACCAAAACAAAACCCTAACATTGTCACTCTTTCACTCTTTCAGTGAACCCTCAAACTCCTGCAGTCCCGCCTCTCTCCTCTCTTTTAGTAAAATAGTGTATTATTTTCCAATGTCAAAGTTCAGTGCATTACTATCCAATACCCCAAAAGTTCAGTATATTAGTATGTCCCAAAATCCTATATATTTCATAAGTACTGTTATTCGTGGAGTGTTGACGTAAACCGCATAATATTTGTAGACTTGAAGATTGCCAAATTTTGTCCCTTAGGTGTATAGTAATATGTCTATACAACTATGACTACGGGTGGGCACAATATCCATAATCCGACGTCCGATCCAATTATCCGAGTTAATCCGATCCGAAAAAAACGGTTAATTAGCAGATAATTTTTTATTTTCTTGGATTAGATATCCGATCTGCTATTTTTCTCCGGATCACGGATCGGGTACGGATCGGAAAATAAAAATCTCGGATATCTGAAAATCCGACTTTTTATAACAAACTCCTATTTACAGTTTTGCACGCCATAGTATTTACTCCCAGGACAATTCCTAGGCGGCCTATTTACTCCTTTAATCTCCCAAGTCCAACGTCTCTTCAATATTCTTCACACTTAAAATATACAATGTCATTGTGTTTGTGTTTTCTGTTTCTCATCTTGCCCTCTGCCCCGTGGATAATCCGTTATCCGATCCAAAAACTTGGTTAACCGTGACTTTTGGACCGGATACGAATCACAAAATTTATAATCCGACAATCCGGTTAAGCAAAAATGCGGTTATTCGTAATTTACAGATCAAATATAGATCGGGATATTGACTATTCGGCTTTCCAGCTCACTACAAGAAAATATGCATGCTTCCACGCATATTTTCCCATGCTTATTTAAATGAGGGGAAAAAATCGTGCAAATTCCTACTATATGCAATAGCCACGCTTACTAAGAGTGGTTAAATAATAAGCACGCATATAAGCGTGCTAGTGCGTTATAAGAGTTTGGCCACGCTTATTAAGTGAGGTTATAAAATTCTCCTAAACAAACCTATATTTCCACATTTAATATGCATGGCAGACAACAATTTTACATTACAATTTTTTTTTTGCAAAAAAGTATAATCTTTTAATTAGACACCATGTTTAATTAAGGAATTAATTTAGTCTTAAAAATAATTTCAAAACAAATTAAAAGAAACATTATGGATTATTGAATTTTGGGCGCGTTGATATTAGAAGCGAGGTGGTATTTGTGTACATATAATATTATATTAATTTGAAGAATATTTCAAAAATTATGATTATAATTTTTTTTAATATACCCATCTATTAGTTAAAGCTAAAATAGAAGAAAAAAGGGTCAAGTAGTATTTGTGTATATATAGTATTAAATTAGTAATTAGAATCAAATAATCATTAATACTCAAGTGGTAAGCGTTTGGTTAGTCACTCATTCTTATGTGCTGTGGTCGGGGGTTCGAATCTACATTCAAAACAAAAAATTATAGTAGGTGAAGAGCTACTCGTTTGTGCACGCTTAATAAGCGTGGCAAAGTTGCACCATGCATGCTTATTATGCGTGGCGAATTTCTCTTGCCACGCTTATTAAAATTTTCCCCACACTTTCCCTTTCCACGCTTATTTATCCGTGGCAAGGATTCTCAACCTCACTTATAGGCGTGGCTAGAAGCCGTTTTAAGCGTGGAAGGAGGACCTTTTTTTGGTAGTGGCTATCCGATCCAACACTCAACACTCACAAAGATTCCCAATCCTCCCATTCACAAAATTACTAAAGGCCTCCCTGCTAGACGAAGAGTGAAACGAAGCACCCGAATCTATCACCCAACCCCCTTTTAACAACACTCGCTTATAGGTTGCTTATTTTTTTGGTGAGGAAAGTGGGTTTATGACCCGGGACATACCGAACATTCTTCAACCTCCAAGTTCCACCCTTAGAAGTTTTAATGTTCACATCACCTCTTCCTAGCACCTTTAGGTTGTGACCGTTTGCAAGTCTAACCCTGCCAAACCTCCCATTCACAAAATTACTAAAGGCCTCCCTGCTAGACGAAGATTGAAACAAAGCACCCGAATCTATCACCCAACCCCCTTTTAACTTGTCAACACAAACAGTTAGGGCATCACCAAAATCCTCAACAGAATATACAGAGTCCTGGTCATTATGGCTGCTCTTCTTAGGCTTGGGACAATCCCTACGAAAATGACCTCTATCACCACAGTTCCAACACAACACTTGCTCCATGTTTCGACCTCTAGATTTTGATCGACCCCGACCCGAACTCCCACTATTTCTCCTACCCCTGACAGTCGAAGCATCCCCCGAAGACTCAGACACATCAGAATCTTTCCTGCAAATACTTTCATTCAGGACCAAGTCTCTAATTTCCCCAAACTTCAGTTTCTCATCCTTCTTAGTTGAAGAAGCTACAGAAGTCACGAAATTTTCCCAAGACTTAGGTAGGGTAGCCAATAGTATATTAGCATTCATCTCATCGTCGAACTTAAATCCCACAGAGGTTAATTTTGATAGTATCATATTCAACTCATTCATACTATCATGCATATCACCAGACTCATGCATCTTAAATTCAAACAAACGACGTAACACATATACCTTGTTCACCGCCGAAGGTTTCTCATATGTGTTTTGCAAGGCCTCGAGCAGGTCTTTTGTCGTTTTCTGATCTTTGACGTTGAAAGCCACGTTCCGAGCTAGCGTCAGCCTGACCGTACTGAGTGCCTGACCATCAAGCTCTTCCCAATCCTTCTGTTCCATCTCTTTTGGCTTATCACCCATCGCAAGATGCAACCTTTGCTGGCGGAGCACATCCTCAACGCGCATCCTCCACCATGCATAGTCTTTCCCATCGAATTCCGGAATCTTCACAATAGCGCCCGCCATTGCTTCTCAGTCTGCAGGTCAACCACGCTCCAACCAAAGCTCTAATACCACTTGTTAGGATTCTCAGGGCGTAGTTAGCAGACAAACAATAATAAGGGCGAAAAATAAATAAAGATTCGACACAAGGAATTAACGTGGAAAAACCCAAACCGGGAAAAAACCACGAACGATGCACTATCAGAGGATTACAACAGTGTTTCAGAGATTCCCAGACCTCCACAATCTCTCACAACCTCCCTAGAGTTACAACCTGAGAACTCAACACTCACAGATGAGCCTCACACAACTCCCTCAGGGACACAGAGATTACAGGTCAATCTCTTGTGGTATAAGATGAAACACTCTCAATTGCTATATAAATAAACCTAGCACCTAGGCTCTATTTATAGTACAAGGCTGGCACAATTTTAGGATTAATAGAGTCCCTACAGCAAAGGAATTACAAAAAAGAAGTGGAACAAATCAACAATCTGATTCCCACTCAAACTCTTCTACCTTGCTCCCCAAGAGATAGAGACCAACCCAAAATTGGTCTCCACATTCAACCCAACAGAAACTATCCACTTATGAGGAATGAATTATTGATCGTTAGGGGCTGTGGGGCTTCATTAGTCTTCTAGTCGGATTTTAGCTATGTTTTGATCTGTAAGTGCTGTGATCGATGTGTTTGGGCCTCTGTGTTTGCTGATTGTGTATTAGGTTTCGTTTGTTGGGAGTTCTGAGCTTTAATGTTTTCCTACTCTATTACTGAGTGATGTGGGTGGCTGCTGGTGGTGTCAGTGGTGTTTTGGTTGGTGGGAGTTTTATTGTTGCTAAGGTTTGGTGGTGTCAGTGGTGTTTTGGTTGGTGAGAGTGTTATTGTTGCTAAGGTTAAGTGGTCTGGGTGGCATCTGGATCTGGCATATTTCTTTATATTTCTTTCTGTGATTAGTAGAATAAGATGGATAAGTCTTGTGTTATACTCATGTTGCATTTAAAGGTGGATCATGGCAAACTTGTTGGTTTTGGGTTTCTCTTGATGTCAAGATGACATATGGAATCATGCTTCAGGGCTCTGATGCTACTGTCTGCTGCTGCTTGGGGGGCTGTCTAAATGGTGCTGTGGTTTGTTCTTGGGGTCAGGTTGTTATTTGTTGGCTGGTTATAATGCCCTGCTGCTGCTGTCTTTGTCTTCATATGTTGTTGGTTCTGGTTAATTGCAGCCACTGTTGCTTCAGTCTGTTAATAACCACACATAAATGTGGTTCTGCACACTGTCGAATTGGAGCTGCCTGGGGTCTGTCTTTTGTGCACTTTCAATCCTGTGAGAGTGAGGTAGCTTTTTTATTTTGGCATGGGATGGTTTGCTATCACTAAAAAGCTACATTTGATCTTGTTGTGTCCTTCTCCAGTGGTATTCTAAATATTGGGATCAAAAAATGCTCTGATGGGCTGATAAATTTGGTTATGTTGCTGCTGGTGGTTTGGTGGATCTCATTTATGTTGTCAGATTGGTTTTGTTGATGTTGCATTAGGTGTTCATTTCATTGGGGTTTTTTTAGTTTCGTAATGGTGGTATTATCTCATATGTTGATGTATGGCATTTCGCTTGACACTTTGTGCCTTTTAATAACTGAGTCTTTTGACCGCTAATTATTAAAAAAAAGTCAAAATTTAGAGTTATTTATCACAAAGTTAAAATTTTAGAAAAGACAAAATTATGTTAGATTATAAACTCATGTATATTATAAAGTCAAAATTTACTTATTACAAAGTCAAAATTTTATCCATATATATTATAAAGTCAAAATTTAGAGTTATTATTAAAAGTAATTTGATGCAACACTAAAATTTTATACATCAATATTAAACATAATTACCTCAAAAACAACCAAAAAAAATATTATTGCAAATTAATCGGTTTTCCACATCATCAATTTTTTTGCAGGCCTATACACCTTTAACAAATCCAAATCAAAAATAAATTGTTTGGTCAAATCTACTTGATTGATGGCAACACCTAAGGGTAACAAAAGTAACTCAATGTAAAGTCCTTTTTTAACTCAACACCAGGAAACAATTTACCCAAAAATCAATATCTCTTCTAATTTATGCTTGAAGTTTTATTTAATTTTGTGCCTACCATTGTCTAGGTATCATATAGGAGTATTTCACATACTGTATTGATCGCCAATTATTGACTAACTTGAACTAATTTCTACTACCTCCATCCTATTTGCTTTGTCAAATTAACCACTTTTAAAAATTCAATGCATATTGAAAATTGATGTAAAAAAATATATGACTTGCCTATATTATCCCTACATTAATTGAGAATGATAGTTGTTGGAATTATAAAAGGTGATAAAAAAAGTTATTTATTAGGGGTAAAAATAAAATAACAGTTGTTGGAATTGTAAAAGTGACAAACAAATTGGGATAATGAATTTTTTTTATAATTAGCGGTCAAAGGACCCTTTTATTTAAAAGACAAGAACTGTCTTGAAAAAAGACATACATCGAAATATGAGATCATACCACCACTACGAAACTTAAGAACCTCAATGAAATAAAACTACCCCTGAAAGATGCAATAAAGAGAAAACTACTTCAATGTAGGCCTGAATTTTCAGTCTCTGAATATGAGAACCAACACCACCGACATCAAAATTATTGAAATAATGCAGAAAAACAATGCCAGCCAGAACTTAGAACCCAGTTGAATCGCTTAGATTGTAGTGTTGGAAAAATCAAGGCTGCTGGGAAAGAAACGAATCAAGGCTGTGGAGAACACAAGAAAACTGAGCCGTGGAAGAACCACTGCCTTGAAAGCGATTACGGCCCGACCTCGGTGCCAATCGGAATTGCCGGTCGCTCCCCAAGGTTAACTCAGATTATCCCGGGACACGTGCACTCGTGGCCAAGGATATGGAGTATGCAAAACTGTGTGCCCAGAAAGGAAGAGGAGAGGAGAGGAGAAGAGAATTGTATTCGATGATGAACATAGTCCTCCAGAGGCTCCAATTTATAGGAAAAACTAGAAGCCAACAGCCACAAAAAACAGGAACTAAAAAAGAGATAAAAAGGGGGAACCACAAAAAAAGACTGACTAAAAAAGGAAAACGACTAATTGTAGCCATTACCAACAAGGTGACTAAAAAAGGAAAACAGCTAAATTTAGCCATTACCAACAATCCCCCACTAATGGCTTACAAAGTAGTTAAGAAAAGGAAAAACTGGGCAAAACAGGTCAGATAGGTCAGATACTTAGGTGTCAATATCTTTCGATTTGAATTGACACATTAGTGATGTGAGGCAACAGTCAATAATCTAACAAGTGGACTAGGCCTTGAACTTGGAAGACTTTGATTGAGACCCCCACAACACGTATCAACCTACAGAAAAACATACTCCGCGATAACAACATTTGCGCCTTTATGGCCATGCGCACACCTTGGGACTCATAAGTGCTCTAGAGAGATAGCCCAATTCTTTCATAGAAGGCGGCCAAACCTTCACACTTACGTAGGTAATTCCATCAAGTCTATCTCAACATAGACCACCACAAATGTGACTATGGAATTATTAAGAGCAATTAGCTCATCCTTACAATAAACAATCGGTGAATCCTTCAGTGCGTCTCACAAGCACCCCCCACAAAGGGCGTGGATTCATTAAGAGAATAATCTCAACCTTAGAAGCACTACTTTGCACCATAGGGATAAGGATGTAATGCACCTTGAAGATTAGTATGGTTTCGTTGGACCAAATGATTGGTATCCACCATACCTCTTCAAGCCATAGGCTTAAGCTCTATCCCCCTCGATGCCTCTAGAACAACTCGTCTAGTCAACCCTTTAGTGAGAGGATCCGCCAAATTCTTCTCGGATCTCACATACTGCAAGGATATTACTCCATGCTTTAGCAATCGTCTCACTGCACTGTGTCTAACACGGATATGTCTCCTTTTCCCGTTGTAGACACTATTATGAGCCACTCCAATTGCTGCCTGTGAGTCACAATGTATAGAGATAGGTGTCTCTTGTTTCTCCCATAGTGGCACGTCTGCTAAGAGACCTCTAAGCTACTCTCCTTCTTGACCTGCCAACTCAAGAGCAATAAACTCAGATTCCATGGTAGAGCGGGCTACGCAAGTCTGTTTTGCAGACTTCCACGAGATAGCCCCTCCACCTAAGGTAAAAACATAACCACTAGTAGAACTAACTTCATCATTATCAGAAATCCAGTTTGCATCACAATATCCTTCTACAACAGCAGGAAATTTATTAAAGTGCAAACACCAATCCATTGTACCTTTTAGATACTTAAGCAAACGATGAAGTGCATTCCAATGTTCTTGACTAGGATTATGAGTGTAGCGACTCAATCTACTCACAGCATAAGCAATATCAGGACGAGTAAAGTTCATCAAAAACATTATACTTCCTATAATTTTAGCATACTCAGATTGAGACACACTAGGACCGTTGTTCTTCTTTAAAGGTATACTGGGATCGTAGGGAGTTCTAACAGGTGTCACATCAAACATGTTAAATTTCTTTAACACTTTTTCAATATAGTGTGACTGACACAAAGCATAACCAGAGTTGGTTTTCCGAATTTTAATTCCTAAGATCACATCGGCTTTGCCCATATCTTTCATTTCAAACAAAGAAGACAACAACATTTTAGTCTCATTGACTACAAGCAAATTTGTACCAAAGATCAGCATATCATCAACATATAAGCATATGAGCACACAATCTGATCCTATCATCTTGGAATAGACACAAGAATCAGACAAATTTGCAACAAATCCATTTTTCACAAGAGAACTATCAAACTTCTCAAACCACTGTTTAGGAGCTTGCTTGAGGCCATAAAGAGATTTTCTCAATCTGCATACTTTATCCTCCTGACCTGGTACTTCACAACCCTCAGGTTGGGTCATATAGATCTCTTCCTCTAAGTCACCATTAAGAAAAGCTGTCTTTACATCCATTTGATGCACAACAAGATCAAAAATCGCAGCTAACGCAATCAACGTTCTAATGGTGCTTATTTTCGTAACGGGAGAATAAGTGTCGAAATAATCTATCCCTTTCTTTTGGTCAAAACCTCTAATGACCAGTCTGGCCTTATATTCATCAATTGAACCGTCAGACCTCAATTTCTTTTTGAAAATCCATTTACTACTAATAGGTCTACAACCCTTAGGCAAACCAGTTAATTCCCAAGTTTTATTAGACACTAGGGAATCTATTTCACTTCTAATGGCTTCCTTCCAAAAGGTTGCATCAATAGACCTAATAGCCTCCATAGGTTTTTGGATCTTCATCAATTAGAAATAAAGTCACAAAAACCTCAGTCAAAGCATCCACATCATAATGATTAAAAACTTCAACTAGGAAAGCAGTAACAAAATCAGGTCCAAAATTCAGTTGTAGTTCTTTGTCTTTTACTTCTTCTAGGCTCAATTTCCACATTTCTAGTACTAGAACTAGCAACAGGCAAGCTCACATTTTCAGGTACTACATCAGACACAACATCAGTTACCACATTAGGCACATTCTTTTTCAACGGAAACACATGCTCAAAAAATTCAGCATCTCTATATTCAGAAATTGAATAATCACTCAAAGACATAAAACGATAGGCAGCACTATTTTGAGCATATCCAATAAAAACAGCATCAAAGGTCTTTGGGCCTATGTTGGTACGCTTATGACTAGGTAAAGCCACTTTAGCTAAACACCCCCACACTTTCAAATAATTCAAATTCGGGGCATATCCTTACCAAAGTTCATATGGGGTATGATCCCTCTTTTTATGGGGAACTCTATTGAGAATAAAACAGGCAGTAAAAACAGCTTCCCCCCACATATTATCAGGCAATCCAGAACTCAAAAGCATAGCATTCATCATTTCCTTAAGGGTACGGTTCTTACGCTCTGCTGTACCATTTTGTTGAGGGGTGTAAGGAGCGGTAGTCTCATGAATAATACCATTTTTCTCACAGAAAACAGCTAAAGAGGTTGAGTCATATTCACCACCCCTATCAGATCTAAGCCTCTTGATTTTCTGGTCTAGTTGATTCTCAACTTCTACCTTATATTTTAAGAACACTTCTTCAGCCTCGTCTTTAGACCTCAAAAGGTAAACTTTTGTATATCTAGAGAAGTCATCTACAAAGGTAATATACCATTTCTTTCCTCCTTTGCTCATTGTGTTCTTAAAGTCGGCTAGGTCTAAATGAACAAGTTCAAGCAATTGAGTTGATCTCGTAGTTACTGACTTAAAAGGTTTCTTGGAAAATTTCGCCTCAACACAAACATCACATTTAGAACAACTTTCTGTGCTAACATTTGGAATTAATTTCATGTTCTTTAGTCTATTTACGGAAGCATAATTCACATGTCCAAGTCTACCATGCCAAAGGTTAACAGATTTAGCAATATAAGTAGAAGTAGAAGCATTTCCATTAGCATCAGATGCAACATTCAGAACATATAAGCCATCACTACGATACCGCTTCCCAACAAATACCCCATTACGAAGGATAACAATTTTTCCAGCCTTTTGGTTCACCTCAAAACCAGCAACATCAAGGAGGCTACTAGAAACTAGATTTCTACGAAGGGAAGGGACATACAACACATTGTTCAAGCATAAAGGTTTTCCAGAAGTAAATTTAAGGAGAACTTTCCCTTTACCTAGTACCGCAGTAGTGGAAGAATTGCCCATGAAGACATGTTCACCATCAGGAACCTTTTCAAAGTCATGCATCAGATTCTTGTTGATGCAGAAATGTCTAGTTGCTCCATTGTCCAGAATCCACTCGTTGTTGTTAGCCACGAGATTAGCTTCCATAGTTACTGCACAGAATACTTCAGTCTCCTCAGTCAGATTAGCTTGATTACTATTCTGTCCAACGGGTTTTTAGTGGGTTTGAACTGCTCCTTTGCTCTGATTGCACTGATATGCCTTGTGGCCAGGTTTGCCATAGATATGACAAAGAACCTTCTACTTCTGGATTTTAGTATTAGGCTTGTTCAATTGTTTCTGATGCTTGGATTGCTTTTGATCCTTCTTATTCTTTCCTTTGAACCTGTCTTTATTAGCAGGAATAGAAGATTCAACCAGGTTAGCTTTAACAGAATTCAAAGAGAGAGAAGACATCTTATCTTTCAAACGATTTGCTCCCTCAATTCTCATGTGGCTGATTAATTCTTGAAGGGTCAGATCCTTCTTCTTGTGCTTGAGATGATTCCTATAGTCACTCCAGGATGGTGGTGTTGGTGCTTCTGGATCTTCAAGATGAGGTGAGGACAACACATAATCAATCTCTAACTGTTCAAGACAGAGCAATAACTTTTGGGACCATCGTTTGAAGTTGGTTCCATCGAAAGGCACAATTTTGTAGATCTCAGCGAGGGTTTTAGGAGGAGCAGCCATTGATAGTAATCGCTTTCAAATTGTTGGAAAAATCAAGGCTGCTGGGAAAGAAACGAATCAAGGCTGTGGAGAACACAAGAAAACTGAGTCGTGGAAGAACCACTTTCTTGAAAGCGATTACGGCCTGACCTCGGTGCCAATCGGAATTGCCGGTCGCTCCCCAAGGTTAACTCAGATTATCCCGGGACACGTGCACTCGTGGCCAAGGATATGGAGTATGCAAAACTGTGTGCCCAGAAAGGAAGAGGAGAGGAGAGGAGAAGAGAATTGTATTCGAAGATGAACACAGTCCTCCAGAGGCTCCAATTTATAGGAGAAACTGGAAGCCAACAGCCACAAAAAACAGGAACTAAAAAAGAGATAAAAAGGGGGAACCACAAAAAAAGACTGACTAAAAAAGGAAAACGACTAATTGTAGCCATTACCAACAAGGTGACTAAAAAAGGAAAACAGCTAAATTTAGCCATTACCAACATGTAGTACCCTGAAAGAAACCTCACCAAAGTCACTTAACCCAACCAAAGAATGCCCTATTGTCAACCCACATCACCACTCATCCCACTAGATCAAATCAAGAGTATGTTGATCTCTGTACAACAAATCCATTGTGGAAGAAATTTGCCATATAATATCATCACAAAGAACCACTTCAGAGTTGACATCCTCAAATTTTAAAGACCTCACTCTGAACCAAGAACAAGTAGAAGACTTTGAAGCTGTCACTCTACATTAGTACATGTCAAAGATCAACCCCACTCCAGAACCGAAACAAAACATCACACCTACTTCTCACTCTCAGAAGCTTCAAAGATCAGCCCCACACCATAATAGAGAGGGAAGCAATAACAGCATGATCACCTTCAAGAACAACCAACACTCCAACCAAAACCATTGCGGACACCACACAAATTAAAATCCAAGCTTTGCAAGCATTCCAAATTTTAGTGCATATAAGCATGATTGATATGAAATTCACAGATAATGCTGGGAAACAATGATGGTGATAAACCTCTTGGTGCTTGTAACACCCCGAAACCCTTAACCACAAGATTAACATAAACCATCAACTAACCCTGTGATTAGCGCAGCGGAACACCAAGGGTTGAGGTATTACCGCCGTCCCCACTCGGGACAAGGCAAACACAAGACACCAAACATACAACCCACAATACACATACACCTATCTCCATACAACTCCAAGGATAGACTTGAAATAAAATACAACCCATGAAACAATTACATATGTATGTATATATACCCAACCTTAATCACAAGATTAAGACTATACTTAGAATCCCAAACCTGTGATTAAGGTTGGGGCGTTACAGTGCTGGAAAACAATGCATAAGCATATTAACTAACAGATAATGCTGCATGATAACTCTTGCCAGCATTAACAGTGCTAATTTCCACAGAGCACTCAAAACATCTGACCAGTCCTCAACAACCATGTCAGATCCCTACATAGGTTACGATTTAAAAACTTTCACTTTCAATTGAAGATGCCAACTCTAAAAACCTCTTTCTCCTTGCACTCTTCTTGAACTTTTTCTTTTTACTCACCGAGAGTTTATCTCCAAAATATTTCTTTGCATTGATGTTTCTCTTGGCTCTCATAAAACCCGATTCTAAACCAAATCTAATTGACTTTTCAGCAATATATTCTCTGGCTCTGATCACCGAATCATTGTCTGATGCAATGGAGTTGAGTTCAATCAAAGACTCATCATTGTCTGAATTATCTGGAATTGGATTGGACTTTAGTGATCCATTCGTCAAAAGGCCACAGACATTAATTTGGGAAATAATGTCAGAGACAATTTCTACTAATTTTTCATATCCAATCGTTGCTTTCTCTCCCAATGTAGTTGTTGCCATAATGAGCTGATTATCATTAACTATTGGCACAATGGCCAGAGCTGACTCATTCTCAGACTCCAACACATTCTCGGTAACAACATTTCCATTTGAATTGTAATTACTGCACCCTGACTGTTGGTTACCTTCCCCATTCATCCAGCTGGACATACGCCTGTTCGAGGGATTAGGAGTTTCTGAATTGTTGTTCTGACTATCTTGCACAACCTCATCACCATCACCTTCAGATTCTTTATTTTCACTGAAAATTTGACGATTAGAGAACCCATCAACAATAAATTTAGTTATAATGACAAACATTTTGGGACGGAGGTAGTATTTCTTATCTATGAACAAGTTATTAATCACTATTGGTTAATTCTAAACTCCAAGCATGTAATAAATGGATGAAATTAATAAACACTCCTAGATGTTCCACGTACGATATCTATTAATCTTTTTTTTTAACGATCTTTCCTACGCAACGTTGACCTCTATGATCTCACATAGCATATTTTTAAAAATGCAGCATACTGTATTCGTATTTGAAAATATTTTTGTGATAAACTTAATAATATTTATTTTATACTTTAATCTATATAGAAATTGAATAATTAATAATTAAACTTGTAGCAATTGGCTATATATATACACCATTAGTTTAGTTGATAAACTTAAATGGTAAGCCCTAATTTATAAATTTCTATCTCAATTGTTAGCTTAGTTTCACGCAAATAAAGTTAGTCTCTTTTTTTTATGAGTTTTATTGTACCCTTATTTAGGGTTTTCAATCTCTTTCTAGAGTTTTGTTCAGTTGGTGTGGTCCAATACGTTGGATGATGATCGACTTTCAAATCGTTATAGCACATATTACGGTTTGAGGTTCTCCATTAATAATAAAGATGCAAAGTCATCGAAGAAATCGGAGCCGAACGTTAGTAAGATTAGTATTAGTGATTTGGAAGTTGAATTTCCTATATATATATATATATATATATATATATATATATTTTAGATCTACAATTGTTCAGTCACGTTCTATTAATGAAATCGTTATGTTTGGTTTATAAAAAAACAACATATATAATAAGGAACAATAGAAGTATAATTTTCTAAAGATCAAATCATAGGCGGATCCCAGTGTAATCTAAGGGTGGCTATGATCATCGGTAAAAAGAATAAGAATTCAATATAATTTTAGATAAAAAATATGAATTGTATATATATCTGATGAATATAATAATGTAATAGACACCCCTAATCAGAAAACCTAAATTCGCCATTTAATTCAAAGTCAATGCTTAACAACTAATATGCTAATGTTCTTGCCACCTTTAATATAATTTATTCAACTATAAACTTAGAATTCAATACACAACGACGTGTCAACCTGAAAATAGCAGCCCTGTTGTTTGTTTTGCAACCAAGTTCTTTTATTAAATCCAAAAAAGTACTCTTCTTTTTTATGCATTTAAATATTATTAATTAGTTGAATATTTAATTTACATAGGACTTTGTTTATGTATTTTTTCACATGCAATCTACTAATGTATGTCAATGTAGAAGTAAGCATAATTAGTTAGGGGTGCTGGCTATGGTGGGTAGCGGAAGCAAAAAAGGCTAAATCTAAGACAAAATATGGTGTGCCATCTCACATTTGTTTTTTTGCTGCTGGGTCGTTAATTCATTTGTGCTTTTCAAAAAAATATTTTATTCATGGATCAGAAGAAAATAATTATATTATTATTTGTATTTTATATAAAAAATATTTGTTTTTGTTTGTGTATTGTCCCTTTAATTTGATAAGACCTCTCCTATAATACTCGTTCTGTGACCAGATGAAGAGAGACACTACAGTTTGGAAAAATTCCAACAAATAACTAATGAGAATTAACATATAATTAAGTGTTGTTTAACTAATATGAATAGTATAATTGATGCGCTATTATCTTAGGTTGGTAGTTGCCTGTGATCAGCTTAATTCTTTACTTTTTGTTTTTGGAGGCTTGAACGTGTGGGGCATTAAAGTTTTCATTCCTCCTTGAGTTTAATTTTAATGAAACTTGTTAGTACCAAAGAGGTGGTAACAAGTTGATAACTATTCCAATCCCCATAATCCAAGGTATTTACCAAAGTTTATACTCCATCCGTTCCATATTAACTGTCATCATTGAAAACTGTGCAGTCAAATTTCAAAATTTTTGACCAGAAATTTCTCAATATATACAATGAGTTGCTATATAAAATTATCGCCATTAGATTCACAACGAAAAATACTATCATAATAGTATAATATTGCAAATGTTAATAACATATTCCCTTCGTTCCATATTAATTGACATATTTTACAATTTTTTACATACCAAGGTTTAACTAAAAAAGTTACCCACATAATTAAATAACACTATTTTTCAAGATATTTTTTCGGATTTCAAGGTATAGGTAGTGAGAGAATGTGAGTAGGAATAGTTTTTATTAATTGAAAATGTAAAAAAGTTAACATAATTATTAAAGTTGAAATCATTAAATTAAGTATTGGGAAATGGAAATGGACAATTATTTTGAAACAAAAAAAGTTAGTTTAAGTGTCAATTAATATGGAACGGAGGGAGTATCATATAAGAATTTATCAGTTAAAAAGTGACATCAGAGACCGTGAAAGTCAAAATTATGACGATTAATATGGAACGGAGGTAATATCTTTGTGAAATGAAAAATTTTCAATGCGGTGAAAATTCTAGAGGTGATGGACTGTGATTTTTGCATTTTGGACCTTTTATTTTAGGGTAATTAAGTTTTTGGACCTTAAAGTTTGTGGGTTGAATTAATAATAAAGGATCTTACAATTTGTGGGCTTAAAAAAAAGGCCCGTGTCTTGTTATTCTTTGTCTTCCCATGCATATTTGAATTTCCTTCATGTTTGACGCCAAACTTAAGGATTAAGGTTTAAATAGATATTGAAGCTATAATGCTTTTTTTTTTTTATTCATGTCGGAGCTACTTAGACCCCTAGGTACCCTTGAGAGTAGCCAAAACGTACTTTAGGTTAGAGGGTCAAGTACGAATCAATTACAAAGAGATTGATAGCATTACCAAAAAAAGTCCTCCTTTCATGCTTAAAACAGCTTCTAATGACGCCTATAAGCGTGGTCGAGGACCCTAGCCGCGGATAACTATTGTGGAAAGGTAATGCGTTGGAAAATTTTGTCACACTTATTAAAAGAAATTTGCCACGCTTGTTAAAAACAATTCGCCATGGTTATTAAGCATGGAGAAGGAGCAATTCGCCAACGTTATTAAGTGTGGAAGAAGCAACTCGCCACACATACTAAGTGCGACAAGAACAACTTGCCTCATTTATTAAAGGATTATTGGATGATAATACACTGAACTTTAGGGGTATTGGACAATAATGCACTGAACTTTTTTCTTGGACTCTAATACACTGAACTTTGAAGGTATTGGACAATAATGCACTCAGACCAATTCAACTGGTGGTTGACGCGGTGGTTGTCCCACTTTGGGTATCGTTTTTCTATTTTTTTCCAAAAAAAAAATATTAGTAATCTTGTTTATGTGTACTTTCTTACACGGCAAAAGTTTTTTTCTGAAAAAAATAGAAAAACGACACCTCAAAATAGGACAGCCACCGCGTCAACCACCAGCTGAATTGGTCTGAGTGCGTTATTGTCCAATACCCTCAAAGTTCAGTGTATTAGAGTCCAAGAAAAGTTCGATGTATTATCATCCAATAATCCTTTATTAAACGTGGCTGGGTTATTATTGTTACGCATGAAAGTGTGGAAAGCAACATTACTATCCAACCACCTCTTTTGATGTATTTAACAATTATTTTCAACTTTTATATGTAATTGAATGATTGAACTAATTTTGGAGGGAAATTTTCTTTTGTGATTTATTTTTATAATCTAATTTTGTAAATATTATTTACACAATATATATATATATATATATATATATATATATATATATATATATATATATATATATATATATATATATGTATGTATGTATGTATGTATGTATGTATTGAAAGTTACATAAATTGAAAGTAAACACATCAATTAAAACTAAACAAATTGTTTCATCATCGGACATATATAGAATAAACTTATGTCAATAAAAAATACTCTAACAACTAAAACATAAGACAACAGTGTGGATGTCAATATAGTTGTATGATAAACAAAAAGAATCGACAATACTCAAATTAAGTTTCCAAATAAAATATTCCTTAACAAAATTCCGAATAAAGTATCCATAAAGTTGAAATAGGAAGAGAGTTTGATAATTTGGGGGGGGGGGGGGGGCGAAATAATGGCATATATATGGTGTATATTTATCTCAAAAATATCGAGTTCCCTAATGAAGAACTTCAATTAGCGTTCCCATCTTCAGCAACATTAGCCTTGGTGTAAACCTATAAATTACTGAAACCAAATACATCAAACTTTTATCAATTAACGATCCATAAATAATTATCAAGCATTATTTCTCTAATGTTTTCTAAACAACAAATGTATCAAATCAACTATATTGCCAACCCAAGCAATTTTGTACAACTCAAGAGTACAACTCATAGATTACCAAGCATTACGTAATACGTAGTATGTACTCCCTTTATTCCATATTAATTGGTATATTTGAAAATTTTTCACATACCAATGTTAAACTAAAAAAAATAACCATATGATTAAATAACACTATTTTTCAAGGTGTTTTTTCGGATATCAAGGTGTAAGTAGTGAGAGAAAGTGAGTAATAATTGCTTTTATTAATTGAAAAAGTAAAAAGTTAACATAATTATTAAAGTTAAAATAATTAAATTAAGTATTGGAAAATGGAAAGTGACAATTATTTTGGAACAAAAAAAAGTTAGTTTAAGTGTCAGTTAATATGGAACGAAGGGAGTACAACTCAAGATTGTGAAAATATTACAAGCGTGAACATGACTTGTAGGAGAAAAATACACGCTTACTCTGCCCTCATTCAAATAGGCGTATATATATAAGCATGGAAACAAAATATTTTTTTTTTCAGTGTAGGTAAGATGACCATTGTAAAGTATATTATAACTTTAATATCGGTTTTAACCTTACTCACTTCTTTCCGTTTTATCAATCACTTATTAAATATTTTGTGGTCTGCAATAGATTAATTTTGCCCAACATGGCGTAATTGTTAAAACTTATTAAATACTGATTGGAGCCAAACTTTAGTTAGTACTAAGATTAAAACTGATATTGAAGTTATAATAGACTTTGTAATGTCATCTTACCTATCAATCCCTTTGTAATTAATCCGTATTTGACCCTTGGACCTAAAGTACGTTTTAGGCTACTCCTACAAGGGTATTTAGAGGTTTATGTAGCTCTGACATGAATAAATAAGTACATTATAGTTTCAATATCTGTTTTATCGTTACTCTTGAAGCTTGGTGTCAATAGGGGAAGAAATTTAAACACGAAAAGTAAAACAAAAAGGAGACATAGACCTTTTTTTTTTAATCCACAAACTTTAATATCATTTTTTAATCAACCCATAAACTTTAAGGTCTAAAACACTAATATTGAAAATCAAATGTCCAGAAAATTAATTACCCTAAAATGGAAGGTCCAAAATGCAAAAAACTGTTTTACAAGAAAAATAGAAAATTAGGTAATAATTAGTGTTTGAATTGCCTGAGTCGAGTTTAACTTGCTTGAGTCGAGTTAAAATTAGGTAATAGAAAATTAGAAAATTAGGTAATAATTAAGGTGTAAATGTTACAGATAGTGAAGTTTATCCGAACTTGTACTCAAATATATGACAGTTGGCTTGAACCTCACTGATCTTGTAACTTTTCTTTAGACTAGTGACTTGTGCCCGTGCTTCGCACGGGCGACCTTATGATAAATTGCATAAAAGGCCTATAACAAATTTGTATAAAAGGGTGGAAATCCACATTGTATGTGCATGACAATACATTTATATTTAAAAGTGTATGAGAATATGTTTATGACATATATGGGCAAATTGCATTAGGGTGATCCTTGTGGCCTTGTTCTTTTATCAAGCTGCAAGAAGAAATCAACCATAAGTGTCAACTTGTTGCAAGTGCTAACTCAAACAAATTGATGAGAAATTGATGAATTTAGCCTCGCTCTACAATGTATCATGCCATGAACATCCAAGATTCTAATAGTTGAATCTATACAAATGATGTAGGTAAAACAAAACATAAATATTTGTCTATATATAGAGTAACCATGAGAAATAGACATAACCATAAGTTACAGGTTGCTTATGGACCTCCTATGCATGAAGTTGATGCTCAACTATCACCAAGAAGAATGTAGCAAAACGAGAAAGTAACCAACAATCACCCAACACATGAACACAAATTCTAGATCTCCCTCTCCCTCTCACTCTCAAAGATAGTGAAAACTGCTGCTGGCTGCAACATACTCACTACTACTCAGTTGTCACTCTAAACACACCATTCTCCTCTTCTTCCCTTATCCACATTTTCTTCCTTAAAAAAGAGGGGGAGGGGTGTTAATCAAATACAGCTTGAATTATCAACCAATCATGATCAAGGCAGGTGTTTGGTTCATGATCATCATGATCATCATCTAACTTTTAGAATTAGAAGGGAATGCTAATGTGGAGGCAGGAACACCCAAGGTCACTGTAGGGAACATCTCATCAGTCGATGATGCTCTCAACTTCAAGATTTATTATGGACAGGCCTTCAAAGTCATAAAAAATTCCATTGATGGCATGAGTTATCTTCTTGTCCAGGTTCCCTTTCTCTTTTTTCACTTTATTTTCCCATATTTCCATAAAAGGTATGAAACTTGATACTATTACACTATTTGTTTTCTAAATGCATTGCCTTTATACATTTATTTTTAATTTGATACATCTGGATCTACCATTCAACAGCTGGGCTACTGATCAAACCCATCCTTTTAATGTTATCAAAATATTATTTGGGCTGCTACTAAGTTTGAGTTGCACACAATGTACATGGTTTAACTAAAAGTTGCTAAAAAGTATATATGACAGTTTATGTAAGAAATAGGTGGGAGAATTTGTTGAGGTTTATGATTGGTAGTAGAAGCTGAGTGGGAGAATTTATTGGGGTGATAGAGATGTTGGATAGTTGAACTTTAAGGTAAGTTATAATTGGAGTTTAGGCAAATCATTAATCAAATTATACTTAGCTGTTATTTTGTAGTGGTTAGTTGTGTTTATAAAATGTCAACTATCATGCTAATGTTTGATATGGGATTTTATACGACAGGACATAATATAGTGTAGCACAGTAAAAAATTTAACCAATTTCAAATGGATTATGTTTTACCCTCATACAGTGTTATACCCAAAATTGATATATTAAATTACAAATTCAAACAAAAATGTCAACTGACTGATTTGTCATCCCAAGGTTACACAGAAAAGTATGGAGCATAGATTGGTTCTAATATTTTGGTACTAATTCCTTCTTAAGTAAAATTTCATGTGAGTCATAAATGTAAAAGATTATGATAAAAGAACTGGGTTCTTTTGAATCAAAATCAAGAGTAGACCACACTCAAAAAACATTGGTGGGAAAGACCAAAAACAATGATATAGGAAGGTTTCTATAATCTTATTGCACTGCACTATAGTGACTTCCATAATAAGAACTAAAACATCAATTCAGCTGGTCATCAACATTTATAGCATTTTTTTGAACTTGGTAAAACTAACCTAACTTGAATAATTGGAAATCGAACTTGAACAAATTGGACTCAATACTTCAACAATCAGATCAATAAAAGAGCCAGTACTCTTTCTGAAATTTCATCGAACACATAGTGTGCATCATCCGGATCAGCAAATCAGACAAGAATATTGTAGCTATTAAGACAGTTTTGCATGATTCCTCTATTGATTGAAGATTTCACCATTAAACTTAAAACATAACATAAATATTGATTTTGCTACTTGTTGCTTTACTGCATTCAATCCCTTTCATCCAAAATCAAACGTATCAAAAGCTTGTTTGTAGAAACAATTCAGTAGAAGAATTTCCCTATCGCAATGTTCGCTTTCGATTTTACTGCTTATTGCTCCACTAAAGTTAACCACTTTCTGAAAAATAAAAAGCATCATACTAACCTAATTACACAGATAAGGTTTTCATTATTGAAATTAAATTAGGTTTTTACCTGAAATGTTGCTCTGATTTCGGAGTTGGAACTTGCTTGGACTGACACTAAGGTAATGGTTGTGTCGTTGACGTCAACTGCAATAGTAGTTGTAGTAGCAGCGGATGATGGCATCAAATCTGGAATGCAAGAACAAGTTTTGGGAAGATAACCAAATATAAAATTAGAAATTAGGGTTTATAAAAAGGTTAGTGACTGATGGACATGGAGATGAAGATGAGGAGAAATGATGGAGCCCTACCTCTTGAAATTCGTCATCAACAAACGACAGAAATGAGGGTTTTGAAGAAATTGAGAATTGATGAGAGAAAATGAATACAAAGAGAACCAAGAAGCAACAATTTTTACTGATAGTATGGCAAGAGTTGAGATATCTATAAAAGCGTAAAGCAAGCACGTGGCAGAGGAAAGAGTGAATAGGAAATTGGGCCAGCCCATTTACCTACAACACAAAACCTAGCAGGCAAGCAGCTTGCAAAACAACAAAAAAATTTGGGAGGCAACTCTCCCTTTTATAATAGAGTATATGATAAAAGAGTTGGCAGAAGTAAAATTACAACATCACATCACTACGATGATTACGTAAAATCTTTCTTGCCAACTATGTGCTGCATACACCATTTATTTGTGACCTTTCAAGAAGGCATCAAGCCCCTCAATCATAACCTTGCATGCCTAAGCCAATGAATAACGTGAGCTCTATCCATTTGTCTGGTCAGAAAAACATTGGACTATTTGCACCGAATCAGAACAACAACATTATCCCACCCATTGTATCTGACCTCCTTCAATGGAAAAACACACAACTTATCACTCTTCCTACAATACTGAAGTTGCGAACCCCCCCGGGGTTGTTATAACAAATTGACTTTATCAACCAATACTCAAATTGTAACACTTCGGAGGGACGGGGCGTTACACAAATTGAAGCTGCCAAACATTTATTACTATTCCAAACCCCATCAACTAAAACACATTGATACAACACTTGTTGCACTCTACTTGAAGGATGCTATGGTGAGAGATGGATGCTTGAGTTGATGGGCTTGATGTTGATGAAGATGAATGTATAAACTAAACCCTTAGATAGTTGCTTCCACACAAGATATGGACTTGGACTAAAGGAGAATCATCACCCAAGAACTTTCAAACCCACCAAGAATTGATAAAGGAATTAACCACCACAATTCTATAAAGGACTTGGTTTGAACACCACCACAATGAAATTAAGGCTAAAGTAAGCAAGACTTGAAGAAGAGAGAGCTAGAGAAAACTCACCTTTTGTATTCAATGTGTAACTAATTGCCTCTTCCAAACCATTGTACATGGTTAAATACAATGAGGAGGAAGAAGGAGAGTATGGATCAAATGACAAAAGCACCCATGCTAAATACATTAAATGTCATCCTAGAGAGACTTTACAACACATTAAGGGAGGGCCAAAAGAGGGTTACACAAAAGGGGAGAAAATAATTGGGAAAATAGGATAATAGGGCCCGACATTCCAGACCCGTTACGGGCGCGACAAGGGATGTCATGGCTGGGACACTCGAAACCTCCAGAAACGTCATGGGTGTGATGCATGCAACACAGTTGTGACTTAACGTGGGGAAAATGTTTAGGCTCAATTTTGAGCCTAAATGTGTCGTTTCCCCTTGGCATTTTCCTCGGTCACTTTTGTATGTAAATATTAGTGTTCTTATGTTATTTTCCTTCCTTTGTAGGTTTCTTGACATTTGAGTGCCTTTGAAGGAAAGTGATCAAAACGAGGCTAAACTGGGCCTATCTTTAGAAGGCCCGGGACCCCAATGCAAATCCCTAGAAGACCTGGCCATGGCCCCCCATTGAACCTTGGCAGCTAAAAATGGGAAAGAAGACTCTTGGAGAGAATGAGTGTCACAATCGTAACACCATTTCTCGCGGCTGTGACACAGCAAGCAGGGTAATTCAAGTTTAAGCAATCTCACGGATGTGACAACATTTCTCACGGCCATGACTCCCGGGAGAAGTACAGACAGAAGGTACCTCAAGGTTGTGACATCCACTTGTCACGCCCGTGAGGGATTAGGAGTTGTTCCAGCATTTTCAGGCTTTATGGCCGTGACACTCATTGTCACGATCGTAACATTCAGAGAACGCCCAGACTAGAAGACCCCTCACAGCTGTGACATCCACATGTCATGCTCATGAGGGAGGCAAAACAAGATGATTTCTTCGGGAATTCTCAGGCGTCATTACCGTGACATACCACGTCACGCCCGTGACGTCCCTGTTCTGCCGACTTTTTCTAGCCAAAACGACTGCGTTTTGCCCCTTTTCCCCTCAAGTATATATTGTAATTTTTTGAATTTCGACATGACACAACCTGAGAGAGAGTTTATAATTTTGAGTTTTTAGGTCTTCCTTAATTGTAATTAGTATTGTTAATCACTCTTTTATTGGATTGAATGCAAATTTCTGCCGAGTTTATTGAAATTCTTCCATGAAATCTAAGTTCTTTCTCTTATTCCTTGCTCTCCAAACCGTAATTAGTGAGTATTACTATTCTCCTTCAGATTTATATGCTTTGATTATTGCAATTTTAGTAGCTATTGCTTTTAATTACATTGATTATTGCTTTTATGCTAGTGTTTGATTATTGTGTTAGGATTAGGTTAAACATTATTATGATTATTGAGTTTATGTTCATTATGAGAATGAGTATCTAAGTTTCTTAGGGTTAGGGGGTAATTAGGACCCATAATGGGGGACTAGGTATGGATTAGTGGGATTAGGGTGATTAATGAGGTAATTAGGAGTTCCATCTTAGATTTCCATTCGATAATTGGGGGATTTTGGTGTCGAGAGGTTATGAACCCTTCCTAAAAATAGAATTGGGATTCTAGGGCGGAGTGATTGATTCCTAATCCTAACTCTGGCGGGAGAAATTTTGGAATCGATCAGTTAGGATTGTGTTCGAATACTGTTAAGGACGTCATACACAGGAGTGATGACGGACCTTGTGAAGTATGCATCAATTTACCACTCAAGAGAGGGAAATTGATGCTAGTTATCCATGCAATCCTCACACCCGATTACTAAATAAAGATCAATTCTAAAACCATGAAATCTGTGTTTATTTCTTCATTGGATTGGCCCAGTACTACCCCGAGCCCTTATTTCTCCTTATTTGATCAAAACCTTACGTGAAGCCATTACTAAACTTTGTTCATAGAACCTCCCTTGAGACCAAAGACCAAACTCGAATATTAGGGCCACAACTCCTTGAGTCATAATGACCGTTATCCTAGTAGTTAGGAAAACGTTAAACAAATTTTGGCATCGTTGCCGGCGAGTTGCGTCCCTAATGTTTTTGTTAGGTCTTTGTTTGTTTCGAGTTTAGTTCGTCCTAGTCGTTAGGTGTAGTGTAGACCCTAGGGTTGTTTGATTTGGGTGGTTGTTTGAGTGTGTGCGTAGGAGAGATCAGTGGGTTTTGCCGATTGATCCCGAGATCGAACGTATTGCTCGACAAATCCTTGCCGACGCCCGAAGGAGACGCTAACGCCAGCTCATGGCAGAAGAACCACAACCATCGCCACCACCACCCCGTACTCTTCTTTGCTACGGTTCACCAACAACCATCGTGGGTGGCTCTGCTATAGTCTTGCCTACCTTGGCCAACAACGCCACCTTCTATTCAAGCCGGCCTACCTGAATCATATCGAGCAAGCCCAGTTCGACGGGCTGAAGGCTGAAAAGCCATAAGAGCACATCTTCAACTTTCTGGAGAGATATGGGATGATCAAGATGAACGAAATCTCTGATGACTACCTACGAATGTGGTTCTTCCCATTTTCTCTAGCTGAGAAGGCGAAGGCGTGGTTGGATAACTGCCCGAGGGATTCCTTCACCACGTGGGAGTCTCTCAGTTCAGCATTCTTGAAGAGGTTCTTCTCACCGCATGAGACTGCCAGGATGAGGACCCTACTAATGAACTTCACTCAGAAGCCTGGGGAGTCCTTACATGATGTGTGAGAGCGCTTCAAGAGCCTCTAAAAAGCATGCCCGGATCACGAGCTTCTACCGCATCTACTCACACACATGTTCTACAATGGAGTCAACAGGGCCACTAGACTGTAGACATTTTTTTTCTCATCATTCAGACTTTTAAACATCCGCGGATGGGGGGATTTGTGCTGGGGTTTACTTTTTAAAACTCTTTAGGGATTATTCACACATTTCATGAATAATAATTGTAAAATGACCTACCTTTTACTTGATGCATCCCGTGAATCATTAAACTAACCTTTTAAGAGTGAACATCCACTTGTTCCAACTCTTTCAAGATCAATTCAATTTGTTCACAAGATGTTAGGCTTGGAAGAAAGCAATTTATGCAAGCATTATTTAGAAATATACAAAATCTCCTTAAAGTTACATCGGTACATTGTAAAACCATATTAAACATAGTTTATGCAATCCCGATGTATTTTAGTTCGAAAAGGAGTCGCCACTCGACTTTTTAAGAGAAAATCCAAGAAAAACTAGAAAAGAAAGAGAGACTCTACCTGCGAAACCAAGAAGTGGATTTGGGGCTAAGGTTACGAACTCGAAAGGTACGTAGGAACCTTTTGAGTTCGCCTCTCACAAAAGGAAAGACTCTACTAAAAGTTATAAAGTGTGCTTTTAATAAAGTTTGGAAGGGAGATAAAGAAAAAGCAAAGCAAAAGAAAAAAAATTGAAGAATCTTTACCGATCCCATCGAATCAATAATCCTCCGCATACCATTCAAGTCCTTGAAGTGGTACTTTTTCTTGTTGTATAATTTGGGGTTAACCCATTTCCGAATGGTTGGAACGGACCATTCGTTGCTATGGGTGCCCAAAACCACATGGAGCTGTAGGACCCATAAAATCGTCCCGTTCGGGGAATAGGTTTCAGATGTGCTACTTAGGTGATCGGGAGCCGACTAAGGTTGCTTAATCCTTAACTAAGGATATTTTTATTTTTGAAATTCATTTTCGGGGTGATGAAACTTTATTTATTTACAAATCCCCTTGTATTATTTAAATACTCGAAATTGCACAAAAATATATTATTAATGATTTATTACCGACCCATTACTGAATCAGAGCCAAAAAGGTAATAAATGGGCCGCCAGAAATCATCAAAAGCCGCATAGCTTTTAATGTTTCTAGGTTGGGCCATTCATCTCCTCGGCCCAGAAGAAATGGGTGGAAATTAGTAAAGGTCACATAACCTTTACTAATTTTTGTGCCCATTTCTTTTGGGTTAGCCTTAGATTAGTAAAAATGGTGGTATTAAATCATTTCTAATTATTTTTATGCAAAGACATGTATTTTAAATAATTAAACGGATTGTAAAATGAAGAAAGAGTCGTCATCCGATTTAAGGAATCGACAAACCAAAAAGAAAATAACTCAGGCCTACGAAACCCGATTTCTAACTTAAGGGGTAAGGTTACGAATTCAAGAATTATAAGAACTCTCGAATCCGCCTGTTAGAAAACAGAATCTACTAAAATCGAACTTGAAATGAAAAGAGTAGGGAGAAGTTTAATAAATTTCACAATGTTGTATTCTCGAACATGCAATATAAAAGATGATGATGTTTTAATTTACAAAACAAGTACAAAAGAAGGAATTAAAGCATAAATTACACAATTAAATACAATAATAATGAAAAGCAAACCTTGCTTACAGGTAATGGATGAGATGAAAGTTGATCCCTTGACTTGACCTTAGTTTGGAGCTTTATGGAAGGATGTATATGTTTAGAAGGGTAGTGTAATAATGATGATATGGATATGATAAGAATGATTATAAGAGAATTAGAGAGAGAGTATGGATAATGGAATTTTGAGAGAGTTTAGGTGGAGTGATGATAATAATTGGTGATGATGAGTGAAAATGGTAGGATATTTATAGGTGGAGGATGGGTGTTTTGGAGGGAAGGATGAGGGAACATGTCCCAAAAATCAAGCCCCTTCACCATGCAAGAATAAAACCCCAGCGGGTTTTGTGAGGTCAATCTCAGGTCAAACATGTGGGGCTATGATCAAGGGATGTGCATGGGGATGATTCTGGCACCAAAATCAGAGAAATTCATAAAACCCTTGCGGCTTATAATATTGAAGTGCACGGATCGGTGACATGGCAAGCAAAGGGGGGCACTTTTGAAGATAAACCCCAGTGGCTTTTGTGAATTTTCCTGAGCTAGATTCGTGGATTCGCGCTTTGGGCCTGCTTGTGGTCAAAACCCTGCGACTTATTATTTTTACGCGGGCTACTTTGCTCCGTTGGGGACCGACCTTGCTGATTCCAGGGGCCCAATGACCCATTTTGGTGTTAGCCCAAATGACCTGCTGAGTTTTGACAAGTCTGAATTTTGGCGGTGCAAATCCTGGTGTCTACAGGAGCAAATAATTAAAGGTCTACAAAAGTACAACAGGAAAATACCATAACGAAGAAAAAAGAAGTTTTTGCATATCACAAAACTACCAAGGATTTCATGGCGCATACCTCCAAGACTCGTCATAAGTTGCACCCAAAGTTGAGCATCTTAGGTATCGTGGCCTTGGGTCTGACCAAAGTACGTATCCCTTCCTGTAGGGCGACAAGCAACAAGCATCCCTCTAACTAGCTAGGTGGGCATAACTACTAGCAGCCCAGTTTAAATTCCTCACATCACCGTAGTTCATGAGGAGGGGATGTATTCAAGAAAGGGTGATTTTGTTTCTACGGTTGGCAAAAATGGTTGCGTTTATGAAGTGCGCCAAGTAGAGAAATTGAAGGTGTGGCAAGGAAAGTCTATTGAAGTTGGGGTTCATTATGGTTTCAACCAAGTGATAGTATCTCGCATCATTTAAGCTTTCACCCTGGTTAAGAAAGGTTGTTATAAGGTGAAGATAGGTGGTCACGTGAGGGTCCACTTCCCCTCACAATTCTACTAGGAGACTACTTAAATAAGACCTATGATCATCCTGAAGTCAAGAGGTGTAATCATCATTTTACCCACTGGAAGTCGAAATAAGTTGGTGGTGTCCCAAAATCGCTCCACCAAAATGCGACCGAAAACCCTCTTCCCATGAGTCCTCTACACCTCCAAGTAGTGGACGAATGACCCTAACACAATACCGTCTATGATTGCCTTATATAAACACACGGTCAGGTCTTTAACAAGATCCACCACTACTTGGGAACTCTCGTAGGTTTCAAAGTATCCTTCTATAGTCTCAATCAAAGTACATATAGAGCAAAATTTAAAATTCAAAAGGAAAAAGAAAAAGAAGAAAAAGAAAAAGAAAACCTTTTCGTAGTTGAAATATGAACTAAATTCAGGTAAAGCATAATATAAGTAGAAGAAATTTTTGTATACAATTCAACGCACATAAAGTACAAATTAAAGTGGTATATACTTTGAATTACAACTGTTCAACATGCAAGATTCAAAAGCATGCCAGTTCATCTAGCAAAATGAACATCAACATGCAAATTATGTTGACGAGAAGTGTTCGGTTGATAGAATTTGGGGTTAAGAATAGAGTTGTCGTATCCACAAGGATGGTGTGTCAGGTTAATAGGGAATTGGTTTGGTAGGGGTACAATGACGAAAAGCAGTAAATAATGAAAAGTAATTAAAGAGTGAAAGCAATTAAACTAACCTAATCATGAACTAGAAATTAAAACTAAAAAGAAATTTCATAACTAAGCATGCGATCAAAAGCAATAAATAAAGAACTGAAATTGAATTGAATACTAGAGTTAAGGAGAGAAAACATAAACCTGGAATGCATTGTACTGAATTCTAATCCTGAATCTTGAATCTTGACGAACTTTAAATAACCGATCTTTCTCCCGAACAAACAAGAAATGTGTGATTTGGATTACTAAGACTGCTCGAATCCTCACCTGAAGAGAGAATCTGAGAAACCTTAATCCTCCTCTTCACTAAAAATTGGAATTTTGGTGGACTAACACTAAGTAAAATCAAAAGATAAAAAGCGAAAGGGAACAAGAACTTGAAGAAATTATCACTTGCATTAATCTTAGAAAAAGTGAATTAAAATCGAAGGCTAAAGAAAACTTAAAGAAAACTAAGTTTAAAAGTATCTCTAAAACTAAAAGCTAATAATAAACACTAAGTATCTCCTAATCCCCTATCATAATGATTTTATTGAAAGAATAAGGAAGGAAAAATAAGTCTTTCAAAACCCTAAGCAGCAGCCACCGCGCCTTTTTTTTTAATTTCCGGAAATCTTGGTCGTCGCAGGCACGACCGACTCGGTGGAAAACTTCTGTTAATTCTTGCTCTCGAGTATCGCGGGCGCTACAAAGTATGTCGCGGGTGCGACGACTTTCTGCCCAGCTGTAGCGGGCGCGACACCAACCGTAGCGAGCGCTACGATTTCTCGGAAAACTGTCGATCGTCATCGCGGGTGTTACAGCGAATGTCGCGGGTGTGACTGATTGTGATACCCGGAATTCTCCGAAAAAGATAGTAACATTATTATTATTATTATTATTATTATTATTATTATTATTCTGGTAGTATATTTAATGGGCTTCCTAATTTATTCAGAACTCTAAAGCCTCGCCTTCCTAATTATATATACCCACCTCCTCAGAAAATAATACAGTGCCTTCGGCCGACTGTCAAAGAGAAATAGAGAACGGAAGAAAGAAGGGTAATTTTCAGCCGTGAAGGAATCTGAAGGTTAGTACCGTTATATTTTTCATGGTATATGTCAATCCCTGAGCCAAAACATTTAATTCTGAGGCTAATTTTGGTTATATCATGTTATTGGTGGTCGACCTCTAGATTCACATTCGTGGTGGTAGTGGGGATGGCTCTGAGTATAGCATGTTATTGGTTGTCCCTGACAATTAGTATTGAGAATTAAAGGAAGGGCTGAGGTGATCAATCACTTACTATGACAGATATAACACGGAGATTAAACAACTGTATTAAAACCTAAAACTGAAATCACACACTATAAATTATTCAAGTAACATCGAATTTATCCCCTAAACGAAGAATCTAAGTACTACTAATAATAAAAATGAGGAAGACAATAATAAAATCTGAATAACGAAGCATAAGGTAAATATAAATTAAACTGAACGTTCGAGTCGTCGAATTCGATCTCTTCGTGTCACTCGATTCGATCTCCTTCTCCTCCTCTTTCGTTCCTAATCTACTAGAACGGCTCCCCGAAGGGAGGAAAATTACAGAGAAAACCTATACTAAACGTTTGACAAAATAACCGGTAAAAATAGATGATTCAAAAGATGTCTTCAAACGGCGGATATAAACCCTTTTATAGGGCTGGGCTAGGGCATAAAACGCTGGCTGCGTTTTGTCCAAAAAGTGAGAATCTTCCGCGAATGGGCACTGGCTGCGCCTGAAAAGCGCTGGTTGCGCTTTGGTTTTGTTCGGCCTCTGATGTTTCTGGACAAGGCGCTGGCTGCATTTTCAAAACGCTGGCTGCGCCTTGTTACTTCGTCTCAGTTAGGTTGGGTCGTGGCACGTTTGGGCTGCTTCCTCTTCTTTCCTTTCTTCTTCTTCAACTCTTTTTTTATTTTCTTTGATTTTTCCCACTTTTCCTTCAACTTTTCATGCTTTTTGATATAATTCCACTAATTCCTGCAAAACATACCAATCTCGCGAACAGGTGCATTAATCACAGAAATTGACATTAAAATACGGGATTTCGGATATAAAAAGCATGAAACTGACATGTTTTGAGCCCTAAAAACTCTATATAAAAACGACTTATTAGTTGACCACATAGTTCTAGCAAAAATTGACTAAGAGGTTTGATGTAATTATTTTAAGGACCCTATATTTTGGCGAATAATTTTAGGGTGACATTATCTTTATGATAATTATTTATTGGGGACATTCTAACCTATTTTTCTGTCAAATGCATAAAACAATGATTTTTTTGTTTAAGATTGTTTTAATTGAAGTTAACTATCATTTTAAATCTCAATGTTTAGGTTGGTCAAAGATGCCTAGCCAGAATCAACAATAAACTGCATTTAATGCTTTATGTGCTAGAAAATAGATTGGAATGACCTCCTATAAATAATTACGGGGCCATTAAAATAATTACATCAAAATACGATGACCCTTTAGTCATTTTTTATGGTTCTGGGCATAAAACCACACATTGTTTGATATAAATAAACACATAATTTGTCGGGGTTATACGTATGGGTGATCAATCGCTTGTGACGTAGCAAATGTGGATTGTTATGTATTTAGCATCCCAACCACTTATAAAATGAACACCCAAAAACTCAATCTTGATTTCTTGGGTGTTCGTCTTACTAGGGATTGGGATGCTAAATGCACAGTGATCGACATTTGCTACGTCACAAGCGGTGGATCACCCATACATATAACTTTGACAGCTTGTTCATCACAACAAGGTTGAATTGGCATTTGGAGACTTGCCTTTGATTAAGTTATCCAACGAAGTTGGTAGCGTAAACTTATTGCTAATCCAACCTAATTGCTAACTTAATTACTCATAACTCCAAATGAAGACATTAATTATTACTCCCTCCATCCCAAATTAATTGATACTTTGACTAAATTTTGACCGTTAATTATTCACAAATTACAATGAATTACAATATGAAATTACTGTCATTAGAAAGATATTCTATTAAAAATTACAATGGAGATAATTTCACATTGTAAATCATTGTAATTTGTGAATAATTAACGGTTAAATTTGGTCAAAATGTCAATTAATTTGGGACGAAGGGAGTATTAATTATGTCACATCCATTTACTAACTTAAGTACTCAATAAACAGTTGCTACATAATAATATAGGTTATTAGTCATGGTAGTTTATAGTAGTAAGTAGGTTAATTTATAGTTCTAGTATCTTAGTTGTAGATGTCATGAAAAGAGGTTGAGTTTGGATCCTGTTAGTGTACAAGTAGAGTGTGTTTGTGACCTGAAAATCTATGGTTGAAAATGACTATCGCGAGTCGTATCGACTCTCCTTTATTTGTCTGGTTCACCAAAAGGTAGCGCAATCTCAGCAGTGAAATTGCGCGAGGTCTATAGTGCTTAGGGAGTTAGAAGCGTCTCAGATTCAGTACAATGTAGTGTTTCTATTGTGCAGCCTGGTGGGCGTCAAGATAAGGTGGGAATGAAAGAGAAGCTTATAGTAAAGGGTCTAATATAAATCGTGTTGGGTTTTTTTGCATGTAAGATTCATAGGTCTATCAAAGTAAGACACGATGCTTTGATGGATCTATGAATCTTACATGTAAGAACGCCCAACAGGATTTCTATTAGACCCTTTACTATAAGCTTCTCTTTCATTCCCACCTTATCTTGATGCCCGCCAGGCTGCACAATAGAAACACTGTATTGTACTGAATCTGATACGCTTCTAAATCCCAAAGCACTATAGACCTCGCGCAATTTCACTGCTGAGATTGTGCTACTTTTTGGTGAACCAGACAATATAAAGGAGAGTCTACGACTCATGAAAGTCATTTTCAATCATAGATTAACAGGAACAAACACACTCTACTTGGATAATAGCAGGATCCTCTTGACTGGTGACATAACTTAGTTGTAGATGTCCAAAAAAAGTTTACTTGAAGTAGAAAATGGATGTATGAAATTATGTATTTGCTTTAATTAATTGTGACTTAATCCCTTACAATGATATATAAATTGTATGCAGTTATATACATAATGGAGAGTAGTAGAAAATGGATGTATGAAAGACATGATGGTGAATATCTTAGTGTGGAATTCGTACGTAGGATGAATGAAGAATTTATACCTGTTGTAAAACAATGGAGTAGTTTGGGGAAACTTAGGTGTCCTTGTAGCAAATGCAAAAACTTAAAGTACGTTGAAGAGGATACGGTGAAGCTACATTTGTACAAACACGGCTTTCGTCCAAATTATTATGTTTGGATAAGTCACGGGGAGAATTTTGCCACTCTCGGGGGTAGTGGTCAAACTGTTAACACTGTTGTTGATGGGTCTTCTAGTACTGGAGGTATCAACAGTATGCAAGAAATGATCACAGATGACATGGGCCATATGCCTTTGAGCTGCGGTGATGATACGAGGGAAGATGAGCCAGAGGAAGGGACTAAGAAGTTCTTAGAAATGCTCGATGCCTCCAAAAAGCCTCTCTATGAAGGTTGTGACATGTCTTTGTTGTCGGTTGTCTCACGGATGATTAACATAAAATGTGAGTACAATCTCCCAAATAAAGTCGTGGACAGTCTGTTAGCCTTAATGAAAGACGTATGTCCCCCTGGAAATGAGATGACAGACACCTACTATCAAGCGAAGAAATTGCTTGGTGCTTTAGAACTTCCACATGAGAGAATCGACGCGTGTCCCAATGGGTGCGTGTTGTTTTGGAAGGAGAAAGCTGACTTAGATAAGTGTGACCACTGCGGAGGCGATAGGTATGCTAAAACGACGTTTTATGGGAAACACATTGCACACAAGCAATTGATTTACTCCCCAATCGAGTCGAGGTTGCAAAGATTGTATGCAACTAAGACATGTTCGGAGCACATGAGGTGGCACTCAATGAATGCACGTGAAGATGGAACTATGGTTCATCCGTGCGACAGTGAAGCGTGGAAGCATTTCGATGCCCTCCATAAGGAATTTGCTTCCGAACCCCGAAACGTACGGTTGGGGCTATGCACAGATGGTTTTGTACCTTTCGACAGTTTCGGTCAGACGTACTCATGTTGGCCGGTGATTGCAACTCCATATAATTTGCCGCCTTGGTTGTGCATGAAGAAGCAATACTTGTTTCTGACTCTGTTAATTCCTGGGCTGAAAAAGTCCAAAGGGCAATCTTGATGTCTACATGCAACCGTTAATCGTTGAGTTGAAACATTTATGGGAGGTTGGAATGACACGTATGATGTCTCCAAGAAGCAAAATTTTAAAATGAAGGCATCCGTGTTGTGGACCATAAGCGATTTTCCGGCATACGGAATGCTTTCTGGTTGGACCACAGCGGGGAAAATGTCTTGTGCCTACTGTATGAAGAACACAAAGGCTAGATGGTTACAACATGGTAGGAAAAATTCTTGGTTCGATTGTCATAGACAATTTCTCCTCGAGAACCATCCATTTCGAAAAAATATGAGCGTTTTCTCAATGAATAAAGAAGAAAATTCACCTCCACCCCCTCGATTGAACGGGGAACAAATTTGGGATCGTGTATGTAATTTCCCGAGCTCCACGAAACAACATAACCGTGTTGATGGGTATTTAGAGTCTCACAATTGGAACAAGAGAAGCATATTTTGAGAGTTGCCGTATTGGAAAGATCTTAAAATCCGACACAACTTGGATGTCATGAATGTTGAGAAGAATGTATTTGATCAAGTGCTGAATTCAATCATGAGTGTTAAAGGCAAGACGAAGGATGATAAGAACTCGCGTAGGGACCAAGCCACCCATTGCAAGCGTCGTCAGCTAAACATTCAAGAAACTCATCACCAAGATGGGACTAGCACCGAAACTATGCCGAACGCTCCCTATCAAATGGGTAAAGAAGAAGTTAAGGCCTTGTGTGAGTGGTTGAAAGGGCTCAAACTCCGTTGTGTGGCCGTGAATGTTTAAAGTTGTGTTTGAATTGTATTTGAACTACGCCGTGTGGCCGTGCATGTTTTATGTGTGTTTGGATTGTATTTGAACTACGGCGTGTGGCCGTTCATGTTTAGAATATGTGTTTTGGATTGAATTTGAACTTCGGCGTGTGGCCGTGCATGTTTAATGTTAACTCTGGATTGTATTTTAACTACGGCGTGTGGCCGTGAATGTTTAAAGTTGTGTTTGAATTGTATTTGAACTACGGCGTGTGGCCGTGCATGTTTTATGTGTGTTTGGATTGTATTTGAACTACGACGTGTGGCCGTTCATGTTTAGTATATGTGTTTTGGATTGAATTTCAACTCCGACGTGTGGCCGTGCATGTTTATTATTAGTTTTGGATTGTATTTTAACTACAGCGTGTGGCCGTACATGTTTTATGTGTGTTTGGAACTTATTTGAACTCCGGCGTGTGGCTGTGCATGTTTAAAGTTGTGTTTGGATTGAATTTGAACTTCGGCATGTGGCCGTGCATGTTTAATGTTAGTTTTGGATTGTATTTGAACTCCGGCGTGTGGCCGTTCATGTTTAAAGTGTCTTATGGATTATGTTTGAACTCCGGCGTGTAGCCGTGCATGTTTAATATGTGTTTTGGATTGAATTTGAACTCCGGCGTGTGGCTGTGCGTGTTTAAAGTTTCTTTTGGATTGAATTTGAACTCCGGCGTGTGGCCGTGAATGTTTATAAAGTTGTGTTTGGATTGTATTTGAACTACGGCGTGTGGTCGTACATGTTTTATGCGTGTTTGGAACTTATTTGAACTCCGGCGTGTGGTCGTGCATGTTTTATGTGTGTTTCGATTGTATTTGAACTACGGTGTGTGGCCGTTCATGTTTAGTATATGTGTTTTGGATTGAATTTGAACTCCGGCGTGTGGCCGTGAATGTTTAAAATTGTGTTTGGATTGTATTTGAACTACGACGTGTGGTCGTACATGTTTTGCGTGTTTGGAACTTATTTAAACTCCGGCGTGTGGCCGTGCATGTTATTAGTTAGTTTTGGATTGAATTTGAACTACGACGTGTGGCCGTGAATGTTTAAAGTTGTGTTTGGATTGTATTTGAACTACGGCGTGTGGCCGTACATGTTTTATGCGTGTTTGGAACTTATTTGAACTTCGACATGTGGCCGTGCATGTTTAAAGTTGTGTTTGGATTGAATTTGAACTACGACGTGTGGTCGTGCATGTTTTATGCCCGTTTTTTTTATTGTGTTTGCTACTTATGTATGAATGCTTGCAGGAAACTTTACGCCAAAAGTGTGAGGAGCGTGGCATAATGGAGAACTCCCCGGAAGCTAGGGAGTTGTACTTCCAATTGGCATGGGGGTACAAACCCAAAGACCAAGCTGTATATGGTCTTGGGAGTGCGACCTCGTACTTCTATTGATGTATGCAAGATTCTAAGATTAGAGTATTGACCTCACAGTACACCACATTAACACACAAACACACAATTCTGGTCTCACAACAGAGATTCAAGCATAAACACACCAAAACAGACCTCGTGACAAGAAATCAATTACAACCTCCTCCAAAACAGAGTATGAACACCAATGAACAAATAGATGAAATGGATGATGATAAAATGATGATTGGATTAGCAAACTTACAATCAAACAGTAACCGAGATAGTCTTGAGGCTCAAGCTGATGCAGACCCACCACAGCTAGAACATCAAGGGCAATGGACTGGATGACCTCTATGGATACAGGCACACCACCATCGAGATTATCAAGCTCTACACCCACTACAAGGATTGCCAAATCCTTGCTACTGTAGTAGAATTAACCAAAATGAGAGTTTAACGTCACTCACAAACAAGAGGCTCAATCAAGGCACTCAAAATGCTATTAAATTCACTGAAAGATGATCTCCTCAAGCTGTCGATTACAATGTATTTAAACCTAGGGTTGAGCTGGATGATTAAGGGTTTCCCCTTGCTCAAGAAACTCACTAATTAAGCATTAAGCTACTTAACTAACTTAGCAAGCTAATTAAGCCTCATTACAAGCTTGATAACATCAAAATAAAAGGAAATAAAATAACAAACGCGTTTTCATTATTACATAGCCGTTAGTTCACCTCACAAGCTGGAAAAGACCTCAACAGCTCAGAAATGAAGTCTTCATGGAGGACCTCAATGCAGGACCACCTCACAGAACTGGAATATCCTCAACAGTCCAGAAGTGTTGTCTTCAAAGAGGACCTCAGAACTGGCAAACAACTGCACTGAGCTGGAAAGTCCTCAACAACTCTAGAGTGAAGTCTTCAAAGCACTGGTGAGGACCTCAAAGCAAAGATATGGAATTGAGAAACAGCCTCACTGGTTGGCTGCTGCTGTTGGTGATGATGCTGCTGCTGTTGGACGACCTCATGACTTGTTGGACCATCATGAAACACTCCTGGATGTCAGTGTTTGATGTTGAAGATTGTGAGGTCGTTGCTGCTCCTGATGCTGGCTCCTGCTCACTTGGTGCTGAACTTTGGATGCTTGATGGAGGACCTCCATCATCTATGATACTCCACCCCCCGCCCAGGGTAGTTCTTCGTCGAGGCATGCCAGCGCAACTCCGTCCACCGATGCCATTATGCGTGATCAACTTGCTGCCCACTCATCCGCCCTCTCCCAGATTCAAAGCTAACTAACACAAGTTTTCCAACATCAACAACAAGGTGGTAGTTCTTCTTCCGCATCTCAATATCTGAACTTGTAAGGATCCCCGCAATTCCCTCCCCAACCTTGAATTTATGAACTTTTAGTTATTATATATATGTATGGATATTAAGTATGAAACATATGTATGTATGAAACTTAGCTTATCTATGAAACTTATGCATGAATGTTTAATATTATATGCGTTTAATTATGTTATGTATGAAACTAACAGGTGGAAAAATACGCAGCTGAATATTATATGTATATATATATATATATATATATATATATATATATAATAATAATAATAATAATAATAATAATAATAGCAGCGACCGATAATTCAACCAATACAATATGATTAGAACCTAGTCGATATCAATTTAGAATTATTTAAAAAAAAAATTAAAACTGCGACCGATATGTATCCGTCGCTGCGTAACAGTCACAATTACTGACTGTTATACGGCGACCGATACAGTATTGGTCGCTATTTTGCGACGCATAATTTGCGACCGACACTGTATCGGTTGCCGAGCTTGCGACCGATACGTATCGGTTGTCGTGTCGTTTATCGGACGCAAGATTGCCGACGGATATATATCGGTTGCTCGGTCCGGAAAACGACGGATATACAGCGACCGATACGTATCTGTCGCTGATATCGGTCGCCCGCCCTCTCTTGCGACCGATAGAGCCCCATTGCGACCGATATTAACGGTCGCCGTACGCCTCTTCTGTTGTAGTGTCCCTTCCCCTTTTCTTTTTTTTTCGTAAAGAGTCGACCCTAGTTTAGAGGCTTCGTTCTAGTCCATATTAAATTCATTGGGTTGAGAACAAGGTTATTATTAATTAGCATAATTAACTCAAAGGCATTATGGCTAGCCCGGTGGAAGGGCCCATTTATGTACAAGGGTTGATTATTTAGTTAATAAATAAAAATTGACTCACATTCGATGATATTATATGGCCCTTTACGATGTTCTCTTAATAAAGGTCCAAAAAAATATAAGACTAAAGTCTCAACAAAGTTAATGGATAACGTCTTAGACTGCATAATAGTCACTAAGCTTGAGTAAATTAATTTATAGATTTAATTATTAAATCCATCACATTTATGATCTGCACGTTGATAGACCCAACCATATCGGATTTACCAATTAAGCTTATAAATTGATTATAACTCGCTTATTGTTGGCTTTATTGAGTCCTTTGCCATATCCATTTTCTTTGAGTAAATAAATAAAGCTTGTTGTATGTGTAAATATGTTTCTGTATGTTGTGTTGTTCGGTTGTAGAAATTTGGGGTTTAAGAAGTAAGGGTATCAAATCCACAGGGATGGTGTGTTAGGTTTTCAAGAATTTGGTTTGGTAAAGGTTTTCAGATTGCAGGAAGCAGTAAATAATTAAACTAAACTAATTATAAATTGTAAATAACAACAATAAATCAAACCTAACTAAAGAAATTAATCTAGAAAACAAGAAATTGAAAACAAAACCTAACTACTAGAACAAGAACAAGAAACTAACAAGAAATCAAAAAGCATAATAAAGAAATCAATTAAAACCATGGAAGTAAAAACAAAATTAATTACTGAATCGAAAACAGAAAACAATATAACCTGAAGGTTTGATCTTTACTCTAATCTTGAATCTTGAATCCTGAATCATCAATCTTTCTCCCGAACAAATAAGAAAAGCGTGATTTGGATCTCTAAGACTGCTGAACCCTCACCTGAAGGGAGGATTCGAGGAATCTTAATCATCCTCTTCACTAAAAAGTAGATTTTTGTGGAACTAATACTAGAAAAAGGGAACAATAACCGAAACAACACAAGAACTTTGAAGAAGAGAATTTCATTAATCTAGAAAAGTGCAATTACAATTAAGAACGAAAGAAAACTTAAAGAAAACTAAGAACTAAACCATAGAATTAAACCTAAGTAAAACTAAGAAAAGAGATGCAAAAAAACTAAGATCCTCTCTAATGAAATATCATATGGTTTATATAGAAAAGAATTAGGGAAAAGAAAATAATAAAAACTCCCCAAAACCCTAGTTTGAAACAGCGCACAAAGAGGACCCAAAATTTATCAGTATTGGCGGTCGTATCGGTATTGTGCGCTTTATATTTTCTCTCTCACATGACTTTCTTTGAGCGCTGGCCAGAAGCGTATCTCAATACTGTCTCTCATTACTACTGCTCTTCTTCGCCCCTTTCTTTCATCTTATTCTCCTCTTTTCTTCTTCTTTTCTTCAATTGTCTTCACTTCTCCATGAATTTTGACAAAGACCTATAAATCACAATAATTTTCCAATCAAGTGAAGAAATCACAAACAAAAATACTTAATTTACGGTCTTAATTTCGCTCAAAATGAGACCGAACAACACTCCCACACGAAGGTTTGCTCGCCCCGAGCAAACTAAAACAAAAAAGAAAATAAAACTAACTATCCTAACTCACTTTCGTAGGAATCACAGTTGCATTTAGCATATGCAACAAGCCATTTAAACCCCTTGGCAGCCCAAGTGGACGAGGAAGGTCTCGTGAGGGTTTATAGCAACTATACCAATTAAAGCCAAAGAAAAAGAAAAGAAAAAAATAGACTCGGATTAAAAAGGAAAAGACTCAAGAAAAAAAAAGGAAAAAGAAGAAAAGGGGTTACAAATACAATTGAACACCCCCTCAGGCTAACCAATCAAACACATCAATCCATCAAGCAAATACCAAGATCCATCTGGAAGAGGACAAAATTAGTGTAAAATAGATAGAATGAAGTTTTTGAAATTAAGTAGAGAGAGCAAGTACTTTAGATGCGAAAAACAGCCAACAGATTTAAGATGAGTGCAAATACGCGCGGTTAGTTATGGACGTAGGCTAGTCAAAAGAGGAAACCTCACTTTAGGATAAAAATTGAACGCTCAAACACTCAAATTTGAATGTGTATGTGGGTTTTTCTCATACTCAGACCAAAAGGAACAACCTACCATAGGCTTGGTAAGAATCTCGCTCTCCACTGCTAGTATGCAAATTCACAAGTGACAATCAAGAGGACTTTTTAGGGTTGTAATGAGGCTTAGGTTAGGGGGAAGGAGTGGTAATATTTGGGTATGAGGAGTTCAAAGAGCCATGCTTGGATTGATACTCAATAACAATTGCTCTCAACTCACCTTCTTGCTTAATTTAAGCAAGGAACTCAATTCTCCCTCATCAAGAATAAAACACCTTATCAAACTTTACAACCGGGTCAAAAGCTTCAAGAACTTTTAATTGAGTCTCCTTAATCACCCTTTTCTTTTGAATTATTTTTTTTCATTTTATTTATTTATTTTTTTTCTACTTCTCTTTTTTTTTTGGGTGATCAGGGAGAAGAAACACAAATGTATAAACTTAGCCTTGACCTAGGTTCATATATTATATCAACATAACCAAACGGCTAACTCATAATAATTGGGTTATGTAATGTGTCCCAATTCAATTAAAATCAAAACTACACCCCCAATGTCTCAATTCCATTCATAGCAACACCGAACCAATTTTCGCTCCCGAAATAATGAATTCTCACACATCCAAGCAAGGCAAAGGGTAGGAATTAATAAAGGTCATGGCTTGTATTGTCAGGGTTTTATCACAAAAAAAAAGGTAATCAAAGGCTAGGCATGGCTAAAGAACGGTAATAAAATTGTTTAGGAGGCTGTTTGGCTATGTAGTTTAATTAATAAAGAAAAGAATACCTCAATCATATTGTCACAATATGTAATGCAAAGATGCAGTCTCAAACAAGATGCAAAACAAGTTCTAGAGGTGCAACTAGTGGTGGAGTCACTCAGGAAATAAAAGAATTGATAAAAGTGATCAATTCATACTTTTAGGCTATGTGGACTTACGGGATATGGCTCATTCAACTAAACCTAACCCAAAGATTTGCGGCACGCATATTTACACTTACTAAGATAGTCAAAGCAGTTAAACACACTATTCATTACTTGACTCAAAATCAGAAGATTTGCAAATTTAGTTTCAAAAAAAACTTTTAAGTTCTCAACCAAAATTTTCAAGGTGAAGCAAGACAAATTGAAAATCTATTCGATTTACAAATCATCACCGAAGGTGTGTTCTGGACAGGCTAATCCTAATTGATAAAAATTTTAAAAAAATTCGCCTAATTTCAATGATAACTGAAGTTGTTTCTCTCCAAAAACTAGTAAGGCACTTGTGCCACCCCACTCCCACACAAAAACTCTACAATGTCCTCATTGTGAATAAGGCGATACCACACAAAAGAAAAGCACACAAAAGAAAAGGAAAAACACAAGCCGGCATGCATGCCTCCCCCACTCCCACACAAAAAGGCCAACAATGTCCTCATTGTAATCAGAAATAGAGATAGGCAAGCACCCAAAAGAAAAGAAAAAGAAACACACCTAAAGAAAATATAAAGAAAAGAGGGAAAAGAAAGTCAACTCCCTAACTATAATAAGAAGACAAGGAAAGATATTACCTGGATGGTTTCTTGCCAAAAGTTTCAATCCTTCTCTCTTGACAAAGCAAAGTTAGGAGAAGCACTCAAGACAAATCAAGAAAACAAGGGCTAGATATACAATATATACAAGAATCTCAACTTACCTTCCTTCTAACACTAGGTGGGTCGTGGAATGTTACACATTCCACTTCAGCAGTATGAGGAAACTCTAAGATAGGCTTCAACGGGTGCCCATTCACTTTCCACACAGAATTGTTGGATGGGTCCTTGATCTCAACCACTCTTGAAGGAAATACCTGAGTCACAGTAAAGGGTCCGGTCCACCTAGATCTTAATTTTCCAGCAAACAAGTGTAATCGGGAATCATAAAGGAGTACCTTTTGTCCCGAGAAGAAGGTCTTTCGATGAATGATCTTATCGTGTAAGATTTTAGACCTCTCCTTACTCAATCGCCCATTTTCATAGGCTTCTCTCCTTAACTACTCAAGCTCACAAAGTGTAAGTCTCCTCACCTCACCAACTGGTGACAAATCAAGGTTAAGGGTTTTTAAAGCCCACCAGGCTCTATGTTCAAGCCCAACCGGTAAGTGACAAGGCTTCCCAAAAACAGCTTTATAGGGTGACATCCCAATGGGGGTTTTATAGGCCGTTCGGTAGGCCCACAACGCATCAATAAGCTTAACAGACCAGTCCTTCCTATTCCTAGACATAGTTTTCTCTGAGATCTGTTTAATTTGCCTATTGGAGACTTCTGCTTGACCATTAGACTGTGGATGGTAAGCAGAGGTGAGCCTATGCTGAACTGAGTACCTCTTCAGTAAGGCCTGAAAGGATCTATTGTTGAAGTGGGTTCCCTGATCACTAATAATGGCTCTAGGCATTCTAAATCTAGAAAAGATGTATTCCCTAAGGAACTTAGTCACTACCTGAGCATCATTTTTCCTAGTAGGGATAACCTCTACCCACTTAGACACATAATCAACAGCTAGGAGAATATATTCATTCCCAAAAGAATTAGGGAATGGTCCCATGAAATCAATACCCCACACATTAAACACATCAACAAAAATTTCAGGTTGTAAGGGCATCATATCTCTCCTAGTAATCTTTCCCAAACTTTGGCACCTAGGGCACCTTTGGGCATAGTAATTAGCATCTCTAAAGATAGTGGGCCAGTAAAACCCACTCTGTAAGACCTTGTAAGCTGTTTTCTTTCCACTATAATGTCCCCCACAAGGTTGGTCATGGCAAAAAGAGAGGCCATCCATAATGGATTCATCAGGAACACATCTCCGAAGTATCTGGTCAGGGAAATATTTAAACAAATAAGGGTCATCCCATACAAAATTCTTCACAATGTGAAGAAACGTGTCCCTGTCATGCTTATTCCTATCACTAGGCATCTCTCTAGTTACCTTAATGCTCACAATATCAGCAAACCAAGGTTCCACTCCCACACTAAAGAGTTGCTCATCAGGAAACTGAGCAGCAATAGGGGTGGTTTTCACAGTATCAGGCACAATCCTAGAAAGGTGGTCAGCTAAGTATTCTCAGCTCCCTTCCTGTCCCTAATCTCACAGTCAAACTCTTGCAACAACAAGACCCACCTAACTAACCTAGATTTGGAATCTTTCTTTTCCATCAGATACCTAATAACTGAATGGTCAGTATAAACTATGACTTTTGCACAAGCAAGTAAGGTCTGAATTTTTCAAAGGCATACAGAACAGCTAGAAATTCTTTTTCAGTCATAGTGTAATTTAATTGAGCATCATTCAAGGTGTGGCTAGCATAATGAATAACAACAGGTCTCTTATCAATTCTCTGTCCTAGCACAACACCTACAGCATAATCAGATGCGTCACGCATAATCTCAAAAGGTTCTCCCTAGATGGGAGGTTTGAGAACAGGAGGGGAAATAAGGGTATCTTTAAGTTTATTAAAGGCCCTCATACAATCATCAGAAAAGTGAAAAGGTACCTCCTTAGCTAACAATGAAGACAAGGGCTTAACAATTTTACTGAAATCTTTTATGAATCGCTAGTAAAAACCGGCGTGTCCTAAAAACTAACGGACTTCCTTTACAGAGATTGGAGGGGATAAATTCTTAACTAAGTCAATCTTGGCCTTATCTACCTCAATCCCATCCCTAGAAATCACATGCCCCAAGACAATCCCCTTTTTTACCATAAAGTAGCACTTTTCCCAGTTCAGGGTCAAATTCTTTTCCTGACGTCGACTCAGCACGCGATTCAGGTTAGCTAAGCAAGCATCAAAAGAGGTACCAAACACAGAAAAATCATACATAAAAATTTCCACACATTCCTCCACTAAGTCAGAAAATATTGAAATCATGCACCTCTGGAAGGTTGCAGGGGCATTACACAAACCAAAAGGCATCCTTCAAAAAGCAAAGGTGCCAAAAGGACAAGTGAACATGGTCTTTTCCTGGTCACAGGGAGCAATAGAAACTTGGGTATAACCAGAATAACCATCTAGAAAACAGTAATACTCATGCTCAACAAGTTTTTCAAGCATCTGATCCATGAAAGGGAGGAGGAAGTGGTCCTTCCTAGTGGCTTTGTTCAGTTTCCTATAATCTATATAGACTCTCCAGCCAGAAGGGACATGAGTAGGAAATAACTCTCCCTGTTCATTCTCAACAACAGTCAAACCAGCCTTCTTAGGGACTACATGGATTGGACTTAGCTGCTTGCTGTCAGAGATTGGGTAAATAATGTCATGATCTAACCACTCAAGGATTTCTTTCTTGACTACATCTTTCATTTGTGGGTTCAGTCTCCTAAGGGGATCTCTATGGGCAACATTCTTATCTTCTAGGAAGATTCGATGCTGAACAATGGAAGGGTTAATCCCCTTAATGTCACCTAAAGTCCACCCTAAGGCTCCCTTGTTCTTCCTAAGAACCTCAAGTACTTGGTTTTCCTGGTCCCTAGCTAAGTCAAATGCAATGATTACTGGGTAGGTCTCACTAGGGCCAAGAAAAGCATATTTCAGCTCAGAAGGGAGGGCTTTCATCTCAAGTGTGGTGGATGAAGGTGGTTCAGGCTCAACTATCTTAGGTTTGGTTTGAGATGCAAATAAAGATTCATATAGCACATCACCATCAAACACATCAGAATCACACAAAGAATTCAAATCATCAGGATTAATTCCTAATGCATTCAACTCATCAGCAAAAGACATATCAACACCGTCAGATTTATCACTATCATCAACAAAATCACTCACCCAATTAAGGGTACTCTACTCATGCTCATCAAAACCTAAGGGGGACTTTTACAGGTTAAAAATATTCAATTCCATAGTCAAATTCCCAAAGCTCAATTTCATTATACCATCCTTACAGTTAATCCAGGCATTAGAAGTAGCAAGGAAAGGGCGGCCTAGAATAACAAGAATCTTATCTCTAGTACTCTGAACTCTAGCAGTTTCTAGTACTACAAAGTCAACGGGAAACACAAAGTCCCCAACCTTAATCAGAACATCCTCCACTACCCCCTTAGGTACTCTAGTAGACGTATCAGCCAACTGCAATACATCATAGTAGGTTTTAGGTCACCTAATCCCAGCATCTCATACACATGTAAAGGCAACAGATTCACACTAGCTCCTAGGTCAAACAATGCCCTTTCTATTAAACTATCACCTATGGTAATAGAGATAATGGGGCATCTAAGGTCTTTGCACTTAATAGGCATCTGGTTCGACAGAATAGAACTCACATTCGTGGCTAGGAAAGCCTTCTTGGGCACCTGGGTGGCCCTCTTGGTAGTACAAAGCTCCTTAAGGAAGCTGGCATATGGAGGGATCTGCTGAATAGCATCCAAAAGAGGGATGTTCACCTTAACCTGAGAAAAAGTCTCCCTAATTTTGTCCAGAAATTTTTGGTGTTTACTCCCGTTTAACCTCTTAGGGTAAGGAAGAGGAGGTTTGTAAGCCCCTTGAGATTGTGGATTAGTCAAAGGGTTTGTTTTGGACAAGGTTTTGGTGTGAGGATGCTCAACTGTAACAGTTGGCCTCGCTCCTTTTGACTCATCATCAACAGGCTGATCAACAGATTCATCAGTCACAGTCTTTTCATTACACACATCAGAAGATTTCAATTGCACTTTATTATCTATCTCTTTCCCAGAACGAAGAGTAATAACAGCATTCATACCTCTAACCTGACTAGGGTCACCAGATGACGAACCTGAAGCTTGCCCATTGGGGTTTGCCTCAGGCTGCACAGGAAAAGATCCTCTATCTCTATTAGCTAGCATCATTTGAGAGAATTAATCATTTATTTGTTTTAACACTTTCTCAATGTCACTCTTCATGGATTCCTTAACTTCTCTCAGGGCATTCTTTAATTCCCTAATTTCTCTCTCATTCCTATCCTCATTAGTGTACCCTGGTAGAGGTCGGGTTTGGGCAATCTGGGGTTGGATAGGTTGCCCTCTAGGAGCTTGATAACCTACCTGGGATGGTCGATTCTGAGGAGGAGGGTTTCCTTGGAAACCCCTTCCTTGACTAGGTGGTCTTAACACATTCTGATTCTCGGGGCCATAAGAGAGTAAGGGGTGCTTGCGCATCCATTGGTGTTGGTAGGGTTGGTACTGGTCAGGCCTATAGTTATGATGCCTAACATTCACATTTTCATTACTAGCAGCCAATTGTTGAATATAAATAGGACAGGTAGAATAAACATGGTCAAAACTTTGGCACACAGCACATGACATAGGTGTGGGGAACAAAAGCATCATTCTGGTCATAAGAGTTAACCTGAGCACAAGTTTTAGGTTGTGAAGCAGCTAATTGTTGTTGGGATAAGGTTTTAATCATATTCTCAAGAGAAGCGAACCTAGCCTCGTATCCTGTACTCTCACTAACAGCATGTACACCCCCTCTAGCATTAGACAACTGAGCACCTAAGGACTCATCTCTAGTGGCTCCCCATTGCATTGCCCTTTCGGACATGATTTCTAAGAAATCCCAGGCCTCATCAGCAGTTTTGTCCATGAAACCCCCCTGACACAGTGACTCTAGCGTGACTCTGGTCCCATGGTCAACACCCTCGTACACAATCTGACACAGTCTTACCAAGTCAAGACCATGATGAGGGAATTGGGACAACAAGTTTTTGAAACGTTCGAAAGCTTTCCAGTAAGGCTCTCCTATGTCCTGTCTAAATTTTAAAATCGAATTCCTTAGTTGAGTAGCTAAGGAGGTTGGAAAAACCTTTTCATGAAAACTTTTAGAAAACTGTCCCAAGAATTAATGGACTGAGGTTTGATGCTATACATCCACCACTTAGCGGTGTCCCTCGGAGCAAAAGGTAAGTATTTTAAAAGCACATAGTCTAATGGGACTCCTGGTGGAGTTATCATGTTAATGTATTCTTTGTACTCTGCGGTCCATATGAGTGCTAACCCAGTACCCGTGAAAAGCACATAGTCTAATGGGACTCCTGGTGGAGTTATCATGTTAATGTATTCTTTGTACTCTGCGGTCCATATGAGTGCTAACCCAGTACCCGTGAAAAGTGGTAGGTTCTGAGTGTAGTGCTGCCTAGGGTCAAAGGTCACTCCTAGGTAGGTTGGGAATTACAAAACATGATGGTGGTGGGTTATAAGATGGGTATAACTGGTTGTAAAGGGTTACCCTAGGTGGAGGTGGTGGTGCTTCTTCAGCCATCTTTGGTGATTCTACCGAGGGTTCCTTCTTCCTAACCAATCTTTGACTACCAGGACTACGAACCCAAACCTCATGTTGATGTACTTTCCGTTTTTTTCCTTGAAGTCTCAATTTTTTTCTTGTTTTCAGTTTTATAAATTTTTTTTATTTTGAAAACTAATCTTAGAAAGCAGTTAAACTATTCACAGACAAACCAATAACCTAATCTACTAAATAACGCCATCCCCGGAAACGGCTCCATTGTTCGGTGGTAGAAATTTGGGGTTTAAGAAGTAAGGGTGTCGAATCCACAGGGATGGTGTGTTAGGCTTTCAGGAAATTGGTTTGGTAAAGGTTTTCATATTGCAGAAAGCAGTAAAAAATTAAACTAAACTAATTATGAATTGTAAATAAGAACAAGAAATCAAACCTAACTAAAGAAACTAATCTAGAAAACAAGAAATTGAAAACAAAACCTAACTACTAGAACAAGAACAAGAAACTAACAAGAAATCAAAAAGCAATTAAAAACCATGGAAGTAAAAACTAAATTAATTACTGAATCGAAAACAGAAAAGAATATAACCTGAAGGTTTGATCTTTACTCTAATCTTGAATCCTGAATCATCAATCTTTCTCACGAACAAACAAGAAAGGCGTGATTTGGATCACTAAGAGTGCTCGAACCCTCACCTAAAGGGAGAATTCAAGGAACCTTAATCCTCCTGTTCACTAAAAAGTGGATTTTTATGGAACTAATACTAGAAAAACGGAACAATAACCGAAAGAACACAAGAACTTCGAAGAAGAGAATTTCATTAATCTAGAAAAGTGCAATTACAATTGAGAACGAAAGAAAAGTTAAAGAAAACTAAGAACTAAGCCATAGAATTAAACCTTAGTAAAACTAAAAAAAGAGATGCTAAAAAAACTAAGATCCTCTCTAATGAAATATCATATGGTTTATATAGAAAAGAATTAGGGAAAAGAAAATAATAAAAACTCCCCAAAACCCTAGTTTGAAACAGCGCACAAAGAGGGCCCAAAATTTATCCGCGCCGCAAGGCGTCGTATTGGCGCTTATATTTTCTCTGGCGCTGCGACGGAGCGCTGGTAGCGTGTATCTGGCGCTGGCAGCGCCTGCCCTCTTCACGTTGGATTTCCGAAAGGAAGCGCTGGTAGTGCGTATCTGGCGCTGGCAGCGCTTGTCTCTCGTTGCTACTACTCTTCTTCGCCCTTTTCTTTCCTCTTATTCTCCTCTTGTCTTCTTCTTTTCTTCAATTTTCTTCACTTCTCAATGAATTTTGACAAGACCTATAAATCACACTAATTTTCCAATCAAGTGAAAAAATCACAAACAAAATTATTTAATTTATGGTCTTAATTTGGCTCAAAATGAGACCGAACATGTGTCTTCATTAGAGTTGGAGCTAATTTTGCGATATTGTTTTAGTCCGCGTAATGATCGTTGGGTTTGAGAAGAAATAAATTTATAAACTTGATTAACTAACCTTAAATTTTACGGTCACCCTGGTGGTGAGGCCCGTTTGTGTTAAAGGTTAATTATCCTTGTTTATCAATTAATTTTAACTCACCTTTGATGATTTTATTCGGCCCTTCTCAATATTCTCTTACTTATTGTCCAAAAAAATTGATTAATAATCAAATAAAGTCAGTGTGTGTTATTCTAACGCACATAATAGTCTCACTGTTAGAGAAAAAAATTTTATAAACTTGATTATTAAGTCTAACAAATCCATGGTCGCCCTGTTGTTAAGCCTATTCATGGTGTAATTAATAATTGAGTTTATAAGTCTGTTTTAACTCGCCTTTTGACAGCTTTATTCGGTCCTTTACAACATCCACTTTCCTTGAGTTAAATAAATAAATGTGTTGGGTCACAATAAAAAAGGGTTGTTAGTGTGTTAAGCATTATTCTAGTCTGCATAATAGTCAGTGTCGCTTGAGTTAACCCAAGTTTGATAGTTCAAGTGACGGATTCTCCTTAAAACGGTCGGCTTATGGTTTAAGCCCATCCGAATGGAGAAACACTCAATTGCGCTTTCAAACTTATGTCGACTCGCTATATTTGACTTTATCCGGCCCTTTATAATGCTCTTGTTTTGAAAAGTATTGATCTTTGTCTTAGGATCGTATAGAGGTTATGACACGCAAACCTGTTGTTTCCTGAGTCAATCTTACACGTTAGGAGGTGTTATATATGGCCTAGTAAACCTAGGTCATGGTTGAGTCTTAGTTTCAAAGTCTACATGTGAATGTTTTTCAGTCTTTAGAAAGTCTCATACAAGGTCGTGTCATATGTGAGTCTTTTCTTAAGTCAATATGTGCGTTTTGTTTTTGGAAGTATAAACCCGGGTCATGGGTGAGTCTTTGGTTTAGGTCATAAGTGAGTCTTTTCTTGGGTTAATATGTGTTTGTCTTTTCTTAGAAAGTCCAGTGTAAACCCAGGTCATGGGCGAGTCTTTGTTTTAAAGTTAGGATATGAGTGTCTTTTTCTTTAGAAAGTATTATATAAGGTCCATGATGGATCTTTTCTTAGTGTCTGCATGTAAGTGTCTTTTTCTTTAGAAAGAATCATGTAAGGTCCAGAATGAATCTTTGTGTTAGTGTCTACATGTAAGTGTCTTTTTTTTTTTTTCCTTTAGAAACAATCATATGAATCTTTGTGTTAGTGTCTGCATGTAAGTGTCTTGCATTCTTTAGAAAGTATCATATAAGGTCTAGGATGAGTCTTTGTGTTAGTGTCAACATGTAAGTGCCTTGCATTCTTTAGGAGGTCTCATACAGGTTCGTAGGGCATGTAAGCTCATGTCATGAGTGAGTCCTTTTCCAGAGTCAACATATGAATTCTTGCATTATAAAAGTCTCCTATAGGGTCTAAGTCGTGCAAACCCATGCCATGGGTCAGTCGTTGAGTCGTTTCTCGAGTTAGTGTGTAAGTGTCTTTCATTCTTAGGAATTCTCATATAAGGTCTAAGCCATGGGAAAATCTGTGTCTAGAGTCATCATATAAATATCTGTCTTTTTTTTAGAAGTCTAGCGTAAACCCATGTCATGGGTGAGTCTTTTCTCGTGTTGGCATATCATGTGAATGTCTTTCTTTTTTTAGGAAGTCCAGTGTAAACCCATGTTATGGGTGAGTCTTTTCTCGAATTGGGATATCATGTGAGTGTCTTTCTTTTCTTTAGGAAGTCTAATGTAAACCCATGTCATAGGTTAGGATACTCGGGTCAACATATAGGCATTTGCACTATAGAATTTAGGACATGTAGACCCATGTCGTGGGTAAGTCTTTTCCTTGAGTCCGCATATAGAAGTCTTGCATCCTAGGAAGTCCCATATAGATCAGTTAGCACAATCAAACCCATGTCCTGGGTGAGTCTCTCCCGAGTCAGCATATAGACATTTTTTTTTTCATTTATGGACATCCATATAGGTTATTTAGGTCATGCATGCATTGGGATGGGTGTTTCTTCATTTGTCTAGTGTTACGGTCAAGGCCTGAGCTAACCATAAAGGAAATATTGGGATGACAGGAAATTCTGCAACTACCATAGATCTCGAGGGAACAACATGGAGAATTCTTAGATTTTGGAGCACCTGATCCATTCAAGGAAATTGCCCCTACCAAATGCAGCATAGAGGACCAGATAGAATATGGATTCCACATACGAGGACAAGGAAAGCACATCATTAAAGGAGCTTTAGAAGTAGCTACAGCCCTGGTTGTCAAGCATTTCGTTTCTGGAGTTTGTCATAGTTAAGAGTCAATTCTTAATTCATTTCTTGAATTTAGTTGGTCTTGTTGCTATTTGATCAAACAGAATTTCGTGCTTGTGCTTCTGACTGAAGTTGAAAAGTTCTCTCATCCATCTGTCATCCTTACAAACCAAGTCTGTCAAATTCACCTTCTTTTATCCTTCCATCTTTTTCAAGTACCACGTTCTCATCCTTTCGTTTCTTAAATCCAGGGTTGGAGAGATAAAGAGAGAAACTAAAAAAAAATAAAGAAAAAAATTCAAAAAAAAAAAGAAAAAGTGAAAAACTATAGAGTGGTCGGTTTGAAAACCTCATTGAGGCAAATCGGGCAAAAGGAGAGAATAAAATTGTGGAGAGAAGTCAACCTGGATCTCTCATCCAACAAGCTGAGAAAAAAGAGAGAATATCGTCAGGAAAGACCGAATCCCATAATTTGTCTGAAATGAGTAATCCTCATTAGAAATCTCGCAGCTTAGCCAAATGTGTCGAGAACAGGGGGCATCGACCCCACCTTCATTTCACTATTCACATTACCCTCACTTTCTCATCTTACTACACACCGCTTACTTTCTAGCCTTTCCATCAAACCTCAACCTTTTCAAACCCTTAACCCAATCCAAAAGGTGTGCTATGACCAAAGGAGAATAGGAAGGTAACTCATGAAGAAGTTCGAAAAAAAAAGAGACCCATAAAAATGGAGTTGAAAAAAAAAAGTTTGAGAGAGATAGAAAAAAAAGGGAGGAAAGCGAAAAAAGAAAAAAAAGAAGGAAATGGAGGAAAGCAAAAAAAGAAAGAAAAGAGGGGATAATAAGAAATTAGAAGGCAGAAATACGGGTCAGGCACAACAGAGAAATAATCCCATCCTAAACCTTCACCTCATCATACTTTTCACCCTTTAATAATCTTTCAGCCTTCAAAACCATCCATAACCTGCATATGAACCCTCAAACTTTCATGACCATCTTTTTGAACTATTAAGCCTTCCTCAAGGCACTACTGTAGACACCGGGATTTTGACGCATAAAATAATATGAAGAATAAGAGCGGAAGAAATAAAAGAAGTTCGATAAATGCATGCATTTTACATGTATTTTGTTCACCTAGAGCTACATGCATGATCACATGTAGTCCATCCTAGCTACATGTACATTTTTGGAGCCATGCAAACCCTAAAAGCAAGTGCGAGAGGTCGCGAGATCGAATCCTCACAAGAGCATCCAAAAACACCTCTCAAAAGCTAGCTAAAGAAGACAATCACTCCGTCCAGTGTGAACCACCTATTCCCTAGGTTGGTTGACTCCTCACCCCACCGTCCATGCATGCATGGACGAGGAGGGATCCATCCCCCCTACCTGAAGGCCGGTCGGCCTTGGTGACTCCGCCCACACGTGGCCAATTGACCATGTGCCACCGTCCAAGCTAGGTGAGTTCCCCCTACTGCCTTGGTATTCTGCACAGCTCGGAGATTACTATGTATGCATGCATACATGCATACATGTATCTCTCTACTCCTCTTAGCCTATAAATACTACTCCTCTCCAAGTCATTTTCATCATCAAATTCACTCATCATCTATCCGTCTCTACTCATTCTATAATCTCTCAATCTCTCTACTTCTCTCTACTTCTTATACTCTCATATCATCTCTCTTATCATTCTACTACTATCCTATTCTTCCATCATCTTTCTTACCACCGTAATCTTCATCATTCTTCTATCACAAAAAAGCTTAAACACATATCCTATTCTATTCATCCCAAAACTCCACAAAACCCTAGCCTAAACACAATCAAACATCAAAAAAGCCTTCTTATTCCCCCCTTTCTACCCTCTCTTCAACCCCTTTTTCTAGCATCTTTTCTATCATCATCTTGGCACTTTGAGAGGAGTTTTCTAAGAGCATCAAGGAGGATTCATCAAGCATTAAAAGGCTAGGTAAGGCCTTTCCCAACAAAAGTAGCAATGTAAGCTTTTAAGTGTTCTTCCTTTCTTGTAAATAATTGTGTATTTGTACTTTTTTATCTTATATATTATTACATTCTTATTGCATGATTCAATGAAGTAAATTTATAAAGTACTCATTCATTTCCCTTCCAAACTTTATTAAAAGCACATTCTTAAACTTTTAGTAGAGTCTTTCCTTTTGTGAGAGGCGAACTCTTAAGGTTTACTTTTCAAGTTCGTAGCCTTACCCCCGAATCCATTCTTGGGTTTCGCAGGCGGAGTCTTTCTTTATTTTCCTTTTTGTTTTGTCTTGGCTTGGATTTTCCCTTAAGAAGTCGGATGGCGACTCTTATTTCGAACTAAAACACATCGAGGGTTGCATAAACTATGGTTAACACGGTTTTACAATGTATCGATGCAATTTTAGGGTTTTCTTTCCTATTTTTCTAAATAATGGTTGCATAAATCACTCTCTTCCGAGCTTAACATTTAAATGAGCAAATTGGATTAAATTTAGAAGAGTTGAGAACAAATGGATGCTCACTCTTAAAGGTTTAATTCCATGACTCATAAAATGCATAAGTAAAGGGAAAGTGATTTTACAAAATATAATTCATAAATTATATGGTAGACTTCCTTAAAGATTTTTCAAAGGTTAAACCCCAACACAAATCACCGAATCACAGCCCAATCCAAAAGTGGACGTTTGGAAGCCCGAGCGGCAAGAAAAAATGTCCACAGGTAAAACTTGAAAAATGTTTATGTGCTTTAAAATTTTTGGAAGGAAAATGAATTTTACTTTATATTATTAAGTCATTCTTTTTTAGACATAATGCATTGCATATACCGGGGCACTCCATTGATATGGAATATGTCGTAGGAGCACGTAAATCAGCGGTATTAGGCTTTCTTCTCTTTAAACCACAAAAAATAACCCATGGGATGCCGGATCGGCCATACTCAATTGGTGCACTTACACCAAGAGAGCATTGGTCGATCACCACATCCACTCGTGCCATACTCAATTGGGGCACTTACACCGAGAGAGCATTGGTCGATCACCACATCCACTCATGCATCACTCTACAAGGTCTCCACACGAGCCTCCAAGGGCAACACCCCACACATTCATGCTGCCTTTACAACAAGAATGCACTGAGGTGAATACATGAGCCACTAAGCCTTTTCCAGCCAATAAGCCCTTTTGTACATAGAGCATTGGTTTAGGATACCCCCTTGTTCATATGTATGTTCTGCGCTACGTGTTTAAATTCTTCGTAAAAGAGTCGACCCAAGTTTAGGAATGTTGTTCTAATCCGTATGATAGTCATTGGGCTGAGAAGAGTCATGTTTACCAACTAAGAAGTTCAACCTCAAAAGTTATGGTTAACCCGGTGGTTGGGCCCATTTATCTATAAAGATTGATCCTCTTGGTTCATAAAGTAAACTCAACTCACCTTTGATGATTCTATATAGCCCTTTATGACATCTTCTTAACAAAGGTCCAATAAACCTGCTTAAAAGTCCAACAAAAGAAAATGGATAAAATCTTAGACTGTGTAATAATCACCAGGTTTGAGTAAATTAATTTATCGACTTAATTTTTGAATCCATCACATTCATGGTCGGCTCGTGGTTAGGCCCAACCATGTTGGATTTAGCAATTAAATCCATAAATTAATTATAACTCACCTGTCGTTGGTTTTATCCAGTCCGTTACGATATCCATTTTGCCAAACAAATAGAGTAAAATAAAAATAAATTAGAAAGGCGTCAGTCGGTCAGTCTTGTTGATCACCATTCCAGTCAACATAATACAACTTGAGTTGGGCCAAGTAGGGTGTCTAAGTTACGGATTCTCCTTAAAACGGTCAGCCTGTGGATGGGGCTTATCCGAATTGAGAAACACTGACTTGTACTCCTATACTCAGTCTTGAATCGCTGCGTTTGGTTTTATTCGGCTCTTTATGATGATCAATGGTCTTTTAGGGTCATGTAGGATTAAGATCTTGCAAACTCGCGTCCCGGGTGAGTCATATTATCCGGAAAGCATTTAGATTGAGCATATTAGGAAGTCCCATGTAGGTCCACTAGGTCATGCATTCGTCAGGTTGGGTTTTTGGGTCAATAAAAGGTCAATCTTTGAGCTGTGTGTGGTTTTGCTTTAGTCAACATAGGAGACCCGAGTCTAGCTTGGATCCCCGGCCCAACAGGTCACTTTATCCGTAACCCGGTCTTCGTCCCGTCAGCATGTAGGTCCAAAACCTCCCGCCGTCTACAATTCTACATGTCTGCCGAAGAGAACCACGGGGACAACCAAATCCAAGAGGCCTTAGCCAAACTTCTTAAGGAGAAGTTCAAGCAAGTAGAGGGCTCAATCACTCTTGCTGCCTTACAGCAAGAGAAGAAAGCCGATGAGCACATCGCTCGGCAGCGAGAACTCATTGAAAGGTAAAACACTCGCATAGAGCAACAACAGGATACTCTGAATGGTGTTTTGGAAGCTGTGCAACGCATCAATATGTGAATGGGAATGGTTGACAATGATGAGAGCGCCATGGAAGTTCTTCCTAACCCTACGGGTGATAAAGGCAAAGGGAAGATAGGCGAAAGTTCCAATGCTGGAGTTGTCATTGAGTCATCTGATGACCTAACACCAAGACCGCCACCGTCAGTGGCTGTTCCTCAAACTATTCCGATCAAGGCTGAGTTACGTGACGACCCTGTCATTCAAGACATAAAGGCTCTACTGAATGTGTTCAAGGATGCTGTGAGTCAGATGCCAACCTTCACCAATCAGTTTGTCTAGTTCGGACCACCTGCTGAAATTAATGCTAATATAGTGAGGAAGATGGATATTCCGCTGAAGATGTTCTATCCGTCTGAGAATCCAACCCACCATGTGTGGGAGTTCAACCGAGTGATGTCGCTTCAAGGTGTCACTACCGAGCATTACAAGCAAGTCTTCCCATCATCACTGAATGATGAAGCATTGAACTGGTATTATACTCTTCCTCTGGAGGTGCGAGGAGATTGGACTGCTTTGCGTAGGGCATTTATCGAGCATTACAGTAAGATCCAAAATTATAAGGTGACACTGTCAGACATTATGGCTATTCGACAAGGAGAAAATGAGTCATTCACGGCCTACTATGAGAGGTGGCATGCTATGCTATCTCAGGTGACCAATATCATTCCCACAGAAATGCAGTTGGACACATTTGTCCGTGGGTTAAAGCCAAGCCTGGCGCAACAATTAGACTTCCATGTGGTCGAGAGTTTTGAGTATTTGAAGAAGTTATGTCCTAAGCTACAGGCACGCTAAGAAAGGACCGCCAAGCTGGAAGGGCAATATTGTTGGAAGGAGGACCATCAGTGCTCCTAAAGTGGCTGAAACAAGTCTTGTACAGAATGTGAATCGTGGTCAGCCTCCGAAGACGACCTACTTCCAGTACGATTCTGTTTCGTCCGCAATACAGTGCGGGAATTGTATCGTATCTACAGGGAGCAAGGTCTTTTCGTGAAAACATTTACTACTAGGCTTAGTTTAAGGTAATAAAACGATTAAGCAGGGGAAAAGGGAACAAAGACAAATTATCAGTCAAAAGTACAGGAAAAGAGGCTCAAGGGTCGGTATCGCCTCCTAATGGTCACCCTAATCACTGGAAAGCCTCAATCAGGACACTAAGCCGAAATAGAGGTTAGGTTATTGCAAGGATTAGAGGTACTGAGGGGCCTCTCCCGAGGTGTACCCAGATTTAACCCTCGAGGTTCGTCCACTAAATGAATGAGGACTTGCCAAGAGGGCTTGATATGCAATTCACCCTACCTGAGCTTCTCAACTAAATGAATGAGGAGTTGCTTGGGTATCCATCCAATTGCCCTAATGATTGTGTTTAAGTAGGTTTAGCGGGCTTCCACTACTTACTAAACCCCACAATCAAGAGAGCTTTTGGATGAAACCTCATAAACAAGGCTTAGTGCCCTAACTAAGCCAAACCTTAGAAACGGGATCCCATTAGGGGCTAAACCTCCCCCTAAACCTTAAGGGTACTAGCCGCTAATCATAATGATAAACAATAAAACTAACAAACTTAACATAAGAACCCTAAGCATGATATCTAGAAGAGAAAACACAACAAGATTAAGCACAAACACTAATTAAAACAATAATTAAGAGAGAGAAATAGGAGACTTACCCAAAATAGGATGATAATAATAATAAAAAGATGAAAGAACACAAAAACTTGAATAAATGCTTCTTCAAAGTGCAATAATCCAAACCAAAGATACTCAAAGAAAGACAAGTTTTTGTGATTAAAATGAGAAGATCCCCTTAGAGAAGAGTGCTAAGCTCCCTAAAAAGCAAAAATGAACAGTGAACAAAAGATAACTAAGTTTAGTTTTGGACCGAGCTTAAATACATTGGGAGAAAAAATAACTAAAACTCGTCGTTTTGGCCTCAAAACTCCATTCGGACAGGGTCGTCACGGGCGCTACCCTGGGTCGTCACGCCCGTGACGAGGCGATTTCAAATTCTCGAACAGGGAGTCTTCGCTAGGGTCACGGGCGCTACCACAAGCCTTTACGCCCGTGACCTCATGGGTTTCAGCAACTTCAGGAGTTCCTTCAGCTGGGTCACGGGCGCTACCACAAGCCGTCACGCCCGTGACCTTCTTTGAGAGTTGGCCATCAGAAAGAGGGGTTAGCTTGGTCACGGGCGTGTGACTCTCGCAAAATGAGAGAAATTCACTGAAATTGGTCGTCGGCGCTACGATGGGGTCACGCCCGTGACCTACTGGGTTCTCCTTTTGCTTCCTTTTCTTCTTTTGTCACGGGCATTACCTTTGGGGGTAATGACCGTGACTTCCTAGGCTGCCTTTACTCCAATTTGCCTTATAATGGAGGTCCATCTACACCAGCATTGACAGTTGGCACAGCAAGGAAGGATGAGAGGACTTTTTGTCCTTAGGTCCTCAGCATGTCCTTCACCCAATGGGACTTAGCTGGGAATTCAGGAGGGATCAAGTCCTTCCTGCAGCAAGCATGAAGTGTTATAGCAGAAAGGTCCTAAGGGAATTTTGAAATATTCAAAGGAAGTAAGGTGATACCCCTGGGTCCTGTGCAGAAGGTAGCCTTGGCCTTAGAACCTAAGTCCAGTTGGTACAATTGGACCTTGGTAGAACCCCAACCTGTGAAATAAGGGTTGAGGTTATCTTAAGGTCTATTACAAGTTGCAACAACTCAAGGCCATGTCATTTGGTGGTTTCCATATGTCCCTAAGGTCATTTACTACTACTATTCGAGGAGTGCAGGTGACTGATGTCCTTGGGCATTCCCTACAGCATGTTTGATTATAAAGTGCAGGCAACATCATACAGCTGGAACAGTGTTAGCATTTTCAACAGTATTAAGGTCATTTGGTCATTTTCCTTTCAATAATCGAATGTCCTTAGTTGCTAATATCACCAGCCATTTCAGCAGCCAAGAAGAAGATTATAATACAGTTAGTGGAAGCATCACTAATGCTTGATAAGCAGTTGCTGGCACAATCTGATCCAGCCAGCAACCTTTTTATTTCTTTTTGCGATTTTCTTCATATAATCTGATGTAATTAAGTATTAAACAACTTTCTTATGTATCTTAAGTTAGCTTAGCAGTAGATTAGCGGTTTCCTAATACTTAGGAAAGCCTTAATCAGTTGGTACAGCCAGCTACTTGCTGAAAGTAGCAATATAAGCAGCTCCTATTGTATTTTTGCATTCAACTTTGAGTGAATGAATGAGACACCAGTCGAGCTTGCTCCTGTGTGTTTGTGAGTGTCTCTAAAAACTCTCCATTGTTTCTACTTGTCTGTAACTAAGCTTTGGCAAGCTTAGAAGCTGTTAAGTAGAGCTCGGTGCATGTTCTGGTGGTGTGGACTATATCAAGTGCATAACTGAGTTTGCCCTTGTGCTTCTTGCTGTGGTGTGGTCTATATCAGTAAGAGTCACATGTTTTCTATCCTCTTTTTTTTGTTTTTCGTTCCTTGATGCTATTCCATCCCTAGGAAGAGCTTAGGTTGAACAGAAGACAGGACAGTAAGGTCCTTGGTGTAGTCCAGGCCAGTGCACTCTGATTTCCTTTGGTCTGCACATACATCAGCTTTGGTGTCAGAGCTGTGTAACTATCTTGGTGAGCTTCTTGTTGGTTACATGATGTCTGCTAGTAGAACTGCCGAGGAAGTGGCTGAACAAGCTCTTAGGGAGAAGGCTGCGTTGGAGAAACAGGTGTAATGTTTGAAAGATCAATTGAAGAACTATTTATATTTGAAGAAGCAAAATTTCAAGGAAGATTCTGATTATGAAGAAGAAGGGAGTACTTATTCCAGTAATCCTTTTGGAGAAGAAGAGGGTCCTAGTGGCAGTAAGAAAATTAGGATTAGGCAGAGGAAGGCTGGAATGGATGGCAAGTTAGATTTCAAGGTGGAAATTCCTGAATTTGAAGGTTAGTTGGACACTGAGGTGTTCTTGGACTGGCTGTAGACTGTAGAAAAGGTTTTTGATCTGAAAGAGGTTTCTGAAGAGAAGAAGGTTAAGCTTATTGCTCTGAAGTTGAAGAAGCATGCTTCAATCTGGTGGTCTAACCTACAGAAAAGAAGAGTAGAGAAGGGAAAAGAGAAGGTTAAGACTTGGGAACAGATCAGGGAAAAGCTGAAGTCTAAATTCTTGCCTGTGAATTACCTTAAGGAGAATTATGGAAAACTGCAACATTTGGTGCAAGGTAGCAAGTCTGTGGAGGAATACACAAAGGAGTTTGAACATCTTTTGTGGAGGTGTGATCTCAAGGAGAATGAAACACAAGTTCTGGTGAGATTTCTGGCAGAATTGAATGAAGGCATTAGGAATTTGGTGGAACTGCATCCCTACACTACTTTGGATGAGCTTAGTTCTCTGGCTCACAAGGTAGAGCTGCAAAGGAGGTTTAAAGGGAAGGAGTTTGCTGCTAAAACCCCATATAAACCTCAACCTAAACCTTTTACCTATCCGAGAACCTACCCTACAGCCCAAAGATCCCCCTTTACCCCAAGATACCCCACAACACAATCTACTCCCCCACAAAAACAACCCCCAGCTCCTCAAAGAAACCCAAACCCCATTGCTACTGATAACAGGAGATGTTTCAGGTGTCAAGGATTAGGGCACATAGCTTCAGAATGTCCTAATAAGAAAGTGGTGACCTTGGCTGATTATCAAGCTTCATGGTTTGCTGAACCTGAAGTTGAGGAGGAAGAGGAAGTACATCCAGAGGGAGAATTGCTTGATCCTTTGTATGATGAAGTAGAGGAAGGTCCTGATGAAGGAGAGCTGTTGGTGATAAGGAGAGCCCTTAGTAGTTCTTCTATGGAGACAGGATAGGAACAAAGAGAAGCCTTATTTCATACAAGATGCACTGTGAAAGGGAAGGTCTGCTCTATTATTGTGGATGGTGGCAGCTGTACAAATGCAGCTTCACATGAAATGTTGAGGAAGTTGCAGCTGGAGACTTCATTACATCCAGCACCCTATTCTATTCAGTGGTTGAAGTCTAGTAGAGGTATCCCTATTATAAAAAGGTGTTTGGTAAGTTTTTCAATAGGAAAATCTTATCATGATTCTGTTTGGTGTGATGTCTTGCCTATGGATGCATGTCATATGTTGTTGGGAAGGCCTTGGATGTTTCATAGGTCTATGCAACATGATGGAAGGGCTAATACTTATACCTTGGTGGTGAACCACAAGAAAATAACCTTAACCCCTCTCAAACATACCCAGCCCACAAAGAACCTTTACCTTGAGCCTACCCTTGATCTTTTACTAGCTGCTGAGCATCATGAGTTCAGTGCTTGTAAGGATCTCATCCTACTATCCCCTGATGAACCACAAATCCCACAAAATAACCATCCCCTACTTGTTCCACTCCTGGAAGAGTATACATTTCTATTTCCAGATGAGATGCCCCCAGGATTGCCCCCTAAAAGAGATATCCAACACAAGATTGATCTAGTCCCAGGATCAGTCTTGCCCAATAAACCTGCTTACAGGATGACTCCAACAGAAATTGTAGAGATTCAGAGGCAAGTGGATGATCTTCTTATCAAAGGAATGATCAGGGAGAGCCTAAGTCCATGTGCAGTACCTACTCTGTTGGTTCCTAAGAAAGATGGTAGTCGAAGAATGTGTATGGATTGCAGAGCTATAAATAAAATCACAATCAAGTACAAGTTTCCAATACCTAGGCTTGAAGATCTTTTTGATGAGCTCCATGGGTCTCGGGTGTTTTCCAAGATAGATTTGAGAAGTGGTTATTATCAAAAAATTACTTAGAGGTACCCTAACTTTTGAAGAAATAATTTTTTGGTACCCTAACTTTTCAAAACTAATTTTGGGGTACCCTAACTTTTAGGATTAGTAATTACTAGGTGAATTTCCGGCGAAACTCTGATTGTTTCAAATCATTTTCGTCCACGAAAACAAAGGGCATTTTCATCCACAAAAACACTTAATCAATTTCCCGCCTAAAACTCACCGTTGAATTCAAATAATTGGCCGAAAATTCACCTAATTATTTCTAATTCTAAAAGTTAGGGTACCCCAAAATTAGTTTTTAAAAGTTGGGGTACCAGAAAAACATTTCACCAAAAATTAAGGTACCCCTAAGTAATTTTTTGGGTTATTATCAAATCAGAATTTATGAAGTTAATGAATGGAAGACAACATTTAAAACAAAGGGAGGTCTGTTTGAATGGCTTGTAATGCCCTTTGGTCTTACAAATGCTTCTTCTACATTCATGAGGCTTATGAACCAAGTACTGAAGCCTTTGATTGGAAGTTGTGTAGTTGTTTTTTTTTTATGATATTTTGGTTTATAGTAAGATAGAGGCAGAGCATCAACAACATTTGAAACAAGTGATGGAAATTCTGTCTAAGGAGAAGCTTTATCGGAATTTGAAGAAATGTCAGTTCTTTACAGACCAAGTTATTTTTCATGGCTATATCGTATCTGCTGATGGCATTCGGGTTGATCAGGAGAAGATCAAGGCCATTCAAGAGTGGCCTATCCCCAGCTCTATTCAGCAAGTAAGAAGTTTTCATGGGCTAGCTTCATTTTATAGAAGATTTGTGAGAAATTTCAGCACTATCATGGCACCCATGACTGAAGTTATCAAAGGAAAGTCTTTTCATTGGATTCCAGCAGCACAAAGGTCCTTTGAACATATCAAAGAGAAGCTTACAACAACACCAGTTCTTGCTTTACCTAGCTTTTCTAAAATCTTTGAAGTAGAGTGTGATGCTTCAGGAGTTGGCATAGGAGCTGTCTTATCTCAAGAAGGCAGGCCTATAGCTTACTTCAGTGAGAAACTGAATGAAGCAAAGAAGAAATACAGTACTTATGATGAAGAATTTTATGCAATTATTCGAGCTCTTGAGTATTGGAGACATTATTTGGTTGGAGGAGAATTTATTCTGCATAGTGATCATGAAGCCCTGAAATATATTCAAGGACACCACAAGCTTAATCCCAGGCATGCTAAATGGGTCGAGTTTATGCAATCTTTTCATTTCATGAACCATCATAAGTCTGGCCATATGAACAAGGGAGCTGATGCACTTTCCAGAAGATTTTTCTTATTGCATATCCTGGATTCCAAAATCCTAGGATTTGAGCAACTGAAGGTCCTTTATGCTACAGATGATGATTTTAAGGACAAGTTTCAGGCTTGTCAACAGCATCCTCAAGGTTTGTACCACACAGATCAGGGATTCTTATTTAATGGTAGCAGATTATGTATTCCTAGAAGCAGTATAAGGGAATTATTAATCTCAGAAGTACATGGAGGAGGATTAGCAGGACATTTTGGCATAGAGAAGACATTGCTTATGCTCAAAGAACATTATTTCTGGCCAAAGATGGGAAGAGATGTAGAGCATTTGGTCAAGAGGTGTAGCACATGCCAATTATCCAAGACTCAAAGTCTACCTCAAGGACTTTATACCCCTTTGCCAGTTCCTAAAGGTCCCTGGGAAGATGTGAGTCTTGATTTCATCGTGGGACTTCCAAGAACTCAGAGAGGTAAAGATTCTATTATGGTTGTTGTTGATAGATTCTCAAAAATGGCTCATTTTATTCCTTGCAATACTACCTATGATGCTGTTAAAGTTACTGACTTATATTTTCAAGAGGTAGTCAAGTTACATGGTATTCCTAGATCTATGGTTTCAGACAGGGACACCAAGTTTCTTAGCCATTTCTAGGTTACACTATGGAAGAAGATGGGAACTCAACTTAAGTTTAGCACTACCTGTCACCCCCAGACAGATGGTCAAACTGAGGTTACTAACAGAACCTTAGGTGCACTCTTAAGAAGCCTTGTAGCAAGAAACAAAGGAAGTTGGGATACTATGCTACCTCAGGCAGAGTTTGCTTTTAATAGAGCCCCCAGCAAAGTTACTGGTAATTCGCCTTTTCAAGTGGTTTATGGTCTGAATCCAATTGCTCATTTTGATTTAGTTCCCCAAGCTACTTCAATCAAGTTTAGCTATGAAGCTGATTTAAGGGCCAAGCAAATTAAAGAGTTCCATCAACAAATCCAACAACAAATTGAGAAACATAATGAGAAACTGGCAGCAGCAGCAAATCAAAAGAGGAGAAGAGTTGTGTTTACTCCAGGTGACTTGGTATGGGTACACCTCAGGAAAGACAGGTTTCCTAGCAAGAGAAAAGGGAAGCTTGTTTCCAGGGCTGATGGTCCATTCGAGGTGCTTGAGCAAGTTAATGAGAATGCTTATAAGTTGGCTCTATCTGAAGACTATGGAGGAAGTGCAACCTTCAACATTGCTGGTCTTAGAGCTTATTATCCAGCAGAGGAAGGTTTACCAAGTTTGAGGTCAAACTTTTCTGAACTAAAGGAGGATGATGGAGGTCCATCTACACCAGCATTGGCAGTTGGCACAGCAAGGAGGGAGGAGAGGACATTCTGTCCTGAGGTCCTCAGCAGGTCCTTTACCCAATGGGACTTAGCTGGGAATTCAGGAGGGATCAAGTCCTTCCTGCAGCAAGCATGAAGTGTTATAGCAGAAAGGTCCTAAGGGAATTTTGAAATATTCAAAGGAAGTAAGGTGATACCCCTGGGTCCTGTGCAGAAGGCAGCCTTGGCCTTAGAACCTAAGTCCAGTTGGTACAATTGGACCTTGGCAGAACCCCAACCTGTGAAATCAGGGTTCAGGTTATCTTAAGGTCTATTACAAGTTGCAACAATTCAAGGCCATGTCATTTGGTGGTTTCCATATGTCCCTAAGGTCATTTACTACTACTATTCGAGGAGTGCAGGTGACTGATGTCCTTGGGCATTCCCTACAGCATGATTGATTATAAAGTGCAGGCAACATCATACAGCTGGAACAGTGTTAGCATTTTCAACAGTATTAAGGTCATTTGGTCATTTTCCTTTCAATAATCGAATGTCCTTAGTTGCTAATATCACCAGCCATTTCAGCAGCCAAGAAGAAGATTATAATGCACTTAGTGGAAGCATGACTAATGCTTGATAAGCAGCTGCTGGCACAATCTGATCCAGGCAGCAACCTTTTTATTTCTTTTTGCTATTTTCTTCATATAATCTGGTGTAACTAAGTATTAAACAACTTTCTTATGTATCTTAAGTTAGCTTAGCAGTAGATTAGAGGTTTCCTAATACTTAGGAAAGCCTTAATCATTAGTCTGACCAACTACTTCTTTGAAAGTAGCAATATAAGCAGCTCCTATTGTATTTTTGCATTCAACTTTGAGTGAATGAATGAGAAACCAGCCGAGCTTGCTCCTGTGTGTTTGTGAGTGTCTCTAAAAACTCTCCATTGTTTCTACTTGTCTGTAACTAAGCTTTGGCAAGCTTAGAAGGTGTTAAGTAGAGCTCGGTGCATGTTCTGGTGGTATGGACTGTATCTAGTGCATAACTGAGTTTGCCCTTGTGCTTCTTGCTGTGGTGTGGTATGTATCAGTAAGAGTCATACGTTTTCTATCCTCTTTTATTTGTTTTTCGTTCCTTGATGCTATTCCATCCCTAGGAAGAGCTTAGGTTGAACAGAAGACAGGACAGTAAGGTCCTTGGTGTAGTCCATGCCAGTGCACTCTGATTTCCTTTAGTCTGCACATACATCACCTTAGCTCCAGGACGGGGGCCGCTCCGAAAATTCCCGGGGTTGCTTCCTTGAATTCCCGAGCCGGGTTCTCGACGACGTCGACCAAGCATCTCCCAATGCCTCGGACCCAAACTAACCTGCATGAAACTAAAGGAAAACAGATAAGCGACAATTATTGAGGAAGGTAACGAGCAATAATTCTAAGTAAGAGGAGCGATACTTAGGCTCAAAAAGCGAGCCTAAACACCCCCCCACGCTTAGAACTTTGCTCGTCCCGAGCAAAAAATGGCACAAAAACTAACCAAAACTAGAACATAAACTCCGCTTTCGTGGGAGACAACGGGTGCATTTAGCGTATGCACCAAGCCCTTTGAACCCCCCGGCAGCCCGGGTGGACGAGATGGACTCGTGAGGGTTTGTAGCGGCTATACCCACAAAAGCCAAAGAAAAAAGAGAGAGGGAAAGTGAAAACAAAACCGGAGAGAACAAAAGAAAAAGAACGAGAGCTTCGCTTCAAAGGATCTTGCAATCTCAATTAGGAAAACGTCATTAAACCTCCAAAAGGAACCATTATGAGTGTCTCACAGGCACCCATCCCAAGCAAAAGACAGTCTTTGAGATTTTTGATTTCCTACACCCAATGCCGAGCAAAACCCCATGTGCGAATGTGCTAGTGGGTTCTAACCGATTCCAAAGGACTTCAAGGACTTACGTCCGAGCTCAAAGAATTAAACAAAAACGAGCCACGAAAGAAAGGAGTTGCCCTTCCCCGCATTTGGTCGCCCTTGGCTTGGTGAGGGTCGTAGGTGATGCAAGGAGACGCCCCACACTTTTATGAACGCTTAAACTTTTCTTTTTGGGGTTGGGTTTTCCCAATAAACTTATTAAAGCTTTAACGGTCGGTATTAGCCTTACTTTCGGGAATTGCATGGCCCAAAATCTGGGGTCTACCCTCCCAACACAGTCTTTTCCATATACACCTCCGTCGAAAATTCGGTACGGGAGGAGCTTAAGGGATAATAGCGTCGTACCGCTAATACCGGGCCTGTGTAGGTTGGCTAAGTGTATGATGGTTCGATGTCGTTCAGCCAACTCTCCCCGTTTAATCCGGTTATTTAGCAATGCTTTATTTTTTGCTTTTGCTTTTGACGTTGTTTTTACTTTTGGTTTTGCTCGAAAGGAAAGAGAACGAGCTCGGACACAAACCCTTAGAAGCTCCCGGTCTCAACTAGAACGTGAAAGGAATCGGGGGTCTCACTAGACATTCGATGCAGGAAATCTAAAGGGATAAGTCATGGCTATTGCCCGAGACAAGGTCGAAAACGCTCAGACTGGTTTCTTTTAAAGAAGTTTAAGGACGGCTTCCCAATTCCGGCATCAAGATCTAAGAGACAAGGCAAAAACAAAGTGAAAATGAAAACAAAAGGAAACTTTTAAGGTTTTCACTCCCTTTTTTCTCCTTTTTCACAGAAAAATTTTCAAAATTTTAGGCGAAAACTACGAGAAACAAAAATAAAGACTAGGTGATCTACCCTTGGAACATAATATATCCCCCCCCCCCCAAACACTTAAAATCCACAATGCCCTCATTGTGGAAATGGGTGTCTCATGAAGGGTAGAAAAACATATAAACAAGCACCTAGCGCGAAACAGCAAACAATCAAACAATGAACACAAAGGAGAGGGGTGGCGCCCCGAGCCCACACGGCTCCAACAAAAAAAGTCCCAACAAGTAGCGTACTAGGGGTGCGCCACCAAAAAGAGAAAACCATGCACGCAGCAGAAAGGAATAAGAAAAAGAAACGAAAAAGGGAAGAGGAACGGTCTTACCAAGGAGCTTTTGGAAATCATAAGTAAACACCGAACCATCGGGGGAAAAAGGGGAAAAAGGAATGGTTAGGAAAAAAGAAAAAGGCATGCATGAATATGTAGAACGACCACAGAAAACTAAAGAGAAAAAACGAAAAGTAACGAAAACAGAAAGATATTTACAACATGTACGTTATGAGGGATACGACCCGTGTAATGCTCGATGTTGTTGAGCGAAAACCTGGAAAAACACAGCACAAGAGTCGCACACGCGAAAGAGTGCGGACTATCCAACAAACCATGACTTTCAAAGACCAAACATGGATGTAAAACATCAACGCCAAAGACTTAAACCTTAGACACTAGGGGGAGAGAGAGGATTCACACACCCAACAACATAACCTAAACCCGACCGAGCAAAATAAGCACCCCCCCACACTTGTCATGCAAAAACAAGCAAAATAAACAATGAAAGGGATTAGGGGGGAGGGGAACTCTTACAATCACTGTTGATCGGAACCCCCGGGAGGGGGACGATCGGAGGGGTAGTAGCCGGCGGGTGGAAACCATCCGTAGGGTGGGCGTTGGCCGCCTCCGCTATAGTAACCGTAGCGGAGATTATTGAGAATCTCATCATGTTACTCCACCCTTGTTTGGAGGTTCTCCAATATTGTATGATCTTGTTGTTGGAGGGTGCGGATGTCCTGGATGCCGGCATAAATGTTGTTGAGTTGGGTGGACATAGCGGAGAAGTCCATCGAACCCATACCAGAAGGCATATGCGCCTGCCCCTCACCTCCTCCTTCCTCCTCACTCTCCTCTTCTTCCTCGCTCTCCTCTTCCTCTCTCCCTAGAGGGCTCCCCTCGTCCTCGCTTGCCGCGTCGAGCGGTTCACCTTGGAGCACGGCATTACTACGCGGCTCGCAGGACCAAGTGTTTCGGTCCCTGACACCAATACGAGCCGCGTTCCGCCGGAAGTCAAAGTTAGTCTCTCGGCGAGGTTTTGTGCTGTGCACGTAATTGACGAGTAGGCGGTCTTGAACAAAGATCTTCATATTTATAAGCCGAATGCCGTCTAGGGGTTGACACTCAAAGTGTGGGGCTGCCCTTCTCATGTAAGTCCCGAAGCCACATCGCTCGACAATATGGGAAATAATGTGACCCAAACCGAGGGTGTACTTCCGGGTCGCACGAGAGATCTCATGGGGTTGGTGGAGTATCACCGAAGGCGTATTGACCCTACGTCCGAGCAAGGCGTTGAAGATGATGAAGAGGTCCGCCTTGCGGACGTTGTTGCGCCCCTCGTCACGCCCGACCACCGAGTTGGTGATCAAGCGATGCAAATATCATACGACGAGATTGTAAAAATCCCGTGCTTTGGTGCGCTTATGGTCAAAATAGCGGCGATGCGAGCCAAATGTCCCAACGTCTGCCCTAGCTCAGCAAATCTGAGGGAGAATGAAGTGGAAGGATGGGGAAGGGTGAGTGAAGGATGGGGAAGGGTGAAACTAGGGTTTTTAAAGTGGAAGGATGGAGGGAAGTGAAGATTTGAGGGAGAATGAAGGAGATTAGAGTGTGGAAGAAGAAGAATTTGGGAGTTAGGGTTTGAGAGAAAGAGAGCAAATGTCGCGGGTGAGAAGAAAGTGGAGGAAGAATGAGGCTGAAATCGCGAAAAGAGGCTTTTAATTTCCAAAAATTAGGTAGTTACGGGCGTGACCAGGGGTCGTCACGCCCGTGACGACCTGGGTTTTGAGAAATTGCTGGGACGGGGTCACGGGCGTGATCCCAGGGCGTAACGCCCGTGACGGCATTGGGCAAATTTTGGAGTTAAGAACTCAAAAGGGGTCATGGGCGCTACCAATGCTTGTCACGCCCGTGACCGCTCTCGGCAAATCTGTAAATTAAATCTTCAAATTGGGTCACGGGCGCCACCACCATAGGTCACGCCCGTGACCACCTGGAATTACCATAATTCAAGATTTCTAACTTTCAACCATTTTCCTAACTTCATTACACCCAAACATAACTCCAAAGCAACTCCAAATGACCTCCTTCCACTCAGAATTTTATGCACACTCCTCTCTTTTCAACTTCAAACAAATCAAATCTTTGAACCCCCACACTCGTTGTTTCTCAAGACTCCAATTGTTTTCTTCTTTTCTCTCTTTTTTTTTCTTTTTTTTTTGAAAGCCTAGAACTAATACCTCGGAAAGAGAAAATAAAGAAAAATAAAAGGAAAAAAAGAAATAAGAAAAAGAACAAGGGTTGCCTCCCTAGAACTCAAAAGGGGTCATGGGCGCTACCAATGCTTGTCCCGCCCGTGACCGCTCTCGGCAAATCTGTAAATTAAATCTTCAAATTGGGTCACGGGCGCCACCACCATAGGTCACGCCCGTGACCACCTGGAATTACCATAATTCAAGATTTCTAACTTTCAACCATTTTCCTAACTTCATTACACCCAAACATAACTCCAAAGCAACTCCAAATGACCTCCTTCCACTCAGAATTTTATGCACACTCCTCTCTTTTCAACTTCAAACAAATCAAATCTTTGAACCCCCACACTCGTTGTTTCTCAAGACTCCAATTGTTTTCTTCTTTTCTCTCTTTTTTTTTCTTTTTTTTTTGAAAGCCTAGAACTAATACCTCGGAAAGAGAAAATAAAGAAAAATAAAAGGAAAAAAAGAAATAAGAAAAAGAACAAGGGTTGCCTCCCTAGAAGCGCTTGTTTAAGGTCCCGAGCCTGACCATTATGAACTTTCACTCTCCAACTCTCGGGAAGTAAACAACACATGCCGTGGGGATTGTCTTGGGTGAAAGTAAGGCTTAAGCTTTGAAGCGTTTACCTTGAATGTGCCCCCATCTTGCCTTTGAAGCTCAATAACTCCGAAAGGGTTGACCTTTTCAACTCGTAATGGGCCCGTCCATCTTGTCTTCAACTTTCCGGCAAAGAGCTTTAGCCTCGAGTTGTAGAGTAGGACACGGTCGCCATCATAGAATTCTCTCTTGTTTAACCTCTTCTCATGCCACAACATTGTCCTCTCCTTGTAAATTTGATTGTTCTCATAGGCATCCCGACAAATTTCATCGAGCTCCTCTAATTGCAACATCTTCTTCTCACCCGCCTCCTTCAAGTCATAGTTGATGCGCTTCACGGCCCAATGGGCTATGTTCCAACTCGACCGGGAAATGGCAAGACTTACTGTAAACTAGCCGAAAGGGCGTAGTTCCAATCGGTGTCTTGTATGCCGTGCGGTATGCCCATAAAGCATCGTCGAGTTTGTTGGCCCAATCTTTCCTCGATGCACCGGCGGTCTTTTCAAGGATCCTCATCAATTCTCGGTTGGTGATCTCGGCTTGCCCACTTGTTTGCGTGTGATAGGGAAGGCCTTGCTTGTGAACCACCCCATATTTGGCTAGGAGCGATTGGAATTTTTGCTCAATAAAGTGCGATCCATTGTCACTTATTACCACCCTTGGTACACGGAAACGAGGGAAGATAATTCTCTTGAAGAGCTTGGAAACCACCCGGGCATCACAAGTTGGGCTCGCCACGGCCTCCGCCCATTTGGATACGTAGTCCACCGCTACGAGGATGTACTTGTTACCCCTTGATGATGGGAAAGGACCTATATAATCAATCCCCCAAACATCGAAGACCTCGACCTCCAAGATGTAGTTGAGAGGCATCTCGTTCCTCCGGGAGATATTACCACTTTGTTGGCACTTATCGCACGCCTTGACGTAGGTGTTGACGTCTTTGAATAACGTGGGCCAATAATAGCCCGATTGAAGCACCTTTGCCACTGTTTTGGAAGGGCCACCGTGACCACCACAAGGCATATCATGACAGTGGCCGATGATTGAAGAAGCTTCTCCTTGATGCACACATCTCCGGTAATCTCCATCCTTGCACAACTTGAAGAGGTATGGATTGTCCCAATAATATGACTTTGATTCGTGAAGGAGCCTTTGCTTCTCATGAGATGTCAATCCCGGCATTAGCACCCCACCTACCAAGTAATTCACTATGTCGGCATACCACGGTAGTTCATCATTCGCCACAACCAATAAAGGTTCATCCGGAAACGAATCGTTGATCGGGGGATCCTTGTGCTCAACCTTGATTCTTGATTGGTGATCCGCCACCACGTTGTACATCCCGGCTTTATCCCATATCTCGATGTTAAATTCTTGAAGGAGAAAAACCCATCGAATGAGGCGGGGTTTTGCATCCTTCTTTTCCAATAGGTACTTGAGAGCCGAGTGGTCGGTGAAAACCACTACTTTGGAGCACAACAAATATTGCCGAAATTTTTCAATGGCAAAAACCACCGCTAGAAGTTCCTTCTCGGTTGTGGAGTAGTTCCGCTGAGCATCGTCCAAAGTTCTACTAGCATAATGGATCACATATGGTAATTTGTTCTTCCTTTGGCCCAATACCGCACCGATGGTAAAATCGCTTGCATCGCACATAATCTCGAACGGGATATCCCAATCGGGCGGTTGAATGATAGGGGCCGTAACGAGTGCCTGCTTGATCTTATGAAACGCCTCAAGACACTCGTTAGATAACAAAAAGGGGGTATCTTTGGCGAGGAGCTCAGTGAAAGGCCTCACTACCTTTAAGAAGTCCTTGATGAAGCGGCGATAAAAACCCGCATGCCCAAGGAAGCTTCTCACCCCCTTTCCAGAAGACGGGGGCGGTAGTTTTTCGATGACCTCGATCTTTGCTCGATTGAGCTCAATACCCTGTTCCGACACTACATGGCCAAGAACTACCCCTTCTTGGACCATGAAGTGACATTTCTCCCAGTTGAGAACAAGGTCGACTTCTTCGCACTTCGATAACACCATTTCGAGGTTTGTCAAACAGGCCTCGAAGGTGTTACTATAGACGGAGAAGTCGTCCATGAAAACCTCCATGATACTCTCAATGCAATCAGAGAAAATGGCCATCATACAGCGCTGGAAAGTGGCCGGGGCATTACATAATCCAAACGGCATCCTCCGATAAGCGAAGGTACCGTATGGGCATGTAAAGGTAGTCTTCTCTTGATCGTTTAGATGGATCGGGATCTGGAAAAACCCGGAGAACCCATCCAAATAGCAAAAGTAAGAGTGCCTCGCCAGTCTTTCCAGCATTTGATCGATGAAGGGCAAGGGGAAGTGATCTTTTCTAGTGGCATGGTTCAATTTTCTGTAGTCTATGCACATACGCCAACCCGTGACCGTCCTAGTGGAAACTAGCTCATTTTTTTCATTTTTTACAACCGTCATCCCCCCTTTCTTAGGCACTACCTGGACGGGGCTCACCCATTCATTGTTTGTAATGGGGTAGCTGATCCCCGCCTCTAGCAATTTCATTACTTCTTTTTTAACGACCAATTACATATTAGGGTTAAGCCGCCTTCGCGGTTGCCTAGAGGGTCTATGGTCGGTCTCGAGGTCGATGCTATGCCTACAAAAAGAAGGACTCACTCCCTTAAGGTCGTCGATGCTATATCCAATGGCACCAATGTGCTTGCGAAGCACATCGAGAAGACTTTGAAGTTGAGTGCCATTTAGATTAGCATTAACGATCACGGGGAAGGACTGAAAGAGACCGAGGAATTCGTACCTTTAAGATGGTGGCAAAGGCTTTAATTCAATATCCAACATCTTTCGTCCCATGACTTCCTTTTGCTCATGATCCGCCACATTTTCCATAAGTTCGCTTCCCAAAGATGGCCCATAAAATTCAGAAGCTTTGTCGAGAATAGACACATAGGATGCAACTTCCCCTTCCAATGTTTCCCGTTTGAAAGCTTCTAGCAATACTTCCTCCAAAGGATCATCCATGGCCATAAAGGAGCCGAGCTTTTCATCAACCAATTCTTCAATGATATCGACTTGATAACATGATTCCCCAATCGATGGAGCGGCGGTAGAAGTTTGAAGGTTGAACTCTATCTTTTCATCTCTAATGTGGAGAGAAAGCTTGCCGTTCTTCACATTGATCATGGCTCCGGCGGTTGCTAAAGAAGGGTCGACCCAAAATAATCGGTATTTGTGCATCTTCGGCCATATCCAACACAATGAAGTCGCAAGGGATATAGAATTTTCCCTCTTGCACCGGGACATCTTCAAGAACTCCCACCGGGCGCCGAATAGAACGATCGGCTATTTGAAGGGAAATAGTGGTTGGGACGAGATCGTGACACTTCAATCGTTGGCAAATCGAGTGTGGCATCACAGTCACGCTAGCACCGAGGTCACAAAGGGCTTTGCTAATCACCACATCCCCTATGGAGCAAGGGATGGAGAAATTTCCGGGATTCGAAAGTTTAGGAGGATGCTTGTTGTCGATGATTGCACTACACTCTTAAGTCAAAGAGACCACCGCATTCTCCCCAATCCTCCTCTTGTTAGTGAGAACCTCCTTGAGGAATTTAGTATAAGATGGCATGTTCGTGATCGCCTCAAGGAATGGGATGTTGATGTGGAGAGTTTTGAGGATCTCCATGAACTTAGCAAACTTTGCATCTTCCTTCACCTTGGCGAAGCGTTGGGGAAAAGGAAGGGGCGGAGCATATTGCTTGACTTGTTGGATGACCGACTCTTCTTCCTTCTCAACCGCTTTCCCTTTCTTTTTCAACTCATCTCCCTTGACTGCTTCCTCCACCTTCTCATTTTTCTCCTCAATAATAACTCCCTCCTCCTCAATGGTTAAGTCTTCTACAACAACTTCACTTCCAACTCCTTGATCAACTCCGGTTTTTTGGGCCCTCAAAGTGATGACGTTGATATGTCCCTTCGGGTTTTGCTGGGGTTGGCTAGGTAAACCCTTGGAAAAAGAAGATTGAGATTGGAAGTTGGAGACTTGTTGGGCAAGTTGAGCCAATTGGGTTTCAAGCATCCTTTGGCTCGCATGAATAGCCTCGTTTTGTTTCAACTAGGCGGCATTGAAAGCCTCTTGATTCTTGAGATATCTTTGCATAAAGTCCATCTCTTGGCTCATATGTGGAGGGGGTTAGTAGGGTGGAGGGGCTTGATGGTAGGATTGGTTTTGGTATGGAGGGTTTTGCTGATGGGGGCGGTTTTGGTTTTGATGTGGATGTGTTTGGGTTTGGGTTTGGTTTGGGTAGGAAAAACCTGGAGGGACATACGATGGGTTACCTTGAGGGCGGACCAGTTCGTTGTTGCGGTAAGAGAGGTTATTCCGGTAAAGGGCATTCGCTTGCTCATTGGATACCAACTCCGTTTGGCACTCGAAATTTGCATGTCCTCCCCCACACACCTCACAACGCAACACCGAGGTGGACGAAGGTGAAGGAATGGAAGATTGAACTTCCATAATCGGCTTGAGCTGTTGGGTCGTCTTCATTTCGGCCATGTCCTGAGAAAGTTGTTGCATTGTCTTTTGCATATCCTTGATAAGATACCCCAAGTTCTCACAGTCACCACAACTCGTCACTTCCCTTGAATTCCTTCCCCAGTTGCAGGCATTCTCCACCATTTGAGCCAAAAGAGCATCGGCTTAGATGGGCGTCTTGCTTAAGAAAAGGTCGCCCGAGGCGTTATCGATTGACTGCTTCGTATTCATCGAGAGACCCTCATAAAGGGTATGTAGAATAAGCGTGGCTGGAAGATTATGGTGAAGGCATGCCCGTTGATACCCTTTGTATCTCTCCCAAGCTTCGAACAAGGACTCGCCCGGTTGTTGTCGAAAATTTATGATCTCAGTTCGTAGGCGAGCGGTCTCCATCGGTGGGAAAAATCTCCTCAAGAACCCCAGACTTAGTGCGTCCCACGTCTGAAAAGTGTTCGGGTTGGAGTTGTCAAGCCATCCTCGAGCCTTCCCGGCAAGAGAAAACGGGAAGAATTTTAAGTGGATGTATTCTTCCCGAACACCTTGCATTCGAATCATACCGCGCCTCTCCAAGAAGTTGGAAATATGGTTGATGGGGTTTTCCGAGTCAAGCCCATGGAACTTGGATTGCTCGATGAGATATAGGAAATTCAGCTTGACCTCGAAAACGGTTCCTTCGGGGAGGTCGGGAAGAACAATAGGAGAGCCTCCCGTACCCGTCGAAGGTGATGCAAGTGACAGGATGTACGAGGTTCTGCTATAGCCTCTTGCTGCTGTTATTCAAGAAGACGCCTACGGGCGTTTGCGGCGTTGTTATGCCTTGCAGTTGCTTCGATTTCGGGATCAAAAGGTACAAGAGGGATTAAGTCTCTCCTGCGCATGCACTACACAAGAAAATGTCATAAAACGCCCTCGGGGCTCTAGACTCGACTCAGCAAGGTAAAAACCTCCTAAACTAAACGTACGTAGAGTAAGTTAAGACTAGAAGGGGCGCTTGCTCCCCAGCAACGGCGCCATGTTTGTTTCATCCGCAATACAGTGCGGGAATTGTATCGTATCCAAAGGGAGCAAGGTCTTTTCTTCAAAACTTTTACTACTAGGCTTAGTTTAAGGTAATAAAACGATTAAGCGGGGGAATAGGGAACAAAAACAAATTATCGGTCGAAAGCAGAGGAAAAGAGGCTCAAGGGTCGGTATCGCCTCCTAATGGTCACCCTAATCACTGGAAAGCCTCAATTAGGACACTAAGTCGGGATAGAGGTTAGGTTATTGCAAGGATTAGAGCCACTCCGGGGCCTCTCCCGAGGTGTACCCGGATTTAACCCTCGAGGTTCGTCCACTAAATGAATAAGGACTTGCCAAGAGGGCTTGATGTGCAATTCACCCTACCCGAGCTTCTCCACTAAATGAATGAGGAGTTGCTCGGGTATCCATCCAATTGCCCTAAGGATTGTGTTTAAGTAGGTTTAGCGGGCTTCCACTACTTACTAAACCCGACAATCAAGAGAGCTTTTGGATGAAAAGCTCATAAACAAGGCTTAATGTCGTAACTTAGCCAAACCTTATAAACGGGATCCCATTAGGGGCTAAACCTCCCCCTAAACCTTTAGGGTACTAGCCACTAATCATGATGATAAACAATAAAACTAACAAGCTTAATATAAGAACCCTAAGAATGATATCTAGAAAAGAAAACACAACAAGATTAAGCACAAACACTAATTAAAACAATAATTAAGAGAGAAAAAAAGGAGACTTACCCAAAATAGGATGATAATAATAATAAAAAGATGAAAACACCAAAACTTGAATAAATGCTTCTTCAAAGTGCAATAATCCAAACCAAATATACTCAAAGAAAGACAAGTTTTTGTGATTAAAATGAGAAGATCCCCTTAGAGAAGAGTGCTAAGCTCCCTAAAAAGCAAAAATGAACAGTGAACAAAAGATAACTAGGTTCAGTTTTGGACCGAGCTTAAATACATTGGGAGAAAAAAATAACTAAAACGCGTCATTTTGGCCTCAAAACTCCATTCGGACAGGGTCGTCACGGGCGCTACCCTGGGTCGTCACGCCCGTGATGAGGCGATAGCAAATTCTCGAACAGGAAGTCTTCGCTAGGGTCACGGGCGCTACCACAAGCCGTCACGCCTGTGACCTTCTTTGAGAGTTGCCTTCTGAAAGAGGGGCAGCTTGGTCACGGCCGCTACAACTGGCCGTCACGCCCGTGACAGCTCTTGGCAAAATGAGAGAAATTCTACTAAAATTGGTCACGGGCGTTACCAATGGGGGTCACGCCCATGACCTACTAGGTTCTTCTTTTGCTTCCTTTTCTTCTTTTGTCACGGGCATTACCCTTGGGGGTAATGACCGTGACCTTCTGGGCTGCCTTTACGCCAATTTGCCTTAGCTCCAGGACGGGGGCCGCTCTGAAAATTCCCGGGGTTGCTTCCTTGAACTCCAGGACGATGTCGACCAAGAATGTCCCAATGCCTCGGACCCAAACTAACCTGCATGAAACTAGAGGAAAACAGATAAGCGGCAATTATTGAGGAAGGTAATGAGCAATAATTATAAGTAAGAGGAGCGATACTTAGGCTCAAAATCGAGCCTAAACAGATTCATATACCCCGCTCGACATGACTTATGCCGAAGCTTTGAACCGATTGCTAAAATCAAACAAGATCCAGCTACCAGTGACTAGACCTGAACCTGAGACTAAGGGACCGGGGTGGAACAACAATGCTTACTGCAAGTACCACCGGACCAGAGGCCATGATACTGAGCGATGTTGGACGCTTAAGAATAAAATTGAGAAGATGATCCGTTCTAGGGCATTACCGATGCCTAAAGCAGCAAATAAGCCCAATAACAAATGCAATCCTCTCCCAAATCATGCTATCTTTGTGGGGGAGGGCACTTTTGATCCATCTGAATGTATCATCGATGAAGGAGCACCTACACTCCTCCCTGAAGATTTGACAACCTTTACTGTCAACGGTAGTTGGATTAGTGATGAAGAGGATGTGTATGAAGAAGGTCCTAATGATGACTTGTGGTCTGATAAGGAAGAAGAAGCTCCACCTAGTGCTGCACTCTTAACTAGGTCGGGAGGGCATAATCAGGCGAGGGTTGAACTTGTGGCTCCTCCGCCAAATCCAAGTCCTACGAGAACGGAAGTGCCTGCTACTCCTAAAGATTCTGTCCTTACGCAAATGAAGAAGACTATAGCGAATATGTCAATTTGGCAACTGATATGTGCTTCTAAACCGCATAGATAGCTTGTACCGGGGGCTCTCCAGAATGTCATCATTCCCACTTCCACAACTCCAGAAGCCTTGGTTTCACATGTTGTCGCTAGCCAGGGTGCCATCACTTTTAGTGATGAGTATCTACCTGTGTCTGGAATGAATCATAATAAAGCCTTGTACTTAACCGCACTTTGTTCTAATTAAGTGATTTCATTGATTTTGGTAGATAATGCTTCCGTTGTGAATGTTTGTCCTAGGCGAACTGCTGCCAAGATAAAGGGGTCTAAAAGAGTCAACTGGTTCAAGATGTCGTGTTGCTTCGAGCGTATGATAACACCCCTCGAAAGTCATTAAGGACGGTGACTTTGCCTATCACCTTTGACCACATCGCTCAGAATGTGGAGTTTATGGTTCTAGATATTCCTGCTACTTTTAACCTGTTGTTAGGACGCACATGGCTACACAACTGCAATGTCGTGGCCTCTACAGTGCATCAGAAGGTAAAGATGGTTATACACAATCAGGTGGTCCTCCTTTCGGGAGGAGCGATCTCTGAAACTTTTGAACCCAAGCAGCCAGTGTTGGAAGTAGAGCACCCCTCTACCGATGTGGAGCTCCACAACTTTGAGATGGTCGCTATTATATAGAATGAGGCACCCTTTGACTTTGCTCCATAATCTAACCTGAAGATTCATGCTATTATGAGAAGACAGGGGTATTTCCCGGGAATGTCTTTAGGAAGGAGACGAGACAGGGTCGCGTCACAGTTTTCTACCTCTACTTATTCTTGTCGCTTTGGTTTGGGATATAAGCCAACTAATCAAGAGGTTCATCTTGCCAAGATTGCGATAGCTCGTCAAAGAAACCAATTCGATTCTCCTACACTGATGGAGACTAACCCATATCCATTAACCTTGAATAGACAATTTATAAGGAAGGGTGATGATTTCCCTTGTTATGGGTTCCCAGAACCCCAATATGATAACAGTATTCGCATTCCCGGATTAGAAGTCTTCAATGACTGCTATGTCCCGTCAAAGAAAGTTGTCAAAACTAAGACAAATGAGCAGCCACCTCTTGAATGGACTCACCTTTCTGGAGGGAGTATGTTTGGTCTACTATTTGATCAAGAAGCTGCTAAAGAAGAAAAGGAGGTGGACCCGGTGGTCGGTGTGTTTTCTTACTCTGAATTTGACCCAAGCACCATGACCTCTGCTGATAAAGACTGCCATAAAGTGACCTGGGTCGATGCTATTAACAATAAATGTACCCTAGTGTTAAGAGAACCTTGTAAGGTCCAGTTTGAGTCGAGCACTAGTGAGTCTGTAATCGAGTCTGAGTCAGCTGGGATTAGCCCCATGTCTGATAAGTTTGTATCCATTTCTACATTCAATGAAGTGAACATTTCTGAGTATCTCTGTTCTTCTTCCCTTCTCCCTAATTGTTGTGCTAATAACTATGAATTTGATGCTGAACCTTTAAAAGACTTTAATGAATTAACACAACCCATGAATGACCACGAGAATCACATGGCACCTGTTGAGGAAACCATCACAATCAATGTAGGGACGCCTGAAACTCCCCGGGAACTGAAAATTGGCAAATCATTAACCTTGGAGGAGCAAGAAGAGTTCACCTCGCTTTTAAGGGAGTTCGTAGACATCTTCGCTTGGTCTTACGAAGATATGCTCGGAATCGACAGGGAGATCGCTGAACATGCAATTCCGCTATACCCGGATGCTAAGCCGGTACAGCAACGACCTCGTAGAATTAAGTGGTCAGAAAAAATTCACGGTGAGATCAAGAAGCAGTTAGAAGCTAAGTTCATCAGGGAAGTAGAATTCCCGGAGTGGGTGGCTAACATTATGCCTGTGCCGAAGAAAGATGGAAAGGTTCGAATGTGCGTTGATTTCCGAGATCTAAACAAGGCTAGCCCAAAGGATTGCTTTCCTTTGCCACATATTGACATCTTGGTTGATCATACTTGCGGACACGAGCTTCTATCGTTCAAGGATGAGTATGTTGGTTACAACCAGATAAAAATGGCTGAAGAAGATATGGAGAAAACATCTTTCATCACTCCGTGGGGAACTTTCTGTTACACTGTCATGCCTTTCGGATTGAAGATCGTTGGTGCTACTTACCAACGTGCCGCCACTACCCTGCTGCATGACATGATCCACGTAGAAGTTGAGGTATATATGGACGACATGATTTTCAAGTTAAAGAAGCGTGAAGATCATATTCCGAATTCACGCAAGTTCTTCCTTAGGCTCCGCAAGTAAAACATGAGGTTGAATCCACAGAAATGTGCGTTTGAATTAACTTCGGGATGGTTGCTGGGTTATATCGGCAGTCAACGTGGGATAGAGGTTGGCCCGTCCAAGATCAAAGCAATTCAAGACATGCCTCTGCCTCGGACAGAAAAGGAGATTCGTGGTTTCCTAGGGCGGGTACAGTATGTGAGTAGGTTCATTTCCAAGCTCACAATGACTTGTGAACCGTTATTCAAAGAGCTGAAGAAGGGAGCAACGATCGAATGGGATGACCAGTGTCAGGCAGCGTTCGAGAAAGTTAAGGCTGACTTGACTAATCCACCGGTACTAGTCCCGCCTATCTCCGGAAAACTATGGTTGCTTTACCTCACCATCAGTTCAAGCGCTATGCTAGCACAAGAAAGTAATGGTCTGGAACGAGCTATCTACTACATCAACAAGAAATTTATGGGGTGTGAGTCCTGCTACTCGGAGATTGAGAAGATAGCTTTGGCATTAGTTTGGTCTACAAAGAAGCTTCATCACTGTATGCTCTCACACAGTCAAGTATGTCATGGAACAACCTACCATAAACAGCAGGATTGTTTGATGGGTGGTCATGCTGTCCGAATTCGATCTATACTTTCGACCCTAGAAGTCCATAAAGGGTCGAGTTGTCTCTGAATTTCTAGTTGAGTTTCCTACAGGAAGTCCTAACACCGGGGGCTTGGAGTTTAGTGATGAACAGATATTTCAAGTTGAAGAGGAAACCTGGAAGCTATACTTTGATGGTGCTGCTAATCAGATGGGATGCGGGGCTGGAGCTCTGCTGCTTTCTCCCGAGGATATACACTTTCCTTTAGCGGTCAAGCTCGACTTTGAGGGTACCAATAATGCTTCTGAGTGTGAAGCCTACATTTTGGGCATGCATGTGGCCCTGGAGATGGGAATTAAAAGGCTACGAGTATTTGGGGACTCTAGTTTGATCGTCAATCAACCTACTAATGTATAGAAGGTGAAGAGTGAATCCTTGGCACTTTACCAGCAACATTTGTCCAAATTAGCTGAGTAGTTCAACCATATTGAGTTCAAATATCTACCGTGGGGCTACAACGAGCTAGCTGATGCGTTAGCCAAGCTTTCATCCATGGTGGCTATGCCCGAAAAGGATCACGCCCTAGCAATAGCGGTGGAATGGAGAGCTTGTCCTGCTCATAGACAGTTAATGATCGGTTCGGTCAGTACTGATGCATGGTTCTTTTATATTTATGCATTTATGAAAGACAATTCATACCCGCTGAATGCCGAGCGTCGAGCTAGAAGGGCTATTCGGCTAATAGCCTCTCAATATTGCATTATTCAGGATCGGCTGTACAAGAAGTCTGCTACAAGGATAAACCTTCTATGTGTTGATAATGAGGAAGCTGAGGAATTAATGAAATCCACTCACGGAGGGGAGTGTAGACCGCACATGAACAATAGAATGTCGGTTAAGAGGATCCAAAGAGCAGGGTATTTCTGGTCGACCATGGAATCCGACTGTCTCCAATTTGTGAGAAGATGCCCGAAATGTCAACAGTATGCTGATCTAAAGCATCAATCGTCCTCTTATTTGACCACTTTGGCCTCACCTTGGCCATTTTCAGTATGGAGAATCGACATTATAGCGAAAATTTCACCCCAAGGCACAGGAGGAAACGAATATGTGTTGGTAGCCGTGGAGTACTTTACCAAGTAGGTAGAAGCTGCCTCATTCTCAATAATCACTTCGAAGCATGTGGCCAAGTTCATGCTTAGGAACATCATTTGCAGATACGGGGTGCCACATGAGGTGATTAGTGACAATGGGAGCCATTTCATTGCGAGTTTGCAGCTCTTTTGGCCAAGTACAAAGTTCGACATTACCATGCTTTTACCTATCGGCCACAAACCAATGGAGCGGTGGAGGCTGTAAATAAAACTCTGGTGAAATTTATCAAGAAACCTGTCACTTACAGAGACTGGCCCGACAAGCTTCCTTTCGCGCTATGGGGATATCAAACGTCAATTCGGACTGCAACTGGAGCTATGCCATACTCTTTGGTGTACGGGATGGAAGCAGTCTTGCCAGTAGAACTTGCTGTTCCTTCTTTAAGAATCGTTGTTGAAAGTCAAATCCCTGAGGCCAATGGGCCCGAGCTCAATATGAGGAGTTGTTGTTGTTGGATGAGAGACGACTCCATGCTTTACATAACATCCAACTTTATCAGAGTCGGATTTCTCGGGCGTTCAATAAGAAAGTCAAAGATCGGGATTAAGCAGAAGGGGATCTAGTACTACAAGAAATGAGAGCAGCACGTCAGGATCCTCGAGGCAAGTTTGCCCCAAACTGGAAAGGTCCCTATGTCATTATTTTTGTCACTCCACGGGGCGCCGCCCGATTAGCCACGCCCGAGGGAGAGGAGCTTCCATAACCTGTGAACTTGGATCAGTTAAAGAGATATTATGTTTAAGCATCTAAGGGTTGGTATCCTTAGCTACTTAGACATACATTATCTTATAAAAGCAAGCAACCGAACTACCAATAGGCCACTTGCTTATGAAAGAAAAGAAAAAAAAAGAAAAAGAGTGAAAAAAATTATTGAGTGGCTGACTTGAAAACCTCTTTGAGGCAGGTCAAGCAAAAGGAGAGTAAATAAAAAAAAGGAAAAAAAAGAAAAGAAAAGAAAAATGAGAGACTAACTTGAAAATCCATCGGGACAAGTTAGGTAAAAGGAGAGAATAAAAGTGTTTCAATTGAAGTTGTGCTTTTGAAGGACGAGAAGAAGAAGAGCATGGCTTGTATTGATTCTTGTAAAACATAAATGTAATACTTTACTTCTTACATCAATAAAATGAGTACATCTTTTTAATACATTTTTGTTTTATCAATTTTCTAAAAGGGAATGCATCAAATAATAAAAATACATAGCACACACATTTCTTCCATTTCATCTCTTTCTCTCCATTAGTGCGCATTCAGTTGGACTTGCTTGTTTTTCCTTTCTTAGGTGCGTTTCTTCTTTGGAACCCGACCCAGGATCATTAGCCACAATGATACTCTTCAATTTCGGGGTGTCCTGAAGAGGTGAACGCGATGATCTTTTACGCTAATGGCTAGCACCGATAGTAGTATTAAGCCAGCTCCGATAGGTATCTGTCGAGGTAGTAGAGATACGGTTAGGGGCAGGTGCTTCCTTTCCAGCCCGTTTCTTCCAGTATTTGAGCCCGTTTCTTTTAGGATTGTTAGCCACAATGATACTCTTCAATTTTGGGGTGTCCCGAAGAGGTGAGCGCAATGATCTTTCACGCCAATGGCTAGCACCGATAGTAGTAGTAAGCCACCTTCGATAGGTATCCGTCGAGGTAGTAGAGATACGGTTAGGGGCAGGTGCTTCCTTTCCAGCCCGTTTCTTCTAGTATTTGAGCCATGACTCAACCACCGACCCTTGGAGATGAGTAAGGTCGGGAATCTCATACAAGGGAAGAGGAATGTCTTAAGAATGCCCCATTTGCCGCATGACTTGATCAGGGAAGTAGTATGTGTTCTTTGTGAGGCCTAGCAGAGTGATGTGGGCCGCCTTACGAGAATGGCTCGAGAAGCAGGGTTCCACCATTGAACCCACCAGCGGATTTCCTTGTGGTTCTTGAGAAAAATGACCCACTCATCAAAATTACAGCGGGTATCGAACTTCCTTTTGTGTTGGCAAAAGTTTGCTAGTTCCGAAGATGTGATGGGAGAAAAGATCATGTCTAAATGCTCCATAAGCCACATCTACAGGTGGAAGGAAGAAAGTGAGAATTTTTGTTGGACAAAAAAAATATATTGCAACCAAACCAAAGAGAAAAAAAAAAGAAAAATCGACACATGATTCCACATGGGCCACTCGGATGATCCATGCAAAATCAGAGAAAAATAATATCAAAAAAAAAAGAAAACAAAAGAAAGAAAAAAAGAAGAAAAAAGTGTCGATACTCACTTGAAGAGTGAGGGGACTTCCGCGAAAGGTTTGCTTTGTAGCCCACGAGTTGAGGCCAAGGAGGGTCTCAGCAATCATCATCGGAGCAGGATTGTAACCCCGGGACATCTCGTCTACGACATGGATGAGAGAGAGAGGCGCGAAACACGAACCGCCATGATAAAATAAAAATTCGGATAGAATGCAAAAGACCAAACCTCGCACTCGCAATGCCGGGTTGAGTCTAAGCACCTCTGGTGATTGAAAGAATTCCATAAGGGCTTGCAAATTGACTGTTTTACCCACTAGAATGTGTCCTAATGCTCGATGGTTGAAGTTCGTCAGCTCCTCGAATTTCTCGCGATAATTGTGAGCAAGAGGAGGAGTCGTTGGCGGAGCATAAAGATCGAATTTGAACATACAAGCCCACTCTTCAGGAAGAGGGCATAATTCGTTCCAGGAAAAGCGAAAGACATGGAATTTAGGGTCCCAAAAGGTTAGGGCCGCTTTAAGAAATACCCAATCGATTTTCACTTGCTTTAGGCTCAAAATTAAGGATAGGTTGTAGTAGGTGAGGAGCCATTCTTGGGGTTTAGTAAGTGTCTTCATCCATGAGTTGAGTTTTTTCTCGAAAGCCATGATTGGAATGAGAAAGTACATTAAGAAGAAATGAGAATGTGGTGAATTCTCAAACAACAAGGCATGCTTATATAGCCTCGGCAATGTATTGTACACGACTATTCAATCAGACCCTAGAGGATGTATGCAACACCTAGCAACGCGTTCGGATGAACCACAATGGCTGCCACCGTGTGAAGGCCGACCGACCATCAAAAGAAGGGATGAACTCGTTTTGTGAGTTCACACCCCTACATGCATGCACCCATGCAGAAAACACGGTTTGCTACGTGTTTTGTATTTTTTTTGTATTTTTGTTTTTTTGTTGTGTAAAAATGTAATTTTATTTTCCTTAGTTTAAGAAATTATAAACTCTTTTGTACATTATTTTCTTTCTTTTATCCCTTCCTTGTAAGCAGTCAGAGGTTGACCTAAAAGTAAATAAAAATGGGAGCTTACATGTCGCATCTTTAGAGAGTCAAAATCACCTAAAATCGTGTCTCCATTTAACTGCGCATTTTTTCTTTTTATTACATGGAATTTCTGTTACATTGCATAAAAAAGAAAGGAAAAAAAAAGAGAATAGAGGGGAAAGCCTTGCCGCAATGCCTAGAAGTTCCCACCGAAACCGCCGCTACCAAATAGGCTCCTGACAGTGGCATCAGCAACGGAGTCTGGCTGTGGATCATCTGAAGTACCAGAAGGACCGGACAGGAATTGGTTGGAAGGCATACCATGAAAACCGGAGTCTAGATAACCCTGGCTGAAACTAGGGGGCTGACTGTAAGGGACGATAGACTGAGCATGATACTCAGGCGCCCACGGACTAGGCACTCTCTCCATTGAACCTTGGAATCCACTAGATTCCGAACAGTCTTCCACCATGAACTCTTGGATATCAAGAGACCTCCGTCACAAAGAGCTGGCATAGGGATCACGTGGCACACTCATCAGATTTTGATCCCTGCGCCTAGATGGTCCTACCCCTGGATCTCCACGAAAACCTCTGCTACATGTTTCTCCTGTTGAAGAATGGCGAGGAGGACGTCTTGACGAACTCTCAAAGCGTGGCAAGCTTACATGGGAGTGAGCCTCATTATCTTCATCACCAGCAGCCAACTTCAGACCCCGATATTAGCCGTTTTCAAAGTTCTGATCAATGAACTCCCGGGCCGTGATGCCTTCCCTTAACAGAACGCAGATGTGGGCATACGCTTGTTGCACGAAAGGAAGATCCATGAGAATCAATGATGTAGGATAAAGGGTGGTTAAATATTGGACTTACTGGGTTTGCATCGAAGAACTGCAGCACTTCGTGATTGTTAGGCACGAGCGGGATGCATCCAAACAGCATATCTTCACCTCCCGCCTGCTCAGGTTCCTCTGCATGCTGGTCTAGAAGAAGATCATAATATCCTCCCAGCTACAGAAGGGCAAACATCATTAGAATGCCAGGAGTCTGCAGTATTAATGTAAAAACAGAGGAAAAACTGTACCTGAGCAAAAGCAAGGTGTCTTCTATGCTGAAGAGCCACCTATTCCAGGTCATCCGTCGGTACAATAAAATTGACCGCTGGTTCACCAGCCATCACCCAAGCCATTTCATCCACCGTCAAGGCTTGCCTATGAAAAATGAGCTCGAAAGGATCCATGGGAACTCTTGGAGGCCATTCCCCAGTATGTTGAAAGAAGAAGCGTTCCCCCAAGTAGAAAGTGAGCCCAGAAGGACCTTCCAACAACAAGCGGCGCTCACTTGCTTCCCTTGCAAGGCGTATATCATAATGAAGGTCCTCCGCATTATATCCATTCCATGGGAATCAGACAATGTCCTCCTGCAGTAATAGTCGTCACCAAAGGCTCGAGAAAAGAAAAGGCAAATAACGCAAAAATGCAAGACATACCGGTGTGAACTTGTCAATAATTCTCCTAAGTCCATTCAAGTCCTTGAAATGGAATTTTGGCCGATGGAATTTTGTCAATAATTCTCCTAAGACCATCGCCGAGCAGCTGGAACACATAGATCGCCATAATTGGTCCCACCAACTGCAGGGAGAAAATAGGCTAAAACCCACACCTGCATATCAGGGAAGGTTCTTAGCAAAGAAGAAATTTGCACATCACAAATTTCCCAAAGGAAAGGACCTGGAGCATACCTCCAAGACTCACCAAAGGCTGCTCCCCAAGTTGAGCTTCTTAGCCTCCGTTGCCCTTGTGCGCGCCATTGTGTCACAACCGGTGGGTCAGCAGGCAACTCCATTCCCCTGACCAAATGGGCGTAAGCAGAGCTGCCCAGTTAAATAATCTCACATCACCAAAATTCAGGAGGTGATGTGCCCAGGAGAGAGTGATTGTATCTCCACGATATGCAAAAATCGTTGCATTGATAAAATGCACCAACACAATGAACTGACGCTGAGGAAGAGGAAGGCTCCCAAATCCTTCACTTTTTATAACAGCCACCAGATGCATGTATTGGAGGCCGCTAATTCGTCCCGCCAACGCAGTGACGGGTTGCAAAAGCACATGAACGCGAGGGTCAACATCCTTTTGAAACTCCAGCAGCTGGTCGCCCCAGCTAAGACCTGTAATCATCACAAAGTCAAAAGGAGTGAGCATCATCTCCCCAACCGGGAGGTGAAAAGAGTTCTTGGTATCCCAGAAACGCTCCACGATAGCTCGCCCGTATGTCCTCTTGCTACGGATCATCCATTCCCTCATGCAGTCTAGAAAAGCGCCAAAACCAGCATTCCTCACGGTGCTTGAATAAAATGCACCTACTTTCGCGTGGAAGGACAAGGTTATTACACCTTGAATACTCCCACATGCCTTGAAAGAGTCTTCCTACAATGAGGTCAACGGAAGAAAAGTACTTCAAGCGAAATTCAAAGTAACTAAGGTTGCTTTAAGATTCAACTTAAAGTACTACAGTAAATAGCATGCAAAGCGACCACAAAAATGAAACATGCTATATGAAGTTAGAAGGTGCATACCGAGTCATGAGAACGAAAAAACCATGCGTGCTCATCTTAGCGAAAGACCAACTGAGCCGGAGTGATATCTTTGTTAGGATATTCTCGCTGCACTGTTCTTGCATACGGACGCTCTTGGACCACCGGTTGAGTAGCGCGTCTGCGACCCCTTCGAAAGAAATTCATCCTTTCACAGAAAATTTCCAAAAACCCAAAAGATTTTCTAGAGAGAGAATAAGAACCAAAAAGAAGAACTCGGCTATGAGTTATGAAGGAGTGCCGAGCTTCAAACCTCATTTATAGGCAAATTGTGTGAGCCCCTGCCGCCACGTGTCAGCTAACCATTGGTCCCAGCTCGAGGCCGATCGGCCTCCAAGACTGACTTCAATAATTGTGTTGACTGGTCTCCTGCATGGCCTGCAAAAGCTGCATTATATGAGTTGAAAGAATTCCTTCCCAAGCCTAGGTCGGTCGGCCTTGGAAAGGAGGAGCCTTTGTCTTCTTCCACCTTTGTCATCTTCCCAATGGCAGCCATACATGACCGACCACCAAGCGTGCCCAATAAGAAGAGTGTGCTCTTTTCAAGGGTAAAAAATTCCCATTCCCCAAAAGGAAAACAAGTTCCAATGGTCGTGCTATCGCAATCCGAGGAGAGTTGTCCGGACCAAAAATTTAAATTCATCAAAATTGACAAAAACCATTTTTGCATCATGCAGGAAAATAAGGGTCACGATCTGTGAAGTCCCTCAGCATTGAATTTCCATCATCATCATCATCATAATCGTGATCATCAATCCCGAGCCACCGGCAGAGTTTCGGTGAAGTCTCGACAACTAGGGCCATCGGCAGAGTTTTGATGCAGTCCCAATCCTGAGCCGTCGACAGAGCTTCGATGGAGTCTCAACCCCCAGGCCATCAACATCGCGATCGGTGAAGTCCTTCGGCATTGAACGTGCCAACAATAATCAACATCGACACCGAGAAATACTGGAACCGACACCAGGAAAGACTGGAAACGACGCTGGGAAAGACCAGAAAATCAACATCTCCAAGAGCCATCGACATCATGTCCGGTGAAGTCTCTCCAATAAGTAGAGCATCATTTTTGCTCGAGTTCACCAATTGGCGCAAGTTCGCCAACCGCCACACAGGACTTAGCTTCCAAATGTCAGCCCACGCTTTCTAATAGGACGTCTCAAACGTTCGAGATCACCTCAAGTAGAGCATCATTCTTGCTCGAGATCACCGATTGGCTCAAGTTCGCCAACCGCGATGCAGGACTCGGCTTCCAAGTACCACCCCAGGCTTTGCATTTGACAAAGTAATATCCTCAAGCTTTGCATTCCAAAGTCATATCCTCAACCGGTATCCATTAAATCAAGACTACTTTCATTTTCGTCAAATCGTCGGACTCAATCAAAGTGGGGCCTCTATAGACACCGGGATTTTGACACGTAAAATAATATGAAGAATAAGAGCGAAAGAAATAAAAGAGGTTCAATAAATGCATGCATTTCACATGTATTTTGTTCACCTAGAGCTACATGCATGATCATATGTAGTCCATCCTAGCTACATGTACATTTTTGGAGCCATGCAAACCCTAAAAGCAAGTGCCAGAGGTCGCGAGATCGAATCCTCACAAGAGCATCCAAAAACACCTCTCAAAAGCTAGTTAAACAATACAATCACTCCATCCAGTGTGAACCACCTATTCCATAGGTTGGTTGACTCCTTACCCCACTGTTCATATATGCACAGACGAGGAGGCATCTATCCCCCCTGCCTGAAGGACGGCCGTCCTTGGTGACTTCGCCCACACGTGGTCTATTGACCACGTGTCACCGTCCAAACTAGATGAGCTCCCCCTACTGCCTTGGTATTCTGCACAGCTCGGAGATTACTATGTATGCATGCATTCATACATGTATCTCTCTACTCCTCTTAGCCTATAAATACTACTCCTCTCCAAGTCATTTTCATCATCCAATTCACTCATCATCTATCCCTCTCTACTCATTCTATAATCTCTCAATCTCTCTACTTCTCTCTACTTCTTATACTCTCATATCATTTCTCTTATCATTGTACTACTGTCCTATTCTTCCATCATCTTTCTTACCACCATAATCTTCATTATTCTTCCGTCACAAAAAGCATAAACACATATCCTATTCTATTCATCCCAAAATTCCACAAAACCCTAGCCTAAACACAATCAAAACCATAAAAAAGCCTTCTTATTCCCCCCTTTCTACCCTCTCTTCAACTCCTTTTTCTAGAATCTTTTCTATTATCATCTTGGCACTTTGAGAGGAGTTTTTTAAGAGCATCACGGTGGATTCATCAAGCATCAAAAGGCTAGGCAAAACTTTTCCCAACAAAAGTAACAATGTAAGCTTTTAAGTGTTCTTCCTTTCTTATAAATAATTGTGTATTTGTACTTTTTTATCATATATATTACATTCTTGTTGCATTTCAATGAAGTAATTTATAAAGTATTCATTCATTTCTCTTCCAAACTTTATTAAAAGCACATTATTAAACTTTTAGTAGAGTCTTTCCTTTTGTGAGAGGCGAACTCTTAAGGTTTACTTTTCGAGTTCGTAGCCTTACCCACGAATCCCTTCTTGGGTTTCGCAGGCAGTCTTTCTTTATTTTCCTTTTGGTTTTGTCTTGGCTTTTCCCTTAAAAAGTCGGGTGGCGACTCCCATTTCGAACTAAAACACATCGAGGGTTGCATAAACTATGGTTAACATGGTTTTACAATGTATCGATGCAACTTTAGGGTTTTCTTTCCTATATTTCTCAATAATGGTTGCATAAATCACTCTCTTCCGAGCTTAACATTTAAATGAGCAAATTAGATTAAATTTAGAAGTGTTGAGAACAAGTGGATGTTCACTCTTAAAGGTTTAATTCCATGACTCACAAAATGCATAAGTAAAGGGAAAGTGATTTTACAATATATTATTCATGAAATATATGGTAGACTTCCTTAAAGAGTTTTCAAAGGTTAAACACCAGCACAAATCACCGAATCACACCCTAATCCAAACGTGGACATTCGGAAGCCCGAACGGCGAGGAAAAATGTCCACAACTACTCATCAAAGTTGCGCTTAAAGAACTATGACTTGTCTGATTCCACCTCAGATACGTAGGAAAACCTTTTCGAGACCCGACCAATGCTATTCACTTTAGAGAACATCTGTCATTGAATAAATTGGTCCTTGAGAGAATAAAAAAAAGAGAATAAAAAGCTAGTCAGAAAACCCTACTGGGGTGGGTATGCAAAAGGAGAGGAAACCCTGGATTTCATCATCATCATCAACCCTCCATCTTCCTTCCGTCAGACTTGGACATTATTCTATAACCATGTTCCAACCTTTTCCCAAGAGATTATGTCTTACCCCATTTGACCATCTCTTCACCCTTTCAGGACATGATCACTCTTGAGTGTCTCCTTATCTCATTCATCAATAAACTCTCGTCTACCATCCCTTTCACTAAACGTTTTCCAACCTTTTCTCAAGGGATGATGTATATCCCATTTGACCATCTCTCCTCCCTTTCAAGACACGATCATTCTTAAGTGTCTCCACATACCATTCATTAATAAACCATCATCCACCGTCTCTTTTCCCAAACACTACCTAACCATCCCTTTCATCCCATCTCACCCTTCGATGACTTTTAAGCTGAATCATTAATGCAAGTATGAGGCTCTTTTCTTAATGCGCACTCTTAGCACACCTAAGTGTGGCTTACTTCTCAGCAAGAGCAAAAGCCGTTCACATCAGATCAGCGGCTAACTGGCAACCACATTATGATGAACAGACTCAAAAACAAGCTACTCTAAACTGCGGGAGCTCGCGCTACCTTTATGACATCATTCAAGACATTTATCAGAAATAGCGTCTAAGAAGGACACAAACTCCCTATCCTATAAGGACCTGCATATTCATTCTCATAGACGTCCTAATAGTGGTCTTATAAAATAAATAAATAAATAAAAAGATTATTGGATTGTAATACACTAAACTTTAGGGGTATTGGACAATAATGCACTGAACTTTTTTTTTTTGGACTCTAATACAGTGAACTTTGAGGATATTGGACAATAATGCACTCAGACCAATTCAACGCGGTGACTGTCCTACTTTGAAGTATCGTTTTTATATTTTTTTTTAAAAAAAATATATTAGTCATCCTACTTATGTGTAATTTATTGCACGGCAAAAACTTTTTCTGAAAAAATAGAAAAACGACACCTTAAAGTAGGACAGTCACCGCGTCAACCACCAGCTGAATTGGTCTGGGTGCGTTATTGTCCAATACCCTCAAAGTTTAGTGTATTAGAGTCCAAGAATAAAGTTCAGTGCATTATTGTCCAATAACCCTAAAGTTCAGTGTATTATCATCCAATAATCCAAAAAAAAAAAAGAGAAAAAAACAATTTTAAAAAAAAGGAAAAAAAAAGGAAAAAGAGGGGCTAACTTGAAATCTCTTTGGGCAAGTTAGGCAGAATTAGAGTTTGAGACTCACTACTAAGGACTATGCCTCCTTCTATTCCATGGTTTCCGTGCATCATGTCGTTAATCCACAAGAAACCGGGGGCTGGGCATAGATTAACATGGTCATCTGCATGAGCATTCAAGAAGCGCATCCTTCAGGCCTGTTGCCTCCATCATCAGTCCCTGTCCCATTGACCAAAACATTCCTCATCCTGAATTTTCCTTAAATTCCCCACAAGTGGCTTTGACCCTTAGAGAGCATTGTCTTAGAAAGTCATTATCTTAGGAAAGCTTTGTCTAAATATGGAGTGGGGGGGTTACCTACATGTAGAATTGCATGTGTAGAATAGCAAAAAGCATCATACGTGTGTCCTGTCTAAGCATAATAGGTTTGTATTGCATCCATATATTGAGTCAAAGTCACGTAGAGTCAGTTAGTCTTGCTGATAATTCGTTTTTATATAGAGTATTTAGGGCTCAAAACATTTCAATTTCATGCTTTTTATATCCGAAATCCCGTATTTTTATGTTAATTTCTGTGATTTATACACTTGATCGCGAGATTGTGTGTTTTGGCAGGAAACATTGGAAATATATCAAAAATGATGAAAATTTTAGGGAAAAATGGGAAAAATCAAAGAAAATAAAAAAAAGAGTTGAAGAAGAAGAAAGGAAAGAAGAAGCGGCCCAAATTAGCCACGGCCCAGCCCAGCTAGATGGAGCAACAAGGCGCGGCCAGCGTTTCTAAAACGCTGCCAGTGCCTCATCTAGAGACTTCAGAAGCCGAAGAAGAACAAAATGCTACCGGTGCTTTTCAGGCGCTGCCAGCAAAACACGGAGAATTCCAACTTTGCACTAAACACGGCCAGTGTTTTTGGAAACACTGCCAACGTTTTGTGCCCTAATCCGGTACTATATAAAGGATTGAAGTCTGCCGTTTTCAAGAGTCGAAAAATTAATCAGTTTTAGCATAGCGTTTAGATGAAGTTTAGAGAGCTTTTTAGGGTAGATTTTAGATAGTTTCTTTCCAGTTAATTCACAAACATTGTTATTAGTTTAGATTGTTGCTTGTGATCGAAGAACACGAAAGAGATCGATTCGAGTGACATGAAGAGATCGATTCAACAAATTCGAACAAGATTATTTCTATTTACTTTGATGTTTTCTTGTTATTATTTAGTTCTTGCAATGTTTACTTTCAGTAATATGAGTAGCTAATTTTCTTTGCTTGGGGGATAAACTCGATGTCTCTTTGTTGAATTTGAATACAGTCTCGGTGTTAGGTTATCGTTTTATTCGTTTAAAATCTGCGTATATTGTATGTCATGGTAAAATCTGGCTAACCGCCTGTTACTTGGTATTAGATTCTTGACGACCTGACGAAAGTTTGAGTCTTGCATTGGAAAAGCGTAGATTGAATAGGTTTAGAAAATATTTAGAAATAATGATTCTTGCCTAGGATCAATTTGTAATCAGTTCTTTATCTTTGATTGGATTAAATAGTTAGAAATAATGTTTAGTTTAATCACTGTAGCTCACTTCGGATCGAAAGATCGATGTGATAAGGCCTAGAAAGATTACAAACTCTGAATTATCTTGTTACCTGCACCAGGATTGTTGATAATTTGACTAATTGACTAGAGTGGACTCCCCTGAACGCCTTTAATTAATTGGTTAAAACCCTAAAAATTCATGCTTTCTTAGTTTAATTTAGAAAACTTTACCACAACCCTTGGATCGACCTAGCATTCTTTGTAGCGAACTAGTTCAGTGCACGGTTGAACGCAAATCCATGAGAGAGAACGATATTTATTAATTACTGCACAGACCCGTACACTTGCAGTACACAGACACCATATACTTTTAGGTCTAGCATAGAGTCAGTTTGTCTTGCATGGAGTCGGTCTGTCATGCATAAAGTCAATAGTCATGCATAAACGCATGAGTGCATGAATGTTTGTGTAAACAACAAAACAAAAAATTGCATTGTTTGTGCAAGAGTTTAGTAGACTAGTTGCATGGATACCCGTATATCTGAAAATGAAAAAAAGAAGCAAGGAAGTGCCACATCGTTGCTCCAGAACACAATATTGGGGGTTGTTTAAGCCCATATGCAATCTCAATCTGACTGGTTGACATGGTTTCCAGTCACTGAGAGCAAGATTAGAGTATTCTCTAATCCAACTCTTGCTGGACAAGTTTGTATCCAGTCAAGTCATGCATCATCAGCCAGACACGAATGGAACATGTCTGACAGGAAGGACAGAATCTTCACTTGACTAATACGGATCAACGACCAGGAAAATTCAAGAATCGATTCCCCACAATGAAATTTTGGCACCTATGCGCTTGAAGCAAAATTTAAGGAAAATAAGGGCCATCAGAAGAGTTTCGGTGAAGTTCCTTGGTATGAAATTGCCATCATCAAATAAAAAAAAAATCCAGAGCCGCCGGCAAAGCTCGGCACAATCTCAGCAATAAGAGTCATCGACATCAGGTTATTCGTAATCTCAGGAATAAGAGCCACCGGCATCGCGTCCAGAGAAGTCTCGTCGGCATCAAAAATATCATCATCATCAAAAAGACCAAAAACAGCGTTGCCGGCGGAGATCGGCGTAAGTCCCCAACATCAAAAACCATCGGCATTGTGACCGGTGAAGACTCTATACCAGGGCCATTGACATCACGATCGGTGAAGTCCCTCGGCATTGAACATGCCAAACAAACGACACCGGGAAAGACTCGAACGTCAACATCAACCACGTCACAGGACGAAGCTTCCAAGTTTCAGCCCACACATTCAAGTAAGGATGTCATCAGACGCTTGAAATCACTTCAAGTAGGGTGTCATTCTCGCTTGAGATCAGCGCAGGATACGCAAAAACTCATCAATAGTCAAGTAGAGCATCATTCTTGCTCGAGATCATCCCCAAAGAGGCGCATGCCGCCCACGACCACGATGCAGGACTCAACTTCCAAGCATCACCCGAAGCTTTGCATCCAAAGTCATATCCACAGGCTTTGCACCATAAAGTCATATCTCGACCGCTGTCCATCATAACAGTTCTTCTTTGATTTTCGTTGGGCAGCATCCGCCTCGGGAAAATCCGAGAAAATCCGATCCACCTCCGGAAAATTCGTTGGGCATCATCAACATCGGGAAAATTCGATCTGCCTCAGGAAAATCTGTGGGGCATCGTCAACAGTAGCATCGAAGAAAGTTTGGATCAACAACGATCAACCTATCAGACAGGTAATTCTCTATATCCCCAACCATTGTTCAAAATGATCTGACATTCTGCTTTGGTTTCTATGCCGAGGACCATTACCAACACCGGGAAAATCGGAACATCATCATTGAGCTGTCGCTAAAAGGTCACTGACATCCTTTAGGACGCCACTAAAAGGCACCACCATCATCCTGCTGCCGCTAAAAGGTTGCTACTGCCCGGACCCGCTAAAAGGGACCATCATCATTCAGCTTCCGCTAAAAGGTTGATGTCGCCCGGTCACCGCTAAAAGGGATCACCTTCATTCAAATGCCGCTAAAAGGTTGTTGTTGCCCGGACCTGCTAAAAGGGACCACCATCATCCAGCTGCCGCTAAAAGGTTGCTGTCGCCCGGTCGCCGTTGAAAGGGACCACCTTCATTCAGCTGCCGCCAAAAGGTTGCCGCGGTCCGGTCACCGCTAAAAGGGACCACCACCATCCAGCTGCCTCTAAAAGGTTGTTGTCGTTCTGTCACCGCTAAAAGGGACCACCACCATCCAGCTGCCGCTAAAAGGTTGTTGTCGTCCGATCGCCGCTAAAAGGGACCACCACCAGGGGCGGATTTGTAGCTAAGGGACGGGTGTCGACGGACACCCTTAATCAAAGAAAAAAATTTTGATTCTCTAATATTAATCGGTAGAAATTTTCTTAATTGGAGTAAGTGGACGCCATAAAAAAAATTCCAAAAAATATAAAAGGGTGTTCAATTTAGCAACGACCCAAAAGTTCTAAAATATTACTCCCTTTGTCCCAAATAAATTGTCCATGTTGACTAATCAGGTCAAAAATTTTGAATTTTGATTGTTAATTTATCAAATTATGTGTTGAGTTATTATACAAGACTACCACTATTAGATTTATGATGAAAAATATTTTTACCTAAATACAATATTAGTAGTCATGCTGAGATAAAACGTGAAAAATTAACAGTCAAAGTGTTGCATTGAAGACCTTGAAAAAATAAACTAGACAAATTAATTGGGGCAAAGGGATTACTTTTTTTAAAAACAAAAGGTGTAAGTCAATGAACTGAGTAATTGGGTATCAGTATAAGTTTAAGATATAAATATCTACTTAATGTGAAATTTCAATTTATTTGAAGTGCATATTTATATAATGATGTGAAATTTTGTTAAGCTTGTGTATATGTCATTTAATATATATTTTTATTTTTATTTTTATTGTTATTTATTTATATTTTATTGTTTTATTTTTCAAAAATGCTTATATAATAATAAGTATATTGGGCACCCTTAAATTAAACGTCTGGATTCTCCACTGACAACCACCATCCAGCTGCCGCTAAAAGGTTGCTGTTGTCCGGTCGCCGCTAAAAGGGACCACCATCATCCAATTGCCGCTAAAAGGTTGTTGTTGCTCAGACCCGCTAAAAGAGACCACCATCATCCAATTGCCACTAAAACGTTGCTGTTTCCCGGACCAGCTAAAAGGGACCACCTCCACCCAGCTGCCGCTAAAAGGTTGCTATCTTCCGGACCCGCTAAAAGGGACCACCTTTACTCAGGACGCTGTTAAAAGGCGTCACCATCTCAAAGACTGCCAACATTCGTCTCCAAGCATATGAGGCTACTTTGACCTTCGTCTTATTCGGACTCAATTAAAGTGAGGGCTCTACGTAGACACCGGAATTTGCATCGACAAAATTCTGACTCATCAAAACTCAGCAACTCATTTGAGCCGAACACCAAAATGGGTCATTGGGCCCATGGAGTCAACAAAGCGGGCCCTACAGATCAGAACATCCCGCTTGGAAATAATAAAAGCCACATGACCTTTATCAATTCACAAACTGGCCCAAAACGCGAATCCGGCCCAATAAAATTGATAAAAGTCGCATGTCCTTTAAGCTTATTAGCGGCCCGCTTTCGTCAGCCACGTTATCAATCCGTGCCATTTAATCCTATATGCCGCTTCACCTTTATCAATTTCTTTTTGATTTTGGCGCCAAAACTCTCTCATGCAATCCCATGATATTAGCCAGACGTGATTAACCTCGGTTGATCATGAAATTGTTATAAGCCGCATGACTTATGATTTTTTGCATGGAGGAGGCTTGACTGTAGGGATGTGTCTCTCCTCTTTCCCTCCAAATCCCTCACCTCTTCACCTATAAATACCCCATCATTTTCACTCATTTTCACCCACTCCAATCATCATACTACCAAAACTCCCTGGAAACTCTCTCCATTATATCCATTCTCATTCTCTAATTCTCTCATCATCACCGTATTATCATCCATGCACCACCCTCCTAATCGTTCTTATATCGCCCTTCCATCCAAGCTCCAAACCGAGGTTAGATCGATCTTCATTTCCAACATCAACCATCTTGCAAGGTTTGCTTTTCTTTGTTATTGTTTTTAATCATGTAATTTGTGCATTAATTCCTTTACTTGTACATTATCTTTTGTAAAAGAAAAACTCTTCTTTTTTATTGCATGTTAAAGAATATAATATTGTGAAATTTATTAAACTTCTCCCCGCTCTTTTTCATTTCAAGCTCGATTTCAGTAGAGTCTGTTTTCTAACAGGCGAATTTGAGAGTTCTTTTAATTCTTAAATTCATAAACTTGCCCCCGAGCTTAGAAATCAGGTTCGTAGACCGGAGTCATTTTTATTGTTTTATGGTTTGTCGATTTCCTTAAATCGGCTGGCGACTCTCCATTTCTTTATAACCCTTTTAGTTGTTAAAAATACGTTTTTTTGCATTAAAATACTTAGAAATGATTTGATACCATGCATTTCACAAACCCAAGGTCGACCCAAGATAAAACGGGCTAGGAAATTAGCAAAGGCTATGCGGCCTTTGCTTATTTCCCCCATTTTGCTCTGGGCCGAAGAGGCGCTGGCCCAGCCATAAATTTATCATAGGCTATGCGGCCTTTGACAATTTATGGCAGCCCGCACGTCTTCTTCTTGGCCCGGGTTTGGGAATAATTGGTAACAATTCATTAATAAATTATTTTTACGCAAATTCCCCTATTTTTACAATATGAAAGGGTTTATAAATAAATAAGGTTTCATCATCCTGAAAATGAATTTCGAAAAATAAAAATATCCTTATTTAAGGATTAAGCAACCTTAATCGACTCCCGATCACTTAAGTAGCGCATCCGATATAATTTCCCCGAACGGGAATTTTTCGGGTACCTACACCCGGGTATGACATACATGTCATGGGCGTGACGCCATTCGGGAAACTAGGCCAAAGATTACTAAGAGGAGAGTTGCCAGTGTGACATTGGTTTGTCGCAACCGTAACCCTCTACAGTTTTCAAGCTGAGATTTCTCGTTGTCGCGGATTTGCGACCACGACCCAAACTGTCATGGGTGCGACGCTTTACACTACACTAAAATTTTTGGGGAGGGAGGTCACATGCGTGATGATGTGGATTGCAGTAGTGACGGTGGGTTTGACCCTTGTTACGGTCATAACGCACAAGGTTACGGTCGTGACCTCCCAGCTGTCATGACTCTCCCTTGCTTGCTCCACTGGCAAATTCCGCCCCGCTCTGTTATGACCTCTGGGCCCCAATATACCACCGAGTCAAACTCGGGTCGGACTTCCTTGACCAGGAAATACCAAGAATGCCCTTGTGGTTGAAGTGTGACCGTTTGGAGCCCAAAAGGAAGTCAATTTTAACTTCGATACCTTACATGTATCAAAGGGATCTCGTGCGCCTAATGAGGCTCGAGAATGGTCCCATTGAGGAACACAAGCAATATACGTTGGTCCGGGAACCTTTTTAAAATGCATCCCGTATCCCATCATTAATAAAAAAAGACCCATCCACATCTTTGGGGTCTTGGGAGGGTGAGTTACTCATGGTTTGGATTTGGCGGGTCATATTCTAGGATACTTCATACACTCCTTGAAAAAGGTTTACCTCAACTCTTGAAAGTAATAAGAGAGGCACCCTTCATGACCGAGCACCCAGGGATGGGTTTTCTTCAAGGCCCGACATGGTTTTGTACCCGGGACCCAACACTAGTACTCTAAAAGATAGCGAACCTAAAAAAAGAGGTGGCATGGGTGTTGCCTTAGCTGCTCGTTGGGTGAACCCTGCCCCACATGAGCTCATTAAACTCCTTCATGTACTTAATAAAGGGAAGCTCATCATCGGGAGGGTTTCCCATAGAGGTTTCCATACCGTCATCACCTTGTTCAACACCATGATACGCCCAAAAAGTGCCCAAACCCAAGATGTAGCCGTCATCGTTGTAGTGCAAGTCGATAGGAGGCTTGTTGGTAGGAAGAGAGGGAAAGAGGGGGAAACTTAGGTAATTTTTGGTGTTTAAGGACACTCACATACTATAGGCTTCCCACTAGGCAAAGAAAAACCCAAGAATTGCTTGTCCTCGCCAAGGGCACTCTCATGTCGTGTTTCTCACAAAAGGAGGTTCCTCTACTAAATATCCACCCCGGGTGGGATTTCTTGTGTAGCTAAGGTGCTCAAGGTGGCTCCTTTCAAACCGAAGGTGAAGGAGTAGGTGTTGGCAAGGCCATCGTGAAGGACACGACTATCAAATTTTCACAGCATCCCCAGGAGTACGTGACAAACACTCTTGGAAATAACATCACAACGCATAGTGTACTCAAACCCAATGCATAATGAGACGATGGTTTGTCGGGTTACCTTGAGGCTATTGCGATATCCTACCCATTGGAGGGTGTAGGGTCGAAGGTGTAGAGTGGTCGGGAGACTGGTCTTGTCTATCATGGAGGTGGACACGACATTGGCACAACTACCGCCATCGATGATTTGATTCCACTCTTAGTCGTCAATGGTGCACCAGGAGTGGAAGAACTTCTCTGATTGATTCTTGTCGAGAGGGGCTTCATGGGCATGTGAGGACCTCCTAAAGACAAGAATCTCACTCACAACGAGGGAAGATCAATCACCTCATTGCTAAATCCTTTGCTCTAGGAAGCGGCTTCTGCTAAAGTGAGCGTGATGTCCTCATCAATCTCCTTAATCTCTTATAAGTTTAAGGTCCTCCTAGTGGGGCAATCGACTGGTAAATGACCATAGCCTAGCTGCCTAGGCATCGATAGCATTTCTTACCCTCAAACTAATAGGAAGTTTTTATAGAGAGGGGAGGGTGATGCCTTTGCCTATGTCATTTTTGGAGGAGGCGGCGGACTTCGAAGTTGCAAGGGGGTTGAAAGGAATCGTACGTGATGGTGTAGGCATGGGAGGAAAAGGGTTACGATCATGGGCCTTAGAGGTAGTCCTCACATTCCTCCTTCGCTCAACCTTGAGGGCCAAGTTACAAAGTTCATCCAAAGAGTGGTAGGGCTAAATTTCGATTCTCTCGGTGATAGCGAGGTCCACCCATTCAAGAACCTCATGGTGGTTTGTTCCTCAGGTTCTTGAAGGTCACTCCTAATGAGTTGCTCAAACTCCTGGATGTACTCTCTCACATTGATCTTTCCTTGTGTAAGGGCAAAGAGTCTCCTCATGATGTCTTGCTTGTAAGTGCTCGGCAAAAATCGTCGGTTTATCAATTGTTCCAACCCCACCCACGAAGTTATCCTCGTTTGACTCTCCTTGGCCCGTTGTGCTTTGACATTCTCTAACGAAAGCGATGCAGTTTTTCTGAGCTTTAGACTGGCGAGTTTAAACGTCCTCTCATCGTTGTGTTAATTGGTATTGAAGATCTTATCCATGATTTGGACCCACTCAAGATAGTCATCGGGGTCGGTAAAGCCATTTAACTCGGGAATTTCAATCTTGACATCATGGAATTCCTCTAGTGGGGGTCTTTCGCTCGTCTCCCATCAACAATAATGCCGAGGGGAGCCTCTGTCTTCATTACTCAAGTCAAAGGTGAGAGGAGGATAAACAAGGCTTGGGGTTGATCTCCTACACTGCCCAGAAGGTCGGGCTCGAGGTGTGCAGTGATGTTATTCACTTGAGTCATGAGGGTCTTAAGATTTTGTTCAGTTGAAGAGACGCAGCTTTCCATGACCGAGCCTTGACACCATTGGCGGTGGCTCGACTCCTCTTGATTTGGATTATCTTCATCCATCTCAAGAAGAGGGGGATGGAACGGTATGTGTTTGGGCAATTTTGTAGTGCTTGGGGTTTTCTTTTAGTTAATTTGGGTTTGGCTTCGGGTTCTTTGTGTTTTCAATACCCATTTATTTCAACAACAACACCCTAAGATCAACAAACACAACACAAACAACAATCCCTACAACACTATAACAATAGTAACAACTCCCACAACGACAAACACAACACCACAACAACAAATATCGTAACACCAACACACTTGGAGATCACAGGGGATGAGGGTTCCTAATTTCTAACTACAACAACATCAAAGAAATTGAAACCCTAACTCTAAATTTGATGAAGAACTCAAGCAAACCCCTAAAATTCGCTTTGATTCCAGATGAAGGATACCGTGATGGGATTTGGTGATGCTTGAGTTGGAGAAGATGGAGGATGACAAATTTGAATACGGAAAACAACCTTGAACTCGATATGAACTTGGGATAAAGGACATCCACCACCCAAGAACTGCAACCCACCAAGAATTCAGTAAAGGCTAAGCCACCACAAACTCCATAAAAGGAATACTTGCAACACCACCATTGATGAAATGGATAAAGTAAACAAGATTTTGAGAGAGGAGGAGAAAGCTAAGAACTTCTTCATTCATTCATAAACAACAAATGCCTTCTTCCATCTAAATGTCATGTATTTATAATGGCATTGAGGTGGAAGAAAATTTTGGGTGTGTAATTACAAAAAGGGTCCCTTAAATGAGGGTGTTACATAACATAAGGGAATGGGGCAACAAAAGAATTACACAAAAGGTAGAACAAAAGGGGAGGGAAATCGGCTGGAACCCCAAAGTCCCCGATCCGTCGCGGGCGCAACGCTTGTATATTCCTAGATTGTCACAGGCACGATGTCCATGTCACGGGCGTGACTCCATCCAGGAAATTGGGCCACAGATTGCCAAAAGGAGGGTTGCGGGCACGAAATTGGTTGGTCGCAGCCGTGATACAAGTCGTCGCAGGTGTGACCGTTGGCGATTCTCAAGCTGAGAGTTCCCTTATCGCGGCCGCGGCCTAGAGTGTCACGGGTGCAACGCTTTGCACTACAATAAGATTTTTGGGGAGGGTGGTCACGAGTGCGACGATGTGGGTCACGGTCGTGACGTTGGTTGTCGCAGTCGTGACCCACAAGGTCATGACCGCAACTTCCCCACTGTCGTGACTCTCCCTTGCTTGCTCTATGGGGAGAATAGGTTGCATCAACTTTTAAGAGTTTCAGGCTTTATCTTCTTCTTAATCCGTCTTCTAAATCAATCAACTTTCCTCACTCGGTTCTCCATGGACGAGCGAGAGTTTCTCTTACTTTCTCTCTCTAATTAGAAATTAAGAAAAAGCTTTTATTGTGTCGCTTAAATTATATACAAATTCCTGAACCCAAGAATTAAGAAAAATAAGTTCTTTATTTGCTCCGCTCCTTGATGACCACTAGGACCCAAAACACCTCCTAGTGAAACCCGGGTCAGTCTTCCTTGACAAGGAAATACCCAAAATGCTGTTATGGCTGAAATGTGACTGTTTGTAGCCCAAAAGGAAGTCAAGTTTCACTTCGATCCCTTTTTTGCACCGATGGGATCCTGGGAGGCTCATGAGGCTTGGGAATGGTCTCGTTAAGGATCAAAAGCAACATCCATTGGTCCGGTATCCTCTTTCAAATGCGTCCCGCATCCCATCTCGAATGGTAAAAACTCGTCGATGTCTTCGAGGTCTTGAGGGCGAGTCATGGTTTGGATTTGGCGAGTCCCATGCCGTGATACTTCACCATCTTTTAATCACATAGTTGTGAAGTCTTAAAGATAATCTTAAACTTTGTCATAATAAAATCTGTTTTTTTTTTATAGATATATCATCATGAATTTAGATGTACAAAAAATCTATACATCTCTTATGTAGTGAATAACTCGATATATGCGTACGTAACTTCTATAAACAACGTGGACTACTCTCAATCATGATTACTTGAGAAAAAAACACCTAAATCAAATTTACAACTTATAAAGCGTCTAAAATTAAATAACCATTTCAACAATCATGAACAATAGTCAATTAGAAGTAAGAATCTTTTCTTATATATAAAAACATTTCTTATGTCCTGCTACATGTGCATATATATTTATGAAAACATAAACATGACGAACACAATTCAACTTATATTTATGATTACACTAAAGCACATGAGTAATCATAATCAAACTTATTCTCATCTAATTATCTCTGATAATATTTATATGTCATTACTCATTAAACACATATATATAAATATATATGTACTGGCACATAAACCATACAAGAGTGTGAAATCTTCTCAAATATGTTATACAATCCATTCACTTATTTCATGAAGAAATTTGTCATATAATGAACTTACACAAAACGTTAATCAACTCTTATGATATTTAAAATATGATTGAATAACATGTTTAGCTTATAAGTATCAAAGTTATCGACAAACTTATGTTTATGTCACTTATGATACAATTATATATGTCTTATGATCTTGTTATACTCTTGAAACAATGTCAACATTTTCAATTAAGGAGTTACTAGAATGTCGACACTCCACACTCCACAAACTATTATGGTAGTTTCCCCAAAGAGAAATTATTAGATTTACTATTGTATATCTTAGATATGTATCATGTCCGGATATATATATATATATATATATATATATATATATATATATATATTACAAATAATAAGAGTTTAAATTAATTAAGAACTCCTTTTCTAAAGTGATTATAACTCATTGTTATCTAGAAACTCTTTTCTAGATAAATACAATTATTTAATTATGTACTAAGTGGTCATTATCAATTAATAGGGAGGAACCGATAAAAATTATACAAATGCCCTGCAACCTAAAAATTCTGTGTACCTTTTATAGTAATTTCACTACAAACATAGGGTATATGTATCTTCAATGATACTTACCAATTCATGATTCTGCATTGGCTTGCCACAGTGGCCTAAAGTTGCCTATGCTTGATCCGGAAAGAAAGTGCATGCATTTAGGTATAATTAAAAGAAATATAATATATTTCAAATGGAATCTAAGATTAGTAGTGGGGTTTTTTTGTACAAGTTGCTCATAGTAGACTGTTAAATCCCAGTTGAACCTGAAGTTCTAGAAATTAATATGCAATGCATCTCCCTTTTTGCAAAATCGAAAAGAGAACAAAATCAAATCTGGTTGACAAATTATAGTCCCAAACCTTTAGAACATTCTATAAAGGAATCAAAATAACTATTTCCTGAATAATCCTTTAATTTTCAACCATAGATTACAGTTGTATTGGGATTCTTTCATGAGTAAAAATGTCTCACATCGAAAAAGTAAAGAAAAATGATATAGTATATAAGTCAAGTGGGCTACTCCTCTTAACACCAATTGTTTTCAAGATGAAACCTCATTTAACTTGTGTAACATGGGTCTTGGTTGAAGTAGACTCCCACCTTAAATCTCCCGACAAATTGAATTTTCTTGTTGACAATGTGAAACAAGCAGGGATGAATTGGACCATCATCTAAATTTGCTAGCAGAGATCACATATACTAACTTGCCAATGTATTGTACAAGAATCCTCATAATCATACATCCACAATTACCCTACCTGACATTTCTGGTAATAATTTTTACACACCCGACATTTGTGAAATAATTTTTACCTTACCTCACATTAAGTGTTCATATATTTAAACCTGCTAAGATATTCTATAATTGATTTTTGTTGGATTTTTCGACGAACATTAAAAAGATAAATATGAATTAATATTTTTTACCCTTGATATTAATTCATATGACTTTCAATTAAATATGAATTAACGTTTTTACGCTTAATATTAATATATATGGCATTTAAACCTCAACTTTTTCTCTACTTTATTTCTTCGAAAACTCCACCCCTCCCCATTCTGGAAATGAAAAGGTCATTTAAGTCATTTCTTTCTCAATGTTAGAGGCGGCATGGTACATTCATATAGTCATATAGGGCTATTTTGGTATTTTTTAAATTTCCGATAAGAAGTAACCCGATTCTACCACTAAAAATTATTTTCACGTAATGTCAGGCAATGTAAAAATTATTTCACAAATGTCTGGTGTGTAAAAATTATTACCACAAATGTCAGGTAGGTAAATATAATTTACGCACATCGATCGTCTAGCACCTTGACGTGATTTAGGCCTTGTTCGGCAAAAAGAGCGGATCGAGCAGCGGATAGCTGTTTGTGCAACGAATAGCTATTTATGTAGCGGATAGTTGATTTCTATTAGCGAATAGCTAATAACTGTTAACATAGATGTCAGTAAAGAATGTGTTCGGTAAAATCAGAAGTTAGAGTAGCTGATGAAAGTGAAATGACCAAAAAGGGCATGTCTTTTATTATTGTTGTTATTATTATATATTATGGTTGTTGTTGTTCTTTTACTGTTGTCCTTGTTGTTATTATTATTCTATCATCATTATCATTATTATTAATTACCTTTTTCGCCACAAAAAATTTGTTCAAGTTTGACTAAAGAGGTAGATATTTTTAAATTTTGACTGTTAATTTATCAAATTATATACTGAACTATTAGATAAAACTAGAATTGTTAGATTTGTAATGGAAAATATTTTTATTTCAACATAATTTTACAAATTTTGGTAATCTAAAACATGAAAATTTATTGATCAAAGTGTTGCATCAAATACCGTCAAAATAAAATGAGACAATTTTCTTGGATGGAGAAAGTACTATTACTATTACTATTACTATTACTATTACTATTATTATTATTATTATCATTATAATAATAATAATAATAATAATAATATTTTGGTAGATAGGTACACTTGGCAAGGTGTTCTTTGTTCAATTAGATATTGTCTTTTGTTCAATCAGATATGGGCAAATCTCCTTATGACAACCCTCACACCCCGGGATCTAATTTGGTGGAGATTGTTGCCATCTAGCATTTCCTTAATCTTAATTTCATAAAAGAAAAAAGAAAAAAAATTGCTATCTATTATTTTTTTTTGGGCAATAAGGACATAATATTATTACTCATTCAAAGTAAGTTTGTCCATGAATACATAGCTCAAAATAGATGTCGGGCATGTGCCCATCCACACTTTTTCTTGTTCTGCTATTGATACTCTAGCTAGATGATGGGTTGCCCTCCCTTCTCGCATGACACCATTCACATACGATAAAAATTTTACTCAAGCTAATAATATCTTGTAATACTAGATCTACCTCACCAAGGTACAAGTTCCCCTCCTTCAGCCTTCACATAAGTGGCATACAGTCAGACTCCAAGCAGACTTTTGAGTAGCCGAGCCTGTGTGCCAACTCCGCTCCATAGCAAATCGCTTTTGCTTCCGCGATTTGTGGTGACCATCATGCTCTCTATCTCCTAACTCCCGCCGCTAGTACTGTGCCACCCACATCTCGGATGATTACGCCCAGTCCTATCCATCCCTCATCTCCTGTGTGTGCATCCACGTTCACTTTCACTTGTCCTAAGCTGGGGCTATTCCATGTTGTGGTCACCTGCTGTCTTTGCCCCTCTCTAGAGCCTGTGTTTTGATCTCTTATTTCCTTCAGCTGTTGGCATATTAGCTTGGCTCTATTTTTAATGACCACCTGAGACTGTTCCTGGCCATTATAAATAGCTTCATTTCTCCCAAACCACGTCAACCATCCCCTAGTTAGCAGCTCCGCTAGTTTCTCCTTTATGTGTGTTTGTTTCCTTCCTGTAACTAAATCCTCGGGACAAGTGTTTTGATCCCTTAGCTCCTCTGGTCCCCACACTACATCACTCCAAATTTCCTTTACCTTAGAACACTCAAAAATTGCATGCCAACCATCTTCTGTGTCGCCTTTACACCTCACACACTCTTCGCTCTCCAAAATATGGCATCTCGTGAGAGAGGCTTATGTTGGGAGTATGCTCTTTGCCCACTACCACAAGAAGTGTTTCACTTTTGGTATGGTGTCGTCTCCTCATATCGCCGGCCAGTGATCTGCGAGGTCGGCTGGGTCGATCGAAGACCCCAACTAATATGCGGACTTAACAGTAAGCAGTCCATTATTAGAGTAGCACCAAACTAACCTATCTGGAGGAGGTTTTTTACTCACCGGAATGGCTAGGATCAGCTCGTTATCCCTTTTGTTGAAGTTTTGTTCAACCACATCTACCTTCCAATTCCCTTCATCCTCATCAATGAGGTCATTGACCTTATGGATATTGGCACTGTCTGGTCTCAGCGTCGTAACCCCATTACTCTCCCCGTCAATCAACCACTTATCCTCCCACACATCTATGTCTCTCCCATCACCCACCCTCCAACATAGCCCCTCCTTCAGAAAAGATTTGGCTCCCCATATACTTCTCCATGCAAAGCTCAGTACCCCAGCGAGGCCTCTAGGAAATTCCCTCGTTTGTAATATTTTGCAGCCATCACCCGTCCCAGTAGAGAGTTCTCTTCATTCATTAGCCTCCACCCTTGTTTTGCTAGCAGGGCGTCGTTAAAAATATCCAGTCACCGGAAGCCCATCCCACCTAACCATTTCGGTTTGCACAACACTTCCCAGGAAAGCCAATGCATTCTGCGCTTATCTCTTGAGGAACCCTACCAGAATCGTGGGTAGAGCCTGTGTAGATTGTCGACCAGGGTGGTTGGTATTTTGAAAATACTCATGGTATACAGTGGTATCGCTTGTATAATCGACTTGAGCAGTATTTCTTTCCCAACTCTTGATAAGAACCTATCTTTCCATCCTCTTATCTTCTTCCAGACGCGGTCTAGGTTGTTAAAGATTTCCTTCTTGTTGCGTCCGATGATTGTTGGCGACCCTAAATATTTTGGATGTTTGTCCACTGTCCTCATCTTCATAATGGTTGCAAACTCACTTTTCTTGTTCTCATTCAGCCCCTGCTAAAAGACACCTCTAACTTCTCGTAATTGATTCTCTGACCCGATGCTCTTTCATAGATGTTAAGGATTTCAATTATCTTTGAGCATTCTTGTCTTGTAGCTCGTGCGAATAACACGCTGTCATCCGCAAAAAATAGATGGGTGATGGATGGTCCTCTTTTTCTTGCTTGCATTCCATGAATAGCCCCCATCTCAATAGCCTTTGTCAATAGCTCTGGTAGCGCATCAGCCACAATAATAAATAAATAGGGGGATATTGGGTCCCCTTGGCGTAACCCACGACTCGACTGAACCAACCCACACGTTCCCCCATTTACTCGGAAGGAGTAAGTCAAGCTTGTTACGCACTTCATTACTGTTTGCACCCACCTGGCATCGAAACCCATTTTCAGCAGTACATTCTCCAAGAAATTGCACTCTACCCTGTCATACGCCTTACTCATGTCAAGCTTGACTGCAACGTTCCCTTTCCTCGATTTAGATCTGCTTCTCATCGTATGGAATAGTTCGTGGGCTGTGAGGACGTTGTCCGTGATCAGCCTGCCCGGGATGAAGCCGCTTTGATTTTCTTATATTAGGCTCGGCAACCAAATTTTGAGGCGATTTGCAAGCACCTTTGAAGTGATCTTGTAGAGAGTATTGCATAGGCTTATAGGCCAGTATTCTGTGATTTTTTCCGGCGCTTTCACCTTTAGGATTAATACAATGACGGTCGTGTTCAACTCTCTCAAATCCGCCTTGCCTTCCAGTATACTCCTTACAGAGTCGGATACCTCGCCTCCAAGGATGTGCCAATACCGCTGGAAGAATATGGCGTGAAAACCATCCATTCCAGGGGCTTTTATTGGTTTCATTTGGAATAAAGCCGACCTTATCTCCTCGTCCGTATATGGTTTAAGTAGCTGATCATTTATTTCCTAAGACGCCTTCTTTTCTACTTTAAGAGCTTCCTCAATGTACTGTGGTTCCGAGCTGGTGAATAACTCCCGGTAATATTCAATAATAACCTCCTCTATCTCGTCCTGCTCAATAGCCCACTGACCATCCAAGGTTTCTATCTTATTGATGGTGTTTTTCCTCCGCCTCTGATTTGCCTTGTGGTGGAAGTAGCTTGTATGTTTGTCTCCCTTGTACTCTAGATCTCATTTGCCAGTGTTGCTTCTATTTCCTCAGCATCTCTGAAAGTTCAATCTCCAACTCTTTACATCGATCCAGGTTTGATTGTTAGGGGGCAAGGCTTGCACTTGCTGGAGCTTCCTTTCAATCATGGGAATTTGATTTGCAAAATTATTGTGATTCATGTTGGCCCAATTTTGTAATAATTGTGCACATCTCCTAAGTTTGCATATTGGGCCGCCTTCCTCTTCCTCCCAGGCCCGCTTCACAATATCCTCACATCTTGGATCTTCCACCAATACTTCTCTAGTTTAAAAGTTTTGCCTCCATTTCTTCTAAACGAGCCTTCCTTCTTGGACTCTAATAATATTAGGCCATGGTTAGATTTGTAGATGGCCATGTTTCTTACTTGTGCCTCCGGGAAGGCCGTGATCCAAGACCCGTTAGCAACGAATCTGTTCAGTCTCTCCCTAAGACAGCTGCTCTCTTCCCTTCCTCTCTACCATGTGAACCAGTGCCCTGTGAACCCTAGGTCCTGCATGTCCGTGTCTTCCAGTGCTCGTCGAAACCCCTCCATGCCTCCTTGACCACGCAATGCTCCTCCCACTTTTCATTTAGAAACAAGATTTCATTAAAATCACCCCCCATGACTATAGGTGTTTCCCTATCGTTCACCCTTTCTCGAATCAAATCCTATGTCTTTGCTTTGTTATGCGCCTCCAGCCAGCCATAAATGCCCATAAATCTCATGAGGGTGTTTCCGTCTTCCATTATTCTACCCACAATGAAGTGATCCGCACACAACTCCAATTGAAAGTCCACCTCTTCCTTCCAATAAATAGCTAACCCCCCTGACCTCCCATTACTACTCACCGCCACTGAATTTCGAAAATCGAATTTCACTCCCAACCGTTCCATCCTTGTCGATACAGACATTGTCTTAGATAGGAGGACTATGTCCGGGCTGTGTTTATTGCTCCAGAAACGCATCGCTTGAACTGCTCGAGGGTCGCCACACTCCCTGCAGTTCCAGCACATGATTTTCATTGGTTTAGGCGGGACTGGTCATAGCCAGTCGTCGCCTATGGTACTATTGTTGTAAAGTCGTCCACCAACCGAATCTTTCTTTCCCCTATAAAAGCTCCTCTCAGATCTGTCCCCCTCCATTTATTACTGCCATGCATTTCAGCCATGCATGCGTCCTTTGCATTTTCTCCCTCCCGTTCCCCTAGTTCTCCCTCTTTGCCCGTCAACTGCCTCCCCAAATATATCCTACTTCCATCCTTCCCACCCCGCAGTTCCAGCAGTTTTCTTCGCTCTTCTTTCCACTCCTCCTCCCCTCCTCTTCTCTTCCGCTTTAAAGGGGATCCTTTCAGCCCCGGCCCGTAGAGCATCTCCTCCTCCCTTATCCCTAGCTCGTAGTTGGTGCATGCCCTAAACACATGGCCTATGAAGCTACAAATACAGCAGTAATTCGGGATACGAACGTTTTTAGTTCTACCCACTTAGCCGCCCCATCTAGCTTAATCCGAAATCCTCTCCCTATGGGTTTAGTTATGTCAATGTCTGCCTTCACCTTAAGATATCTAGAATTCGACAAAATATCCTCTTCATCTACCTCTATAAATTTCCCCATCATGTTCCCTAAAAATTCTACATATGCATGCGTTTTCTTCTTCATTGGTAAGTTCAAAATTTTAACTCAAAATCGAGTAGTATCGAACTTTACCTCGGATGGTTGTTCTCCTCCATCAGTTTGTTTGAGCAGCAATACGAAGTTGTCAAAGGTCCATGGCCCTTCGTTGAGCACCGTCTCCTTGTCCTCCTCCGAAAAGAATTGGAACGAGAGCAGATTTTCCTCCAATTGTTTGGCTATCACCCCTTGTGTAGGCCTCCAAATATTTTTCTTTGTATTCATCAGGGCATCCGCATTGAACGTAGCATTAGTGTGTAATCTCCCTAGAAGGCATAGGGAGATTTGCTTGTTGATACTTGATTCTTTCGGATCCTCAAAGTCCACTATTTCCTTTTCTTCCGCAGTAAGCTTTAGGTTTCTGAGCGAATTCTCTAGTTGTGTTTCCATCTCTTACCTCCTATTTCTTACGTTGCTGCACCACTGCCCTACTTACGATTACCGACTTGAATGCTCTCAACGTCACACCTGAGGGGACGAAAGTTAGACGCCACCAACACCCTGCACTAACGGAGGGATGAAGACTCCACACAACTATGGCCCATTCCTAGGGTTTTCTGCCGACTAGGGTTGCCGCACTAGGGGAGAGAAGAATAGGATTTCTATAAGTACATAGGTTACGCACATGAACAATAGTCAAATAATGATTTTATAATTACTATCTATTCTACATCTCAATATCAAGTTATTCTAATTTTTGTATCCCAAACTTGAAAACTTTATTATTTGCCTTTTACTATTTCGAATCCACATATAACCACATATTAGGTACTGTTTTTAAATTTAATACGTCTTTAAACTATGCTCTCATAATTAACATTTTTAGTCAAAGTGAGAAATCTAACTTTTAACATAATATCATATTTAAGTGTTTTGTACATTTTGGATCTTGTAAGATATGAGCATTTATATTCTGGATCGTTGGTTTTCAATGTTTATTTTTGGACGTGAAAGTTTGTGGACTAAATCAAAAATGTCACTCTCTCTTATTCCATTTGCCATTTGGGTTACTTTTGCCTATTATTTCCTATTTACTAGTCATCTTCCTCAAACAATGGTTATGGTTATGCACATATATTTTGTAATGGTCATTAGTGGTCATCTTACCTATCATTCCTTTTGTAATTAATCCATATTTGACCCTTAGACCTGACCTTTGGGGTTACTCCCAAGGAACCGTGCGAGGAATCGTAGGGTATTTAGGGTTCCAAGTAGCTCCGACATGGATAAGAGAAAAGGATTATAACTTCTATAGCAATTTTAAGTTTAGTCCTAAAGTCTGACACAAATCGAGAGAGAAATTCAAGAACAAAAAGATGAACGGGACACAAGCTTATTTTTTAGTTAGCCAACAATCCTTCAGATAAAAAAAAAATAAACATGAAAACCAAGAATCAAAAAAGTAAATGTTCATATCCTACAAGGTCCAAATTAAAATGCAAAAAAAAAAAAAAAAAAAAAAAACTCTTATAACATAACACATTACTCAACACATAGTAGCCAAGTGACAACCATCCTCATCATCCAACATTCCCACAAAGGTTTAAGTCTAGGTCAAAGATAAACTTTTTCATTAGGGTACAAGTGAAAACCATTTTCCAAGAAAATGAGTTTTCCAAGAAAATAAGTGGTCAAGTGATATTTGCACTTGTTTGATATATATATATATATATATATATATATATATATATATATATATATATATATATATATATATATATATTTCGGTTGATCTAGGGTTTCTCTGATTCTCCTAACCATGGCAAGAGCTTCGAAGAATAATCAAGGCCAATCACAGACAAAGATGAATACACGTATGAGTGCTGCTGCATCAAAGAAGAAAGATGATTCTCCTGGGCAGTCGAGTGCGTCAAAGAAGAAGGACGAATCTCCTGGAAAGTTGAGTGCATTGAGATCAAAAGAAAAAGAACCAGATGAAGTTACTGTTCCATTGAAAGACAAGGCAACATCTTATGCTTCTTTGGTAGATCCTGACGCTGGAACTGCCCTGAGGTATGTTGAGTCACAAACGATTGAAGGAGAGCAAGTAGCAAAAATCAAGAAGGATGAGGTAATAAAGGAAATACAGTATTGACATAATTCAATTATATGTTGTGTGTTTGGATCGAACCTTCCTTTTGCAGTCATCGAAGTTTTCATAAGAAGAATATGGGAAAGGTACGATCTGAGCAAAATAGTCGCTATAAGGAAAAGGCTATTTATGGTGAAATTTGAGGAGGATCAAGGGAAAAAAGTTCTTGACAGGGGAATTTTTTTCTTTGATAATAAACCTTTTATCGTCAAGCCCTGGACTCCTGAACAGAAAATCAATGTTGATGAAATTAAGACCTTACCAATATGGGTTAAATTTCCCATGCTGCATGTCCAATATTGGAGCTCTTCAAACCTTAGCAGTTTATCAAGTTTAATTTGGTGGGCATTCCGATCAAAACAGATTGAGCTACAAAAGAATGAAAGAATCTTTCTTATGCTAGGGTTTTAATAGAGGTCAAGTTAGACAAAGTTTCGCCGGAAGAAATCAAGTATGTGGATGAAAATGATGTGGTGCAAGTTCAAAAAGTGGAGTATGATTGGAAGTCAGTAAAGTGTCAAAGTTGTCACATGATGGGTCATGAAGAAAGAGAATGCAAGAAAAAAGAACAAAAGGAGAAAGAAATTGGTGATCGTGGCAAGGGACCTAAAAGGCAACACTGGCAACCAGTAAAGAGGATCACCAGAGAAGTGGATGAGCAAGGCTTCATCAGAAATATGAAGACTCGGAAAGCAAAAATCAAGGTAGTGGGGGCAAATTACAGAAACACACTCCATAGAACACTATGGTTGCAAATTACAGAAACACACTCCATAGAACACTATGGTTGCAAATTCTTTTAATGCTTTACAGGAAGATGAAGAATTTGATGAAGGGATTGATGAACTCTTGGAGGAAGAAAAATCACAGGAGCGCGGGGGCACCCCAGATGAGCAATGAAGATTATATCATGGAATATTAGAGGGCTTAATGACCCTCTAAAGCAGGAGGACACTATGTCCTACCTAAACAGCCTCCAAGTAGATTTAATTTGTTTGAGTGAAACAAAAATCAAGCAAACAAAGGAGAAATATATTCAAGAAAGTATGTTCAAAGGGTGGGAAGTCTCTACAAATTTCCATCATCAGAGAATTGGCAGGCTACTAGTTGCCTGGAAACCAAACAGACAAGATCTTTCTGTTCTGATTGTAGATGCTCAATTCATACACTGCAAGATCAATGATAAGAATAGCGGGAAAAGTTTTTATGTCACTTTTGTCTATGGCTACAATAAAATGGAGGAAAGAGAAGACCTTTGGAATGGTATAAAGAATATTGTTGGTACTATGACTGAGGCATGGTGCATTCTTGGAGACTTTAATGCAGTGCTGGAGAAGAATGATAGAATGCATGGCACTCCAATCACAGATCTAGAAGTCAGAGATTTTAGAGAATGCATAACACAATGTAACCTCAAGGAGATTATATGCTAGGATGCTGAGTTTAGTTGGAGTAATGGTCATGTTCAATAAAAAATTGATAGGATCTTTGTCAATGATTTGTATCTCACCTCCGACCATATCAAAGGGGAATACTTAACTCAGGGCATGTCTGACCACAAACCTGTCCTGCTGAGTATGACAAACAGTCCTCACACAAGACCAAGATTCAGATATTGTGACATGTGGCTAGATTCCAGGAAATGGTGGCAAGTGCAATTGATCAAAGCAGTGGAAGTACCCAAATGGAAAGGGTCCAAAATATACTGAAACATCTCAAGCCTGGTCTAAAAACCCTGCACAGATCAAAATATGCAGACATACATCACCAAACCAGAAATGCCAGGGAAAAGCTTGAAGAAATTCAAGCTCATTTGAATGCCAATCTAACAAATCAAGTCTTGATGGATCAGGAGAAAATACAAAAAACACAATATATATCCTTGCTCAAATCTGCTAGGGCTCTGATTGCGCAACAGAGCAAAATGGATACTACGGTCTATGGTGATGCTTGCTCAAAAGTCTTCTTCTCCAAAATGAAGCAAAGGAAAATAGCAAATACAATCTCTGATCAACAAGGTTAGCAATGGCAAGGATTTGACAATGTTGGTCAGGCAATGGCACAACACTATGAGAACCTCCTTGGGAACAATTTTACCAATAGAGTGTCCATACTCCTCGAGGTGATTGCTATGGGTCCAACTTTAAGTATTGAACAACAAATTGCACTAACTAAAGGCTTCTCAGACAAGGAGATAAAGGAGGTTTTTTTCTCCATACCAAACTCAAAATCTCCAGGTCCGGATGGGTATAGCAACGGCGTTTTCAAGGAAGCTTGGCCACAAATTGGAGATCTAATTTGCAAGGCAGTAAAGGAATTTTTTGAAACTGGTAAAATTATCCCAGCTTTCAATTCTACAATCCTTACTTTAATCCCAAGAAAAAGACAATCCAAGTCAAACAACGGATTTTAGAACCATTGCTTGCTGCAATGTAATCTATAAAGGGATCTCAAAACTGATTGCTGGAAGAATTAAACTGACACTTCCTACTTTGATCAATGAAACTCAGACAGCTTTCGTACCTGGAAGGGAAATGATGCATGATATTCTACTTTGCCAAGAGCATTCAAGAGGCTTCAACAGGAAAACAACTCAGTCAAGGTACAATTTCAAGATTGATCTTCAAAAAGCTTTTGACAGTGTTCAATGGAGTTTTGTGAATGAAATCCTTGCTGCCTATAAATATCCTCCAACATTCATTAGGTGGGTAATGAACTGCATCTCCACGACTACGTATACTGTACAAATAATTGGTGCAACATATGGTTATTTTGAAGGAAAGCAAGGCTTGAGGCAAGGGGATCCAATCTCCCCTCTTCTCTTCGTCCTCTCTATGCAATATCTCTCCAGGCATTTGGCTACTGTTGCAAGTCCAGGCTTTAGATTTTACCCAAGATGCAGACAACACAAAATCACTCATCTACATTTTGCTGATGATCTCATGGTTTTCACAGCAGCATATATAAACACCATTGACTTAATCACAGAAACGCTTGATCATTTCAAGGCTTCTTCTGGTCTAACAGCAAATGCTTCAAAAACAACTGTCATAATAGCGGGAGTTTCTCAAGAAACAAAGGAGAATATTCTTCGTAGAACAGGTTATGGTGAAGGTACTATGCCATTTATGTACCTTGGTATGCCCATCACTCATGGAAAATTAAGCAAGTTGGACTACAGCAAGTTGGTGGAAAAAATCACAACAAGAATCCGTAGCTGGGACAGTGCCAAATCTCATATGCAAGGAGGGTAGTTCTAATCAACAATGTGCTTTTGGGGATCTTCTCTTTCTGGGCTTCAATCATGATAATCCGTACAGCTGTCATAGATAAAATCACCTCAATATGTAGGGACTTCCTCTGGAACTCAAAAGGCCTGGGAAAGCCACCACCCATCAGCTGGAAAAAAGCTGTAGGACGAAGAAGCAAGGTGGTTTGTGGCTGAAAAATTTCCATCAGTGGAATAAAGCCTTGATATACTAGCAGGTCCATGCTATTGCTGAACACAAAGAATCTCTCTGGGTAAAGTGGGTGCACGAAAAATATATCAAGGAAGGTGATTGGTGGGGATATAGCCCAAAAGCTGACTCATGCTGGTATTTCAAGAAACTCTGTAGGGTCAAGGATGAGCTCAAACTAACGTTTGCTGCTCAGACTACCTATAAAGCTCAGGATGGCTACAAACATCTGGAAGGGGAGAGTAGTAACTGGGAATGGGCCAGAACAGTTTGGAACAAGCTCTCCGCCCCTCGACACTCAGTTTGTGCATGGCTCACAATGCATGGAAGACTTCCTGTAAGAGCCAGAATAAAAAAATTCAAGCCACAGATAGATGACTCATGCCCTATGTGTTCAATGCACGAGGAACACAATCTCGCATCTCATGTTTGCTCCTACACAGTTCCCATCGGACATATGATGCAGCAATGGTTGGGCCTCCCAGAAGTTTCAAATTGGGATCACTGGTGTCACAAGATCAAGAATAGGAAAAGTGCTCAGTGGAATAAGGAGCTTCAAGCTGCTGGCCTCAACAATTATATATACCATGTGTGGATGGCTAGAAACAAAAAAATTATTAGGAACGAGGAGGACAGTCCAGAGCAGGTTTTCCAAACCATGAAACATTACTTAAGGGATAGGACTTTATACTTGAACAGCAAAACTAGAAAATACAATCGATGTATAGATACCATATGTGCTTAGTTTGTATTTGATTCGGGGCATTTCCCTTTGTTTGGAATAATACTTAACCGTTTCCAAATAAATAAATAAATAAATAAATAAATAAATATATATATATATATATATATAAATATATATATATATATGTATATATATATTTTTAATAGGGATAGGAACAAATGGGAGGAACTTGGATGATAAGATGATAATGAAAAACATGGACTGGGAAATTGTATATTTTCGTGAAGGTTGGACCTAAGATAATAATTTACAAAGCAAGGGGGAAATGGTTTTAGTGAAAATAACTTTCTCCATTTTTTGGTCGCCAAACACCTAAAAATTGAAAAATTATTTTCTAGAAAATGATTTTTCTCCCTATCAAACACACCATAGATGCAAATTATCAGGTTAACGGATCATGCTTATCAAAGACAGTTTGATATTTTTCTCCCTGGCCTGTAAAAATTAATATTTTTTGTTGTAAAATTGAACATTATAAAAGACTCTAACATGTATCATATAACCACTTATAAAAGTATGTGTACTACCAACCGTTTTAGCAATCATTTTATATATTTTTAATTTTTCAACTATTTTTCAAATTTTATGTGTGTTGGAAATTCCAACTCTTTTACTAAAATGGTGGGGAAATTTTCCTCACTGTTTTTCCAATCATTTTCGAACAATAGGAAAACAAATGTTAGGAAAAATTTTCCACCATTTGAGTAAAAGTGGTTGGAGTTTCCAACCATTTTTCTCACCAAAAATTAGTAAATAAGTTGGAAAATTAGAAAAAATGTGAAATGATTGCTAAAACAGTTGGTTTTTCTAACTGTTTTAAATTGGTTGAAAAAGTGGTCGGTAATAGACATAGTAGTGAACAACTAATCATTTGTCCATGTCATATGTGGCCCTAGTGATGTAGTGGCAATTAAAGGTTTTTTCATCTTTGCTATATTATTCATTAATGATTATCAATTTTTATTTTAAATTTTATGAAAAATTTATCAATATTATTATAAAATTAACAATATGTATTGTATAACTAATGGGTCAGGCTTGTTATGTACATTACGATATTTCCCTGCCCAACCAGTAAATATTGATAAATTAATTTTTTTTTTTTTAAATTTAATATTTTAGAAAACCTAACTAGGTACTCTAACCTATAGAAACTAGTAGAAAACAGGTCTTTAGTGATAGGGATTAGCGTGTAGATGGATAGTAAACGCACGCCAAAAATAAGGAGGTGTGAGTAAAACTTTACGACAAAAGCTAGTACCAAAACATTAGAAAAGTGTGAGACATGGGCGTGAGTTTCAATCTCACACCAATAAATTAGAGGTGAGAATCAAACTCACGCCAATATCTTACGCTTTTTCATGGATCCCACGACAGTTCCCAAGAGAAACTATTGTTGCGAATAAACTCTCAATCAGCGTGAGTTTTCTCCCGCCTATCTATGAGTTTAGTATACAAAACAAAAAATCTGGATATATAATTTATTAAGTGCCACCAAAATCAATTAAAGCCAATTAGAGCCACAAAAATCAATGATATTTTTCTATTATAATTATTTTGTAATTATAATGAAACAACTTTGTTAATAAATTTTTAGAAGTATACCTTTCTTAAGAAATTCAAGATAATGTTTTAATTTGTATAGATATTAATTAATCATACATTACAACTAGTGGAATCAGATTAAAATCAAAATAACATAATAAATTAATTAATGTACATGGTAATAAACATAAATTAATAAAACTCTAAATTTACAAAAATATAATACATACTTCATCATCATCTTTAAATGCTACATATTAATCAATTTTTTCATCTTTAATTAATATCTTCATCTTCAATCTTCTCTAATGAAAATAGAGATTAGTATATAGATTGATGGAGGAAAATTGGTAAAGGAAAATGCGGGAAGTGTGTAAAGAAAATTAAGGAGGGAAAAATGTAAAGAGGAGGATGAAGGAAGCGTTCAATATTTTATAAGGCCAGACCAAATTGGCGTGAGATCCTAAAATTTTATACCAATTGGTGTGAGATTCTAGAATCTCACGCCAGTTTTTGGTAGCACAAAGTGTCATGTCAGTTTTTGCAATCTGCTTTAATTAATGTTATCTGAGAAAAAGTTGCTGGAATTTAATGTTATCTGGAAAAAAAATGATTGTGAATGTTTTCCAGAAATTAATGTTTATTTGGGTTGCACTTAATTTTTATTTTATTATAATTTGATGTTCATTTGGTTTGTACTTTTGATGTTCATCTGGTTGTGTTAGGATCGAGGTAAAAGATAACCTAGTATTTGCAGTGGAAGAGAGAATTATCAGAATGTATAAATTGAGAAGAAATATAACAAGATCAATAATTAAAATAGAGAGTATAGTGACACAAGATATACGTGGAAACCCAAAGAGGGAAAAAACCACGAACGGCAACGGGGCAATAATCCACTAGTATAAGGGGAGAGATTACAAGAGAGATCCCAAACGGCTATATAACACAAGGAGATCGTCGATAAGATCTCAAACGGTTAATAGCACATCGGGAATAATCTGAAGGCAAAATAATAAATCTCTAAAATATACTCTCACAACCTAGGGATGCGTAGAGGTGAAGAATGCTCTCAGTTTTGTGTGTGTTGAATATGTGAATAAAACCCTTTATTTATAGCAAAAACTCCAAATAAACCTAACTTGACTCCCACTCCAATTAGATTAGAATCTAATACAATTAGGAAACCTAAAATAATAAGGAAACTTAAATAATATCCTAATACAATTAGGCAACAAATAATTGTGGGATCAAGAGACTAGGAGATTTTAGGACACTTTCCTAACAATCTCTAACTTGGACTAAAATCTCCAGTACCGTCGTAGAGCCCCGAAGGGCGATCAGATGTGATGAGCATCAACTGAGTTCAAGTCACCGTTTAACTCAGTAAGAGATGAGATTGTAGAAACGGCTATAGAACATGTAGTAGTAGAACCCTGTAGAACATAAAAATCGTCTTGCCTGAATGTTGTAGAACAGGTATTAATGGAACACTCTTTAAACTTTGATCTGGTTTTATCACTAGAACCCCGATTATTAGTAGTTTCACCTCTAACAATTAAGCCTTCAGCTTTATTAGAACGCACTTCAAGATCAAATTTTTTCTTAGACATCAAATCAAATTTGACATCCTCGAAAGATATGATTTCATGTAACATGATCTCTTTGAAGTGCTTGTATAAATGGGGCAAAGAGACAACCAACAAAATATCCTTATCCTCATCTTTAATAGTAACCTCTAAAATTGCTAGATCAATAATGGTGGAGTTAAATTCATCAAGATATTTTTGAACTCTCTAAATACTGAAACTGATCACACCGTCGAACTTCTCAATATCAAACTTAACAGCAGACATCCTGAACTAGGCAGAAAAAGAAAAATTAAACTTCGCTCTGATACAACTTGTTAGACCCAACTCTGATACCACTAGTTAGGATTGAGGTAAAAGATAGCCTAGTATTTGCAGCGGAAGAGAGAATTATCAGGATGTATAAATTGAGAAGAAATATAACAAGATCAGTAATTAAAGTAGAGAATATAGTGACACATGATATATGTGGAAGCCCAAAGCGGAAAAAAAAAAACCATGGATGGCAACGGAGCAATAATCCACTAGTATAAAGGAAGAGATTACAAGAGATATCCCAAACGGCTATATAAGACGGCGAGATCGATAGCAAGATCTCAAACGGTTAATAGCACAACGGCAATAATCTGAAGGAATAATAATAATTCTCTAAAATATACTCTCACAACCTAGGGATGGTAGAGGTGAAGAATGCTCTCAATTTTGTGTGTGTTGAATAGGTGAATACAACCCTAGTGATCTTGACGTCTTCCTTGACCTAGAACTTCTAGCTAAGGCCCCCAGCTCCCAGAGAGAGACCGACAATTACCGGTCTAACAAACCACTGTACAAGCATAGAGGTCTCTAGCAAGACATATAATCAATATATTATTTTGGCTTAAACTCTAAGTATATCGAACATTGTCCGAACACTCCCAACATAAATACCCTCTTATTCTTGAACCTCACACATGAACATTGTCGGGACACTCCCAACTCATACAACGAACTCTTAGCAAATTCATAAAAGGTTTCTACCCCAACAGCTCATTCTTGCCTAATAACTATTCTATGCGGTTCAAGCCTCTCATACATCCAACGACGATGTGGAGGTCATCCATATTGTGAATCTATTCATGAACTTAATAGTAAATTTCATATACATAATTAAACAACTAATTCGATGGTGCATAAAATTTTTCCACCTAATTATCGAACAAAATGTCACGTACATACGTAATTATATTAATTTATCATTTTGTGTCAACATATTTATCATTTTCGATTATATTAATAGCCCAATCACGTAACGACAATGTTATATCATATATGTATAGTTTGCATTAATTACATTAATTTATTTATACATGTAACAATTATTTGTACATATAATTATATGAGAATAATTTACTTCATATATAGTATGATCCAGTACGTAAAATCATATTTGAATGTATATATTGAAAAAATTACTGAACTAATTAAATATAATATCTCAATCAAAAAACTTTTAAAATATGTTACTATCATATTAAACCAAAAGTTAATGTTAAAAATTAAAAATTCACCTGAGTATTAACATTATAATTATCTGTGTTAATAATTAACTAAACCTTAAATTACAAAATATTTAAAAAAAATGACTAAAGAGTCCTCAAGTTTTGATGTAATTATTTTAAGGTCCCTATATTTTGATAAATAATTGTAGTGTGAAATTATCTCTGTTGTAATTATTTCTAGAGGGCATTCCGATTTATTTTCAGGCGAACAAAGTATTAGTTGCAGTATTTATTGTTGATTAGGGTTATGTATCTTTGACCAACCCTAAATATGAACGCGTAAATTGATAGTTCACTTCAATTAAAACAACCTTAAATACATAAATCATTGTTTCGCGCATCTTTAGACCAAAAAGTTGGTTAGAATGTCTCCAATAAATAATTATCGCAAAGATAATGCCACCACATAATAATTTGTCAAAATATATATCGAATCTTTAAAATAATTACATTAAAATATAGGAACCTGTTAGTCATTTTTTACAACATATTTACTTAAAAATTTATCACAAATTACAATATAACACAATTAAACTTGGCATGAGGTAAGGCAAGCTCACGCCAAATCTCACGCCAATTGGCAACTATGACGGCACAATTTGAATCTTCGTCGTTTGAAAGGAGAGAGAAGACAACTTGACGTAAGGCAAGGAAACTCAAGCCAATTTGAGGAGAGAAAAAAAGAAATTGGCCAAGTTAAACCCAAATCACGCCAATTTAAAGAAGGCTGGCTGGTTATATCGTAGTCCTGCGGGACCACGGATTGCCTCTGTACTCCCATTATTTGTTGGAAATGGGTAATTCATGTTTTGACGAAAATGTTAAGTATACTCATGGCGATGGCATGATGGTTCAAATAAGGAGTGTTGGTGTGCTGTTGATATGCAGGTCACAGGTTTAATTTTTATTATCACCATTTTATTCCCTCTTTTTTTTATATGTTTTATTTTTATTTAATTAAATCTCTTTCTTTCTCCTTTTTTTATTTGCATTCTTGTAATTGTTATAATGAAGAACTTTTTATCTTTAACTTTTTTTTATGTTTCAAATTATTAATTTAATTATTTTGACATTTTTTTATTTGTATCAATCAATGAAAAATATTATGTTATTTTATTATTTACTTGTTAAATTTTATCCATCTTGTTATGTTCACTTTTTTTTTTATATAGGGAATTATATTTATCCTTAGACATCTTTACACGCTTTTTGAATCTAAAAAATGAATCTGTGTTGGTGTGCAACGGAGTGTGTGTTGGTGTGCAAAGGAGTGTGGTGTGCAAATGAATTTGTGTTGGTGTATATGCCATTGTGCAATTGAGTATATAATAGTGTGTGAAAAAGATAATGATATAGTGTATAAAGGAGTCGGTGCTAGTGCGCAAATGAGTTCATGCTAGAGTGTAGATAAGTTTGTGTTAGCGTGCAACTATGTTATCGATGCACATCATATCTAATATAAATTTCGGGTACAAACATATCATATTTAGTGTGCATAAATATTATAGTTATATTAGTGTGTAATACTATTATATTTTGTGTGCAAACATATTATAATTGATGGGAAGACGTATTACATTTAGTGTATACATAAATACCATATTTAGTGAGTATAAATATTTATTTCTTGTTACACACCATATAAACATATTTGAAAACTAAAAGGTTTATTGGTACACTAACATGGACTTCCTTGCACACCAATACAGACTCATTCGCACACTAATACAGATTCCTTTGTACACTAGCACATACTAATTTGCACATTAACATATACTCTTTTGCAAATAGCACTAACACTTTTGCACACAAACCCGAACCCCTTTGCACACTAACACAGACTCATTTACACATTAGCATAGACTTCTTTGCACATTAACATAGACTCATTTGCATACTAACATAAATTCTTTTACACACTATAACAGACTCATAAATTAATTTACCTGGAAAAATTTACATGGATTTTTTAAATGGTATGTGTGTTAATGTGTAGATGTATATGTGTTGGTGTGCAATAATATATGTGTAGGTGTGTGTTAGTGTGCAAATGTATGTGTGTTAAGTGTGCAAATGTGTATGTGTTGGGGAGTGTTAGTGTGTAAAGGTGTGTGTGTGTGTGTGTTAGTGTGGAAAGGTCTATGTGGGAGTGCAAATGTGTATTACGTGTTGGTGTGCAAAAATGTATGTGTTAGTGTTTGTTAGTGTGCAAAGTGCACGAATGATTAAAGCAATTGTTGAATTAAGTGCACTATATTAAAACTTTAAAGGAGTAAAAAAATCTTAGACACTCTAAAAGAGTTGGTACGTAGCAAATTGAAAAGACGTGAAGTTGAGCGATTTCGAAGTCGCACAGAGTTGAACCCATGACGCTAGTTACAAAATCCGCCTAGCACTACCAACGAGCCATAATCATATCAAAGCATTGAACGTATGATGCGCACCTCTTATTTATTCAATTGTGAACAGTAGCGAGTGTAGAGAGGAGAAGCATACTCCCGCAGGAGTATGTAATATTTTTCGAAGAAGGAAAGGGGTCGCGCTAGAAGGAAGGAGAGGGGAAAAAACAATTGGCTCAAGGCACCTGTAACTCGCACCATTTCAATTTTGATTGTTTTAAATATTTTTCTTTTTATTTTAATGTTAATTTTCATATTTGAGCGTGAGATGTTAGACTCATGGTATTATACACACGCTAAACAATACAATTTATAACAGTGGATATAACAATATAATTAATCACTTGTCCATGTTATATCTGGCCCTAATGCTCCTGTACGGAAATTAAAGGCTTTCTTCTTTGATGCTATCTTCAATGGTTGTCAATATTTATTCACCATAAAATTTTTGAAAAATTTATCAATGTTGTTGTAAAGTTAATCAATACATTTTAAATTTATCAATTAATTAGCATACAAAATTAATCTATTTTACTTTATATTTTGGAACAAAATAAATTTTTTACAGTATATATGATATCATTTGCCAGTTGAGATAGCAGAGGCAATAGAAGCAGAAAATAATAATGAAAAATGCTACTAGTGGAATTCCACACGTGTGACAGCGAACACATAACTAACTTTTTCCTTCTGATTCATAAATGAATTAATTAACAGCCAAATAAATTGAAGCAGAGGGAAGACTTTCTTTTTGATTTCAACAGCCATCGGCTTGACCAAATCCAAGTGCATTGAACACATCACTCAGATGCCCCCACATACAATCTTCCTTTTTGAACTAAGGGTTCTGAATAAGCATCTGCATCTATTTGGCCACCATAATCATGCACTTTTTAACCCCACATATATAATATTGTCATCCTTGTCTCATCCACAGGATCTTACAAATGGCATCTTCTGGGCCATATATCTCTTCACGTTTTAACCCCTTTATATACTGATACTCACCACACCTAAGTATTACTCATCCAAACATTCATGTTATTCACTACCTTGAGGATAAATAAACATGGAGAATGAGAGGGTCGATGCAGGGGGAGAGGTAAAGTATAGAGGAGTTCGAAAGCGACCATGGGGGAAGTACGCTGCTGAGATTCGAGACTCCAACAGGCAGGGAGCTCGAGTTTGGCTTGGCACATTTAATACTGCAGAGGAAGCAGCAAGGGCATATGATCGAGCCGCCTTTTCCATGAGAGGTTATATGGCAATACTAAATTTCCCACATGAATACAACATGCCTGGTGGTAGTGCGGCGGCATCCTCGTCATCAACGTCGGCACCAAGGAATGTGAGCCAGGGGAGAGCTGGCAGAGGCCAAGCTGGAGGAGTCGTTGAGTTTGAGTGCTTGGATGACAGGGTCTTGGACCAGCTACTTGATGATTACGGTGGCAAGAATGGTAACAAATGAACTCCATCACCTAAGCTAGTAATAACTATATTCTTCAACTAATCCTATCGTCGCAACTCACTCTTACATTTATATGTATAATAATATAGCTATATTTACTCAACACATTTTTATACCTTTTACACAGTTATTATGAATAATCGATCTTGCAATATATATCTATAGCATTTGTACTGTGTATATCAAGTTGTTATTTTTTGTGCATGCAAAATCTTTGCATGCGTAACCATTTACATAGACATCACATTATCATCCACAAAGAACAAGGATCGTATATAGGCTTCACACTCGTCTTTCACTAAATTATAATTAAGGGTAATATTTAAAATCTATTTAGTCAAGACAAACTTTAAAATGTTACGAATGCATACTTTGCATGGCTCGCAAGCACATGCATTTTCATTTACTCATGCAGTCAAAATCAAGTATAAATCTTGAAATACAGGGTAATTAATTTTCTGCACCCTTGGTATTCAATGTTTAATTTTTGGACCCTGAAGTTTATGGGTTGAATAAATAAAAAAATTAAAGTTTGTGGTCTGGAAAAAAAAGGCCTTTGTCCCCTTCTTTTTTTTTCTTTCCATGTGTAAATTTATCTACTGATTGGCGTCAAACTTAAGGACTAAGGCTCAAACTGATATTGAGACTATAATACACCTGTTTATTCATGTCAGAATTACTTAGACCCAAGGTACTTAGAGGTCTAAGTAGCTTCCACATGAATAAAAGAGGTGTATTATAGCTTCAATATCAGTTTTAACGTTAATCCTTAAGTTTGACGTCAATCGAAATTCAAACATGGAAAGAAAAAAAAAACAATACACATGCCTTTTTTTTTCAGCCCACAAACTTTAAAGTCTTTTTTTATTCAGTCCATAAACTTTATTTAAAACCAAGGGTTCAGAAAATTGATTACTCTGTACTCCGATATCCAAAATGCAAACAACCCCATATTTTATTCAAAAGGTGTTTCACTTGAACTTATACCTTTTTTTTGACGAAGAATTTATACATTTTTTAATATAACTAATAAACCTGTTAAAATTTTCCCCTACTAGATGAAACATACACTGTTACAAGGATTATTTTATAAAAGAAGATATGAAAACTCTCATGGGAAAGCACACTAGAAATTCAAATATTTAAGACTTATGTCTAACATGTAAATAAATTTGATGGAGATACACAGCAAAGTCACGCTTGGTAAGGTATTTGAAAATATCATTAAACTAATTTTACGTCCCTAGTGATTTAAAACTTTGTTGAAGCTTTCACGATGAATTAATTGTACTCGTCCATTCAGATGTTCAAAAACAATAAATCTAATTTAACCATTTTGGGGAGTTTTAGCAATAGGCTATTGGTTTTTTTGGCTATCGACTGTTTTATTAGTAGTTTAACTTTAAATTATTTTCTTAGTGGTTTGACTTTTGATTGTTTTAGTTCTTTGTGTAAAAACTGTCTGATAGAGTTAATTGTTTGTAACATGACTTGTTTGCTTGATTTCCAAATATACCCTTAGTTTTATTTTCGATATTTATTTAACATTATGATTTTTTAAATTAATTTTTAAGTTTTTTCCTCCATATGTCTAGTATTTTTTTTATTGATAGTTTTTTCCGTCATATTTGTGTATTCAACAAATAATCACTAAAAATTGGTATTTGTATTAATAGCCTAATAATTAAATTGTTCATCGATGACCAAATTTTTCTGAGTAAGACTAAAATTTTTATCCCAATTTACTTTTACAATTTAATGTTGATATTTTATAAATTTTTTCCCAAATTTGTTTTTAAAATTTTTATTAAATGCAAAAATATTTTGTATTTGTATATCCCAGATACCAACGGTCAATATGGTAATTTACATCCGAAAAAGCCAAAAGCCGTTTACAAAAAAGCTACTCTGTGTAGCTATTTACAAATGGCTTTGTGGGGGTGAAAAGCCATTTCAATCCGCCATATTACCAAACACTTCAAATTGACTTTTTGAATAGTCAAACAACCAAATAACCTCCAAAAAGACATTTTCTCCAAAAAGCCAGACACCAAACACCTAACACCTCCTTAGTAGTTTATTACAGAATAATTTCTTTAGGATAAAAATGATTTCAATCTGCTAACCGACCAATCACTTGAAATTAGCTTTTGAAATAGTCAAACAAGCAAATGACCCCCCTCCCCACTCTTTCAAAAAAAGCCATTTTCTCCAATGACAGAATTCAAAGGCAACATGCTATGAGAATCATACCATGATTTTATATGGATATCAAGATCAAGAGATGCTACATTACGTTGATTGTCTCCTTGATACTTCGACCTTGTTGCACTATAAATACGAGGAGCATTTGATCATTCAAGAGAATAAGAGAAGAGACAAGAGAAGAGACAAGACACATAAGCAAACATCTCACTTGAGCATTATTGGTTCATACAATTGTTGAGTGTGAGATCAAAGAATTGTATTGAGCTATTATTTATTGAGTTGAGTTGTTGAGATAATTATTGTTAGGGAGAGGATTTAAGAGTTGAGAGGTCAACTCCCTACACATGATTGAGAGGCGATATCAAGTGATGAGATCTTGAGAGTAGACAAGGCTATAAGTTTGTGAGAAATCCATCGTAATAATAATTTGAGGTTGTAAACACAAATTTCGAGTCTAAAATAAATAAAGACAGGAAATTGAGATACAAATTAATTTGTATTAATATTTGAATGTATATGGGTACAATCTTTGGATTAAATACAATAAAGTAGTCCTCTGATTCGATCCCTTGGAACTTAGGTGAGTCGAGGGAACGAGCGCTTGATCTTGATCTCGAACGAAGGTTTAGCCGAAGAATTCTTACAGTAGTTCTTGAGCTGAAGGTCTTGAGTGTTGATCCCTTTAGTGCTTGGTACCTGGAGTCTGCTCGAAGTTTAACCGTTTAAAGCTTGACTATTGGTTGTAGTTCTCCTGGTTCTTGGATGCGAGGGCTTAGTGCTTGGTCTCGATCGATGAACCAGACGAGGAAGACGACCGCAGTCTTTGATGCGAAGAACAGAAGTTGTTGAACTAGCCGACGTTGGTTCTTGGCACTTGGTAGTTGGAGATCACTTGTAGTTTGATCTTCTAAAGCCTCTAGAGTGCAAAATGCCAAATGCCAGGGGGTAGACTGCTGAGTGTCTTGCTGAAGAACTCCGTGATCTTCTGTAGACTTCGATCCTTGACGATTGATAGTTGGAGGCCGCTGGCAGTTCGATCTCATGAAGCCCCTAGATGATGACTGCTGAATCTCTGGTGGGTTAAAAATGAAGGGGGAGGACCCTATTTATAGGCACTAGAAGCCTAGCCACTAGGGTTTGAGTTGGGCTTTGGATTTGGGCCCAAGTTAATTAATTATTCAATTAAATTTAAATAAAGAAATAATTAATATTTTCTGCATCATCTTCGACACATATCATGATATTATTGGCCAAGATGCTTTCCCAATTAAAATTTAATTAAATGGACTGCCGTAATTTATTTAACGCATGGCAGATAATAATTGCCAAATAATTTTAATTTCTTTTCCACGTATCAATTTTTAATTGGTTGACAACTTTTTGCCTGCTACAGATGCCCCTTCGACAGTCGATGGCGAACACGAATTTTGAGTGTTTGAAACGGCTGAGTCTCGAATATAATTTGTATTTAGCGGGCATACTTTGTGCTTGAATTTCAGCTGCGCCAAACGGAGTGTGTCGCTAATTTGAAGGACGAGGATGTCATCTTGGAGAAGAATTCAACCATCACGACTAGAATGCTGATCCTTATTTCCCGAGGGTCCTTAGCATCGGAAAACAATAATGAAAGCGGTTCCAAGCTAGTTTCTTTAAGTCAAGTGCGGGTCGCTTTTGAAGCCCCAAATTGACCATCTAGGAAGCATAGGGGTGTTTTGGTCATTACAAAAGGGTCGGGATGGAACCATGGAGGGTCAATTCAAGCCCTGAAAACCATCCCCGAGAAGGCTACGAAGGAGTCACGAAGGAACGAGGCCAAGTCAAAAGAATAAGTTGAAGAATATGATTTTTTGGGTAAATTGGATGACAAGAAAAGACATATCTTCACTATTTTGAGCATAACTCCTTCAATACAACTCTTATTAACTTCAAATTTTGGGAGCTTAAAGTGCACATCGAGAACTTTTCATCGATATCTTATGGTTCCAAAACAGAGTCCGAATGAAGAAGTTATGCTAGTTTGAAGTCGGCAGAAAAACTGTCCAGATCGTCACGCCCACTACCCCTTGTCGTCACGCCCGTGACGACCCTGCAGCAGTGAAATTAAATAGCTAAAGCTTGTAATGCATGAGACGACCGGCGTAACGCCCGTGACGGGCCTGTTCAGAACTAAAATTTCGTTGTTTCTTCCCCCTTCTTATATATACCCCAATGTTATAGTTTTGCAGGGACTTTTGATGAAGCTTTTAATTTAGACTCAACATTCCTCTCACTTGGAGAGTTTGTAATTGTGGGTTTTCAAACCCTAATCAATGAAAGCTAATCCTTTGGGTGGAAATTGCTTGGTGATTTTTCTTCTTGGTGACTGGGTGTTCTTTCTTCACTCTTTGTGAGATTTCTTGGGTGTTTCAAGACTCTTTGCTTGTGGAAGGTCCTTGTGCAAGTGATTAAACATCTTAGTTCAATTGGGTGAGTGATTACTCTTTACAATTGTCCATATCCCTTTTAATTCTTGTTGTGTTTATTGTTTATCTCCAAAACCCCAAAACCCTAAAAACTAGTGGTAGTTTTATGTGTTCTAAATTGGGGTTTTCTCAAACCTAAGTAGTTAGTGGATCCTTGGCCTCCCATATTTATCCATTCGAAGGACCCCAGGTTTCTCGGATCATTTGGTATCAGAGCTTAGGATTAGAACTTATATTTGGGTTAAAAATTTCTAGATTTTCGTGGGTTTTGTTGTTGTTGATTTAGGCATTGGTCTTGATGTTTATGGATGCAAAACTCATACATGATGATTGATATTGGTCCCTTGATGTGATAGGAGTGCTGGGATGTAATTTTTATCGTTTGGGTCCAAGTATTTGTTGGGTATTGAGTTGATTTATTGAGTTGTATATGCCCAGAAAATTAATTCTCTGTTTTGGGATTTTGGTGGTTGTAGGCATGTTTGGGTTGATTTGTTGTGAATTTTGGTACCCAAGTGAATGTTATATATTCCCTCTTGTTGTTGGAAGTGATTGGTTGAGGAATCCCATTGTTTGCAGATTAATTTAGGTTGCATTTGGGAAGAGTTCTTGGAGTGAATTGGAGATTGAATATTTTGGGGTTTGGTATATGTTCATGCATCTTCCATGGATGAAAATTGTTGAATTGGGATTTCGTTGGATAACTTGTTGTGGTTATTTGTGTGTGTGAGGTGGTCACTTGGTGCATGCTCATTGACTTGGTGACTATTATCCATTGTTACTCATTATTGCCATGTCCCATTGCCGGATTCACCCCGTCTTCGCCCACAAAAAAATAGCCTCGCAAAAACTCCACAAAAATTCCTTATCCACAAAAGAACTCCAAAACCTCATCCGAATGTATTTTCCTTAGCCCATCAATCCCCTCAACTCTTCAAATGGCCGCGTCGTCTAATCTAATGGGCGATCGAAAATTCCCTCCTCGGCCCAATTCCCCTTCCAAAACAATAACCCTCGAAATGACTCTTCAACATATCATAGATAGCAAAGAAGTGATGCGACGTCAAATGAATGATTTGAGCTATGCTATAGCCAAATTGCGACCCAGTTTCCCGAGAAAGGTTCATGGTAATTATCGAAGGTCTTGTGGTTGGACGTCGACCTTGTACCTCTACTCATGAACCTAGAGTTGACGACCTACATGATTGGAGAAAGGAGAAGGCTTACTCATGGTCTTCTAGCAAGGAGGACACTCGGTCTCGGGTTAGCTCTTCCTCCAAGGAAATTCGGTCCAAACCATCTTCAAGAGTTCAAGTGGATGATGTTGAATATCTTAGGAAGCTCAAAGGTAGAAAGTGCTTCAAATGTAGAGAATATGGTCATTACCAAACTCAATGCCCTTTAATGATGGCTGAGAAGCCCAAAACCAATGAGGTAGCTATATCGGTGGCTCTAAGGACTAATGTTGAGGTTCGCGTGCGAGAAAAGGAGAGCTCCACTCCTAAGCAATCCTTTATCTTGACTAAGGATCCCCAAGATGATTCTCAACGGGAGACTCTCTTCCATACCCGATGCACCATCAATGATAGAGTGTCCAAGATGATCATCAATAGTGGGAGTTGTACGAATTTAGCATCTACTAATTGGTGGAGAAGCTTCAATTGACCGTTCTAGCTCATCCCCAACCTTATAGCTTGCAAGGGCTTAAAGATGGTGGTCATCTTCAGGTATCTCAACAAGCCTTAATATCTTTTTCCATTGGTTATTACATAGATAATGTTCATTGTGATATCGTTCCCATGGATGCTTGTCATTTGCTCCTTGGAAGACCTTGGCAATATGATAGACATGCTATCCATGATGGTCATGAGAACACTTACTCCTTCCTGCTAGGAAAAAGACGGATTGTGCTCACACCCCTCTTACCTACCCAACTCCATAAATATCAAACTGTGGTGGGAAGTGAGAAGAGAGGCCTCCTCCACATGAGTGAAACACGGGATGAGAGTGTTTTGAGCGAAAGGAAGCCACATTTCGCGTTACTTTTACCAAAAGATAATCCTAGTGAGGTTGAGAGATTCATAACTGCTCAAAAGATTTGTCTCCCTCCCTTATCCTCCACCTTCACCCAAAAGGCCTCCTACCAAGCTCCAAACCATGATGGCCCGCGTTGAGTCATATCCGACCAGGCCCGAACCACAACTTGGAGATGAATTGCATATCGACAAGTCCATAACCCCACACCCTAGCTTTCTTACTCCCGTATTGAGATCGTCCAAGGAAGAGGCATCATTTACCAGCCTTGACCTTGACATCTCTTGTGACGACTACCATGTAGCCTTCAACAAAATGATGAGCGCTAGACATGTAAAGGTTCCTCTTGATAGCGGGTTGGTCCTTTTTTCCTTTCGAAATTGCTACAACTTTACAAAAAAGGGGTTGATGAGTGTCACTTTGACCGGACCAATGGATTCTATTGAGTAGATTTTAGTGAGCCTTCGGCTGGATTTGAACTCCCAAGAGTTAAGGGCAACACTTCTCGAACAAGGGGATTCTGATCCATATTTCTCGAGGGTCCTTAGTATCGGAAAACAATAATGGAAGCGGTTCCAAGCTAGTTTTCCTTAAGTCAAGCTCGGGTGGCTTTTGAAGCCCCAAATTGACCATCTAGGAAGCATAGGGATGCTTTGTCATTACACAAGGGTCGGGATGGAACCATGGAGGGTCAATTCAAGCCCCGAAAACCATCCCCGAGAAGACTAGGAAGGAGTCATGAAGGAGCGAGGCCAAGTCAAAAGAATAAGTTGAAGAATATGATGTTTTTGGGCAGATTGGATGACAAGAAAAGACTTATCTTCACTATTTTGATCATAACTCCTTTAATGCAACTTCGATTGATTTCAAATTTTGGGAGCTTAAAGTGCACACCGAGAGCTTTCCATCGATATCTTATGACCCCAAAAACGAGGTCTTGATGAAGAAGCTATGCTAGGTTGAAGTCGGCAGAAAAAGTGCCCAGATCGTCATGCCCGCTACCCCTTGTCGTCACGCCCGTCACGACCCTGCAGTGAAATTAAATAACCGAATCTCGTAACACCCATGACAACCGGCGTAACGCCCGTGACGGGCCTGTCCAGAACTAGAATTTCGTTGTTTCTTCCCCCATCCAATATATACCCCAATGTTATATTTTTGTAGGGACTTTTGATGAAGCTTTTAATTTAGACTCAACATTCCTCTCACTTGGAGAGTTTTGTAATTGTGGGTTTTCAAACCCTAATAAATGAAAGCTAATCCTTTGGGTGGAAATTGCTTGGTGATTTCTCTTCTTGGTGAGTGGGTGTTCTTCCTCCACTCTTTTTGAGATTTCTTGGGTGTTTCAAGACTCTTTTCTTGTGGAAGGTCCTTGTGCAAGTGATTGAACATCTTAGTTTAATTGGGTGAGTGATTACTCTTTACAATTGTCCATATCCCTTTTAATTCTTGTTGTGTTTGTTGTTCATCTCCAAAACCCCAAAACCCTAAAAATTAGTGGTAGTTTTATGAGTTCTAAATTGGGGTTTTCTCAAATCCTAAGTAGTTAGTGGATCCTTGGCCTCCCATGTTTATCCATTCGAAGGACCCCCGGGTTTCCCGGATCAGATGCCCCCATATTACATGCTTAAATGAAGTTGTCAACTAGCTTGAGTATCCTATTGATAATGCTGACTTGAAGCAAACCACTAACATGAAGATCTTGGCAAGCAGAGTGCGGCTTGAAAGCCCAAAATTTTGATGATTTAGAAGTCAATCCATTTTATTTATTTATTTTTTTTGCACTTTTAACTTGAGAGTCTTTGTTGTGATGACGTAAAAGTGTTTAACCTTGTTGACTTTGGAGTCTTGCACGAGTGAGCTGTGGACTTTATTGACTTAAGAGTCTCTCTTATTAATTTATGAGTCTTTATCTATCTTGACATGGGAGTCCTTCATCCTGTTGACCTATGAGTCTTTAACTTTCTTGACTTGGGAGTCCTGTATCCTGTTGACTTGTGAGTCATTGAATTTTGCTAGCGTATGAGTCATTCATTTTGACTTTTATCACGGGTGAATTGGGAGTCTTTTCTTGGGTGACATAGGAGTGATTGCTTTTCTTCACCTTAAATTTTGATTTTGACGACTTGGTAGTCGTGAATTTGGCTGACTTGGGAGTCATCAATTTATTTGACTTAAAATTCAGTTTGTCTGAGACTTAAGAGTCTGAAGTTTGTTGATTTGAAAGTCTATAATTTTTGTTAACTTTTTAATCGGTGTATTTAGTGACTTGAGAGTCTTGAAATGTGTTGATTTGACAGTTTTGAATTTTTGCTGACTTGCGAATCTTATAGATTGCTGACTTTGAAGTTATCGTATTTTTTTTCTTGACTTTTGAGTCCTTCATTTTGTTAATTTAAATTAGGATGACTTGTGAGTCTTTGGCTTGAAATTTTTGAATTTCGTCTTAGGAGTCTTTAACTTTGGTAACTTGAGAGTTTGACGTGAAAGCCTTGGGTTTGCACTTTTACAAGTCTTTCGTGATGATGACTTGGATGTCTTGGATTTTGACTTGGGAGTCTTTACTTTTGATGATTTGAGAGTCTTTTTCTTGAAAGTTTGGGATTTGGACTTGTAATTCTTTGGTGTTGATTGGAAGTCTTGGATTTTGACTTGGGAATTTTTAATTTTGTGGATGATTTGTAAGCCTTGAATTTTGACTTGTGAGTCTTTAGTTTTTTTTTTTTTGTGGATGACTTGAAAACTTGCAATAAGTTCAATTGGATTCGTCGCTCTCGTCTTCATCAAACATGATCTTGCGTTCGTTTGTAAGCCTCATCAAAGCTCCTTAAAAGTTAAACACTTCTCTAACGGATGGCTAATGATCCTATGGTACTTGCAGTATTTAGGGTCATTGATTCTTCCGACTTCATTTAGACGCTTCGACTCTGTAAATTTAATAATTCATTCTTCAAGAAGTTTATCAAGTATTTCAGGTGTATCACCGTCAGAAAAAGGATATTCTTTTCTTCAAAAATCGTGAATGAAGGAATTCCTTTTGACGTGCCCCCGAGTGAAGTTTGTTACTCCTTGACACTTGGTCTTCTTGCATTATGTTTGAAAATTGTGAGCTCCATGTCATGTGCCCGTGTTGCCAAGTCCTGAAAGATTTTTGGCTTAACCATCTTGAGGACATAGAGAAAATCACAGTGCATACCTTGAGAGCACATATCGACGGCCGAGGCTTCTGTGAGGTGATCCTTGCATTCGAGACTAAGGGACCTCCAACGATGAATGTATTCAAGGACTGGCTCACCATCCCACTGTTTAGTGTTTGTCAACTCTGTTACCCTAACGACTTGTTGAGTGCTGTAAAACCTGTTGAGAAACTCCTTCTCCATTAGTTCCCAACTATTGATTGATTCAGGCTCTAGATTAGTATATCAGTGGAATGCAATCGAATTGCTTCACTAGTCGATCTCCTTCTGTGTCGGCATTACTACAAGTCTCGATGAAATGAGCAACATGCTGCTTGGGATTACCCTTTCCATAAATTGCTTGAACTTTGGGGGTTGATATCCTTGTGGCATCCGAAGGGCATCGATCCTTTTTGTGTATGGCTTCATGTTTAAGTGACTCTTTCCCGATAGTTCTCCAAGCTGAGTCTTCACTGCATTTGCAATTAAGTTTTGAATATCTTCTACAGTAAGTGATTCTGAAGATGAGTTACACTTCTTATCTTCCCCATCACCATCACCCTTGGAAGACTCTTTGTCAGATTCCTCTTTGTCAGAGTCTTCGTTGGAGTCTTGACATGCACACTTCTCTATTTTCTTCATCAGTTTTGCGATCTGCTCACTTTGTTCACTAATCTTCTTCTTTTTCTCTTCACTTTCCCGGGCGAGCCTGTTTAGCGTAGCCTCAAGTTCAACTATCTTTTCTTCTATGTTAACAATCATCACGTCGCTTGAATCTTGGAGAAAGAGATGACAGGCAAAGATGTCCAACCGAGCGTGCCAAATTTGTAAACACAAATTTCGAGTCTAAAATAAATAAAGACAGAAAATTGAGAAACAAATTAATTGGTATTAATATTTGAATGTATATGGGTACAATCTTTGGATTAAATACAATAAAGTAGTCCTTTTATTCGATCTCCTGAAACTTGGGTGAGCCGAGGGCACGAGCGCTTGATCTCGATCTCGAACGCAGGTTTAGCCGAAGAATTCTTGCAGTAGTTCTTGAGCTGAAGGTCTTGAGCGTTGATCCCTTTAGTGCTTGCTAGCTGGAGTCTACTCGAAGTTTATCCGTCGAAAGCTTGACTGTTGGTTGTAGTTCTCCCGGTTCTTGGATGCGAGGGCTTAGTGCTTGGTCTCGATCGATGAACCAGATGATGAAGACGACCGCAGTCTTTCATGCGAAGAACAGAAGTTGTTGACCTAGCCGACGTTCGTTCTTGGCGCTTAGTAGCTAGAGGTTGCTTGTAATTTGATCTTCTAAAGCCTTTGGAGTGCAAAATGCTGAATGCGAGGGGGGTAGACTGCAGAGTGTAGACAGCTATGTGTCTTGTTGAAGAACTCTGTGATATTCTGCAGACTTCGATCCTTGACGCTTGATAGTTGGAGGCCGCTGGCTGTTTGATCTCCTAGAGCCTCTGGATGCGTACTGCTGAATCTCCGGAGGGTTAAAAATGAAGGGGGAGGACCCTTATTTATAGGCTCTGGAGGCCTAGTCGCTAGGGTTTGAGTTGGGCTTTGGGTTTGGGCCCAAGTTAATTAATTATTCCTTTAACTTTAAATAAAGAAATAATTAATATTTTCTGCATCATTTTTGACACATGTCATGCTACTATTGGCCAAGATGTTTTTCTATTTAAAATTCAATTAAATGGACCGCCGTAATTTATTTAACGCATGACAGATAATAATTGGCTGAATAAATTTAATTTATTTTCCACGTGTCAATTTTTAATTGGTCGACAATTTTTTGCTTCCTACAGAGGTTAAATCCTAGAGTTAGAGAACTCTAGGTGGTGACATACTCCGAAATTGAGTTCGGAGGAACATCGTAAACATTACCGTGTTTTGTCTATCTTTTAACTTCCGCTATTTATTTTCCGCAATTTATTTAACTAGCCTACTTAAAGTTTGTAGACATCGGGTTTTGCATCGACAAACTCCGCTCGAAGAAATTGGGCCCAAAACAATGCACCTAGGCCCATGGGTCTTGACCATTACAAGAATTGGGCCGCCTAAGATAAAGGTCACAACTAGGCCCACTAGAAAATGGCATAGGCCCATGGGCCTACGCTGCCATCAGGCTGGGCCCAAAAGGCGAACTCAGCCCAAACAAACAAGCGTAGGCCGCTGGGCCTACGATGCAAGCCGCAAGCCAGCCCACTAGAAAATGGCATAGGCCCAAAAGGCGAACACAACCCAAGCAAATAAGCATAGGCTGCTGGGCCTACGATGCAAAGCTCCGGCCCGCTTCTTTCCGCGACGTCATCAATCCGTGTGTTTGCATGCCTTAGGCCTGGCCTATGCAATCCCATTTGATTTTCGCGCCAATAGTCTCCCTCCAAAATCCCTTGATCACTGCCTGTGACTTTTGACCCTTGACCATATCATCGGCTGCTGGGCCTATGATTCTTCCTTGAGGGGCATGATCCTTGGAGCATGCCCCTCCATCCTTCCATCCTAATCCATTTCCTTCACCTATAAATACCCCTCACCTCATCACTCATTCCATCAACAATCACTATCAACACTTCTTATCAACCACCTCCATCCAATCTCTCAAACTCTCTCATCAAATTCCATCCTCCACTATCATCATTATTTTTCTCATCCATATCATTCATAAGCTTCACTTTTCACAACCCTCAAACACCTTTCATCCCATCTCCACAAAAGTTCTAAGCCACTGCCATAATCAAGTCATCATCACGAAGGGGTCGACCTTCCTTCAATCGTATTTGCTAACAAGCAAGGTTTGCTCATGTTTATTATTGTATTTAATCATGTAATTTATGATTGAAGATCTTACTTGTACAGTCTTTTGTAAAACCTTGCATTCTTTGTTGCATGTTTTGGATATATTATTGCGAATTCCTTTAAACTTCTCCCCGCTCTTTTTATTTCAAGTTCAGTTTTAGTAGAGTTTGTTTTCAAACAGGTGGATTCAAGAATTCTTTAATTCTCGAATTCGTAACCTTACCCTCAGGCTTGGAATTTGGGTTCGTAGACTAGAGTCTTCTTTCCTTTTTATTTAGTTTGTCGATTTCCTTAAATCGGCTGACAACTCTTCTTTTATAACCCCTTTTATTATCTAATGTATACATTTGTTGCACTGAAAAATACTTAGAAATGATTTGATAAATTCTTAATATTTCAATCTATGGTTAGCCCAAAAGAAGGGCGGCATGGAATTTAGCATAGGCCTCGCAGCCTACGCTGAATTTCATCCATCACTCTATGGGCCAAGGACATGCAGGCCCAACCATCACTCCGTCATAGGCCCAACGGCCTATTACTCTTCCTAGCAGCCCATTTGTCCTCCTTTGGCCTAGGTTTGGAATCGAGATGTTATTAATTCATCGACAAAGTCATTTGGTGCAACCGCGAATATGTTGGTCCCAAAAAGGGATCATTATATGAGCAAAAGCCTCTTGTCTCGAAAAAGCGTTTTATAAAAAAAATATCATTATTTAAGGATTAAGCAACCTTAGTCGGATCTTGATCATAAGTGGTACACTTGAAACCGAACCCCTGAACCGAGGCGGATTTTTCGGGGTCCTACAAACTTTCAATTGGTATTAGAGCCTAACCTACTCTTTAAGACTTTATCGTTTATAGGATCGATCTCATGGCTGGTTATGGATACAATTTTGATGATTTTCCTTCTCCTTTAAATGGTTCTAACTATTCTTTTTAGAGTGACAGGATGAAAACATTTTTACAAATCCACAACAATGAGGTTTGGAGCATTGTTATCCATGGACCAAATGTAATTAATAAAGCAAGAAATGAGCGCATTGATGATTATATGAAATCTGTCTCATTGAACTCAAGGGCTATGCACATCTTGTTTTATGGAATATATGATAATATTCTTGAACAAGTTATTAGTTGTGAAAATGTTAAGAATATTTGGGATACTCTTTATTTATTATATGACACTAATGAAAAATGTTTAGATTTTGATGTGATCAAACAAGAAGAGATTATCATGTTCGACGAATCTAAATATCACAATGTTAAACAGTCGGTTGAAAAAGTGGAATAAGTTGAGCAAAAAAATGAAGAGACGATTCAACCATTATCGACTCTATTAAATGAGCAAAGTGAGGTAACATCTCAAATGGTTTATGGTTCTCAATCTTGTCTTGATCCAATCAATTTGAATTTAGAACAAATATATATGGTTCAAAATTTTGCAAATGTTGTACTAGATCAAGGATTGTCAAGATTAAGAAGAAAAAATTATATACTACATTAATATCTTATACTCCTAACCATTATGGACTCAAAAAGAAATGGGTACCAAAATCTTGTTCTAGGAATTTCTTTTTGCAGAGACCTAAGAATAATGAACAAGATTATGGAGTTCAAATAGAGTCTTGCATTGGCAAAATCAAATGGTGCGATCAAGCATTTAAGGTTTTTCTAAACTCAAGTGTGCATGGTAATTTTAAAGTTCCTCAATCAAATGTTTTAAAATTGGTAAGTCTTGGATTGCCCAAAGTAAAATTTAAAAAATTTAAAATTTAGGTCACTTGCCCTACAAATTCTCGTCAACCAAATTTCTTGCTTAGAATTTTTATAAGAAATATGGGTACTCATAAAGATTTTTATTATTGAAATTTCTTATAGTTTAGTCTCATGAAAGTTTTACCGAGATTTGAAATTAATAGTTTTGGGTTAAGAGAAAAATAATTACAAGAGAAGATATAAATGGAGGATTTAATAAGTAATTGGGCCTATTTTATTTTTCTGGGGCAGCCCAGTACTCTTGAAAAGTTAGGTCCTTTCTTTTGATTAGAAGAGTTTATATTATACTCCTTCATTGCCATTTCACACTCACAGATTCAAATTACTCCCACTTTCTCTCACTTGGCTCTCACTTCTTCTTCCCCCTCATTGAACTCCGCCTCTTGCTTGTCGTCACGCATACCAAGACCGAGTCGCGACGACTCACGATCGTCCGATCGTGGTCCCTTGACCACCATCTCCTCTCCTTGAAACCTTGTTCTTCTCTTTTTTCTTGAGGTATATCCTAGATATTAACCTCTCAATCTCAATTTCCTTGAGTGGAATAATGAAAGATTGTTAATTTATGAGTAGTTACTTGTTTCTAAATAGTAATAGGAATAGAAGTTGTAATCTTGGATTTTTATTGTTAATTAGAGAGTAAAGTATGATTGAAGATGGGGTGAATCAAGTAAGAAATGGTGGAATTGTGTTTGAATGTTGTGATTTGTTTATGCATGTTGTTTCAATGATAATATGAGATTAAGTAGGATTGTGCATGCTATTTAGGTAGATGTAGGGAAGGTTATGGATGATTCTTGAGAAGAAAAGTGTTAAGAATTTGGTTAATATATACTTGTTTATGATGAATTATAATTGCATGTTAAAAATTTAGAGTTTCCATGAGGATATGAGCAAAATTGTGTAGTCCAAGTTGTTGCATGTAAGTTTAAATGCACATCATTGAACTCGGTAGTGAAGAAGAGATATAACAAGTAGTAATTGAGGAGAATATGAGTAAATTTTGGGTTTTGATGGGTAACTTAAGTTTTAATTGCTCTCATGAAGAAGAAAATAATGGGGATATTTGGATTTTTGGTATGAGGTGATTTGTTTCCATCCATAAGTCCATCCTTGAAGATAAAAGAAGGCATCAATTGGGTTAGAGGAAAAGGGAAAGAAGGAAAAATGGACTAAATTGCATTAAGGAGAAAAAGGGTGTTTTCTGGGCAAGCTAGAGTGTCCCGTAATCAAAATATATAATGGAGAAAAGTAGCCTTAGTGATAAGCTTCCAGCCAGGCTTTGAATTTTGAGATTTCGAGGTGTATATCCCAAGTTATGGCGAGATTAAAATAAAGGTCATATTATATACGTTTTTTTTTTTTTTTGGGAAGTAGGTTCTTGAGCGCTTTTGGATGGGAAGGAAATCTTAATAGCTTAAGTAATCAACATGAAAGTTGTAGTACGTTCCGTAAGCTTTCCAGAATGGTCTCTTGTGCTCGTTGGATGACGGGAGAGAAAGTCATAAACAATTTTATTCAGCTATTAAATAAGTTCTTGCCCAGAAAATTTGGAAGTCATACCATATTTAAGACACTTTTTAGAGTTGTTCTGGGGCTTAAGTGGGAGTATGATCAGCATAAGAGTTGTAGTATGTGATTCAAGCTTTCCATAGTGGAGCGTATCAGGATGGGGCCCGATCCTCGAAATTCATGATTGCTAAACTGGCCCGCACCCCCTCCAATAAATACGATGAAAATAACTCCAATAACGGGTATGGAGTCCATTTCAAGGTGGACCCGGGACCCTGGAGACATGGTTTGATTGGCACCAGATGTGGGATCCACTTCCAGTGGGACTCGAGATCGTCCCGGGATGCGGAGCTTCAAGGAAAAGGGGTTCGGACGAGGCCCATGTTGACAAAACCCAAGGTGAAGAAGTGACAGAGCAAACAGTCACTGGTCACGCCCGAGTCACGGCCTGTCACGCCCGTGATAGATGGACGTCGCGCCCGCGCCCGCTACCCCTGTTGGCCAACGACGGATCATGGCGGACAGTGGACTGTCACGCCCGCAACTGTAGACACTGGATTTTGTACCGGGACAAGTGTACAAATCAGGAGCAACAAGAAAAGAGGCTAGAAGAAAAGCCAAGCCACTGGGCCTCCATCAATCAAAAGCTACCGGGCCAACCCATCACAAAAAGCCTTCATTTTCCACCCTTTCCACATACATATACCGACCATTTTGAAGCCCATTTTTTCCACAAGTCTCGTATGCCCTATTTCTTTTGATGAGAGTAAAGTACACATCATAAGCTTTCCAACGCCTTTTGAAATGCTCAATCGGAGTCCGGGTGAAAGAGTTATGGCTGTTCGAAGTTGCACTTAGCAATTTCAAAAGCCACGCAGGTTTTAACAATTTTCAGGCCCATAAATCGTGCTCGAACCAAATCCGCCCAGAGATCGCCAAAACCCGCTGGTTTTACAAGACGAGCGCCGAAATAAGAACCACCCAACGCGCCTACCAGTTGCTTCAAAACCCGCACGGGTTTTCTACCATTTGAAGCGCGTCGTTTTGCATTGTTCACGTCAGCGATCCATGTGTGGGTATTTTAAAACCCGCGCGGGTTTTATCTTCCAGAAGCTAGCGCCAATATCTTGATCATCCCCCTGATTTTAGCCCATGTGCCTTGACCCTTCTACCTTTGACTTGGATAACCCGCACGGGTTTTGTGCTTGCATGGATGGAGGGCATGATCTAAGGGATGTGTCCCCTCCATTTCCCTCCTAAACCTCACCTCCTCCACCTATAAATACCCCCCTCCATTCCATTCAATTTCACCAACTAACACCATTATTCTACCTTAAACTCTCATCAACTATCCCCTCTTATCCTCATTATTTCTCATATTACCATTCCCCTTACTCTACCAAAATCATCACTCATATACTATCCTACTACCATTCTCATACTCATCTTTCCATCCATCAAGTCAAGGGAAGTCAAGGTTCTTTTTTTCGACCGGCGCATACGGGCTCCTAAATCAAAGAGGTTCGCTTTTATGTTTCTTTTCGTTGTTATTATTTAATCATGTAATTTGTACTTTATTTTACATTATATGTGCATATTTTGTAAACCAAAAACCTCATTATTTATATTGCATGATAAGAATATAAACTTTTGAAATTAATTAAACTTCTCCCCGCTCAATTTCATTTAATGTCGATTTTAGTAGAGTCTGTTTTCTAACGGGCCAATTCGAGAATTTTTATAATTTTCGAATTCGTAACCTTACCCCCGGACTTAGAATCGAGTTTCGTAGATCGGAGTTATTTTCATCATTTTTATGGTTTGTCGGTTTCCTTAAATCGGCTGCCGACTCTTTGTCACATTTACAAATCCTTTTGGTTATTTAAAATAAACGATAATTGCACGAAAATAATTATAAATAATTTGTACCACTTTTTATTAATCTAAGGCCACCCAAGAGAAAATGGGCCAAAAGAATAATAAAACCCGCATGGGTTTTATTAATTTTCACCCCCTTTCCTCTGGGTCGAAGCTGCACAGGGCTCGGCCCATGGCACCATAAAACCCGTGCGGGTTTTAGGGTCCTATGGCGGTCCCTTTGCTACTTCTTGGGCCTGGATGTAATAATGGGCCGGTACTAAATTTATTAGTAAATTATTTTAATGTAATTTCGGGTATCTATATAATATATAATGGAAAAGTTGGTGGGGCCTACAAAATGTTGCATTGGGAGTGATTTCTGGACCATTAACCAATCAAAATGCAGATAATTCATTCTGGAGAAAAAAATTACGTACTCACGTCCGTATCTCTTCCCCCTTCTCTCTCATGGTAACTGCTTCCTTCCCACTTCTCTCTCTCTCCAAAAACAGCCCCTGATATTTGCTCTTACAACCTCCAACTTCTCCACTACAGGTTTTGTTGTGTTGTGCTATCGCTTCTGTCACTTGCCAAGCAAAAATGGCAGTTGCTCATATCTCTGCATCCCTCAATCTCTCCACTACAGCTGTCGTGCCTTCTTCTCTTTCTGGGTTTTTACAAATCTGACAAATTCAAATCGCAGGTGTTTGTCCCACAAATTGTCCCAAGTTTCATGGAGTTTCAAGGCTTCCTACATCCAACTTTGCTCTAAATGCCACATATTTTTTACATGGGTCTTGTGGTTGGACGTCGACCTTGTACCTCTACTCATGAACCTAGAGTTTATGACCTACATGATTGGAGAAAGGAGAAGGCTTACTCATGGTCTTCTAGTAAGGAGGACACTCGGTCTCGGGTTAGCTCTTCCTCCAAGGAAATTCGGTCAAAACCATCTTCAAGAGCTCAAGCGGATGATGTTGAATATCTTTGGAAGCTCAAAGGTAGAAAGCGCTTCAAATGTAGAGAGTATGGTCATTGCCAAACTCAATGCCCTTTAATGATGGCTGAGAAGCCCAAAACCAATGAGGTAGCTATATCGGTTACTCTAAGGACTAATGTTGAGGTTCGCGTGCGAGAAAAGGAGAGCTCCACTCCTAAGCAATCCATTATCTTGACTAACGATCCCCAAGATGATTCTCAACGGGAGACTCTCTTCCATACCCAATGCACCATCAATGATAGAATGTCCAAGATGATCATCAATAGTGGGAGCTGTACGAATTTAGCATCTACTACTTTGGTGGAGAAGCTTCAGTTTTCCGTTCTAGCTCATCCCCAACCTTATAGCTTGCAAGGGCTTAAAGATGGTGGTCATCTTCAGGTATCTCTACAAGCCTTAATATCTTTTTCGATTGGTTATTACATAGATAATGTTTATTGTGATATCGTTCCCATGGATGCTTGTCATTTGCTCCTTGGAAGACCTTGGTAATAAGATAGACATGTTATCCATGATGGTCATGAGAACACTTACTCCTTCCTGCTAGGAAAAAGACGGATTGTGCTCACACCCCTGTTACCTTCCCAACTTCATAAAAATCAAACTGTGGTGGGAAGTGAGAAGAGAGGCCTCCTCCACATGAGTGAAACACGGGATGAGAGTGTTTTGAGCGAAAGGAAGCCGCATTTCGCGTTACTTTTACGAAAAGATAATCCTAGTGAGGTTGAGAGATTCATAAATGCTCAAAATATTTCTGTCTCCCTCCCTTGTCCTCCACCTTCACCCAAAAGGCCTCCTACCAAGGTCCAAACCATGATGGCCCGCGTAGAGTCATATCCGACCAGGCCCGAACCACAACTTGGAGATGAATTGCATATCGGCAAGTCCATAACCCCACACCCTAGCTTTCTTACTCCCGTATTGAGATCGTCCAAGGAAGAGGCATCATTTACCAGCCTTGACCTTGACATCTCTTGTGACGACTACCTTGTGGCCTTCAACAAAATGATGAGCGCTAGACGTGTGAAGGTTCCTCTTGATAGCGAGTTGGTCCTTTTTTCCTTTCGAAATTGCTACACCTTTACAAAAAAAGGGGTTGATGAGTGTCACTTTGACCGGACCAATGGATTCTATTGAGTTGATTTTAGTGAGCCTTCGGCTGGATTTGAACTCCCAAGAGTTAAGGGCAACTCTTCTCGAACAAGGGGATTCTGATCCATATTTCTCGAGGATCCTTAGCATCGGAAAACAATAATGGAAGCGGTTCCAAGCAAGTTTTCCTTAAGTCAAGCTCGGGTGGCTTTTAAAGCCCCAAATTGACCATCTAGGAAGCATAGGGGTGTTTTGGTCATTACACAAGGGTCGGGATGGAACCATGGAGGGTCAATTCAAGCCACGAAAACCATCCCCGAGGAGGCTAGGAAGGAGTCATGAAGGAGCGAGGCCAAGTCAAAAGAATAAGTTGAAGAATATGATGTTTTTAGCAAATTGGATGACAAGAAAAGGCTTATCTTCACTATTTTGATCATAACTCCTTCAATACAACTTCGATTGACTTCAAATTTTGGGAGCTTAAAGTGCACACCGAGAGCTTTACATCGATATCTTATGACCCCAAAAAAGAGGTCCTGATGAAGAAGTTATGCTAGTTTGAAGTCGGCAGAAAAACTGCCCAGATCGTCACGCACGCTACCCCCTGTCGTCACGCCCGTCACGACCCTGCAGTGAAATTAAATAAGCGAAGCTCGTAACACCCATGACAACCGGCGTAACGCCCGTGATGGGCCTGTCCGGAACTAAAATTTCATTGTTTCTTCCCCCGTCCAATATATACCCCAATGTTATATTTTTGTAGGGACTTTTGATGAAGCTTTTAATTTAGACTCAACATTCCTCTCACTTGGAGAGTTTGTAATTGTGGGTTTTCAAACCTTAATAAATGAAAGCTAATCCTTTGGGTGGAAATTGCTTGGTGATTTCTCTTCTTGGTGAGTGGGTGTTCTTCCTCCACTCTTTTTGAGATTTCTTGGGTGTTTCAAGACTCTTTGCTTGTGGAAGGTCCTTGTGCAAGTGATTGAACATCTTAGTTTAATTGGGTGAGTGATTACTCTTTACAATTGTCCATATCCCTTTTAATTCTTGTTGTGTTTGTTGTTCATCTCCAAAACCCAAAACCCTAAAAATTAGTGGTAATTTATGAGTTCTAAATTGGGGTTTTCTCAAACCCTAAGTAGTTAGTGGATCCTTGGCCTCCCATGTTTATCCATTCGAAGGACCCCCGGGTTTCCAGGATCAAATGCCCCCATATTGCATGCTTAAATGAAGTTGTCAACTAGCTTGAGTATCCTTTTGATGATGCTGACTTGAAGCAAACCACTAACATGAAGATCTTGGCAAGCAGAGTGCGGCTTGAAAGCCCAAAATTTTGATGATTTAGAAGTCAATCCATTTTATTTATTTTATTTTTTGCACTTTTAACTTGAGAGTCTTTGTTGTGATGACGTAAAAGTGTTTAACCTTGTTGACTTTGGAGTCTTGCACGAGTGAGCTATGGACTTTATTGACTTAAGAGTCTCTCTTATTAATTTATGAGTCTTTATCTATCTTGACATGGGAGTCCTTCATCCTGTTGACCTATGAGTCTTTAACTTTCTTGACTTGGGAGTCCTGTATCCTGTTGACTTGTGAGTCATTGAATTTTGCTAGCGTATGAGTCATTCATTTTGACTTGGGAGTCGTGAACTCATGAATCTTTTATCACAGGTGAATTGGGAGTCTTTTCTTGGGTGACATAGGAGTGATTGCTTTTCTTCACCTTAAATTTTGATTTTGACGACTTGGTAGTCGTGAATTTGGCTGACTTGGGAGTCATCAATTTATTTGACTTAAAAGTCAGTTGGTCTGATGACTTAAGAGTCTGAAGTTTGTTGATTTGAAAGTCTATAATTTTTGTTAACTTTTTAATCGATGTATTTAGTGACTTGAGAGTCTTGAAATGTGTTGATTTGACAGTTTTGAATTTTTGCTGACTTGCGAATCTTATAGATTGCTGACTTTGAAGTTATCGTCTTTTTTTTCTTGACTTTTGAGTCCTTCATTTTGTTGATTTAAATTTGGATGACTTGTGAGTCTTTGGCTTTAAATTTTTGAATTTCGTCTTAGGAGTCTTTAACTTTGGTAACTTGAGAGTTTGACTTGAAAGCCTTGGGTTTGCACTTTTACAAGTCTTTCATGATGATGACTTGGAAGTCTTGGATTTGACTTGGGAGTCTTTACTTTTGATGATTTGAGAGTCTTTTTCTTGAAAGTTTGGGATTTGGACTTGTAGTTCTTTGGTGTTGATTGGAAGTCTTGGATTTTGACTTGGGAATTTTTAATTTTGTGGATGATTTGTAGGCCTTGAATTTTGACTTGTGAGTCTTTAATTTTTTTTTTTTTTTGTGGATGACTTGAAAACTTGCAATAAGTTCAATTGGATTCGTCGCTCTCGTCTTCATCAAACACGATCTTGCGTTCGTTTGTAAGCCTCATCAAAGCTCCTTAAAAGTTAAACACTTCTCTAACGGATGGCTAATGATCCTATGGTACTTGCAGTATTTAGGATCATTGATTCTTCCGACTTCATTTAGACGCTTCGACTCTGTAAATTTAATAATTCATTCTTCAAGAAGTTTATCAAGTATTTCAGGTGTATCACCGTCAGAAAAATTGATATTCTTTTCTTCAAAAATCGTGAATGAAGGAATTCCTTTTGACGTGCCCCCGAGTGAAGTTTGTTTCTCCTTGACACTTGGTCTTCTTGCATTATGTTTGAAAATTGTGAGCTCCATGTCATGTGCCCGTGTTGCCAAGTCCTGAAAGATTTTTGGCTTAGCCATCTTGAGGACATAGAGAAAATCACAGTGCATACCTTGAGAGCACATATCGACGGCCGAGGCTTCTGTGAGGTGATCCTTGCATTCGAGACTAAGGGACCTCCAACGATGAATGTATTCAAGGACTGGCTCACCATCCCACTGTTTAGTGTTTGTCAACTCTGTTACCCTAACGACTTGTTGAGTGCTGTAAAACCTGTTGAGAAACTCCTTCTCCATTTGTTCCCAACTATTGATTGATTCAGGCTCTAGATTAGTATACCAGTGGAATGCAATCGAATTGCTTCACTAGTCGATCTCCTTCTGTGTCGGCATTGCTACAAGTCTCGATGAAATGAGCAACATGCTGCTTGGGATTACCCTTTCCATAAATTGCTTGAACTTTGGGGGTTGATATCCTTGTGGCATCTGAAGGGCATCGATCCTTTTTGTGTATGGCTTCATGTTTAAGTGACTCTTTCCCGATAGTTCTCCAAGCTGAGTCTTCACTGCATTTGCAATTAAGTTTTGAATATCTTCTGATGAAGTGATTACAAGATGAGTTACTCTTCTTATCTTCCCCATCACCATCACCCTTGGAAGACTCTTTGTCAGATTCCTCTTTGTCAGAGTCTTCGTTGGAGTCTTGACATGCACGCTTCTCTATTTTCTTCATCAGTTTTGCGATCTGCTCACTTTGTTCACTAATCTTCTTCTTTTTCTCTTCACTTTCCCGGGCGAGCCTGTTTAGCGTAGCCTCAAGTTCAACTATCTTTTCTTCTATGTTAACAATCATCACGTCGCTTGAATCTTGGAGAAAGAGATGACAGGCAAAGATGTCCAACCGAGCGTGCCAAATTTGTAAACACAAATTTCGAGTCTAAAATAAATAAAGACAGAAAATTGAGAAACAAATTAATTGGTATTAATATTTGAATGTATATGGGTACAATCTTTGGATTAAATACAATAAAGTAGTCCTCTTATTCGATCTCCTGAAACTTGGGTGAGCCGAGGGCACGAGCGCTTGATCTCGATCTCGAACGCAGGTTTAGCCGAAGAATTCTTGCAGTAGTTCTTGAGCTGAAGGTCTTGAGCGTTGATCCCTTTAGTGCTTGCTAGCTAGAGTCTACTCGAAGTTTATCCGTCGAAAGCTTGACTGTTGGTTGTAGTTCTCCCGGTTCTTGGATGCGAGGGCTTAGTGCTTGGTCTCGATCGATGAACCAGATGATGAAGACGACCGCAGTCTTTCATGCGAAGAACAGAAGTTGTTGACCTAGCCGACGTTCGTTCTTGGCGCTTAGTAGCTAGAGGTTGCTTGTAATTTGATCTTCTAAAGACTTTGGAGTGCAAAATGCTGAATGCGAGGGGGGTAGACTGCAGAGTGTAGACAGTTATGTGTCTTGTTGAAGAACTCTGTGATCTTCTGCAGACTTCGATCCTTGACGCTTGATAGTTGGAGGCCGCTGGCTGTTTGATCTCCTGGAGCCTCTGGATGCGTACTGCTGAATCTCCGGAGGGTTAAAAATGAAGGGGGAGGACCCTTATTTATAGGCTCTGGAGGCCTAGTCGCTAGGGTTTGAGTTGGGATTTGGGTTTGGGCCCAAGTTAATTAATTATTCCTTTAACTTTAAATAAAGAAATAATTAATATTTTCTGCATCATTTTGACACATGTCATGATACTATTGGCCAAGATGTTTTTCTATTTAAAATTCAATTAAATGGACAGCCGTAATTTATTTAACGCATGACAGATAATAATTGGCTGAATAAATTTAATTTCTTTTCCACGTGTCAATTTTTAATTGGTCGACAATTTTTTGCTTCCTACAGAAGTTAAATCCTAGAGTTAGAGAACTCTAGGTGGTGACATACTCCGAAATTGAGTTCGGAGGAACATCGTAAACATTACCGTGTTTTGTCTATCTTTTAACTTCCGCTATTTATTTTCCGCAATTTATTTAACTAGCCTAATTAAAGTTTGTAGACATCAGGTTTTGCACCGACAAACTCCGCTCGAAGAAATTGGGCCCAAAACAATGCACCTAGGCCCATGGGTCTTGACCATTACAAGAATTGGGCCGCCTAAGATAAAGGTCACAACTAGGCCCACTAGAAAATGGCATAGGCCCATGGGCCTACGCTGCCATCAGGCTGGGCCCAAAAGGCGAACTCAGCCCAAACAAACAAGCGTAGGCCGCTGGGCCTACGATGCAAGCCGCAAGCCAGCCCACTAGAAAATGGCATAGGCCCAAAAGGCGAACACAACCCAAGCAAATAAGCATAGGCTGGTGGGCCTACGATGCAAAGCTCCGGCCCGCTTCTTTCCGCGACGTCATCAATCCGTGTGTTTGCATGCCTTAGGCTTGGCCTATGCAATCCCATTTGATTTTCGCGCCAATAGTTTCCCTCCAAAATCCCTTGATCACTGCCTGTGACTTTTGACCCTTGACCATATCATCGGCTGCTGGGCATATGATTCTGCCTTGAGGGGCATGATCCTTGGAGCATGCCCCTCCATCCTTCCATCCTAATCCATTTCCTTCACCTATAAATACCCCTCACCTCTTCACTCATTCCATCAATAATCACTATCAACACTTCTTATCAACCACCTCCATCCAATCTCTCAAACTCTCTCATCAAATTCCATCCTCCACTATCATCATTATTTTTCTCATCCATATCATTCATAAGCTTCACTTTTCACAACCCTCAAACACCTTTCATCCCATCTCCACAAAAGTTCTAAGCCACTGCCATAATCAAGTCATCATCACGAAGGGGTCGACCTTCCTTCAATCGTATTTGCTAACAAGCAAGGTTTGCTCATGTTTATTATTGTATTTAATCATGTAATTTATGATTGAAGATCTTACTTGTACAGTCTTTTGTAAAACCTTGCATTCTTTGTTGCATGTTTTGGATATATTATTGCGAATTCCTTTAAACTTCTCCCCGCTCTTTTTATTTCAAGTTCAGTTTTAGTAGAGTTTGTTTTCAAACAGGTGGATTCAAGAATTCTTTAATTCTCGAATTCGTAACCTTACCCTCAGGCTTGGAATTTGGGTTCGTAGACTAGAGTCTTCTTTCCTTTTTATTTAGTTTGTCGATTTCCTTAAATCGGCTGAGAACTCTTCTTTTATAACCCCTTTTATTATCTAATGTATACATTTGTTGCACTGAAAAATACTTAGAAATGATTTGATAAATTCTTAATATTTCAATCTATGGTTAGCCCAAAAGAAGGGCAGCATGAAATTTAGCATAGGCCTCGCAGCCTACGCTGAATTTCATCCATCACTCTATGGGCCGAGGACATGCAGGCCCAACCATCACTCCGTCATAGGCCCAACGGCCTATTACTCTTCCTAGCAGCCCATTTGTCCTCCTTTGGCCTAGGTTTGGAATCGAGATGTTATTAATTCATCGACAAAGTCATTTGGTGCAACCGCGAATATGTTGGTCCCAAAAAGGGATCATTAAATGAGCAAAAGCCTCTTGTCTTGAAAAAGTGTTTTATAAAAAAATATCATTATTTAAGGATTAAGCAACCTTAGTCGGATCTTGATCATAAGTGGTACACTTGAAACCGAACCCCTGAACCGAGGCGGATTTTTCGGGGTCCTACAAACTTTCAATTGGTATTAGAGCCTAACCTACTCTTTAAGACTTTATCGTTTATAGGATCGATCTCATGGTTGGTTATGGATACAATTTTGATGATTTTCCTTCTCCTATAAATGGTTCTAACTATTCTTTTTAGAGTGACAGGATGAAAACATTTTTACAAATCCACAACAATGAGGTTTGGAGCATTGTTATCCATGGACCAAATGTAATTAACAAAGCAAGAAATGAGCGCATTGATGATTATATGAAATATGTCTCATTGAACTCAAGGGCTATGCACATCTTGTTTTGTGGAATATCTGATAATATTCTTGAACAACTTATTAGTTGTGAAAATGTTAAGAATATTTGGGATACTCTTTATTTATTATATGACACTAATGAAAAATGTTTAGATTTTGATGTGATCAAACAAGAAGAGATTATCATGTTCGACGAATCTAAATATCACAATGTTAAAGAGTCGGTTGAAAAAGTGGAATAAGTTGAGCAAAAAAATGAAGAGGCGATTCAACCATTATCGACTCTATTAAATGAGAAAAGTGAGGTAACATCTCAAATGGTTTATGGTTCTCAATCTTGTCTTGATCCAATCAATTTGAATTTAGAACAAATATATATGGTTCAAAATTTTGCAAATGTAGTACTAGATCAAGGATTGTCAAGATTAAGAAGAAAAAATTATCTACTACATTAATATATTATACTCCTAACCATTATGGACTCAAAAAGAAATGGGTACCAAAATCTTGTTCTAGGAATTTCTTTTTGCAGAAACCAAAGAGTAATGAACAAGATTATGGAGTTCAAATAGAGTCTTGCATTGGCAAAATCAAATGGTGCGATCAAGCATTTAAGGATTTTCTAAACTCAAGTGTGCATGGTAATTTTAAAGTTCCTCAATCAAATGTTTTAAAATTGGTAAGTCTTGGATTGCCCAAAGTAAAATTTAAAAAATTTAAAATTTAGGTCACTTGCCCTACAAATTCTCGTCAACCCAATTTCTTGCTTAGAATTTTTATAAGAAATATGGGTACTCATAAAGATTTTTATTATTGGAATTTCTTATAGTTTAGTCTCATGAAAGTTTTACCGAGATCTCAAATTAATAGTTTTGGGTTTAGAGAAAAATAATTACAAGAGAAGAGATAAATGGAGGATTTAATAAGTAATTGGGCCTATTTTATTTTTCTGGGGCAGCCCAATACTCTTGAAAAGTTAGGTCCTTTCTTTTGATTAGGAGAGTTTATATTATACTCCTTCATTGCCATTTCACACTCACAGATTCAAATTACTCCCACTTTCTCTCACTTGGCTTTCACTTCTTCTTCCCCCTCATTGAACCTGCCCGCCCCCCCCCCTTGCTTGTCGTCACGCACAGTCAGCACCGGAGCCTGCGACGACTCGCTGATCGTCGACTGGTGGTCCCTTGACCACCATCTCCTCTCCTTGAAACCTTGTTCTTCTCTTTTTTCTTGAGGTATATCCTAGATATTAACCTCTCAATCTCAATTTCCTTGAGTGGAATAATGAAAGATTGTTAATTTATGAGTAGTTACTTGTTTCTAAATAGTAATAGGAATAGAAGTTGTAATCTTGGATTTTTATTGTTAATTAGAGAGTAAAGTATGATTGAAGATGGGGTGAATCAAGTAAGAAATGGTGGAATTGTGTTTGAATGTTGTGATTTGTTTATGCATGTTGTTTCAATGATAATATGAGATTAAGTAGGATTGTGCATGCTATTTAGGTAGAAGTAGGGACTCGGTTATGGATGATTCTTGAGAAGAAAAGTGTTAAGAATTTGGTTAATATATACTTGTTTATGATGAATTATAATTGCATGTTAAAAATTTAGAGTTTCCATGAGGATATGAGCAAAATTGTGTAGTCCAAGTTGTTGCATGTAAGTTTAAATGCACATCATTGAACTAGGTAGTGAAGAAGAGATATAACAAGTAGTAATTGAGGAGAATATGAGTAAATTTTGGGTTTTGATGGGTAACTTAAGTTTTAATTGCTCTCATGAAGAAGAAAATAATGAGGGATATGTGGATTTTTGGTATGAGGTGATTTGTTTCCATCCATAAGTCCATCCTTGAAGATAAAAGAAGGCATAAATTGGGTTAGAGGAAAAAGGAAAGAAGGAAAAATGGACTAAATTGCATTAAGGAGAAAAAGGGTATTTTCCGGGCAAGTTAGAGTGTCCCGTAATCAAAATATATAATGGAGAAAAGTAGCCTTAGTGATAAGCTTCCAGCCGGGCTTTGAATTTTGAGATTTCGAGGTGTATATCCCAAATTATGGCGAGATTAAAATAAAGGTCATATTATATACGTTTTTTTTTTTTGGGAAGTAGGTTCTTGAGCGTTTTTGGATGGGAAGGAAATCTTAATAGCTTAAGTCATCAACATGAAAGTTGTAGTAAGTTCCGCAAGCTTTCCTGAATGGTCTCTTGTGCTCCTTGGATGTCGGGAGAGAAAGTTATAAACAATTTTATTCAGCTATTAAATAAGTTCTTGCCCAGAAAATTTGAAAGTCATACCATATTTAAGACACTTTTTAGAGTTGTTCTGGGGCTTAAGTGGGTAAGAGTTGTAGTATGCGATTCAAGCTTTCCATAGTGGAGCGTATCAGGATGGGGCCCGATCCTCGAAATTCATGATCGCTAAACCGGCCCGCACCCCCTCCATTAAATATGATGAAAATAACTCCAATGACGGGTGTGGAGTCCATTTCAAGGTGGACCCAGGACCCTGGAGACATGGTTTGATCGGCACCGGATCCACTTCCAGTGTGACTCGAGATCATCCCGGGATGCGGAGCTTCAAGGAAAAGGGGTTCGGACGAGGCCCATGTTGACAAAACCCAAGGTGAAGAAGCGACAGGGAAAACAGTCGCTGATCACGCCCGAGTCACGGCCTGTCACGCCCGTGATAGATGGACGTCGCGCCCGCGACGTCCCAGGTCGCGCCCGCGCCCGCGACCCCTGTTGGCCAACGACGGATCATGGCGGACAGTGGACTGTCACGCCCGCAACTGTAGACACTGGATTTTGTACTTGGACAAGTGTACAAATTAGGAGCAACAAGAAAAGAGGCTAGATGGAAAGCCAAGCCACTGGGCCTCCATCAATCAAAAGCTACCGGGCCAACCCATCACAAAAAGCCTTCATTTTCGACCCTTTCCACATACATATACCGACCATTTTGAAGGCCATTTTTTCCACAAGTCTCATATGCCCTATTTCTTTTGATGAGAGTAAAGTACACATCATAAGCTTTCCAACGCCTTTTGAATGCCTCAATCGGAGTCCGGGTGAAAGAGTTATGGCCGTTCGAAGTTGCACTTAGAAATTTCAAAAGCCACGCGGGTTTTAACAATTTTCAGGCCCAGAAATCAGGCTCAGTAACCAAATCTGGCCCAGAAGACTGCCAAAACCCGCGCGGGTTTTAGAAGACAGAAGCGGCCCAGAAATAAGAACCAGCCCAAGGTGCGCCCTGGCCTAGTTGCTTCAAAACCCGCACGGGTTTTCTACCATCTGAAGCACGTCAATTTGCCTTGTCCATGTCAGCGATCCGTGTGTGGGTATTTTAAAACCCGTGCGGGTTTTATCTTCCAGAAGCTAGCGCCAATATCTTGATCATCCCCCCTGATTTTAGCCCATGTGCCTTGACCCTTCTGCCTTTGACTTGGATAACCCGCACGGGTTTTGTGTTTGCATGGATGGAGGGCATGATCTAAGGGATGTGTCCCCTCCATTTAACTCCTAAACCTCACCTCCTTCACCTATAAATACCCCCCCTCCATTCCATTCAATTTCACCAACTAACACCATTATTCTACCTTAAACTCTCATCAACTATCCCCTCTTATCCTCATTATTTCTGATATTACCATTCCCCTTACTCTACCAAAATCATCACTCATATACTATCTTACTACCATTCTCATACTCATCTTTCCATCCATCAAGTCAAGGGAAGTCAAGGTTCTTTTTTTCGATCGGCGCATACGGGCTCCTAAATCAAAGAGGTTCGCTTTTATGTTTCTTTTCGTTGTTATTATTTAATCATGTAATTTTTACTTTATTTTACATTATATGTGCATATTTTGTAAACCAAAAACCTCATTATTTTTATTGCATGATAAGAATATAAACTTGTGAAATTAATTAAACTTCTCCCCGCTCAATTTCATTTAATGTCGATTTTAGTAGAGTCTGTTTTCTAACAGACAATTCGAGAATTTTTATAATTCTCGAATTCGTAACCTTACCCGCGGACTTAGAATCGAGTTTCATAGATCGGAGTTATTTTCATCATTTTTATGGTTTGTCTGTTCCTTAAATCGGCTAGCGACTCTTTGTCACATTTACAAATCATTTTGGTTATTTAAAATAAACGATAATTGCACGAAAATAATTATAAATAATTTGTACCACTTTTTATTAATCTAAGGCCACCCAAGAGAAAATGGGCCAGAAGATTAATAAAACCCGCATGGGTTTTATTAATTTTCACCCCCTTTCCTCTTGGTCGAAGTTGCACAGGGCTCGGCCCATGGCACCATAAAACCCGTGCGGGTTTTAGGGTCCTATGGCGGTCCCTTTGCTACTTCTTGGGCCTAGATGTAATAATGGGCCGGTACTAAATTTATTAGTAAATTATTTTAGTGTAATTTCGGGTATCTATATAATATATAATGGAAAAGTTGGTGGGGCCTACAAAATGTTGCATTGGGAGTGATTTCTGGACCATTAACCAATCAAAATGCAGATAATTAATTCTGGAGAAAAAAATTACGTACTCACGTCCGTATCTCTTCCCCCTTCTCTCTCATGGTAACTGCTTCCTTCCCACTTCTCTCTCTCTCTCCAAAAACAGCCCCTGATATTTGCTCCTACAACCTCCAACTTCTCTACTACAGGTTTTGTTGTGTTGTGCTATCGCTTCTGTCACTGGCCAAGCAAAAATGGCGGTTGCTCATATCTCTGCATCCCTCAATCTCTCCACTACAGCTGTTGTTGAGAAGTTGTTATTAGATATTTTTGGTTGTTATAGATTTTGTTATAGATTTTTGGATTTGTTAATAACTTCCTGAAATTCTTTTTCTGTTAAGAGCTGTTGTGCTCCAGCTGTACACTTGTATATATTTACCCCTGCATACTTGCAGAATGATATAACATATACATACAAATCCTCAAACAACCTTTTCCTTCATGGTATCAGAGCACTCGGGTTGAGTCCTGATTCCTTCTTCGTTTTTTAATATCTGATCAATTGATCAACTATTTTTTTTTGGTTGATTGAATCCTTGTGATCATCAATTCATGTCGACTGAAGCAACCAATGAAACAGGACAAGGTTCTGGAATTGGTGGTGAGAGGACAGCAATTCAAGATATCTATAACAATGATCCACTCTATTTACAAAGCTCGGATCATCCTGGGTTACAAATTGTTAACATCAAGTTGAATGGGAACAACTTTCAGAAATGGAGTCGATCTGTAAAGATTGCACTTTGAACTAAGGTCAAGCTAGGGTTTGTAACTGGCGAATGCAAGATAGAGAGCTATCAAGGATCTCTTGCTGAGCAGTGGATGAGGTGTGATAGTATGGTGATGAGTTGGATACTGAATTCAATGGTGTCTGACCTATTAGATTCCTTTCTATATGTTGATTCTTCAAAAGAATTGTGGTAGGAACTAAATGAACGTTTTGGTCAGAGTAAAGGACCTATGCTCTTTCAGCTAGAAAAGGAATTTGGAGAATTGTATCAAGGTAATAACTCAGTGGTTGTTTACTATACCAAGTTAAAACAACTTTGGGATGAATTGAGTGCTATGGCAAGTGTTCCAGAATGCACTTGTCCAGTTACTTGCCCTCATGGGAAACAAGTAGCTGATATGGTGCAGAGGAGAAGATTGCTACAGTTTTTGATGCACCTAAATGAAGATTATGAGGCCATTCGAGGGCAAATTTTGTTGATGGATCCCTTACCAACTGTCAACAAAGCGTACTCTTTGATTCAAAGAGCAGAGAGTCAGAAGCATGTCTCAGGAAACATTCAAGCTGCAAATGAGGTGGCTGCTTATGCTTCAAAGCAGTCTGGCGGAGGAGAATCTGAAGCTAACTAGGCTCTCATGGCAAGGAATGCTTCATATGGAAAGAAGGATGGCAGGAAAAGTAAGAGCAATAAATTTTGCACTTATTGTCTGAAGTCAGGACATGAACGAGAGCAGTGCTTCAAATTGGTTGGATTTCCAGAGTGGTTCGGAAAAAAGAGGAATGCAAAGGTTGTAGCAACTGTCAATACTAATATGAAGGATGAGGAAACACCCCTTGGGAATACTATGGCTATGAACACTGTTGTGACTGGCAACAATGCTCAGTTTGACATGAAGTTAATTCAAGCATTGGCTCAGGAAGTCATGAAATACTCAAAGGGAAAATTTCCAGATAATCAATCAGAGATAGAAAATCACTATGCTCAATTTGCAGGTATACATACAGTTTTTAGTGCTGTTAGTACTTGTTGTGCTAGTCAAATTAATGCCTCTACCCAGATTGTTGATACGGGGGCAAGTGATCACATGACTTATGATTTAAGCTTGTTTTCACATACTACTCATCTATCCCATCCTGTGCATGTTTCCATGCCAGATGGTACTATCAAAACAGTGAGCATTTGTGGTACTATTCGTGTGACCTCCAACATAGTATTACACAAGGTCCTATATATACCTGACTTCAAATACAATCTCTTATCAGTTATCAAGCTGCTATCTGATCAGAAAATATGCATCCACATGTATCCTGACCGATGTGTATTTCAGGACCTTTTAAGTAAGAAGAACATAGCCGAAGCTCGGGTAGTGGCTGGATTATATAGGTTCACCCCTGATTCTGTGAAGTCAGAAGGAAGAAAGAGAGCTATCAAGGATCTCTTGCTGAGCAGTGAATGAGCTATCAAGCAACTTTTGGGGACAGTTTGATGTCTAACAATAATGATGTCTCTCTTGCTGATTTACATGCTAGAATGGGTCATATTTCTATGTCCAAGCTGGAACACATACCTGATTTCAAGTCCATTGTAGACAAAAATTTTGAATGTGAAGTTTGTATCCTAGCTAAGGCACATAGGTTGCCTTTTCATAGGAGTTCAATCAAGACCAAGTTTATTTTTCAACTTGTTCATATGGATCTGTGGGGTCCTTATAAAGTTGCAAATATAGAAGGTTCACATTATTTTCTTACTATCGTTGATGATTTTAGTAGATGTACTTGGACGCAATTATTGAGATCTAAGACCCAAGTTTTCAAGGTTATTGAGAATTTCTTCAATTTGGTGGAAAATCAATTCAATACTTCCATTAAAATTCTTCGAACTGACAATGGGTCTGAGTTCATCCAGCATACTTGTGCTTCATTGCTTGCTTCTAAAGGGGTTATTCATCAAAAATCAGTCGTCAGGTCTCCTCAGCAGAATGGGGTTGTAGAGAGAAAAGACAAACATCTTTTGGAAGTAGCTAGGGCACTCAGATTTCATGTTGCTCTTCCTAAATTTTTTTGGGGTGAATGTGTGTTGGCTGCTACACACATTATAAATAGGATGCCTATGGAAGCCTTGGGATGGAAAAGTCCATATGAAATGCTTTATAGGGAAAAGCATGACATTTCTAATCTCAGAATTATCGGGTGTCAATGTTATGCTGTCAACACTGGTAGGAGGGACGAATTTGAGGCTAAGGCCAGAAAATGCATCTTTCTGGGATACACTTTTGGGGTGAAAGGCTATAAGGTCTATGATTTGGAGGACAAGAAAATTTTTCATAGTCGAGATTTGATTTTTCATGAACACATTTTTCCCTATAAAGCTCAAAAACTCGATATTGTGAAATCTGATTCTACAAACATTTGGCCCTCCATTGAGGAATTTGTTCTTGATGAAAATAGACAGCCTTCTACTGTCAGACAAGGCACAAAAGGCTCCACTTCGTCACCTTCTTCAGAGTCTACTGGCATTCTAAGACAAGATGAATCTTGGGCTATTACTCCTAATTTTGTCTCTAATAATATTCCCAGTCATGCTCCTGACAACAGCAGCAGTATGCCTACTAGTAGTAGTGCTGTTGAAGGCAATATTATTGAAGGAGGTCCTTTATTCAATAACACCATCCCAGGTGTTGATAATGATGTCACTAATGTTTCTACAAATCCTCTTGCTAATCCTCCTGTTCGAAGGTCACAAAGAGCCAGGGAACCTCCTGGATGGCTAAAAGATTTTGTGCAGCATGATGGTCGTTAACAAGCTAAGGTTGGCAGTGATCAGTCCCATAGTTTTGTAAGTCACATTCAGTATCCTCTATTTCAACCATCTGACATTGCTTTTCTTTCTGAAGACTTTGTCACATCTCTCATGAGCACAATACAAATCCATGAACCTACCACATATAAACAGGCTAAAGATGACCCTCAGTGGGTCAAGGCCATCAATGATGAACTCCAAGCTCTTGACGATATAATACCTGGATCCTCACTTGCCTTCCTCCTGGCAAGAAGGCTCTTACTTCGAAATGGGTCTACAAGATCAAGTTTAAACCAGATGGGACAGTAGAGAGATACAAAGCTCGATTGATCATCCGAGGCTTTGAACAAATCAAGGATAAGGACTATAAACATACGTTTTCTCCAGTGGCCAAATTAACCACTGTACGAGTATTTATATCCATGGCCACCTCTATGGGTTGGCCCCTACATCAGCTTGATATCAATAATGCCTTCTTACATGGCTTTATTGAGGAAGAAGTCTATATGCAACCACCTGAAGGTTACCACAAAGCAACAGCGGGGCAAGTGTGTAAGCTCGAGCGTTCTCTATATGGACTCAAACAAGCATCACGACAATGGAACTTGGAACTTACCAAGTTTCTCAAAAACCTTGGGTTTATTCAGTCCAAGGCTGATTATTCTTTGTTCACTAGAAGATATAAGGATCATTCTACGCATATTCTGGTATATGTCGATGATCTCTTGGTTACAGGAGATGATTCAGAAGGAATCATTGAAGTTAAAGAGCAGCTTCACAAAGCCTTTACCATTAAAGACCTTGGCATTGCTCGATACTTCCTGGGAATTGAAATTTCCAGGTCTTATGAGGGCACTTTCCTGAATCAACGAAAGTATATTTTTGACATATTGATGGATGCAGGTCTTACTGCTGCGAAACCTGCTAAGTTTCCTATACCAGCTGGGCTCAAATTGTCTGCGAAATCTGGAGCAGTTCTAGATGATCCTGAGACATATAGACGCATCATTGGAAGATTATTATACCTCAATATTACAAGGCCAGACATCTCATATGTTACACAACATTTGAGTCAGTTTGTTCATGCCCCTCGGCTCCCTCACTATAATGCCGCCATTCATGTTTTGAGGTATTTAAAAGGAACCATTCACAAGGGTCTCTTCTTCAGGAAAGACTCCAGTTTTCAAATTGAGGGGTACTGTGACTCAAATTGGGGTGGTTGCCCTATGTCAGCTCGATCCTTGACGGGGTACTGTATTTTTATAGGCACTAATTTGGTCTCATGGAAGACTAAAAAGCAGAAAACGGTCTCGAAATCATTTGCGGAAGCAGAATACCGATCCATGTCTGCTACTGTTTCTGAGCTCCAATGGATCACTTATTTACTTACTGATCTTGGGCTCTCTTTTTCTCTGCCGATTACTTTGCATTGTGACAACAAAGCCGCCATTCACATTGCCACAAATCCGGTGTTTCATGAAAGAACCAAGCATTTGAACATTGATTGTCACTACACGAGGGATAAACTTGTTGAAGGATTTCTTCATCTTGAGCATGTGAAATCCAGAGAGCAATTGGCGGATATTCTAACCAAACCCCTTGGTAAAATTCCTCATTCCTATCTCTCTGCAAGGATGGGTTTGTTGGATTCACCACCAAATCCACCTTGAGGGGATGTTGAGAAGTTGTTATGAGATATTTTTGGTTGTTATAGATTTTGTTATAGATTTTTGGATTTGTTAATAACTTCCTGACATTCTTTTTCTGTTAAGAGCTGCTGTGCTCCAGCTGTACACTTGTATATATTTACCCCTGCATACTTGCAGAATGATATAACATATACATACAAATCCTCAAACAACCTTTTTTCTTCAGCTGTCATGCCTTCTTCTCTTTCTGGGTTTTTACAAATCTGACAAATTCAAATTGCAGGTGTTTGTCCCACAAATTGTCCCAAGTTTCATGGAGTTTCAAGGCTTCCTACATGCAACTTTGCTCTAAATGCCACATCTTTTCTACATGGGTCTCCACTTGGTAAGCTTTCAAGTTTATACCCATTTTATATATTCCAGTTTCATGGAATTTGCAATGCAATTGCAGTGATTGTTGTTGGATTAGCATTGATGGAAGTGCAATTTGAATAATATGTTGGTATGCCAATTTTGTGTACTATTTTAAAAACTTGGGTCAACTGCTTCATGTTCTTTTGCAGTATAACCTTATTGCTATGTACATTTGTTGGAGTTAGAAGACATACATGCGTGCAAAGAGAGGTACATTCTTGCTTAGGTTATGACATATGGAAATATTAGCATAGACTGAGATAGAATTTGCATTGTTGGTTGGTTTTTGTTCAATTTCTGGGTTAATAGGGTGTGACCTTTAGTAGTAGATTAGCAGTTGGCTTCTTATTTCTTTTGCCATGTTTCTTTCCCATGTGTCATATATGAGGTATTCAATTACTCGCACTGAAAATTTCCCCTCTTTAGTCATTGCATTATGACCTTACCTTTGGAGGCTAATTGGACTACAATAGAGGAGAAAGACACGAGGGTAATTAATTTATGCGTTTGATTAAAAACTAAGTCATGAATCTTTCTAAAAATTACTCGTAGGTACCCCAATATTTGGAAAAACTATTTTTTGGTTCCCCAACTTTTCAAAACTAATTTTGAGGTACCCTTACTTTTTGGGTTAGTAATTATTTGGTGTTTTTACGGCCATCGATTTTATTAAGTGACCAAAATACCCTTATTCTTCTTCTTTAAGGGTATTTCTTAAAAAATGGAAGAACGAGGGTATTCCGGTCATTTAACTAAATTAATGACCGAAAAAGTACCTAATAATTTCTAACCCAAAAAGTAAGGGTACCCCAAAATTAGTTTTGAAAAGTTGGGGTACCTGAAAAATATTTCACCAAAAGTTAGGGTACCTCCGAGTAATTTTTTGTGAATCTTTATTGTTAGGATAAACCCATTTTCTATTTGTTTATATTAGAAAATTGAAATCTTTTTCTTGTGGGATTCCTTCATTCCTCTTTGCACTTGCTGTTGCATTTCTTCTTTACTGTTAGGATAAGCCCAATAAGGCGAACCAACTTCCAACGATAATTAAACTATTATCATGTCCAGATAAATTGTTCTAGAGCCTAGCATACTTGAACCTGTCTGCTTCAATCTAACTAAGTTAACCTTTGGAATGGTGCAACTAGGTATCTAATTGCAACCATATTGTTCTATACATTGATTTAGTTGGTTAATCTCACACCATCCAAGTACGAAAGACCTTCATTGTAGTTGATTTCTCAAAAACTATAAGATTTAGTTCATCAAAATGAACCTGTTCTTAAATCCCCAAAAATAAAGGGGGAAAAAGGACAATTTCTGATGTAATAAGAGCAACCAATCAAGATATTGACGGAGTATCCTTTGATCTACAATTTTTTTATTTGATGAGGGTCATTACTGTGACATTCTATGTCACTTTAGCTGCATCATTGGTTGTATGGCTACGATCACACCTATGTCTACAGTTCAGGAGCCCTTGCAAGTTTGGTAGGGAACTTCTCTTCATCCTGATAGACTTGCTGTTGTTTTATGTTAATGACCCTCTTCTGCTTCTATTATTTCGTTGTGTGTGTATTAGAAGTAGCCCAGGAAGGCATTTATTGAATTCAAACTTTGGTGCAAAACATGTGTGATACCTCTGGAGACTAACAGGTAGCATCCTACTCTGGTGCCTTTTTGAAATTGAAAATAGTCGAGGCTCCTGTGTTTAAGATTGGTTATGCACTATGATGAAGCACTTGGACAACAAAGAGATTGAGTTTATGTGTCTACGGTTATGTAGCATTTGGCGGAGGATAGATGATTGATACTTGGGCAAGCAAAGCATTGCATTGGCAAACTTCCCTCAATTTTGACGTAGCCATGGACTAAAAGAGGGGTTTAGGGTTAGGTTGTGTTGCTCATGATGGAATGGTGCTTTTAAATGGGCTACTGTTTGAGGAAGAGTGTAAGAGCAATGGAGCTACTCCTAGATTGGCAAAATGTCTTCTAGATCATGTTGAAATAAATTTCAAGTTAAGATATTGTCCCCACTCCTTGGTTAAATGATGTATTGCTTGATGATGTTAAAAATCTGTGAACCTTTGTTTTGACAGTATATTAGACGAAAAAAAAAATTACAAAAATGAAAATAGGGATGATGAAGGCAGTGATTGAGAGATGGAGGGAAGACAATGTACTGGAGGGTTTTAGATTCAAAATATGGAGCAAGATGTAGAGAGAGGGAGGGAGAAATAAGGACGATGGAGGCAGTGATTAGGATTAAGAGAGTGAGAGGAAGATACAGGAGATTAGGGCTTTATGTGTGAACATAGACCAAGAAATAGAGAGAGAGATAAGGAGGCGAATGGAGAATAGGGTTTGGCGGTGAGTGACGTAATTTACTATGCTGAGATTATAAAAACAAAACATTATTAGGCCGAGTGAAATAATAACAAATTGGACAAAGTTTTATGTGTGGACCTGTTATAATTAATGACAAAATTGTTGGACTATAAGTTATAATGCATACATATTTATATATATAAATTTCAATAATATTGTTTTCTTGCATTTTTAGATATTTTTTTATATTTTTGACTTTAATTTAACTTTTTACCTTATACTTTTAAATTTCAATAAAATAGTTCGCATGTTGGCTATATTTTCAATAAGTAATTTTGGCTTTTAACAACACATGTTGCAGGACAAATAACAGTCAGATCTTCCACAGATGGAAATATCATCCAAATCACGTCATTATAAACTACATTTATTCGAATGTATGGAGGACATGAGATGACTGTTATCATGAAGAATAATAAGTCCCTATCATCAAATGTGTCATGTAGGACCAAAATTGCCGCTCAACAACAAAAGTGTCTCAAAGTTCAATTGTTCATCTACCCTCTAAGTTATAAATCTATATTTTCGTATATTAAGCTGTTACCTCATTAGTTTGAATAATGTTATAATGATCTTGGCCGCTTGATTTTTTGCAACTTAAATGTTGTTCACCTGTGTTTCTGTTAATTATATATATTTTGTTTTATCATGATGTTTTCCATATAACAATTTCATTAATATTTTGCTTGGTTTACTTTGTATGGACAGTTACTTATTCATGACTTTTATAAAATTTCAAAAGTAAATAATTTAGTTCACTTCGTGCATCGCACGGGTTGAAGCCTAGTTTTAATAATATAAAAGAGTTTGTAAAATAAATAAAGTTTCATCACCTCGAAAACGAATTTCGAAAATAAAAATATCCTTATTTAAGGATTAAGCAACCTTAGTCAGCTCCCGATCACCTAAGTAGCGCATCCGAAAACCGACACACCTAAACGGGGGCGATTTTCCGGGTCCTACAGATTGGCGACTCCACTGGGGACTTAAACTTAAAAAGAGGGTAAAACTTGAAAAAAATCGAATTAAATTGAAATTGTAAAGGGAAAAGTTGATTTTTTTCACGATTTTATAATTCTTTTAGGCATCCTTTGCATACCGGGCCACTAATCGCGTCTTTTGACACGTTAGCACAAAGGCGACGGTTAGGTTATACCTAGGTGATTCCCTCGAGAGCGGGCGAGCCATTACTTATGGGATGCACCCTACATCGCCAAGCATTTAGTTCCCTCTCTCCTCGCGTTACACTCAAAGGACTTCCTTGAAGTTCTTTGAGCAATACCTCACACTCCTTACCTAAGGGTATGGAGCATGGAGATGAAAACGGGCGGTAGGCCATGTAATCCAACCATAGAAAATCCATGAACATAGAACCTTGGTTTAGGGTATCCCTTCATGTTGTATGCTATGTGCTATGTGCTACCCCTTCCCCTTTTCCTTTAGTTTTAGAGTCGACCCTAGTTTAGAGGTTTTGTTCTAGTCCATATAAAATTCATTGGATTGAGAAAATGATTATTTATTAATTAGAATAATTAACTCAAAAGGCATCATGGTTAGCCCAAGTAGAAGGGCCCATTTATGTTTGAAGAGTAATTATCTTAATTAATAAATAAAAATCGACTCACCTTTGATGATATTATATGGCCCTCTACGAAATTCTCTTAACAAAGGTCCAAAAATTAATTAAAAAGTCCAACAAAAGTTAATGGATAGCGTTTTAGACTGCATAATAGTTACTAGGCTCGAGTGAATTAATTTGTCGATTTAATTAATGAATCCATCGCATTTATGGTCGGCCTGTTGTTAGGCCCCACCATATCGGATTTACTAATTAAGCTTATAAATTGATTATAACTCGCTTATTGTTGACTTTATTAAGTCCTTTACAATATCCATTTTCCTTGAGTAAATAAATAAAGCTTGTTATTATGTGTAAATATGTGTTTGTATGTTGGGTCTTCATTAGAGTCGGACATAATTTTGAGATATTGTTTTAGTCCGCATAATAATCGTTGGGTTGAGAAGAAATAAATTTATAAACTCGATTAATTAACCATTAAATGTTACGGTCGGCCCGGTAGTGAGGCCCATCCGTTTTAAAGGTTAATTATCCTAGTTTATCGATTCATTTTAACTCACCTTTGATGATTTTATTCAGCCGTTCTCAATATTCTCTTACTCATGCTCCAAAGAAAATTGATTAATAATCAAACAAAGTCACTGTGTGTTGTTCTAGCCCGCGTAATAGTCTCAAGGTTAGAGAAAATAAATTTTTAAATTTGATTATTAAGTCTAACAAATCTATGGTCGGCCCGTTGTTAAGCCCATCCATGGTGGAATTAATAATTGAGTTTATAGTTATGTTTTAACTCGCCTTTTGGCGGCTTTATTCGGTCCTTTACAACATCTACTTTCCTTGAGTTAAATAAATAAATGTGCTGGGTCACAATAAAAAAGGGAGTGTCAGTCTTGTCGAGCATTATTCTAGTCCGCATAATAGCCAATAAAGCTCGAGTTGTCTGAGTTGTTGGGCCAAGTTACGGATTCTTCTTGAAACGGTCGGCCTGTGGATTAGGCCCATCCGAATTGAGAAACACTGACTTGTGCTTTCTAACTTATGTCGACTTGCTATATTTGACTTTATCCGGCCCTTTATAATGCTCTTGTTGTAAAAAGTGTTGTGACACGCAACCTGTTGTTTCCTGGGTCAGTATATATAGGTGTCTTACAATAGTCCTGGATGAGTCTTAGTTTCAGAGTCTACATGTAAATATTTTTCAGTCTTCAGAAAGTCTTGTACAAGGTCGTGTCATATGTGAGTCTTTTCTTAAGTCAGTACATGAATTTTGTTTTGAAGTCTAAACCTGGGTCATGGGTGAGTCTCTGGTCTAGGTCATAAGTGAGTCTTTTCCTTGGTTAATATGTGCTTGTCTCTTTTAGAAAGTCTAGTGTAAACCTAGATCATGGGTGAGTCTTTGTTTTAGAGTCAGGATATGAATGTCTTTTTCTTTAGATAGTATCATATGAAGTCTAAGATAAGTCTTTGCGTTACTGTCTGCATGTAAGTGTCTTGCATTCTTTAGAAAGTATCATATAAGATCTAGGATGAGTCTTTGTGTTAGTGTCTGCATATAAGTGTCTTGCATTCTTTAGGAAGTTTCATACAGGTTCGTAGGGCATAGGTGAGTCCTTTTCCAGAGTCAACATATGAATGTCTTGCATTATAGAAGTCTCCTATAGGGTCTACGTCATGCAAACCCATGTCATGGGTGAATCGTTAAGTCTTTTTTGAGTTAGCATGGAAGTGTTTGTCATTCTTCTGAAAGTCTCATATAGGTTCATAGGTCATGAAAACCAATGTTATGGGTGAGTCTTTTCTCAAGTTGGCATATCATGTGAGTGTCTTTCTTTAGGAAGTCTAATGTAAACCCATGTCATAAGTTAGGATTTCCTGGTCAGCATATAGACATTTGCACTTTAGGAAATCCCATATAGAATTTAAGACATGTAGACCTATGTCGTAAGAAAGTCTTTTCCTTAAGTCAGCATATAGAGGTCTTGCATCCTAGGAAGTCTCATGTAGGTCAGTTAGCGCTTTCAAACCTATGTCCTGGGTGATTCTCTCCCGAGTCAGCATATAGGCGTTTTTCATTTTGGGAAATTCATGTACGCATTGGGATGGGTGTTTCTTCATTTGTCTAGTGTCAAGGTCAACGCCTGAGCTAACCATAAAGGGAATATTGGGATGACGAGAAATTCTGCAACTACCATAGATCCCGAGGGAACAACATGGAGAATTGTTAGACTTTGGAACACATGATCTATTCAGAGAAACTGCCCCCACCAAAAGCAGCACAGAGGACCAGACATAACATGGATTCCCCATACGAGGACAAGGAGGGCACATCATTAAAGGAGCTTTAGAAGTAGCTATAGTCCTGGTTGTCAAGCATTTCATGCTCAGAGTCTGTTAGAGTCAGTTCTTCATTCGTTGCTTGAATTCTGTTGCTCTTGTTGCTTTTTGATCAAACATAATTTCGTGCTTGTGTTTTTTACTTGAGTTGAAAAGTTCTCTCATCTATCCATCATCCGTACAAACGAAGTCTGACAAATTCATCTTCTCTTATCCTTCCATCTTTGTCATATACCTCATTTTCATCCTTCAGTTTTCTTGAATCCAGGGTTAGAGAGATGAAGAGAGAAATTATGAAAAAAAGAAAAAAAAAAGAGTGAAAATCTATAGAGTGGCCGGTTTGAAAACCTCATTGAGGCAAACCGGGCAAAAGGAGAAAATAAAAATTGATTGAGAGAAGTCAGCCTGCACTTTCCATCCAACAGGCTGAGCAAAAGGAGAGAATATCATCAGGAAAGACCGAGTCCAATAGTCTCTCGAAAAGCGAACGCTCCTCATTGGAAATGTCGCAGTTTAACCAAATGTGCCGAGGATAGGGGATTTGAACCCAACCTTCATTTCACCACCCATATTACCCTCATCTTTTCATCCAATCCCGACTTACCACCTACCACTCACATCTTTGACCTCTCCATCAAACCTCAACCCTTTTCAAACGCTTAACCCAATCCAAAAGGTGTGCTAGCTACGACCAAAGGAGAATAGGAGTCAACCCATGAAGAAGGAATTTGAAAAAAAAACGAAAAAAAGAGACCTTAGCCTTGACCAACCTGGTCATTCTCCTCTTGACCAATCCATATACCCCAAAGCCAAAAGATGTGTTGTGACTAATGTCATCAGAAAGGCGAACAGGAGTCAATCCCATGGAGGAAAAAGTCGAAAAAAGAAAAAAAAAGCAAAAAAAGAAAATTGAAAAAAAAGGTGAAAAGAAAAAAGTGAGAAAAAAAAAGAGCCAGAAAAATGGAGTTAAAAAAAAAAGAGAAGTTGAGAAGGAAATGAAACAAGAAAAAGGAAGAAAGAAGAAAAAAGGGGTTAGAGGAGAATAAGAAGTGCGAACGCGAAAATAAGAGTCATGCACACATTAAAAAATCTCGTCTCAAACCTTCACCTCATCATCTATACACCTCAGTCTTCTATAACCTACACAAACCTTTCATCCATCCATAAGCTGCATATGAACCCTCAAACCTTCATAACCATCTTTTCTAACCGTTAAGCCTTCCTCGAGGCACTATCCATCAAAGTTGCGCTTAAAGAACTACGATCGGCCTGATTCCACCTTGGATATGTAGGAAAACCTATTTGAGGCCCGGCCGCTGCAAGGAGCATCCTTTGTCCTCAAAATATTGGTCTTTGAGAGAAGATAAAAATAAGAGAGGCTAGCCTGAAAACCCATCAGGACAGGTTAGGCAAAAGGAGAGTGAGAGAATAAGAGAGGCTAGCATGAAAACCCACTCGGGCGGGCTAGGCAAAAGGAGAGGAAACCCTGGATTCTATTTTTCATCATCATCAACCCTCCATCTTCCTTCCGTCAGATTTGGACATCATCCCATAACCATGTTCCAACCTTTTCCCAAGAGATGATGTCTTACCCCATTTGCCCATCTCTTCACCCTTTCAAGACACGATCATTCTTAAGTGTCTCCCTATCTCATTCATCAATAAACTCTCATCTACCATCCCTTTCAACCTTTTGTCAAGAAATGATGTCTTACCCCATTTGACAATCTCTTCAAGACACGATCATTCTTGAGTGTCTCCCTATCTCATTCATCAATAAACTCTCATCTACCTTTTCTCAAGAGATGATGTCTATCCCATTTAACCATCTCTTCTCCCTTTCAAGACACGATCATTCTTAAGTGTCTCCACAGCCCATCTCTTTCCCCAAACATTTCCTAACCAACCCTTTCATCCCATCTCCCCCTTTGAGGACTTTTTCAGCTCAGCCTTTAATGCAAGTGTGAGGCTCTGTTCTTAATGCCCACTCTTAGCACACCTAAGTGTGGCTTACTTCTCAGCAAGAGTGAAAATCGTCCACATCAGATCAGCGGCTAACTGGCAACCACATGAACATGAACAGACTTAGAAACAAGCTACTCTAAATTGGGGGCTCACGCTACCTTTGTGGCGTCAGTCAAGACATTTGTTGGAGAAAACTTCTAAGAGGGACACCTACTCCCTATCCTACAAGGTCCTGCATCTTCAATCTCATAAACGTCCTAATAGTGGTCTCATCAAGAAAAAAAAAGAGAAAAAAAAAGAAAAAGAGAAAAAAAAGAAGAAGAAAAAAAAGAGGGGCTAACTTGAAAACCCTTTGGGCAAGTTAGGCAAAAGGAGAGTTTGGGACTCACTACTAAGGACTATGCCTTCTCCTATTCTATGGTCCCCATGCATCATCAATCCACATCGAAACTGGGGGCTAGTAAATCTCCAAGGTGCTCTCCAAAGCAGGATAGTGTTATCAAGAGTCTACGCCAAACCGGGGGCTTGTCATACAGCAGCATACATTTGCAAGCAATCAAGGTCATCTACATGATCATTCAAGGAACGCATACTTCAGACCTGTTACCTCCATCATTGTTCCTGGGATCGAAACATTAATCATCTTGAATTTTCCTGAAATTCCCCACGAGTGGCCTTAATCCTTAGAAAGCATTGTCTTAGGGAGTTATGGTTTTAGGAAAGCCTTGTCTTAAGAAAGCATTGTCCAAGAAAATCTTTGTCGGGAGGTTGTCTGCATTGCATGTGTAGAATAGTATAAAAGCATCAAGCGTCTATCCTGTCCAAGCATAATAGGTTTTTATTGCATCCATAATGTCATGACAGAGTCTCATAGAGTCAGTTTGTCTAGCATTGAGTCAGTCTTTTGAGCATTGAGTCAGTTTGTCATGCATCGAGTCAGTCTGTCATGCATTGAGTCAGTCTGTTGTGCATTGAGTTAGTCTGTCATACATCAAGACAGTCTATTGTGTATTGTGTCAATTTGTCATGTATCGAGTCAGTTTGTCGTACATAAAGTCGATAGTCGTGCATGAATGCTTGTGTCTAAAACAAAACAAATTGCATTGTTTGTGCAAGAGTTTAGTAGACTAGTTGCATGCATGCCCGTATATCAGAAAATTAAAAGAAGAAGAAGCAAGGAAGTGCTACATCATTGCTCCAGAACGCAACACTAGGGGCTGTTCAAGCGCAATTAGACTGATCGATATGGCTTCCAGTCACTGAGATCAAGATTAGAGCAATCTCTAATCCAACTCTTGCTGGACAAGTTATCATCCAGTCAACTCATGCATCATTAGCCAAACACGAATGGCGCATGCTCGACACGAAGGACAAAATCTTCACGGATCAATGGCCAGAGATTCGGTGAAGTTCCTCGGCATCAAATTGCCATTATCCAGAGCCGCTGGCAGAGCTCGGTGCAATCGCAGCAATAAGAGTCATCAACATAGCGAAAATCCGTTGGCATCGTGATCAATCTGCCAGACAAGTAACTCTCTATATCTTTAACCATTGTTCAAACTGATGTTGATATTCTGCTTCGATTTCTGTGCAGGGAGTCATCACAGACACCAGGTCGCTGCTAAAAGGCGTCATCATCATCCACCTTCTGGTCGCCACATAAAAGAGCACCGACAACATCAACCCACCCAGTCCAAAGTTGACGGCCGAAAGACTGCGGCCCAAGGGTTTCCAACGCTCAGGTAAAAATCTGAACCCTCGTCACATTTCCGAAAAAACTAATACTTGGTTTTCTGTGATTTTCAGGTTGCCACATAAAAGAGCACCATCATCCCGCTGCCGCATAAAAGAGCACCATCATCTGGTAGCCACATAAAAGAGCACCATCATCCGGTAGCCACATAAAAGAGCACCATTAGCGACAGTCGTCCCACGGTTACCACCTAAAGGCTTCCAACGATGTCGTCAGCGACAGTCGTCCAACGGTTGCCACTTAAAGGCCTCCAACGATGTCATCAGCAACAATCGTCCAACGGGTTCCACATAAAGGTCTTTGACGATGTTAGCAACAAAAGTCGTTCAAACAGATGCCACATAAAGGTCTCCAACGACATCCTCAGCATCAGCCGTCCAACGGTTGCCACCTAAAGGTTACCGATGACCTCATCATCAGCGTCAGTCGTCCAACGGATTCCACTTAAAGGTCTCCAACGACATTCTCAGCATTATTCGTCCAACGGTTGCAACCTAAAGATTACCGACGACATCATCATCATCATCAGTCGTCTGACGGTTGCCACCTAAAGGTTTCCGACGACATCATCGACATCTCCAATCGTCTAACGGTTGCCACCTAAAGGCCTCCGACGACATGAAAGCGACCATCTTCAATCAGGACGCCGTTGAATGGCATCATCTTCGCAGAAGACCACCGACAGTATCCATCTTCAAGTCAGACGTCAAGCAGTCAACATCTCAGGCTACTGTGACCTTCGTCCTTTTCGGACTCGATCAAAATGGGGGCTCTCTGTAGACACTAGATTTTGTACCGGGACAAGTGTACAAATTAGGAGCAACAAGAAAATAGGCTAGAAGGAAAGCCAAGCCACTGGGCCTCAATCAATCAAAAGCTACTGAGCCAACCCATCACAAAAAGCCTTCATTTTCCACCCTTTCCACATACATATACCCACCATTTCGAAACCCATTTTTTCCACAAGTCTCGTTGGCCCTATTTCTTTTGATGAGAGTAAAGTACGCATCATAAGCTTTCCAATGCCTTTTGAATTGCCTCAAACGGAGTCCGGATGAAATAGTTATGGCCGTTCGAAGTTGCACTTAGCAATTTCAAAACCCACGCGGGTTTTAACAATTCTCAGGCCCAGAAATCAGCCCAGTAAGCAAATCTGGCCCAGAAGACTGCCAAAACCCGCGCGGGTTTTAGATGACAGAAGCGGCCCAGAAATAAGAACCAACCCAAGGCGCGCCCCGGCCCAGTTGCTTCAAAACCCGCACGGGTTTTCTACCATCTGAAGCGCGTCGTTTTGCCTTGTCCATGTCAGCGATCGGTGTGTGGGTATTTTAAAACCCGCACGGGTTTTATCTTCCAGAAGCTAGCGCCAATATCTTGATTATCCCCCTGATTTTAGCCCATGTGCCTTGACCATTCTGCCTTTGACTTAGATAACCCGCACGGGTTTTGTGCTTACATGGATGGAGGGCATGATCTAAGGGATGTGTCCCCTCCATTTCCCTCCTAAACCTCACGTCCTTCACCTATAAATACACCCCTCCATTCCATTAATTTTCACTAACTAACACCATTATTCTACCTAAACTCTCATCAACTACCCCCTCTTATCCTCATTATTTCTCACATTACCATTCCCCTTACTCTACCAAAATTATCACTCATATACTATCCTACTACCATTCTCATACTCATCTTTCCATCCATTAAGTCAAGGGAAGTCAAGGTTCTTTTTTTTCGACTGGCGCATACGGGCTCCTAAATCAAAGAGGTTCGCTTTTATGTTTCTTTTCAAAAAATTACTAAGGGGTACCCTATTTTTTGGTGAAATATTTTTCTGGTACCCAACTTTTAAAAAATAATTTTGGGGTACCCTAACTTTTAGAATTAGAAATAATTAGGTGAATTTTGGCCAATGATTTGAATTTACCGGTGAGTTTTAGGCGGGAAATTGATTAAGTGTTTTTGTAGACGAAAATGCCCTTTGTTTTTGTGGACGAAAATGATTTGAATCAATCGGAGTTTCGCCGGAAATTCACCTAGTAATTTCTAATTCTAAAAGTAAGGGTACCCCAAAATTAGTTTTGAAAAGTTAGGGTACCAAAAAAATTGTTTCTTCAAAAGTTAGGGTACCTCTAAGTAATTTTTTGGTTTCTTTTCATTGTTATTATTTAATCATGTAATTTGTACTTTATTTTACATTATATGTGCATATTTTGTAAACCAAAAACCTCATTCTTTTTATTACATGATAAAAATATAAACTTGTGAAATTAATTAAACTTCTCCCCGCTCTATTTCATTTTAATGTCGATTTTAGTAGAGTCTGTTTTCTAACAGGCGAATTCGAGAATTTTTATAATTCTCGAATTCGTAACATTACCCCCAGACTTAGAATCGGGTTTCGTAGACCAAAATTATTTTCATCATTTTTATGGTTTGTCGGTTTCCTTAAATCGGCTGGCGACTCTTTGTCACTTTTACAAATCCTTTTGGTTATTTAAAATAAACAATAATTGGGCGAAAATAATTATAAATAATTAGTACCACTTTTTATTATTCCAAGGCCACCCAAGAGAAAACGGGCCAGAAGATTAATAAAATCCGCACGGGTTTTATTAATTTTCACCCCCTTTTCTCTGGGTCGAAGCTGCACATGGCCCGGCCCATGGCACCATAAAACTCGTGCGGGTTTTAGGGTGGCGGTCCCTTTGCTACTTCTTGGGCCTGGATGTAATAATGGGCTGGTACTAAATTTATTAATATATTATTTTAGTGTAATTTCGGGTATTTTAATAATATAAAAGAGTTTGTAAAATGAATAAAGTTTTATCACCTTGAAAATGAATTTCGAAAATAAAAATATCCTTATTTAAGGATTAAGCAACCTTAGTCGGCTCCCGATCACCTAAGTAGCGCATCCGAAAACCGACACCCCTAAACGGGGGCGATTTTCCGGGTCCTACAGCGACGCTATGCGACTCGCCCGCGATAGTCCCCTGCGACGCGCGTGCTGTTTCGTTATTTTTGTTCTGTTTTAACCTAATTCCCTGTTTAGTATAAATACCTTGTTTAGGAGTAATTTCTGCAGTTTTTAGCTGAATATGAACATGCTTATGCATTTGTGTTAGGGTTTTCCTAAGTTTTCTCCCAAAATCTTGTGCTTACCTATCCATTTGTGGATTGTAGTGTTTGCAAGTCTTTTCTTGTGATTATTTAGTGGAATTACCTTGGATAATCATTGTGGATTGCTAGGCCTAGAGTTGTGGATTACCTAGGTCAAGGTCATATCCTTCATTTATTGTTCAAGTTTTGTTCGATTGAATCAGCAAAAGTTCCAACTCAAGCTAAATCATCAATACATCCACCGCGCCATGCTCCATTTGGTATCAGAGCTCAAGGTTTGCATTAGCTTGAGTTTTTGTTCATTCCTCTATTGTTCATTACTAGTAGAGTTGTGTTTTGTTGGATTTGATTGAATATTGGTGTTCCCCATCCCTTGTGCCTCCAAGTGTGTTGGAGAAGTTGTTATTGCTATTGTGTTTGTTGATTTAGGTGCATATTGGAGCTTTGAGGAAGAGTTGGAAATTTGTGCCCACAAGGTGTTCGATAAAATGCCCAAGTGAGAAAAACACAAAGAACCCTTAGCCAAATACAGGCCAACTACAAGAAAAACCCCAAACTCAATAAAATATCCCAAACACATACCGTCCTTCACCCTTCCCTCGATATGGACGACGAAGCTATTTCCGATCGAGAGGAACCATACCACTGGAGTAGTCCTCTAATTCGGACTCTCGAGAATCAGTTCTCCACCATCAACGATCGATTCACTTTTCTTGACAACCGGTTCTCTACCGACGAGCGCAACATGGAAACACTTATTGCGCGGATGGATAATCTCATCCAAGAACGTCGAGGTCCACCCCGAGAGGAACGAAGGAGGTCCACTCGTATCCTTATCTGTCCTCCTCCCTCCTACGAGTCGATTGACGATGATAGAGGTTCGCCTCGACACCATCGTCGATGGGAAATGATTGAGAAGCCATTCTACTATTCCCCGCTAACGACTGTCACGTCCCGAAAGTGTGTCAAGTGTCGGCGTGTGAGACACGATGCTTTGCAATGTCCGACAATGTCTATGGTTAAAGCTTGGATTAAAGAATCATTTAGTGTGGAGAAGCAAACTAGTGACGTGATGGAGGAAGTTGAAGAGCTAAACCTCCCTTCCCCACTTGAAAAGTTTGAGGAGGTTGAGGAAAGGGAAGAATAAGAGGTGATGGAAGAAGTCCATCTCATGGCAAGTGAAGGAGAGCTCTTTGAGCTTGATGAGGTCTAAGGAGAGTCCTTAAAGGGGGAGGAGCCACTTCAAGAACTTCCACAAGAGGAGGACATGTCTTATCAACCTAGCAAGGCAATTCTTAAGCCAAGATTGATTGAAAGCAAGGTCCATTGTGATTACGTCAATATTAATCTTTCTTGTGATTAATATCTTGTTGAGTTCAACAAGATAATGAATGCTAGGATTGAAAGGGGAAGCTACTTTGAAGAAGAGACAACCCCAGCCCCCTTCAAGAATCGCTATTCATTCAAGAAGGGTGGAGTTCATAGTGTGGTCATGATCGGTTTGTTGGAGGGTTCATGTAATGGATGGTCAAACCCTAGGACGAGCCTTTATTTTAACTCCCAAGAGTTGAGGGAAACTCTTTTTCAAGAGGGGGATTATAGAGCGTATTAGGATGGGGCCCAATCCTCAAAATTCATGATTGCTAAATCGACCCGCACCACCTCCACAAAATACGATGAAAATAACTCCAATGACGGGTGTGGAGTCCATTTCAAGGTGGACACGGGACCCTAGAGACATGGTTTGATCAGCACCGGATGTGGGATCCACTTCAAGTGGGACCCGCGACCGTCCCAGGATGCGGAGCTTCAAGGAAAAGGGGTTCGAACGAGGCCCAGGTTGACAAAACCCAAGGTGAAGAAGCCACAGAGCAAACAGCCGCTGGTCACGCTCGAATCACGGCCTGTTGACAGACCTAAAACGTATAGGTGTCTATGTACTGCAAGTGTATGGGTCTGTGTAGCAATAAAATATCTTTCTATCTCAGGGATTTGCGTTCAACGATGCACTGAACTAGTTTGCTATAAAGAATGCTAGGTCGATCCAAGGGTTGTGGTAAGGTTTTCTAATCTAAACTAGGAAAACAGGAATTTTTAGGATTTAACCAAATAATAAAAAGCGTTCAAGGGAGTCCACTCTAGTCATTCAATCAAATTATCAACAATCCCGGTGCAGGTAACAAGATAATTCGAGGTCTATAATCTTTCTAGGCCTTATCACTGCGATCTTTCGATCCTAGGTGAGTTATAGTGATTGAACTAAACGTTATTTCTAACTATTTGGTCTAATCAAAGATAAGAACTGATTATAAATTGACCCTAGGCAAGAATCATTATGTCTAACTATTTTTTAAACCTATTCAATCTACACAATCCAATTCAAGACTCAAACTGTCGTTCTATTGTCAAGAATCTAAAACCAGGTAAAGACTCAAACTGTCGTTCTATTGCCAAATTACCATGACATACAATACACGCAGATTAAACGAATAAAAAGATGACCTAACACCGAAACTGTATTCAAATTCAATCAATAGACATCGAGTTTATCCCCCAAACAAAGGAAATTAGCTACTCATAATTCTAGAAATAAACATCGCAAAATCTAATCAAGAACGAGAAAGCATGAAAGTAAAGTAGAAATAAACCGTGTTCGAATTGGCGAATTGATCTCTTCGTGTCACCCGAATCGATCTCTTTCGTGTTCTTCGATCACAAGTAACAATCTAATCTAATAACAATGCCTGAGAATTAATTGTAGAGAAAGTACATAAAATCTACTCTAAAATGCTCCTAAAAGCTGGTCCTAAAACGAAAGATAAAACTGATAAAAAAAGACCATCCCTTTCTACGGCGCGGACGAAGCCCTTTTATACGGCTGGATTACGGCACAAAACGCGGCCTGCGTTTTGGAAACGTTGGCTGCGTTTTGCCCAAGAGGTGAAGTTCTCCGCGAGAGGGCGTTGGCTGCGCCCCAGAAACGCGGCCTGCGTTTTTCTTCTGCTCGATTTCTGATGTTCCTGGACGAGGCACGGGTTGCGTTTTAAAAACGCTGCCTGCGCCTTGTCCCTGCGCTTTGATTGGGTTAGGCCGTGGCATAACGGGTCGTTTCTTCCTTCCTTCTTTCTCTTCTTCTTCAACTTCTTTTTTTATTTTCCATGATTTTTGCTATTTCTTCTCCAATTCTTCATGCTTTTTGATATAATTCTACCAATTCCTGTAAAACATACCAAACTCGCGAACAAGTGTATAAATAACAGAAATTGACATAAAAAATACTATATATCGGATACAAAAAGCATGAAACTGATATGTTTTGAGCCCGAAAAACTCTATATAAAAACAACTTATCAAATCCCCCATGCTTAGCTCTTGCTTGTCCTCAAGCAAGTCAAAATTGAAAACAGGAGGATTAGGGCTCAAACAGGAAAAACAGATTTAGGAAGAGAAAGAGGCGGAAAGAGTTTTCGATAGAATTACAAGAACAAAATCTTAACACCCCCTCGGGCTGACCATTCAAACACATCAATTAGACAAGCAAGTACAAAGATCAGTCTGGGTAAGATCAAAACTCAGTTTAAAAGAGAGAGAAGATATTTTCGAAACCAAAAGGAGAGAACAAGTACTTCAGAAGCATAAATCCGCCAACATTCATAAGAATAATGCAAATGTCCGCGGTTAGTTATGGACGTAAAAAAGAGCAAACCTCATATAGGAAAGAATAAACACTCAATCACTCAATTTTGAATATGTATGTGGGTTCTTCTCATACTCAGACCAATAGAAACAAACTTTCATAAGCTTGGTAAGAACCTCGCTCTCCACTATTGGTAGGCAATGCACAAGTGACAATCAAAAGGAGTTTTCCGGGTTGTAACGGGGCTTAGGTTAAGGGAAAGGAGCGGTAAAATTTTAGGAATGAGGAGTTAAGAGCCATGCTTGGATTGATTTTCAACAAGTAAACTCACCTTCTTGCTTAATGTATGCAAGGAATTTCACCTTTCACTCTCAACAATAGGAAACATCTCAACTAAATACAACTAGTCAAAGTTTTCAGAACTTTAAATTGAATCTCCCTAATCACCCTTTTCTTTTTGGAACTCTTTTTCTCTCTTTTTTTTTTTTATTTTTTGGTGGGTGATCGGGGAGAAGAAAACTATGGAATTATAACTTCGACCTCGATATAATATATGAACAACATAACCAAACACCAATCATTCAAAATGCGGGACTTTCATATTCTCCCAAACTTCACATTTTGTTCACAATCACACCAAACCAACTGTTTCTTCCAAAAAACGACAAACTCTCATCCAACCAAGCAAGGCAAAGGGATACTGGATATCAGAGGCCAAGGCTTGTATTGTCAGGGTTCAATCATGAAAGAAGGGTAAACAAAGGCTAGGCGAGGCAAAAAGAACGGTAAATACAATGTAGGGTAGGCTATTTGGCAATGTGGCTTTTTAAAAAAAAATAAAATGAATGCCTTATTCACTTTGGCACAGCATGCAATGCAAATATGTAGTCTCAAGCAAGATGCAAAACAAGTTCTAGAGACGCAACTAATGGGTGAGTCACTCAGGAGATCATGGAATTGATAAAAGTGATCAATTCAAAATTTAGGCAATGTGGACTCACGGGATAGGGCTCAATCAACTAAACTTAGCCCAAAGATTTACGGCACGCACATTTATACTTTCTAAGATAGTCAAAGCAGTCAAATACAACTTTCGCAACTTGTCTCAAAATCAGAAGATTTGAAGGAAAAGGTTTCAAAAACTTTTGAGATCTCATCCAAACTTTTCTAAGCGAAGCAAGTTAAACTGAAAGTAAGAAGGGTTTACAAATCATCACCGAAGGTGTTTCCGGTTTTAATCCTAGTCCTATCCTATATATTTTTTTGGGCTTTTCTAGTCTTTTCTACGTTTTTTGGTCTTTTTCTAATTTTCTGATTTTTTTTTTTTATTTTTGAGTAGGTGGATGCAAAAGAAAGAAAAAGAAACAAACTAAGAAAAGAAAGGAAAAGAGAAATCTATATGCTACTAACTAATACAATCTAGGTGGATGCAATTTAAAAGAAAAAGTTAGAAAGAAAAGCTTAAGAAAACTAGAAAACAAAAGAAAAATACACTAGAAACTCAAATAAAAGAAAACGAACAAGCTAAAAACTAAAAAGCATGCTAAACTATGAATAAGCAAATAAAAGAAACACACAAAAACAAGAAAAATCACACTAAAAACTGAAAAATAAGTATGAAACAAGAAAAAGAAAGATGAAAATAAAAGAAAAATAAACGAAAAACGGAGAAATAAGAAAAATATTCACAGAATATTCAACCCCCCCATGCTTAGATGTTGTATTGTCCTCAATGCAGAAGACAACGATAAAGGATAAGGGCTAGCGAAAGATCAAGGATCCTCGGTCGGTGGGGAAGGGCTGGTATGGCTTGGTCCTGGTGGTGGTGAGGCTCGATCAAACATGGCCTGAATAAGGCCGGTGAGGTTAGTGATTGACTTGTCGAGACGGTCGAACTGTAGATCGGCCTGACCTCTATACTCAACAAAACTCTCCCTCAACTCGTTGACACGGTGCTCGGTCCGGTCAATGGAGGTTTGGAGGTCGCAAAAGCGCGCCTCATAATCTAGTTGGGGTTGTTCGGTTTGAGGGTTAGGTTGGATTTCAGGTTTAGGCTCGGGATCGAACTCGGGAAAGGGCGGCATCCACATCAAATTCTCAGCAACTTGTGGTGAGGTGTGGTGGTTAGGCACAGGGAACCTAGCGTTGTTGGGATAGACCAAAGGCAACGCGAGTCCTTATCAAACTTAAACAAACCAAAGGCATTACACTGGTCCCCATCTAAGAATAAGCTACCCGGGACTAGGTCAGTGGGGTTCCTAGGTGGCCTAAAGCCGAATTGGCGTGCAAGGTGAGTACTGTAGCCCCTATGGCAATGCCTTTGTTGGTTGGGGTGGCGACACTAGAAAGATGGTGAGCTAACATAGCTGCGGGGTCGGCACGAGTGTCGGCATCTAACATGGAATACAACATATAGCAATCAGCCTGGGCAGCTTTGTTTGAGCTACCGGGTCTCCCGAAAATGCCGCAAGAGAGTATGCGGTGGACATACCTCATTACGGGGTTTCTAATCGCGTTTGCGGGGGTGTTGCTAGGGTCCCAATTGTCAAAACATGATATTCTAAAAAAGAAACCCTTTCCATCCCAATCTACAGGCATAAGGGATGAATTTGTGCATGTTCGCTCGGGAAGGTCAAAGGCACGGGCAAATTTGGACACGGTCATGGTCCTCTCTACCCCCAAAAGCTGGAAACGAATGCACCCGTCCCTCCCTTGGAGATTCACAACTAGGGTCGACAAAAACTCAAGGGTAATCCTCCTATAGGTCGGTTCACCTAACCTAGCTAAGTTGGTCATGTGACAAGGACCTAACATCCAATCAACATCATCCAACATACCACAACTACGCAAGAAAGGTTCATGCATATATTTGATGGGGATGATGGCTCTTTGGGAGAGGGAGTCGTACCTTTTCTTAATTTCCCCTTCGAAATTGAAGGGGTTTGGGTTTCCCGAGTCCTTTGAAGGTGCGGCCTTCTGTTTTCCTTTTTCCGCTGCCGTAGCTTTGCGCTTCCGGCTGCCTCCGGCTTCGTTGTTATCGCCCGGTGGTCCGGAGAAGCTAGGGTTCTTAGTTCTCACCATCTAAAAATACTCACAAAATCAGTACAATCACCAAGATAGATTCTAGGGTATCAAATAAGCATGATCATAATGCAAAACTTAGTACTAACAAACCCCCCATGCTTATTTGATACTAGGGATTGAAATCAAGATAATTCTAACCTAAAATCTCATCAAAAATAGAGTATAACACCATAACTTAATCACAACCAAAACCTAGACCTAAATTTCTCAATTTCAACATCACATTACTCTCACATTATATCCAACATCACAATTCTCTCAATTCTAGAACAAAAAGATCAAAGATCAATCAACTCAAACCAAGCCCTAATGAAGAATTCATCCAAGAAACAAACCCAAATCAAGAAATTCGAATCTAGGACATGATATATGGTATAAATTAAACAAATAATTCAATAAACTCAAGTATTCAACCAAAATCATACCAAGAATGAAGTATATAATCAAAGAACAAGAGAAAGACTTGAAAATTCCATATCTTGAGTTTGAAGAGGGAAGAGGAATGGAGCTTGAAGATTCAAAGTGTTAGAGTGCAAGTGAGAAGAGAAAAGAGAGAAGAAGGTGGTGTGCAGGTGGTCGTCGGCGCCGGCGAGGTGGTGGTTGGTGACGCAGGTGGCGTTTGTGGGAGAGGGGTCGTCGGGGAGTGTTAGGGAAAAAGCAAGGATTTTGTGTTTTGAAAGAAAAAGGGGATGGTCCGACTAAATTAGAAGGCACGGACAAAAATTCTGGAAAAACAGCAAAAAACGCTGGCCGCGTTTTGTAAAGGGACGCTTACCTGACTCTCTGGAGGAGGCGCAGCCAGCGCCTGGAAAACGCTGGCTGCGTTTTCCTACCTGATGCAATGATTCGATTTTTTGCAACGTTTTGGCTTGTTTTCTCCCTTTTTCCTTTTTTGCTCCTTATTTTCCCTACAATCTGACATACCAAAAATCCCTACAAACATCTACCAACATAAAATTCATTAGGTTAGAAATAATAATTTTAAAAAAAGCCATAAATTCCTTGAATTTCTTCCTTTTCTCTACACACTAAAAGAAAAACATTAGTAAACTTCAAAATTAAAAATTACGCTAAGGAGTAAAAATTTAAAGAAAATATATTGGACTAAAATAAAAAAAATCGGGAGGAGTAAATATTAGATAATAGTGTACCTCCCAGGGGTTGCTTTGTTTAACGTCGTTAGCTCGACGTTACGGACCCTACTCATCTGGGCCTTTGATCTGTTTTGGAACCGGATCACCATCATCACGAATTATCTTCGAAACTTTTTTCTGAATAAACTTGCCTTTTCGTGCTTCATACTTTATCATCGACTTTCCTAGCTCGATGATCATTGTTCCTTTCCTCATATCCATCTTGCAATTGACATTTGAAAGGAAAGACCTCCCTAGAATAATCTATGGTTCTGGATCTTCTCCTGTATCTAAAATCAAAAAATCAACAGGAACAACATGCTCCCCAATTTTGAGGGGAGTGTCATATAAGATTCCTAGAGGTTTTCCAAGGGTCTTATCTGCTAGACGAAGAATCTTATCAATCACCCTTAATTACCTATGTTCATATTTCCTTAAGTAAGACTTAAACAAAACATTCACCTCGGATCCGGTATCGCTTAGGTCTTCCTTATTAGGCATAATTGAGGGGGTTTTAGTCCCCTCTAACAGGTCTAGTTTAGGGTCATTCTTGACTATCCCATGAAAAATATGCTCTCCTAAAGGTTCACACTCAAAGTTCACTTCTTCGCAAGTTATAGCGTTACATTGAGCATTCGGGTTAGGAACAGGTTGAGGTGGTAAACTAGTAGAGGGAGTAGCTGAATTAGCGATATGATTTTCTAAAATCTTATTGTGGGTTGCTAAAGCCTCTACCTTTTGCATTAGGTCTTTTATGATATTTTCCTGTTTCTGCTGTCCGACGATAAGGCTTTCCATCAAGGTTTCTAAGTTAGATTTTCGAGGAGGGCCTTGTTGAGGTGGTCTTTGAGGTGGGGAAACATACTTTTGCTGTCCTTGTCCTTGTCCTTGAAGAGGACCAGTAGGGTTGTCGTTCCTATAGGAGAAATTCGGGTGGTTTCGAAGTCCAGGGGTGTAAGTGTTGGAATTCATATCATATTTCTGTCTTTGGTTGCCAACATAGTTGGCCTGTTGGACTTTTTCATTACTAACTCCACCTGTAGGGCAAGTAAAAGTTTCGTGTTTGGTCGACTGACAGACATTGCAGGTCGGAGGGTTTGGTGGTAAACTCAATCAGTCCATTTTTTGCGTTAAAGAATTAAGTTTAGATGACAATAAAGAAATTGCATGAACATTAAACTTACCTCCCGCCCTTTTGCGGGGTTTAGACCATTGATATGAGTGGTTCGCTAGATGTTCGATCAGACTCGTGATTTGGGGCAAGTCTTGTCCATGAGATCACCACCTGCTGCAGAGAGGATGGTTCCTCTCGTCGACTCATTCGCTCCATTGAAAAAGGATTGGATAGGAACCCAAGGTTCGAATCCATGCTGAGGACATTGTCGAAGAATGTCCTTAAACCACTCCCAAGCGTCGTACAGTGACTCATCCGACTTCTGCTTGAATGTAGAAATCTGATTCCTCAGGCTGGTGATCTTGCTTGGAGGAAAATACTTCAGCAAAAAGGTGCTGGCGAGTTCATCGAATGTCGTGATAGAATTTGGTGGAACCGAATCGAGCCACTCCCACGCCTTGCCTTCCAACAAGAACGGAAAGAGACGCAGTTTGATGGCGTCCTCCGGCACGTTGTTAGCCTTGTAAGTGTCACAAGCTTGACGAAATAGTCGAAGATGTCGATTGAGGTCTTCATTAGCCAATCCATGGAATAGTGATTTTGAAACCAAGTTGATCAAAGATTGACGTAATTCGAAGTCGTTTGCTTGGATGGTGGGAACGTTGATTGCTGATTGCGGGTTGGTGACATTGGGAGTTAGATACTTCCCGAATGTCATTGGTCGCCGTTCTCCCATCTCTTCTTCCTTTTCCGAATCCGATTTTTGCTCTTCTTCGTCCGTTTCTTGATTTCTTGAAATTATTTCTCCAGTCTTGCTCTTTTCCTTCGCTCTCGAAGTGTGCGTTCGATCTCGAGATCGAACTCGAAAGAGAAATCTTTTTGTATAAACCTGAAAAAGACAAAAAAAACAAGAACACCAAGCGTAATAAAGAAAATTAAAGAAAAATAACAGAAAGTAAATAACCTAGTCACCCAGAGGACGTTCGTCCAATGGCGGTTGGGGGAACAAATCCCCGGCAACGGCGCCAAAAAGTTGACGGACCTAAAACTATTAGGGTGTCTGTGTACCGCAATTGTACGGGTTTGTGTAGTAATAAAAATATCGTTCTCTCTCAGGGACTTGTATTCAACTACGCACTAAACTAGTTCACTACAAAGGATGCTAGGTCGATCCAAGGGTTGTGGTAAGGTTTTCTAATCTAAACTAGGAAAACAGGAAGTTGTAGGATTTAACCAAATAATAAAAAGCGTTCAGGGGAGTCCACTCTAGTCAATCAATCAATTTATCAACAATCCCGGTGCAGGTAACAAGATAATTCGGGGACTATAATCTTTCTAGGCCTTATCACGTCGATCTTTCGATCCTAGGTGAGTTACAATTATTGAACTAAACATTATTTCTAACTATTTAGTCTAATCAAAGATAAGAACTGATTATAAATTGACCCTAGGCAAGAATCATTATGTCTAACTATTTTCTAAACCTATTCGATCTACGCAATCCAATTCAAAACTCAAACTGTCGTTCTGTTGTCGAGAATCTAAAACCAGGTAAAGTCTTAAACTGTCGTTCTATTGCCAAATTACCATGACATACAATACACGCAGATTAAACGAATAAAACGATGACCTAACACCGAAACAGTATTCATATTCAATCAATAGACATCGAGTTTATCCCCTAAACAAAGGAAATTAGCTACTCATAATTCTAGAAATAAACATCGCAAAATCTAACCAAGAACGAGAAAGCATGAAAGTAAAGTAGAAATAAACCATGTTCGAATTGGCGGAATCGATCTCTTCGTGTCACCCGAATCGATCTCTTTCGTGTTCTTCGATCACAAGTAACAATCTAATCTAATAACAATGCTTGAGAATTAATTGTAGAGAAAGTATCTAAAATCTACTCTAAAAAGCTCCTAAAAGCTGCTCCTAAAATGAAAGATAAAACTGATAAAAAAAGACCATCCCTTTCTACGGCGCGGACGAAGCCCTTTTATACGGCTGGATTAGGGCACAAAACGCGGCCTGCGTTTTGAAAACGCGGCCTGCGTTTTGAAAACGCTCGCTGCGTTCTGCCCAAGAAGTGAAGTTCTCCGCGAGAGGGCGCTGGGTGCGCCCCAGAAACGCGGTCTGCGTTTTTCTTCTGCTCGGTTTCTAATGTTTCTGGACGAGGCGCGGGTTGCGTTTTAAAAACGCTGCCTGCTTCTTGTTCCTCCGCCCTGATTGGGTTGGGTCGTGGCATAACGGGTCGTTTCTTCATTCCTTCTTTCTCTTCTTCTTCAACTTCTTTTTTTATTTTCCATGATTTTAGCTATTTCTTCTCCAATTCTTCATGCTTTTTGATATAATTCAACCAATTCCTGTAAAACATACCAAACTCGCAAACAAGTGTATATAAATCACAGAAATTGTCATAAAAAATACTATATATCGGATACAAAAAGCATGAAACTGATATGTTTTGGGCCCAAAACTTCTATATAAAAACGACTTATCATCTGTCACGCCCGTGACAGATAGACGTCGCACTCGCGATGTCCCAGGTCGCGCCCGCGACCCCTGTTGGCCAGGGACGGATCGTGGCAGACAGTGGGCTGTTACGCCCGTGACGCTCAGTGACTTGCCCGCGACAGTCCCCTGCGACGCGCGTGCTGTTTCGTTATTTTTGCTCTGTTTTAACCTAATTCCCTGTTTAGTATAAATACCCTGTTTAGGAGTAATTTCTACAGTTTTTAGCTGAATATGAACATGCTTATGTATTTGTGTTAGGGTTTCCCTAAGTTTTCTCCCAAAATCTTGTGCTTACCTATCCATTTGTGGATTGTGGTGTTTGCAAGTCTTTCTTTGTGATTATTTAGTGGAATTACCTTGGATAATCATTGTGGATTGCTAGGCCTAGAGTTGTGCATTACCTAGCTCAAGGTCATATCCTTCAGTTATTGTTCAAGTTTTGTTCGATTGAATCATCAAAAGTTCCAACTCAAGCTAAATCATCAATACTCCCACCGCGCGATGCTCCACACAGGCTGGTCTAGTGCGCTCAACCGATGCTTAGATCTTGAGTTTTATTTTTCCAAAGTATCACTCCCGGCTAATTTAATTATATAGGATAACCATGTTATATCATGAATTTTCACCCTTTTCAATTGTTTTTAGCCTTAACTCCTAACTAGAAAGTTAAAGTTAACTTTCCAAAAAGTCCTCTTGCTTAATTTTGTCGAGACATATGGAAAGAGTTATGGCTTCCCAAGTCATAACAAGAATTTCCGAAGCCTTCCCATTTATTAGGAATTTGCCTTTACTAATTTATTTAGGAGCTCATTTCTTTATAAAGAATCGAACTCAATTCCTTTTAGTATTCTTATCTCAAGTGTTCTTCAAGAGGTCGTCGCTACAATCTGTTCAAGTCCGCCCATATTCAAGTTACTTCACCATAGTTTCAGCTACAAGGTACGCATATTGCCTGTACTCTACTAAAACTCATTTATTTGAGTTTAGGTAAGCAAGTTTAATAATTGTAACGTGGATAAGTAACATTTTACATGTTTTTCTCACGTAAATATGGCCCTAACCCAAGTTACTTGTGCCCATAGTGCACTACCCAAGTCAATACCTGGCCAGTGCCAACCGGACCTGCCGATCAGTTCGGGTATGCACATACATAGGCTTAGTCCAATGATCTCATGCAGGGGACCATTAAGATAATAATAATCTGGAAAGCAAGTTTTAACTGTTGTTTCCTTTATCTTTTATGTTTTCTTTTAAAATGAATTGAAATGCAAGAAACAAAATTAATTGCTAAATTGTTGACTGTATAGGGGTATGCATATTGAGTTTCAACTTATATGTAAAAGTGTTTGTGTTTTGTTTTAGGTGCTATATCAAAGGACAAGTCTTCTAATGCCAAGCTCACTAAGCCACCTACTGAAATCTAGAAGATGAATTTTCTTAGTCGGAGTTCTACCATTGATATGGGAAAATATGTTATTTTGGGGTTTATGGAAACAGATTCTATGTGGATGATACCCCCATGTTTAAACTTATGGTTTTTGCTAGTTTATATTTATAAGTCTTGGAAAAATTATATGATTGTGGAAAATTTATGTTGTATGGGTGTCTTTTGATGAAAAGAAAATGCTATAGTGTAAGTGTGTATATCAGGAGACTTCACCAAGTTTGTAAATGGATGTGTAAAGTTTTTCTTTTGATTGTGGTTGGTTAGCCTAGTTTACCCTTGTGGACGGCGGTAGTACACTTAGGTTGTTAATCCGCTACACTAATTGGGTTAAGTTATGTTTAAATCTTAATCTAGTGATTGTCAACCTGGGGGTGTTACAGTTTTTGGTATTAGAGCAAAACGATGTTGGAGTTGTTGGGAATTGAAAGTAGATTACGGAATTAATGTAAAAGTAACAAAGAGGTTATAGGAGGGTTGCTTCAATAATGGAAATTGTTGTGTTCTTAATTGTTGAATGTGTGTATAATTGGATGGTAAGGGAAAATTTTTGTTAGGATATGATGTGATTAGAATAAGTGAGATAAGAGTAGTTTATTACCAAGTTATTAGTAAGGGAGTGAGTTGTGTTTTAAAAAGTATATGATTACCCGTGATAATGTTGGAGACCTAATTGAAGTTGGTGTCTTGGGTTAATTACTAAGTTATTGGTTCCAAGATAAAGGACTTTACAAGATAGGAAATCATGAGTTTTATTAATTTAGCTTGTTTATTCATGTAAGTTCCTCATTTAATTCTTTCATTTTTGTTGATAGATGGCGGGCCCCGAGCTACCCAACCCATATGCTATTCTCATGGAACCCGGGGAGCTGGTTTCTAACCATATCTCTAAATTGATGGGAGCTTTTGCTGTTTTGAGGCAAAATCCACAGTCTCAGTACCACGATCAGTTGAGGTGGGATCACTGTTTGTTGGCTACCCTCCCCTACAGCCGACCATGGGCTTGGTTTAGAAACAAGTATCACGATTTTATATATACTTTTAACTGAGGTGTACATGAAGAAAAATTTCCGACCTTAGGGGCTTGGACGGTTGTAACCCTTGAATGGCTTCTCCAAGAATATGTCGACTTTATGGGTATTCCTACGTGGGAAATACCTTATTACTTCATGGATCTCTTAGGACCACAACCTCCGGAGGGAGGGGGAGAAAACCCTCCACCTCAGCAAAACCAAGAAGAAAGTGAGGAGGAAGAGGAACCTATGGAAGATGAGGAAGTGAAACCGCATCCCTCTCCCGCTCAATCCCACGAATTTGATGGAGTGAAGTTAGTGCATGATGTTCTGGACCCTGTAATTATTGAGATCAATTTGGATGAAGGAGAAAGTGAAGGAGAACATGAATCAAAAGTGTCCCCGAAATCTGAAGAAAACAATGATTCTGATGGTGATGATTACGATCCCACCAAGGATCGCTAGGACTTGGAGCGATGGCCTTACTTGTGTGGTGGAGTAGTTAGATACTAACTTATTTTGCTTTTGTATAATTGGCATGGTTTATATTTTGTAATTGTGGGGTATTTGTAAGAAAGGATTATACTTGCCAACCAAACTATACTTAATTGCCGCCTGAGTAAATTTTTGGCATGAGGGCGAGGTAGCTTGATAAACTAACTCTAGTGGTAGTATAAACAATGGTGGTAAGTAAGTGGATATTTGTTAAGCAGGTGGCACAAGGATTTTTGAGCATCGACAAGGAAGTTTATATATGTATTCCCAATGTTTTTTAGGGGAATTATTGTATGGTGATACTTTCATGTAATGAAGGATAAATACGAAGTTGTGAAATTTAGGGGAAAATGATTAAATGTTTTATATTATTATGGATTACAAGCTATGGCATGTGGGGGAATATATTGTATTACTAAACAGGGTATTTTATATTTGCATTGTAGCATGTATCATACGTCAGGCGATGATCATCCTCACAAAGAATCTAGGGAAGACATGGCAGATAGCCAAGTGAATAATTTACAAATCCAGGGACCCCAAATTTCCACGCATGTTGCCTCGAATCCGGGATCATCCTTAACTATGGTGCCCCTTTATCATGAGTATTTTGGATATATCATCCAAGAACTTTTACAGCGTAACCCAAATCTCAATAAACCAATAGAAGGACCAACAAAAGAGGATAAATATGCGAACAAAGTAGCCAAAAGAAACTTAAAGAATTATGCTGGAGGATTTAATCCAACAGAACTTGAATAATGGATCCACAATTTAGAGAAGATTTTTGAGGTAGTTGGGGTACCCGAAGAAAGGAAAATCACGATTGGGACTTTTTACTTAACTTGAGAAGCTGATATTTGGTGGATTACCATGAAGGACAAGTACAAGAGTTCCAGATTGACCTGGCGGGACTTTTTAGTAGATCTCATGGTGAAGTTTTACCGTGTCTCCTTGCAACGTCAGAAGGAGAAAGAATTTATGGAGCTAAGGATGATAAACCAAGATACATCGGTGATGCAATATGCAGCAAAATTTAATGAACTAGCCTGTTTTGCACCTGATTATGTGGCCACGGAGCGGATGAAAATAACCAGGTTTGAAGTGGTTTAGCTCTGTACATCAGAAGGCAATTAGCAGGGCAACCGTTCCAAAACATATAAGAACTATATGAACGAGCATCTGAAATAGAAAGAGTAAAGAAGGAATTAAGAGCCTTACATCAAGAAAATCAAGGAAATTCAAAGTGAAAATGGAATGATAAGGGGAGTGCAAGCATCAGTGAAGTTGTGCCTTCGAAGAAACCAACTCCCAACCTAGCCAGAAACCGCCCTACACCAATGTCCAAGCCGTGTAAGAAATGCGGTAGGACCAATCACACTACTAACCAGTGCATGGTAGGGACGGAAAAATGTTTCTGGTGTGGCAATAATGAACACCGAGTGGCTACTTGCCCTAAGAGACAACGAGCCGTGGAACAAGGAATGACTAAACCAGTGCAAGTTCCTCGTGTGACACCCCTCCCACCTAATCAAGGCAGTGTTGGTAGAGCATATACAATGGGGAAGAAAGAACCGGCAACCTTCAGTACAATGGTCACTGGAACTTTACTAGTGAATTCTAAACCTGTGTTTGTTTTATTTGATTCTGGTGCTTCACATTCCTTTATTTCTGCGCATATTATCACTGGATTAGACATAGATAATCTGGGAAATTCTGTTAAATATCAAATTAGTTTGCCCAATGGTCAATTTATAGAATGTGAAAAGACCTTTGTGGATATTCCACTTAGTATATTTGATGAGATTTTCCCGGTAGATCTTATTATGATTGACCTAGCAGAGTTTGATATAATCTTGGGTATGGATTGGTTGTCAAAGTATGGAGCAGAGATAAGGTGCGATGAGGGAATGGTAGTCTTAAAGAGTAAACTAGGACAAGACTTATTTTAAGAGCAAATTGGAGAAAGCTAACTACACAACAATATCCCTTGTGAAAGCTAGAAGACTCTTACAACGTGGGGGTATAGGTTATTTATGCTATGTATCCGAGGATAAACCATAAGAGATAAGTCTAAATGATATCCCGGTGGTATGAGAGTTTCTAGATGTTTTTCTTGACGAGCTTAATAAGTTACCCCCAAGGAGGGAAGTGGATTTTAAAATAGAGTTGGTTCCACAGACTCAACCCATCTCTAAGGCACCATATAGAATGGCACCCGCAGAATCGCAGCTCAAAATTCATTTGGGTGAGCTAATCCAAAAAGGGTTTATAAGGCCTAGTGTATCGCCTTGGGGAGCACCTGTAGTTTTTGTAAAGAAGAAAGATGGGAGCCTGAGATTATGCATAGATTATAGGGAACTGAACAAGATTACTATAAAAAAATCAATATCCCCTTCCCCAAATTGATGACTTATTTGATCAACTACAAGGAGCTGGGGTGTTTTTGAAGATTGATTTGAGGTCATGATACCATCAGTTAAGAATCAAGCCGGAGGATATACCTAAAACTGCTTTTAGAACCCGGTATGGGCATTATGAGTTTATAGTTATGCCATTTGGGCTTACTAATTCCCTGGTGGTATTCATGGATGTTATGAACCGTGTTTTTAGGTCATATCTAGATAAATTTGTGATTTTATTTATTGATGATATTTTTGTCTACTCAAGAAATCAAGAAGAACATGAGCAACATCTGAGGATTGTTTTACAAACTTTAAGAGAACATCAAGTATTTGCAAAGTTGCAGAAATGTGAATTTTAGTTACAAGAAGTGGCATTTTTGGGACATATAGTAACCAAGGAGAGAATCAAGGTTGATCCACAAAAGGTAGCTGCGGTCATGAATTGGTCCAAACCAACGACCATTACGAAGGTAAGGAGCCTCTTAGGTATGGCTGGATATTATCGACGATTTATTCAGAATTTTTCAAAAGTCGCCCTTCCATTAACCAATTTGCTGAAAAGGACTACAAAGTTTGAGTGGACAAAGAAGTGTGAAGAATCCTTTCAGGAGCTTAAGAAAAGACTCACCTCAGTCCCGGTGTTAGCCTTACCTATGGAAGGGAAAGAGTATGTTATTTATAGTGATGCATCTAAGCGTGAGTTAGGATGTGTATTAATGCAGGATGATAAAGTCATCGCGTATGCTTCCAGGCAGTCCAAACCTTATGTAATGAATTACCCCACGTATGATTTGGAATTAGCCTATAGGAGACAAAAATTTGTCGACCAATTAAAAAATGACATGTGGAAAATAAATTGATTTTATTCGGCAAATTATTATCCGCCACGTTTTAAATTAATTACAGAACTTCATTTAATTGAATTTTAAATGGAAATGCATCCTGGCCATTAATATCATGACATGCGTTAAAGATGATGCATAAAATATCAATTATTTCTTTATTTAAAGATTAACTTGGGCCCAAGTCTAAAGCCCAACTCAAACCCTAGGGGTTAGGCCTCCAGCGCCTATAAATAGGGGTCCTCCCCCTTTTGAACTCCCCTGGAGATTCAGCAATCAACATCCAGAGGCTCCAAGAGATCAAACTGCCAGCGACATCCAGCTATCCAACGCCAAGGATCAAAGTCTGCAAAAGCACAAGATCGAATCTCCAAGTCTTCAGCACATCTTGACCAAGAACAACAACAGAGGTCTTCGACAAGAGACTCGACAATCTACCCAGGCGGCATTCGACATTCTGTATTTCAAAGGCTTTAGAAGATCGAACTGCAAATGGCCTCCTGCTACCAAGCATCAAAGATCAAGGCCTACAAAAGTTTCAAGCATCTACCACGTCAGGATCGAGAACTGCTATAGAGTTCTTCGGCGAGACCTACAAAGCCTTTAGAAGATCGAACTACAAACGCTCTCCAGCTATCGAGCACCAAGGACCAACGTCTGATAATTCAACAACTTCTGTTCTTCACAACAAAGAATACAATCATCTTCTTCATCCGGTTCATTGATCAAGACCAAACACTCAAGCCCTCGCATCCAAGAACTTGAAGAACTGCAACCAACAGTCAACTTGCAAACAGTTAACCTTCGAGTAGCCTCCAGCTACCAAACACTAAGGAGTTCAATGCTCAAGACCTTCAACTCAAGAACTGCTACAGAGTTCTTCAGCTAGACCTGCATTCGAGATCGAGATTAAGCGTCCGCGCCCTTAGCTCACCGAAATTTCAGGACATCGAATCTGAGGACTACTTTATTGTATTTAATACAGAGATTGTACCTGCATACATTCAAATATTAATACAAATTATATTTTGTTACCGAATTTCCGGTTGTATTTAATTTCGACACGAAATTTGTGTTTACATTGTCGTAGTTGTACTTGCCTTAAAGATTTGGAGACATTATTTATATGGTGTGCCAAACCAAAGTCTTTTCGGATCACCAAAGTCTCAAGTACGTTTTTACTCAGAAGGAGTTGAACTTGAGACAACATAGGTGGCTAGAACTCCCGAACGGCTATGATTTAACTATTCAATACCACCAAGGAAAGGAAAATTCAATGGCAGATGCATTGAGTAGAAAGACTCTACATAGCACAAGTTTGCCCCTGCTATCACAGCCTCAATTGGCACGGGAAGTGTAGAAGGTGGGGATAGAGCTAGTACCTCAAGGGGAAGTGATCTCCAGGTCGGCTAGATTGTAGCTGCAACCATCTATTTTAGAGGAAATCAAAGCGGGACAATTGGTTGATGAAGGCATGATGTATATTCGCTCCGGGATAGAGAAAGGAAAGATGCCCAACTTCTTGATCTATGAGGGTGGAACACTTAGGTTTCAAAATCGATTGTGTGTGCCGGAAAGCGGGGACTTAAGAGAAAGAATTTGGAATGAAGGACACAATACACCATACTCTATACATCAAGGAGGCACCAAAATGTATCGGGATCTGAGGAAGAAATTTTGGTAGCCTAATATGAAAAAGGACATAACCACTTTTGTAGATAAGTGTCTCATTTGCTAGAAAGTAAAAATTGAGCACCAACTCTACTAGTTGAATTGAGACCCTTAGAGATACCCACCTGGAAATCGGATTCAATATCCATGGACTTCGTGATGGCTTTACCATCACCGTTACTAAGAAAAATGTGATTTGGGTAATCGTAAACTGCTTGACTAAATCTACCCATTTCATTCCCATACATGAGGGTTGGAAAGTGGATAACCTAGCCCATATTTATATCAAGGAAGTAGTGAGGCTACATGGTATTCCAAAGGACATAGTCTCTGACCGTGATACAAGGTTTCAGTCACGATTTTGGGCAGCTCTATAGAAAGCTTTTGGCACTAAGCTCAATTTTAGTAGCTCTTATCACCCAGAGACTAATGGTCAAACGGAAAGGGTAAATCAAATCGTGGAAGATATGCTGAGAGCCTGTGTCCTAGATTTCCAAGGTAGTTGGGAGAAATTTTTACCCTTGGTAGAGTTTTCATATAATAATAGTTACCAACCAACCATTCAGATTGCGCCTTTTGAAGCACTTTGTGGCAGAAGATATAGTACCCCTTTATGTTGGAACGAGTTAGATGAAGCCTTAATCGTAGGTTCTGATTTAATTTAAGATACCATGGAGAAGATCAAAATAATCCAACATATCAAGACGGCGCAAAGCAGACAAAAAAGCTACGCTGACAAGAAAAGGAAACCATTAGAGTTTCAAGTAGGGGACAAGGTATTTCTTAAAGTCTCACCGACAAAGGGTGTACGGAGGTTTAACGACAAAGGAAAGTTAAGCCCTCGGTATATCGGGCCATATGAAATAACAGTAAAGGTTAATCCGATAACTTATAGGCTCACGTTGCCTTCTGATTTAGAACATGTTCACGATGTATTTCATATTTCCCAGCTCTAAAAGTATATTCCCGATCCGAACCATGTGATAGAGCCCAAACCGTTGGTAGTGGAGGTGGAACGTTACCATACGGGTGGATGGGTGAAGATTAGCTTCAGTGATGATGGATGATGAAGACTCTCATGAACAACGACCTTGAATACCCAAAGGAAGGATATGACCTTGAGTAAGGAGAGTCCACAACTCTAGGCTTAACACCCCACCATGATTATCATAGGTAATCTACTAAATAATCACTAAAGGAATGAGTTGAACACCACCAAATCACTTGGATAAAGTAACAAGATTTTGTTGAAAACTTAGGGAAACCCTAATACATGCATAAGCACATCAACAATATTCAACCAAAACTACTTGAAAAACAAGCTAAAGGGGTATTTATACTACGTAACAAAATTAAGCCAAAAAATCAGCACTAAACAAATAGCACTAAACAAAAGTACAGCACCGTCGTCGCGGCGCGACCGCCTACTGCCCCGAACAACGCGACGCTCCCCGAAGTACGTCTTGGGCGCGACAAGAAGTGTCGCGGGTGCGACCACCTACTGCCCAAAGCTCTCCTAGGTCTGCTGCCGAGTGTCGCGATCGCTACCAGGTGGGTCATGGCCGCGATGCCCTGGCCAGAACGACCTCGCGGGCGCGACGAAACCGACTCGGGCGCGACTGCTTGCTGCTGGTGGCACTGCTTCCTGCTTGAAGTTTGTTGAGTTCGGGGTTAAACCCGAACCTCGATGATTCTCGTCTCGAGACGGGGTTGGTATGGCAAAACCCGAGCCTCTCCAAGCTCCAACTTCGGTTGATTCGCCATAACCATGACAACTCGATACTCACCACCCCACCCTTCGAGAATGCGTATAAGTTCTTGAAAATGAACGAGTGGGTGGGTTTAGTGTGGGAACACCGGGTCGAGACTTTCTCCTTTGTATCATTTTCCATAATCCCGGCTAAGGAAGCTCAGGCCCGAACCCGATATGGTTCAGAGGAAAATCTAACTTATGAAGAAGTACCCATACAAATCTTGGATCGATGAACCAAACACCTACGTACCAAAGATATACCTTTGGTAAAGTACTTTGGGCAAATCACTCATCTTCCGAAGCCACTTGGGAAACTGAAGAGGATATGAAAAACAAGTACCATAATTTTTTTTGAGGTAATCTTCCAGTGTTCAAACATAGCAGTTCCAAAGTTTCAGGACAAAACTCCTTTTAAGGGGGGTAGACTGTAATAACCCAGCATTAGTGCTTGTTTGGCCTAGCTTTTGGGAGTGTTTTTGGAGTTAAAAGCATAAACTAGGCCAAACAATGCTTTTTTTAGAAGCTAATAACTGTTTTCCAAAAACAGTTTTGGCCAAAAACTGCTCCAAAAGCAGAAGCAGTAAATTGATGCTTCTGCTTCTTACAAACTAATCACTACTCAATCTACAAGATTCTCTAGTGATTAGTTTCCATAATTTCAAATAGATATTATGATTCTTATAAAGATAGTATTTAGATATTTTAATATTATATTGTTAGAACCTTGAATATTATGTTGGACATTTTTATTATCTAAATCCTTTGCAAATATGGTATTAGTAAATTTTTTATATATAAATATTTAATTTAAAGAATTTTATGGTTAAGTAAGACCATATATACTTATATTAATAATAATTATGACTATAATTATAACTATACGATTATAATTATTGTTAAAATTAAAATTTGATAATATGTTTAAAAATGAATAAAAAGAGAAAATGTAATACACCCGAAAAATACATGATAATTTTTAAAAATAATTAAGCTAACAATTAAATTTAATAAAAATACTTATATCATAAGTTAGGCCAAACACTTTCATTTAGTAAAATCACTTGTATCATAAGCTAGGCCAAACACTTCAAAGTCTCACCAAAAACAACTTTTACAAAAACTGTTTATAAGATGCAAAAACAGTTTTTTAGAAATTAGGCCAAACATGCACTTAAATAGACTATAATGTCGTTAAATTAAGTTAATTAATTAAGTTACTTAACCAAAGATGCGCATTTCAAGTTCAAGTAAGCATGTTCATTGGTTTAATATGGATAATTATTGTTTTATATGTTCATCTTAGGGAGTGTTTTGTTGTTTTTTGGTATCTTGTTTAGGAATTTGGGTTGTTAGCCTTGTACATAATCATGGACGGCGGTAATGCCTTCGGATTATATTTTTGTTGCGCCAATTATTGGGTTTTGAGATGTTTAGTCTTGATCTGATTATTATGAATCTGGAGGTATCATAGTTATGGTATCAGAGCCGACCCGCAACCGTGAGTTGCGCCAGTGGATGGGAGATCCATGGACAGCCACCTAGCGGGGCAAAGATTCTAGAGTGGATTGAGGCACAACGAAGATGTTATGCGTTTAAGTGGGGGTGATTGTAACACCCCGAATATATGGTCAAAGTGTTGCTTAAGAGGATTAAAATGACTACCTATATCACCAAGGTGCACCTTCTTTTATGGTAGTTCATCCATTGGAAACTTCTCAATTAAACGTGCTTGGCTCGGAGTAGTCCCAGAATAGGTGACCTTTTGGGAAGCTTTCCCTGGAAGCATGTGAGCGAGGACGAAGCACACTGAAAAAACTAATGATGATTTGTGGGGTCATTCAGCGATCCTTGAAGCAGTTATCAGTAATGTCCGCGGCCCGGGAGGGGCCGAGGCGTTACAGCCATATGAAATAACAGAAAAGGTTAATCCGGTAGCTTATAGGCTCGCGTTGCCTTCTGATTTATAATAGAGCCAGAACCATGTAATAGAGCCAGAACCGTTGGTAGTAGAGGAAAATCTTACTTATGAAGAAGTACCCTTACAAATCTTGGATCGACGAACTAAACACCTACGTACCAAGGATATACCTTTGGTAAAAGTACTCTAGGCAAATCGCTCATCTTCCGAAGCCACTAGGGAAACTGAAGAGAATATGAAAAACAACTACCCTCATATATTTTGATGTAATTTTCCAGTGATCAAACATAGCTTTTCCGAAGTTTGGGGACGAAACTCCTTTTAAGGGGGGTAGATTGTAATAACTCAGCGTTAAATAGACTATAATGTCATTTTAACTAAGTTAATTAACCAAAGTCACACATTTCAAATTCATCTAACTGTTGTGTTTTGCAAGACTTGAACCGTGCAACGACCATCACGTCTCAAGTAGTATTCCCACTCATTCTTAGTGAACCAGAAGCTTGGGCTCACTTGCCGTACAAATTCTCACCAACCCAATTTCTTACACAGAATATTTATTAGAAATATGGGTACTCGTAAAGATTTTTATTATTGGAGTTTATTATAGTTAGTCTTGTGAAAGTTTTACCCGAGATCTCAAATTAATAGTTTTGGGTTAAGAGAAAAATAATTATAAGAGAAGAGATAAATGGATGATTTAAGAAGTAATTGGGCCTGCTTTATTTTTCTGGGGCAGCCCAATACTCTTGAAGAGTTAGACCCTTTCTTTTAATAAGGAGAGTTTGTATTATACTCCTTCATTGTCATTTCACACTCACATATTCAAATTAAATACTCCTGAAGAGTCTTGGGTACCGTTCTCATCCCTCGTCACATTTACTAAGCGAGCCGCCTCCACTACATCAAACCTTGAATTTCAATTCATGGCGAAAACCGGAAATTCAAGGTTAATCTCGCCCATCCAATGGATGGGTTCAGAGGCCTTCTAAGGGGGCTCGCGCGAATCTACCTAGCCCGGAGGCCTCCGGACCAGACCGGGTCGTCCCGAAAAGTTGAAATAGTTGGTAATAGGGTTCAGGTGTGGTCCCAGATAATAACATTACAAGGTGGAAAGAGTTGGGTGAAGAAAACATGCACAGCAGGCGGTCGCGCTCGCTACAACGCTTGTAGCGCCCGCGACCATGGCAGCTAAACCTACGGGAAGGAATTCTCAGATTGTCGCGCCCACGACGCTCTTTGTCGCGCCCGTGACGCCATGGAGGCTATTACAGGGAAGTTGGACAGAACACTGTGACACCTGTGACTTCACGTCATCGCGCCAGCTACGTCTGGGGTGTCGCGCCTACGACAGGAAGTGTAGCGCCCGCTATGTCGCGCTACTGCCGAGTCGCCCTGCCCTCTTCGACCCGTCGCGCTCGCGACCATTTACGTCGTGCCCACGACCGACCTGATTTACGTATGTTTTATGCTTAAAACGGTTGTGTATAAGGCCTAATTTTCCCCCTTGTATAAATACTCTCTTTTCACTGTTTTCAAGGAAGACTTGATTATTATGTTAATGATATTGGGAATACCCTTAATTCCTCCTCAAATCTTGTTTACTTTATCCAATTAATTATTGGTGGTGTTACAAGTCATTTCTTTATTGATTAGTGGTGGATTACCTTTAGCTAATCATGGTGGAATGCTAGGCCATTGGTGGTGGATTTCTTCCTTTATCTAAGGGTCATATCCAATCCTATGGTGTTCAAGGTTATTATTCTTGGTTGATTTATGAATGTTTACTCAAGCTTCTTCTTCCCCTCCATGTATATGCTCCATTTGGTATCGAAGCCAAGGTCTGGACTAGCTTGAGTTTTGATTTCATTCCTTATTTGTTCATTTGCTAGTAGAGTTTTCTATTGTTGGATTTTGGTGTGTTGTATGCAAATATTGGTTTTCCCTATCCCTTGTGCCTCCAAGTATGTTGGAGAATCTTGTATTGTGTTGTGTTTGTCAATTTTGAAGCATATTGGAGCTTTGAGGTGAAGTTGGAAAATGGTGCATGGAAGGTGTTAAAATGTCTATAAGAATTAACCACAAAGAACCCCAAGCCAAACACTAGTTAACTACAAGAAAACCCCCAAACTCCACAAAATATCCCAGACACAATCCGTCCCTCACCCTTCCCTCGATATGGACGAAGAACTTAGCTCCACTCGAGAGGAATCAAGCCACCGAGGTAGTCCTCCAGCTCGAGCTGTCGAGAACCGATTCTCCGCCTTCGAGAACCGATTTTGCACCATCGAACGCACCCTTGAGACCCTTGTGGCAGATGAACAACCTCGCCCAAGAATGTCAAGGACAAACCTGAGACGAACGTCGAAGACCCGCCCACAGTCCTTTTCAAGTGAATTTATCTTTTGGTGCTAACTATGATGATTCTATTCTGTGTGATGTCATTCCTATAAGTGCTTGTCATACGTTATTCGGACGTCCTTGGAAATTCGACAAGAAAATTTTGCATAACGGGTTGATAAACACTTATTCTTTCACCCACGGGGCATAAGGGTTAAGCTTTTGCCACTAGCTTCACATGAAATTATTCCTCCAAAACCCGGGGTGGGACGTGAGGAGCCCAAACTCATGAGTGAAACACGGGTTGTGTGAGCCCTAAGCAAGGGGAAGGTCGTCTTTGCCTTACTCCTTTTAGAGGCAAACAAATGTGAAGAAGTGAAACCCATGCACCCTCTTGTGGCACCCCTCATTGCCAAGTTCGACGTCGTCTTTCCTGAAGAGTTACCACCGGGTCTTCCGCCCACGAGAGGCATTGAGCACCAAATCGTTCTTATTCCCAGAGTTCCTCTCCCCATCAAAGAGGCATATTGTTGCAATCCCTAGGAGACCAAGGAACTTCAACGGCAAGTGGATAAGCTCGTTTCTCGAGGTTATGTGCAGGACAGTATGAGCCCTTTCTCCATACCGGCTCTTTTGGTTCCAAAGAAGGATGGCTATCGGATGTGCTTCGATAGTCGGGCTATCAACAACATCACTATTAATTATCGATATTCCATACTCAGACTTGACGACATGCTCGACGAGTTGCATGGATCACGTATTTTCCAAGATCGACCTTCGGAGTGGTTATCATCATATTCGTATGCGGGAAGGAGATGAATGGAAAACGACTTTCAAAACCAACGGGGGTTGTACGAGTGGCTTGTTATGCCCTTTGGCCTCTCCAACGCCCCTAGCACCTTCATGCGACTTATGAACGAGGTTTTGAGACCATTCATCGGCAAGTTCGTGGTGGTATATTTTGATGACATCCTTATCTATTCCAAGAGTGAAACCGAGCACCTATCACACTTGGAGTCCGTTGTTTAGACCCAATTTTGTGTCTAAATAACGCCTTAATTCTTAGGCTTTTGACTCGTTTCGTGTTTATTTTCATGGCTTTTTAGTATGTTTTTGGTTATTTTGTAGGTTTTGGCATTTTACATAAAAACGAGGTAAAACGGGCCATTTTAGAGCATTTTTGGTGATTTCCCGAGCCGAGTCGGACCGAGCGCCGAAGCGAAGTTGACCCAGGACCACTTTCCCTTCATTTGGTGTAAATTAGTGAGGTAATACCCGCTACAATCCTTGTAGCGGGCATTACATGCCTTGGAAAGAAGGAAGGAGCAAAGGGAAGAAAATAGGAGGGTAGCCCCCGTCACCATGGGCGTAGCACCCGCTACCTTGCCTGGATAGGGGAAGACAACACCTGCTGTCCGAAGGACAGCACCTGCTGTCTCACGAAGCTCAAAAATCGCCTGGGAGATTTCACTGGATAGCCAGAGACCGCACCTGTGGTCTCCTACTTTCTACGCGTGTTTTCGGCTTGAAGTGCTGCGTTTTGCCCTACTGTTTTGCCTTGTATTTATACCCCCTTTTGACGACACTTGAGGACATACTATGAGGATAATCTTAGACTCTATTTCCAGCTTTGTGTTAGTGAGTTTTAGTGAGAGATTAGCTTTGATTATTCTAGGGTTTTGGTGGATTTTTGGTGTGATTCAAGGATTGAAGATTCAAACAATTGAGAGATTGTTGGATTATCATTCCCTTTGCTATTCTCTGTTCATCTACAACATTTTGATAAGTATTCTCTTCCCTTAACTCCTTTATTAATTGCTTTGCTAATTACTTTCTTGCTTGCTTAATTGCTTTGCTTGCTATTTCAATTGTTTTGCTTGTTTATGGTTGTTTGATGTTAGAAATCATGCTTAGGGTTGGTTTTGTTGATGTTTTTAGCATAGTTGTGATGGGTAGTGGCTAGAACACTAATGGGTTAGGTGGTAATTTAGGGTGTGAATGGGTAATTAGGCATGGGTTAGCAATATTAGTGAGTAATTAGTTGGGAAATCAATTTCCAACTTCATTCCTTCCACACAAGTGGGATGTATTTGGGTCCGAAAGCTCCCGAATACATCCAACACTTGTGTGGAAGGTTGGAGTTGGGATAGTTAATGCTCACCTACGAAAATTGAAGGAGGTTAACTAGGAAATTCCGTTTCATTAACGCTCCTGGTCCGTGGTGGACTTTGGGGAAGTTAATCCGGACTATCCTTGAAAAAGGAAGCCCAGTAGGTATTTTTCTAACGGAATTGCCACTTGATTTTCTTCCTTCGAGCTCTCTTGTTGCAAAACCTATCCCCTTGTTCCCGTTTGCATCCCGAAAAGCCCCAGAAGCCCATTGTTTCACCTTGATTGACCATAGATTTATTTGTTGCTTTGTGACGCTCCTTTCAACCCATTACCTTACCTAGCGATCTTAACCCGACCATAGACCGAGTTTCTTAGCCAAGGCCCCCAGCTCGTCGAGAAGAACGATACAAAAACCGGGGTACAAAAACCACGTTACACGAAATGGCGCCGTTGCCGGGGAGCAAGCACCTCTAACTTAGTTTCTTGGTCTTGAGTTTTTTAAGATTGCTTTCATGCTAGAAACTAGTTTGTTCCAAATCCAATGAATTTGATGCTTCTTCATTTCTTATAGGAGGTTTTGAGTTCCGATGGCGGAGGGCCAAGCTGGGTTACCCCGTACCCTTCTATCATATGTCGTTACATCATTGGGTACGAGAGGTAACTCGATCACTCTACCACCATTACCACCCGATGTCGTATTCGAGTTCAACCCGTACTTACTTGAAGTATTTTCAAACAATCCGTTTCATCCGAGAGTCCTATTGCACACATCGAGAAATTTTAAGATCGGATTAGTTTCGTGCAAGTGCCCGGTTTATCTTCCGAATTTATCAAACTGAAGTTCTTTCCTCTAACTCTTACGGGGAAAGCAAAGACATGGCTTCAAACGTGTCCTCCTGGCACTTATTCTTCATGGGAGGTACTTAGAAGAGATTTTTTGCAAAGATTCTTCCCAGCGGATGAAACTTATAGACTCCGGCAAGTTATTATGTCATTCAAGCAAGAACCCGGAGAGGATCTTTTTTAGGCTTGGGGGAGATTCAAAAGCCTTCAACGCCAATGTCCACATCACAATTTACGGGATTGGATGCTACTTCAACACTTTTATTATGGGCTTTGAGATTCATACAAAGAGTCCATTGATCGTGCATCTGAAGGGATGTTCCTAAAGAAGACTGCGGAGGAAGCCAATATTTTTCTGCATGAGCTATCTCAGAATGTTCCTAGTTGGGGAGGCGGCCAAAATTCAGGAAATGGGGATCATTCTTTGGAACACAACCCCACTATCAAGCTCTTAATGGCTACCGTTCTTGATTTGCAAAAGAAGATGGTGAATGATGAAGTTTCCAACCAGTTGAACTTACCCCGAGGTATGCAAGCCCTTGCATCCATTCCCGTTCCTAATTTCCATATTTGTAAGTTGTGTTTTGGTCCACATCTTGAGCATCAATGTGGTGAGTATCGTAGTAGAACATGTGAATGCCATCTATTCCAACCAACTTTATTCCCATTCTTATGAGGATTATGATCCTAGTTATACGACGTTTGTCAACCCGGTGTTTAACCCTGTTTCTCAACCTTATGACCATCATGTATATTCTCAAGAAGAGTTCTCACATCAACCCACCCCACAATCTCAATTTTCTCAACCATCCCAAGATTCTATGATTGAAAAGTTGTTGCAACAAATTTTGGCTAATCAAGAAAGTGAGGAAGCTCGTCTTAGAGACCTTAAAACCCAAATGACCCAAGTTGCTCAACAAATATACTTTTCTCAACCCATTCAACCTCAACCAATCCAAGGAGAGCAAGTTGATGCTATTACCCTAAGGAGTGGAAGAAAAATAGAAGAACCTATGGTAATGGAGGAGAATGTGGAGGATGAGAGGCCTTTGGGAGAGAACGAGGGAGTTGTGGTGAGTAGTAATGAAGAGGAGGATTTAGAAGTTGAGGAGGCTAGGATTGAAGAAAAGGAGAATGATGTTGTGATTAATGAGGCCGAGGATGAGAAAAAGGAGAAGTTGGAAGAGAGGGTAGAGATTGAGAAAAGACGAGAGAAAGGAAAAGAAGTCTTGAGGGAGGATATTCATGAAAACCTATTGGAGAAACCCGTTTCATATAAACCACCAGTACCTTGTCCTGGGAGATTGGTTCAACATAAAAATGAGGCAAAATTTGTGCGATTTATTGATATGTTGAAGAAGCTCCAAGTCAATATTCCTTTTCTTGATGCCATGGCGGAGGTCCCTTATTTCAAGAAACATCTTAACGACCTCTTGACAAATAAAAGGAGAATCAAAGAGTCGTCAACCGAGAAACTTGCGGATCCCGGTAGTTTCTCTATTCCATGCTTAATTGGTGATATGAGGATTGATAATGCATTATGTGACTTGGGGGCAAGTGTGAGTGTCATGCCACACTCAATTTGTAAGAAGTTGAACCTTGATGACTTGACCCCTATAACTATAAGCTTGAAACTTGCTGATCGAACTGTTAGGAAGCCCTTGGGAATATTAGATGACATCCCGGTTCAAGTGGGAAGTTTCCTTATCCCTTGTGACTTCGTTATTTTGGAGATGGATGAGGATTGGAGAAGCCCTATTATTCTTAGTTGACCCTTCTTGGCTACTGCAGGAGCAATTATAGATGTGAAAAGAGGTCGTTTGTCTCTTCATGTGGGGAGAGAACATATTGATTTTAATCTTGATCCTTCAAGGAGAAACCCTCACAAGGAGTCACGCTTTAAGGTCAATGCAGTGGTTGGTATTATGGATGACCATCAAGAACAACCGTGCTTACTCATTGTTGAACCGGATGATTGGGGTGGAGAAAGTCACCCTAAATCTATTCATTTCGAGCTTCATGGAGATGGTTTCACCTTCCATGGCAATTTCCTCAACACCGTGCCTTTGAGGAGGGAGATTTCCTTGGGTGAAACATATATGGAAAATATGAAATTGAGAGAGATGGCTTTCCAAGGCCCGAGACCCGGCACATCACCGAACATCAAGCCGGGGTTATCTTCTCTTTCTATCTGGCCTTCTATGTCTTCAAAGAGGCATGCTCCATATTTGCGCAAGAAGAGGAAACAATGGAAAAGGAGGAAGAAACATTGGTGGAGTAAGATGAGGAGGCCATTACCATTGATTCCTTCGGAGTTGACTAGACCACTGGAGGATTATCTTAAATTATTCATGAGTTCTATTGGGATATGCGGGAGGAGAAGGAAGAAGAGTTGGTGGAAAAAGTTAACCATGCTTCTCTCTTGCACACCACGCCTTCCGAGAATCAAGTAAGTAATTAGGTCAAGCTCGGGACCTTAAACAAGCGCTTTATGGGAGGCAACCCATACTTTTATTTCTTTCTTTTGGGTTAATTTCTAATTTTTCTTAGTTAGTCTCTTTTTCATGTTTCTAATCTTGCATGCGGATCTTATCAGCTTTGATTGTTTTTACTTGAAAATCCTAACCCTTTGCTTGGCTATCACGGATCGCGGATTGAGTAATCATTTGTTTTGAAGAACTCGAGGTAATATCTCTCCGCTCTTCTCTTTTTGAGTTGAATATCCTAGGATCCATGACGAATGCTTGATTTTTCTTTTGGTGGCAAACCCTTAGTTTGTGCTTGTTGGGTATTTCTTGTTGTTGGAGCCGTCTGGGCTCGGGTCGCCACCACTTGCTTGCTAGGTGTTTTATTATGCTCTTTGTGGTTGTTCTACCCTTTCTTGTGACACCCTTCCCACAATGAGGACATTATGGCGTTTAAAGTGTGTGGGGGGGGGGGGGAAGTTATATTTGCTTCAAGGGTAGATCACTTAGCTTTTTATTTTCTTTTTATGCTAAAATTTGAAAATTTTTTGTGTGAAAAAGGAGAAAAAAGGGAGTGAAAAACCTTAAAAGTTTTCGTTTTTTGTTTTGTTTTTGTTTTTACTTTGTTTCTTGGATCTTGTTGTCGAAATTGAGAAGACATTCTTAATCTTCTTTAAAAGAAACCCGTCTGAGCATTTTCGACCCTGTCTCGGGTGATTGTCATGACTCACCTATTCAGATTTCCTTCATTGAGTGTCTAGCAAGATCCCCGATTCCTTTCACGTTCTGGTTGAAACTGGGAGATTCTAGGGATTCGTGTCCGAGCTTGTTTTCTAAAAAGCAAAAAAAAAAAAAGCAAAAGCAAAAGAAAGAAAAAGAAAAAGAAAGCAAAGCTAAATAATCGGATTAAGTGGGGCGTGTCGGCTGAACGACGACAAACCACCGTAAAGTTAGTCGACCTACACGGGACTGGTATTAACGGTAGGGCGTTGGTACCCCTTAAGCTCCTCCTATATCGAATTCTCGACAGAGGAGTGTATGGAAAAGACTGTGTTGGGAGGGTAGACCCTAAATTTTGGGTCGTGCAATTCCCGAAAAACTAGCCTCGACCATTAAACTTTAAAAAAAATTGTTGGGATTACCCAACCCCATCTCCTTGCATCACCTACGGCCCTCACCAAGCCAAGGGTGACCATATGCAGTGAAGGGCAACTCTTTTCTTTCCTTGTTCGTTTTGTTTGCTTTAAAGCTCGGGCGTGGGTCATTAGAGTCTATCGGAATCAGTTAGAACCCAATAGCTCTTATGCACATGGGGTTTTGCTTGGCATGAGGTGTAGGAAATCGAAAACCTCTAAGATTGACATTTGCTTGAGATAGGTATTTGTGAGATGCTCATAACGGGTTCCTTTTGGAAGATTAATAACGTCTTCCTAATTGAGATTACAAAATCCTTTGAAGCAAAGTTGTTTTTTTCTTTTCCTTTGTTTTCTTTGGTTTTGTTTTTCACTTTCCCTCTCTCCTTTTTCTTTGGCGTGGGTATAGCCGCTACAAACCCTCACGAGTCCATCTCGTCCACCCGGGCTGCCGGGGGGTTCAAAGGACTTGGTGCGTACGCTAAATGCACTCTTTCTCTCCTACGACAGAGGAGTTTGTGTTAGTTTAGGTAGTTTTCGTTTTGTTTTGCTCAGGACGAGCAAAAGTTTAAGTGTCGGGGGGTGTTTAGACCCAATTTTGTGTCTAAATAACACCTTAATTCTTAGGCTTTTGACTCGTTTCGTGTTTATTTTCATGGCTTTTTAGTATGTTTTTGGTTATTTTGTAGGTTTTGGCATATTACACAAAAACGAGGTAAAACGGGCCATTTTAGAGCATGTTTGGTGATTTCCCGAGCCGAGCCGGACCGAGAGCATAAGGGAAGTTGACCCGGGACCATTTTCCCTTCATTTGGTGTAAATTAGTGAGGTAATACCCGCTACAATCCTTGTAGCGGGCATTACATGCCTTGGAAAGAAGGAAGGAGCAAAGGGAAGAAAAGAGGAGGGTAGCCCCCGTCACCATGGGCGTAGCACCCGCTACCTTGGCTGGACAGGGGAAGACAGCACCTGCTGTCTCACGAAGCTCAAAAATCGCCTGGGAGATTTCGCTGGATAGCCAGAGACCGCACTTGCGGTCTCCTAGACCACACCTGCGGTCTCCTACTTTCTACGCGTGTTTTCGGCTTGAAGTGCTGCGTTTTGCCCAACTGTTTTGCCTTGTATTTATACCCCGTTTTGACGACACTTGAGGACATACTTTGAAGATAATCTTAGACTCTATTTCCAGCTTTGTATTAGTGAGTTTTTGTGAGAGATTAGCTTTAATTATTCTAGGGTTTTGGTGGATTTTTGGTGTGACTCAATGATTGAAGATTCAAACAATTGAGAGATTGTTGGATTATCATTCCCTTTGCTTTTCTCTGTTCATCTACAACATTTTGATAAGTATTCTCTTCCCTTAACTCCTTTATTAATTTCTTTCCTAATTACTTTCTTGCTTGCTTAATTGCTTTGCTTGCTATTTCAATTGTTTTGCTTGTTTATGGTTGTTTGATGTTAGAAATCATGCTTAGGGTTGGTTTTGTTGATGTTTTTAGCATAGTTGTGATGGGTAGTGGCAAGAACCCTAATGGGTTAGGGGGTAATTTAGGGTGTGAATGGGTAATTAGGCATGGGTTAGCAATACTAGTGAATAATTAGTTGGGAAATCAATTTCCCACTTCATTCCTTCCACACAAGTGGGATGTATTTGGGTCTGAAAGCTCCCGAATACATCCAACACTTGTGTAGAAGGTTGGAGTTGGGATAGTTAATGCTCACCTACGAAAATTGAAGGAGGTTAACTAGGAAATTCCGTTTCATTAACGCTCCTGGTCCGTGGTGGACATTGGGGAAGTTAATCCGGACTATCCTTGAAAAAGGAAGCCCGGTGGGTATTTTTCTAACGGAATTGCCACTTGATTTTCTTCCTTCTTGATCTCTTGTTGCAAAACCTGTCCCCTTGTTCCCGTTTGCATCCCGAAAAGCCCCCAAAGCCCATTGTTTCACCTTGACTTACCTAAGATTTATTTGTTGCTTTGTGTCCACTCCTTTCAACCCATTACCTTACCTAGCGATCTTAACCCGACCGTAGACCGAGTTTCTTAGCAAGGGTCCCTAGCTCCTCGAGAAGAATGATACAAAAACCGGGGTACAAAAACCACGTTACCCCAAGTCACTTTTCTTCACACCCCAAGTCACTTTTCTTAGATTTATTTGGGAAGCTCGAGAAGTGTGACTTCTTCACACCCCAAGTCACTTTTCTTGGGCATATTGTATCCGAACGGGGAATCTCTATGGATCCCTCGAAGGTGGAAGAGATTCGATCTTGGCCTATTCCCTCCACCCTTACGGAGGTGCGAAGTTTCCACAGTCTAGCCTCCTTTTATCGCCGGTTCATTTGAGGTTTTAGCACCCTTACCGCTCCTATCACTGAATGTATGAAAACGAAAACCTTTGAGTGAACCAAGGCGACGTAAACCGCTTTCAAGAGGCTTAAGGCCAAATCGTGTGAGGCTCCGGTACTTGCTCTCCCGGACTTTGCGCAGGTTTTTGAGGTTGATTGCGACGCGAGTCGAATTGGCTTTTGGGTCGTCTTGATGCAAAAGCAATGCCCCATCGCCTATTTCATTGAAAAGCTTAGTGGGTCGAGGAAGAATTATTCTAATTACGACAAAGAGTTCTATGCCCTTGTTCGTGCCCTCGATCACTTGTCCCACTAATTGAGGCCTAGCCAGTTTGTCCTTCATTCCGATCACAAGGCTCTTAAGTATTTGAACAAACAACACAAGCTTAACACTCGCAATGTCAAGTGGGTTGTGTTTCATTAAAGCTTCAACTTTGTGGCAAAGCATAAGAAGGGGAGTGTATACGTGGTTGCCGATACACTTTCTAGGAGACATTCTCTTCTTTCGGTGGTTGAAGCGAGGGTCCTTGGGTTCCAACACATGCGGGAGTATTACAAAGAGGATGAGGACTTCAAATTACACCTCGATGGTGGTGATGGCTCCTACGTGCTACAAGACGGGTTCCTTTTCAAGGGGAACAAATTGTGCGTACCCAAGTGTCCTTTGAGAAAATTGCTCATGTGAGAGGTTCACGGGGGTGGTCTTGCCGGTCATTTCGGCATCAACAAGAACACTGACATGTTGAATGATTTTTTTGGCCAAGAATGGGAACCGATGTACAAGATGTGATATCCAAGTGTATTTCTTGCCACTAGCCAAAAGTCAGTTCCACCAAGGGCTTTATACTCCCCTTCCTGCTCCGAATGGCCCGTAGGAGGACTTAAGTATGGACTTTATTGTTGCACTTCCTCGAACCGTACGCGGTAAAGATGTCATACTCGTCGTTGTGGACCGCTTCTCCAAAATGGCGCATTTCATTGCTTGTGAGAAGACCGATGATGCTACTCACATTGCTACTCTATTCTTACGAGAGATAGTGAGATTTCATGGTGTTCCACAGACTATTATCTCGGATCGTGACACCAAATTTGTTAGTCATTTTTGGCGGTCTCTATGAAAGCTCCTTGGAACTAAGGTATTCTTTAGCACATCACATCATCCACAGACTCATGGTCAAACTGAAGTGACTAATAAGACTCTCACTACCTTACTACAAGGTCTTGTAAGCAAGAGTCTACGTGATTGGGATTCTAAGCTATGCTACGCTGAATTTGCCTACAATCGGGCTCCTTCCGTCACTACGGGACATTCTCCTTTCGAAACTTGCTACGGGATCAATCCTATCACTCCCATCGAGCTCATTCCTCTTCCATTAGAGTTGAGAGCAAGTTTTGAGGCTAGCGAGAAAGCCACCGAAATTCAAAAACTTCACCAGCAAATTCGTGACAAGATCGAGCGAACTAATGAGCTTTACAAATCCTGGGTCAACAAGTATCGTCGGGAAATCACTTTTAAACCCGGAGACTTGGTGTGGATTCACTTAAGGAAGGAACAGTTCCCTTCTAGGAGGAGACGTAAACTTATACCACGAAGTGAGGGACCGTTCAAGTTATTCGAGAAGATAAACGACAATGCGTATAAGCTTGATCTTCTGTGGGATATGGGAATCTCGTCTAAGTTCAATTCATGGCGAAAACCGGAAATTCAAGGTTAATCTTGGTCGTCCAATGGATGGGTTCCGAGGCCTTCTAAGGGGACTCACGCGAATCCACCAACCATGGAGGCCTCGGGACTGGACGGGCCATCCCGAGAAGTTGAAATAGTTGGTAACAGGGTTCGGGTGTGGTCCCGGATAATAACATGCAAGGTCGAAAGAGTTGAGTAAAGAAAACATACACACCAGGCGGTCGCGCCCGCTACAACGCTTGTAACGCCCGCGACCATGGTAGCTAAACCCAAGGGAAGGAATTCTCATACCGTCGCGCCCGTGACGCTCTTTGTCGCGCCCGCGACGCCGTGGAGGCCATTACAGGGAAGTTGGACAAAACACCATGACACCCGCGACGTCACGTGGTCGCGTCCGCTACGTCCAGGATGTCGCACCCCCGACAGGAAGTATAGCGCCCGCTACGTCGCGCTACTACCGAGTCACCCTGCCCTCTACAACCCATCGCGCCCGCGACCATTTCTATAGCGCCCTTGACTGACCTGATTTACGCGTGTTTTCTGCTTAAAACGATTGTGTTTAAGGCATGTTTTCAAGGGAGACTTGATTATTATGTTAATAATATTGGAAATACCCCTAAGTCCTCCCCTAATCTTGTTTACTTTATCTAATTGATAATTGGTGGTGTTACAAATCATTTCTTTATTGATTAGTGGTGGATTGTCTTTAGCTAATCATGGTGGAATGCTAGGTGTTTAGACCCAATTTTGTGTGTAAATAGTGGCTTAATTCTTAGTTTAATTTCATAGTTTTAATACTTTTTGGTTATTTTGTAGATTTTTGAGTCTTTACTCAAAACGTGGTAAAAAGGGCCATTTTGCAGCTATTTTGGGAATCCTAAGATTTCCCGGGTCTTGACCGAGTCAAGGGCGACGGAAGTAAAAAGGCCGGACATGTCGAGCGGCTCAAAAGTAAAAGTTTTGCTGAGTTTTTCCATGGTAGCCCCTGCCACCCTTCTTGTAGCGGGTGCTACCCCTTGTCCTCCGTTCGTCGTTACACGCACCCAGGCGTCGCCCCCGTCACCCTCTACGTAGCAGGCGCTACGCCCAGAGCTTCAGCTTGACCAAGCGAGACCGTACCTACGGTCCCGAGGACTGCACCCGCGGTGGTGCAAAGGTGTGCGCAGGAAGTGAAGTACCCGAGCTTGGCTGCACCTACGGTCTTGGGAGACCGCACCTACGGTGCTGCGAAGGAGAGAAGAATCGCTGAGCCCGATTCGCTTGATCGCACCTGCGGTCTTGGGAAACTGCACCTGCAGTGTTGCGAAGAAGAGAAAATCGCCCAGTTCACTTCACAGGACCGTACCTACGGTCCCCTGCAGTTCGCGCAATTCTGTTGGGTGAAGTGCTGCATTTTGAGTAACCTTTTTGGTTGGCTTATATATATTGCTACATGGACGATTAGTTTGTGGGAGGCAATCTTAATTCCATTTTAGTTTTTACCTTGTCATATTAGCAACATTTTAGCCTTCAATTAGAAAGAGTTCCTAGTGATTAGTGAGTGATTGCACTTGGATTATTGCTTTTGCACTGGATTTTATTGGAATTCTATTGAAGTTTTGAAGATTTATCTTATTTTGGAGCATTGGATTCTTATTATTATGGAGCATCTTTCCATTGGCATCAAATTAATGAGCATTTCTTAACTCTTACTCTCTTTAGTTCATCCATTTACTCTTTAATCTATGTTTTTTTAGATTGCTTAGTGTTTGTTGATTGTTGCTATTGTTACTTTGATTTACTAGTGTCTCTGTTTTAAGCATGGATGATGTTATTGATGTTTTTAGCATAATAGTTAAGATGATTAGAGGCTAGAAACCTTATGGGTTAGGGAGAAACTAAGGATGTGAGTGGTTTATTTGGATTGAGTTAGCAATTTTAGGAGGTAATTTGTAGTAAAATCAATTTCCGACTCCTATTCTTCCCTCAAGTGGGTTGTATTTGGGTATGAAAGTCCCCAAGTACCACCAACACTTGAGTTGGAAGGTGGAATTGGGATAGTTAGTATTCTATTCACGAAAGTGAATAGAAGCTAATTAGAGAGTCCCGTTTTTCTAACCCTCCGGGTCCGTGGTGGGCTTGTAGGAAGTTAATCCGGATTATCCTTGAAGGAGGAAATCCGATGGGTTTATTCTAACGGGATTGTCACTTGATTCTACTATTTTGTTGCTTTCTAATTGCGAAACCCTCGTCCTTATTACCGTTTGCGTCCCGAAATCTCCCGACACCCATTACTTCCCATATTGACTGAACCATAGTTGTGTTTGTTTTGTTCGTCATCAAAATCCCTCTTGCTATCTTGTGATCCTAAACCTCACCTAGAGTCAATTAGTCCTAGCCAAGGCCCCTAGATCCCTGAGAAGAACGATATAAAACCGGGGTACAAAAACCACGTTACACTAGGCCATTGGTGGTAGATTTCTTCCTTTATCCAAGGGTCATATCCAATCCTATGGTGTTCAAGGCTATTGTTCTTGGTTGATTTGTGAATGTTTACTCAAGCTTCTTCTTCCCCTCCACACATATGCTCCACTTCCACTTTCTCTCATTTGGTTATCACTTCTTCTTCCCCCTCGTTGAACCAACCTACCCCCTCCCCCTCCCCCTCTTGCTTGTCGTCGCGAACAGTCGGCACCGGAGCCTGTGACGACACGCCGGCCGTCGACTGGTGGTCCGTCGACCACCATATCCTCCCTTTGGAACTTAGTTCTTCTCTTCTCCCTTGAGGTATATCCTAAATATTAACCTTTCAATCTCAATTTCCTTGAGTGGAATAATGAAAGATTGTTAATTTGTGAGTAATTACTTGTTTCTAAATAGTAATAGGAATAGAAGTTGTAATCTTGGGTTTTTATTGTTAATTAGAGAGTAAAGTATGATTGAATATGGGGTGAATCAAGTAAGAAATGGTGGAATTCTGTTTGAATGTTGTGATTTCTTCATGCATGTTGTTTTAATGATAAAATGAGATTAAGTAAGATTGTGCATGCTATTTAGGTGGAAGTAGGGAAGGTTATGGATAATTCTTGAGAAGAAAAGTGTTAGGAATTTGGTTAATATATACTTGTTTATGGTGAATTATAAGTGCATGTCAAAAATTTAGAGTTTCTATGAGGATATGAGCAGAATTGGGTAGTCTAAGTTGTTGCGTGTAAGTTTAAATGCACATCATTGAACTAGGTAGTGAAGAAGAGATATAACAAGTAGTAATTGAGGAGAATACAAGTAAATTTTGGGTTTTGATGGGTAACTTAAGTTTTAATTGCTCTCATGAAGAAAGAAATAATGAGGGATGTGTTGCTTTTTGGTATGGGGTGATTTGTTTCCATCCATAAGTCCATCCTTGAAGATAAAAGAAGGCATCAAAGGGGCTAAAGGAAAAAGGAAAGAAGGAAAAATTGACTAAATTGCATTAAGGAGAAAAAGGGTGTGTTCCGGGTAAATTAGAGTGTCCCGTAGCCAAAATATATAATGGAGAAAGTAGCCTTAGTAATAATCTTCTAGGTGGGCTTTGAATTTCAAGATTTTGAGGTGTATATCTCAAGTTATGGCGAGATTAAAATAAAGGTCATATTATATAAGTTTTTTTTTTTGGCAGTAGGTTCTTGAGCGTTTTTGGATGGGAAGGAAATCTTAATAACTTAAGTAATCAACAAGAAAGTTGTAGTACGTTCCACAAGCTTTCCGGAATGGTCTCTTGTGTGCTCGTTCGATGTCGGGTGAGAAAGTTATAAACAATTTTATTCAGCTAGTAAATATTTTCTTACCCAAAAAATTTGGAAGGCATAACATATTTAAGACACTTTTTGGAGTTGTTCTAGGGCTTAGGTGGAAGTATAATCAACATAAGAGTTGTAGTATGTGATTGAAGCTTTCCATAGGCTGCTCTAGTGCGCTCTACCAATGCTTAGATTTTGAGTTTCATTTTTCCGACGTATCATTCCCGGCTAGTTTAATTATACAGGACAACCATGTTATATCATGAATTTTCACCCTTTTCAATTATTTTTAGCCGTAACTCCTAACTAGAATGTTGTAGGACTTAAAGTTAACTTTCCAAAAAGTCCTCTTGCTTAATTTTGTCAAGACATATGGAAAGAGTTATGTCTTCCCAAGTTACCACAAATATTTCAAAAGCCTTCCCATATATTAGGAATTTTCCTTTACTAATTTATTCAGGAGCTCCTTTCCTTATCAAGAATCCAACTTAAATCTTTTCATTATTCTTATCTCAAGTGTTCTTCAAGAGGTCGTTGCTACCATCTGTTCAAGTCCGCGCAAGTTCAAGTTACTTCACCGGAGTTTCAGCTACAAGGTACGCATATTGTCTGTACTCTACTAAAACTAATTTATTTGAATTCAAGAAAGCAAGTTTAATAATTGTAGTGTGGATAAGTAATGTTTGATATGTTTTTCTCACGTAATTATGGCCCTGACCCAAGTTACTTTTGCCCAAAGTGCACTACCCAAGTCAATACCTGGCTAGTGCATACGTAGGCTTAGTCCGATGATCGTAAGCAGGGGACGATCAAGATAATAATAATCTCGCAAGCAAGTTTTAACTGTTGTTTTCTTTATCTTTTATGTTTTCTTTTAAAATGAATTGAAATGCGCGAAACAAAATGAATTGCTAAGTTGTTGACTGTGTAGGGGTATGCGTATGAGATTCAACTCATTTGCAAAAGTGTTTGTGTTTTATTTTAGTTGCTACGTCGAAGGACAAGTCTTCTAAGGCCAAGCTCACTAAGCCACCAACCGAAACCTAGAAGATGAATTTTTTTAGTCAGAGTTGTACCATTGATATGGCAACATATGTTATTTTGGTGTTTATGAAAACAGATTCTTTGTGGATGATACCCCCATGTTTAAACTTATGGTTTTTGCTAGTTTATGTTGATAAGTCCTGGAAAAATTACATGATTGTGGAAAATTTATGTTGTATGGGTGCCTTTTGACGGAAAAAAAATTGCTATGGTGTAAGTGTGTGTATCAAAAGTGTAAGACTACCAAGTTTGTGAATGGATGTGTAAAGTTTTTCTTTTGATTGTGGTTGGTTAGCCTAGTTCACCCTTATGGACGGCGGCAGTACCCTTAGGTTGTTAATCAACTGCGCTAATCATAGGGTTAAGTTATGCTTAAATCTTAATCTAGTGATTGTTAACCTGGGGGTGTTACATTAATAAGGGGTGAAATGAATTTTATATGATTATAAAGTATTAATTTGATTATTTTTCTTGTTTGATTATGTTTATGTGTTATAAGTAATAAGAATTATAAGATAGAATATTACATTGAGATTGTATGCATAAATTTTATTTTTGGAAGGGAAAATATCTTGATTTCTAAATCTTATACATTGCTTATTTTGTCTTTATGATATATAGACCATGATTCATCGACTATCATATTTACCATTTCCTTAAAGTTAATTAATAATTATTTGATGTGTGAAATGAAATGTTATCTTTATTAGTAATGATATGTATGCAATAATTACTTTTGAAAGGGGGAGGAGTAATGAAATGATAAAATAATGTGGTGCATATAAAATTGGATTTTAAATAGAATGATTTTGTTGTTCCATATAAATTTGTGAATTTACAAGTTTAACCCTTTGTTCGTTTGGAAACGAGTACAAATTAAGGGGGAGCTATGATATTAATTTATGTCATGTTTCTAATTAATGATGACAAAGGAGGAGAAGATCAATACAATAATGGCAAGTATGAGCTTGAGCTAAGGCATGTATATCTATATCAGTTCATACTAGTTATTCAATTGTATGTTATCATCAAAAAGGAGGAGATTGTCGGGTCTATGAAATATGTAATGATTTTGATGATAACAAACAATAAAATTAGTCTTATATATGATGTTGAAAATTAAATTGATTTAATTATTATGTTACACATATATAATACTTATAATGATCCAATATATTAATTTGAGAGTATTTGTTTGGACCTAGTTATGAAATCATATCACACTTAAATGAGTTATTTTATTTGATCAAAATATTTGATTGGATATATTGTGAAGTGTGATTTGATATTATGAAGATATTGGATAAAGTAAAATATGCAAAACCAATAAATGTCTAAGTACATTGGACCAAATCCTTTATCATTTTGGCAACAAATTAAAACCGCATGCATGATTCTCTTTACAACATTAATCAATAGAGGTACTCCTATCTTTGAATCTTACAAGATTCTTAACTTTTCAAATATGATAAATGCAAGCGTTGAACAGTGTATTGAGCAACTGTTTTTGCTTTCTCCTCATTAGGGGTGGTAAAAATCCAGGTCTGGGTCTTGTTGGGTTTATCAATTAAGGTATTTGGTCGAAAATCCTAAATCTAGACCCTAACCGAATTTTAATTCGAATAAAATAACCAGACCTGAACCCAACCCGATTTGATTTTTTGCCAAAACTAAACATTAACTATTAGATTTTTGACTAAATATGACCAGTTGACCGAATTTGGCCAAATGACTGAATAAAAAATTTGAGCCTCTTTATGGAATCATTAACAACCTCCTCATAATTGGGTTTAATCAACTCGAACCCGATGACTGAAATTGACTGAATCTAAATTTTAACCAAAATTCAGTCAACCCAAATTTGAATACCAAAACTCAAAGCTGACCAGAATTTGTATTCAGTCATGGCAAATGACAAAATTTAAAATTCAACAAAAAACCATCCCGTGACACGATTTTTCGAATCAGTCAAATTTTTGTTGCCCTTAGGCCCCATTCTTTTATGCGGTATGGTTGTGGTGTGGTGTAATTTGAAAAGGTGTGATGAAGTGTGGTGGGTTGTGGTGAGTTATGGTGGGAGTTGTGGTAGGTGGAATAGATGATGAGAGAAATGTAAAAAGTAGAGAAGAAAAGTGAAAAGAGAGAAAAGTAAGAAGATATTTTAGTAATCATTTGTAGTAAAGTGTGGTGGAGTGTGGTGAAATGTTGTAGAATATTGAGTAGTGCGGTGTGGTGTGGTACCGCACCGCCCGGTACCACATTAAAGAATGGGGCCTGAGTCTTCATCCGCTAGTTACTCAAACAAGTGGCCCATCTCAACAAGCAATCAAATCCTCCAGAAAATATGCAGCTTGTTGCAAATATGAGTTTTGATCTAAGTTGCAAAAGGGCAAGTGACATAAAGATGATGAACTAATTCTTGGTAGCCATGAATCGCAAGCCTTGCAATTCTAAAAGAACAAATTCTTTTTTTTTTGGATTCAAATTTTAGTAGTGGGTAGCAAATATTTGCTCAATATATACAATCAAGTTCTTATTAAATTCTTTATCGTCAAGGTAATATGAGCAACATATCTTTTTTCTTTGCTTCCAAGATGGAACGGTTCCCGATGCGCGGTGGATTGATTAATAAATATAGCTTGAGTTGTTGTTGTTGAGAAGATGAGAGAAAAGCTCTTGAACACCCATAAACAATAGAATAGAGAGAGAATGATGCAAAACTCAATCATCTATGCTTGAACATCTCAATATTAGCCTTGAACTTGAATAATAACAAGAAGAATGACCAAAATCAACCAAGACAATAACCTTGAACACCAAATAGGATTGGATATGACCCTTGGATAAAGATTGGACCACCACCAATGACCTAACACCCCACCATGACCATCATAAAGGAAACATCCACCAAATGATCAATAAAGAGATGACTTGCTAACACCACCATTAACAAATGGATAAAGTAAGAACAATATTTTTGAGAGAGAAAAGGGAGAAAACCCTAACAATGCATTAGCATTTCATTCATCAACATAAGCTACCTAGAAATAAGCTAAGGGGGGTATTTATACTAATGGGGGTTAAAACAGTAAAACACAACATTTCAGCAGCAAAACACGCGAAGCAGCAGTGGCGTCGCGGGTGCCACGGTTCCGTTGTGGGTGCTACAGAGCAGGTGTAGCAGCAGCAATGTCCAGACAGCATCCTGTCACGGGTGCGACAATGGGGGTCGCAGGTGCGACAGACATCTGGAAATGGCGCGGACAATTGGGCAGGAAGAGGTCGCGGGCGTTACCAAAAGTGTTGCGGGCGCGACATGCTCATCATGCAACTTATCACGCCAACAAAAAACATCAAACAACCAATGTCTCCCAAAAATCATGCATGACTCACCCAAAGACTCTACACCACAATGTCCATCTTTCAAGCATGATTCAATATATTTCAAAGGAGAGCCTTCGGCTACCTTGTTCTTCCCATGGAGAAGAATTTGAGTGTCCATGAGTGGAAGGGAATGTGAGTCATCTCCATTGGTGCTTAATTTCTCGATCGGTGGCAATGGTAAAATCAAATGAGCTTCTTCGAGGGCTTTTTCAACAAGGGTAGGAGAAAGGGCAAGGTCACGTTCGCATCCTCCTCTTGACTTAGAACTTCATCAATCTCACCATGTACACCAAGAAGCTCCTGAGGTTTCCCTTCATCGGCCTCAAGGACATTAACCTTGTCCATTGAACTTTCCTTTTTCTCAACCTCCTCAAACTTTTCAACTGTGGAAGAAAAGTTTTGCTCGTCAACTTTCTTCTTCATACAACATGTTTGCTCCTCCACACCAAAAGATTCCTCAATCCAAGCTTCAACCATGGCCATCGTGGACATTGCAAGGAATCATGTCCCACACGTCTACATATGACACACTTCCGGGATTGACCTTGGAGGTTCAAAGCAATGTTGTTCATTCGAACCTTAAGGTTCTCAAGAGTCCGCTCGATGGTGGAGAATCGATTCTCAAAGGTGGTGGTGAGTCGGTTCTCGAGAGCTCAAATTTGAGACTTCGGCTTTGGCTTGACTCCTTTCGATTGGAACTATTTTCACCATCTATATCGAAGGAGGGGTAAGGATAGATTATGTTTGAGGAATTTTGTGGAGTTTAGGGGTTCTTTTGTAGTTGGCTAGTGTTTGGCTAAGGGTTCTTTGTGTTTTTCTCACTCAGACATTTCATCGAACACCTTCCGTGCACTACTTTCCAACTTCTCCTCAAAGCTCCAAATTGCTTCAACAACACCAAATACAATGACAATACAATGTATTCCAACAAACTTTGATAGCACAGGGGATGGGGAACTCCAATAGCTGCATACAACTCACAAAATCCAATACTAGAGAACAAAACTATCAAGAACAATGAACAAACGCAAGCAAAATGAAAAACCAAAGCTCTGATACCAAATGGAGCGGTTCCCGATGCGCGGTGGATTGATTAATAAATATAGCTTGAGTTGTTGTTGTTGAGAAGATGAGAGAAAACCTCTTGAACACCCATAAACAATAGAATAGAGAGAGAATGATGCAAAACTCAATCATCCATGCTTAAACATCTCAATATTAGTGTTGAACTTGAACAATAACAAGAAGAATGACCAAAATCAACCAAGACAATAACCTTGAACACCAAATGGGATTGGATATGACCCTTGGATAAAGGTTGGACCACCACCAATGGCCGAATACCCCACCATGACCAACATAAGGGAAACATCCACCAAATGATCAATAAAGAGATGACTTGCTAACACCACCGTTAACAAATGGATAATGTAAGAGCAAGATTTTTGAGAGAGAAAAGGGAGAAAACCCTAACAATGTATTAGCATTTCATTCATCAACATAAGCTACCTAGAAAATAAGCTAGGGGGGTATTTATACTAATGGGGGTTAAAACAATAAAGCACAACATTTCAGTAGCAAAACACACGTAGCAGCAGTGGCGTCGCAGGTGCCACGGAGCAGGAGTAGCAACAGCAGTGTCCGGACAGCTGCTTGTCTCGGTACGATAATGAGGGTCGCAGGTGCGATGGACATCTGGAAATGGCGCGGACAATTGGGCAGTCAGAGGTCGCGGGCGTTACCAAAAGTGTAGCGGGCGCGATAGCGTTCTGGAGCAGTTTTTCCTGTCGACTTCAAACGCACATAACTTCTTCATCCGCGCTATGTTTTAGGCCCATAAGATATCGATGGAAAGCTATCGGTGTGTGCTTTAAGCTCCCGAAATTTGAGATGCATCGAAGTTGTATTGAAGGAGTTATGACCCAAAGAGTGAACGCACGTCCATTCCAACAACCACGTTGACCCTTTTCCGCTTATTCTTTCCGAAAGACTCCGAACCCATTTAAAGGTCCGAAGTAGGTCCCGATGAGGACCCGTAGCTCCACTCCCATGGTCCAAGGTCCCACTTGAAGTGGATGCCACACCCAACGATGACCTGAATAAGCCTCCAAGGTCCCGGGTTTACCTTCAAAATGGACTCCACACCCGATCTTGGAGTTGTTTCTCTCATGTTCTCGGGAGGGGGTCCGGAAAGACTTGAAGGCCACGGAAAACGAGACTCGAGCCCCAGCCTGATACGCTACACAATATGTCGTGGAATTCTATTCCTTGCAAGTCTTTGTTATTTCTCTTTATTGAGGATCACTTGGGCAAAATTTTGAAAAACGGTTGCCTAATTGTTGTATTTCGTACCATTTCCAAAAACAGACAGAACTTTCTTTGCAAAAGAAGAAAATATTATATTAGGGCCCTGTTCTTTGATACGGCTGGTTGCGGTGTTGGGCGGTGCGGTGTGGTGTGGTGGAATTGTGGTGAATTGTGATGGATTGGGAAAAGTTGTTGGGGATTGTGGGGGTTGTTGAAAGTTGTTGTGGGTTTTGGTTTAAATAATTGTAAATTTGTTGAAAAATATGAAATTGTGGTTGGTTGGAAAGTTTAACTTTTAATAAAAAGATAAATTAAATTTGAAAAAGTAGATTGTGATGGGTTGTGATAGATTATGATGGATTGGTGGGTTGTGGTGGAATATGGCAAGTTACGGTGAGGTGTGGCACCGCAATCAGCTCGCCACATAAACGAACCTAAACTTATTTTGTATAAGTAGATGCATGCCTAAGAAAAATATTATATTACCTAATAATCTACAATTGTGAGCAGTAGAGCTTCAGCTCGTATGAATGGTGAGTTGAAACATGGTGAATTCAACTTAGCGAACCTAAACTTCTTTTGTATACACTTTCCTTTCTCATGTATCCAATACATAGAGCTGCCTTGTTCTTTGGTTAGGTTTAACCAATCTATCCAAACATATCCTAACTTATCCTAATTTATCCAAACCTTACATAATTCCCCAAAAAAGCATCCACTCTAAAAACACAATTCCCCAAAAAAGTATCATAACTTATCCCAACTTATCCTAACTTATCCATCCAAACCTGAAAATAAATCAACCAAAGAATAGGATAATTCTTAAATTAACATTAAATTATTATATAAAATATTGTTGGTAAGTCTATAAACATAATTCATGCGTCAAACTAAAGTTTGGTGCATTGTACGTCATTAGAAAACAAAATTTAGGTAGAATAAATTTACTTACAAAGCAAATTAACGGGCCATCGAATTGACGAGAAATTTGAGCCAACGAGCTCAAGCTTAGAAAATTTAGACCACATGCAGCAACGAGATTTGCATTGAGCTCCAGCTGATGTAGCATTTTGGGATGAGCTTCATTGTGCATGAATAGATTCGGTATAAATCACCAACCGCGAGGGCCTATGGGATGTCGGGTTATCCCGGGAGATCATGGTTATTTGGCATCGAAGTATGGGTGTGATCCCGGGTGAATAAAACACAAGGCAAGGAAGGTATTCAAAGGCTAGAAAAGGGTTTGCCTTTACTCTTTCAACCATAACTCCTTTAATATAAATCCGATTAACCTCATATTTTGGGAGCTTAAAGTAAACACCGAGAGCTTTCCACCAATATATTATGGGCCAAAAACGGAATCCAGATAAAGATGTTATGTAAATTTGAAGTGTGCAGGCTTCCTATCCACGACGGTTGTCGTAGCGCCCGCGAAGACACTGGGAGGAAGAATTGGAAGGTGTCCAAAATGGCGTGACACTCGCAACCCCCAGGGTCGCGTCCGCGAATCATTGTACCCAGAAACGTCGCACCCACGACGCCTCGTCTTCTCGCTTTCGCCCCGCTCGATCGCCAAGAGCGTCGCGCCCGTGATAGCCCAATTTTCACGACTTTTTTAAGCATTAAATGACTACGTTTAAGCGCCTAATTACGTTGTATAAATACATTTTTCCTCATTTTTAGATGCAGACTTTGTTGATTATGCTAATGAAAGCTAGGGTTTCCTTAATCTTCTCCTCAAATCTTGTGTTTACTTTATCCATTGTTAATGGTGGTGTTAGCAAGTCATTTCTTTATTGATTAGCGATGGATCTTCCTTTATCTAATCATGGTGGAATGCTCGGTCTATGGTGGTAGATTTTTCCTTTATCCAAGGCCATATCCATGTATTGTTTGTGTCCAAGCTTCGTGTAGTTGAATGATTTTGGTTTATTTTCACTATTGATGTTCACTTGTTCAAGAGTATCGTTATTATTCAACCAAGGATTGAAGAAATTTCATCATCAACCATCTCCAATGTCAAGGTTGAGCAAGGGGCTATCTCCACTCTTCTCCTTCTAGAAGCTTCCCAACTCAAGCTCATTATCCCACCATGCCGGTACACTCCATTTGGTATTAGAGCTAAGGTTAGGGTTAGCTTGACTTTTGATTTTCAATTGCAAGTAAGGGGTTCCCTATTGTTGTTCTTTGTTGCAATATTGGTTACCCCCATCCCCTGTGCCCTCCAAGTGTACTGGAGTAGATTATTTTATGTTTCTGCTTGTTGATTTTGTTGTCTATTGTAGCTTGTGGTGATTTTGGGACGTGTTTGATTGGTGTTGTGGCATTATAACTAAAAGAACCCGAACCTTCAGACGCTAGCCAACTACATAAACTCCCCAAACTCCACAAAAATCTCCCAAACACAATCCGTCCTCACCCTCCTTCAATATGGACGAAGAAATTAGTTCTAATCAAAAGAAATCAAGCAACCACAGTAGTCCTCGAGCTGGAGCTATGGAGACCCGACTCTCCACCATTGGGTGCACCCTTGAAACACTTATGGCTCAGATGAACAACCTCGCCCCAGAGCGCCAAGGCCATCCCCGTGACGAGCATCGGAGACCCAACCGAAGTTTTATCCTTTCTCCTCCCACCTTTGAGTCGAGTGACGACGATAGAGACTCCCTTCAATGATGTCGACGTTGGGACATGGTTGAGAAGCCCCTCGTGATGAGTTTCATGACGTCCAGATTGACATTCTGGAGTTCAATGGCTCCAATGATCTCGTGATTATCTTGAATGGGTTCAAATCATGGAAAAGGTTTTTGAGATTAAGGAGTATAATGATGAACAGGCCTTCAAGATTGCTAGCTTGAAACTCACCAAAGCTGCATCCCTTTGGTTTGAGAATCTCGAGGCACAACGGGCTAGGGAGGGTCGAGCAAAGATCACTTCATGGGAAAGGCTTAAACAATTGATGAATTGTCGATTCTTTCATAACACTTACAAGCAAGACGTCATGCGGAAGTTATATGCCCTCACCCAAGGCAAGAGAAGTGTGAGTGACTACATCCAAGAGTTCGAACAACTCCTCATTAAGAGTGATCTTCAAGAACCCGAGGAGAAAAATATGATGAGGTTCTTGAATGGATTGGACCCCTCCATTGCTAAGAAAATTGAGATCCAACCTTACCACTCCTTGGATGAGCTTTGTAGCTTCGCTCTCAAGGTTGAGAGGCAAAGAAAAGAGAAGGTCGCATCCACGCCATTGACTAGGCCCCTCTTCTCACCTTCTAACCGACCCTTTCCCTACTCAAACAGAAGCCAAGTGAAGCTCCCAAATTCACACCTACCCCTAAGACCGACAAGGGAAAGGGAATCGCCATGCATTCTCCTACGGGTCTTCCTCGGAGGGTGGAAGGCAAGAAGTGCTTCAAATGCAAGGGTATGGTTACTTCCAAGCAGATTATCCAAACCGAAGAACCTTGACCATTCAAGAGGTCTAGGAAATTGATGAGGAGCTCCAAATGGCACAAGATGAACCCGAAGCGAATGTTGAGAAAGAGGTTGGGAGCGAACATAAGAACGCAACTCCCCTACCGCCCGTACATGGTGGTGCACTTATCTTGAGGAGGATATTGCACGCTCATGAGTTCCCTCTTGACAAGGCCCAACGGGAGATGATTTTTCAATCACGATGCTTCGTGGAAGGAAAGGTGTGCAATGTCATCATTGACGAGGGAAGTTGCACCAACATTGCCTTGACTCTGATGGTCGAAAAGCTTGGCTTACCATTGTTACCTCACCCCAAGCCTTACTCCCTCAAATGGCTCAAAAATTAAGGCAATATCAAGGTAATGGAGCAAGTCCTTGTTAATTTGTCTTTCCGCCCTACTTACGAAGATTCTATTGTTTGTGATGTTATCCCAATGAGTGCTTGTCATATTCTTTTGGGGCATCAATGGCAATCCAACAAGCGCACATTGCATGATGGATTGTACAACACATACACTTTTACCCATGGAGATAGGAGAGTTAAGCTAATACCTTTAGCCCCACATGACATTTTACCTCTGAAACCCGGGGTGGGAAGTGAGTTGAGGAACCTCCTCCTTGAGTGAGAAACACGGGAAGAGAGTACCCATGGTAGGGATGAGCATCCTTTGGCCCTGTCCTTGCCGTTTGGTGAGCCTAAAATGAGTGAGTGTACCTTAACTCCTCAAAATTTTCCCACTTCCCCTCCTTACCTAATACCCCCAAGCCCCAGGCCCCCTCTTGATTTGAATTTGTACGACAAAGGTTTTGTGTTGGAGTTTGATGCGAGTTGGGTGCCTACCCAATTTGTCTTTGATGGTACGAGGGATAAGCCACCGGTGCAGCAAGCACTGGGTGATATGCCCTCTTATGAAGATTATATCATGGATTTCAACAAGATCATGAGTAGAGGAGCTAACCGGGATCACCGTTTTGAGTCCACTCACCCGCATGTTCTTAAGAATTGTTATACCTTCAAGAAGGGCGGGGTGGTGAGCATCAAACTAGCATGGCTCTTGCGAGACGTCCACTATTGGGGTCTAGTATTTTCTGCGGTTGTTTTTAACCCCCTAGATTTGAGGCCAAATCCTTCTCAAGAAGGGGAGAATGAAGAGATTCGGTACTAATAACTAACCCCAAGGCCTATGGGATGTCGGGTCATCCCGGAAGATCATGGTTATTTGGCACCGAGGTTTGGGTGTGATTCCGGTTGAATAAAACACAAGGCAAGGAAGGTATTCAAAGGCTAGAAAAAGGTATGCCTTCACTCTTTCAACCATAACTCCTTCAATACAAATTTTATGAACCTCATATTTTGGTAGCTTAAAGTACACGTCAAGAGCTTTCCATCGACAAATTATGGGCCTAAAACGAAGTCCATATGAAGAAGTTATCCCAGTTTGAAGTGCGCAGGGTCTTCGCGCCCGCAACGGTTTTGACGTAGTGCCCGCGACGACACTGTGAGGAAGAATTGGAAGGTAGCCAGAATGGCGTAAAACCCGCGACGACCAAGGTCACGCCCGCGACTCCTTGTGCCCAGAAACGTTGCGCCCGTGAAGCTTTCTGTCGCGCCCGCGACACCTCGTCTTCTCGTTTTCGCCTCGCTCGATCCCCAGAAGCGTTACGCCCGCGACGGCCCTATTTTCGCGACTTTTTTATGCGTTAGCCAACTTCGTTCAAGGGCCTATTACCTTGTATAAATACGTTTTTCTCTTTTTTAGAGGCAGACTTTGTTGATTATGCTAATGAAAGCTAGAGTTTCCCAAATCTTCTCCTCAGATCTTATTTATATTTTATCCATTGTTAATGGTGGTGTTAGTAAGTCATTTCTTTATTCATTATTGGTTGATCTTCCTTTATCTAATTATGGTGGAATGCTCGGTCTTTGGTGGTGGATTTTTCCTTTATACAAGGCTATATCCATGTTTTCTTGGTGTTCAAGCTTGGAGTAGTTGAATGATGTTGATTTATTTTCACTATTGATGTTCAATTGTTCAAGAGTATTGTTATTATTCAAGCAAGGATTGAAGAAATTTCTTCATCAATCATCTCCAATGTCAAGGTTGAGCACGGGGCTATCTCCATTCTTCTCCTTCTAGAAGCTTCCCAACTCAAGGTCATTATCCCACCATGCCAATACGCTCCAATGCAGCAGCAGGATTGAAGCTTGGGTGCCGAGCAGCCACGGTGCGACACCTATGTGCTAAGGTTGAAGACGAGATCTCGTAGGATTTTTCTTTTTTTGAAAAAAATGGTATTAAAGCACCCAACAACATCGTTTTGTTTATTGAAGGTGACTGGGCTTTTACTTCACTATGTTGGACACATGCTAGCATTATTTAGGGTCATGAAATCTTTGTGGAATCAAATTTGTTTCAAGCTTTGTAAATTTTTCTAAATATGAGTTTTTTTTTTTCAATTTGTTGGTGATGTTAAATATTATACTTTAGTTAGTTTTTAACAACATGTTGAAGGTTAATTGAATTTTGCTCACTTTTATAATTTATATTAATTATTGACTAGTTTTAAATGAATTAATTTACATTATCATAAAATTAATTACTTAAAATAAATCAACATAACCAAATGAATTAAATGATTAATTTAGGGCCTACACACTTTTTGTTAATTAAACAAAAATTATGCTCATTAGTCACCATTAAAAAGCAAGGTAACATTATGGACTAATAACATTTGACCCCTACCAATTTTTGTGAAAAGAGGATTTTACCCCTCATATTTGGGAAATTATATTTATCCTACCTAACCTTTCATGTCATAATAAATGTACACATAATCCGCTGAGTTGAATTTGGGATAAAATTACCACTATATTTTAATATGGATAGATAAAAGTACCCCTAATATTTTTAAGAAAATGACTATACTACCCTCCCCTTTTCAAGCTCTTATCCATAGGTCTATCATCACCATCCTCAATTTGTCTTCAAAAGGTGGGACCTTCTAAAAATCGTGGGGTGCTATAATAACACCAAGGAAAGGCAAGAAGATATTTGGGTCGACCAATAGCCCAGCAATGTCTATAATGACACTTGCGGTGGATCACCTCCAGCTCACGGTTCTTGGCAAAGGTCTCTGTGTTAGCCGATAGCCCGGCATGTCCCATCCGCAGTTGCTGGGGAACTCCCTGGCCAAGTAGCTCAGGCGCTCATCGGAGAAGTGGCCCAAGTACTTGACTCGATCTACGTTGTACCATGGGTGTCAAAATGTTTGGGTTTGACGACGATCCTCCTCATAGTGATTCTGCCCTAGCCCAGGATCTCAAAGGTAGTTGGGGCCACCTTCACTGCCTTTCCAACGAAGGAGGGGGGAGGGTAAAGCCATAGTTAATGGAGACTATTCTCGGTAATTAATTGATGTAATGTTGTGTTGGATTTTGTGGCCCATTGAATCCCCCTAGTGTCCAAAATCGACAAGAGGAGAGGAGAGACGTAAGTCGCGCCTCATTAGGTGCTACGAGGAATCCTAGGTGGCGTAGAATTCCTCTCGTGTTTAGTTTAATTTTGTTTAACCTAGGTTCCCTCTTCAAGTCAGCTATGACTTGGAGTTATTTGAAATTTAATGTAACTCTAATTTCTATTAGCCACCCTATAAATAGGGTTCAGTTATCTCCACTTTATTTTATGGCGATCGATTATATCAAAGAGAAAATATTGAGAGAGATACGATTTCACCAATATTTTCCCAGTGTTATCCCGAGAGAGATTGTGAGTTGAGAGTTTGAGAGATTGTATTGTAATCTCCTTTGATGATCGTATCACACCCTATGATAGTGATCGAGTTGTACTCTTCCCTTCTCATCGTGGATAATTTTTTGGTTGTTGCCGTCCGTGGGTTTTCCTCCGATCTTCGATTTCCCACGTATACTTTGGTGTTCGTTTTATCATTTAACTTTTCGTTCCTGAAGTTTACCGTAATTTTCGTCATCTCGTTTTTTTGCTTCTGCTATAACCTTGCAGTTATTTTCTCTGAATTTCCTAACAAGTGGTATTAAAGCTTAACATGTTGGATTGATGGTTGGGTAAAATAAGTTCGGTGTTGCTTTATAATGATGTGAGGTAGTAGTAATTCATTGTCTTGGTTTTTTCTTTTTTCTTTTGTTATTTTTGTTGCTTCTGTTGAGTTGTGGCCCCCTCTATTGGGGTCGCAATGATTAAAAAAAATGGCAAAGAGTGGGAAGAAGAGTGGATTTTCACCACTCTTAAAGAATAGAGCAAAGGCAGAAAAAGAAAGGAAGATGAAATGGTTTTTAGTCTTTTAAAAATAAATAAAAAAAAGTTTTATGATAGGTTATTTATAATAAGGGCATTCTAGACATTTCATGAAACAAAATATATAAACAAATTTGAAATGGTAGGATTGGATTTTTACTGTAAAGGTTGAGTAATATATTTAATATAAGTGATATATGTTAGGGTTTTTGGATGCTAATATACTGAACTTTTGTGGTATTGGACAATAATGCACTGAACTTTGACCTTGGACAATAATACACTATACTTTGGGGGATGTTGATCAATAATGCACTCAAAATGATTTTGACAGTGAATGACATGGTGACAATGCTACGTAGCACGTGGAGGAGATGAATTGTTTCAAGTATTTAAATTTATGACATGTCAGCTAAACCCCATCTAAGAAAAAGAATCAACTTTGAAAAGAGTTGAAAAAAAAACATAAAATCAAATTTGTTTAAACTTGTTTCCACCGAGAGATTGTTATTGTAATTGTATAAAGTCCCCTTTGCTTGTGTAAATTAACTGATATGTTATAAATTTAGATATTATTTAGCCTATTCATCTACTCGGCTTGCCACGTAAGATCTCCACCAAGTCAGCTACCGTCGAAATTGTTTCGGATGTATTATTGTCCGACACCCCTCACAATTCACTGCATTATTGTCGAATGTCAAAGTTCAGTGCATTATTGTTCAATACCCCTAAAGTTCATTATATTAAAATCCAAAAATCTTATATATTAAGTAGGATAAATATAATTTTTTAAACATAAGGAGTAAAATTCTCTTTTCACAAAATTTGGCTATAGAGTTAAATATTATCAATTCATAAAATTAAGATATAAATTTTGACTCTCTTAAAAAATTCCACAACTTGTACTTTATTTAGTAAACCTAATTCAAGCTCACCCTTACAAATGTTCTTAGCTTGACTGTCCACGAGCTCAAGCTCAGAACATGAGGTGAGCCGAGCCTCAAATGTTCTTTTTTTTCTTTTTTTTTCCAACAACGACAGAGCACAACACACACAAATAAACCACACAAATAAATGAAAACATCCAGCAACACCTAAGGACTGTAGCCTGTATTACGAATGGCCTGCTTGGCCTCCTGATGAGCTGGATAAACCATCTGTCTTGGAACCTTAACAATCTTGCCCGCCTCGAATTTCCAGATCGCGTTCCTGCAACTCCAAACCAGGGCTCTGCACTCAACCGGAGCCCTATTTTCATCTGATAGAGCTTCCACCGCTACAGTAGAATCCGTCCACACCAAAAAACGATTCATGCCCATGTGTTTTCCCTCTTGAAGTCCCAATAAAATGGCCCATAGCTCACAAAAAAGACCCGACTCGCCCAACCCTCTTTGGGCCCCTTGGACCATTGTAGAATTTTGTTTCTTAAACACCCATGCAGCCGCACAAAGTCCTGACTGTTTTTTAAAGGCGCCATCGACCATGCAAACTCCCTCCGCCTCCAGCCCCTCCACATCCCCGCAACAAACACAAAGCTCTTTTCCTACAACCTCCCCCTTCCTTTTTGTAGTCAACTGCCTCTTTTGTGCTCCCTCCACCACCCTACCTCTTTCTCCACGCTCTTAAGAACTCCCTAACCCCATGGCAGACACTACGTTCTAATTAAGGCAGACGTCATTCCTGGCCTTCCAGATTGCCTACATGGTACTAAAGAAATCACCAACCAGATACCTCCTCTCTTTCCTCCATCTTGAGAAATAGGATATCCATCCTTTCAACCAATCCCACCGCTCAACATGTTGATTTGTCTCGGAACATATACCAAGCTTCGACCCCTTCCATAGATGCGTAGCAATTGTACATCCTCTAAACAAGTGGCCGACATCCTCTTGACAACTCCAACACCAACACTCTCCCCTCTCCACCAACTTCCTCTTCCATCTGTTTACCCCAGTCGACAGCGCATCCATAGCACTCCGCCAAGCAAAAGTCTTTATTTTAGGGGGCGCCTCACAATGCCACAATAGTTTCTAGAATCTAGTTTCCTCCTCAGGAGGTATATCCCTCCCTATGTCCTGCATTAGAAACACAAAATACCCATCTTTTAACTGTGTATAAGGAATGAGACTTACCCGGCCATAGAAGGGTATCATGGACACCCTGTTGGGGAGGGAGCACCTTTGCAACTTCCGCGACAGACTCTCTAGTGAACATCTGATTCAAGAAATTCCAACGCCATACTCCTCTCCCATTGGCCTCCTAGGACGCTAAATTGTCCACCTTTAGATCAGCCAACCCAACCTGATCACACCCTTCTTTGCACTGAAGACCTCCCCCAGGGACCCATCTTCCATCTAAAACTTTAACCTGTTGCCCATCCCTTATACTCCAACGAAACCTAGAGCTAACTTCATTAACCACTCTACTCAAACCCTTCCAGGTAGTAGATGTCGTTGTAGGGACTTTCACACCCTCTGATTGGGCAATCGGAGAAGCAGCTCCATACCTTGCTTTCCAGATCCTGGCTATCAGCAACTCTTGATTATGATATGTCCTCCAAGCTTGTTTTAGCAAAAGCGCTTTGTTATAAGCTCCCGCATGCCTTACACCTAAACCCCTTGCACCTTTAGGCTTGAAAATAGTTTTTTTATCCTTCCAATGGATGGACCTGCTCCCATCCACTTTACCCCAAAGGAAACTAATAATGATGGAATTGAGTTGATCAACAACCCCTTTGGGGACTAAGTACACACTGAGGATATGTTGATGGAGCGCAACTAGGACCGCATTAATTAGCACCAACTTCCCCGCCATCGACAACATTTGAAACTTCCAAGAGTCCAATCTTCGTCGCACCTCATCCACCATAAAGCCAAAATGGTCAATTCGCTTTCGATGAATTTTTGTAGGGACACCCAAATAGGTTTGAAAGAAACCACCTTCCGGGTACCCAAAGATAACCTTCAGGCCCTCTATATCTTCCTGAGCAGCCCCTTTAGAGAAACACATTGACGACTTCTGCACATTGATAATCTGCCCTGAAGCAAGACTGAATTTGTCGATAGTATGTTTCAGGCCTAAGCATGACCCAGCCTCCATCTCAGTGAAAAATAAGGCATTGTCAGCGAAAAAGAGGTGTGTAACTTGTGGCGCGCCTCTTGCTACCTGAATCCCCTACACCTTCCCACTCCTGACATCATTATCAATCAGGGCCGATAACACCTCCATGCATAGCAAGAACAAATAGGGAGACAAGGATCCCCTTGTCTCAACCCAGCAGTAGGTACAATAGCCTTGGATTGGATTCCATTGACCAGAATAGTATATCGAACAGTGGACACACATCACATCAGGATTTGAACCCATTTCTCCGGGAACCCCACTTTCTGGAGCGCAGCCTCCAGAAAATCCCATTGGATTCGGTCATAGGCTTTACTCATGTCAACCTTGAGAGCAGCAAACTGTTTGCCCGAGCGTTTGATTGCCATGTGATGAAGGACTTCATGGACCACCAGGATGTTGTCTTCTTTCAACCGACCTGGGACAAAAGCCGCTTGAGATTCCGACACAAGTGTGGAAAGTGATACCGAGCAAAGGCAAAGAAGGAGGAAAGTTGTATTGAAAACTGGAAAGATGCAGGACAAAATTTCCACACAACAAAAGAGGGGAATATAAAGAAACAAAACCCTAACTAGAAACAAGGCCAGACACCGGCCCAAAACAAGAAAACAAAAAAACCCTAATAAAGAAAATATAAATATCTCAACACCCCCCTCAAATTGGTGGGTGCAAAACTCCCAATTTGCCCAAATTTGCTGATGTTGTATTCCTGTGAGAGGTTTGGTAAAAATGTCCGCAAGCTATTGTTTGGTAGGAACATGAGAGAGCTCGATCAAACCTTCCATCAACTTTTCCCGAACAAAATGACAATCTAGCTCTATATGTTTAGTTCGATCATGATAAACAGGATTTTTAGCGATGTAGATCGCAGCTTGATTGTCACATTTGACAGGAATAGGAATTACATTATGAACCGTTAGCTCGAAAAGAAGTCTACTCAACCAAGCTAACTCAGCTACTAACCTTCTGATGCTCCTATATTCCTCTTCCGCTGATGAGAGACTCACGGACTACTGCCTCTTGGATTTCCAAGAAATTAATGTCTTCCCAAGAAATACCACAAAGCCACTAACCGACGTATGTGTGTGGGGACAAGAAGCCCAATCAGAATCGCAACATGCTAATAAATCCATAGCCGGGTCATTACTTAACAAAATTCCAACAATAGGATTATCGAGTAAATGTCTATACAAAGTAGGATTATCGAGTAACTCCCCTGAAGTGTGAGTGAGTTTGGTGCTGATTTCCAGAGGCGTCGTCACTGTGCTTACTGCCTAACAACCAAACTCATGCAGCAAATCTTTAGTAAATTTATGTTGGGTTAGCAGCAGACCATCTGAGGATCTAAGCACCTCAATCCCCAAAAAATAACATGGCCTAAATCCTTGATTTTGAAAACTTTGTCAAGGTAATTCTTTATATTTTCTATCTCATGAATATCATTACCAGTTAGAAGAATGTCATCCACATAAACGGCCAAAAAAGTAACCAAAGAACCTCGTTTCTTCCAGAACAAGGAGTGATCATTTTTCGAATGGCAATATTTCCTTAAAGAAAGTGTATCGGCCAATTTAGAGTACCATTGCCTGGATGCTTGCTTCAAACCATAAAGTGATTTATTCAATTTACAAACTGGATTAGTTATATTGGTGGTCAACCCTTGTGGCAATTTCATATAGATTTCTTCACTTAAATCACCATGCAAAAAGGCATTATTAACATCTAACTGGTGCAAATCCCAACTCCTTTTAACAGCTACTGTCATTAATGTTTTGATTGTAGTCATTTTTACGACCGGAGAGAAAGTTTCTGTGTAGTCTATTCCCTCTTTCTGAGTAAACCCTTGTACTACTAATCTGGCTTTTAATCTATCTACGGTCCCATCACTTCTACGTTTTACCTTGTACACCCACTTACAACCTATTGGTTTCTTCCCTGGAGGTAATGAAACAGTGTCCCAGGTATTATTTAACATCAATGCCTGAAATTCTTTTTCCATTGCTTCCTTCCATCCAGGATGCAAGGAGGCTTGGGAATAAGTAGCAGGTTCTTGATAGTTCAAATGCTCTAGGAAGGATTTGCTATCTACATGCAATGCACAAGAATCATACATAGAAGGTTGAACAGCAAGATTAGTACACGTAGCTAAACAAAAATTACCTAAACCTTCATTATCAGCAGACAGAAGTGAGTAATCATCCAAATAGGCAAGGCCTTTGTGAACCCTGCTGGATCTTCTTAGAGGGAGCTCCTGTGCATTATCTTGTGTGCCAATCTCAGTAGAAACATGCTCAGTAACATCACTAATAACCTCATATTGTAGGTGTGGACCTGAGGGAAGATTAGTATTGGTGGAATTTCCAGTATGGGGAACCACTGTCTTCTCAATAACAGTAGATTCACCAAAATAACCAGCAGTGAGATCACAATCCCTCTCAATATTTTTAAAGCTATTATGATCAAAACTATCATGAAAAGGGAACACTTTCTCATTAAATTTTATATCTCTGGTGATTATATAAATTTTAGAAATTAGGTCCATTACCTTGTAAGCTTTCTTGCCTATGGGATAACCAAGAAAAACACAAGGTGAAGCTCTAGGTTCAAACTTGGTCCTTCCTTCTTTCAAGGTAGAGACATAGCATAAGCACCCAAAAACCCTTAAATGATCTAGGTCTGGTGCCTTTTTATTTAAGATTTCAAAGGGTGTCTTGTTACCAAGAACTGAACTAGGTAACCTATTTATCAAATAGGTGGTTGTCATCAAACAGTCTCCCCAAAACCTTATGGGTAATTGAGATTGAAACAACAAGGAACGACTAACTTCCAACAAGTGTTTGTGTTTTCTTTCCACGACCCCATTTTGTTGGGGTGTTTGAACACAACTAGTTTGATGTAGAATACCATTTTTAGAAAATAAATCCTTAGCTTCATGGTTCAAACCCAATTCAAGAGTATTGTCAGACCTGATCACCTTGACACACTTACCAAATTGAGTCTTAACCATTTGAACAAAAGATTTAACTAAAGATATACTTTCATTTTTAGTGATCATCAAATGTGTCCATGTGCTTCTTGACAAATCATCCACTATACTAAGAAAATACCTATGTCCTGAGTATGTTTTAACCGAGTAAGGTCCCCAAACATCTATATGAATCAGATCAAAAGGTTGAGTAGTACTGATTTTACTATGTGGAAAAGGCAAACTGTGTTGTCTAGCCTTAGGACAAACAGTACAGGAAGAAACATTATCATTATTGCAACCACAATTCGTAGAGCATCCAGATAAATGCAACAATCTCAATTTTCTCATAGGAATATGTCCTAATATCTGGTGCCACAATGAACAAGATCCACAATTTCCAGTAGTAAGGTTCTCAACAATGAAACTTTAACAGGGACTAGAACTATTTACATTTGCTGATTCTAACACATTCAAACTACCAGTGACTTTGTCCTTTTGATTTTCGAGTGTTTTGGCAATCTTGTCATCAAGAACATACAACCCACGGGAAGACTTACCATGAACCAGAGGCCTCCTCAGAGAAGGACCCTGCAAGGTGCAATATTCGTGTGTGAATACTATACTACAATTCAATTGTTGGCTAAGTCTACTAACGGATATGAGGTTAAAAGTAAAGAAAGGGACATAAAGAACATGATTCAATACGACATTACTACCCAGCTGGTAATCCCCATATTGGTGACTTTGACCTTTTAACTATTAAGAAGCACAATCACAATCGGCTCAACTAAGGAAACTAAATTGCATAATTTAGTCCTGTCATATGTCATATGATCTGAAGCACCTGAATCTATAATCCATGTATAGTTTCTTGCAACAGAAATCAAGCAAGCACTGTCTGAAGATAAAGAAGCTATACCTGCCATGAAAGTTGAGTTTAGCTCTATTTCTTGAGGAGGCTTGTCATTCCTTGAGGTGCCTTGAAGCTCAGCAAGAAAATTGATCATTTGCTTAGTCTGCCCAGCATCCAATCCTGGCATTGTGTAGCCTGGTGATTCAAGGACAGGAGATTGGTGCTCGTTTGACGACCCAATTTCTTGGACATTGTTAGTGAACCATTGATTTTGATCTGTTCTGGGCTTGTTGCGGTTGGGTTGTCCATTCCTGTTGGGATAGCCTACAATCTTGTAGCACCTCTCTATTGGATGTCCTTGTCTTTTGCACTGGCTACATATGACCACCTCCTTCTTTGATTCTTGCTTCTTCTGATAACTCATTCCTTGAGAGGATGAGGCTTGAAAAGATGCACTTTCGAAGAGAAAATTGGAGGTATGTCTCACATTCCTTTGACGCTCTTCCTGAAGAAGTATCCCATATACCTGACTGATGTTGGGGAAGGGTTTCATTATCAGAATGTTCCCTCTCAAGGAAGTGTAGCTTTCATTAAGGCCCATCAGAACTGGATCACCTTCTGATCTTCAGAGTACATATGTAGAGCTTCATTGATCTTGATCGGAGTACATTCGCATTTCCCACAGCTACATCGAGGCAGACCCCCTACTAGACTAAATTCATCCCAGATTTTCTTACATCGATTGAAGTACCCAGCGATGTCGAGGTTTTCTTGCGCGATGTTGCTTACGAATTGTTGTAATTGAAATAGTTTGGCCTTGTCGGATTGAGCATAACGCTGGCTCAACTCTTCCCAAATCAATTTGGGGGTTTCTGCATAAACGACGCTTTCCCGAATATTCTTGTCCAGGGAATTCAACAACCACGAGATGACCATATGCTGGCATCTTTTCCAGAACCATCAACGAAAACAAATTTGTTCTTCGCTGATAGCGCAATGGTCGCGGTTCTCTTCCAGTTCTCGAAATCTTCGCCTGTGAATGGCTCGGCGACTAATGATTTCCCAGGGTGGTCTGAAGGATGGATAAAAAGTCTATCTGAAGGATCGATAATCGTGGCTTTAACATCCTTCGCATCTCCCATTTGTGGAGGAAGAACAGACGAAGCTCAGAGAGAGAGAAGGAAGGTGAAGGATTAAGAGAGAGAAAGGAGCAAGGTTAAGACCTGCTCTGATACCATGAAAAGTGATACCGAGCAAAGGCAAAGAAGAAGGAGGAAAGCTGTATTGAAAACTAGAAAGATACAGGACAAAATTTCCACACAACAAAAGAGGGGAATATAAAGAAACAAAACCCTAACTAGAAACAAGGCCAGATACCAGCCCAAAACAAGAAAACAAAAGAAACCCTAACAAAACTAATAAAAAGAAGAAAACCCTAATAAAGAAAATACAAATATCTCAACAAAGTGAGCCCATAACCTTCCTCAGCCGCCCAACAAAACATTTCGCAGTGATTCGATACACCACATTACACATGCTGATAGGCCTGAAATCACTCACCCTCTGCGCCTTCGGTTTCTTCTTCAAAAGGAATAAATTAGTGTTATTCAACTCCCCAACAAAACTACCATTGTTAACAGCCTCAAATGTTCAAAGTTCAGAGTTAGACTTGGTTGATTGGCGGCCATAAATTATAGTCAAAAGAAAAGGAGAAAGAGAAAAATGGAAATTAGCTAGCTATATGAGTGGTGAGCGTGGAGGATCTAGAGGCGTCTAGAATAATTGGGAATTTAAATGCAACGGCAACTACAACTAGTCAACCATGGTAGAAAGCTGACTTTTATTATAATATTATTTCAGCTTGAAAATATTCTCATCGTTGCTTCTGGAAGAAAATAGATAAAAAATGAGTGTCTAATAAATAAAGGGGAGAAAAGAAAAAGAAAAACGAGGCAAATGCACGCAGACATAACGTGCTCATATTAATCATTGAAATTATACATGTATGAGCTGATCTACACTGAGTTTAGGTATGTTCATTTTATTTTATGATAATCTCTCTGTTCCATATTAATTGTCGTATTTTGAAAATTGTGTCGTTCGATTTCAAATATTTTGGTCATAAATTTCTCAACATATACAATGAGTTGCTATAAAAAATTATCACCATTAAATTCGTAACGAAAAAGACTATCATACAAGTATAATACTGAAATTGTTAATAACATATTATGTAAGAAATTATCAATCAAAGAGTGTCATTGAAGACCGTGAAAGTTAAAATTACGACAATTAATATGGAATAGGGGGAGTATAAATTAGGTTTCTAATTATTTATATTGTCTAATTTAATGTCAGTAACAGGTCTTGTTTAATTTTGACTTATACAACGTATAGATTATATATATATATATATATATATATATATATATATATATATATATGAAAATTAAATTCTAATAATTTTTATTTTTGGCTTTTGTATGCAAGTGATCCCTACTTTACTTTTGTATTTTGATGGTCTAAAAAAAATTAAAAATTGTATTCTAGTTGTAACGTCTCGGAAATTAAATTGTGAAAAGTGTAAACATTTACTAACATTAACAGCAGAAGTCTCATTTTAGTTGGGTGTTACTACCATATTCCCGAAGTAATATAAGGCAAGAAGAAAAAAAATTAACAAACGATAACTATTTACTTTAATCAAACAAAAGAAAACTTCAAATTCTAGAGACAATATAAACTAACATTAACTAACTCAAGTCTAAATATAAACTAAACTTTTATTCTAGAACTTTTAATTTCAACATTCTCACTTCTAGAACCTGTTCCCACCACATCACTTTTCACTTGAAAACAAAACATTTCACAAAGTGAGGAGGACTCAATAATGTATACCACTAGCAGTCAAAAAAAGGTTAAAGTTCATTTAAGTTAATTTAGGGAGCGAAGTGAACAAGTCAAATCTTTCCGCAAAACCATTTACTGCCATCCCAAAACTACACTGTTCAGAAATAACGTAGCTCAGAAAAGGACAGTACAACCTTTAAACTTACAAATCAAGGAGTCAAGAAATACCACACGTACTTTCAACTTCAGAAATCAGACATCACAAAACAGAGTAGCCATTTCCTTAGAAAAGAGTTCAAAATTTTATTATTATGCGGGTGGGATTTGCCTATCCCCAGAATATCAAAACTCAAAATCAGAATCTCAGAATTAGAACAGGATATTAAATCCTCGGAATCAGAACATTGATGGTCGTCCCAGAAACAGAATCATACGTATGCACACTTAATCTCAAAAATATATTAGGGTCTCCCCTGTTCTCTTTATAACTCCCCTGCAGGAACATATCATGGTCTTTGGATCGTTACCTGCAACCCGCTTAATGTTTCACTTTGATTATAAGTATCTTACGAATTATCAGTCATCAAACTTCAAATATAACCCAACCCAGTTTTCCAAAAACTGACGTAAATAACCAAAATTTAATACACTGTCTTATTTTACTCAACTCAAAAAACGAATCACAGGCATATAAAGCTAGGGGTGAGCGAGACCGGGATCCCGGTCATTTTTGAAACTCCCTGTCCCGATTGCAACCGAGAGCAAGTTTTTGCACCCAATCCTGGTCCCAATTTTCTAACCTATTTGCAATTATTTTTGGTTTATTTCCTTAAAGAGCACCCCCAGAAAATTAAACAAAAAAAAACCACAACTCCTGCATCCAACATATACATGTTCATCATCATCATCATCATCATCATCATCATCATCATCATCATCATCATCATCATCATCATCATCATCACAATTCATAAATGTATCACAATTCACACTCAGCATCTAACATAACATGTTCATCAACTAAGTTTGTGTCTTTGTGAGAAACGATGAAAGGGAGCCAGTGAGCTGGGCGTTAGCGACTTGGCGTGAAAGTGATGGAACGGTGAAAGGGTTTAACTATTAAGGGAGGCTGTGAGTATTAGGTAATTAGAAGTGAATTAGGGTTTTTGGTTGGGGTGTGGGCTTATAGTATTGGGCCAAAAAATTACTCACTCACAGATTCAGTGATTGTGCCCAGTGGCATTTATAATTTTTTTTATATATATATATTATTTAAGACAGGGAGTCGGGATCAGGACCGTGAGTTGAAGCTAATGCCCTATAAATTTGGTGGGTAATTTGTGGTAAGCTAATAAATACCGAAAATTGCTGAAAGTTGCCGAAAATTACCAAAAGTTATCGAAATATATCGAAATTTACCGAAATTTACCACATTTTTTTATTTGTTTGATTTTTTAATTTTAAATATTATATTTGATACTTTATATTTTTAATTTTAATTTTTGAAATTTAAAATTTTATATTTTAATCTTTATAATTTTTATAATTTTAAAATATTAAAAATTTTATTTAATTTTTTACTTTTTATTATTATTTTTTTATTTTTAATTTTTAATTTTTAATTTTTTACTTTTTATATTTTGATTTTTGAATTTTTTATTTTTTGAATTTTTTATTTTTTATTTTTTATTTTTTAAAATTTTTAAAATTTTTAATTTTTAATCATAGTTTTCTTTATTTTTTATTTTTTATTTGTAAATTTTAAATTTTAAATTTTAAATTTTTTGATTTTTGAAATTTTTTATTTTTTATTTTGAAATATTTTAATGTTTTATTTTTTAATTTTTAATTTTATAATTTTGATGTTTTAAAAAATTTGAAAATTACAAATTTTTAAATTATAACCTTTAACAATTCGTATTTCCAAAAACATATCTGAACTTACATAAATTTACCAAAAGTTACTGGGATAATTGGATTCTAATAATTCTTACTTTCACCAATTAGACAATGGTGGACCGTACTTTCACTTTGTATTATGGTGGTCCAAAAAAAAATAAAATTGGATTGTAATGGTACCAAATCCACCTCCACATTCTTCTTATTTTTTTCATTCCTATATTGTTTTTGTTTTTTTCATTCCTGCCCCTAGAAAGTTAATGAATTGTAGTTTCTAAAACATTTTTTAAATTATTTTTTTGAGACTCCGAATAATTATTATGATTTTTTAAAGATAATAAAAGTGAAAAAATCGTAAAAAATAGTAAAAAAATGAAAATTTTTTGGGAGAAACGCTATAAATTCATTAAAAATCATTGTAAAGTGCTACACTAAGTTTTGAATCAAATGCAATACAAAATCTATGATTCCCTCGAAAATACCCCACTACAATCCAATTTTATTTTTTTTGGACCACCAGAATACAAAGTGAAAGTACGGTCCACCATTGTCCAATTGATGAAAGTAGGGATTATTAGAATCCACTAAAAGTTACCAAAATTTACTGAAACTTACCAAAAAGTAACATTTACCATACCTACACTTACCACTGAAATTTACAGGCCCTAAGTCTCACTCCTGGTCCCGTGTAATTAACCGAGACTTTTTTTTTTATCCCACTCCCGGTCCCGTTCCCAATGAGACCGGGATTTCGGGACCGGAATTTCACCGGGACCGGGATAGGACCGGGAGTCCCGGAAATTTTGCTCACCCCTATATAAAGCAGACAATCAATTTCACAACAAATCCCCTATGGGATACATGCTGCAGAAAATCATATTTAAACCACAAAATAGATAAAGAGCATCCCCGTGAGGATTAGGGCATAGATATTACCTGACAGTCTTGACTTCACTTCACTTTACTTCAATGTACTCACTTGAGCTCACTAAAGCGAGACAATTTAGATCGTACCTATAAATAGAATAATTTCTCTAATTAATAACAATTCTCGAAGTTAGTACTCATTACCTTCTTCCTCACCCCACCCTAGGAACACCATCGGGTTCCCATCATTAGTCAATTAACACATTTGAACTTCACATCACATTTCACATAAAGCAACACATTTAAAACAATTAAAAACTGGGCAGATTACTACATATGCATTGCAAAGGTTATAATTTGACTTCCCGACACCCTTGGACTTGATTCTGAACTTTCTAGAAACACCAGGATGTCTAGTAAAACTCTTATGTTGACCCCAAGACCTAAAACACTCAAAGGGTCCCAAACACAACCAACAATCAAACTGGTCTAGTTCTAATCTAGGTCGGATAGTTGGGTCATAACTCGATTCCTAAAAAAGCTAACACCTTAAGAAACTTCCGGACCAAAAGGTTAAGTTAAAACTCGACTCCACAATTTATGGTGGATTTTTAAACATGACACAACAAATTTGTGCCGTTACCGGTTTATTTTTATTTGGTATTTCCGACCCTAACTTTGATCAACCCATCCTGAGACTCTAACTTGGACCTCAAATTAGTTAACTAAGGTCAAAGAAACCTCCTAAGCCTTTTAACACAATTAAGACCAACCCTAACAAATTAATTAGCATAAATTTCTCATATAAAAATATTAACTCCCAATTAAACACATAAAGCTAAAACTCAAACTAATAATCAAAATAAAAACTGAATTCTTGACATCAAAACTCCTTAAACACACTACAACATAGCAAGGGTCCTATTACCACCAAATATAAACAAAATTAACATTTTCACGTAAAGAAATTCGATAATAATGTAATAACTAGTCTTTGTGCCCGGGTCATGCATGGGTTGTTTTGTCTTATTTAATTGTAAGTCTAATTTTTTCTATCTTTTTTTAAAGTTGTCTTCATCATCTCAACACTCTGTGTGTATTATCTTATTATTATTATTATTATTATTATTATTATTATTATTATTATTATTATTATTGTTATTATTATTATTATTATTATTATTGTTTTTGTTGTTGTAGTAGTAGTAGTTGTATTTATATTTGGCCATGAATTAATGTGATTGCAAATATTATTATCCGTTTTACTTGTTATTTTTAAATATATTTTTGCAATTTATAATCAAACAAAGTAAGTAAAATAATATGATATACACCCATATATAGAAAGACATTTTTGAATTTTGTTTTACGCAGATAAAAACACTATCTATAAAATTACCCTAAATCATGATAAGATAAATAGATATATACATGATTAATATCATTACCTTAAATATTGATTTATTCTTAAGAAAGTTTGTATTATAATATTATTGACTAACTTTCCAAACCAAAAACCAATTTAACTAAATTTCATATTTATACATGATTAATTATAATTCTTATTATGATGTATGTGGTGAATTTGCATTAATAATTGTTATTTAGTTCTCATATTATTTGAGAAGTTCTATTCTTTTTCACTAATTTAACTAAATTTAATATTTATATTGGAAGCTTTTTTTAAAGTGTTTTTCTATCCCTTCACAAATGAAAACGCTGGAGTCTCATTTTTCATTCACATATGTGTCAGTGACAATGTGTATATCCTTTTTCTTTTCTTTTTTTCCAAGTATCTTTTCTCCATCATCTCAACCCTCGACTCTTTCCCTAAAAAAATACATAATAAATAAATAAATCCTTCATCCCTCTCCCTTCTCTCTTTGGATTTTCTATTTATGAGTGTTGATCGGTATTATGGATAGTGAATTCCTTCATTTTTTTGCTCTATGGTTGTTTTTCTTGAGTGGTATTCTATGTACTTTCCTAAGTTTTTCAAATACAGTTTTATTTATGGGGTTTTTCCTAAATTCATTTTTTTTCAATTAAACATTTAGTTTCTTGTATTTTAGATCTATTTTCTGGTCAGATGCATGTTAATTATGGAATTTTAGTTAAAATTTCATGTTAAGTTTGTTACATTTCCAACTAAACTTTCAATTTCTTGTTTAATGATGATATATTCTTGTAATATAAAACGTTATATCCATTTTATCTATCATTATTGAGTTTTAATAGTATCTAATGTCTTTCTTTAACCGATAACATTTTACATAATTCCAAAATGACAATATTATATTTATTATAATAATATTTTTTGTCAGGAATTTAATGATAACAACTTTAAATAAAAACCTCATATTTTATTATTATTTTTAAATGCATTAAATTGTTTTGGGTGGGTTAAGCCCCCAAAAGTTAATTGTAAAGGGGTAGTCATATATAGCATTACTTATAAAATATGGTTTGAAATATTTGGGTTATACTATTATTCAAATATTGTTCTCTATCAATAGCAATTATGATTCTTTTTATTTGGCTACTTAATTATTTTTAAAGAATTTATCTATGTAAATAGAAGCATAAAAGTTGTAAATTTATAGAGTATTTGATAATGAAAGATAAGAATACATTACCTAAGAATTTGAAGGGAAAAATATTGGGTAGAGAGTAACTTCTAGTTGCAAATGGTATTTGTGGCTGTCAGAAACTAAAATTGAGTATGACTTAGAAATATGTTGTATATATTGAATTAACTTTAAAATGAAGAATATAGTAAGAATTGAATAGTTAAATACCCTTACCTTTAGAATATGTTTTCTGCAATGGAGGAATTTTGGAAGATGAAGTTGTTGCATATTCTTACAAGTCATATATATCAATGATAACATTTGATATTAGCTTCTATTTTAAGGCAGCTGATTACTCCATTATCGCCTACATGATGGAGGATTAAATATTGAATTGAAATAGCTGAATAATGTTTTGAGTGTTCTTTATCCCGCTACAATGATAGGATTTGATATTAGCTTCTATTCTAATTGGGGTTTTGGGGGTTCTTTATCTAGCTACAATGGGAGATGAATGGGTGGACATTGCTAATTAATTGTTTTAATTTAAAAGTTTGGCTGTTTAGTTTTATAATTGATTTTTAGAATTTGAAAAGTTTTCTCCTTTTAGTAGTTAGCCATTGATTATTCAGCTGAATATAATTCTGACCAGTTTGTTTCTCTTTAGTGGTTGTGTAAAGTGAATGAGCTTCATTTCACTTACAACATTTAAGCTATTCATTAACAGTAATGAGGGAATATTAGCAGTGTTTTTTATCATTGTATTTTCTAGTTGTCCACATTTCTTTCATAACTGACTTGCATTTTATCTAATAGAATTAATTGTGATTTTCCGTCAATTTTAATAATTGTTATCTAATAGAATGCTTTTTAGGTAATTACAACATAATTTTACATGGAGAACCCGATAGTGCACACAATAATAATATAAACACGTAATAACCACATAATAATGACATAAATATCACGTAAAGTTTGAAACTTCAATAAATATAATATGTTATGAAACCTATAAAAAAACAGTAAAAGGGGTTTAAAACACTCCTTTAACTAATTACAACATAATTTTATGTATAAAACGAATATTTAATTTAAACTCTAACAAATCATAAAATGAAACTATAATTAAACAATTTACTTATGAATATGAAGTCAAATGATATTAAAACAACGAACATACTTAGTACATCAACAATCATGCATTGTAATTCAAACATAATCACTAAACTAATATTGCACAACCTAAACTCTACTTCATCTTATCAGTCATGCATACATAAAATTCTTAATAAAAGATTTAACATGTTTAAGCATACTATACAACTCTATCAATCAACATATGACAAAATAAATCACAAACTACGACATTAATAAACCCTAATAAATCTGAACTTATAAGGGTAACAGTTTTGCATTAATCTTTGAAGAAATTTGTTTAAAAAATAGTACAAATAATAATAGAAATAATAATACAAAAATATATGAATTAGGATTATACGAGCAAAAATAATACAAATAATAACAAAAATAAAAAATTAAATTAATTTTTCTACTGCAACTAAAAATAGTAAATTAGGAAAATAATGAAAATTTATAATTTTCTAAAATAACAATAACCATAAAATAATTAATGGAACAACACATAAACTCATACAATATTAAGCATGTAAAATTACCAAATTACCCTTACACCCATGCAATGTTCCCACGTACGTAGAAAATTACTAAAATACCCTTATTAGTCCCTCAACGGTACTACGAGTTCAAGTGTTTGCAAAAATAATCACAACGATTTCTCAAAATTAATGAAATCAACCGAAACCCTTAAAGGCATACCGGTAAATATCATCAAATTTTTCGAGGTTTTACACTAGTGGTACCAAATCTACCTCTACATTTTTTGTTTATTCTTTTCATTACTATCCATATTGTTCTTATTTTTTCGTATCTGCTCCTAGAAAGATTTTGAAGTGTAGTTACTAAAAGAATTTGTAAATTATTTTTTTAAATTCAAGGAATTATTATAATTTTTTTAAAAGAATAAAAGTGTAAAATTCATAAAAAATCAAGACAAAATCATAAAAATTTAGGACAAATGTTGTAAATTCATTACAAATCGTGGGTAAATGTTAGGTTAAGTTTTGAATTAAATGTAAGTCAAAATCTATGATATTTAGCATATACACTCGGTGGTCTCACCAGAATATAATTTTTTTGTACTTCCAAAATACAAAAGCAAAATAAAAATTATTAGTATATAAAATAGGAATTATTAGAATATATATATATATATATATACATACATACATATATATATATATATATATATATATATATATATATATATATATATATATATATATATATATATATATATTGGAATGGATCCGGTAAGAAGGAGATTTAGGTAGGAAGGTAGGAAGGACGAATATCACGCGTTAAATCTTGATCCGACGGATCTCGTTCAATTGTTGCCACACGTGGGATTTAAGTTGAAAACCACTTTAGATTAAGCAAAACAACTAGTGCTTTTGGGGGAAATTAAATTAAAAAGGATCTATATTATCTGCTAGGCGTGATTTTAGGGATTTTGCTGTAAATCTGATGAATTGCACTTTCATACTTTGAACAAGAAAGATTGTGAAAAAAAAATCCAGGATTGAAACCCTAATTGCTTTCAAATCAAGCTCATCATATTAGATTGTATTTTACAAGATAATTTGACTGTGAAACCAGTCAATTGCTGAGAAAACAAACAGATTCGAAAGCCGAAACCATTCACAGCTGCATCAATGGCATCAAACAGGTTCGTTAATGGGTTTTTTAACGCAGTTGTTTTCTCGGATTCTTAGAAATAGGGTTTTATTGCGAGTAACGATGGGTTAATTTGCGAATTTGTGTCGAGAAACATTAGTTCTCCTGACGACACTCGTACTCCGGTCGAAAACAGAGGATTGTCTGTTTCAGTCGGGGCTAGTAACCAATGTGAAAATCGGAGGGTGATCGGGGAATGCAGTCGGATGTTGTGTGGTCATACATTAAACTGGATCACATCACTGGTTTGACCACAATGTAGCCACACAGTTGTCATCAAAATGTCCACACTGGTAAATGTATCAGGATGTAGACTTATGCGATATATAAATTGATGTCGTGTGGTGGTCATTTTAAGTAAAAAACTATTACAGAATGAACATGACCACACAGGGCCCGGACAATGATCGACAATGTGACCACACTTGTCCGGTTAGTGTGGTGATGTATAAATTTATGTATGAATGGTATGTTGAAAATGGTTTAATATTACTGTAATGTGTTACTGAAATGAAAACAATGTATGGACACAGTGGTCGGTATGCTTTCTCATTGACAAGGAATGGAATGAACACCATAATCACAGTTCATGTGTTAGTGTGGACATTGGGATCATTTTGAATTGCAATGGTTTAATCTTGATGCATACTGAGTTCAAGGATAAGTGGGCTAATGTTATGCTAAAATATGGACTTGAAAAGAATCAACATATGGGTGACCTGTACGATATCCGAGAGGAGTAGGTGCAGACATATTTCAGGGACCAGTATATTGGTGGTATGTTGAGGACTACGTCCGCTCTGAAAGCCAGAATGTCGTATTCACAAGTCTCATGTGCCCCTCTCTGAGTTTCGTGGAGTTCCTTATAAGATATGAGCATGCAGTAGATGCAGAACGACAACGAGAGAAGGAGCTGACAAACCGGTCCCTCACGTCACTAACTGTACTTAAAATGAACTTGTGATCGAACAACATGCGAGACACATATACACGCACAAGAACTTTTACATCTTTCAGGAGAACCTAAAGATGGCAATGTACGAGGACGAGTAGCAAGGTCCGCTGTAGGTGGGCGATTGTATGACATATTGTAACGCCCTGGAAATTAAACTCTAAACTTAACGGTCAAAGTCAAACGTTGACTAACATTAACAGCGGAAGACTTTTTTTTTTCTTTTTAATTGGGCGTTACTGCCGTATTCCCGAAGGAATACAAGGCAAGAAACGAAACTAATCATTAATTACTTCAATTTAATAACAAGAGAACCTTCAAATTTTTCGGGGTTTTACATTATTACCCCCTTAAAAGAAGTTTTGTCCTCGAAACTTAAACTCAACATCAACAATCTTCCTCACATAATTAACGGTGACCCTAACCCAAATTCGGGGTTTTACATCATTACCCTCTTCAAAAGAGTTTTGTCCTCGAAACTCAACAATCTTATGCTTTGGATAGTTGTGAATACTTTGATCTCATCTCCTCCTTGGCTTTCCAATAACTACCTCGGGGTGTTACACATATACAATGCGTGACCGGACACGTCAGGTTGTCTACGACCCCGCCACGCACCACACTACATGAGAGTGCCTCTTCTTCGATCCACAGGGGATCATGTGCCGGCACATGATTTCAGTGATGCGATTCCTACTAGAAATTCCAAACCAGTTCTTACTACCGCGGTGGACGAAGAATGCAGGTAGCCGGCCTTTCTTTGGGGTCGATATTAAATTAGAAACATTGAAAAGCAACATCGATGATGTCCGCAGGAAGAACTAATGCATGGGCGAAGATGTATATGTGTATGGACGCTGCAACGAACGAGTAGGATAGGATAACACTGTTGTCCACTCTGCTTGACAATATTTTGTCCCAGCTAACTGTTGGCACTAATAGCTCTGGCAACAAGAGCGTAACAGCTGATGTGGAATCATGCTTCGGGGTACCCATTCCAGCAGAAACGACTTTACGACCACCACCAGCGTCCAAGGGAAAGGGGAGGGTGAAAAGGAAAAAGAGTGGCATTGAGGTTGTTGTTCAACAGAAGTCATCCGCTAGGAGGTGCAATGCATGTGATCAGTTTGCTACCCATAATAGCAAGAATTTCCCCCATTGGTACTAGGTAGACGCGTCTCATTAGTTACACGAACACATATCCATAGACAATTGTGGTTCTTGCCTTTTTTTTTGTTTGTTTATTAGTGTGGTTGCTTTTGTTTTGGTCCAAGACAAATTTGATTTCTGCGTGTTCTAAGCGCCAAAGTACGTGTGGCCACACAATATGAGTGTTGCTAACTATTGCATTCAAATAATTAGGGGGTATAATTTATATTAGCTTGTAAGGACAGAAAGGATAAGGTGCTCCAGGTGTGATGTTATGTCCGATGTTGCCCTACTTCAAGTCTCAACACACTTGCGACCACACATAAACGTTAGTGTGGCCATAATATTAATTAGACGGTCGTATTTGCAAACCCCATATGCTGGTGTTGGTATAAGTGACTGTACTATCGGTTGATTTCGTTGGGCTTTGAAATCTCAAACCATGTGTGACCACACATACACATTGGTTTTGTAGTATTTTATTACCAATATGATATAAATTGTATGATTTTATACTTCACGCCAAACAGCGTTGCCTATCCCAACATATACTGGTAGAAACTACATGATGCTCCATATGGAATTTGCATGTTCTATTATGGTGCATTTCAAGCATTGAACCATACGTGACCACACATACGATTTAGTGTGGCATATTGATAAATCGATGGATAGATGTGATACCCCAACATATATTGATAGAAAATACATGATGCGTACATGTGGAATGTGTATGTTCTATTGTGGTGCGTTTCAAGCTTTAAACCATACATGAACACACGTATGCACACAACATTGCCCCACACCATACGGGACCATACATATGAGTTAGTGTGGCCACACTAATAAATCGATGGATGGATGTGATACCCCAACATATATTGATAGAAACTACATGAAGCCCCGTGTGGAATGTGTATGTTATATTGTGGTGCTTTTCAAGCCTCGTATCATACATGAATACACATACGGGTTAGTGTGGCCATTTTAATAAATTGATGGATGGACGAAAGAACCCCGATTGTTGGTGCGACTATAATGCATAGATTGTCGTAGTTCTTTGTTGGGTTTGAAATCCCAAACCACGTGTGTCCACACATGCACGTTAGTCCTGCAACGTGTCGCCCGCGATATCAGTTGTACGAGGTTGTACTCGTTGCACACACAACAGTGCCCTACCCCAATCTATATGAATAGAAAGGATATGACACTCCAGGTGTGATGGTATGATCGAGTATGGTGTGTTCCAATCATCAAACAATGTGTGATCACACATGCGTGTTGTTGTGGTCCTAATATTTAGTTGATGAACGGTTGTGCAAACACCCAAGGCTGGTGTTAATATATGCGACCCCGCCGTGGTATGAACATGGCCAATTGGTGACGTGAACCCATTGTGACTGTATACTAAATGCCTACAATTCGAATATGTTCGACCATTAGTGACATGAGCCCATTGGTGACACGAGCCCACTGTAACATGAACCCATATGTGACCACACATACATATTAGTGTAGCCATGTCAATGCTAAAAACTAACGTACATTAACTTACAAGTAACCGCGATAAATCCAAATTGCTGAGAGTAACTAAATTGCAAAAACTACATTACAGCCTCAATTGTATATTTGTATCAATAAAAACATAATTCAACCAAAATATGTGAATTACTTGGCTATATCTGAAATAAAGTACTTTGGACGTAACCTAAAAACAATTCAAACCAAAATGGAATGTCGTGTCCAAGTACACCTAATATTCTAAACTTAACATTGTCGACCCGGCTTAACAGTGTCGTCACTAGAACTCGATCTTCCTTGGTCCCATAGAGACACCCTTTTCAACACATCATCCCGGATGGAATTTTCTCTGTGCATCACAAAGTCGTAGCACTAATACATACACAACGACCACACCCTGGTGTCCGGGAATTGAAGTGAATATAAACAATGGTCAACAACTAGCAAGCTAAGAAGTTGGAAATATCAATAAATGTAATTTGTCGCTCTAACCGATTTAGACCACATTGATATATATGGGTGGATTATTCTAATGAATATGCCACCAATAAGCCCGACTGTGTTCCCATGTAAGTACTGCGTTTGGGGGTGGGGAAGGGCTAGAGTGATCAATGTGCATATGAAGACCACACTGAAACTAATTGTGGTCATACTAATTACAAGTACCATGGGATTGTCACTCTAGGCCACAAGCACAAATACTGGACTTTGTGTCCGTATGCTGGTAGTTATGATGGGTTATCAGGTGTGAGATATCCGTGTTGACAATGAGACCATGGCATTCTCTAATCTGGGTGATTGGACATGATGTATGATATGCGTGTGACTAAGTACAACCTCAACTACTAATCAATGTGGTCTTGGTGTCACCATGTAAGTACTGCGTTAGGGGGTGGAGAATGGCTAAGGTGATCAATATGCATGTAATGACCACACTGAATACTAATTGTGGTCACATTAATTACAAGTACCATGGGATTATAACTCTTGGCCACAAACACAAAAACTGGACTTGGTGTCTTTATGCCGGTGGGTTTTGATGGGTTATAAGTGGTGAGATATTCGTGTCGACAATGATACCACGACATTGAATACTCTGCGTGATTGGACATGACGTATGATATGTGTGTGACTAAGTACAACCTCAACTACCAATCAATGTGGTCTTGGTGTCACCATGTATGACTACTCTCATCAATACACATGACTAGCAAAGTACGTGTGTTATGTCAGCCTTGATTGTTTGGTTGTTATCAACACTTCTTTGTCTGTTTCTAGTGGACATCACAATGACCACCACATGAGATCATGATGGTAACATGACTACTGATACCATAAAGATGTAAACACCGGGATTTGCACCCGATTTATCAATAAAAATTTGGGCCGATACCAAAATGGATAATCGTTACAATAAGCAAAGCAAGCAAAACAACAAAAAGAAGCGGCCCAGTCCAGAAAGAAAACCCGCACGGGTTTTATTTGAATAGGGCGACCCAGAACCAGGACAGGCCCCAAGGCGCGCCCCGGCCCAGGGTTCAAAACCTACGCGGGTTATCTCCACCAAAACGCGCCGTTTTGGCCATGTTGACGTCAACGATCCACGTATACATGATGTAAAACCCGCGCGGGTTTTATATTTCATAATTCGACGCTTAAAATCATTTTTGATCAATTATCCCATGATATTAGCACCATGTGGGTTGACCCTCTTGGCTTGACTACGTGATTTGTATGGCATGATCATGGGGATGTGTCCCCTTGATTTTCCCTCCATTTCCCTCCTAAACCTACCCTTTACCACCTATAAATACCCCTCCATTCCATTCATTCTTCACCAATTATCACCAACTTACACCATTATTCTACCCTTACTCTACTATTATCATAATCCTACATCCATTCTCTCAAAACTCTCTCTATTACATTCATATTCATATTACCATTCCCTAACTCTACCAAAATCATCACTCACATACTATCCTACTACCATTCTCATACTCATCCTTCCATTTCACCAAGTCAAGGTAAGGTCAAGATCTTCGAACGACGCATTCGGGCTCCTAAACCAACGAGGTTCGCCTTTACGTTTCTTTCATTATTGTTATCTTAATTATGTAATTCATATTTCATCTTCTTTACTTGTGCATATTTTGTAAATAAAAATCTTGTTTTATAACGCATGTTAAGAATATAAAGTTTCGAAATCAATTAAACTTCTCCTCGCTCTTTTTCATTTAATGTCGATTTTAGTAGAGTCCGTTTTCTAACGGGCGAATTCAAGAATTCTTATAATTCTTGAGTTCGTAGCCTTACCCCCGAGCTTAGAATCGGGTTTCGTAGACCGTAGTTATTTTTATTATTTTTACGGTTTGTCGATTTCCTTAAATCGGCTGGCGACTCTTTTATCCTTTTTATAATCCATTTAGTTATTTAACATTTGAATTTACACTAAAAATAATTAAACATGACTTAACATTTCTCATTCATCACATTCAAGGTTTAAACCAAGAGAAAATGGGCAAAGAAACGGTAAAACCCGCACGGGTTTTATGGTTTCTGACCCACTTTCTCTGGCCCAGGAAAGCGGACGGCCCAGTCCTAGGACTGTCAAAACCCGCGCGGGTTTTGACAGCTCTTGGCGGTCCGGTTGCTTTCTTTTGGGCCTGAATTTGCTGTTTGGGCCAATCTTAAGTTATATTTAATATATTTTTGGTGTAATTTCAAGTGTTTAAATAATAAAAAAACAGATTTGTAAAATAAATAAAATTTCACCACCCCGAAAATGAATTTCGAAAATAAAAAATATCCTTATTTAAGGATTAAGCAACCTTAGTCGGCTCCTGATCATTAAGTAGCGCATCACGGAGAAAAGTGTTCGCTTTTCCCGGGGTCCTACAGATTGGCGACTCCACTGGGGACTTAAACTTAAAAAGAGGGTAAAACTTGAAAAAATCGAATTAAATTGAAATTGTAAAAGGGAGAAATTGATTTGTTTCCCGATTTTATAATTCTTTTTAGGCATCCTTTGCATACCGGGCCACTAATCGCGTCTTTTGACACGTTAGCACAAAGGCGACGGTTAAGTTATACCTAAGTGATTCCCTCGAGAGTGGGTAGGCCACTACTTGTGTGATGCACTCTACATCGCCAAGCATTTGGTCTCTCCTCTCCCCGCGTTACACTCAAAGGGCTTCCTTGAAGTTCTTTGAGCAATACCTCACACTCCTTACGTAAAGGTATGCGGTACGGAGATGAAAACGTGCGGTAGGCCATGTAATTCAACCATAGAAAAATCCATGAACATAAAACTTGGTTTAGGGTATCCCCTCATGTTGTATGCTATGTGCTATGTGTACCCGTCCCTTTTTTTTCTTCTTTTGTTTTAGAGTCGACCCTAGTTTAGAGGTTTTGTTCTAGTCCATATAAAATTCATTGGGTTGAGAAATGATTATTTATTAATTAGAATAATTGACTCAAAGAGCATCACGGTTAGCCCAAGTGGAAGGGCCCATTTATGCTTGAAGGGTGATTATTTTAATTAATAAATAAAAGTTGACTCACTTTTGATGATATTATATGGCCCTTTACAAAATTCTCTTAACAAAGGTCCAAAAATTAATTAAAAGTCCAACAAAGTAAATGGATAGCATTTTAGATTGCATAATAGTCACTAGACTTGAGTAAATTAATTTATTGATTTAATCAATAAATACACAACATTTTTGGCCGGCCCGTTGTTAGGCCCAACCATATTGGATTTATCGATTAGGCCCATAAATTAATTACGACTCGCTTATTGTTGACTTTGTTCAATCCTTTATAATATCCATTTTCCTTGACTACAAAAAAAAGCAATAAAAGAGGTAAAAAAAAAAAAAAGAGTTGGGTCGTCAGTTTTGTTGAAACATTATTCTAGTTCGCATAATAGTCATTATGGCTTGAGCTGTCTGAATTATTAGGCCGAGTTACGGATTCTCCTTAAAACTGTCGGCCTGTGGATTAGGCCCATCCGAATTGAGAAACACTAACTGGAGCCTATCGGTTTATGACCCGCTCGCTATGTTTGGCTTTGTGCGGCCCTTTATAAAGTTTTGTCCATAGGTCCATATAGAGTTAGGTCATGCACTCCCAGAAAGTGGGTGAGTCTCTTGTGTCAGCATATATGTGTCGAGTCAGTTAGGATCATATAGGTCTCCTAGGGCATGGATGCATCGGGTAGTACGTGTCAGAGTATGTCATTGAGTGTTCTAACTTTGAATTTCCATGCAGGCATCATTGGTGATCGACTCCGAGCCCGCATTCGAGATCCGCGAACTGGTCGTTTGATTCCAAACCCACATTACGATCCATCTGCAACTAGCGACAATACCATGTCTGGAGAGCAATTCCAAGAGATCCTGGTCCAAAGCACTGAAGCTAACATCACGACGCATTTGGACGAGCTCTACACCAAGATGCAGGGTCTGGTCTTCGCTAATTCCCTAGAGCAGGAACAAAAGATGGGCAAAAGGCTGAATGAACAACAACAGGTGATAGATGGCATGCTGCAAGCCATCACTAAGATCAACATCAAGTTAGGGTTGAATGCTGAAGAAGATGATGAAGAAATGCATGGATATGAATCTGATCCTGAAATCATCAAGATATCCCCAGATTCTAGAGGAACGGGGATATCTAAGGCTAAGGTTAACAGCCTGAAAAGTCTATAAGGGATCCCACCGTTAAAGCTCTTGAGCAGAAATTAGAAAGCCTCACCAAGGCAATGAGCTTTGTTCCGGCTTTTGCTGACAAGTACTTAGAGGTTCCATTACTTGTTCAGCCAACTTTGAAGATAGCTGACAAAGTTAAAGTGCCGAATATTAGGTTCAAACCTTCTGAGAACCCTATTCATCATGTGGAGGAGTTCATGAGGTTGGGTCCCTTAAATCGAATTGATGCTGACCTATACTCTATTGTCTTCCCATCCACCCTAGATGGAGAAGCGAAAGTATGGTATCACGCTTTGTCACCCCAAATCAAAGCCAGCTGGACTGAATTGTTCAAGGCTTTCATCGACCACTACACACGCATCGAGAAGAAACAAACTACAGTGGATGATCTAACCGCCATGAAGCAGCGAGATGATGAGTCCTTTATGGATTACTTTGAGAGGTGGCATACAAAATTGTCCCACATCAACGAGACAATTCCTCTTTGTCTACAGCTATCTACCTTTAAGCAAGGACTCAAGAGCAGCCTATCCAAGCACTTGGGGTATCATGTCGTCAAAGATTTTGATTACTTGAAGGACATCTGTGTCCAATTAGAAGCCGTGCACAATGATAAGACAACTTTTCCTGGATGGAAAGGATCCAGCTCCAACAGGAGGGCTACTAGTGCAGCTAGCCACCCTCCTAAAATCATAGAGACTAACTCTATCCAGCGCAAGGGGCCTTGCATACTGAAATATGAGAATTATACACCATTGGATGTTCCTTACTCTCAGACTCTCGACCGTCTAGTCAAGAAGGGTATTCTGGTTTTTCCCTTACCGAAGGAAGAGCCAGAAATCAAGGGCAAAAATTGGGACGCCAACCAATTTTGCCGCTATCACCGTTGCCGAGGCCATGACACTGAGAAATGTTGGACTCTAAGGAACAGGATAGAAGATATGATAAGGGCAGGGACGCTACCAATGCCAAAAGCTGCCAAGAAACCAAACAATCAAAGTAATCCTTTGCCAGAGCATGCAAATGCTATTTTATGTGGGGATTTCAGTTTTGACCCCTCTACTTTGATTGTAGAAACAGGTCAACCTATCCCCGAGATAGTTGGGTTTCCTAAAGGTATACTCATCCATGGTATTTGGGACAGCGATGAGGATGATGAACATGAGCATTCTGAGACAGAATGGATGGAGAAAGATGAACCAGATGACGTGGCATTCCTTACTTAGTCTGGCCGTCACAACAATAACAGGAATACCACCATCCCAATGGTTGTTCCCAACTCTACGCCAATAGCTGGTAGCGACAATCAGACCTCCCCTGAAGACCCTCTTCTTTCTCAACTCAAAAAGAATAGGGCAGAGGTTACCATATGACAACTCATATTCACTTCACATGCTCATAGGCAGAAGATGTTGGATGCCCTTACAGCCCTCACGGTATCCCCTACAACAACTCCTGCAACTATGGTTGCTCATGTGACTACCCAGCAAGAGATGATTGTTAGTCGAGTGGTTTGTAAGACCACAGTTTTATCGTTCTTCCACAGGGAGCTAGGGGCCTTAGTTGCAGCAAGTTGACTCTAGGTATGGTTTACGATCATGAAAGGATGATAGAATTTAGGGTAAAAACGGCACAAACACACTATGTTTAGTCAAAAAGGTGAAACAATGGGTGTCGGGAGACTTTTGGGATGCAAACGGGAATGAGGAAATGGGTTTCGCAACAAGAGAGTAACGAGAAAGGGAAATCAAATGGTAATTCCGTTAGAAAAATACCCACCGAGCTTCCTCTTTCAAGGATAGTCCGGATTAACTTCCCCAAAAATCCATCGACAGACCCAGGAAAGTTAATAGAACGGAATTTCCTAGTTAGTTTCTATTCGCTTTTGCGAACTAGAATACTAACTATCCTAATTCCTACCGTCCAACAAGCGTTGGATGTATTCGGGATGCTTTCGCACCCAATTACATCCCACTTGAGGGAAGGATAGGATTAGGAGGTTGATTTCCTAACTAGTTACTCACTAATATTGCTAACCCAAACCTAATCACCCATTCACACCCTTAATATCTCCCTAACCCATTAAAATTCTAGCCACTAAACATCCTAACTATCATGATAATAACATCAACAACTTCATTCATGCTTAATCGAGTAAACAAGATAACAACAAACACTCAACAACAACAACAATATCAAAAACAGAGATTAATAAATAAGCAATAAATTAGAGAGAGAGATTAAGAAATGCTCATGGATTGTGATGACAAGGAAGAAAACTTCAGAATAATCAAGCTCCAATGCTCCCAAGTTGAGAATGATCTTCAAACTTCCATTAATAATCAAGAGAATCCAATACAAGAACCAATAATCTCAGCAAAGATCTTCCTAAATCTCCCTAATCCAAGACTTAAAAAGGTGATAAAGAGTGCTAAAGTATCATAAAAGATAGATAGAAACTGCTGTTCCTCCCTTCCTTCTTTAAAATGACCTAAGTACATTAAATAGTAATCAAGGTTGTTACTCAAAACTCATCATTTTACACAACAGACAAAACTGGCCCGCAGGGGACCGTGGGCACGGTCAAGGCGACCGTCGCCACGGTCCTGCGTAAGACAGGCGATTTCTCCTCTTCGCTTCGCACCGCCGTGGGTACGGTCCCCAAGCACCGTGGTCACGGTCAGGGCGATTAGGGCTGACAACTTTTCGCTCCTTCGCATCGCCGTGGCTACGGTCATGGGAGACCGTGGCCACGGTCTAGTTCGGCCAGCTTCTTCCTTGGGCAGGGTAGGACCCCACCGTGGCTACGGTCAGAGTGACCGTGACCACGGTCTATCTCGGTTGCAAGGCTTCTTCCTTAGGTCATGGCTCAATCACACCGTGGCTATGGTCATAGGAGACCGTGGCCACGGTGTCTCTCGGCCACAGTATTCTTCAGGAGGCTCTTCAACCATTGCTTCCGCTTCTGCTGCCTTTCTTCATGACCGGCCCTTCTAATCCGCTACCTTTGATACATCCAGGGCTCGTGGAATCTTAGGGAATCTCGGGATTCCTAAGATTGGTGCAAAATTGGCCCATTTAGAATCGTTTTGAGTGAGACCCTTCGGAAACTACAAATGTAACTAAAACGCATTAAAAGTTATTAAAGCAACTGTAAAAAAGTCAAAAGCTCAAGGATTTAGACGGTATTTAGACACGAAATCGGGTCTAAACACCCCCCCACACTTAAACCTTTGCTCGTCCCGAGCAAAACGGAACGAAACAAAACTAACTAACACAAACTCCTCTGTCGTGGGAGAGAAACGAGTGCATTTAGCGTATGCACCAAGCCCTTTGAACCCCCCGGCAGCCCGGGTGGACGAGATGGACTCGTGAGGTTTTGTAGGGGCTGTACCCACAAAAGCCAAAGAAAAAGGAGAGAGTGAAAATGAAAACAAAAAGAACGACAAAGGGCTATGATTCACAAGATCTCGCAATCTAAACTAAGAAAACGCGATTAAACCTCCCAAAGTAACCGTTAGGAGCATCTCACAAACACCAAACTCAGAAAAAGGTCGATCTTGAAGGTTTTTTAACTCCCTACACCTTGTAACAGGCGAAACCCCGCAGCAAAAATATAACAAGGGTTTAACGGGAACCAAAAGACTTTAAAAACTTGCGTCCGAATTTGAAAACAACGAACAACCGAAAGGAGTGTTGCCCTCCCTCGCATTTGGTCGCTCTTGGCTTTGTGAGGGCCGTAGGTGATGCAAGGGGAGGCCCCGCTCTTTTTAGAAGCCAAATTTTTCTTTTCTTTCTTCCTTTTTCTCATTTTTCTTTCTTTTTGGTTTTTTTAAAAAAATCGGTATTAGCCTTACTTTCGGGAATTGGACGGCCCATATAAGGGGTATACCCTCCCAACACGGTCTTTTCCATACGCCTCTCCGTCGCAAAGCGATATAGGAGGAGGGTTAAGGGGTATCCAGTGTCGTACCACGAATACCGGGCCCGTGTAGGTTGGCTAAGTGTATGGTGGTTAATGTCTTCAGCGACACGCTCCACTTATTCAAGTTATTAAATCTTAAGAAAGCTTTCTTCTTTCTTTTTCCTTTTTCTTTCTTTTCTTTTCTTTTTGCACTTTTTGCTTTTGCTAAACGAGAAACAAAAACAAACTCAGACACAAGCCCTTAGAATCTCCGGGTTCCCAACAAAGTGAGAAAGGAACGGGAGTCTCACAAGACACTTAATGAAGGGAGTCTATTTAGGATAAGTCCTGACTAGAACCCAAGTTAGGATTGAAAATGCTCCAACCGATTACTTTTAGAAGGAAATTTAAGAACGGCTTCTCAACTTCGAACACGAGATCTAGGAAACAAAGCAAAACAAAAACAAAACGAAAAGAAAAAACGAAAAGGTTTTCACTCCCTTTTTTCTCCATTTTCACACAAAAATTTTTAAAATTTAAGCAAAAACTAGTAAAACTAGGAAACAAAGAACGAAACGACTAGGTGATCTACCCTTAAAATAGAATATCTCCCCCCCCCACACTTAAAACTCCACAATGTCCTCATTGTGGGAAAGTGTCACATTAAAAGGGTAGAGAACCTACAAAACACAAACAAACAATAAACAACTAGCAGGTAGAAATGGTGGCGACCCGAGCCCACACGACTCCAACAGCAATAGATATCCCAACACAGACACTCAAAGAGGTTCGCCACCTAAAAGAAAACCAAGCATAAGCGTAGGCGACGGATCATGATAAGAATTCACATACTAAGAGTAAGGTGGAAAGATATTACCTCAAGCTCTTCATAAGCGTTGAAAATAGCGATCCGAAGTCGTCGTTCAAGAGAGTCGGAACAATGTTAGAGTAAAAGACGACTTTATAACTATAGAATTCGCATGCGAGGCCAAAAGCAAAGGGAAGGAAAAACTAACTTAAAAGATTATGAAAAGAAATGAAAAGATGAAAAACAAAAAATATGAACAATATATACATTGCTAATAACTTACCTTATCCCCGAATCTCACTCATTGAGGCGGGAAATAAGGGTGAAACTCGATACGCACTAACCGAAATAACTACATCATTCCATTCATCACAAAAATCATTCGGTTACATTCATCAAAGCCTAGAATACAAGCGAGAAATGCTTACAAAAAGTCCAGCTCACCAAAAACAACCGACAAACAGCCATCAAACAACCATCCAATAACCTGATCATGCATGACAAACATACAAGAAAAGGAAAAAACCCGAGCAACCCAGCCGAATAATCCCCAAAATATGCGAGCTCATGCCAAAAGAAATTAAGAGACCAACAATCCAAAACCACCAGACATCGCAACTCGAAAACCCCGAAAAAGCACTCCCCCACACTTATACTTCACAAAAATAAAGTAAATAGTCAATGATAAAGGTCAGGTGGGGGTGGGGTGCTTACAAACGGTCCTCAAGCGGACCCTCCTGGCGGAGGACGGGGTTGGAGCTGCGAGTGGATGCCAGCCAGCGTCTCCTGTTGGATCTCAAGCAATCCTTGTAAGTTTTCGATCAATAGTTGCTGGTTTTGGATGAGCTCCCGTTGGATCTGAAACTCATCATGAAGCTCCTGGAGTTGCTCGCTGATACGCTCAAGAGCGGTGTCCCGTTGTTGACTCGGCTCGGCTTCATCCCCTTGTGCTTGGTCGCCCTCTTCTTCCTCTTCCTCGTCCTCTGCTTCCTCCTCTTCTTCTTCTCCTCCTTCACCTTCTTCCGCTCGATCCCCGGGACCACCCACCACAAATCGATCCCCAAAGGTTTGGCCACACGACCAATTGCGTTGGTCGGAGACATCTAGACGTTGTTCGGCATGGTCGTCGCCCAAATGAAACACGACGCTGTAGGGTTCGTTCCCGTGACGGTATAATGTTCGCGTCTTGTGTTTCTCCAAGAATTCCATCTTTCGTAGGCGAACACCGTCGATGGGATCGGGGAAATAGCGGGGAGTCCACTTGTTTAAATAGGATTCGAACCCTTGTTTCCTTAGGAAATGGGTGATGATGTGACCCATTCCAATAGTCATGTTTCGGGTTTCGAGGCTTATTTCCCGGAGGCAATGGAGGATACAAGAGCCGGTGTTGACCCGGCGACCGTTGATCGCATTATAGAGGACGAAGGGGTCGTCTTTCCGGATGCTTGAACGCCCGGCGTCACGGCTAAAAACAGAGTTCGAAATGAGGCGGTGGAAGATGCGGACGCTCAAATTACAGAAATCCCTAGCCTTAGAGTTGCTTGGGCAATAGTACTTCGCTCGTTGTGATCGAATCCTCGGGTAACGTCTTCTCCAACAAGTGAGTGCTTTCATAGCTTCTTGTTCATCGAATTTGACGCACTCGCCGTAGGGGATGCCGTCCTCGGGAAGGCCTAGAGCGTTGCATAAGTCTTGGAGCGTACATTCGACCTCCTTTTTGTTCACGATGTATGAAAAAGAGGCGTTGGATGTGCCGTCTTCCTTTACCATCAAAGAGCTGAGGAATTCGAGCACCGGTTGCTCGATGATCGGTTCGTTGATTGTGGCGAAAATTTCCCATCCCATGACTTTGATGAAGAAGTCCATGCTAGGTTTACAGAAAACATCCCTTGCCGTCTCCTCATGATAGAGATCTGGAGCACAAATTTTTCGCTTCTTGAGTCGCTCATACCGTGTCTTGTGCATATCATCTCGAAAATTGACCTTAATTTTTGGGTCGCATTGAATAATTGAGGCCAGTTGACCCTTGTACCGGGTTTTGTCAGGCTCAGCCGAGGCTGATGGGGCGGGGGTTGATTCCGGCTCAGTCCGGGCACGTTTTGCTCGACCCATCGGAGTTACTGCAACACAAGCAACCACCACACACCAAAACACAACACAAACAATACCCAACAATTCCGAGCAGCACGAATTCATTACCAACCACCAAATTCGATCCAAAAGTTCACCAATAACACTCCCAACACGAAAATATCCACCAAAAATTCAAACTCCATACTCAATCAATTCATCCAACCAAACCCACAAGCAATTTACATAAAATTCAACTAAGAGTTCACCAATAACACTCCCAACAATCAATTTCTATCCAAAACACACAATTAACCCAAAAATGCACGAAATTGGCTCCGAATTTCGACCCAAAAACGCAAAGGAATCAAAAATTTTAGCACCCATAATCAACGAATACCTGAGTTGAAGACTTTGAGAGCTTCCTTTGAGCGATTCGAGCCCCACAAGGAACAAAGAGCCAAGAACCTTGCTTTAATTGAGCCGGAAATGGCGAACTTCAGCAGCTAGGGCACGAAATGGAGAAGAAAGGTGGGAGAAATGGAGGAATTGGTGAGAGATTTGGCAAATTTTGGAAGAGAGTTCGAGCATTACGGTTTGGGGAGGGTTTTCGAAGGTGAGAGTGAGGAAGAAAGTGAGAGGGAAATGAGGGGAAAATGATATGGAACCCCGACATATCGCAGGTTTTCGACAGACCATGGCCACGGTTAATTGGACCGTGGGCACGGTGTGATTCGGGTGAGGGAAAAAGAAGGGAAAAAGCAGGGCGGGGACCGTGGCTGCGGTAAACTTCACCGTGGGCACGGTCATGATCGGGACCAAAATTTCCAAGAGTCATGCTGCGATGAGACCGTGGGCACGGTGTCTTCAACCGTGGGCACGGTGGTCTTCGGATTGGCTAAACTGGGACCAACTTTGAGTATGCTGGTCGTGGCTGCGGTGACTCCCGCCGTGGGCACGGTCCCTTTCGGTTCATCTCCAGCATCTACAAGGCTCAAAAACTTGGAGAAAAATTGTTAAGTCCTAAAATCTACCCTCTTGTCATCCACTCCCTTTTCTTTCTCGGTCAATTTCCATTCAAGGACTCTCTCCAATCGCTCAAAAACATTTTCAAACCCCGACTTCATAGAATCACTCACGATTTTTTTCGTTTTTTAAAGTGAAACAAAGGAAGAAGAAAAGCACTAAAAAAAAGGAAATAAAAATGAAAGAACTAAAAATTGAAAGAAAACACTAAAAGAGGGGAAGTAGTTCATACCTCTCCCGGGTGCTTGTTTTGTAGGTCCTAGCTCGACCTTTTCCAATGCTTTTCAATTTCCAAAATCCGCGAGGTATGTCACAACTGTCCCGACATATTCCTCGCCCATGATGTATGGTTTGAGTTTCGATGAGTTTGCTTTGAAACACTTCCCTTGGGCATCTTTCAACTCAACTATTCCGGCGGAAAGAATTCTCACTATTTCGAATGGTCCAGACCACCGTGATCTCAATTTCCCAGAGAACAACTTCAGCCTTGAATTGAAGATGAGGACCCTATCGCCTACCACAAACTCACGTCGGTTCAACCTCTTGTCATGCCATGCCTTCGTTCTTTCCTTGTAGATCTTGTTGTTATCATATGCATGACGCCTCAACTCCTCAAGTTCTTCTAATTGAAATAATGGACTACCTCCAGCTGCCTTGAGATCGAAGTTCAACTTCTTAATTTCCCACATGGTTTTGTGCTCAAGTTCTACGGGGAAGTGACATGCCTTCCCGTAGACAAGACGGTAAGGAGTAGTGCCAATCGGTGTCTTGAAAGCGGTGCGGTATGCGCACAAAACTTCATCCAATTTTTGTTCCCAATCTTTCCTTGAAGAGTTAACCGTCTTCTCTAAGATCTCCTTGATGGCACGGTTTGAGATTTCCACTTGACCTTGTGTTTGTGGATGGTAAGGAAGTCCCTTCTTATGCTTGATGCCGTACTTCTCTAAGAGAGACTCGAATCTCTTTTCGATGAAATGGAAACCGTTGTCACTAATGATGACCCGTGGAATGCCAAATCTTGGGAATAGGGTCTTTTTCAAGAATTTTGAAACGGATTTCCCATCACATCTTACACATGGTATGGCCTCGACCCACTTTGTGACATAGTCTACCGCCACTAGGATGTGTTGGAAACCCCTTGACGACGGGAAAGGACCCATGAAGCCCAATCCCCAAACATCGAAAGCTTCCACTTCGAGAATATAGTTCAACGGCGCTTCATTCTTCCGGGAGATGTTACCGGACCTTTGACACTTGTCACATTGCTTGACATGCAAAAGAGTCGGCTACCAATAGCCGGTTTGTAAAACCCTTGCCGCCGTCTTTTGGGGGCCACCGTGACCTCCCACCGGAAATTCATGACAATGGGTCAAAATAGATTGCACTTCACTCTCGGGAATACACCGCCGGTACACCCGTCATTTCCAAGACGGAAAAGGAAAGGGTCATCCCAAAAGTAATGCTTCATGTCGTGGAGGAATTTCTTCCTTTGATGATGGTTCAAGTGTTGAGGGATCACTTCGCTCGCCAATAATTCACAATATCCGCATACCAAGGATGCGAGTTGATAGCCAAGAGTCGCTCGTCCGGGAAAGCGTCTACAATCGGTTGGGTGTCTTCCGAGTCGACAAGAATCCTCGAAAGGTGATCGGCAACGACATTCTTTGTGCCCGCCTTATCGCGGATTTCCAAATCAAATTCTTGCATAAGCAAGACCCACCGTATAAGTCTCGGTTTTGTCTCCTTCTTTCCCATCAAGTATTTGATAGCGGCATGATCCGTGTAGACTACCACCTTAGAGAACATGAGGTATTGCCAGAATTTGTTGAGCGCAAAAACGATCGCCAAAAGCTCCTTTTCCGTGGTAGTGTAGTTCCTTTGGGCGCTATCAAGCGTATGGCTTGCGTAATAGATGACCCTTGGCTTCTTGTCTACTGTTTGGGTCAAACACGCTCCTACGGCGAAGTCGCCGGCCGCCATAATCTCAAAGGGTAGCGTCCAATCCGGAGGTTGAACTACCGGAGCGGAAATCAAAGCCTGCTTCAACCTATAAAACGACTCAAGGCACTCATCAGTGAAAATGAAAGGGGCATCTTTGCACAAGAGGTTAGTTAGAGGTCGAGCAATTTTTGAAAAATCTTTGACGAACCGGCGATAAAAGCCGGCATGTCCAAGGAAATTACGCACCCCCTTAATGGAAATTGGGGGTGGTAGGTGCTCTATAACCTCAACTTTGGCCTTATCTACTTCGATGCCCTTAGAAGAAATTAAATGACCTAGAACGATACCTTGTTCCACCATGAAGTGGCATTTCTCCCAATTCAGAATTAGATCCACTTCCTCACGTGTTAACACTTTCTCCAAATTTAGCAAACAGTCATCGAAAGAATTACCGTACACAGAAAAATCATCCATAAAGACTTCCATGCATTGTTCAATAAAATCACTAAAAATAGCCATCATACAATGTTGAAAAGTCCCAGAGGCATTACATAAACCAAATGGCATGCGACGATAAGCAAATGTCCCATATGGGCAAGTGAAGGTGGTTTTTTTCTTGATGTGAGGGGTGGATTGGAATTCGAAAGAAACCCGAGTACCCATCCAAAAAGCAAAAATGCGAATGACCCGCCAACCGTTCTAACATCTGGTCAATAAAGGGAAGGGGGAAATGGTCCTTCTTTGTTACTTTGTTAAATTGGCGGTAATCGATACACATCCGCCAACCGGTGACGATCCGGGTATTAACTAGTTCTTTCTTGTCATTTTTAATTACGGTCAATCCACCCTTCTTGGGCACACACTGAACCGGGCTTACCCATTCGCTATTTGCGATGGGGAAGATGATCCCAGCAGCTAGCAACTTTACAAACTCCTTTTTAACCACTTCTTGCATGTTGGGATTTAAATGACGTTGGGGTTGCCTGGTAGGCTTGGCATCTTCTAGAAAATCAATCGAATGCATGCATATGGAAGGGGATAAACCTTTCAAGTCTTCTATCCTATAACCCAATGCACCCCTATGTTTCCTAAGCAAATCAAGCAACTTAGACAATTCAAAATCATTCAAATTCGCATTCACAATGACAGGATAAGATTTCTCATCATCCAAGAAAACATATTGGAGGGAAGGGGGCAAGGCTTTAAGCTCTAAAGGAGTAGAAGATTGAATTTGAGAGGAAGACATACCTTTAAAGATCGCATCTTGAATCTCCATACACTCCATATAAGGCTCATCAATAATAATCTCTTTATGCATGGGTGAAGAGTCAAGAAGGTTGGTGAAGAAAGTAATATCGGTGCCGTCGGTCTCAAATTGGAAGGACTCCAATAAGCAAGCTCCCAAGGGATCATCGCAAATAGATTCAAGAAGATGGGAGTCCTCAATATACTCACAACAAGGAACTCCATCATATCAATGGCATAGCATGAGTCCCCATATGAAGGACCTTTCAATGACCCCTCAAGTTGAAAAATTATGCTTTCATTCCCGACATTCAACGACATGCTTCCATTCTTCACATCAATAATGGCTCCCGCCGTAGCAAGGAATGGCCTTCCCAAAATAATAGGAATTTTGTTATCTTCCTCTATCTCCAAAATCACAAGGAATTAAAAATCGCCCCACTTGGACCGAGATGTCTTCCAATATTCCCAACGGTCTTCATATGGAACGGTCGGCCAATTGAAGATTAATTGTGTTGTAGGAGCAAGATCGTCTAGATTTAACTTCTTGCAAATCGAATAAGGCATGACGCTTACACTTGCTCCTAGATCACAAAGGGCACGACCAATCCGCATATCACCATTGGTGCATGGAATAGAAAAACTTCCGGGGTCGGCTAATTTCTCCGGTGATTTGTTATCGATAATTGCACTACAATCCGCCATCAAATGGATCGTAGATTTCTCTTGAATTCTTCTCTTGCTCGTGAGAAGCTCCTTCAAATGCTTCTTGAAGGACGGAACTTCAGAGATGGCATCAAGAAATGGAATGTTCACTTGAAGCTTCTTGAGCATCTCAATGAATTTTGAAAACTCTGCATCAGATTTTTGTTTTGCTAACCGATCGGGAAAAGGGACCGGTGGTAGCTTTGGCTTCTCAATAATCTGGATTGGTTCTTCTTCCACCATTTTTCCTTTCCGTTTCCTTAGCTTCTCTATCTCCTCTTGTTCTTTACTAGACTCTCCCAATTCATCCTCATGTGCTCTCTCAACTTCCTCACCTAATACTAACTTACTTTCCCGCTTCTCCAACAAATCTTCCTCGTTCGAGATATCAACCACGTCACCTTCTTTGTCACCCTAAACCTCCTCTCCCATCATTCTAGATCCAGCAATCTCCTTGCCACTCCTCAAAGTAATCGCATTAAGTTGCCCTTTTGGGTTAGGTTGGGATTGGCTAGGTAAAGATTGGATAGGTTGAGATTGTTGTGCCAATTGGGCCAATAGTAACTCGAGGTTCTTAATGCGAGTTTGGTCTTTTTCTCGGTCTAAGGCCATCTTTTCTTGAGATAAGGCTATCTTCTCTTGAGTTAAGGCCAACTTTTGAAGGGTTTGGTCAAGGGTTTCTTGTTGTGATGGTTTGGGCATTTGGGAAGATTGACCTTGGTGAGGATTTTGGTGGTATTGGCGGCGATTTTGATTTGGGAAACCGGGGGGTGGGTTTTGGTTTAGGGGAGCTTGTTGGTTGTAGGCGTAATTCCCACGGGGACGAATGGGGGTTTGATTGGTATAGGAGAGGTTATTGTTGGGATAGATGGCTTGGACTTGCTCGGTTTGATACTCTTCACATCGCTTCGAAGAATGTGACCCTCCACAAAAATCACATACCAAGACTCGTGCATCCGGAATAAGCATAGGTAATTCTTGGGCCGCCTTTACTTGCCTTGTGGTTTCCTCCAAAGCTGCCTTTTGTTGCATCTTAAGAACGACATTCATGAGAAATTTAATGGTAGGGTTGCTTTCTAGAGGAGGACCATCTCTTGGACTACGGCCGCCTCCCCAATGAGGAGAGTTTTGAGATAGATCGTGAAGAAATACGTTTGCTTCCTCCGCCGTCTTCTTGAGGAACATGCCCCCCGAGGCATGATCGATGGATTCTCGCAAAGAGCTACTCAATCCGGAATAGAAGTGATGCAATAATAACCAATCCTCAAGATTATGATGTGGACACCTCCGTTGGAGACCTTTGAATCTCCCCCACGCTTCGAATAACGACTCATCGGGCTCTTGCTTGAAGCTCATGATGGCTTAGCTCAACCGACACGTCTCATCATTGGGAAAAAAACCTTTGAAGAAAGTCGCGGATAAGGGCATCCCATGTTGAATAAGTTCCGGGCGGACACGTATTGAGCCATAATAATGCTTTCCCTTTCAAGGTAAGAGGGAAAAACTTCAGCTTCATGTATTCAGCAGAAACTCCATTCATTTGTACGAAGCCGATGCGTTGCTCGAATCTGTTGATGTGGTCAATAGGATTTTCATACTCTCCTCCATGGTACGGGGTGTTCTCAAATATTTCCAATAGATATGGCTTGAACTCGAACGATGCATTCGGTGGTAATTCTGGTAATGTGATGGGATCACCTCCCGTACCCGACGATGTTAAGGAATATGATGCTAAGGTACAGGGTGGAATTTGCTCTCCGTCAGCCATTGGACTTTCGATCGTCCTTCGCTCCCTTTGTTGTCTAGCTCGTCTCGAACCGGCGTTAGCTTGTCGAATAATACTCTCCGGATTCGGGTTCGGTGGAGTTATAGGAGTTTGGCCTCGTCGAGAGCGAGTCCGCATGCACAAAAGGAACAAACAGAAGAATCAAATTTCCAGTAACCAAGGATAACAAAATCTCTAGTAGTGAAATGATCTTTAAACAACCCAAAGACAAAGAGCTAAGCTCGGTGCGCTTGCTCCCCGGCAACGGCGCCATTTTTGTTAGTCGAGTGGTTTGTAAGACTACGGTTTTATCGTTCTTCCGCAGGGAGCTAGGGGCCTTAGCTGCAGCAAGTTGACTCTAGGTATGGTTTACGATCATGAAAGGATGATAGAATTTAGGGTAAAAACGGCACAAACACACTATGTTTAGTAAAAAAGGTGAAACAATGGGTGTCGGAAGACTTTAGGGATGCAAACGGGAATGAGGAAATGGGTTTCGCAACAAGAGAGTAACGAGAAAGTGAAATCAAATGGTAATTACGTTAGAAAAATACCCACCGGGCTTCCTCTTTCAAGGATAGTCCGGATTAACTTCCCCAAAAATCCATCGACAGACCCAGGAAAGTTAATAGAACGGAATTTCCTAGTTAGTTTCTATTCGCTTTCGCGAACTAGAATACTAACTAATTCCTACCGTCCAACAAGCGTTGGATGTATTCGGGATGCTTTCACACCCAATAACATCCTACTTGAGGGAAGGATAGGATTAGGAAGTTGATTTCCTAATTAGTTACTCACTAATATTGCTAACCCAAACCTAATCACCCATTCACACCCTTAATATCTCCCTAACCCATTAAAGTTCTAGCCACTAAACATCCTAACTATCATGATAATAACATCAACAACTTCATTCATGCTTAATCGAGTAAACAAGATAACAACAAACACTCAACAACAACAACAATATCAAAAACAGAGATTAATAAATAAGCAATAAATTAGAGAGAGATTAAGAAATGCTCATGGATTGTGATGACAAGGAAGAAAACTTCAGAATAATCAAGCTCCAATGCTCCTAAGTTGAGAATGATCTTCAAACTTCCAATAATAATCAAGAGAATCCATTACAAGAACCAATAATATCAGCAAAGATCTTCCTAAATCTCCCTAATCCAAGACTTAAAAAGGTGATAAAGAGTGCTAAAGTATCATAAAAGATAGATAGAAACTGTTGTTCCTCCCTTCCTTCTTTAAAATGACCTAAGTACATTAAATAGTAATCAAGGTTATTACTCAAAACTCATCATTTTACACAACAGACAAAATCAAGCTAGGGACCGCGGCACGGGTGGTGACCGTGGCCACGGTCCTGCGTAAGGCAGGCGATTTCTCCTCTTCGCTTCGCACCGCCGTGGGTACGGTCCCCAAGCACCGTGGTCACGGTCAGGGCGATTAGGGCTGACAACTTTTCGCTCCTTCGCACCGCCGTGGCTACGGTCATGGGAGACCGTGGCCACGGTCTAGTTCGGCCAGCTTCTTCCTTGGGCAGGGTAGGATCCCACCGTGGCTACGGTCAGAGTGACCGTGACCACGGTCTATCTCGGTTGCAAGGCTTCTTCCTTAGGTCATGGCTCAATCACACCGTGGCTATGGTCATGGGAGACCGTGGCCACGGTGTCTCTCGGCCACAGTTTTCTTCAGGAGGCTCTTCAACCATTGCTTCCGCTTCCGCTGCCTTTCTTCATGACCGGCCCTTCTAATCCGCTGCCTTTGATACATCCAGGGCTCGTGGAATCTTAGGGAATCTCGGGATTCCCAAGATTGGTGCGAAATTGGCCCATTTAGAATCGTTTTGAGTGAAACCCTTCGGAAACTACAAAAGTAACTAAAACGCATTAAAAGTTATTAAAGCAACTGCGAAATAAGTCAAAAGCTTAAGGATTTAGACGATATTTAGACACGAAATCGGGTGTAAACAATGATCACCTTTGGGATTAAAGATCTACCTCAGCGAGGAGCATCTCACAACAAAGACCTATACCTCACAGTGCAATGTTCCAACAAAACTATCCCACTGGTTTTAGTTGAAACCGATTCGGCTGTAAACGTGTGCCCTTGGAGGATGACACAGAAATTGGGAGTACAACAACACTTGGCTCTAAACGGTGTACAACTCAGGGCTTATGACAATTCACCCTAGAAGTATGTTGGATCTGTGGTATTGCCTATTACTACCGGTAGCATTACTCGGAACGTGGAGTTCGTGGTACTAGACATTCCAGCCTCTTTCAATTTGCTACTAGGGAGACCATGACTTCACGAGTGTAATGCTATAGCATCCACCCTACATCAGAAGGTGAAAATGTTGGTTCAAGGTCAGGTGATCACTATCTCAGGAGAGTCCATCAATGTTGTTTTCACTCCTAAACAATCAACTCTGGAGGTGGAGCACAACTCTATGGACGAAGAACTCCACAATTTTGAACTTGTGGCAATCATGAGCAAGGATGAAGCACCTTTTGACTTCGATCCCTACTCAAATCCCAAGGTACATGCTATGCTCAAGAAACAAGGATATTTCCCTGGAATGCCGCTAGGGAGGAATCCAAAGAACAAAATCCCTCCTGCATTCAAGACCTTTAAGAAAAAGGGAAGATTTGGCTTAGGCTATAAACCAACCGAGAAGGAGGTCAGGTTCGCAAAAATGGCTATCGTTGAACCGAAGAGAATGGACAATCCTCCACGTTATTCCAGATGAAGCCTTATCCACTCACTTTGAATGGACAGTTTATTAGGGAAGATGATGACTTCCCCTACTATGGGTTTCTTGAGCCATTCTATCTAAAGAACAAAGGAGTTCAAGTTGCTGGCCTAGAAGTCTTCGATGATTGCTCCATTAATTTGGCTACTGTCTTTGTTCCCGCTCGGGACAAACAGCCTCCATTGGAATGGACTCATCTTGCTGGGAGCAACATCTTTGGCATGCTGTTTGGACAAGATGTTGTCCCAGAGAAGTCTGAAGCTGATGCTGTTGTTGCTGCGTTGTCCAACCCAAGCTTTGATCCAAGTCTCATGATTGCTGAAGACGGAGGAGTTAAGGCGGTCTCGTGGGTCGACGCTGAGGAGAATAATTTTGCTTTATTTGTAAGAGAGTCTGTTCCTAAGGATATAGAGTCAGGTTTTAATGGTTTAGAGTCAAGTGAGTCTAGTCTTGAGTCTGCTGGCGATGTATTCCTTTCTACATTCAATAAGATGAACATATCTGCTTACTCTAATTCTTCTTTCCCCTCTTCCCTGAGCTGCTGTGCCAATAATAATCTGGAATTTAATAACCCTTAAAAGAATTTTCTAATGAACATGAGCATAAAATGACGGTGTTGGAAGACACCATCACCATAGATGTAGGCATAGAAGAACAACCTCGGAAATTGAAGTTAGGTAGCTCGCTCACAGCAGAAGAACGGGTAGCATTCACGGAGCTTCTCAAGGAATTGATGGATGTATTCGCATGGTCCTTTGAGGACATGCCTGGGATTGATAGGGAAATTGCGGAACATACTATACCTTTGCTTCCTAATGTGAAGCCGGTTCGACAAAAGGCTAGAAGGATCAAGCCTGAATGGGCTAAGAAGATCGAGGAAGAGGTGATCAAGCAGCTTAACGCTAAGTTCATCAAAGCAGTCCAATACCCCGAGTGGATTGCTAACATTGTCCCAGTACCCAAGAAATATGGGAAGGTGCGCATGTGTGTAGATTTTCGAGACCTCAACAAAGCCAGTCCCAAGGATAGTTTCCCATTACCACATATCGACGTATTAGTGGATAACACTTGCGGACATGAGCTACTATCCTTTATGGATGGATATGCGGGTTATAACCAAATCAAAATGGCGGAAGAAGACATGGAGAAAACCTCATTCACTACACCATGGGGAACATACTGTTATGTGGTTATGCCTTTTGGTCTCAAAAATGCTGGGGCAACATACCAACGGACAGCCAACACCCTACAAGGGAAGGACACATTCCTAACCTTCGCAAGTTTTTCCTCCGACTTCGCAGATACAAAATGCGGCTCAACCCAGCAAAGTGCACCTTTGGTGTCACCTTTGGGAAGCTGCTAGGCTATGTGGTTAGCCAACGAGGCATTGAAGTTGACCCTTCAAAGATAAAGGCTATCCAAGAGTTGCAGCCACCTAGGACAGAAAAAGAGATAAGGGGTTTCCTAGGACGAGTCCAATATATCAGCAGGTTCATCTCAAAGCTCACCATGACATGTGAACCTTTGTTCAAGAAAATAAAGAAAGGAAGCAAAATAGAATGGGACGATCAATGTCAAGCTGCCTTCGACAAAATCAAGAAATATTTGCAACATCCTCCAGTCCTCATGCCGCCGGTACCAGATGAGCCTCCACTCCTTTACCTTACCGTGACTAGCTCTGCAATGGGGGCTATGCTAGCTCAGAAGGTTAAAGGTCAAGAGAACGCCATCTACTACTTGAGCAAGAAATTCTTGGACTATGAAAGTCGATACGCAGACATAGAGAAAATGGCTCTTGCGCTAGTATGGGCCACCAAGAAGTTAAGACATTATATGCTTTCACATACTATATATGTCATAGCTGAGAATAATCCCATTAAGTTTACCATGGAGCAACCTACCATCAACAACTGCATTGCTCGATAGGTGGTCATGCTTTCAGAGTTCAATCTTCTATACTTGCCTCAGAAGTCCATCAAGAGACGATTTGTTTTAGATTTCCTGGCTGCCTCACCATCATAGGAACCTCCAAGCACTCACTAGGAATTCCCAGATGAGGATGTATTTTTACTAACGAAATAACAGGGGAAATGTATTTCGACGGAGCTTCTTATCAAATGCACTGCGGAGTAGGAGTTTTATTGATCTCTCCAGAAGGGGCACATGTCCCTGTATCAGTGAAGTTGGACTTTGATGCTACTAACAATGCTGCAGAATATGAAGCATGTATCAAGGGTTTGCAAGCCGCCTTGGCTTTAGGCATACGCCATGTAAAAGTCTTTGGGGATTCTAGCCTCATCATTAATCAGGCTAAAAATACATGGAAGGTCCGGAATGAATATCTCATGGCCTATCAACAGAAGCTCTTGGGACTTGCTAACCAATTTGAGCAAATCAGTTTTTAGTACCGCTCCAGGGATCACAATGAGTTAGCTGACGCCTTAGCCAAGTTGTCTTCGATGATATCCATACCATCAAGCATGCTTCAATTGCCAGTAGTAGTGGAACGGCAGTCTGAACCATCATATGTTTGCCACCTGGAAGCACAAGAGGAAGAAACTGAGGAATGGTTCCATGACATATACAACTTTCTGCGGAAAGGAGAATATCCAGCTGAGTTGGATGCTCGAGGACAGCGAGCGTTCAGGTCCCTAGCAACACAATACTACTTGATCCAAGATCGACTCTACAAGAAATCACCTACGGGCATTAATTTTCTATGCATCGATGCTAAGAGTGCCAAGGATATCATGACTACGTTACACGGAGGAGAGTGCGGTCCCCACTGAGTCTCTTGCGCCAAGGCGGTCCTTTACCGATGTATGAGGACCCAGCCTTTCCTTCGCTGATGCTTGCCTTCGTCTCGTTTCCCCAGCACGACGAGATTCAATAGCAGCAATCAGCCATCCATGATAACTAGTGTCGGCAATGTGAGACACACGTACCTTTGGCGGGGATTTAAGAGTTGGTCTTCTTTCCCAATACTTCAGCCATGACTCAATCATCGAACTTCGAAGCTTTAGTTGATCGGGAGTTTCACATAGAAGCTCAGGAATATCCTGCTTTCGACCCATTTGACGCTTCACTCGCGCCTTAAAATAAAAATTCATGTGCGTCAACCCTGCAAGACACTCATAAGCATTGCGGAAATCATGGGTCATATATTCGGAGATGTGCCACCATTCGATCCACCATAGGATCTCCCAAGGCTCCTTCAAGAATGCGATCCATTCTGTTACCGAGCGAAGGTCGGTATATTTCCTCTTTCTCTGACAATAGTTCGCCAACGCAGATGACGTCCGGGGTTCTTCGATGAGACCCAAGTGCTCCATTAACCAGATCTGCCCAACGTTAGCCAGGGTTAGATTGCATGCCAGTTATGCCAAACTAACTAAAAAAAAAAAAAAACAAAACCCGCGCGGGTTTTGTAAATAGTTGAGGCCGAAAAAACAGATGGTGGCAAAAAGGAGGAATGAAATACCTGAAGTAGCAACGGGCTCCCTCGGAATTGATGTTCTGGATTCGGGTCATCCAAGCCCATCATGGTTTCCGCTAGCATTAGAGGCACGGGGTTGTAGCCTCGGGACATGTCATCGACGATTTGGATTAAATTCGCCGGTCCGGTTCTTTTGCCACCGTGATAGAAGCAAAACTCGCCGAGGAAACATAATACGAGCGCTCGCACTCGTATCACGGGACCGTATTCCAAGGTATCAGGAGATTGAAAATATTCAACTATGGTTTGGAAGTGTACCTTTTCGCCGAATAGTGCACTTCCGATGATCCGAGACGGCAGACATAAGAGCTCCTTGTACTGCTTAGGGATGTCCGTTGGCGTTGGAGGCGACGTCGGCCGAGCAAAGTGATTTGTCCCAAGGACTGAGGACCATTCCTCCGGAAGCGGACATAATTCCTTCCATGCGAAGCGGAAGACATGCATCTTCGGATCCCAGAAAGTCTCCGCCGCACAGAGAAAGTCGTGATTAATCCTCACTTGACGGAGACTCATCAAGCTCGTTAACTTGTATCTCCCGAGCTCTTTCTTCTCTTCCTTAGACAAGGTGCTCATCCATGTTGCAAGTTTCTTCTCGAATGCCATGAGAATCAGGAGGATGTTCTTTGTGTTTTTTGGAGAATATGTGAAGAAGACTTTGAAGTGATGATGAGGAGTGATGATTATATGAGGTATTTATACACCTTCAAGCATGATCAAAAATGGAGAAAAGGACCAGCAACGATTACATAGCCGTTGCCCTCCATATCCCATGATTTTAGCCATTTTGCAACGGCTAGCAAAAGAAAAAAGAAGGAAAAATAAATCAAAACTCGCGGGGATTTTGATGTGTCCAGGTCCACGCACGCGCTCGCATAAGCCCAAGGCCTGGGGCCCGCTGAGGAGAAATCCTGCGCGGGCTTTCCGCCGATATGGGCCGCCTTTCCACAATTCGGCCCACCCGCTTCTGATTGTATTTGGGACATGGAATCAAATTGGCTCGTTTGTGTATTTTAATGTTTCGGATCCTAACTCAATGATGCTCAATTTTGAAATTTTTTGCTCGAGTTTACTCTGACACTTAAGTTTTCGTTTTCTTTTATTTTCTTTTCTTTTTAGGGAAGCAGGATTAAGTTGGGATCAATCCCGTCATATAGAAAGTCGTTTAGAAATGCATTAATAGAATAAAATTGTGCATCCACCAAGTCTTGCATATAAAAGAAAAGTAGTACAAATTAGCCTTGCATAACAGAAGTCTAAAAATGTATAAAGTCTTGCTTGTCATCGGTTTGATCACCACAGGGAGCCTGAATCGCCCGCTGTCTTCAACCAAGTCGACACCAGCATGAGCAGTCCCAGCGTTAGAGGCACCAGCCGTACCGAAATAGTTGTCCCAGGAATAGTAGTCAGAACTAGGAGCCATCTGCGGTGGCCAAGACAAGGGAACTTCAGAAGGATGCACGCTCGACGGTGATGATATGGAATGATCCTGTGAACCAGCTAGCCATGAATGATCAGGAACACGCCACTCAACAGAAGGGGTAGGCTATACGGGACCAGTTCCGTAACCGGGGGCTGGCCAACCAGAAGAGGTAGATCCTCCTAGCCAAGAGTGTTGGGGTGCAGACCACTCTTGCGTACCCACAGGCCATGAAGGACCTATTCTAGGAACCGGGACTGGCCATCCAGCAAAGTAAGATCCAGAACCAAAGGAGGAGGCGTCGTATGGTGTAGGACGTGAGGAAGCGTCATCCGCTAGGGCCTGACTGCCAGGGTACCCTACGGATGCACCTGAGTCATGATCCCTCACCACAATCTCTCGACCACAACGAGCAGAACACACTAAAGCTGGAGTACGGCGATAATGAGAAGGTCGGTTGGTAGCACTCGACTCTGAAGCATCCTCCACCCAATAGGAATGAGGCTGGGTATCGCCACCATACCCAACGCTGTGATGTGACCCCCCTTGGTCAAGATGCTCCTCTAAGGACATTTGAGCCATGTCTTCATCCATAGAGCGACGACCTCTACTACCAGTTCCGCTACGATGGGACCTAGTTGAATGATGACCCTCAACCATGATGCCTTTACCACGATCCTCCGGCACAACTGCTAGGGGAGGACAAGAGGACCCACCAACCTCCTCCCGTGATCGGCCCCGGGAAGAACATTCCCCTGCCGAAGAACGACGTGGGGGCTCAGTACGAGGAACTCCCGCAGTAGAGCGTCAAGGTGGTTCCCGAGGAACAGACTCCGCATCGGCCTCCATGTCAGCTCTTCCGGCGGTATTCCCGTGATATCTGCTTGAGCCAGTGAATGACTGGTTGACATGCTTCAACATGGTACTCCACTCTTTAGTCATTTGCCCGAAGACAGACCATCGTGGTTGAAAGGTAATGAGAACAAAGGTTACACATGTGTAAATGGCATATGAGATAAAAGGAAGCAACAAGAAATAAGGAATTACTGGTTTCCGATCAAACTCTTGGAGTGTAGAGCACTGACTACTAGTCTCAACATCCAAGAAACCACCGATCTTTCTTCTCGCTGGTTGGGCCTCCACCTCAGCAGCCATAGCATAGGGCCCCAGCTGCAGACTTTATGGTTAGGAATCGGTCAAAAGTGGCAGATACATACCACTCGGGGCACTAAACGACTCAAGTAGCGTTGGAATTCCTCATTAAACTGCTCCTGTGGGACGTCATGCACGAAGTTGTCGAAGTCTCGACCACGAATCCAATCTCCCAAGACATCCGGAGCGATGCGCCAAGGCTCGAACATGTGCTCTGGAGGATCCTGGGGTATGAGGCCAGGATATCCCCCCAGGATCTGCCTCGTAGCTATTTCCCCCAGGTACCATATGAAGCCCGAAGATCCCTCCATCAGGATCTAGAGGCGAGTATCGTGCTCCACTTGTTCCAAAGGGGTGGGCAATCCACTCAAGTCAAACTCAACCCATGGACGCCAGTTCACGTGGTCCTGTGAAAGAAAGAGAGACATTTCAAGAATGGAGGTAAAAAAAATAAATAAAGATGTCAAATATAAAGAAATACCGGGGTGAGATCATCCAGAGCGTGACGGATACGGTCAAGACTTCCCGACGGTAATTTCTTCCCTCGAATACCCTCAGCAGTCCAGCGTTCAGCAGCTGGGACCGTCCTATTTCTCTTGGAGCGAATACCCAAGGATAGGATATACTCATATGCCCATGACTGCGCGAATATAAAGTCAAAGAAATAGAAAAAGAGTAGCAAAACTACAAAGAGGAGAGTCTTGGGTACATACCTCAAGCACCTTCCATAAAGAAGGACCATACTGAAAGCGGGTGTGAGGCTCGTGGAGGTAAATTGGATCATCATCCATCGTCAGTCTGACACCGCGACGAAGCCAGAGGAGGAAATTCGCATACGCAGCTTTAGCCTAATTCAAGTTCCGGACCTCGTTCAAGTCTAGAAGATTTCGGAACTAGGTCAAAGTAATGTTATCTCCCCGGTTGGCAAAAAGAGTTACAGAAATAACATAAGCCAAGAAGATAAAGCGACGTTGATCCCCGGGAAAATTTTGAAAGTTGGCATCACGGATGGCCGCCTCGAAGTGCGCATAGGCGAGGTTGGACAGGCCCTAACCTTGCCCTAAACGCGCTGACACTGGACCCAGCAAGTCCAAAACTATTGGAGGGATCTCAGCATTAAAGACTATGTCACGCTCACCCCAAGGAAGACCAGTGATCATAACGAAATCTGTGGGAGTAATCGTCATCTCACCCATAGGTAGATGGAAGGAGCTGGTCGTGTCCCAAAACCTTTCCGCTATAGCACGGCCTATCACGCGAAATGTACGACCTTTCCAAGCGACCAGGCATTTCCACAACGGCATGAGTCCTGCCGCAGTAAGGGTGTTGCTAACGAAATCCCCGGGAATCGAATTGGCTACCTTAAGGAGATCCTTTAGGACGTCGGGAGTTTTCAAGTTATCCTCCTAGTGGCAAAACGGGAAAAGGCAAAATTAAAATCGGGGGCTCACCTAATGCATTGACCAAGGCATAGTCTTTCAGGCCCTAGCTGGACCCAGCACCAACACTGGGCCCACAGCCATGGCCCGCAAGATAAAGGAATTGGAAAAACGTGAAACAAAGAAACAAAAAGGAGCAAAAAGAAAAAAACTGCCGGCCCAAATAAGTCGGCCTAGTAGAGCTAAAACCCGCAAGGGTTTTGGTTCTGCTAATGGGCCGCCCATCCAGGCCCAATTTTTTTTTGGGGTTCATGGTCCAGAAAACCCACGTGGGTTTTCCCTGTTGAAGTTGGCCGTGTTCTTTTTTTTTTCCTTGGGCCGAAAATGCATATAACCCATTCTATTTCCTTTGGGTAGGGTTTGGTCCGTCTCTCAAAATGGGTCATCGTTGCGAATAAATAAAGGGACATCGTGCGGACATGCATATACATCAATTCAAGGCATGCTTAAAATAGTAAAAATCGACAAGACATGAAAAATAAAATTCGTGCTTGCTCATTTTTCATTATTAAACTAAGCATCAACGGAGGAGTTTCGACAGTTACCTTGCCATGGGAACGATAGAACCAATCATGCTTCCAAGATTGGTAGTGAGATCCGAAGGGTCAGCATTTGCACCCGGAATAAAATTGCGCCTTGAAGACATCTCGTGAGGCCATGCCGCCGCATGAGGAAGAGGAGGATTTCTGCGACCTCTGCGATGCATTTTTTTCAAGAACTTGAATTATCTCCAAAAAAGCAGTTTTTCTAGAGAGAGGGAGAGAAGCTAGGGAGATGATGAAAGATGGAAGATGTGAATGAAAGAAATGAATGAGGCTATTTATTTATAGAAATGATGAGTGAATATGAACCGCTCGTTTCTAGGACCCGCCTCGAGATGCCAAATGCGTTTCATTGGCCGAAAATCCAAAGGTCATCTCTATGCCACCCAAAGAGAAGACAAGGCTACGTGGCACGTTCTTGTCCACACAAATGCATGGCCCACGGTGATGCTCTTCACAAGGAGAAGGAAAAAAAAAAGAGCAGAAAACCCGGGCGGGTTTTGAGTGTTCTATGAGCCCAGTTCTGGCGGCCCAGCGCTTTGTAGCAGCCCAGTGAAGATAGCAAAACCCGCACGGGTTTTCTACCGGCAAAAAAAAATCCATTTCAAGCGGCCCAAGATCATGCGGCCCTGCATCTCTCAACAGCCCAAGGGCCCCCTACATTCAGGTAAAAATTTGAACCCATTTGTGTTTTTGCGGAAACTAATACTTACTTTTCTGATAATTTTCAGGTTGCCACACAAAAGAGCACCATCATCCGGTTGTCGCTGAAACGGACCATCCATCTTCAGGTTGTCGTACAAAAGAGCACCATCATCGGGTCGCCGCTAAAAAGGGACCATCTGTCATCCAGTTGCCATACAAAAGAGCACCAACAGTGACAGTCGTCAAACGGTTGCCACCTAAAGGCCTCCACCGATGTCGTCAATGACACTCGTCCAACGGTCGCCACCTAAAGGCCTCCAACAATGTCGTCAGCAGCATTCGTTCAAACAGGTTCCACATAAAGGGCTCCAACGACATTCTCAGCATCAGTCATCCAACGGTTGCCATCTAAAGGTTACCGACGACCTCTTCATCAGCATCAGTCGTGCAACGGATTCCACTCCACTCAAAGGTCTCCAACGACATCTTCAGCAGCAGTCTTCCAACGGTTGTCACTTAAAGGTTACCGACGACATAGTCCCCAGCAACATCGGCCAACCACCATATAAAAGAGCACCGCCAGCATCAGTACAGATGTCAAGTCTACTTTGACCTTCGTCCTATTCGGACTCGATCAAAGTGGGGGCTCTCTGTAGACACCGGGATTTGCACCTGATTTATCAATAAAAATTTGGGCCGATACCAAAATGGATTATCGTTTCAATAAGCAAAGCAAGCAAAACAACAAAAAGAAGCGGCCCAGTCAAGAAAGAAAACTCGCACGGGTTTTATTTGAAGAGGGCGGCCCAGAACCAGGACAGGCCCCAAGGCGCGCCTCGGCCCAAGGTTCAAAACCCGCGTGGGTTACCTCCGCCAAAACGCGCTGTGTTGGCCATGCCGACGTTAGCGATCCGCGTATACATGATGTAAAACCCGCGCGGGTTTTATATTTGATAATCCGGCGCCAAAAATCATTTTTGATCAATTATCCCATGATATTAGCTCCATGTGGGTTGACCCTCTTGGCTTGACTACGTGATTTGCATGGCATGATCATGGGGATGTGTCTCCTTGATTTTCCCTCCATTTCCCTCCTATACTTACCCTTCACCACCTATAAATACCCCCCTCCATTCCATTCATTCTTCACCAATTATCACCAACTTACACCATTATTCTACCCTTACTCTACTATTATCATAATCCTGCATCCATTCTCTCAAAACTCTCTCTATTACATTCATATTCATATTACCATTCCCTAACTCTACCAAAATCATCACTCACATACTATCCTACTACCATTCTCATACTCATCCTTCCATTTCACCAAGTCAAGGCAAGGTCAAGATCTTCAAACGGCGCATTCGGGCTCCTAAACCAACGAGGTTCGCCTTTACGTTTCTTTCATTATTGTTATCTTAATTATGTAATTCATATTTCATCTTCTTTACTTGTGCATATTTTGTAAATAAAAATCTTGTTTTATAACGCATGTTAAGAATATAAAGTTTCGAAATCAATCAAATTTCTCCTCGCTCTTTTTCATTTAATGTCGATTTTAGTAGAGTCCATTTTCTAACGGGCGAATTCAAGAATTCTTATAATTCTTGAGTTCGTAGCTTTACCCAGAGCTTAGAATCGGGTTTCGTAGATCGGAGTTATTTTTATTATTTTTACGGTTTGTCGATTTCCTTAAATCAGCTGGCGACTCTTTTATCCTTTTTATAATCCCTTTAATTATTTAACATTTGAATTTACACTAAAATAATTAACCATGACTTAACATTTCTCATTCATCACATTCAAGGTTTAAACCGAGAGAAAATGGGGCGTGAAACGGTAAAACCCGCACGAGTTTTATGGTTTCTGACCCACTTTCTCTGGCCCAGGAAAGCGGACAGCCCAGTCCAAGGACTGTCAAAACCCGCGCAGGTTTTGATAGCTCTTGGCGGTCCGGTTGCTTTCTTTTTGGCCTGAATTTGCTGTTTGGGCCAATCTTAAGTTATATTTAATATATTTTTGGTGTAATTTCAAGTGTTTAAATAATAAAAAAACGGATTTGTAAAATAAATAAAATTTCACCACCTGAAAATGAATTTCAAAAATAAAAAATATCCTTATTTAAGGATTAAGCAACCTTAGTCAGCTCCCGATCATTAAGTAGCGCATCACGGAGAAAAGTGTTCGCTTTTCCCGGGGTCCTACAAAAGAGCAATACAGGTGATGGTGTGGTGGATAATCACTCCATCATGGAAGTCGATGGCGTGTGAGAGGTGCATGTACATGTATAATAAGTAAAGATTGTCTGTACTATTGTACGGATATGTACTCACATCATTTTGTTTGGACACCTTTCACATTGTATGGCCACAGTGTACATAGACCGTGTTCATCGTTGTAACTACTTAGAATTATTAGCAATATGACCACACTCTTCCTACCCCCATATGACCACATTACTGGGAAGGCAATGCGCAATGTGAGTATAATGTGGCCAGCACAACCAACAGTATACTCACGGTGATTAAATGACCACACCACACCAATAGTGTGGTAATTGCAATTACCATTACAATACACCCCTATCCTACCCTGATTTACACACTACGATCATCTATACTGATACACCAAACCAATCAGAACAAAACAAATTAACAGGGATGGGTGGGGGGTAGGGGTGTGAGATCCACTTACACAGATGTTGAACTGTGGCCATCGCCATCGCCAAATTCGGGTTGTGCAGCCTCACCTCCCGCCATCAAAGCTACCAAGCGACCTAACCCCTCGACGCTGACCAACTGCAGAACCAAAATGTCACTTGTGTGTGTTAATACACATAAATACCGAAATAATTGAAAGACACACAAACACTCCACAACGACGCGACCAAATCAGTCTTTCAATAGTTAATTCAAGCCCTAATTTGATATTGGAACCCTAATCTGTGATGCGAGTTCGTTATGCCTGACACAAAACGAAGTTAGGGCTTGGGTGGTGGAGACCTTCGAATTTGTGGACAAACGTCTCTGGTAGTTGCGGTCGATTTTGCTTCCTTCCTCCTGTTCGCCGGCAATTCGTTTGTGGAGTGTGGTCTTTTCCTCTTCGCCGGCAGTTCTCGTGAGGGGCTGGGTGTGACGAGAGCTCTTTTCTTGCTCCCACTTCAGAATCCTAATATTCTGGGAAACAATTACAAAAAATTAAAAGAAAATAAAAACTTAAAACCACCCTAAAATCACGCTAAGAATCATATCTTAACTTTTTCTCTCTCCTCCATGTTCACATATGTGGGTGGTTTTGGGGTATCAATTGGTGGTTTTGATGTCAATCGTCGGATCAAGATCTAACACGCGATATTCGTCGTTCCTACCTTTCTACCGGATCCATTCCATATATATATATATATGTGTGTGTGTGTGTGTTTTATGTAATAATGGCTCCCTCGCACGCCACTCATCTCCAGCCAACTTCCTTATCAGAAAAAACTTTATAAAATCACTTTGTATAAGTCAACTCCTCTAGAATCTGAGCTTGAATTCTCCCCGTATTGCAGCCCCTAATGACCGAAGACGGCATCAATTCCATTCAACACGTCATCACTTGCGTTGTATTTTATTATTCTTCCAAGAAATTTCCTGAACTTCGGGCGTAGGCCCCATGCTACGTGCACCCCACGGCAAAAAAAAAAAAGGAAAAAGATTTTGGTAAAATACGAGTGAATGATAAAATTAAGATGAGAAATTGAAATTTGTCATCTGAATTATTTTGGGTCGAATGTATTATATATTTGCATCGAATTGAAGATAGATAAATATTATATTTAAAAAATTAGTCGAATTGGTCAATATTAAAATTTGGTCCAAAAATTTATATTAAATGAGAAATTGAAATTTGTTATCTGATTCATTTTGGGTCCAATATATTATATATTTTGGACCAGTCTTTATTCATGTCAAAATTAAATATAGATAAATATTATGTTTGAATAATTAGTTGAATTGGTAATATCAAAATTTGTTAGAAAAATCAGTAACACCATTAGAATTATCAATGAGCAAATTGAGTCTAAGTCGACCCGACTCAAGCTCGACATGAAGCTTGCCAAACAAAGTTTAGGCTTGGACTTGGATGACATTTCATATGTCTAGAGCTCATACTCTTCTTAAAGCTGGACTCAACTAGATTTTTTATTTTTATTTTCTAAAATTCTAGAACTGTCCCACCTCAAGCAAATATCAAATAAAGTTCCAGGTGCCTATTGAACTTTATTAGAATAACTTTTTTTTACAATAGGGTAATTAAGTAGAATTTAAACATTAGTATTTGAGTTTTATGAATTATACTGGAAAATGAAAGAAAATTAACAAATTTATACTCCCATATTAAATTTAATCCATTTAAATATATATAATTTCTTTTATCTTTTAAATAAAGGCAGCCTCCTATCTAATATATTTAATCAAGTCTAATCTAACCGAGCCTCAACTCGATAAATATCCGGATTGAATCAAGTTTTTGTCAAATTAAACATGAGGTGACCATGAATGATGTCGAGTCTGAGCGGCTCATAGACCACCTTAGATCAATTTCAATTCAACCCATAATCAGACGAATTTTGATATTCAAGTAAAAATTCTAAGATAATGTGCGGGCTATATCCACCGCCCCCCCCCCCTAATATTTAATATTTGTCAGCTGAGTTCTTTTCTGTTCCAATTAAATTATTTAAAAAATCCAACAGCTCTCTGCTATGAAACTCTCCTCCTACTGTACGTAATGGAGAACCATGACTTCCGCCTCTTACTACTCTTCTTCCTCTTTCTCACACCAACTTTCATATCACATGCGGCCGCACAGCAGGCGTCGAATTCAACCGGTGACAATCTCAACTCGAACAATGTAACTCCATCGATGGCGGTGATTGTGATTGTCTTAGTTTTGGCCTTCTTTATTACTGGCACTGTCTCAATTTACATCCAGCAATGTCCGATTCTTCCACCCTCTCCACCTTTCCATTCATCGTCGGTGGAATTGCCGAGGGTCTGTCAAGAAGAGGGCAGCCTCGTGGATTGGAGAAATCTGTGATAGACACTTTTCCAACGTTTATGTATTCATCCGTGAAAGAATTGAAGATCGGTAAAGGATCTCTCGAGTGCGCGGTTTGTCTCTGCGAGTTTGAAGATGATGAGACGCTCCGATTACTTCCCAAGTGCGATCATGTCTTTCATTCGGATTGCATCGACCCATGGCTTGCCGGACACAACACTTGTCCTGTTTGTCGAGCCAATCTTGTTCCTGAACCGGCCAACTCGGCTGAGTCGAATCACCAAACTAACTTCGATGATATGTCGGAGATGGAGACGTATTCTAATTCCGGCGATGATCAGAATCAGAGACGCGAAGTCCGAGTCACAATCAACGACGACGAAACGACGGCGTTGCCTCGTCCGAAGCGAAATCAGAATCAAAAGTTTCCGAGGTCCCACTCGACAGGCCACTCACTGAGTCGACCTGAGGAGGAGTGGGATCGATTCACGCTGAGACTTCCGGCGGAGGTTCGGAGGCAATTGGTGGCAAGGGCGAGGCTGAAGCGAGCGACAAGCATGGTGGCGCTGCCTCCTGAATCGATTTCCTGGCGAGGTTATCGGAGAAACGGCAACGGAGAAGGAAGTGGGAGCAGCCGGTACGGCCGCATATTCAATTTTATTTTTCCGCCCTTTATTTCTAAGGCGGGGTCTGTTAGGTCAACTACGAAGGGCGGTAATGACGGAGACGCAACGGCGGGAAGTGTCAGCTCAAAAAGGTCGGCGGCAAATGCCGTAACGTCGTTAGAGTCATTACCATCCCTTCCTGTATAAGAATAATAGTTTTTGTTTTCCTTTTTTTTCCCTTAGGGGTAGATAGTTAGTAGCAGACAGACTGCAGTGTATTCTACGTTGGTATAGTCGGAACTTGGAAGTAAAGTCAAAAGTTCGTTGATTTTTTATTTTTTTTTTACAATTTTTTTTTGTTTTGTATTTGGTGGCTGAACTGATTTTAAGTTAGTTCACTCCACAAATAAGAAGGGTCATATTTGTGCAAGTATGACTTGCAAATCAGCAACTTTCTCTTTCAATGTAAATTTTGTAACACCAAAAATAAAGAATAAAATTAAGTTGAATATTATACAAGGTAAAATCTTTTAAATAGTAAGCCTCATTGTTTAAAAAATAACCTTTTAATAAAATTGGTAAATATTTTGCTTAGTCTAAACTTGTCTAGAATTATGTTGGAGGCCAACATCCTTTAGAGTAAATCATATTTGGCCAGAGGATCCATGATTTGAGAAAGCTTTCCAGAAAGAATGGGAAAAATTGGATAATGCACCTGTACACAAAAAGCTCAAGGCCATCAAAGAACCTCTCAAAAGATGGAATAAGGAAGTTTTCGGCCATACTGATTTGAAGATAGATGAGTTGGAAAAGGAGATTAAAAAGCTAGATGACAAGGATATGATCACAGGTCTAAACAAGTGTGATATCCTACGAAGATAGGCTTTAGAGGCTCAGTTGCATAGCTGGCAGTTGAAAAAGGAATGATTATGGAAGTAAAAATCTAAGTGTAAATACCTAGTTGAAGGGGATAGGAATACCAAGTATTTCCACTCACTAGCAACCATGAGGAGGTCAAGAAAAGTCATAGAAAGAATAAAAGTGGATGGCCAGGTTTTTCAAGGAGAAAAACAAGCGAAAGGGGCAATTTGGAACTATTACGAAGAGCTGTTTAGGAAGCAGAGGCGAACCATTCAGATTGATTTTGAGAACTTGGGGCTTGAGAAGTTGAATGAAGAGGATAAGGAGCTGTTGGAGATTCTTGTGACTGAAGAGGAAATACTGAGAGTTGTCAACAGTTGTGATCCCGCAAAGTCACCAGGCTATGATGGGTTTAACCTAAGAAGCATAAAGAATCAAAAAATTACTCGGAGGTACCCTAATTTTTGGTGAAATGTTTTTCAGGTGCCCCAACTTTTCAAAACTAATTTTGAGGTACCCTTACTTTTTGGGTTAGTAATTATTTAGTGCTTTTCCGGTCATTAATTTTATTAGGTGACCATAAATGCCCTTGCTCTTCCCTTCTTGAAGAAATACCCTTGAAGAAGAAGAATGAGGGTATTTCGGTCACTTAATAACATTAATGCTCGAAAAAGCACCAAATAATTACTAACCCAAAAACTAAGGGTACCTCAAAATTAGTTTTGAAAAGTTGGGGTACCGAAAAATAGTTTCTCCAAATATTGGGGTACCTCCGAGTAATTTCTTGATAAAGAATCTTTGGCATATAGTTGGCCAAGATTTCTACAGTCTCATCACAAACTTCTAGGATAATGATGAATTTCCAAAAATGATTAATATCACTTGGGTTACTTTGATCCCAAAAAAGAAGGATAAACTGAACATAAAGGATTATAGGCCTATTTTTAGGGTAGGCTATATTTATAAGTTCATCTCGAAGGTTTTGAGTAGTAGATCGAGGAAAGTCCTACTATAACGCCCCAAAAATTCAATTATGAAAAAGTCAAAGTCAAACTAACGTTAACAGAAAACTCAGCGGAAGTCTCAAACTTTATTTTGGCATCACTGCCGTATCCTTGAAGGAATACAAGGCGAGAAGGAAAACTACAACTATGTGACAACGGTAAACCAAACTAACAAACTCAAAACCTGAATTCGAAAACTTAACATCACTAACTTCAGGTCCTTCTGAAATGAAACACAACATAAGGAAATAAACTAAGCAAGCCATGTCTCATTGCTAATTCCCGTCCCCAGCATATAGATCATCACATGAAAATAAAACATTACAAAAATGAGGAGGAAAACTCAATAATGTCTACCCTTAACTGTTAAAAACAAGTCAAATTCATTTCAACTCATTTAAGGGAGAGGGAAGAAGTCAAACCATTTCACAAACCTTTAAACTTTAACTGTTTTTCCTCAACCCAACAAATTCATTTTATTATGTAGGCGGGATGTCATATCCCTTAAAGTAACGAATATCAAACCGGATCCCAGATTCTCAGGCTACGACCAGAATTATGAAGAGTTCACATTTCCACCTACCACATGCTATGACCAGGGTCCCAGACCCTTTGCCTACCACAGGCTACGTCCAGGATCCCAAATCCTTTGCCTACCATAGGCCACGACCAGAAAATCAAAAGTTCACATTTCCGCCTACCACAGGCTACGAACAAGGTCAGACCCTTGTCCTACCATAGGTTACGACAAGCCTATAAGTAGCAGCAGCAACTCGGTACTCTTTGGCCTGTGTGTGCAGATGGCGGCGACGGCTGGTGGTTCTGGGTGGAGCTCTGGTGCTTGAATAGTCTTTTCGGCCTTGAATGCTTGGGTAAACTCTTCCATCGCCAATGATGCTTGAATGTCTCATTCTTCTTCACTATCATAATCTTTGAAGGTTGCTATATTACCTTCCAATGGATGTGATCACAATCTCGAGCAAGGTGAACCTTCTTGCCACATTAGAGCATTGATTGTCTCGACGTCGATACTTTATTTCATCATCATCATCATCATATGGTTGATGTTCTCCCCCTTGATATCAGCGACATCCATGTTGTTCTTATTGCCAGCTCCGTGGTCTTCTTTCCAATTGCTCTCCATCATCATTATATCTCCATGTTGACCTACCTTGCTCTTAGGTGCTCTCCTTCTAGTAAAGAGAGCTTGATCGTCCTCCTTTATTGAGCCTTATACATTTGTTTGTCTAGGTCTTCTTGATTAACCAAGAGGCTTTCTAATTCAGATAGAGAGGGTTGTGTAGCCCAATCCCTAGTTGCCGCCATAAGGTTGCTATACTTATTTTGATCTTTTGAGATCTACTTTTGCAATTTCAACACATAAATATTTAACTTTAGTAAAGTATTGACTCACCGTCATGTCTCCCTGCTTGATACACATAAGCTCGTTTTCCAACTGATGCACTTGGCTTCATTCTTCTTGGTGAACAATGTAGCCAAGGTATTCCATGCTTCCTTGGTTGTCTCACAATCTTTAATCCGATATAGATACTGTCTTTCATAACGATGAAGAGAACATACATTGTCTTTCCTGCCTTGATCTCCCATTTCTTTTTCTCATCCGGATCAATTGGTGATGTCTTTTCTTTGCCACCTACGATCTCCCATAAGTCTTGCCCCTTCAAGTAATACTTCATGCGTGTACACCAAGTGCTGCGAGCTAGCCGATCCCAAAAAATCTGCCATAACAACTTGATAAGCCCCCTGCACTTAGACAAGACTTTTGTGGTCCCAAACCAACAACTCCAACAATTATCACAGTCCCTGACTGTGCTGGCAGAATCTCCCTTGTGCTTCGGTCCTTGACCATGCACACACAATGCACGCTAGATCAACAATGCCCTTCGAACCTCGCTTTGATACCACTTGTTGAGAAATGGGGAGCAAGTCGTATATGAGAAATTTTACTCTTCTTGCTACTCAATAATATGGCATGAGTATTGTACACCACTTAGAGACATACAATCACTCAACTTTATGGGAGATCTCTCATACACTCTTTTAGACACCTCTCTAACCCTCTTGAATGTGGTATGCCTCACCACTCATGTTCTACCTCACTATGACCCCTTACCCCTATTTATACTAACTCCACCTCCTTAATGATGATCTAGATACTTCTATTAATATCTTAGATATTCTATGTATCTAGAATAATCTAAGTAAATATCTAGATATTATAGTAGCCAGATTAATGTAGACAAATATCTAGATTTTTCTCTTAACCATAATTATCTCTATCTAGAATTTTCCTACATATTTCTCTTATAAAGTGGGTGATAATATTTTATATCTAACAATCTTGCCCCCGAATATGATCTTTGATTCGTAGGTCGGAGTTTTTTTTATGGTTTGTTAGTTTTTTTTTTAAAAAAACTGACTAGCGACTCTTTAAATTATAACTTACATAGTTCAATTTGTACAAATTAAATTTACAAGTTTATCATTCCTAAGAATTGTAAGTGGTTTTAATAAATTCTTATTTAAGGATTAAGCAACCTTAGTCGACTCCCAAATTAAGTAACACTTTAAAATAAATTTTTTGAACGAGAATTTTTCAAGGCCTACAATATATCATTACCTATAAAGTAAAAGAGAATATATCTCTTGTGATGAAAATTCTTTTGCAAATTGTGTGCTTGCTTCAAATTTTTGGGTCATATTCTTATAATAAATTTGGCCCAACTACCTTGGGCCAATATGTTATAGTTGATTGGATCGTTTCCTTATAATATCTGCTCCAATTTGTGGTTAGCTTATTACACATTTCCATCCATTTTTGGACGGTAATACATGGACTTTGGGGAAATCAACTACTATTCACCATCACTCAACCCCACTGCATTACCCTAATATCTTAACTCAGTGCTATTCCATTTCCAGCCATCATCAAATCTGCCACCCTTTGAAAGCTCAGTTATTGTATGAAACTATCAAATTTATAGCAGTCTTTATGATGGAAAAGCGACAAATAATCAGTTCTTCACATTTTTATAGGTTCAACAAAATTAAAATTTCAAACTAATTAAACAACTTCTTCTAATGGAACAAACTAAACACTTTTTGATAACTACATGTCAAAATGCCTGAAATTAACTTTTAATGACATAATTTATAATAAATTATTGTATGAAACTATCATTAAATTTATAAGTAATACATACATGATTTGTTCATGCGTGTTAATCCAGCCAAAAAAATTATTGCCTATGAAATTTTAGGCAATATAAAGTCTTATGCTTAACTACTAGACTTGGGTATTGTTCTTTAGTCAGGTTAGGGTCAAGTTAGGTTGGTTAGATTAGGAAATGAAAGGAAATGAAAAGATAGGATAAGGAAACAATAAAAATGGTTTGAGTTAAGTTGGTTGTTGGGTGGAAATATTTTATTAATAAAAGGTAAATATTTTGGAGAAAATAAATGAAAAGTTATAGGTGTTGGAAAAAGTAACTTAATTTGAGATTAAAATAATATTATTTGAAATTCTTTTTGATTTAAAAAATTAGTTTTGGTTTGAGTATTTTTTAAGGAGTTGGGTTAGGTTAGATTAGGTAAGGTTAAGTTAAGTTAAATTAAATTAAGTTACTTAGGTCTTGCTCAGCAGAACAAGTGGAACTCGTGGCAATTGAAAGCGCACTATAGAATGCAATTAATACGTGCAAGACACAACTAGATTCTAATGGACATGACCCGAGTGTTAGAATTTTTACAAAAGAGCTCATCGGCGACAAGATACTGTGCTATTATCGTTGCAAATTGTAAGGAACTCTAGAGAGGGTTACAATCTTGTTCCATTAGAAAGGTAAGTAGAAATAGTGTAAAGGAGGCTCATATATTATTTAGGCAACATTAGGCATGAAAATGCTACCTCTGTAATGCATCTATTTATGTATTTTGACTATCTGCCGAAAAAAATAAAATATTATATTCATTAAGTAGGCATAGCGTCTAAGTGAATCGGTTTATTTGTCGCTTTCTCAGGCATTTATGTACATCCATGAAGTAAATGTACATTCACGATCCATCAAAACTTATCATATAGAAGTGTATCTTCAACTAACCAACTTGAAGTTACGAGAGCTCTGGTGCAAATAGATGTTTTCAAGAAAATTGATGGAGAAGTTCTCCAAGACATCCAAAACTGCTCTTTTAGAGTGTTCATTTATGAAGTTAGCACTCACTTAATTCTCCTATTCAACTGTTCCTGATAAAGAAGATCATAGGCCTGATCTTGCATATTTCAGTGATGATATTGATTCTAACGATGAAGCTGAAGATGATTTGCATGAAAACAGCAGAGTAGTTCCTGAAACGCTTGAGCATTCCAACAGTTATCAATTCAACAGACCAATCAATGAGGGACTTCAACAGTCACCTTGCAATTCCAACAATTCAAATGATAATTTAGTTGAATTAATACAACAACTTTCTAGTTCTGGTTGTATTGAGGAGGTAAGGAGATTAAATGAGCAAACCAATGCTCTAAAAGAGGAGTTAATCAAGGTATTGGGAAAGCAAGCGTGGATTGAAGTTTAGCAGCTGCATGAAGGCAGAAAGAAGCTGATTGGGCTAACTCTATTAATGAGCATTCTCTTGCAATGGTGCCAGTGATCAATGACCAACATCTCATAATTGCAACGGCTGTTCTTGGAGAAAAGGAGACACATGGATTACAGAAATTAGTGGAAGTAGTTAATGACATAGAACCTCAAACTAATGACTATGATGCCTTGAGACTGCTGAACCATAAGTCTCGTCCAACCCTCAGTGGTAATGAGGTTGACTGTGAAGAGAAGTACTCCATTTCCTCTGACAATGAGTCTGTGATAAGGGCAAAGGAGTTTATTGCTGCTAAGGCAATCGAATTTAGAGAAACTAGTGGATTTATGAAAGCAAATAGAAACACAAACCCAAAGAAACATTTTAGTGATAAGCTGTCTGCAAGGAAGAAAAAGAAGCTTAAAGAAAGTGAGAGGAGGAGAAGAATTTCAGGCAGGTCAAAGTCACCTTCTAGTGAAGGTGGTGATTAGTAATCATGAGAGCTGGAGTGTGGAATGTGAGAGAAGAAGTGTTACATAAAATTCCTCATCAAACAAGAGAAAGTAGACATCATGGGACTTGTTGAAACCAAGCATCATATTTTTAATGAATAGGGTGTAAGGCAACTATGGGGTATGCAAAATGTACTCTTTTCTGACATAGTGGCTAATGGTAGAGCTGGTGGTATTATTGTGATGTAGATTCAAGAGGAGTTTGTTGTGTCTTTGATTGAGAAAGGTGAAAATTGGATATGTATCATGGGTCATCATGTCCAATGTAAACTAAATTGTGCTATTACAGTTATCTATGGTGAACAATCATCACATGGCAGAAAACATCAGTGGGAGCAACTTTTACAATTGAAAAGCGGGCTTCAATGTGCCTTCATCTTATGAGAGACTTTAATAAAGTTCTAGCTCCAGAAGAAAGATATGGGTTCTCACCATTTTCAAACTCCATGCTTAAGTTTGCTGACTTCATTCAAGCAATGTAGCTTCATGATGTTCCTCTTCACCAACAATTTACATACATCAGAGCTAATGCTGCAAGTAAGCTAGATCGTATTCTCATTGATTTTAGCCTACTAACCCTCTTCTCAAATCTCGAGGCTTACTATAGGCCAAGAAGATCATCAGATCACTTTCCCATTTTGTTAAGAACCTCCAATCTTCAATGGGGTCCCAGCTCATTTAAAATGTTGAATGTGTGGCTCGATGGTCCTCAATTCAAGGAGACATTTGAGAATGCATGGAGCAAGCTTGGAAGTAGACTTGCTTTTGACAAACTAAGGGAAATGAAAGGTCATCTTAAGCTATGGAATAAAGAAGTTTTTGGCAATGTGGAGACCAAGATAAAAACATTGGAGGCAGAACTTGAAAAGCTAGATCAAAAAGTACTCACTGGAGAACAAGATGAGTGTGACACTCTCAGGAAAAATGCTATGAAGTCTCTTTTGCACACTAATGCAATCAAACTGCAGAGAATTTGGCAGCAAAAGTCCAGAAGTAAGGTGCTGAAATGTGGAGACAGAAACACTAGATACTTTCATAGTATGGCTACCATCTGGAGGAGACAAAATTCTATGCAAAGAATTTATATTGATGGCAATCTCATTGAGCAAGAAAATCAAATCAAGAAGGCTGTGAAGCAATCTTTCATAATGCAATTCAAAAAGAGACCTAGGGTCTTTGACTTTGATCTCAACCTACTTAACATGAAGAAGTTATCTGTGGAGGACTCTAAATGGCTAGAAAGAAATGTCTCCAAGGCTGAAATCTTTGAAGTTGTGAAGAATTACAAATCTACTAGTGCACCTGGGTATGATGGATTTAATTTCAAATGCATCAAGGAATTATGGCCAATTATTGAAAATGATTTCTGTAAATGCATCATGGATTTCTTTGATAATGGCATTCTCCTAGAGTCATAAATACTACTTGGGTTGCCCCAATTCCCAAGAAACATGGGGGAGAAGATATTAAAGACTTTAGACCCATCAACATTATTGGGTGCATCTATAAGATAATTGCCAAAATCCTCAGTTGTAGGCTGAAAGGTGTGATGTACAAGCTTGTAAGGGAAGCTCAAACAGCTTATATTCCAGGGAGGAAAATCCTTGATGGTGTAATGGTTGCTGCAGAAGTTATACACTGGCTAAAGAAGAAAGATAGGTCTGGTGTAATCTTGAAATCGGATTTCCAAAAAGCATATGACTTTGTAGATTGGGATGCATTAGAAGAAGTACTTATTTACATGGGTTTTGGTCAAAAGTGGACTTCATGGATTATGAAATGCATCACCACTGCACAAATTTCAGTTATCATTAATGGTTCCCCTACTAAGCCCTTTCACATTGGTAGAGGCTTAAGGCAAAGGGATCTTTTATCTCCATTGCTATTTGCCCTTCTTGCTGAAGTATTAAATTGTTTGATTCAGTTGGGGGTTCACCTTGGAGATTTCAGTGGCTTATCAATGGGTGGGAAAAAATTGAAAAGTTACTCATTTACAATTTGCAGATGATACAATCATCTTCTCCCAAGACAATGAGGTAGAGTTCCTAAACTTGAAGGCCTTGCTGCAGTCTTTTGAGGAGTTTGCTGGGTTAGCCATCAATTACTCCAAATCCTCTCTTATTGTGTTGGGAAAAGATGAGCTATGGGGAAAGAAAATGGCAAAGAAGTTGGGATGTGAGCTTACTAATCTGCTTATTACTTTCCTTGGCATCCCTTTATGTGCTAATATGAGGAAAAAGAGCTCATGGACTCCCATTCTGAACAAAGTCCAGTCAAAGCTTACTAGTTGGAAAGCTTATTGTAACGCCCCGAAAATTCAATTATAGAAAATTCAAGGTCAAACTAACGTTAACAGAAGATTTAGCGGAAGACGCAAACTCTTATTGGGTCTCACTGCCGTATCCCCGAAGGAATACAAGGCAAGAAGGAAAACTACAACTGCTTGATAACGGTAAACCAACTAACCAACTCATGCTTAGAATTAAAACTCAAAACTAACTTTAGGTTTTTCAGAAAAGAAACGCAACATAATTTAACAACTTCTAGATACGCCGTCCTCACTTCTAATTCCCGTCCCCAACATACAGATCTTCACCTGAAAACATAACATTGCAAAAATGAGGGGAAAACTCAATAATGTCTACCCCTACCGTTAAAAACAATTCAAATTCATTTTAATTCATTTAAGGGAGAGTGAACAAGTCAAATCATTTCACAAACATTTAACCCTTAACCTTTTTCCTAAACCCAACAATTCCATATTTTATTATGTGGGTGGGATACCAAATCCCTTATAGTAACATTCGCCTACCAAAGGCATCAATACCTATCATCTATCTTATATCAAGGATGAAACCCTGATCTCCTGACACATAACCCATACAGGATACCAAATCCTGATCTCCGGGTTATCGCCTGCAAAAACATTAGCCTACCAAAGGCATCAAAACAATCGCCTACCAAAGGCATCAAAACAACCGCCTACCAAAGGCATCAAAAATCATCTATCCTATATCAGGGATGAAACCCTGATCTCCTAACCACAATACACTTAGCCAACCTACACGGGCCCGGTATTAGCGGTACGATGCTATTACCCCTTAAGCTCCTCCTATATCGAATTCTCGACGGAGGTGTGTATGGAAAAGATCGTGTTGGGAGGGTAAACCCCATATTTGGGCCGTCCAATTCCCGAAAATAAGGCTAATACCGACCTATAAAAAGAAAAAAAAACAACAGAGAAAAAGAAAACGCAATTTTGTTGGGACTACCCAACCCCGAAAAGAAAAGTTTGAGTGTTAATAAAGTGTGAGGCCTTTCCTTGCATCACCTACGACCCTCACCAAGCCAAGGGCGACCAAATGCGAGGAAAGGCAACTCGTTCCTTGTTCGTTTCGTTGTTTTTGAGCTCGGGCATAAGTCCTTGGAGTCTTTTGGATTCGGTTAGAACCCAATTAGCACTTACGTACATGGGGTTTCGCTTGACACTAAATGTAGGAAATCGAAAATCTCAAAGACTGACTTTTGCTTGGAATAGGGGATTGTGAGATGCGCATAACGGTTGCTTTTGGAGTCTTAATAACGTTTTCTTAGTTAGGTTGCGAGATCTTTTGAATCAAAGCCTTTGTTTTTCTTTCCTTTTGTTTTCTTCGGTTGGGTTTTCACTTTCCCTCTCTCCTTTTTCTTTGGCTTTTGTGGGTATAGCCGCTACAAACCCTCACGAGTCCCCCTCGTCCACCCGGGCTGCCGGGGGGTTCAAAGGGCTTGGTGCATATGCTAAATGCACCCGTTTCTCTCCCACGACAGAGGAGTTAGTGTTAGTTTAGTCAGTTTTTGTCTTGTTTTGCTCGGGACGAGCAAAAGTTTAAGTGTCGAGGGATGTTTAGACCCAATTTTGTGTCTAAATACCGCCTAAATCCTTAGGCTTTTCACTTGTTTCGTAGCTTAATTTAATAACTTTTAATGCGTTTTTGGTAATTTTGTAGATTTCAGAGTTTTTACTCAAAACGAGTCAAAGGCAAAGGAAACGCAAAGGTCGGACATTTCAAAGATCTCAAAAGGGAGTAGACTTGCTCCGAGCAAGATCGTGGCCACGGTTAAGTTGACCGTAGCCACGGTGGGATCAAGCTAAGCCTAAGGGAAGAAGGAGTGGGAGCCAAGCAAGACCGTGGCCATAGTCAACTTGACCGTAGCCACGGTGGGTTCATGACCTGCCTAAGGAGGATTTTGGCCGAGCAAGACCGTGGCCACGGTCTCCCAAGACCGTAGCCACGACGGTGCGAAGGAGCGAAAAAGTCATCTACCCTAATCGCCAGATCGTACCCAAGGTCTAGGGGCACCGTGCCCACGGTGCTGCGAAGAGAAATGAGAAATCGCCTGAGCTACGCAAGACCGTGGCCACGGTCTCATTGACCGTGCCTACGGTCCCCGTCAGACGTGTTTTCTCTGTTTAGTAAAGTGACGAGTTTTGAGTAACAAACTTGGTTTCTATATATTGTATTTAGGTCTTTTAGTTGAGGGGGGATCCTTTATGATCTATTATCCTATCTTAGCACATACTTTATGATACATTTATGATATTTAAGCTTTGAATTAGAGTGATTAGTGGGGAGTTTTTAGTGAGATTATTGTTCTTGCACTGGAATTTATTGGATTCCTCTTTGAAGTTTGAACATTATTTCTTATCTTTGGAGCATTGGAGCTTTATTATTCTGGAGTATTTCCTTTGGCATCAAAATCAATGAGCATTTCTTAACTCTTCTCTCTTTAGTTCATCATTTACTTATTAATCTCTGTTTTTGCTATTTGGTTTATTTGGTGTTTGTGGATTGTTATTGTTGATTTGAATTTCTTTTTAAGCATGAATGAGGTTACTATTGTTGTTAGCATGTTAGATAGGATGATTAAAGGCTAGAACCATAATGGGTTAGGGAGATTTTAAGGATGTGAATGGTGATTAGGTTTGGTTTAGCAATGTTAGTGAGTAATTAGTTGAGGAATCAGTTTCCAACTCCTATCCTTCCCTCAAGTAGGATGTATTTGGGTTCGAAAGCTCCCGAATACATTCAACACTTGTGTCGGAAGGTGGGAATTGGGATAGTTAGTACTCTATTCATGAAGGTGAATAGAAACTAACTAGGTAATTCCGTTTCATTAACCCTCCGGGTCTGTCGATGGACCTTGGAGAAGTTAATCCGGACTATCCTCGGAAGAGGAAGCTCGGTGGGTATTTTCTAACGGAATTACCACTTGATTCTCCCTTCTTGTTACTCCCTTGTTGCAAAACCCATTTCCTTATCCCTGTTTGCATCCCGAAGTCTCCCGACACCCATTGTTTCCCCTTTCTAACCAAACCTTAGTGTGTTTGTGCTGTTTTTACCCTAAACCTATCATCATCTTTATGATCGTAAACCCTACCTAGACTCAAATAGTCATAGCTAGGGCCGCCAACTCCTTGAGAAAGAACGATAAAAACCGAGGTCTCACGAACCACGTTACAACCTTGAGCAAGGTCGAAGGGCCTTCCTATTTGTTTAAAGGGCATGATCCATGGGATCATGTCCCGCTCCTTTCATCTCCATCCATCCACCCTCCACCTATAAATACCACCCTCATCCTCACTCATTTCATTGACTCTTCACACCAACAACTCTCATAAAAACACTCTTCACCACTGTCTACTCTCTACATAGTCATTCTACACTCTTACTCTCTTCATTTCTCTACTCTTATTATCATCATACTCTCAAAATTCCCTTCTATTCTCCATAATTATCATCCATATCATCACCACACCAACCATATAACCATACCTCCAATCATTTAATCCTCCATTCTATCATCCATCTAACACTGAGTCCAAGCATCCACCACGAAGAAGGGATCATTTTGAATGCTTAAGGTAAGAGTTATGTATATCTTCATTATTGTATTTTTAATTTATTCTTAGATCATTCACTTGTACGTTATTTTGTAAAAGAAAACTCGTTTTATTTTTGCATGATGGGAATATAATATCGTGAAATTTATCTAATTTTTCCCAGCTCTTTTTCTTTTCAAGTTCGATTTTAGTAAAGTCTGTTTTTTAAACAAGCGGATTCGAGAATTATTTAATTCTCAAATTTGTAACCTTACCCCCGGGCCCGGACTCTGAGTTCGTAGACTGGAGTTTTCTTTTTTTTTTTGGTTCGTTGATTTCCTTAAATCAACTGGCGACACCTTTTCCTTTCTAAACTCATTTAAATTTCATACGGCAACGCGGCAGAATAATCCGAAATGCATCGGTAACACCCAAATCCATATTCGTAGGCTGAACCGTGAAGAATGGTCTAGAACTTGAGCAAGGCCTAGCGGCCTTGCTTGGGCCCTATGGCCATTTCTTCACGGGCCAAGGGAAACGGGCCTACTTGGACACCCAGCAAGGCCGCCTAGCCTTGCTGCCTGGTAGAGTCCATTTACTCCATTTTCGGCACGAATTTGGAATGTTCCGTTACTAGTGCATTGTTAATTTGACGCAGTTTCGTGGTAATTAAAAAGAGTGTATTCCTCTTCTTTCAAAAATAAATATCCTTATTTAAGGATTAAGCAACCTTAGTCGGCTCCTGATCACCAAGTAGAGCACTCGGAAAGGATTTTTCTGGGATCCTATAAGTAGGGATGCTTGTCTTTCCATTCACTAGACCATAATGAAACCCTCCATTTCACTTTCTGCAACACAAGCTCTTTGCATCTAACTTGATTATCAAATACCACAGCATTTCTGTGGGTTCATAAGGACATTACCAAAGTAGAAGGAGGCAATCCAGCAGTAAGTCCTGATTTTGTTGGAAAATTTGACAAGAATCCATACCTCAAACATACATCTCAGAGTGGGTTGCTGAGGCAAGATATGTCCCAGAGATTGTATAATTGCATACCACACATATCAAGCAAATGAGCAATTAAGCATCAGATGGTTGTCACTCTCAGAAGCATTGTCACACAATGGGAAAATGTTGGAAGATGCTTCAACGATACCCTTTCTAAGCAGAAGTTCTCTTGTATTGAGTCGACCCTATAAGGCAATCCATAGCATGATTTCAATTTTGGAGAGCGCTAGATCCTACCATACTGAGCATACCACATAATCAAATTGTGTAGCACCATAGACCAACTCCTCTGGCTTGTTTAACACAGAATGGACAAAGAACGAAGAGGATCCATGCCAAATAATAAAATCATGCACATCTTTTTTGGGATGAACACCAATCAACATGGTTTTGAGTTGTTGTTCAGGTTATAATTCATCCAAAGAGAGCTCCCTTTGCCAAGCTATAACCCATCTCCAGGAAGAACCTTCAAACCATCCATGATCTTGTATAAGAACCCTTCTTGTTGTCAGCAAGTTAGTACAGAGCTGGAAATTTCTGTTTAAGGGCACAATTATCCAACCAAGCATCCTCCAAGAAGTGTATTTTTGCTCCATCACCAAGGTTGATTTTCAAGTTCTCTTTAATGACTTGCTGAATGATAGGATCTTCTTGAACAACTCTCTTTATGTCGTTCCAAGGTCTAGCCATCCAAGGCTTACTATTGGAAGGAATAAGAGGAAAGTCTTCAGCATGTATGGATTGAACCACTTGTCATGTTCTTTAGATGCATGTCTCCAACCCTAAGACCACCTCTATCTTTTGGCCTTTGTATGATCTCCCATTTCACAAGGCCAGGCTTAAACTTTTCTGTCCTTATCTGCACCTTTAGCCCAAAAGAACCTCATTTGGATGCGAATAATAGCTTTAGCTACAACCTTGGGAGTTTTGAAAAGAGACAGATAGTATAGTGGAAGACTATTCAACACAGACCCAATGATTAGTAATTTACAAGCCTTTGAGAGACAACAAGTGTAAAACCCCAAGTTTTCGGTTAAGGTCGCCATTAGTTCCGTCTGGCAGACTGTTGGTGTTGAGTTTAAGTTTCGAGGACGAAACTTCTTTTAAGAGGGGTAATGATGTAAAACCCCGAAAAATTCAAAGGTGTTGACTGTTATGGTGTTAGTAAATCAGGTTTGACTCCGTTAATTGTTAAATTTTCTTTGTGATTATTTATGCTGACACTTGAGCTCGTAGGATCGTTGAGGGACTAACAAGGGTATATCGGTAATTTCATGGGTTTTAGTATTATTAGTTTTACTCTAATTATTATTATTATTATTATTAATATTATTGTGTTTATTAAAATTTGTTATATGAATAATTATGTTAATATTATTTTTTATGTGATTATTATTAATATTTATTATAATTAATATTATTATTATTATTATTACTATTATTATTGTTATTAGTTATTTTTCCGGAAAATCATATTTTAGTGTTGGGTTTGGTTAGGATTAGGAGTAATATTAGTTGGGTCTTAATTTTTAGATTAGTATAAAAAGTTTTCTCCTTATCAAAACCCTAAATCAAACACTAACCCTAGCCTCTCATCTCTCTTTCTCCCATCTCTCTCTCCCTGTGTCTGTCGTCCCACCCAACACCACGGCAACCTCCGCCGTCCGCCGTGAGTCGCCGGAGACCGCCCCAGCCACCACCGTCGCTCAAGTCTCTCCCTTCTCTCTCTCTTTTTCTCTCTTTCCCTCTCTTCTCTCTTGTCCTTGTGTCGACCTTGCTCCGCCACCATAACAGACGCCGCGCCACCCTGCAACCGTCGCGCCACCGCCCTCACCACCGGAGTTGTCGCCGCCCCACCGGAGTTGTCGTCGCACGCTGTGGTTGAAGGAGGCTTCTGTATCGTTGCACGTGTGAACTTCAAAGCTCGACCACCCGGACTCGACCTTGCGACTTTCGACGCCACTCTGACTACCGACGCCGTCGCCGCCGCCGCCTTGGACGCCGCTGTCGAACTCGTTGGAAACCACCATCCAGAACTTTTTTTACGTAAACCCTAATTTTTTTTTTGAAATCTTTCTTTTTCTTTTTATTCTTTGTTTTTCTGTTTTATTATTATTATTATTATTATTATTATTATTATTATTATTATTATTATTATTATTATTATTATTATTATTCTTTCTTCTTATTACATCTTGTAATTTGAGTAATTAAGAGTGTAAATTATTAAGTAGTTATTAGTAATTAAACTTATAATCATGGGATCGACTCGATCATCAGATTCTAGATTATAAGTTCATAACCCCAGCCCATTCCCATTTTGGGCGGAACAGATCTACTAATTCTTTGATTCCAGTTAGTAAGAGGGATCTTGAACTAAGAAATAGACTCTAGAAGCTAAAAAAGGGTATCCTGAGCAATTGCAATAATCAGGTTCATTGATATTCCTGGTATAGTAGATGCTATCACACATACAATCATACTCAATTCGATGGAATTCTTTGATCTTAAAGGGGATCTTCTATAATTTCGCACGTGAGGGGTTATTTCTTGGTTTCGTAGTTGTTCTTGTTTTGTATTATTTACATGTAAATTTGTCTAAATTATTATGTGTAATTTTTATGTTCTAATTTGGTGTATTAGGGTTTGTAATAGTTGTAGTGAAATTATTAATGTTCGATTGTATGATGTACTTTGTTTTTCTTGTGAATCATGTTAAGGATTTAGATGATACTATTATTGTATGCACGAATTAAAGTGTTTAATTATCCAGATTAATTCTTGTTCGTTAGTTAAGTATTCACATGCTTTCTTTAATTTTCTTAGGTGTTTAACATCGTGTTTAATCATACTAAATAAATTAGATGGATTAAAATATTAAAGTACGATTCTTGTTTATTAATTTCATGATTATTGATTGAACCTTGGAAAAATAATTAGTTGTTGTGATTCTTGATTAGTAGTTTAAGTGTTTATATGTTCTTTATTTTTCATTCAGATGCATGTTCTCTTGTTCTTTCTTGTACCTTGATTAAGAACTTCATGTTTTATAATCATCTATGTTGTTATTATAGGATTATGAAAGAGTATGTTGTAGAACTCATGTTTAGGGTAATGTTATTATTATTTCATGCATGCTTTTAGGGTTAGAGAAAATATTAAAGTTGATTTCATGTTTTGCAATTTATTTTTGATGGTAGGAAGTTTGATGTTTGGATCTTGGTTGGATTAGATTAAATAACTTTAACCTTAGTCACTGTTTTAAGCCCAAATTAGAACCCCGAGATCGAATGTTGAAAGTTAGAACCGAAATTAACAATTATATGGGAACCGGGTGCGGGACAGTTTTGATAGGGTCTAAAGAACGGATCACCATGAGGGATATAGTCGCCCTTTGATCGAACCCTTTGAACTGGAGGTTCCCTTAGATGTTATCTTTCATAGGAATTTTACGGACCGGACTTTGGAGTTATATAGGTCGAGTTATACCCCGATTACCAGACCTAGGTCAAATTTTGACTGTTTGGATTGATGATCATTTTTGAGGACCTTAGAGGGTGTTTTTGGTCTCGAGTTCAACATAAGAGTTTTAATAGACATCCCGAGGTTTCTGAAAAGCCCAAAACAGACCCATAGGATGTCGGGAAGTCAAGTTATGACCCTTTTTATGTGGATGCTGTAATCTGTCTTATTGATGTTAATTATTAACGAAAATGTTGTTAAGTGAAAATGTTGTTTTGATCTTGTTATGTGATTACTTGGAATGTGTTAGGTAATTTAAAGTGTGAATTCATGATTGATGGGAACCTATAGTGTTCCTAGGGGAGGGTTAGGTAGAAGGTAGTTAATACTAACTTCGAAGGGTGTGTTTTGATTAGAATAATTATTTCTATTTTAGGTCCGAGCTAATTTGTGTTGTTATTGAGCTCAAGTGTGTTCGTTATTTGCTGTGAAGTGAAGCTAATCAGGTAATGTCTATGCTCTAATCCCCATCCGGATGTTCTTTAAATGTGTTTTAATGTTTTCTAATATGTTTTGAGAATTGCATCCCGAAAGGGGACTTTATGTGGAAATTGTGACCATCTGTTTTGGACAATTGTTTGTGAATATTGTTTTATGAGTTAAGAAATTGAGATGGTCTTTTATAAGTAGTTTTTTTTATTGGTTTTGATAACTTGGGTTGGGTTTGACTTGAGAGCTGTGAGTTGAGTTCTGCATAAGACACTCATAATTCAAAGTGAAACATTAAGCGGGTTTATTGTTTTGATGCCTTTGATAGGCTAATGTTTTTGCGGGCAATAACCCGGAGACCAGGATTTGGTATCTTGTATTGGTTATGTGTCGATGTCATTCAGTGAAACGCTCCACTTAATCCGGTTATTGTAGCTTTTCTTTCTTTTTCTTTCTTTTCAACTTTGCAATTGCTAAAAAGGGAAACAAAACAAGCTCGGACACAAACCCCTAGAATCTCCCGACTTCAACCAGAACGTGAAAGGAATGGGGGGTTTCGCTAGACACTCAATGAAGGTCATCTAGAGAAGGTAAGTCATGACTAGTACCCGAGACAGGGTCGAAATGCTCAAACCGGTTTCTTTTAAAGAAGATTAAGAACGACTCCTCAATTTCGACAACAAGATCCAAGAAACAAAGCAAAACAAAGCGAAAACAATACTGAAAGAAAAACTTATAAGGTTTTCACTCCCTTTTTCTCCTTTTTCACACGAAAATTTTTCAAAATTTAGGCAAAAACTAAGAGAACAAAGATCAAAACTACTAGGTGATCTACCCTTGAAATAGAATATCCCCCCCACACTTAAAACGCCACAATGTCCTCATTGTGGGAAGGTGTCACATGGAAAGGGTAGAGAACCTACAAAAACAAACAAACAAACATCTAGCAAATAAAAATGGTGGCGACCCGAGCCCATACGGCTCCAACAACAAAATATCCCAACACAAACACTCAAAGGGGTTCGCCACCTAAAAGAAAATCAAGCATGCGATGGATCATGATGAGAATTCACATAAGAAAGAGCAAGGGGGAAAGACATTACCTCAAACTCTTCATAAGCGTTGAAACTTTGATCCGAGGTCATCGTTCAAGTAAATCGTAACGATATTAGAGCAAAAGAGGACTTTTCATGCGAGAATGAAAACGAAAGCAAAAGAGAAACTAACTAGACTTTGAAAAAAAACTACAAAGGGGAAAACAAAACTATAAACAAAAATGTACATTGCCAATGACATACCTTATCCCCGAATCTCACTCATTGAGGCAGGAAATAAGGTGAAACTCAACCCAAACTAGCCAAACGGACATGATTCATTTCATATCATTGAAGACAACTGTTCATTACATCCAAAACAACCACGTCCCAAAATACAACCAAACAACAAACAAACTAAACTATCACCGGCCAAAACACGACCAACGACCAACTAAAAACAAAAAACATCACAACTACGACAGACCAACAGCCAAAAGCCACCGACCTTGAGATCAACACCAAAACCACCCCAGACACCTACACGCCAAAACCACAAAGCCTTTGCATCCAACCCCGGTGAAGCACCCCCCCCACACTTATACTTTACAAAATAAAGTAAGTAAAACGGTTATAAAGTTCGGTTGGGGGTGGAAACGCTTACAAACAGTCCTCAAGCGGATCCTCCCGGAGGAGGACAGGGTTGGAGTTGTGATTGGATGCCAACAAGAATCTCTTGTTGGGCCTCGAGCATGCCTTGCAAATCCTCGATAAGTCGTTGTTGGTTTTGGATGAGTTCTCGCTGCACTTGAAATTCATCGTGAAGCTCTTGGAGTTGATCACTAATGCGCTCTAAGGTGTGATCATTTGCTTTGCTCGGCCCCGCTTCTTCTCCTTGCTCTTCTTCATCGTCCCCTTCCTTATCCTCTTCTGCTTCCTCGTCCCCTTCCTCTTCGGGCTCCCAAGGACCACCCACCACATAACGCCCCCCGAATTCTTGGCCACAAGACCAATTTCGTCGTTCGGAGACATCTAAGCGCTCTTCAGCATGATCGTCAGCTGTAGTCGAGTGGTTTGTAAGACCACGATTTTATCGTTCTTCCACAGGGAGCTAGGGGCCTTAGCTGCAGCTAGTTGACTCTAGGTATGGTTTACGATCATGAGAGGTTGAAAGACTTTAGGGTAAAAATAACACAAACACACTATGTTCAGTCAAAAAGGTGAAACAATGGTATCTTCTCTTGGCATCATTCAATTTCTCACTGAAGTAGGCAACAGGTTTGCCTTCCTGGGTCAGGACTGCTCCTATGCCAACACCTGAAGCATCACACTCTACTTCAAAGACCTTAGAGAAGCTTGGCAGAGCTAGAACTGGTGCTAAAGTAAGCTGCCTCTTAACTTCTTCAAATGTTTTTTGTGCTGCTGGTGTCCAAGAGAAACTTTTGCCCTTCACTAGCTCTGTCAAAGGGGTTAGGATGGTGCTAAAGTTCCTCACAAACCTCCTGTAAAATGAAGCTAAACCATGAAAACTTCTAATCTGTTGAATTGAACTGGGAATAGGCCACTCCCTGATTGCTTTGACCTTTTCCTCATCCACTTGGATTCCTGTTGCTGTCACAATGTAGCCAAGAAAAGAGACTTGGCTTACAAAGAATTGGCACTTCTTTAAATTCCCATATAACTACTCCCTGTTTAATATCTCCATCACACTCTTTAAGTGGTTAATATGCTCCAACTCAGATTGACTGTAAATAAGTATGTCATTAAAATAGACAACAACACACTTACCAATCAATGGCTTCAGAACTTGATTCATTAGCCTCATGAATGTGGATGGTGCATTGGTCAGGCCAAAAGGCATGACTAACCACTCAAATAACCCTCCTTTGGTCTTGAAAGCTGTCTTCCATTCATCCCCTTCACATATCCTGATCTGGTAGTAGGCACTTCTCAGATCAATCTTGGAAACACCAGTGAGCCTTGCAGTTCATCAAGCATATCTTCAAGCCTTGGGATTGGATACCTGTACTTAACAATTATCTTATTAATAGCTCTCTAGTCAATACACATTCTTTGACTGCCATCCTTTTTAGGCACCAATAAGGCTCGTACTGCATAGGGGCTCAGACTCTCCCTTATCATACCCTTCTCCAATAACTCATCAACTTGTCTTTGAATCTCATTTGTCTCAGCTGGGGTCATTCTGTAGGCAGGTTTGTTGGGTAAAACAGATCCTGGAACAAGATCTATTTTGTGATGTATGTCTCTCTTAGGGGGTAGGCCTGGGGGCATTTCTTCAGGAAAGACATGCAGATATTGGTTAAGGATGGGCTGAAAGTGGGGGTGGTTATTTTGTGGGGGTAGGTCTTCCTCAATGTCAAGCAAAATAAGTCCACTTTGTTCACTGAACTCATGCTGTTCAGCTGACAAAAGGACTTCAAGAGTAGGCTCAACAATAAGGTTTTTAGGTCTTTTTGTGAGCTGGGATGGTCTAAGAGGGGTAAGGGTGATCTTTTTGTGGCTTAGGCAAAGGGAATATGTATTTGCTCTTCCATCATGACTAACGATCTATCATACATCCAAGGTCTCCCTAACAATAGGTGACAGGCATCCATAGGGATCACATCACACCAAACTTCATCTCTATAAGTTGAACCAATTGAAAAATTCACAAGGCATCTAGAAGAGATCTTGATACCTTTACTTTGGTTTAACCACTGTATGGTGTAGGGGGCTGAGTGGGTGCTGGTTGCCAGGTTGAGCTTCTTCACCATAGTTTTAGAGGCTACATTGGTGCAGCTGCCTCCATCAATGATCAAGGAGCAAATTTTCCAACCAACTGTGCATTTGGTATGGAAAATATTCTCCCTTTGCTCTGCTGCTTCATCTACTGTTGAACTGCTCAAGATCCTCCTGATCACTATCATTTCTCCTTCATCAGGACCTGCTTCAACCTCTTCTTCATCATACACAGGATCTCCATGGTGTTCTTCATATTGCTCTTCCTCATCAAAAGGCTCAGGATCAAGCAAAAGAGCTGCCTGAAACTCAGCCAAGGTGACTGCTCTCCTGTTGGGACATTCAGATGCTATGTGCTCGAGTCGTTGGCATCTGAAGCATCTTCTTTCTGGGAAGGCTTTGCTAACAGGGGTTGGGGTTCTTTGTGGAGCATTTTGTGGCTGATTTTGTGGGGGATTTGGGGCAGAATTTCTGGCTTGAGGTGGGGGTAAGGGTGGATAGGCTCTTTGTGGGGGATTATAAGGTCTGTAAGGGCTTGGCTTGGTTGGTGCATAAGGCTTGGCTGGGTATCTGCTGTATTCTTTCACTCTAGCCTTCTTCTGCTGCTCCACTTTGTGAGCTAAAGAGCTTAACTCATCAAGTGAATCATAAACCTGTAACTCCACAATGTTCTTGATTCCTTCATTCAAGCCTGCAAGGTACCTGATGTAAGTTTGTACCTCATTTTCTTGCATATTGCACTTCCAAAGCAAATGCTCAAATCCTTGGTATACTCTTCCACTGACTTGCTTCCCTGCACAAAATGCTGTAACTTGTTGTAGTTCTCCTTCATGTAGTTATCTGGAAGGAACTTCTCCTTAAGCTTCTGTCTCATCTCAATCCAGGTACACACTCTGGCTTCCCCAATCTCCATTCTCCTTCTCTATAGATTAGTCCACCAAGTAGAAGCATATTTTTTAAATTTTAAGGCTACTAATTTAACCTTGTTACCTTCTAAAACCTTTTTCAAGTCAAAGACTCTTTCCACTGTTTGTAACCAATCTAGGAAAACATCAGGATCTAGTTCTTTTGCATATTCAGGTATATCAATCTTGAAATCAAGTTTCTCAACCCTCGTATCTTCCCTCATTTCTTCTCTTTCACTCTCACTATTCTCCTCAGGCTCACTGATCCTAGGTGATCTTCGGATCCTTCTTCTCCTTCTAGGTGTAAGCCTAGGACCTCGACCTCCTCTCCCTGTCCTACTAAAAGGATTCTCACCTTCTCCTTCCTCTATGTCATCATCAGTCTCCCTTTTCAACTCATGTCTATGCAATCTCATGTAATAATTCAAGTGCTCACTTAAAAACTTCATTTTCTGTTCTACTTCTTCCTTCTCTTTCAGAGTCAGTTCTTAGACTTCCTGAGGTGTTTTACTAGTTCCGGCCATTTTAACTAAAACAAGTAAACACACTCCAAGAAAGAACACTAAGCTCAGATACCAAGATGATGTATGCAAGCTCCCAAAGATCAGAGTATGGAACTTACAGTACACCACACAGAAACACACTTACAGTTGAGGCTTTAAAACAAAGCTAATTGGATGCAATTAGCTGGAATGGATGACAACCCAATAAGGAATTAAAAGGATAGACTTATGCTCAATCTGATACAAACACACCACAGAATGATCACAAGGGCAGGGACTTAGTTACCTCAACAGCTACAAACACACCACCATTGAAGCAATCAAGTTCTACACACACCACCAGGCTTGCCAGCTCCTGGATACTGAAGTAGATTTAACAATTTGAGAGTTTACTGACACTCACAAACGAGAGGCTCAACTATGGCACTCAGAATGCTATTGAAAAATCATTGATCGTCCCCTTAAGCTGCTGAATACATCACTATCTATAGCTAATCTAAAACAGTTTGATTAGTGGCACTTAACTAAAGTATCATGCTAATCTCCCTTCTAAGCTAGCTGCTGAACTAAATCAAATAAAACACATTACATCTTAATCTAGCTAATATATTCTGGTTACAATTGAAAATGTAAAAGAAAACAAAGCTGGCTGCTGATTGGACCAAAACCCCAAAGGTTTGCAATTTCAGCCACTCAGAACCTTTCCTAGCTGGGGGGTAAAACTAAGTTAGTTCAGTAACTTTCCCGGGCTTTCTTAAGTTAGATATAAGCTCAGTAACTTAAGGAAGGCTGGAAAAGACTTAGCTAACCCTCATTGTAGCTGAAAAATAAGTTAGCCACAGGACTGGGATTCTGGAAAAACTGATAACAAACAACCTTGCAGGGTTGCTTGTTCTAGTGGCTGTAACTTGGTGCTTGCTTGCTCGAACGTGCTGGGACTTGACTTATCCTTGGAAAATGCATGTCAAGGAACAAAAAACTCCTGGGGAACCTTTGCTGAATCTTACTCAATTCAGAGATACAGAATTGAGAAAGATGCCCGCTTGGACTGTTTGATCTGGGAACTGAAATTGACCTGAATGGCCAATGCTGGTGGGATGAGTGGCTGTGCTGGCCAGGACTTGCCTTACCATGGTGTAGCAAGTCTGGGTAGATATAGTTGGTGGGCTGGTGGCTGCTGTGGACTCCTTGGACTGCTGCTGAGAATGGAAGCCTGCCATTTCTGCTGGAAGTGCTCCAACAGCTACTGAGTTTGGCTTGGCAAGGCTAGTTGCTGTCAATGCTGGTGCTGAAGCTGCTGCTTGAACCTCCTTCGTTGATGAAGATGTTTTCTGAGTTGTTCGAGCTGTTGCTGTTGCTAGATCATCCTCCTCTCTCTGGTCTGAACTTGCTGGTGACACTTGAACTGCTGCTGCTGGATTGCTTGGATGGTCTCCATCATTTTGTCTTACCATTCATTCTTGAGTCGGCGTGGTTGTTGCTGTACTGGTTTGGCATCTGGATGAAGGGGAATTGCATGCTCGGCGATCTCCCTATCAAACTCTTTCAAAAGAGCGGAGAACTCCTGTTGCTCCTCCAGGGTTAATGATTTGCCAATTTTCAATTCTCGAGGAGTTTAAGCGTCCCGATATTGATGGTGAAGATTTCTTCAACTGGTGCCATGTGATTCCGTGCTTGCTCATAGCTTGTGCTAATTCATTAAAGTCTTTTAAATGTTCAACATCAAATTTATAGTTACTAGCACACAACAATTAAGGGAATGAGAATAGAGATACTTAGAAAGATTCACTTCATTGAATGCAGAAACTGATACTGTAACGCCCCAAAAATTCAATTATCGAAAAGTCAAAGTCAAACTAACGTTAACAGACAAAATTTAGCGGAAGGCTTAAACTCTTATTGGGCGTCACTGCCGTATCCCCGAAGGAACACAAGGCAAGAAGGAAAAACAACGACTGTCTGTCAACGGCAACCAACTAACAAACTCATACTTAGAAATAAACCTCAAACTAACTTCAAGTCTTTCAAAAAGAAGCATAACAAAATTAACGACTCCTAGACATGTCGTCCTCACTTCTAATTCCCGTCCCCAGCATATTGATCATCACCTGAAAACAAAACATTTCAAAAATGAGGGGGAAATCTCAATAATGTCTACCCCTAACGTTAAAAACAAGTTACATTCATTTCAGTTCATTTGAGGGAGAGGGAACAAGTCAAACCATTTCACAAACCTTTAACCCTTAACTGTTTTCCTCAACCCAACCAATTCGTATTTTATTATGCGGGCGGGATACCACATCCCTTAGAGTAACATCGCCTACCACAGGCATCAAAAAAAATATATTCGCCTACCACAGGCATCAACAGTTCGCCTACCATAGGCATCAAAGAGTTCGGCTACCACATGCATCATAGTTCGCCTACCACAGGCATCAAAGTTCGCCTACCACAGGCATTGAAAGAGTTCGCCTACCACAGGCATCAAAGAAATCTACTATCCAATATCAGGGAAGAAGCCCTGATCTCATGGTCTATAACGGCGATTCAAATCTGAACAACAAGTTATGCCCCGAAACCCGCTTATTGTTTCACTTTGAATTATTAATATCTTATGCAAAAACTCAACTCACAACTCTCAAGTCAAACCCAATCCAAACTAACAAAACCGGTAAGAAATCACTAATAAAAGACCATATCAATTTCCTCAACTCATAAATCAGAGATCACAAACAAATATCAAAAATAGATGGCCACATTCAACATAAAGTCCCCTTTCGGGATGCAATTGTCAAAACAGATTAGAAAACATTTAAACACATTTAAAGGGCATCCCATAGGGAATAGAGCATAGACATTACCTGGTTAACTTCACTTCACAGCAAAACGAACACACTTGAGCTCACTAATGACGCGAGTTAGCTTGGGCCTAAAATAGAATAATTATTCTAATCAAAACGCGCCCTTCGAAGTTAGTATTAACTACCTTCTAACTAACCGTCCCCTAGGAACCCTATAGGTTCCTATCAATCATGAATTTACACTTTAAAACATTTAATACATTCCAAATAATCACATAACCAGCTCAAAACATCACTTTCACACAACAACACTTTTATTAATAACAACCATTAACAAAACAGATTACAGCATCCACATAAAAAGGGCCGTAACTTTCCCGACATCCTATGGGTCTGGTTTTGGACTTTTCGGAAACCTCGGGATGTCTTCTAAAACTCTTAAGTGAACTCGAGACCCAAAACACGCTTTAAGGTCCTCAAAAACCGTCATCTTCCCAAACTGTCCAGATCTGACCTAGGTCTGGTAATCGGGGTATAACTCGAATTATAAAATTTCAAAGTCCGGTCCGTAAAATTCCTATTAAAGCTAACATCTAAGGGAAGCTCCAGTCCAAAGGGTTTGATCAAAAGGCTACACTAACCGTGGTGACCCGATCTTTAGACACTAACGAAACTGTCCCGATCCCGGTTCTTATTTAAAATTATAAATTCGGTTCTAACTTTCACCATTCGGTCCCGGGGTTCTAATTTGGGCCTAAAACAGTAGCTAGGGTCCAAGGTAATTAGTTTAAACCATCTAAAGTCCAAACATCAAATTCCCTATCACTAATACCAAAATATAACACATGAAACATTAACAACATTACCCTACACGTGGAATCTAAAACATACTACTTCAAGACCCTTTAATTACAACATGAATAATTACAAAGTACCAATTTCTTAATCAAGAATCAAGAAAGGTCTTAAAGAACATGTGAATAAATTATAAAGAACATATAAACATTCAACCTACCAATTAAGAATCCTAAACAAAACTAATTTCTTTTAAACAAAGATTCAATCAAGAACCAAGAATTAATAAACAAGAATCTCAACCTAACTTATTAACAAGATTAACCTTAAGCATGATTGAAATAAAGAACATGTGAAAACTTAACTAACGATTCAAGAATTAATCTAAGTAATTAAACTTTAAGAATTCGTGCATACAATAATAATGTTATCTAAAACCCTAACATGATTCACAAGAAAACAAAGTACAACAAACAATTGAACAATAATAATTTTACTACAACTATTACAACCCTAATACACCAAATTAAAACATACAAGATTACATATAAAGAATTAGACAAATTACATGTAAATAAAAATAATACAAGAACAATTTAGTTACAAACAACAACCTAATAATTTACACCCTTAATTACCCAAATTTACAAGATTTAAACAAGAAAGAGAATTAACAAAAATAATAATAACAATAATAATAATAATATCAGAAAAAATAAAATAGAGAAAATAAAAGAAAAGAAATTGTTAAAAACAATTAGGGTTTACGTTAGGGTTAGGGCACGGGTTTCCGGCGACGGCTACGTTTCCGGCGAGGTTGGTGGCGTCAGGCAGCAGCGGTGCAATAGTGGTTGTGGGACTGAGTTGATAGAACAGTAGCAGCAGCAGGTCGGGTGTTCGTCCGCGCGTCTGGTGGCCGACATTGATCGGTCGACGTCAAGGGGTACGGTGGTCGGTCGCGGCGTCGAAGGCACAGGCGGTGCGGCGGCGGTGGTCGTCACAGGTGGCGGCGTGCGGCAGACCGAGACCAACAAATCGAGAGAGAAAGAGGGCAAGAGACAGAGAGGAAGAAGACAGGCGAACGGTGGTGGCTGCGGTAGTTGCGGGTGGCCGGCAAGCTGCGGGTGAGGCGAGAGAGGGAGAGGAGAGGAGAGGAGAGGAGAGGGAAGCTAGGGTTAGGGTTTAGGATTGTTATTAGGGTTTTGAGAGAGAAAAAGAGGTTTTTATACTAGCTAATACTCAAGGCCCAATTAATCTACTCTTAATCCTAACCGAACCCAACACTAAAACAAATAAAATCTGATTTTTCTAAAACAACTAATAATAATAATAATAGTAATAATAATAATAATACTAATATTAATAGGATCACATAGCAAATAATATTCAGGTAATTAATCACATAACTCAATAATATTAATAGTAATAATAATAATAAAAAGAGTAAAACTAATAATACTAAACCCATGAAATTACCGATATACCCTTGTTAGTCTCTCACGATCCTACGAGCTCAAGTGTTAGCAAACGAATAATAATAAATAACGAAGTCAAACCTAATTTACTAACGACGTCACGGTCAACATCTTTGGATTTTTCGGTGTTTTACAGATACCGACTCATCAGACTCGAGGCTAACCCAGTTGATTCAGACTCAACTACAGACCCACTAGTGCTCGACTCAAACTAGACCTTACAAGGTTCTTCTAAGACTTGGGTACAATTATTGCTAGCAGAACCGACCAAGGACATTTCGTGGCGACCTCCATCAGTAGAGATTATGGTGATTGGATAAAATTCAAGATTAGATAGCACAACAACCACCAGGTCAGCTTTCTTTTTTTCTTTTGCAGCGGAGCTTGCTCACCAATGCAAGCCTTAAGGTGTTGAAGCTCCTCCAATGTGTTATCCAAGGTGCTCCCGAACCTTTTTATCCTGAGGATAGTTGTGTGCATTATCAAATCATGCATGTGGTTCTTCAAATCATCCAGGTGTTGTTGATTCATGTTTCCATGATCGCCAATACTTTCGTCGTCACTCACCCAAATGCCGTTGATAGTAAAGGCTTTCATGTCTTCGAGGGGGAGTACAGGTGCTCCCTCATCTATGATATCTCCAAACGGGTCAAAAGTCTCTTCTTCCAAAAAAATAGCATGATTCGGGACAGGATTGCTTTTGTTGTTGGGTTTCTTTGTTGTCTTGGGTAACGACAACTTACTAGAGCGAATCATTTTCTCGATCTGATTATTTGAGCGTCCAGCGTCGCTCGGTGTCATGACCCCTCATGCGTTGGTATTTACAATACGAATTACTATTCCACCCTGATCCCTTATTCTTAGGCTCCGGCTTAGGTGTAGGTAACTGGATCTTATTTGTCTTTAACAGCCGGTCTAATACTTCAGCATCAGTCATACCCAACAGAGTATAGGAATCATACTGGAAGAATGCTGTCTTTGGAGACGGGCCACGATTCACATTCTGGATAGCGTTTGTCTAAGTCACCTTTGGAGCATTAATGGTCCTCCTTCCTGTGCTACCACCCTTCCAACTATGGGATTTAGCAGTCTTTTCCTTCCGCGCCTCTAGCTTAGGACATAACATTCTTTAGATATTCGAAGCTCTAGACCACATGTAAATCCAATTGTTGTTGAATACATTCAACTGCGCCTTCATTTCCTCGATGACGGGATCATTCTGTAGCATGGTCTTACTCTTAACCGGGATAGTTTGAGGGGTAGCCACCAATGGTGGTGGCTTAGGTGTTGTGTCATCTGGTACGTGGATGACCAATCCTATACAGGAACATTCCCCTAGCTTTCCTTTGTCTTTGTCAACAACAAACACATTATTAGGAATGATTTCCATAGCATCTTCATCGTTACCCATCCCTACACGCATGTTTATGTGGTACAAAGCTTCCAGGACCACATTCAAGTTCTCTTGTTGCTGTTCTATGCGGTTGTTTTATTGTGTAATGAGTTCCCGTTGTCTGGTGGTGTGCTCCTCAACCTTCTTTCCTTGTTGCAAGGTGGCAAAGGTAATTGAGCCTTCCACCTTGTTGAATTTCATTTTTAGATACTTGGCTAGTGTAGAGTGGGCAAAGTCATCACCGTTGTTCTCATTTGCAAACATGTCGAGCTGCAGAGGGCGAGAGGCTTTGGGTTTAGGTTCCAACATGATGTAGTCTAGGTTACGGATCAAGTGTCTTGACAGTCCAAGGATCCTAGCTAGACTCGGGTCTCCTATAATGAATAAGGAAAACAACATATAGTTCAGAGATTGACCTTTCATAAACAACCCTTCCCGATGAATGCATGACATAACTGATCTATATGAGACCACCTAAGGTGCATGACCTATATGCTGACTCAAGGATATGACACCCCCGCGCGAGACAGAAGTTTGCATGACTTAACTCTATATGAGCCTAAGGACAACTGATCATTATAAAGGGTCGAATAAAGCCAAACATGGCGAATCAGGTGTAATTAAGGAAGTACAAGCCAGTGTTTCTCAATTCGAATGGGCCCAATCCACAAGCCGACTGTTTAAGGAGAATTCGTAACTTAGACTACCTACTTAGAGCGATTCGAGCCATACTGACTATTACGCAGACTAGAATAATGATCAACAGGACTGGCAGTCTACACTTTATACGCTTATTTTTTTTTTTAATTTCTCGAGAAAGTGGATATTGTAAAAGACTAGGTAAAACCAACAACAGGCGAGCTGTAACTAGTTTATGGACTTAATTGCCAAATCTAATAGCATGACTCTTCTCAGCCCGATGATTAATACGTGGACTACGACAACATCCCTAGACTTGGGTCGACTCTTTTACATAGAAAGAACACACATAGCACATAGCATACATATGAACAAGGGTACCTGTAGACACTGAATTTTGGCACATAAATATATAGCATAACTATATATAATGAAGCAAAAATAAAGAAGGAGAAGTTAGTCGATAAGCTAGACTTTAGCATAAATTTTATATACTTTTTAATGTAATTTTTATTGCTTCCTTTTTATGTATTTTTAGTTACAGAATTAGGAAATTAGAAAATAAGGGAAGCCAAGCCATGCAAGCCAGTGCTATAGGTCGCAGGATCGAAACCTCACAAAAACACTCTAAAAATACCTCATTTTAGCTCACTAGAAAGGCTATCTCCGTCCATTGTGAACAACCACTTCCCGAGGTTGATGAGTTTACACACCACCGTCCAAAAAATGCATGGACGAAGCTAGTACATCCCCTCCTCCAACTGGTGGCCGACCGGCCTACAGCACCGACCACACGTGGTTAATTGGCCATGTGCTGCTGTCCATCATCATACATCTCCCTCTACTGCCTTGTTATCTGCATTGTTCACTGCCAAGGATGAATGCATGTATGTGCATATGTATCCACTCCCTCCTAAAGTCTATAAATACTACCCCTCACAACACTCATTTCACTCACTCAATCATTCACTCATTCTTCCCGTCCTTCACTCTTATCCTCCATCTCTCGATTCTCTCATTTCTCTAATCTCTCCATTCTTATCATTATTCTACCACCATTTCTCTATCAATTTTCTACCATTTTCTTATCATCCAAATCTCCATATCTTCATCCTCTTAAACCTCTCATCCATACTCTTATACTATCCCCACCATTCTTACATAAAAACCCTCACAAAACTATCCTATAACACCACAAAAAGAACCTTTTCCTACCCCTTTTCTTATCCCTTTTCCATACTTTCCTCCATCCACTTTTGGCACAATTTTGGCATATTCAAGAGGAGTATTCAAGGCATCTAAAGGCTACTACAACAAAGGCTAGGCAAGGCTTCCTTTCAAAAGGCATAATGTAAGCTTTTAATTGTTACCTTTTTATGTAAATAAAGTGTACATGTTGTATTTTCTTTCATTCTTATTTGTTGCATGTTCAATGAAGTAATTCTATAAAATTTTCATTCATTTCCCTTCCAAACTTTATCAAAAGCACATTCTTAAACTTTTAGTAGAGTCATTCCTTTTGTGAGAGGCGAACTCTTAAAGTTTACTTTTCAAGTTCGTAGCCTTACCCCCAAATCCATTCTTGGGTTTCGCATGCAGATTCTTTCTTTCTTTTCATTTTGTTTTGTCTTGGCTTTTCCCTTAAAAGGTCGGGTGGCGACTCCCATTTCAAACTAAAACACATCGAGGATTGCATAAACTATGGTTAACATGGTTTTACAATGTATCGATGCAACTTTAGGGTTTTCTTTCCTATATTTCTAAATAATAGTTGCATAAATCACTCTCTTCCGAGCCTAACATTTAAATGAGGAAATTTGGTTAAATTTAGAAGAGTTAGAACAAGTGTGTAACAGTGGTTTGCGGACCTCGGTTTTGTCGTTCTTTTTCAGGGAGCTAGGGGCCTTGGCTAGAACTAATTGACTCTAGGTGAGGTTTAGGATCACAAGATAACAAGAGGTTTATGGTGACAAACAGAACAAGCACAACTATGATTCAGTCAAATGGGAAACAATGGGTGTCGGGAGATTTCGGGACGCAAACAGTAATAAGGATGAGGGTTTCGCAACTAGAAAGCAACAAGATAGTAGAATCAAGTGACAATCCCATTAGAATAGACCCACCAGATTTCCCTTTTCAAGGATAATCTGGATTAACTTCCTACAAGCCCGCCACGGACCCGGAGGGTTAAAGAAACGAGACTCTCTAGTTAGCTTCTATTCGCTTTCGTGAATAGAATACTAACTATCCCAATTCCAACCTTGAGGGAAGAATAAGAGTGGGAAATTGATTCCACTACAAATTACCTCCTAAAATTTCTAACCCAATCCAAATACACCATTCACATCCTTAGTTTCTTCCTAACCCATAAGGGTTCTAGCCTCTAATCATCTTATCTAACATGCTAACAACAACAATAACTTCATTCATACTTAGAAAGATATTCGAAACAACATTGGCAACAATCAACAAACACCAAGCAATTCTAATAACAAAAGCACAGATTAAAGAGTAAATAATGAACTAAAGAGAGTAAGAGTTAAGAAATGCTCATTAATTTGATGCCAAAGGAAGATGCTCCAAACTAATAAGAATCCAATGCTCCAATAATAAGATAAGTCTTCAAAACTTCAATAGAAATCCATTGAAATCCAGTGCAAGAACAATAATCCAAGTAAAACTCTCACTAATCACTAAGGAATTACTCTAATTGAAAGCTAAATTGTTGCTAAATGTAATAGAATATGATAGAATGTATGATAAAGTATGTGATAATCTGCTAAAAGACCTAATAGCAATATATACAAGCAAAGTTAGTTACTAAAAACTCATCACTTCACTCCGCAGGAAAAACGTAACTACAGGGTACCGTGTGCACGGTCTATGAGACCGTGGCCACGGTCCTGCGTAGCGAAATGCAGATTTCGCATCTCTTCGCAACACCGTAGGTACGGTGCCTCTGGACCGTAGGCACGGTCCGACGATTTAGGTCACGCGAAACTTCTCTCCGTCGCACCGTCGTGGGTACGGTCTCCCAAGACCGTGGGTACGGTCTTGCTTGGCCTCTTCACCCCCTGGACAAGCCTTGAACCCACCGTGGCTGCGGTCATCAGGACCGTGGGTACGGTCCAGCTCGGCCCCAAAGATGTTCTGGGCGTAGCGCCCGCTACAAAAATTGTGACGGGGGCTATGCCTTGGAGCGTGTGACAGCCAAAGGACGAGAGGAGGGTAGTGCCCGCTACCATGAGTGTGGCGGGGGCTACGCCCTGGTGATCTTCAGCAAAAACGCTATCATTTGAGCCACTCGACATGTCCGGCCTTTCCGCTTCCTTCGCCTTTGACTCGACCAAGACTCGGGAAATCTCGGGATTCCCAAAATAGTTGCAAAATGACCCTTTTTACCATGTTTTGAGTAAAAACTTTGAAATCTACAAAATAACCAAAAACGTATTAAAAGTTATTAAATTAAACTACGAAATAAGTCAAAAGCCTAAGGATTTAGGCAGTATTTAGACAAAAAATTGGGTCTAAACAAAGTGGATGTTCATTCTTAAAGGTTTAATTCTATGACTCATAAAATGAACAAGTAAAGGGAAAGTGATTTTACAAAGCATTATTCATGAAATATATGATAGATTTCCTTAAAGAGTTTTCAAAGGTTAAACCACAGCACAAATCACCCAAACAAACCCCAATCCAAACGTGGACATTCGGAAGCACGAACGACGAGGAAAAATGTCCACAGGATTTCTAATGACTCCACTGGGGAGTTTTTCTGAAGTGGGTAAAACTTGAAAAAAGTTTGTGCTTTAAATCTTTTGGAAGGAAAATGAATTTTACTTTATACTATTAGGTCATTCCTTTTAGGCATAATGCATTTCATATACCGAGACACTCCCTTGACATGTAATATGTCGTAGGAGCATATAAATCAGCGGTATTAGGCTTTTTTCTCTTTAAACCACAAAAAATAACCCATGGGATGCCGGACCGGCCATACTCAATTGGTGCACTTACACCGAGAGAGCATTGGTAACCAAATCCACTCATGCATCACTCTACGAAGTCTCCACTCGAGCCTCCAAAAGCAACACCCAACACATTCAAGTTGCCTTTACAACAGAATGCACCTGGGCGAGTACATGAGCCATGGTTTAGGATACCACTTTGTTCATATATATGCTATGTGCTACCTGTTTAAATAAGTTGTAAAGACTTGACCCAAGTTTAGAAGTATTGTTCTAGTCCATATAGTAGTCACTGGGCTGAGAAGAGTCATGTTTACCAACTAAGCTAATTAATATCAAAGTTTATGGTTAACCCAGTGGTTGGTTCCATTTATTTATAAAGGTTAATTATCTTGGTTTATAAAGTAAACTCAACTCGCCTTTGATGATTCTATATGGCCCTTTTTGACATTTTCTTAATGAAGGTCCAATAAACCTGATTAAAAGTCTAAACAAAGTTAGTGGGTAAAGTCTTAGACTGCATAATAATCACCGGGCTAGAGTAAATTAATTTATCGACTTAATTATCGAATCTGTCACACTTATGGTCGGCCCGTGGTTAGGCCCAACCATATCATATTTGGCAATCAAGTCCATAAATCAATTATAACTCGCTCGTTGTTGGTTTTATCCAGTCCTTTATGATACCTGCTTTTCGGTAATTAAATAAAAAATAGTAATAAAGTAGAAAGAAGGATCGTCGGTCCAGTCAATCGTTATTTTAGACCGCATGGCAGTCAACATCGCTCGAATTAAGGGCCCATCCGAATTGAGAAACACTGATTTGTGCTCCTTGATTTAGACTTGACTCGCCATGCTTGACTTTATTCGGTCTCTTGTAATGATTGGTTGTCCTTAGGTCCAAAAAATCTGACTAATAAATCAAACAAAGTTAGTGGATAAAGTTTTAGATTGCATAAAATCACCGGCCTCGAGTAAATTAATTTATCAAATTAATTATTGAATCCATCATACTTATGGTTGGCCCATGGTTAGGCCCATCCATATTGGATGTGGCAATTAAGTCCATAAAATAATTACAATTCGCCTGTTGTTGGTTTTATCCAGTCCTATCGATCATTATTCTATGCCGTGTAATAGTTGGTCTGGCTTGAGTTGGATTGATAAATTTCCCGAGTTACGGATTCTCCTTAAAACGGTCGCCCTGTGGAAGGGGCCCATCCGAATTGAGAAACACTGACTCGTGATTCCTTATTCAGTCCCAACTCGTCGTACCAGGCTTTATTCGATCCTTTATAATGATCAGTTGTCCTTAGGGTCCATATAGAGTTAGGTCCGTAAATTAGATAAAGTGTGTTGTAGGCTATGTGTAAATATATGCCTGTGCATATGCATGTGTTTGTGCCTGTGCATGTGTATGTGTATGTATATGTGTATGTGATTGTGCATGTGTATGTGTTTGTGTATGTGTATGCATATGCGTCTGTGCACGTGCATGTGTTTGTGACTGCGTATGTGTTTGTGCATGTGTATGTGTATGTGTATGCGTATGTGCATGTGCATGTGTATGTGTATGTGTATGTGTATGCGTCTGTGCATGTGTATGTGTTTGTGCATGTGTATGTGTGTTTAGAATCAATTTTGTGTCTAAATGCTGCCTTAATTCTTAGACTTTTGACTCGTTTAATTTCATGTCTTTTACTACGTTATTGGTTATTTTGTAGGTTTTTGTGTTTTTACTCAAAACGTAGCAAAAAGGGGCTATTTTGTAACCATTTTGGGAATCCGAGATTCCCCGGGCCAAAGTCGAGTCAAAGGCGAAGAAGAAAGTAAGGCAGGACATATCGAGCATCGCAAAGATGGAGTTTTGCTAAGTATTGCAAAGGTAACACCCGCTACGTTCAGGGTAGCGGGCGTTACCCATCTCATTTGCTCGCCATCGCACGCACCAAGACCATAGCCCCCGTCACCCTTGGCGTAGTGGGCGCTACGCCCAGCATGTTAGCTAACCCGAGAAGGACCGTACCTACGGTCCTAGAGACGGCACCAACGGTGGCTGTCACGCCTGTGCAGGAAACTAAGTCCCCTAAAGATACCGTACCTACGGTCAGTAGAGACCGCGCCTGCGGTCGTGCGGAGCAGAGAAGAATCGCCACGTTCCTTCGCATGTCCGTACCTACGGTCTCCTGCGGATTATGTCGATTCTGTTATTTGAAATGCTGCGTTTTGTTTAACTTCTCTTGCTTGTATAAATACTCCCCTTGACGATTAGTAGAGAGAGGCAATTATCTTAGAATTATCTAGCATTATAACTATCAATTAGAGAGAGATCTCTTAGAGTTTAGTGGGTGATTAGTGTTGGTTTATTGCAATTGTATTGGATTCCATTGAAGTTCTATTGAAGTTATGAAGATTATTCTCGATTTTGGAGTTTTGATTCTTATCTACTCTTGATCCTCCTTCCGTTATCATCATCTAATGAGCGTTTCTTAGTCCCTATTCACTTTACTTTACTTATTATTGATGGAGACCATCAAGCAGAACACCCAACAGCTGCAGCTCCATCAGCAAAGGAGGAATCCCAAGGATCTTCACCAGCACTTGCAGCAACAGCACAAGGAGGAGTTCAAGTTGTTTCACACGACTCAGCAACAAGGGAAGCAAATCTAGCAGAAACAACAGGCTTCCAAAGTCTAGGACAGACATCAAGTTATGCAACATATTTCTCAGCAGTACAGAGTCCCAGCAGGAGGTGTACAGCATCACCAGCAGCTACCAACCCACCAACAACATCCATCCAGGTTTGCTACACATTTGTAAAGCAAGTCCTGGCATCCACAACCACTCAGCCCATCAACATTGGTCATCCAGACCAAATCCAGTTCCCAGCAACAACAGTCCAAGCAGAAAACCTTTTTCAATGTTGTATCTATTGATTGAGGAAGATTCAGCTAAGGTTTCCTAGGAGTTTTTTGTTCTTTGTCATGCCATTTTCAAGTTCAAGCCAAGTCCCAAGCATGATCGAGCATGGCACAGTAAGATTCAGAAGTCAGAACAGACAATCCCAGCAGGATTGTTTTATTAGTTTTTCCAGAACCCCAGTTCTGCGGCTATATGTCCTGATCTGTCTTTAGAGGTTTTTTTGGTCTTTCCAGCATAACATTATCCGGTTGAGATTATTTCCAGGTTAGTAGTTGCGCGGAAATTACCTCAGTAACATCAAGTTTTACCCCCTTAGATAGGAAAGCTTCCCATTGGTTCATTTTGCCACTCCTTGGCAAATTGGTCCAATCAGGTTTTAGTTGGCTTTTCTCTTTTATTTTCTAAATAAATGTAATTCGGATCATATTAGATAGCTTAGGATGTAATTGTATGTATTTGTTTTAAGCTTTGTAAGTTAGAATTAGATTAGGGAGATTAGACAAAAGCTTATGCATAAGCAGCTGCTAATCAAACTCTTAGCTTTCTTTATATTCTGAAGTTTTCCATCAATGAAAGGCATCTCAGTGTTCATTCGATAGTATTCTCGAGTGTCTTAGTACCTCTGAAAGTTTGTGAGTGTCCTATAACTGTCAATCTTGGTGCAATCAATTCCTGTCACTGGATATTGGCAAAATCCAGCAAGTGTAAGCTGAGCTTGATCATCCATGCTTTGGTGTGTCTGTAAAGGCATGTGTGTGAGAGTCCATTGCCCTTGATTGTAGCTAAAGGTGTGTCTGTAACAGTTGTAAGCAAGCCTATCTTTTATGTTTTATCTTGGGTTGTCTTCTATTCCAGCTAATTGCTTTCAATCAGCTCTTATGTTTTAAGCATTTAGCTGTGTGTGTGTGCAGTTGTATGGTGTATTCTGCTTTCAATCAGCTCTTATGTTTTACTCCAGCAGTTTCAGCATGTATTTCCTGAGGAAATGCCTCCTAGTTTGCAACCTAAAAGAGATATCCAGCACAAAATTGACTTAGTGCCCGGATTAGTGTTGCCTAATAAGCCAGCTTATAGGATGACACCAGCAGATACCAATGAAATACAGCGGCAGGTGGATGAGTTATTAGAGAAGGGAATGATTAGGGAGAGTTTGAGTCCATGTGCAGTCAAGTATAGGTACCCTATACCTAGGCTTGAAGACATGTTGGATGAGTTACATGGGTCAGCTGTCTTTTGTAATATTGATTTGAGGAGTGGATACTACCAGATAAGGATCTGTGAGGGAGATGAGTGGAAAACAGCATTCAAGACCAAGGGAGGATTGTTTGAGTGGTTGGTCATGCCTTTTGGCCTGACTAATGCCCCATCTACATTGATGAGACTCATGAATCAGGTCCTTAAGCCACTCATAGGCAAGAGTGTTGTGGTATACTTTGATGATATTCTTGTCTATAGCAGGTTTGAGCAAGAGCATGTCAAGAATTTGCAGGAGGTTTTATATATTCTGAGCAGGGAGAAGTTATTTGGCAACCTCAAGAAGTTTCACTTCTTTACAGCCCAAGTGAACTTCTTGGGATACATTGTCACAGCAGCAGGTATCAAGGTTGATGAGGAGAAGATCAAGGCAATTAGGGAGTGGCTTGTGCCAACTTTTATTCAGCAAGTCATGAGATTTCATGGCATGGCTTCATTTTATAGGAGATTTGTCAAGAATTTCAACACCATTTTGGCACCAATGACTGAAGTGGTGAAGGGAAAGTCCTTTATTCGGACAACAGCAGCCCAAGAAGCCTTTGAAGAAGTATAGGAGAGACTCACTTCAGCACCATTTCTAGCACTACCCAGCTTCAGTAAAGTTTTTGAGGTAGAATGTGATGCTTTAGGAGTTGGCATAGGAGCAGTATTGACCCAGGAGGGCAAGCCAATTGCCTATTTCAGTGAGAAGTTGAATGATGCAAAGAAGAAATACATCACCTATGATAAAGAGTTCTATGCCATCATTAGAGCTCTTCAACATTGGAGACATTACCTTATTGGAGCAGAATTCATCCTACACAGTGATCATAAGGCCTTGAAGTTCATTCAATGGCAGCACAAGCTCAACACCAGGCATGGTGCTTGGGTCAAGTACACGCAGCAGTTCCACTTCATGATCCACCATAAATCAGGAGTGCTAAACAAAGGAGCAGATGCATTGAGTAGAAGGTATATGTTACTTCATATACTTGATTCTAGAATTGTTGGATTTGAGCATTTGAAAGCTTCGTATCAGGAGGATGGAGATTTTAAACAGGTGTACCAGAAGTGTCAGCAGCAACCCTAGGGTCTGTATCACACAGACCAGGGTTATTTGTTCAAAGGGAGCAGATTGTGTGTCCCTAAGAGCAGCTTCATAGAGCTATTGATCTCAGAAGTCCATGGAGGGAGTTTAGCAGGACATTTTGGAGTTGAGAAATCATTGCTGATGTTGAAAGAGCACTACAGTAGGCCAAAGATGAGGAAAGATGTAGAACATCTGTTGAAGAGGTGTAATGTTTGTCAATTGGCAAAGTCACATAGCCTACCTCAAGGCTTATACACACCATTGCCAGTTCCCAACAGCCCTTGGGAAGATGTCAGCCTTGATTTCATTGTGGGTTTGCCAAGAACTCAGAGAGCGAAGGATTCAATCATGGTGGTGGTTGATAGATTCTCGAAGATGACATATTTCATACCATGCCACACCACTTTTGATGCCACAAGAGTTGTTGAATTGTTTTTCCAGGAGATTGTCACGTTGCATGGAGTGCCAAAGACAATGGTCTCTAACAGAGATACAAAGTTCTTGAGCCATATTTGGGTAACTTCATGGAAGAAATTGGGCACCAAACTCAAGTATAGCACCACTTGCCATCGACAGATAAATGGATAGACAAAGGTTACTAATAGAACACTTGGAGTCCTATTGAGAGCACTGATCCACAAAAATAAAGCAGGATGGGATACTCTCTTGCCCCATGCTGAGTTTGCTTACAACAAAGCCCCATCCAAGGCCACAGGATACTCTCCATTCCATGTAGTCTATGGTAAAAATCCAATTTCCCCTTTGGATTTAGTTCCACTAACTACTTCTGTCAAATTTAGTTTTGAAGCAGGTAAAAGAGCAGATCAAATTAAGGAGCTTCATCAGCAAGTAAAGGAGAAAATTTCCAAATATACTGAACTGGTGTCTACTTCAGCAAACAAGCATGGGAAGAAGGTGACTTACCAGCCAGGAGATCTAGTTTGGATCCACTTAAGGAAGGACAGGTTCCCCAGCAAGAGAAAAGGCAAGCTACTACCAAGAGCAGATGGCCCCTTTGAAGTACTTGAGAAAATTAAAGATAATGCCTATAGGTTGGACCTATCTGAAGAGTATAGAGGCTCAACAACATTCAATGTAGCAGATCTTCGACCATACTATCCAAAAAATGAAGACCTTCCAAGTTTGAGGACAAACTTTCCTCAACCTGGGGAGGATGATGGAGACCATCAAGCAGAACAACCAACAGCAACAGCTCCATCAGCAAAGGAGGCATCCAAGGGACCTTCACCAACACTTGCAGCAGCAGCACAAGGAGGAGTTCAAGTTGTTTCACACGACTCAGCAACAAGGGGAGCAAATCAAGCAGAAACAACAGGCTTCCAAAGTCCAGGACAGACAACAAGTTATGCAACATATTTCTCAGCAGTTTAGAGTCCCAACAGGAGGTATACAACATCACCAACAGCACCAACCCACCAACAGCATCCATCCAGGCTTGCTACACACTTGTAAAGCAAGTCCTGGCATCCACAACCACTCAGCCCATCAACATTGGTCATCCAGTCCGAATCCAGTTCCTAGCAACAACAGTCCAAGCAACAAACTTTTTCAATGTTGTATCTATTGATTGAGGAAGATTCAGCTAAGGTTTCCTAGGAGTTTTTTTTTCTTTGTCATGCCATTTTCAAGATCAAGCCAAGTCCCAAGCATGATCGAGCATGGCACAGTAAGATTCAGAAGTCAGAATAGACAATCCCTGCAGGATTGTTTTATCAGTTTTTCCAGAACCCCAGTTCTGGGGCTATATGTCCTGATCTGTCTTTAGAGGTTGTTTTGGTCTTTCCAGCATAACATTAACCTGTTGAGATTATTTCCAGGTTAGTAGTTGCGCGGGAATTACCTCAGTAACATCAAGTTTTACCCCCTAGATAGGAAAGCTTCCCATTGGCTCATTTTGCCACTCCTTGGCAAATTGGTCCAATCAGGTCTTAGTTAGCTTTTCTCTTTTATTTTCTAAACAAATGTAATCCGGATCATATTAGATAGCTTAGGATGTAATCATATGTATTTGTTTTAAGCTTTGTAAGTTAGAATCAGATCAGGGAGATTAGACAAAAGCTTATGCATAAGCAGCTGCTAATCAAACTCTTAGCTTTCTTTATATTCTGAAGTTTTCCATCAATGAAAGGCATCTCAGTGTTCATTCGATAGTATTCTCGAGTGTCTTAGTACCTCTGAAAGTTTGTGAGTGTCCTATAACTCTCAATCTTGGTGCAATCAATTCCTGTCACTGGATATTGGCAAAATCCAGCAAGTGTAAGCTGAGCTTGATCATCCATGCTTTGGTGTGTCTGTAGAGGCATGTGTGTGAGAGTCCATTGCCCTTGATTGCAGCTGATGCTGTGTCTGTAACAGTTGGAAGCAAGCCTATCTTTTATGTTTTATCTTGGGTTGTCTTCTATTCCAGCTAATTGCTTTCAATCAACTCTTATGTTTTAAGCATTCAACTGTGTGTGTAGAGTTGTATCGTGTATTCTGGTTCAATACTCTGATCATTGTGTGTGTAGAATTGTTCTATGTTTATTGTTCTTGGAATATTGTTCTTAATTTCTAGCTTGTTTGTTTAGATCATGAATGTTGGAGTTGTTTATGTTGTTAGAATGATAATTGTGATGATTAGAGTCTAGAATCTTTTGGGTTAGGGAGAAATTAAGGACGTGAGTGGTTAATTTGGCTTGGGTTAGCAATTCTAGGAGGTAATTAGTAGTGGAGTCAATTTCCCATTCCTATTCTTCCTCAAGTGGGATGTATTTAAGAATGAAAGTTCTTGAATACATCCAACACTTGCGTTGGAAGATAGGAAATGGGATAGTTAATGCTCACCCATGAAAGTGGAAGGAGGTTAACTAAAGAGTCCCGTTCTTTTAGCCTTTCGGGTCTGTGGTGGACTTTGAGGAAGTTAATCCGGAGTATCCTTGAAAAAGGAAATCCGGTGGGTTTATTCTAACGGGATTGTCACTTGATTCCTCTATTTTGTTGCTTCCTAGCTGCGAAACCCTCGTTCTTATTGCCATTTACATTCGGAAATCTCCCGACACCCATTTTTTCATATCGACCGGACATAGTTGTGTTTGTGTTTTATTTCCGTTGTTCATCATCTTAAAAACCCTCTAGTTATCTTGTGATCGTGAACTTCACCTAGAGTCAAGTCGCCCTAGCCAAGGCCCCTAGCTCCTCGAGAAGAACGATATAAAACCGGGGTTACAAAACCACGTTACACAAAATGGCGCCATTGCCGGGGAGCAAGCACACCTAGCTTAGCTTCATGGTTTTTAGGTTGTTTAAGATCATTTTCTTTACTAGAGATTTGGTATTGAAGAGGTCCGGGTTCCATTCTCCACTTTGGTGATCTCCGCCAAGCGAGCCGCTTCAACCAACTCGAGCCTTGAGTTAGAATTTCCGGTCACTTCTGGAATTGCGAGGCTAGTCTCGGCCATCCAGTGGATGGGCCCCGAGACTCTCTAGGCAGCCCCGACCAAAGCACCGACCCCGGAGGCCTCGAGACCGAACTGGGTCGTCCCGAGACTGGAGAATAGGAGGTATCGGGGTGCGGGTGTAAAACCCCGGAAGCAACAAAGTCCAAGCACAAGAGAAACATCATGCAGCAGGCCGTCACGCCCGCGACGACTTTTGTCATGCCCGTGACGACTCCGCGTAGCGCCCGTGACTCGCTACAGAGAAACATCATGCATCAGCCAGGTTGTCATGCCCGTGACGCTCGCTAGGTAACGCCCGTGACTCGCTACAGCATTTTGGGGAAATTGGGAAAAAATTCGTCACGCCCGTGACCCTCGCCAAGTAACGCCCGTGACTCGCTACGGCATTTTGGGGGAAATTGGGAAGAAATTCGTCACGCCCGTGACGACTCCGCGTAGCGCCCGCTACGATCACGCACCTGAAAATCGCCTGGAGTTTCGCTATAGTCACGCCTGCGACCATCTAGCGTAACGCCCGTGACGAAGCTGTTTTGCGTGTTTTGCTTGGTTTAAACGCTGAGTTTTGTTTATGGTATAAATACTTGTTTAACACATTTCCTAAGGCAGTTTTTGATAATTAATGAAACGCTAAAGTATTGCTAGGGTTTCTCCCCATTCTCTCTAAACCTTTTTTACTTTATCCATTGTTAATGGTGGTGTTGCAAGTCACTCCTTTATTGATCATTTGGTGGATTCTCCTTTATGATGGTCATGGTGGGGTGTTAGGCTTTGGTGGTGGAATCTCCTTTATTCAAGGTCATATCTAGTCCCTTTGGTGTCCAAGCTATTATTTGACTGTTGATTCAAGTCACTCAAGCTCATCCATCACTCTCTCCCATTACGCCACGCTCCATTTGGTATCAGAGCTCAAGGTTTGCATTAGCTTGAGTTTTGTTCATTCCTCCATTAAGTATTACTAGTAGAGTTGTCTTTTGTTGGATTTGATTGTTTATTGGTGTTCCCCATCCCTTGTGACTCCCAGTGTGTTGGAGAAATTGTTATTGCTATTATGTTTGTTAATTTTGATTCATATTGGAGTTTTGAGGAAGAGTTGGAAAATTAGTGCCCACAAGGTGTTCGATAAAATGCCCAAGTGAGAAAAACACAAAGAACCTTTAGCCAAACACATGCCAACTACAAAAAATCCCCCAAACTCCACAAAATATCCCAAACATAATCCGTCCCATACCTTTCCCTCGATATGGATGGTCACGATGATTCTGATCGAGAGGAACCTATCCACTGGAGGAGTTCCTGAGTCCAAGGAATAGAGGACCGACTCGCCACGATGGACGAGAGGTTCACTTCTCTTGAGAATCATAACGCTAACATCGAGCGGACTCTTCTGGAGATTGCGGCACAAATGAACAATTTGATGGTGCAACGTCAAGGGCAACCACAAGTTGAACGTCGGAGGCGTGCACAGAGCCCTATCCGTCCTCTTCCAAACTTTGAGTCGAGTGACGATGCTAGAGGCTCTCCACGACACCGAATTCGTCGGAATGTGCAAGATCCACCCCCTCGTGACGACTTCCAGGACGTTAAAATTGACATCCCCGAATTCAACGGCTCCACTGACCCGGATGACTACATCGAATGGATCCAACTGATGGATAGGATCTTCGAGACCAAGGAGTATGATGATGAGAAGGCTTATAAGATCGCAAGCTTGAAACTCATCAGAGCTGCTTCGCTTTGGTTTGAGAATATGAAGTTGCAACGGGCTCGTGAAGGGAAGGCAAGGATTTCCACTTGGACCCGACTTAAGCAAGTGATGAATCACCGCTTTTTTCAAAACACTTACTGTCATGACGTTCTGAAGAAGGTATATGCCCTTACCCAAGGCAAAAGAACCGCCGGGGAGTACATATCGGAATTCGAGCAACTTCTTATCAAAAGTGGCCTGCAGGAACCTGAAGATCAAACCATGATGCGCTTTTTGAATGGCTTGGATCCCACCATCGCAAAAAGGGTCGAGATTCAACCTTACTATTCCATGGATGAGTTGTGTAGCTTGGCCCTTCGGGTTGAACGACGTCAGAAAGAAAGAGCTCTCGCCAAACCGATTTCACGCAACTACTTTCCACCGTCAAACCGTCCTCTTCAATCGGCCACACCCAAGCCTAGTGAGACACCCAAGTTCCCTGCGACACCCCAAACTGATAAAGGAAAGGGACTTGTTGTGGCGTCTCCTACGGGAACCACTCGTATTGTGGAAGGAAAGAAATGCTTTAAGTGTCATGGATATGGCCACTTCCAGGCCAATTGCCCAAACCGACGGACCTGGACTCTCAAGGAGGTTCAGGACATTGAAGAGGAATTGCAAGGAGCCCAGGATGAGCCTGAATTTGTTGTTGAGGATGCTTACACTAGTGAAGATGGGGAAACCGCTGCTGTTTCGCGTGATCAAGGAGGTGCTCTTGTCTTGAGGCGAGCTTTGCATGTTCAAGAAGCCCCTCTTGACAGAGCCCAGCGGGAGACTATATTCCAAACACGATGCTTAGTTGGGGGCAAGGTTTGCGAGCTTATCATCGACGGGGGAAGCTGTACTAATGTGGCCTCTACCTATATGGTTGACAAACCGGGATTACCCCTATTGCCTCAACCCCGTCCTTATTCGCTGAAATGGCTCAATGACCGCGAAAGCATTAAGGTAACCAATCGTGTCTTAGTGAAATTAACTTTTGGCACTAACTACAAGGATTCTATTGTTTGTGATGTTGTCCCCATGAGCGCGTGTCAGATATTGTTGGGTCGACCGTGGCAATTTGACAAGAAAACCGTTCATAACGTATTGAAGAATACTTACTCCTTTATCCACGAGGGCAAGAGGGTTAAGCTCCTCCTATTAGCACCACATGAAATATTACCACCTAAACCTGGGGCGGGAAGTGAGGAGCCCAAACACTTGAGTGAGACACAGGTCGAGCGAGCCCTAAGCAAGGGGAAGGCCATTTTTTCCTTACTCCTCTTAGAGGCGAACACAAGTGAGGAAGTGACACCTAAACACCCTCTCGTTGCCCCTCTTCTTTCTGAATTTGGAGATGTGTTTCCCGAAGAGCTTCCACTGGGTCTACCCCCTATCCGAGGTATTGAGCATCAAATCGACCTTATGCCCGGAGCTCCACTTCCCAACAAGGCGGCATATCGGTGCAATCCGCAAGAAACCAGGGAGTTGCAACGGCCGGTAGACAAGCTTACTTCACGAGGCTATGTTCGAGAGAGCATGAGCCCGTGCTCCGTCCCGGCCATCCTGGTTCCGAAGAAAGATGGTACCTTCAGGATATGTGTAGATAGCCGAGCCATCAATAACATTACCATCAAGTATCGGTACCCTATACCGAGGCTTGATGACATGCTCGATGAACTACATGGGTCCTGTATTTTCTCCAAGACTGATCTACGGAGTGGCTACCATCAAATCCGCGTGAAGGAAGGCGATGAGTGAAAGACAGCGTTAAAGATAAAGGGGGGATTATATGAGTGGCTTGTCATGCCATTTGGGCTTTCCAACGCCCCGAGCACGTTCATGCGTCTTATGAACGAGGTATTGAGGCCCTTTATTGGTAAATTCGTCGTGGTTTATTTCGATGATATTCTAGTATATTCGAGGAGTGAAGCGGAGCATATTGTGTATTTGGAGCGGGTGTTCAAGGTTTTGCGGCAACAACGGCTTTACGACAAACTAGAGAAGTGCGAATTTTGCACTCCCCAAGTCACCTTTCTTGGGTATATTGTTTCCGGCACGGGTATTTCTATGCACCCTTCGAAGGTGGAGGCCATCCGCTCTTGGCCCTCTCCCTCTACTATCACGGAGGTGAGGAGCTTCCACGGTCTTCCTTGGTTCTACCGCCGGTTCATCAAGGGCTTTAGTACCATTACCACCCCAATTACCGAGTGCATGAAGAAGGGCGCCTTTGAGTGGACCCGAGCGGCCCAGGGAGCGTTTGAGAAGCTGAAATCCCGACTTTGTGAGGCTCCGGTACTTGCTCTCCCGGGTTTCACACAAGCCTTTGAAGTGGATTGCGATGCTAATGGTGTAGGCATTGGAGCTGTTTTGATGCAAAACCAACGTCTTATCGCTTATTTCAGTGAAAAACTCAGCGGGTCAAGGAAGAATTATTCCACGTATGATAAGGAGTTTTACGCTCTTGTACGGGCTCTAGATCATTGGTCACACTATTTGAGGCGAAGCCAGTTTGTCCTTCATTCAGATCATGAGGCGCTCAAATACTTGAATAGACAACACAAGCTTAGCTCCCAGCATGCTAATTGGGTTGAGTTCCTTCAAGGATTTAATTTAGTAGCAAAACACAAGAAGGGGAGTGTAAATGTGGTCACTGATGCACTTTCGAGGAGACACTCTCTTCTTTCCGTAGTTGAGGCAAGGGTACATGGGTTTAAGCACTTAGAGGAGTTTTATAAGGAGGATGATGACTTTAAATCACACCTCGGTGATGATGATGGGCCGTATTTGCTACAAGCCGGATTTCTCTTCAAGGGTAACAAGTTGTGCGTTCCAAAATGTCCGTTGAGAAAGCTTCTAGTGCGGGAGGTACATGGAGGTAGTCTCGCCGGTCACTTCGGTATCAATAAGACCATCGACATGTTAAAGGAGCACTTTTATTGGCCGAAGATGGGAGGCGATGTGCAGGATGTGGTATCGAAGTGTATTACTTGTCACCATGCCAAGAGCCAGTTCCACCAAGGGCTTTATACACCCCTTCCGGTTCCGACTGGTCCGCGGGAGGATTTGAGTATGAACTTCATTGTAGCTCTTCCCCGAGCTGTGCATGGCAAAGATGCAATTCTAGTCGTCGTTGACCGCTTTTCTAAAATGGCGCATTTCATTGCTTGCGAGAAAATCGATGACGCCACACACATTGCAACACTTTTCTTCCGAGAGGTGGTGCGTTTGCATGGTGTTCCGAGGACTATTGTGTCGGATCGTGATACTAAATTCATGGGGCACTTTTGGAGGTCTTTGTGGAAGCTCTTGGGGACGAAGCTTTTTTTTAGCACATCACATCATCCTCAAACAGACAGCCAAACTGAGTTAACTCACAAGACTCTCATTACATTACTTCGCGGTTTTGTGAGTCGGAGTCTACGAGATTGGGATGCCAAGTTGTGTCACGATGAGTTTGCCTATAATCGGTCCCCCTCTTTTGCTATGGGCCTTTCGCCCTTCAAGACTTGCTATGGGGTCAACCCTATAACTCCTATCGAGCTCTTTCCTCTTCCTTTAGAGTCGAGGGTTAGCTTCGAAGCAAGTGAGAAGGCCGCTGAGATCCAGAAGCTTCACCGGCCAATTCAAGAAAACATCGAGCGCACCAATGAACTTTATAAGGCCCGAGCCAACAAGCATCGCCGTGGTATCACGTTCAAACCCGGGGACTTGGTTTGGCTACATTTAAGGAAGGAACGGTTCCCTTCCCGGAGTAGTAATAAGCTAATTCCACGAAGCGAGGGTCCGTTCAAGGTTTTGGCCAAGATAAATGACAATGCCTACAAGCTTGATCTTCCGGGTGACATCAATGTTTCCTCAACCTTCAAAATCGGGGACCTTTCCCCCTATATTGAGGATGTTGAACCCGACGTGGATTTGAGGGAAAATCCTCTTCAAGAAGGGGAGGATGAAGAGGTCCGGGTTCCATTCTCCACTTTGGTGATCTCCGCCAAGCGAACCGATTTAACCAACTCGAGCCTTGAGTTACAATTTTCGGTCACTTCTGGAATTGCGAGGCTAGTCTCGGCCATCCAGTGGATGGGCCCCGGGACTCTCTAGGCAGGCCCGCCCAAAGCACCGACCCCGGAGGCCTCGGGACCGGAACGGGTCGTCCCGAGACTGGAGAATAGGAGGTATCAGGGTGCGGGTGTAAAACCCCGGAAGCAACAAAGTCCAAGCACAAGAGAAGCGTCATGCAGCAGGCCGTCACGCCCGCGACAACCTTTGTCGCTCCCGCGACGCATCATACCAGGTGGTCACGCCCGTGACGCTCGCTAGGTAACGCCCGTGACTCGCTACGGCATTTTGGGGAAATTGGGAAGAAATTCGTCACGCCCGTGACCCTCGCCAAGTAACGCCCGTGACTCACTACGAAATTTTGAGGGAAATTGGGAAGAAATTCTTCATGCCCGTGACGACTCCGCATAGCGCCCGTTACGATCGCGCGCCCGAAAATCACCTGGAGTTTCGCTCTGGTCACACCCGCGACCATCTGGCGTAACGCCCATGACGAAGCTGTTTTGCGTGTTTTGCTTGGTTTAAAAAGCTGAGTTTTGTTTATGGTATAAACTTGTTTAACACATTTCCCAAGACAGTTTTTGATAATTAGTGAAATGCTATAGCATTGCTAGGGTTTCTTCCTATTCTGTCTAAACCTTGTTTACTTTATCCATTGTTAATGGTGGTGTTGCAAGTCATTCCTTTATTGATCATTTGGTGGATTCTTCCTTTATGATGGTCATGGTGGGGTGTTAGGCTTTGGTGGTGGAATCTCCTTTATCGAAGGTCATATCCAGTCCCTTTGGTGTCCAAGCTATTATTTGATTGTTGATTCAAGTCACTCAAGCTCGTCCATCACTCTCTCCCATCACGCCACGCTCTAGGTACCCTTAGTTGTTAAGAATTTGATTCTTCTATTGTTTTTTTATGTATGCAGACTCGATCTCGACGAGGCCAAATGCCTACAACTCCACCGATTCCGAACCCAGAAAGTATTATTCGCCAAGCGAACGCTAGCTCGAGACGAGGAAGGCGACAAAGGGAGCAAGAGAGGATTGAAATTCCAATGTCTGACAGAGAACCAACTCTACCTCGTACCTTAGCCTCATATTCATTACCATCTTCAGGTACAGGAGGCGACCCTATCATATTACCGGCATTACCACCAAATGCATCATTCGAGTTTAAATCATATTTGCTTGAAATATTTGAGAACACTTCATACAATGTAGACGAACATGAGAACCCCATCGATCCCATCAATAGGTTCGAGCAACGTATTGGTTTCGTGCAAAAGAATGGAGTTTCTACAAAATATATGAAGTTGAAGTTCTTCCCTCTTACCTTGAAGGGGAAGGCATTATTGTGGCTCAACACTTGTCCACCAGGTACTTATTCATCATGGGATGCCCTCAGTCGTGATAAAACATGTCGATTGATGTTCTTTCCAAATGATGAAACATGTCGATTGAGGCAAGATATAATGAGTTTCAAACAAGAATCCGGTGAAACCTTATTCGAAGCATGGGGGAGGTTCAAAGGCCTCCAACGGAGATGTCCTGAAGAGGACCAGGTTCCACCCTCTCCCCTAGAGATCTCTACCAAGCGAGCCGCTTCGACCAACTCGAACCTTGAGTTACAATTTCCGATCGCTTTTGGAGTTGGGAGGCTAGTCTCGTGCTCCTTAGTGGGGGCCCGCTCACAACACCAACCCCGGAGGCATCGGGACTGGACTGGGCCGTCTCGAGAACTAGAGAATAGAAGGTATCGGGGAGCGAGTGTTTAAAAACCCGGGAACAATAAACTCAAGGCACGGACGTGGCGTCAGAGGACCTGCTCGCCCTAGCCACACATTGGCTCGCCTGAGCCAAGCTCCTGCCGGATGTCATCGTGCGTGGACTTGGCGTCTTACAGCAGGGTGTCGCGACCCAGCGAGACTGCTCGACCAAGCCACCCTTTGGCTCGCCCGAGCAGCGCTTCTACCAGGTCTTAGTCGAGCACAACACGCGACCAGATGGCCTGCTCGCCCGAGCAAGATTTTGGCTCGCCCGAGCCAGCTCGTCGCGCGCGACCCAACCCAACCCGACAGGCCAAGGAAGTCAGAGGGCCAGCTCGCCCGAGCCACCCATCTGCTCGCCCGAGCCACTCTTCTGGACGGACGCGAATTTTCGTTATTTCTGCCTTGTTTTAGCCTAATTCCTAGTTTAGTATAAATAGCTTGTTATCTCATTTTTTCCAGGCAGCTTTTGATGAATTATGAACATGCTTATGCATTGGTTAGGGTTTCCCTAAGTTTTCTCTCAAAATCTAGATTACTTTATCCATTGATTAATGGTGGTGTTTCTAGTCATTCCTTTATTGATCATTTGGTGGATTCTTCCTTTATGATGGCTATGGTGGGGTGTTAGGCTTTGGTGGTGGAATCTCCTTTATCCAAGGTCATATCCAATCCCTTTGGTGTTCATGGTTATCGATATTGGTTGATTTTGGTTATTATTCTTGTTATTATTTAAGTTGAAGGCTATTGTTGAGAAGTTCAAGCATGGGTGATTGAGATGTTCATCTTTCTCCCCTTATTCTATTGCTTATGGATTTCTCTCATCTCTTCTACAACAACAACTCAAGCTAAGTCTACAATCTCTCCCACCGCGCCACGCTCCATTTGGTATCAGAGGACAAGGTTATTCATCTAGCTTGAGTATTCCATTGTTCTTGCTAGTTTGTTCTCTATTGTTGGATTTTTGCTATTTTGATTGAAATATTGGTGTTCCCCAACCATTGTGACTCCAAGTGTGTTAGAGAAATTGTTATTGCTATTGTGTTTGTTGATGTTGATGCATATTGGAGCTTTGAGGAAGAGTTGGAAAGTTGTGCACACAAGGTGTTCGATAAAATGCCCAAGTGAGAAAAACACAAAGAACCTTTATCCAAACACAAGCCAACTACAAGAAAACCCCCAAACTCCACAAAATATCCCAAACACAATCCGTCCCACACCTTTCCCTCGATATGGATGGCCACGATGACTTCGATCGAATGGAATCAAGCCACCGGGGTAGCCCTCGACATCAGGCTCTCGAGAACCGACTTGCCACCAATGGCGAACGGTTCACCTCCATCGATCGCACTCTTAATGCCATCATGGTACGGTTGGACAACCTCGTCCAAGAGCGTCCGGTTCCACCTCGAGTTGAACGTTCGAGGCGCGCACAAAGTCCTAACCGTCCTCCTCCCTCTTACGAGTCGAGTGACGATGATAGAGGCTCACTACGACGCCAACATCGACGGGAAGCGGTTGAGAAACCCCCATGGGATGAATTCTATGATACCAAGATCAAGATTCCGGAATTCAATGGCAATACCGACCCCGAAGAATATCTTGAATGGGTCCAAATATTGGATAGGTATTTTGAAGCTGCGGATTATAGTGATGAACAAGCCTTCAAGATTGCGAGGTTGAAACTCACCAAGGGTGCATCCTTTTGGTTTAAGAATGTCAAGGCACAAAGAGCTAAGGAGGGTCGAGCAAAAGTTACCTCATGGACAAAGCTAAAGCGATTAATGAATCGACGATTCTTGCCTAGTACTTACAAGCGAGACCATGAACTCATTTCATCACTTGATGGGCAAAAAAGAAGAGAGGATTCCTCCCGAGAAAAGCCATTCCACTGTTCCCCACTAACGGCCTTTACATCCCAAAAATGTGTCAAATGTAGACGTGTGGGACATGATGCTTTGCAATGCCCGACAATGGCTATGGTTGAAACTTGGATTGCAGAATCCTTTGGTGTGGAAGAGCATACAGGTGACATGGTAGAAGGTGTTGATGAGAAAAACGTTGAGAAAGAGAAAAGTTCAATGAACGGGGTTATTGTCATTGAGGCCGTTGAAGGGAAACCTCTTGAGCTACTTGAAGTACATAGTGATCTTGATAAAGTTCCAAGCCAAGACGTGGTTGAGAACATCGATCTTGCCCTTCCTCTTATCCGTGTTGAAGAGGCCCAATAAGAAGCTCCTTTGGGGTTATCATTACCACAAGCCAAGGGATTAAACAACAATGGTGGTGACTCCTATTTCCTTCCACCCACGGGCACCCATATTCTTCTCCATGGGAAGAGCAATGTAACCGAAGACTCTCCTTTGAAATTTATTGAATCATGCTTGAAAGATGTACGATGTGGTGTAGAGTCTTTGGGTGAGTCGTGCATGATCTTTGGGAGACATTGGTTGTTTGATGATGTTAGTTGGCGTGATAAGTTATATGATGATTATGTGGTGTCGAAGTTGGATGATTCTCTACACTGGAAGTGGATTGTTAAGAATGTTGGTGATCCTTTGGTGTCTAGTGACAAATTTGGGTTTGATGGAGCTATGATTCTAGTTCCACCAATGTGTATGGGCTCGTTATTTGTGTCATCCCTCAATGGATATTGTTTGGATGTTGGTCGTAGTGACATGAACTCTTTGAATGGGTCATATATGTTATTTGGTCGACATTGGTTGTTCGAGAAGTCTATTGGGATGTCGAATCCGTCTTTGTTCCTTACACTCTTGATGCTTTCACTACCCCGAGGCCATGTTGATGCTTTTATGGCCCTCGTTTGGTGTTTCATACACCGTGTCTTTCCCATGTCTTTGAAACCACCATTAACCCACAAAAGCAAAACCTGGGTGGGAAGTGAGTTGAGGAACCTCCTATCGAGCGAAACACAGGGTGAGTGTGCTCTTGGTGAGGGCAAGCGATCCATAGCTTTGTCTTTGCCGGGATGCAAGCTTAGTAAGGTTGAGCGATCCTTAGCTCCACAAAAATTTCCAACCTCCCTCCCTTGTCCCTCACCCTTGCCCACAACTCCTACCGAGCGCCGCATAGAGTCTCCCATTGTTGAGCCATGCTCAATCGCTCCCGAGCCTCGCCATGGAGTAGAGCTGCATGAGTCCACGTCCATGACTACTCACCCGAGTTCCATTACTTCCACATCGAGATTGAACGAGGAAAAGGTTATTTCAGTTAGCCTTGAACCCGAGCTCTCATGTGACGAATTCCTTGTTGCTTTCAACAAGTTGATGGGTGCTAGCCATGTTCGGGTCCTTCGTGATGTCGACTTGGCCCCTCCTTTCCACCGGAATTGCTACATTTTTGAGAAGGACGTGTTGCTGAGTGTCACTCTACTTTGGCTGTTGGAATATTTGCTCTTGGGTCTGCATGGATACCCGTTAATTTTGAACCCCCAAGAGTTGTGGACAACTCTTTTCAAAGAAGGGGAGGATGAAGAGGACCGGGTTCCACTCTCTCCCCTAGAGATCTCTGCCAAGCGAGCCGCTTCGACCAACTCGAACCTTGAGTTACAATTTCCGATCGCTTTTGGAGTTGGGAGGCTAGTCTCGACCATCCAATGGATGGGCCCCGGGGCTCCTTAGTGGGGGCCCGCTCACAACACCAACCCCGGAGGCATCGGATCGGACTGGGCCGTCTCGAGAACTAGAGAATAGAAGGTATCGGGGTGCGAGTGTTTAAAAACCCGGGAACAATAAACTCAAGGCACGGACGTGGCGTCAGAGGACCTGCTCGCCCGAGCCACACATTGGCTCGCCTGAGCCAAGCTCCTGCCGGATGTCATCGTGCGTGGACTTGGCGTCTTACAGCAGGGTGTCGCGACCCAGCGAGACTGCTCGACCGAGCCACCCTTTGGCTCGCCCGAGCAGCGCTTCTACCAGGTCTTAGTCGAGCACAACATGCGACCAGATGGCTCGCCGCCCGAGCTGCGCTCGTCGCCCGTGACTCAACTCGCCGACAGTTGGAAGTCGAGGCCACCGCCCGAGCCACCCATCTGCTCGCCCGAGCCACTCTTCTGGACGGACGCGAATTTTCGTTATTTCTGCCTTGTTTTAGCCTAATTCCTAGTTTAGTATAAATAGCTTGTTATCTCATTTTTTCCAGGCAGCTTTTGATGAATTATGAACATGCTTATGCATTGGTTAGGGTTTCCCTAAGTTTTCTCTCAAAATCTAGATTACTTTATCCATTGATTAATGGTGGTGTTTCTAGTCATTCCTTTATTGATCATTTGGTGGATTCTTCCTTTATGATGGCCATGGTGGGGTGTTAGGCTTTGGTTGTGGAATCTCCTTTATCCAAGGTCATATCCAATCCCTTTGGTGTTCATGGTTATCGATATTGGTTGATTTTGGTTATTATTCTTGTTATTATTTAAGTTGAAGGCTATTGTTGAGAAGTTCAAGCATGGGTGATTGAGATGTTCATCTTTCTCCCCTTATTCTATTGCTTATGGATTTCTCTCATCTCTTCTACAACAACAACTCAAGCTAAGTCTACATTCTCTCCCACCGCGCCACGCTCCATTTGGTATCAGAGGACAAGGTTATTCATCTAGCTTGAGTATTCCATTGTTCTTGCTAGTTTGTTCTTTATTGTTGGATTTTTGCTATTTTGATTGAAATATTGGTGTTCCCCAACCCTTGTGACTCCAAGTGTGTTAGAGAAATTGTTATTGCTATTGTGTTTGTTGATGTTGATGCATATTGGAGCTTTGAGGAAGAGTTGGAAAGTTGTGCACACAAGGTGTTCGATAAAATGCCCAAGTGAGAAAAACACAAAGAACCCTTATCCAAACACAAGCCAACTACAAGAAAACCCACAAACTCCACAAAATATTCCAAACACAATCCGTCCCACACCTTTCCCTCGATATGGATGGTCACGATGACTCCGATCGAGAGGAATCAAGCCACCGGGGTAGCCCTCGACATCAGGCTCTCGAGAACCGACTTGCCACCCATGGCGAACGGTTCACCTCCATCGATCGCACTCTTAATGCCATCATGGTACGGTTGGACAACCTCGTCCAAGAGCGTCCGGTTCCACCTCGAGTTGAACGTTCGAGGCGCGCACAAAGTCCTAACCGTCCTCCTCCCTCTTACGAGTCGAGTGACGATGATAGAGGCTCACTACGACGCCAACATCGACAGGAAGCGGTTGAGAAACCCCCATGGGATGAATTCTATGATACCAAGATCAAGATTCCGGAATTCAATGGCAATACCGACCCCGAAGAATATCTTGAATGGGTCCAAATATTGGATAGGTATTTTGAAGCTGCGGATTATAGTGATGAACAAGCCTTCAAGATTGCGAGGTTGAAACTCACCAAGGGTGCATCCTTTTGGTTTAAGAATGTCAAGGCACAAAGAGCTAAGGAGGGTCGAGCAAAAGTTACCTCATGGATAAAGCTAAAGCGATTAATGAATCGACGATTCTTGCCTACTACTTACAAGCGAGACCATGAACTCATTTCATCACTTGATGGGCAAAAAAGAAGAGAGGATTCCTCCCGAGAAAAGCCATTCCACTGTTCCCCACTAACGGCCTTTACGTCCCAAAAATGTGTCAAATGTAGACGTGTGGGACATGATGCTTTGCAATGCCCGACAATGGCTATGGTTGAAACTTGGATTGCAGAATCCTTTGGTGTGGAAGAGCATACAGGTGACATGGTAGAAGGTGTTGATGAGAAAAACGTTGAGAAAGAGAAAAGTTCAATGAACGGGGTTATTGTCATTGAGGCCGTTGAAGGGAAACCTCTTGAGCTACTTGAAGTACATAGTGATCTTGATAAAGTTCCAAGCCAAGACGTGGTTGAGAACATCGATCTTGCCCTTCCTCTTATCCGTGTTGAAGAGGCCCAATAAGAAGCTCCTTTGGGGTTATCATTACCACAAGCCAAGGGATTAAACAACAATGGTGGTGACTCCTATTTCCTTCCACCCACGGGCACCCAAATTCTTCTCCATGGGAAGAGCAAGGTAACCGAAGACTCTCCTTTGAAATTTATTGAATCATGCTTGAAAGATGTACGATGTGGTGTAGAGTCTTTGGGTGAGTCGTGCATGATCTTTGGGAGACATTGGTTGTTTGATGATGTTAGTTGGCGTGATAAGTTATATGATGATTATGTGGTGTCGAAGTTGGATGATTCTCTACACTGGAAGTGGATTGTTAAGAATGTTGGTGATCCTTTGGTGTCTAGTGACAAATTTGGGTTTGATGGAGCTATGATTCTAGTTCCACCAATGTGTATGGGCTCGTTATTTGTGTCATCCCTCAATGGATATTGTTTGGATGTTGGTCGTAGTGACATGAACTCTTTGAATGGGTCATATATGTTATTTGGTCGACATTGGTTGTTCGAGAAGTCTATTGGGATGTCGAATCCGTCTTTGTTCCTTACACTCTTGATGCTTTCACTACCCCGAGGCCATGTTGATGCTTTTATGGCCCTCGTTTGGTGTTTCATACACCGTGTCTTTCCCATGTCTTTGAAACCACCATTAACCCACAAAAGCAAAACCTGGGTGGGAAGTGAGTTGAGGAACCTCCTATCGAGCGAAACACAGGGTGAGTGTGCTCTTACTGAGGGCAAGCGATCCATAGCTTTGTCTTTTCCGGGATGCAAGCTTAGTAAGGTTGAGCGATCCTTAGCTCCACAAAAATTTCCAACCTCCCTCCCTTGTCCCTCACCCTTGCCCACAACTCCTACCGAGCGCCGCATAGAGTCTCCCATTGTTGAGCCATGCTCAATCGCTCCCGAGCCTCGCCATGGAGTAGAGCTGCATGAGTCCACGTCCATGACTACTCACCCGAGTTCCATTACTTCCACATCGAGATTGAACGAGGAAAAGGTTATTTCAGTTAGCCTTGAACCCGAGCTCTCATGTGACGAATTCCTTGTTGCTTTCAACAAGTTGATGGGTGCTAGCCATGTTCGGGTCCTTCGTGATGTCGACTTGGCCCCTCCTTTCCACCGGAATTGCTACATTTTTGAGAAGGACGGGTTGCTGAGTGTCACTCTACTTTGGCTGTTGGAATACTTGCTCTTGGGTCTGCATGGATACCCGTTAATTTTGAACCCCCAAGAGTTGTGGACAACTCTTTTCAAAGAAGGGGAGGATGAAGAGGACCGGGTTCGACTCTCTCCCTAGAGATCTCTCGCTGCGAGCCGCTCGACCAACTCGAACCTTGAGTTACAATTTCCGATCGCTTTGGAGTTGGGAGGCAAGTCTCGACCATCCAATGGATGGGCCCCGGCTCCTTAGTGGGGCCCGCCACAACACCAACCCCGAGGCATCGGATCGGATGGGCCGTCTCGAGAACTAGAGAATAGAAGGTATCGAGTGCGAGTGTTTAAAACCGAACAATAAACTCAAGGCACGGACGTGGCGCCGAGGACTCGCCGCTCGAGCCACACATTGGCTCGCTCGAGCTGGCTCTGCCGGATGTCGCCGCGCGTGGACTTGGCGTCTTACGCCAGGTGTCGCGACCAGCGAGATCGCCGACCGAGCCACCTTCGCTCGCCCGGCGGCGCTTCTACCAGTCTTAGTCGAGCACAACACGCGACGGATGGCCCGCCGCCGAGCAAGATTTTGGCTCGCCCGAGCTGTCGCGCTCGGCCCCAACTCGCCAGACAGGCCAAGGAAGTCAGAGGGCCAGCTCGCCCGAGCCACCCATCTGCTCGCCCGAGCCACTCTTCTGGACGGACGCGAATTTTCGTTATTTCTGCCTTGTTTTAGCCTAATTCCTAGTTTAGTATAAATAGCTTGTTATCTCATTTTTTCCAGGCAGCTTTTGATGAATTATGAACATGCTTATGCATTGGTTAGGGTTTCCCTAAGTTTTCTCTCAAAATCTAGATTACTTTATCCATTGATTAATGGTGGTGTTTCTAGTCATTCCTTTATTGATCATTTGGTGGATTCTTCCTTTATGATGGCCATGGTGGGGTGTTAGGCTTTGGTGGTGGAATCTCCTTTATCCAAGGTCATATCCAATCCCTTTGGTGTTCATGGTTATCGATATTGGTTGATTTTGGTTATTATTCTTGTTATTATTTAAGTGAAGGCTATTGTTGAGAAGTTCAAGCATGGGTGATTGAGATGTTCATCTTTCTCCTTATTCTATTGCTTATGGATTTCTCTCATCTCTTCTACAACAACAACTCAAGCTAAGTCTACAATCTCTCCCACCGCGCCACGCTCCATTTGGTATCAGAGGACAAGGTTATTCATCTAGCTTGAGTATTCCATTGTTCTTGCTAGTTTGTTCTCTATTGTTGGATTTTTGCTATTTTGATTGAAATATTGGTGTTCCCCAACCATTGTGACTCCAAGTGTGTTAGAGAAATTGTTATTGCTATTGTGTTTGTTGATGTTGATGCATATTGGAGCTTTGAGGAAGAGTTGGAAAGTTGTGCACACAAGGTGTTCGATAAAATGCCCAAGTGAGAAAAACACAAAGAACCCTTATCCAAACACAAGCCAACTACAAGAAAACCCCCAAACTCCACAAAATATCCCAAACACAATCCGTCCCACACCTTTCCCTCGATATGGATGGCCACGATGACTCCGATCGAATGGAATCAAGCCACCGGGGTAGCCCTCGACATCAGGCTCTCGAGAACCGACTTGCCACCCATGGCGAACGGTTCACCTCCATCGATCGCACTCTTAATGCCATCATGGTACGGTTGGACAACCTCGTCCAAGAGCGTCCGGTTCCACCTCGAGTTGAACGTTCGAGGCGCGCACAAAGTCCTAACCGTCCTCCTCCCTCTTACGAGTCGAGTGACGATGATAGAGGCTCACTACGACGCCATCATCGACGGGAAGCGGTTGAGAAACCCCCATGGGATGAATTCAATGATACCAAGATCAAGATTCCGGAATTCAATGGCAATACCGACCCCGAAGAATATCTTGAATGGGTCCAAATCTTGGATAGGTATTTTGAAGCTGCGGATTATAGTGATGAACAAGCCTTCAAGATTGCGAAGTTGAAACTCACCAAGGGTGCATCCTTTTGGTTTAAGAATGTCAAGGCACAAAGAGCTAAGGAGGGTCGAGCAAAAGTTACCTCATGGACAAAGCTAAAGCGATTAATGAATCGACGATTCTTGCCTAGTACTTACAAGCGAGACCATGAACTCATTTCATCACTTGATGGGCAAAAAAGAAGAGAGGATTCCTCCCGAGAAAAGCCATTCCACTGTTCCCCACTAACGGCCTTTGCTTCCCAAAAATGTGTCAAATGTAGACGTGTGGGACATGATGCTTTGCAATGCCCGACAATGGCTATGGTTGAAACTTGGATTGCAGAATCCTTTGGTGTGGAAGAGCATACAGGTGACATGGTAGAAGGTGTTGATGAGAAAAACGTTGAGAAAGAGAAAAGTTCAATGAACGGGGTTATTGTCATTGAGGCCGTTGAAGGGAAACCTCTTGAGCTACTTGAAGTACATAGTGATCTTGATAATGTTCCAAGCCAAGACGTGGTTGAGAACATCGATCTTGCCCTTCCTCTTATCCGTGTTGAAGAGGCCCAATAAGAAGCTCCTTTGGGGTTATCATTACCACAAGCCAAGGGATTAAACAACAATGGTGGTGACTCCTATTTCCTTCCACCCACGGGCACCCAAATTCTTCTCCATGGGAAGAGCAAGGTAACCGAAGACTCTCCTTTGAAATTTATTGAATCATGCTTGAAAGATGTACGATGTGGTGTAGAGTCTTTGGGTGAGTCGTGCATGATCTTTGGGAGACATTGGTTGTTTGATGATGTTAGTTGGCGTGATAAGTTATATGATGATTATGTGGTGTCGAAGTTGGATGATTCTCTACACTGGAAGTGGATTGTTAAGAATGTTGGTGATCCTTTGGTGTCTAGTGACAAATTTGGGTTTGATGGAGCTATGATTCTAGTTCCACCAATGTGTATGGGCTCGTTATTTGTGTCATCCCTTAATGGATATTGTTTGGATGTTGGTCGTAGTGACATGAACTCTTTAAATGGGTCATATATGTTATTTGGTCGACATTGGTTGTTCGAGAAGTCTATTGGGATGTCGAATCCGTCTTTGTTCCTTACACTCTTGATGCTTTCACTACCCCGAGGCCATGTTGATGCTTTTATGGCCCTCGTTTGGTGTTTCATACACCGTGTCTTTCCCATGTCTTTGAAACCACCATTAACCCACAAAAGCAAAACCTGGGTGGGAAGTGAGTTGAGGAACCTCCTATCGAGCGAAACACAGGGTGAGTGTGCTCTTGGTGAGGGCAAGCGACCCATAGCTTTGTCTTTGCAGGGATGCAAGCTTAGTAAGGTTGAGAGATAATTAGCTCCACAAAAATTTCCAACCTCCTCCTTGTCCTCACCCTTGCCCACAACTCCTACCAAGCGCGCATAGAGTCTCCCATTGTTGAGCCATGCTCAATCGCTCCCGAGCCTCGCCATGGAGTAGCCGCATGAGTCCACGCCCATGACTACTCACCCGAGTTCCATTACTTCCACATCGAGATTGAACGAGGAAAAGGTTATTTCGTTAGCCTTGAACCCGAGCTCATGTCACGAATTACTTGTTGCTTTCAACAAGTTGATGGGTGTTAGCCATGTTCGTGTCCTTCGTGATGTCGACTTGGCCCATCCTTTCCACCGGAATTGCTACATTTTTGAGAAGGACGGGTTGCTGAGTGTCACTCTACTTTGGCGGATGGAATACTTGCTCTTGGGTCTACATGGATACCCGTTAATTTTGAAACCCCAATAGTTGTGTACAAATCTTTCAAAGAAGGAGGATGAAGAGGACCGGTTCCACTCTCCCCTAGAGATCTCTACCAAGCGAGCCGCTTCGACCAACTCGAACCTTGAGTTACAATTTCCGATCGCTTTTGGAGGTGGGAGGCTAGTCTCGACCATCCAATGGATGGGCCCCGGTGCTCCTTAGTGGGGCCCGCCACAACACCAACCCCGAGGCATCGGATCGGACCGGGCCGTCTCGAGAACTAGAGAATAGAAGGTATCGGGGTGCGAGTGTTTAAAAACCCGGGAACAATAAACTCAAGGCACGGACGTGGCGTCAGAGGACCTGCTCGCCCGAGCCACACATTGGCTCGCCTGAGCCAAGCTCCTGCCGGATGTCGTCGTGCGTGGACTTGGCGTCTTACAGCAGGGTGTCGCGACCCAGCGAGACTGCTCGACCGAGCCACCCTTTGGCTCGCCCGAGCAGCGCTTCTACCAGGTCTTAGTCGAGCACAACACGCGACCAGATGGCCTGCTCGCCCGAGCAAGATTTTGGCTCGCCCGAGCAGCTTCCTGTCGCGCGCGACCCAACTCGCCGACAGGCAAGGAAGTCGAGGGCCACCGCCCGAGCCACCCATCCGCCGCCGAGCCACTCTTCCGACGGACGCGAATTTTCGTTATTTCGCCTTGCTTTAGCCTAATTCCTAGTTTAGTATAAATAGCTTGTTATCTCATTTTTCCAGTGACTTTTGATGAATTATGAACATGCTTATGCATTGGTTAGGGTTTCCCTAAGTTTTCTCTCAAAATCTAGATTACTTTATCCATTGATTAATGGTGGTGTTTCTAGTCATTCCTTTATTGATCATTTGGTGGATTCTTCCTTTATGATGGCCATGGTGGGGTGTTAGGCTTTGGTGGTGGAATCTCCTTTATCCAAGGTCATATCCAATCCCTTTGGTGTTCATGGTTGTCGATATTGGTTGATTTTGGTTATTATTCTTGTTATTATTTATGTTCAAGGCTATTGTTGAGAAGTTCAAGCATGGGTGATTGAGATGTTCATCTTTCTCCCCTTATTCTATTGCTTATGGATTTCTCTCATCTCTTCTACAACAACAACTCAAGCTAAGTCTACAATCTCTCCCACCGCGCCACGCTCCATTTGGTATCAGAGGACAAGGTTATTCATCTAGCTTGAGTATTCCATTGTTCTTGCTAGTTTGTTCTCTATTGTTGGATTTTTGCTATTTTGATTGAAATATTGGTGTTCCCCAACCATTGTGACTCCAAGTGTGTTAGAGAAATTGTTATTGCTATTGTGTTTGTTGATGTTGATGCATATTGGAGCTTTGAGGAAGAGTTGGAAAGTTGTGCACACAAGGTGTTCGATAAAATGCCCAAGTGAGAAAAACACAAAGAACCCTTATCCAAACACAAGCCAACTACAAGAAACCCCCCAAACTCCACAAAATATCCCAAACACAATCCGTCCCATACCTTTCCCTCGATATGGATGGTCACGATGACTCCGATCGAGAGGAATCAAGCCACCGGGGTATCCCTCGACATCAGGCTCTCGAGAACCGACTTGCCACCCATGGCGAACGGTTCACCTCCATCGATCGCACTCTTAATGCCATCATGGTACGGTTGGACAACCTCGTCCAAGAGCGTCCGGTTCCACCTCGAGTTGAACGTTCGAGGCGCGCACAAAGTCCTAACCGTCCTCCTCCCTCTTACGAGTCGAGTGACGATGATAGAGGCTCACTACGACGCCATCATCGACGGGAAGCGGTTGAGAAACCCCCATGGGATGAATTCAATGATACCAAGATCAAGATTCCGGAATTCAATGGCAATACCGACCCCGAAGAATATCTTGAATGGGTCATATATGTTATTTGGTCGACATTGGTTGTTCGAGAAGTCTATTGGGATGTCGAAACCGTCTTTGTTCCTTACACTCTTGATGCTTTCACTACCTCGAGGCCATGTTGATGCTTTTATGGCCCTCGTTTGGTGTTTCATACACCGTGTCTTTCCCATGCCTTTGAAACCACCATTAACCCACAAAAGCAAAACCTTGGTGGGAAGTGAGTTGAGGAACCTCCTATCGAGCGAAACACAGGGTGAGTGTGCTCTTGGTGAGGGCAAGCGATCCATAGCTTTGTCTTTGCCGGGAAGCAAGCTTAGTAAGGTTGAGCGATCCTTAGCTCCACAAAAATTTCCAACCTCCCTCCCTTGTCCCTCACCCTTGCCCACAACTCCTACCGAGCGCCGCATAGAGTCTCCCATTGTTGAGCCATGCTCAATCGCTCCCGAGCCTCGCCATGGAGTAGAGTTGCATGAGTCCACGTCCATGACTACTCACCCGAGTTCTATTACTTCCACATCGAGATTGAACGAGGAAAAGGTTATTTCAGTTAGCCTTAAACCCGAGCTCTCATGTGACGAATTCCTTGTTTCTTTCAACAAGTTGATGGGTGCTAGCCATGTTCGGGTCCTTCGTGATGTCGACTTGGCCCCTCCTTTCCACCGGAATTGCTACATTTTTGAGAAGGACGGGTTGCTGAGTGTCACTCTACTTTGGCTGTTGGAATACTTGCTCTTGGGTCTGCATGGATACCCGTTAATTTTGAACCCCCAAGAGTTGTGGACAACTCTTTTCAAAGAAGGGGAGGATGAAGAGGACCGGGTTCCACTCTCTCCCCTAGAGATCTCTGCTGTCGAGCCGTCGACCAACTCGAACCTCGAGTTACATTTTCCGATCGCTTTGGAGTTGGGAGGCTAGTCTCGACCATCCAATGGATGGGCCCCGGCTCCTTAGTGGGGCCCACACAACACCAACCCCGAGGCATCGGATCGACCGGCCGCCTCGAGAACTAGAGAATAGAAGGTATCGGTGCGAGTGTTTAAAACCCGAACAATAAACTCAAGGCACGGACGTGGCCGAGGACTCGCCGCTCGAGCCACACATTGGCTCGCCTGAGCCAAGCTCCTGCCGGATGTCATCGTGCGTGGACTTGGCGTCTTACAGCAGGGTGTCGCGACCAGAGATCGCCGACCGAGCCACCTTCGCTCGCCCCGGCGCCGCTTCTACCAGTCTTAGTCGAGCACAACACGCGACGGATGGCTCGCCGCTCAACAAGATATTGGCTCGCCGAGCAGCCGTTCGTCGCGCCGCGACCTAAATCGCCGACAGCCAAGATAAAGAGGGCCGCCGCCAGCCACCCATCCATCCGCCCGAGCCACTCTTCTGGACGGACGCGAATTTTCGTTATTTCTGCCTTGTTTTAGCCTAATTCCTAGTTTAGTATAAATTGCTTGTTATGTCATTTTTTCCAGGCAGCTTTTGATGAATTATGAACATGCTTATGCATTGGTTAGGGTTTCCCTAAGTTTTCTCTCAAAATCTAGATTACTTTATCCATCGATTAATGGTGGTGTTTCTAGTCATTCCTTTATTGATCATTTGGTGGATTCTTCCTTTTTGATGGCCATGGTGGGGTGTTAGGCTTTGGTGGTGGAATCTCCTTTATCCAAGGTCATATCCAATCCCTTTGGTGTTCAAGGTTATTGATATTGGTTGATTTTGGTTATTATTCTTGTTATTATTTAAGTTCAAGGCTATTGTTGAGAAGTTCAAGCATGGGTGATTGAGATGTTCATCTTTCTCCCCTTATTCTATTGCTTATGGATTTCTCTCATCTCTTCTACAACAACAACTCAAGCTAAGTCTACAATCTCTCCCACCGCGCCACGCTCCATTTGGTATCAGAGGACAAGGTTATTCATCTAGCTTGAGTATTCCATTGTTCTTGCTAGTTTGTTCTTTATTGTTGGATTTTTGCTATTTTGATTGAAATATTGGTGTTCCCCAACCCTTGTGACTCCAAGTGTGTTAGAGAAATTGTTATTGCTATTGTGTTTGTTGATGTTGATGCATATTGGAGCTTTGAGGAAGAGTTGGAAAGTTGTGCACATAAGGTGTTCGATAAAATGCCCAAGTGAGAAAAACACAAAGAACCCTTATCCAAACACAAGCCAACTACAAGAAAACCCCCAAACTCCACAAAATATCTCAAACATAATCCGTCCCATACCTTTCCCTCGATATGGATGGTCACGATGACTCCGATCGAGAGGAATCAAGCCACCGGGGTAGCCCTCGACATCAGGCTCTCGAGAACCGACTTGCCACCCATGGCGAACGGTTCACCTCCATCGATCGCACTCTTAATGCCATCATGGTACGGTTGGACAACCTCGTCCAAGAGCGTCCGGTTCCACCTCGAGTTGAACGTTCGAGGCGCGCACAAAGTCCTAACCGTCTTCCTCTCTCTTACGAGTCGAGTGACGATGATAGAGGCTCACTACGACGCCATCATCGACGGGAAGCGGTTGAGAAACCCCCATGAGATGAATTCTATGATACCAAGATCAAGATTCCGGAATTCAATGGCAATACCGACCCCGAAGAATATCTTGAATGGGTGCATCCTTTTGGTATAAGAATGTCAAGGCACAAAGAGCTAAGGAGGGTCGAGCAAAAGTAACCTCATGGACATAGCTAAAGCGATTAATGAATCGACGATTCTTGCCTAGTACTTACAAGCGAGACCATGAACTCATTTCATCACTTGATGGGCAAAGAAGAAGAGAGGATTCCTCCCGAGAAAAGCCATTCCACTGTTCCCCACTAACGGCCTTTACGTCCCAAAAATGTGTCAAATGTAGACGTGTAGGACATGATGCTTTGCAATGCCCGACAATGGCTATGGTTGAAACTTGGATTGCAGAATCCTTTGGTGTGGAAGAGCATACAGGTGACATGGTAGAAGGTGTTGATGAGAAAAACGTTGAGAAAGAGAAAAGTTCAATGAACGGGGTTATTGTCATTGAGGCCGTTGAAGGGAAACCTCTTGAGCTACTTGAAGTACATAGTGATCTTGATAAAGTTCCAAGCCAAGAGGTGGTTGAGAACATCGATCTTGCCCTTCCTCTTATCCGTGTTGAAGAGGCCCAAGAAGAAGGTCCTTTGGGGTTATCATTACCACAAGCCAAGGGATTAAACAACAATGGTGGTGACTCCTATTTCCTTCCACCCACGGGCACCCAAATTCTTCTCCATGGGAAGAACAAGGTAACCGAAGACTCTCCTTTGAAATTTATTGAATCATGCTTGAAAGATGTACGATGTGGTGTAGAGTCTTTGGGTGAGTCGTGCATGATCTTTGGGAGACATTGGTTGTTTGATGATGTTAGTTGGCGTGATAAGTTATATGATGATTATGTGGTGTCGAAGTTGGATGATTCTCTACACTGGAAGTGGATTGTTAAGAATGTTGGTGATCCTTTGGTGTCTAGTGACAAATTTGGGTTTGATGGAGCTATGATTCTAGTTCTTCCAATGTGTATGGGCTCGTTATTTGTGTCATCCCTCAATGGATATTGTTTGGATGTTGGTCGTAGTGACATGAACTCTTTGAATGGGTCATATATGTTATTTGGTCGACATTGGTTGTTCGAGAAGTCTATTGGGATGTCGAATCCGTCTTTGTTCCTTACACTCTTGATGCTTTCACTACCTCAAGGCCATGTTGATGCTTTTATGGCCCTCGTTTGGTGTTTCATACACCGTGTCTTTCCCATGCCTTTGAAACCACCATTAACCCACAAAAGCAAAACCTGGGTTGGAAGTGAGTTGAGGAACCTCCTATCGAGCGAAACACAGGGTGAGTGTGCTCTTGGTGAGGGCAAGCGATCCATAGCTTTGTCTTTGCCGGGATGCAAGCTTAGTAAGGTTGAGCGATCCTTAGCTCCACAAAAATTTCCAACCTCCCTCCCTTGTCCCTCACCCTTGCCCACAACTCCTACCGAGCGCCGCATAGAGTCTCCCATTGTTGAGCCATGCTCAATCGCTCCCGAGCCTCGCCATGGAGTAGAGCTACATGAGTCCACGTCCAGGACTACTCACCCGAGTTCCATTACTTCCACATCGAGATTGAACGAGGAAAAGGTTATTTCAGTTAGCCTTGAACCCGAGCTCTCATGTGACGAATTCCTTGTTGCTTTCAACAAGTTGATGGGTGCTAGCCATGTTCGGGTCCTTCGTGATGTCGACTTGGCCCCTCCTTTCCACCGGAATTGCTACATTTTTTAGAAGGACGGGTTGCTGAGTGTCACTCTACTGGTCATTGGAATACTTGCTCTTGGGTCTGCATGGATACACGTTATTTTTGAACCCCCAAGATTTGTGGACAACTCTTTTCAAAGAAGGAGGATGAAGAGGACCGGTTCCACTCTCTCCCTAGAGATCTCGCTGCGAGCCGCCGACCAACTCGAACCTTGAGTTACAATTTCCGATCGCTTTTGGAGTTGGGAGGCTAGTCTCGACCATCCAATGGATGGGCCCCGGGGCTCCTTAGTGGGGGCCCGCTCACAACACCAACCCCGGAGGCATCGGGACAAGACCGGGCCGTCTCGAGAACTAGAGAATAGAAGGTATCGGGGTGCGAGTGTTTAAAAACCCGGGAACAATAAACTCAAGGCACGGACATGGCGTCAGAGGACCTGCTCGCCCGAGCCACACATTGGCTCGCTTGAGCCAAGCTCCTGCCGGATGTCGTCGTGCGTGTACTTGGCGTCTTACAGCAGGGTGTCGCGACCCAGCGAGACTGCTCGACCGAGCCACCCTTTGGCTCGCCCGAGCAGCGCTTCTACCAGGTCTTAGTCGAGCACAACACGCGACAAGATGGCCTGCTCGCCCGAGCAAGATATTGGCTCGCCCGAACCAGCGTTCTGTCGCGCCCGCGACCCAACCTGGCTAGCGACTGCCCAAGACAGTCAGAGGGCCAACTCGCCCGAGCCACCCATCTGCTCGCCCGAGCCACTCTTCTGGACGGACGTGAATTTTCGTTATTTCTGCCTTGTTTTAGCCTAATTCCTAGTTTAGTATAAATAGCTTGTTATCTCATTTTTTCCAGGCAGCTTTTGATGAATTATGAACATGCTTATGCATTGGTTATGGTTTCCCTAAGTTTTCTCTCAAAATCTAGATTACTTTATCCATTGATTAATGAAGGTGTTTCTAGTCATTCCTTTATTGATCATTTGGTGGATTCTTCCTTTATGATGGCCATGGTGGGGTGTAAGGCTTTGGTGGTGGAATCTCCTTTATCCAAGGTCATATCCAATCCCTTTGGTGTTCAAGGCTATTGTTGAGAAGTTCAAGCATGGGTGATTGAGATGTTCATCTTTCTCCCCTTATTCTATTGCTTATGGATTTCTCTCATCTCTTCTACAACAACAACTCAAGCTAAGTCTACAATCTCTCCCACCGCGCCACGCTCCATTTGGTATCAGAGGACAAGGTTATTCATCTAGCTTGAGTATTCCATTGTTCTTGCTAGTTTGTTCTCTATTGTTGGATTTTTGCTATTTTGATTGAAATATTGGTGTTCCCCAACCATTGTGACTCCAAGTGTGTTAGAGAAATTGTTATTGCTATTGTGTTTGTTGATGTTGATGCATATTGGAGCTTTGAGGAAGAGTTGGAAAGTTGTGCACACAAGGTGTTCGATAAAATGCCCAAGTGAGAAAAACACAAAGAACCCTTATCCAAACACAAGCCAACTACAAGAAAACCCCCAAACTCCACAAAATATCCCAAACACAATCCGTCCCATACCTTTCCCTCGATATGGATGGTCACGATGACTTCGATCGAGAGGAATCAAGCCACCGGGGTAGCCCTCGACATCAGGCTCTCGAGAACCGACATGCCACCCATGGCGAACGGTTCACCTCCATTGATCGCACTCTTAATGCCATCATGGTACGGTTGGACAACCTCGTCTAAGAGCGTCCGGTTCCACCTCGAGTTGAACGTTCGAGGCGCGCACAAAGTCCTAACCGTCCTCCTCCTCTTACGAGTCGAGGACGATGATGATAGAGGCTCACTACGACGCCATCATAGACGTGAATCGGTTGAGAAACACCCATGGGTTGATTTCTATGATACCAAGATCAAGATTCCGGAATTCAATGGCATTACCGACCCCGAAGAATATCTTGAATGGGTCCAAATCTTGGATAGGTATTTTGAAGTCATGATTATAGTGATGAACAAGCCTTCAAGATTGCGAGGTTGAAACTCACCAAGGGTGCATCCTTTTGGTTTAAGAATTTCAAGGCACAAAGAGCTAAGGAGGGTCGAGCAAAAGTTACCTCATGGACAAAGCTAAAGCGATTAATGAATCGACGATTCTTGCCTAGTACTTACAAGCGAGACCATGAACTCATTTCATCACTTGATGGGCAAAGAAGAAGAGAGGATTCCTCCCGAGAAAAGCCATTCCACTGTTCCCCACTAACGGCCTTTATGTCCCAAAAATGTGTCAAATGTAGACGTGTGGGACATGATGCTTTGCAATGCCCGACAATGGCTATGGTTGAAACTTGGATTGCAGAATCCTTTGGTGTGGAAGAGCATACAGGTGACATGGTAGAAGGTGTTGATGAGAAAAACATTGAGAAAGAGAAAAGTTCAATGAACGGGGTTATTGTCATTGAGGCCGTTGAAGGGAAACCTCTTGAGCTACTTGAAGTACATAGTGATCTTGATAAACTTCAAAGCCAAGACGTGGTTGAGAACTTCGATCTTGCCCTTCCTCTTATCCGTGTTGAAGAGGCCCAAGAAGAAGGTCCTTTGGGGTTATCATTACCACAAGCCAAGGGATTAAACAACAATGGTGGTGACTCCTATTTCCTTCCACCCACGGGCACCCAAATTCTTCTCCGTGGGAAGAACAAGGTAACCGAAGACTCTCCTTTGAAATTTATTGAATCATGCTTGAAAGATGTACGATGTGGTGTAGAGTCTTTGGGTGAGTCGTGCATGATCTTTGGGAGACATTGGTTGTTTGATGATGTTAGTTGGCGTGATAAGTTATATGATGATTATGTGGTGTCGAAGTTGGATGATTCTCTACACTGGAAGTGGATTGTTAAGAATGTTGGTGATCCTTTGGTGTCTAGTGACAAATTTGGGTTTGATGGAGCTATGATTCTAGTTCCACCAATGTGTATGGGCTCGTTATTTGTGTCATCCCTCAATGGATATTGTTTGGATGTTGGTCGTAGTGACATGAACTCTTTGAATGGGTCATATATGTTATTTGGTCGAACTTGGTTGTTCGAGAAGTCTATTGGGATGTCGAATCCGTCTTTGTTCCTTACACTGTTGATGCTTTCACTACCCCGAGGCCATGTTGATGCTTTTATGGCCCTCGTTTGGTGTTTCATACACCGTGTCTTTCCCATGCCTTTGAAACCACCATTAACCCACAAAAGCAAAACCTGGGTGGGAAGTGAGTTGAGGAACCTCCTATCGAGCGAAACACAGGGTGAGTGTGCTCTTGGTGAGGGCAAGCGATCCATAGCTTTGTCTTTGCCGGGATGCAAGCTTAGTAAGGTTGAGCGATCCTTAGCTCCACAAAAATTTCCAACCTCCCTCCCTTGTCCCTCACCCTTGCCCACAACTCCTACCGAGCGCCGCATAGAGTCTCCCATTGTTGAGCCATGCTCAATCGCTCCCGAGCCTCGCCATGGAGTAGAGCTGCATGAGTCCACGTCCACGACTACTCACCCGAGTTCCATTACTTCCACATCGAGATTGAACGAGGAAAAGGTTATTTCAGTTAGCCTTAAACCCGAGCTCTCATGTGACGAATTCCTTGTTGCTTTCAACAAGTTGATGGGTGCTAGCCATGTTCGGGTCCTTCGTGATGTCGACTTGGCCCCTCCTTTCCACCTAATTGCTACATTTTGAGAAGGACGGGTTCCGAGTGTCACTCTACTTTGGGTCATTGGAATACTTGCTTTGGGTCCGCATGGATACCCGTTAATTTTGAACCCCCAAGAGTTGTGGACAACTCTTTTCAAAGAAGGGGAGGATGAAAAGGACCGGGTTCCACTCTCTCCCCTAGAGATCTCTGCCAAGCGAGCCGCTTCGACCAACTCGAACCTTGAGTTACAATTTCCGATCGCTTTTGGAGTTGGGAGGCTAGTCTCGACAATCCAATGGATGGGCCCCGGGGCTCCTTAGTGGGGGCCCGCTCACAACACCAACCCCGAGGCATCGGATCGACCGGGCCGTCTCGAAAACTAGAGAATAGAAGGTATCGGGGTGCGAGTGTTTAAAAACCCGGGAACAATAAACTCAAGGCACGGACGTGGCGTCAGAGGACCTGCTCGCCCGAGCCACACATTGGCTCGCCTGAGCCAAGCTCCTGCCGGATGTCGTCGTGCGTGGACTTGGCGTCTTACAGCAGGGTGTCGCGACCCAGCGAGACTGCTCGACCGAGCCACCCTTTGGCTCGCCCGAGCAGCGCTTCTGCCAGGTCTTAGTCGAGCACAACACGCGACCAGATGGCCTGCTCGCCCGAGCAAGATATTGGCTCGCCCGAGCCAGCGTTCTGTCGCGCCCGCGACCCAACCTGGCCAGCGACAGGCCAAGGCAGTCAGAGGGCCAGCTCGCCCGAGCCACCCATCTGCTCGCCCGAGCCACTCTTCTGGACGGACGCGAATTTTCGTTATTTCTGCCTTGTTTTAGCCTAATTCCTAGTTTAGTATAAATAGCTTGTTATCTCATTTTTTCCAGGCAGCTTTTGATGAATTATGAACATGCTTATGCATTGGTTAGGGTTTCCCTAAGTTTTCTCTCAAAATCTAGATTACTTTATCCATTGATTAATGGTGGTGTTTCTAGTCATTCCTTTATTGATCATTTGGTGGATTCTTCCTTTATGATGGCCATGGTGGGGTGTTAGGCTTTGGTGGTGGAATCTCCTTTATCCAAGGTCATATCCAATCCCTTTGGTGTTCAAGGTTATTGATATTGGTTGATTTTGGTTTTTATTCTTGTTATTATTTAAGTTCAAGGCTATTGTTGAGAAGTTCAAGCATGGGTGATTGAGATGTTCATCTTTCTCCCCTTATTCTATTGCTTATGGATTTCTCTCATCTCTTCTACAACAACAACTCAAGCTAAGTCTGATCTCTCCCACCGCGCCACGCTCCATTTGGTATCAGAGGACAAGGTTATTCATCTAGCTTGAGTATTCCATTGTTCTTGCTAGTTTGTTCTCTATTGTTGGATTTTTGCTATTTTGATTGAAATATTGGTGTTCCCCAACCATTGTGACTCCAAGTGTGTTAGAAATTGTTATTGCTATTGTGTTTGTTGATGTTGATGCATATTGGAGCTTTGAGGAAGAGTTGGAAAGTTGTGCACACAAGGTGTTCGATAAAATGCCCAAGTGAGAAAAACACAAAGAACCCTTATCCAAACACAAGCCAACTACAAGAAAACCCCAAACTCCACAAAATATCCCAAACACAATCCGTCCCATACCTTTCCTCGATATGGATGGTCACGATGACTTCGATCGAGAGGAATCAAGCCACCGGTAGCCCTCGACATCGTGCTCGAGAACCGACTTGCCACCCATGGCGAGCGGTTCACCTCCATTGATCGCACTCTTAATGCCATCATGGTACGGTTGACAACCTCATCCAAGAGCGTCCGGCCCACCTCGAGTTGAACGTTCGAGGCGCGCACAAAGTCCTAACCGTCCTCCTCCCTCTTACGAGTCGAGTGACGATGATAGAGGCTCACTACGACGCCATCATCGACGGGAAGCGGTTGAGAAACCCCCATGGGATGAATTCTATGATACCAAGATCAAGATTCCGGAATTCAATGGCAATACCGACCCCGAAGAATATTTTGAATGGGTCCAAATCTCGGATAGGTATTTTGAAGTCATGGATTATAGTGATGAACAAGCCTTCAAGATTGCGAGGTTGAAACTCACCAAGGGTGCATCCTTTGGTTTAAGAATGTCAAGGCACAAAGAGCTAAGGAGGGTCGAGCAAAAGTTACCTCATGGACAAAGCTAAAGCGATTAATGAATCGACGATTCTTGCCTAGTACTTACAAGCGAGACCATGAACTCATTTCATCACTTGATGGGCAAAGAAGAAGAGAGGATTCCTCCGAGAAAAGCCATTCCACTGTTTCCCCACTAACGCCTTTACGTCCCAAAATGTGTCAAATGTAGACGTGTGGGACATGATGCTTTGCAATGCCCGACAATGGCTATGGTTGAAACTTGGATTGCGAATCCTTTGGTGTGGAAGAGCATACAGTGACATGGTAGAAGGTGTTGATGAGAAAACATTGAGAAAGAGAAAAGTTCAATGAACGGGGTTATTGTCATTGAGGCCGTTGAAGGGAAACCTCTTGAGCTACTTGAAGTACATAGTGATCTTGATAAAGTTCCAAGCCAAGACGTGGTTGAGAACATCGATCTTGCCCTTCCTCTTATCCGTGTTGAAGAGGCCCAAGAAGAAGGTCCTTTGGGGTTATCATTACCACAAGCCAAGGGATTAAACAACAATGGTGGTGACTCCTATTTCCTTCCACCCACGGGCACCCAAATTCTTCTCCATGGGAAGAACAAGGTAACCGAAGACTCTCCTTTGAAATTTATTGAATCATGCTTGAAAGATGTACGATGTGGTGTAGAGTCTTTAGGTGAGTCGTGCATGATCTTTGGGAGACATTGGTTGTTTGATGATGTTAGTTGGCGTGATAAGTTATATGATGATTATGTGGTGTCGAAGTTGGATGATTCTCTACACTGGAAGTGGATTGTTAAGAATGTTGGTGATCCTTTGGTGTCTAGTGACAAATTTGGGTTTGATGGAGCTATGATTCTAGTTCCACCAATGTGTATGGGCTCGTTATTTGTGTCATCCCTCAATGGATATTGTTTGGATGTTGGTCGTAGTGACATGAACTCTTTGAATGGGTCATATATGTTATTTGGTCGACATTGGTTGTTCGAGAAGTCTATTGGGATGTCGAATCCGTCTTTGTTCCTTACACTCTTGATGCTTTCACTACCCCGAGGCCATGTTGATGCTTTTATGGCCCTCGTTTGGTGTTTCATACACCGTGACTTTCCCATGCCTTTGAAACCACCATTAACCCACAAAAGCAAAACCTGGGTGGGAAGTGAGTTGAGGAACCTCCTATCGAGCGAAACACAGGGTGAGTGTGCTCTTGGTGAGGGCAAGCGATCCATAGCTTTGTCTTTGTCGGGATGCAATCTTAGTAAGGTTGAGCGATCCTTAGCTCCACAAAAATTTCCAACCTCCCTCCCTTGTCCCTCACCCTTGCCCACAACTCCTACCGAGCGCCGCATAGAGTCTCCCATTGTTGAGCCATGCTCAATCGCTCCCGAGCCTCGCCATGGAGTAGAGCTGCATGAGTCCACGTCCATGACTACTCACCCGAGTTTCATTACTTCCACATCGAGATTGAACGAGGAAAAGGTTATTTCAGTTAGCCTTAAACCCGAGCTCTCATGTGACGAATTCCTTGTTGCTTTCAACAAGTTGATGGGTGCTAGCCATGTTCGGGTCCTTCGTGATGTCGACTTGGCTCCTCCTTTCCACCGGAATTGCTACATTTTTGAGAAGGACGGGTTGCTGAGTGTCACTCTACTTTGGCTGTTGGAATACTTGCTCTTGGGTCTGCATGGATACCCGTTAATTTTGAACCCCCAAGAGTTGTGGACAACTCTTTTCAAAGAAGGGGAGGATGAAGAGGACCGGGTTCCACTCTCCCCTAGAGATCTCGCGCCAGCGAGCCCGACCAACTCGAACCTTGAGTTACAATTTCCGATCGCTTTTGGAGTTGGGAGGCTAGTCTCGACCATCCAATGGATGGGCCCCGGGGCTCCTTAGTGGGGGCCCGCTCACAACACCAACCCCGGAGGCATCGGGACTGGACCGGGCCGTCTCGAGAACTAGAGAATAGAAGGTATCGGGGTGCGAGTGTTTAAAAACCCGGGAACAATAAACTCAAGGCACGGACGTGGCGTCAGAGGACCTGCTCGCCCGAGCCACACATTGGCTCGCCTGAGCCAAGCTCCTGCCGGATGTCGTCGTGCGTGGACTTGGCGTCTTACAGCAGGGTGTCGCGACCCAGCGAGACTGCTCGACCGAGCCACCCTTTGGCTCGCCCGAGCAGCGCTTCTACCAGGTCTTAGTCGAGCACAACACGCGACGGATGGCTGCGCCGCCGAGCAAGATATTGGCTCGCCCGAGCCAGCGTTTTGTCGTGCCCGCGACCCAACCTTGCAATGAGCCAAGGCGATCAAGGGCGGCCACCGAGCCACCCATCCGCCGCCGAGGCACTCTTTTGGACGGACGCGAATTTTCGTTATTTCTGCCTTGTTTTAGCCTAATTCCTAGTTTAGTATAAATAGCTTGTTATCTCATTTTTTCCAGGCAGCTTTTGATGAATTATGAACATGCTTATGCATTGGTTAGGGTTTCCCTAAGTTTTCTCTCAAAATCTAGATTACTTTATCCATTGATTAATGGTGGTGTTTCTAGTCATTCCTTTATTGATCATTTGGTGGATTCTTCCTTTATGATGGCCATGGTGGGGTGTTAGGCTTTGGTGGTGGAATCTCCTTTATCCAAGGTCATATCCAATCCCTTTGGTGTTCAAGGTTATTGATATTGGTTGATTTTGGTTATTATTCTTGTTATTATTTAAGTTCAAGGCTATTGTTGAGAAGTTCAAGCATGGGTGATTGAGATGTTCATCTTTCTCCCCTTATTCTATTGCTTATGGATTTCTCTCATCTCTTCTACAACAACAACTCAAGCTAAGTCTACAATCTCTCCCACCGCGCCACGCTCCATTTGGTATCAGAGGACAAGGTTATTCATCTAGCTTGAGTATTCCATTGTTCTTGCTAGTTTGTTCTCTATTGTTGGATTTTTGCTATTTTGATTGAAATATTGGTGTTCCCCAACCATTGTGACTCCAAGTGTGTTAGAGAAATTGTTATTGCTATTGTGTTTGTTGATGTTGATGCATATTGGAGCTTTGAGGAAGAGTTGGAAAGTTGTGCACACAAGGTGTTCGATAAAATGCCCAAGTGAGAAAAACACAAAGAACCCTTATCCAAACACAAGCCAACTACAAGAAAACCCCCAAACTCCACAAAATATCCCAAACACAATCCGTCCCATACCTTTCCCTCGATATGGATGGTCACGATGACTTCGATCGAGAGGAATCAAGCCACCGGGGTAGCCCTCGACATCAGGCTCTCGAGAACCGACTTGCCACCCATGGCGAACGGTTCACCTCCATTGATCGCACTCTTAATGCCATCATGGTACGGTTGGACAACCTCGTCCAAGAGCGTCCGGTTCCACCTCGAGTTGAACGTTCGAGGCGCGCACAAAGTCCTAACCGTCCTCCTCCCTCTTACGAGTCGAGTGACGATGATAGAGGCTCACTACGACGCCATCATCGACGGGAAGCGGTTGAGAAACCCCCATGGGATGAATTCTATGATACCAAGATCAAGATTCCGGAATTCAATGGCAATACCGACCCCGAAGAATATCTTGAATGGGTCCAAATCTTGGATAGGTATTTTGAAGCTGCGGATTATAGTGATGAACAAGCCTTCAAGATTGCGAGGTTGAAACTCACCAAGGGTGCATCCTTTTGGTTTAAGAATGTCAAGGCACAAAGAGCTAAGGAGGGTCGAGCAAAAGTTACCTCATGGACAAAGCTAAAGCGATTAATGAATCGACGATTCTTGCCTAGTACTTACAAGCGAGACCATGAACTCATTTCATCACTTGATGGGCAAAGAAGAAGAGAGGATTCCTCCCGAGAAAAGCCATTCCACTGTTCCCCACTAACGGCCTTTACGTCCCAAAAATGTGTCAAATGTAGACGTGTGGGACATGATGCTTTGCAATGCCCGACAATGGCTATGGTTGAAACTTGGATTGCAGAATCCTTTGGTGTGGAAGAGCATACAGGTGACATGGTAGAAGGTGTTGATGAGAAAAACATTGAGAAAGAGAAAAGTTCAATGAACGGGGTTATTGTCATTGAGGCCGTTGAAGGGAAACCTCTTGAGCTACTTGAAGTACATAGTGATCTTGATAAAGTTCCAAGCCAAGACGTGGTTGAGAACATCGATCTTGCCCTTCCTCTTATCCGTGTTGAAGAGGCCCAAGAAGAAGGTCCTTTGGGGTTATCATTACCACAAGCCAAGGGATTAAACAACAATGGTGGTGACTCCTATTTCCTTCCACCCACGGGCACCCAAATTCTTCTCCATGGGAAGAACAAGGTAACCGAAGACTCTCCTTTGAAATTTATTGAATCATGTTTGAAAGATGTACGATGTGGTGTAGAGTCTTTGGGTGAGTCGTGCATGATGTCGGGAAACTTTCGGGATGCAAACGGGAATGTGGAAATGGGTTTCGCAACAAGAGAGTAACGAGAAAGGGAAATCAAATGGTAATTCCGTTAGAAAAATACCCACCGGTCTTCCTTTTTCAAGGATAGTCCGGATTAACTTCCCCGAAATCCATAGACAGACCCGGGAAAGTTAATAGAACGGAATTTCCTAGTTAGTTTCTATTCGCTTTCGGGAACTAGAATAGTAACTATCCTAATTCCTACCTTCCAACAAGCATTTGGATGTATTCGGGATGCTTTCGCACCTAAATACATCCCACTTGAGGGAAGGATAGGATTAGGAAGTTGATTTCCTAACTAGTTACTCACTAATATTGCTAACCGAAACCTAATCACCCATTCACACCCTTAATATCTCCCTAATCCATTAAGGTTCTAGCCACTAAACATCCTAACTATCATGATAATAACATCAACAACTTCATTCATGCTTAAAAGAGTAAACAAGATGACAATAAACATTCAATAATACCAACAATATCAATAATAACAAAACAAAGATTAGTAAATAAGTAATAAATTAGAGAGAGAAAGGTTAAGAAATGCTCATTGATTGTGATGACAAGGGAGAAAACTTCAGAATAATAAAGCTCCAATGCTCCAAAGTTGAGAATAATCATCAAACTTCCAAAATAATCAAGAGAAACCAATACAAGAACTAATAATCTCAGCAAAGATCTTCCTTAATCCCTCTAATCTAAGGCTTAAAATGTGATAAAGAGTGGTAAAGTATCATAAAAGATAGGTAAAGCTGCTGTCTAAAAATCCCCCTTAGCTAAAATGACCTAAATATATTAAAAATAGTAATCAAGGTTGTTACTCAAAACTCATCATTTTACACAACAGACAAATCGGCCGCAGTGACCGTGGCACGTGAGGCGTGGCCATGGTCCTGCGTAAGGCAGGCGATTTCTTCTCTTCGCTTCGCATCACCGTGGGCACGGTCCCCATGCACTGTGGTCACGGTCTAGGCGATTAGGGCTGACAACTTTTCGCTCCTTCGCACCGCCGTGGCTTTGGTCATGGGAGACCGTGGCCACGGTCTAGTTCGGCCAACTTCTTCCTTAGGCAGGGTGAAGATCCCACCGTGACCACGGTCAAAGTGACCATGACCACGGTCTAGTTCGGGTGCAAGGCCTCTTCATTTTGGTCTTGGCTCCATCACACCGTGGCTACGGTCGATGTGACCGTGGCCACGGTATCTCTTGGCCACAGTTCCCTTCAGAGTACTCTTCAGCTGTTGCCTCCGCTTCCGCTGCCTTTCGACATAACCGGGGCTCAGGGAATCTTAGGGAATCTCAGGATTCCCAATATTGGTGCAAAATTGGCCCAATTGGAATCGTTTTGAGTGAAACCCTTCGGAAACTACAAAAGTAACTAAAACGCATTAAAAGTTATTAAAACAAACTACGAAACAAGTCAAAAGCCTAAGGATTTAGGCGGTATTTAGACACGAAATTGGGTCTAAACGCCCTCCACACTTAAACCTTTGCTCGTCCCGAGCAAAACAAGATAAAACAAAACAAACTAACATAAACTCCTCTGTCGTGGGAGAGAAACGAGTCCATTTAGCGTATGCACCAACCCCTTTGAACCCCCCGGCAGCCCGGGTGGACGAGATGGACTCGTGAGGGTTTGTAGCGGCAGTACCCACAAAAGCCAAAGAAAAAGGAGAGAGGGAAAGTGAAAACAAAACCGAACAAAATAGAAAGAATGAAAAGCAAGGGCTATGATTCACAAGATCTCGCAATCCAAACTAAGAAAACGCGATTAAACCTCCTAAAGTAACCGTTAGGAGCATCTCACAAACGCCAAACTCAGAAAAACGTCGATCTTGATGGTTTTTAACTCCCTACACCTTGTAACAAGCGAAACCCCACAGCAAAAGCACAACAAGGGTTTAACGATAACCAAAAGACTCTAAAAACTCGCATCCGAATTTGAAAACAACGAAACCACCAAGAGGAGTGTTGCCCTCCCTCGCATTTGTTCGCCCTTGGCTTGGTGAGGGCCGTAGGTGATGCAAGGGGAGGCCCCGCTCCCTTTAGAAACAAAACTTTTCTTTTCTTTCTTCTTTTTCTCTTTTTCTTTCTTTTTGGTTTTTAAAAGTCAGTATTAGCCTTACTTTCGGGAATTGGACGGCCCATATAAGGGGTATACCCTCCCAACACGGTCTTTTCCATACGCCTCTCCGTCGCAAAGCGATATAGGAGGAGGGTTAAGGGGTATCCAGTGCCGTACCACGAATACCGGGCCCGTGTAGCTTGGCTAAGTGTATGGTGGTTAATGTCTTCAGCGACACGCTCCACTTATTCAGGTTATTATGTCTTATGAAAGCTTTCTTCTTTCTTTTTCCTTTTTTCTTTCTTTTCTTTTCTTTTTGCACTTTTTGCTTTTGCTAAACGAGAAACAAAACAAACTCAGACACAAGCCTTTAGAATCTCCGGGTTCCCAACAAAACGAGAAAGGAACGGGAGTCTCACAAGACACTTAATGAAGGGAGTCTATTAAGGATAAGTCTCGACTAGAACCCGAGTTAGGGTCAAAAAATGCTCCAGCCGATTACTTTTAGAAAGAAGTTTAAGAACGGCTTCTCAACTTCGATAACGAGATCCAGGAAACAAAGCAAAACAAAAGCAAAACGAAAGGAAAAACGAAAAGGTTTTCACTCCCTTTTTTCTCCATTTTCAAACAAAAATTTATAAATTTTAAGCAAAAACTAGGAAACAAAGAACGAAACGACTAGGTGATCTACCCTTGAAATAGAATATCTCCCCCCCCCCCACACTTAAAACTCCACAATGTCCTCATTGTGGGAAGGTGTCGCATGAAAAGGGTAGAGAACCTACAAAAACAAACAAACAAACATCTAGCAAATTATAGAAAGGAAAAACTAACTAACTTAAGAGATTATGAAAAGAAATTTGAAAAGATGAAAAACGAAAAAAAAAATATTAACAATATATACATTGCCAGTGACTTACCTTATCCTCGAATCTCACTAGTTGAGGCGGGGAATAAGGGTGAAACTCGATATATACTAACCGAAACAACTAATTCATTGCATTAATCACAAATAACAGTCGGTTGCATCCCATCAATGCCTAAAATACAAGCGAGTAATGCTTAAACAACATCCCGGTCACCAAAAACAACAAACAAACAGCCCTAAGACAACCATCAGGCAACCATCCAACAACCCGACAAACATGAATGATAAACAAGATAAGGAAAAACCCGAGCAACCTATCCGAACAAACCCCAAAATATGCTAACACATGCCAAAAGAAAACGAGAAACCAACAATCCAAAACCACCAGACATCGCATCCAAAACCCCGAAGAAGCACTCCCCCACACTTATACTTTACAAAATAAAGTAAATGGAACAATGATAAAGGTCGGGTGGGGGTGCTTACAAACGGTCCTCAGGCGGACCCTCCCGGCGGAGAACGGGGTTGGAAGTACGACAGGATGCTAGCCGGCGTCTCTTGCTCGATCTCAAGCAATCCTTGCAAGTTTTCGATCAATAGCTGCTGGTTTTGGATGAGCTCCCGTTCGACTTGAAACTCATCATGAAGCTCCTGGAGTTGTTCGCTGATATGCTCAAAAGCGGCGTCCCGTTGTTGAATCGGCTCGGCTTCATCCCCTTGTGCTTGTTCAGGCCCTTCTTCTTCTTCATCCTCTTCTTCTTCCTCTTCTTCGTCTCCTCCTTCACCTTCCTCCGCTCGATCCCCGGGACCACCCACCACAAATCGATCCCCAAAGGATTGGCCGCACGACCAATTGCGCTGGTCGAAGACATCTTGGCGTTGTTCGACATTGTCGTCGCCCAAATGGATCACGACGCTGTGGGGTTCGTTCCCGTGATGGTATAGTGTTCGCGTCTTGTGTTTCTCCAAGAATTCCATCTTTCGTAGGCGAACATCGTCGATGGGATCGGGGAAAAAACGAGGAGTCCACTTGGTCAGATAGGACTCGAAGCCTTGCTTCCTTAGGAAATGGGTGATGATGTGACCCATACCAATGGTCATGTTCCGGGTTTCGAGACTTATTTCCCGAAGGCAATGGAGGATGCACGAGCCAGTGTTGACCCGGCGACCGTTGATCGCATTATAGAGGACGAAGAGGTCGTCTTTCCGAATGCTTGAACGCCCGGCGTCATAGCCAAAAACGGAGTTCGAAATGATGCGGTGGAATATGCGGACGCTCAGATTATAGAAATCCCTAGCCTTGGAGTTGCTTGGGCAATAGTACTTTGCTCGTTGTGATCGAACCCTCGGGTAACGTCTCCTCCAGGAAGTGAGTGCTTTCATAGCTTCTTGTTCATCGAATTTGACGCACTCGCCGTAGGGTATTTTGTCCTCGGGAAGGCCTAGAGCATTGCATAAGTCCTTGAGCGTACACTCAACCTCCTTCTTGTTCACGATGTATCAAAAGGAGGCGTTGGATGTGCCGTCTTCCTTTACCACCAAAGAGCTGAGGAATTCGAGCACCGGTTGCTCAATGATCGGTTCGTTGATTGTGGCGAAGACTTCCCATCCCATGACTTTGATGAAGAAGTCCATGACCGGTTTACAGAAAACATCCCTTGTCGTCTCCTCATAATAGAGATCCGGAGCACAAATTTTTCGCTTCTTTAGCCGCTCATACCGGGCCTTGTGCATATCGTCCCGAAAATTGACCTTAATTTTCGGGTCGCATTGAACAATCGAGGCCGGTTGACCTTTGTACCGAGTTTTATCGGGCTCAGCCGAGGTTGATGGCGCGGGGGTTGATTCCGGCTCGGTCCGGGAACGTTTCGCTGGACCCACTGGATACTCTGCAAGAAAATCAACCACCAAACACCGAAACACACAACCAATACCCCAAAAATCCCGAGCAACACGAATCCACAATCAACCACAAGATTCAATCCCAAAAACAATCAATACACTCCCAATCTCAACAATATCAACCAAAAATTCAAACTCCAAACTCAATCAATTCATCCAACCAAACCCACAAGCAATTTACATAAGATTCAACCAAAAGTTCACCAAAAACACTCCCAACAATCAATTTCAATCCAAAATTCCAACCCCAAACTTCACTTACTCACCCAACCAAGCCCCAACAAGCAATTTCACCATATTCAACCCAAATAAACAAGAAATCTAGTGTTTAAGCACCAATAAATCAAGGAATACCTGGATTGAAAACTTTAGAGCTTCCCTTGAGAGATTCGACCTCCACAAGGAACAAGAGGTCTGAAATTTGCTTGAAGAAGACCCAAAAAGTGTCGAGCAATCAGCAGCTAGGGTTCGAATTCTAGGAGAGAGTTGGGAGAAATGGAGGGTTGGTGGTGGGTTTGTCGAATTTTGGAAGAGAATTTGAGTTTTAGGGTTTGGTGAGGGTTTAGAAAGAGAGAGGGGGGAAATGATATTGCACCCCCGACATATCGCAGGTTTTCGACAGACCGTGGGCACGGTAAATCGAACCGTGGGAACGGTGTGATTCGAGTGAGGGAAAAAGAAGGGAAAAAGCAGGGCGGAGACCGTGGCTGCGGTGAACTTCACCGTGGTCACGGTGATGTTCGGGACCAAAATTTCTAAGAATCATGCTGCGATGAGACCATGGCTACGGTGACTTCCACCGTGGTCACGGTGATCTTCGGCTTGGCTAAACTAGGAGCAACTTTAAGTATGCTGACCGTGGCTACGGTGACTTCCACCGTGGGCACGGTCCCTTTCGGTCCATCTCCAGCATCTACAAGGCTCAAAACTTGGAGAAAAAATGTTAAGTCCTAAAATCTATCCTCTTGTCATCCAGTCCCTTTTCTTTCTCGCTCAATTTTTATTCAAGGACACTCTCTCAACACTGAAAGACACTTTCAAACCCCGACTCTCATAGAACCACTCATGATATTTTTTTCTTCTTTTCAAGCTTTTCTGATTTTTTTTTCTCATTTTTATCTCTAAAATTTTTTTCTTTTCTAATAAGATAAAACAAAGGAAGAAAAAAGGCACTAAAATAAAGGAAATAAAATGAAAGAACTAAAAATTGAAAGAAAACACTAAAAGAGGGGGAAGTAGTTCATACCTCTCCTAGGTGCTTGTTTTGTAGGTCCTAGCTCGACCTTTTCCGATTCTTTTCAATCTTCAAAATCCGCGAGGTATGTCACAATCATCCCGACATATTCCTCGCCCATGATGTATGGTTTGAGTTTCGATGTGTTTGCTTTGAAACACTTTCCTTGGGCATCTTTTAACTCGACTACTCCGGCGGGAAGAATTCTCACGATTTCAAATGGTCCGGACCACCGTGATCTCAATTTCCAAGAGAATAACTTCAGCTTTGAGTTGAAAATGAAAACCCTATCGCCTACCACAAACTCACGTCGGTTCAACCTCTTGTCATGCCATGCCTTCGTTCTCTCCTTGTAGATCTTGTTGTTCTCATATGCATGACGCCTCAACTCCTCAAGTTCTTCTAATTGAAATAACCGACTACTTCCGGCCGCCTTGACATCGAAGTTCAACTTCTTGATTGCCCACATGGTTTTGTGCTCAAGTTCTACAGGGAAGTGACATGCCTTCCGGTAGACAAGACGGTAAGGAGTAGTACCGACCGGTGTCTTAAAAGCGGTGCGGTATGCCCACAAGACTTTATCCAATTTTTCTGCCCAATCTTTTCTTGAGGAGCTAACCCTCTTCTCTAAGATCTCCTTGATGGCACGGTTTGAGATCTCCACTTGACCTTTTGTTTGTGGATGGTAAGGGAGTCCCTTCTGATGCTTGATGTCGTACTTCTCCAAGAGAGACTCGAATCTCTTTTCGATGAAATGGGAGCCGTTGTCACTAATGATGACCCGTGGAATGCCAAATCTTGGGAATAGGGTCTTTTTCACGAATTTCGAAACGAATTTCCCATCGCATCTTACACATAGTTTGGCCTCGACCCACTTTGTGACATAGTCTACCGCCACTAGGATGTATTGAAAACCCCTTGACGACGGGAAAGGACCCATGAAGTCCAATACCCACACATCGAAAGCTTCCACCTCAAGAATATAGTTCAATGGCGCTTCATTCTTCCGGGAGATGTTACCGGACCTTTGACACCTATTACATTGCTTGACATGCAAGTGGGCGTCACGGAAAAGAGTCGGCCACCAATAGCCGGTTTGCAAAACCCTCGCCGCCGTCTTCTGGGGGCCACCGTGACCTCCCACCAGAAATTCATGACAATGGGTCAAAATAGATTGCACTTCACTCTCGGGAATATATCGCCGATACATCCCGTGGTTGCCAACACGGAAGAGGAAAGGATCATCCCAAAAGTAATACTTCATATCGTGGAGGAATTTCTTCTTTTAATGATGGTTCAAGTGTTGAGGGATCACTTCGCTTGCCAAATAATTCACCACATCCGCATACCAAGGATGCGACTTGATAGCCAAGAGTCGCTCGTCCGGGAAAGCATCTACACTCGGTTGGGTGTCTTCCAAGTCGACAAGAATCCTCGAGAGGTGATTGGCTACGACATTCTTCGTGCCCGCCTTGTCGCGGATTTCCAAATCAAATTCTTGCATAAGCAAGACCCACCGTATAAGTCTCGGTTTTGTCTCCTTCTTTCCCATCAAGTATTTGATAGCGACATGATCCGTGTAGACTACCACCTTATAGAACATGAGGTATTACCGGAATTTGTTGAGCGTAAAAACGATCGCCAAAAGCTCTTTTTCCGTGGTAGTGTAGTTCCTTTGGGCGGTATCAAGCGCATGGCTTGCGTAATAGATGTCCCTTGGCTTCTTGTCTACTGTTTGGGTCAAACACGCTCCCACTGCGAAGTCGCTCGCGTCGGCCATAATCTCAAAGGGTAGCGTCTAATCCGGAGGTTGAACTACCGGAGCGGAAATCAAAGCCTGCTTCAACCTATAAAACGACTCAAGGCACTCATCAGTGAAAATGAAAGGGGCATCTTTGCATAAGAGGTCAGTTAGAGGTCGAGCAATTTTTGAAAAATCCTTGACGAAGCGGCGATAAAAGCCAACATGGCCAAGGAAACTACGCACCCCCTTAACGGAAACTGGGGGTGGTAGGCGCTCTATAACGTCAACTTTAGCCCTATCTACTTCGATGCCCATAGAAGAGATTAAGTGACCCAGAACGATACCTTGTTCCACCATGAAGTGGCATTTCTCCCAATTCAGAACTAGATCCACTTCCTCACAACGAGTTAACACTTTCTCTAGATTTAGGAAACAGTCATACAACGTTGAAATGTCCCAGGGGCATTACATAAACCAAAAGGCATGCGACGATAAAGCAAATGTCCCATATGGGCAAGTGAAGGTGGTTTTTTCTTGGTGTGAGGGGTGGATTGGAATCTAAAAGAACCCCGAGCACCATCCAAAATGCAAAAATGCGAATGACCCGCCAACCGTTCTAACATTTGGTCAATAAAGGGAAGGGGCAAATGGTCCTTCTTTGTTACTTTGTTTAATTGGCGCTAATCGATACACATCTGCCAACCGGTGACGGTCCGGGTATTAACTAGTTCCTTCTTGTCGTTTTCAACTATAGTCAACCCACCATTCTTAGGCACACACTGAACCGGGCTTACCCATTCCCTATTTGCGATGGGGAAGATGATCCCAGCAGCGAGCAACTTTACTACTTCCTTTTTAACCACTTCTTGCATGTTGTGATTTAAACGACGTTTGGGTTGCCTAGTGGGCTTGGCATTTTCTAACAAATCAATCGAATGCATGCATATGGAAGGAGATAAACCTTTCAAATCTTCTATCCTATAACCCAATGCACCCTTATGTTTCCTAAGCAAATCAAGCAACTTGGACAATTCAAAATCATTCAAATTTGCATTCACAATGACAGGATAAGATTTCTCATCATCCAAGAAAGCATATTGGAGGGAAGGGGGTAAAGCTTTAAGTTCTAAAGGAGTAGAAGATTGAATTTGAGAAGAAGACATACCTTTGAAGATCGCATCTTGAATCTCCATGCACTCCATATAAGGCTCATCAATAATAATCTCCTTATGCATGGGTGAAGAGTCAAGAAGGTTGGTGAAGAAAGTAATGTCGGTGTCGTCGGTCTCAAATTGGAAAGACTCCAATAGGCAAGCTCCCAAGGGATCATCGCAAATAGATTCAAGAAGATGGGAGTCCTCAATATACTCATCAACAAGGAACTCCATCATATCAATGGCATAACATGAATCCCATTACGAAGGACCTTTGAATGACCCCTCAAGTTGAAAAATTATGCTTTCATTCCCGACATTCAATGACATACTTCCATTCTTCACATCGATAATGGCTCCCATCGTAGCAAGGAACGGCCTTCCCAAAATAATGAGGATGTTGTTGTCTTCTTCGATCTCCAAAATTACAAAATCACAAGGAATCAAAAACCGCCCCACTTGAACCGGGATGTCTTCAATATTCCCAACGGTCTTCGCACGGAACGGTCGGCCAATTGAAGATTAATTGATGTAGGAGCAAGATCGTCAAGGTTTAACTTCTTGCATATCGAATAAGGCATGACACTTATGCTTGCTCCTAGATCACAAAGGGCACGGCCAATCCGCATATCACCAATGGTGCATGGAATGGAAAAACTTCCGGGGTCGGCTAATTTCTCCGATGATTTGTTATCGATAATTGCACTACAATCCGTCGTCAAATGGATCGTAGATTTCTCTTGAATTCTTCTCTTGCTCGTAAGAAGCTTCTTCAAATGCTTCTGAAGGATGGAACTTCAGAAATGGCATTAAGAAATGGAATGTTCACTTGAAGCTTCTTGAGCATCTCAATAAATTTTGAAAACTTTGCATCGGATTTTGGCGTTGCTAACCGATCGGGAAAAGGGACCGGTGGTAGCTTTGGCTTCTCAATAGTCTGGATTGGTTCTTCTTCCACCAGTTTCCTTTCCCTTTCCTTAACTTCTCCATTTCTTCTCTTTCTTAACTAGATTCTGCCAATTCATCCTAATCTGCTCCCTCAACTTCCGCACCCAATACTAACTCACTTTCCCGCTTCTCCAACAAATCTTCCTCCTCCGAGATATCCACCACGTCACCTTCCTTGTCACCCAAGACCTCTTCTCCCACCATTCTAGGTCCATCGATCTCCTTGCCACTCCTCAAAGTAATCGCATTAAGTTGCCCCTTCGGGTTAGGTTGGGATTGGCTAGGCAAAGATTGGATAGGTTGAGATTGTTGTGCCAATTGGACCAATAGTAACTCGAGGTTCTTAATGCGAGTTTGGTCTTTCTCTCGGTCTAAGGCCATCTTTTCTTGAGATAAGGCTATCTTCTCTTAAGTTAGGGCCAACTTTGGGAGGGTTTGGTCAATGGTTTCTTGTTGTGGTGGTTTGGGTGCTTGGGAAGATTGACCTTGGTGAGGATTTTGGTGGTATTGGCGGCGATTTTGATTTGGGAAACCGGGGGTGGGGTTTGGTTTAGGGGAGCTTGTTGGTTGTAGGCGTAATTCCCACGAGGACGAATGGGGTTTGATTGGTATAGGAGAGCTTATTGTTGGGATAGATGGCTTGGACTTGCTCGGTTTGATACTCTTCACATCGTTTCGAAGAATGTGGCCCTCCACAAAAAACACATACCAAGACTCGGGCATCTGGAATAAGCATAGGTACTTCTTGGGCCGCCTTTACTTGCCTCGTGGTTTCCTCCAAAGTGTTGCCTCTCAAGAACGACATTCATGAGAAATTTAATGGTAGGGTTGCTTTCTAGAGGAGGACCATCTCTTGGACCACGGCCGCCTCCCCAATGAGGAGAGTTTTGAGATAGCTCGTGAAGAAATACGTTTGCTTCCTCCCCCGTCTTCTTGAGGAACATGCCCCCCGAGGCATGATCGATGGATTCTCACAAAGAGCTACTCAATCCGGAATAGAAGTGATGTAATAATAACCAATCCTCAAGATTATGGTGTGGGCACCTCCATTGGAGACCTTTGAATCTCCCCCATGCTTCGAATAACGACTCATCGGGCTCTTGCTTGAAGCTCATGATGGCTTGCCTCAACCGACACGTCTTATCATTGGGGAAAAACCTTTGAAGAAAGTCGCGGCTAAGGGCATCCCATGTTGAATAAGTTCCGGGCGGACATGTGTTGAGCCATAATAATGCTTTCCCTTTTAAGGTAAGAGGGAAAAACTTTAGCTTCATGTATTCGGCGGAAACTCCATTCATTTGTACGAAGCTGATGCGTTGCTCGAATCTGTTGATGTGGTCAATAGGATTTTCATGCTGTCCTCCATGGTACGGGGTGTTCTCAAATATCTCCAATAAATATGGCTTGAACTCAAACGATGCATTCGGTGGTAATTTTGGTAATGTGATGGTATCGCCTCCCGTACCCGACGATGGTAAGGAATATGATGCTAAGGTACAGGGTGGAATTTACTCTCCTTCAGCCATTGGAATTTCGATCGTCTGTCGCTCCCTTTTTTGTCTTCTTCGTCTCGAGCTGGCGTTAGCTTGTCGAATAATACTCTCCGGATTCGGGTTCGGTGGAGTTACAGGAGTTTGGCCTCGTCGAGAGCGAGTTCGCATGCACAAAAGGCACAAACTGAAGAATCAAATTTCCAGTAACCAGGATAACAAAATCTCTAGCAGTGAAATGATCTTAAACAACCTAAAGACAAAAAGCTAAGCTAGGTACGCTTGCTCCCCGGCAACGGCGCCATTTTGTTAGTCGAGTGGTTTGTAAGACCACGGTTTTATCGTTCTTCCACAGGGAGCTAGGGGCCTTAGCTGCAGCTAGTTGACTCTAGGTATGGTTTACGATCATGAGAGGTTGAAAGACTTTAGGGTAAAAACAGCACAAACACACTATGTTCAGTCAAAAAGGTGAAACAATGGGTGTCGGGAGACTTTCGGGATGCAAACGGGAATGAGGAAATGGGTTTCGCAACAAGAGAGTAACGAGAAAAGGAAATCAAATGGTAATTCCGTTAGAAAAATACCCACCGGACTTCCTTTTTCAAGGATAGTCTGGATTAACTTCCCCGAAATCCATAGACAGACCTGGGAAAGTTAATAGAACGGAATTTCCTAGTTAGTTTCTATTCGCTTTCGCGAACTAGAATACTAACTATCCTAATTCCTACCTTCCAACAAGCATTGGATGTATTCGGGATGCTTTCGCACCTAAATACATCCCAATTGAGGTAAGGATAGGATTAGGAAGTTGATTTCCTAACTAGTTACTCACTAATATTGCTAATCCAAACCTAATCACCCATTCACACCCTTAATATCTCCCTAACCCAATAAGGTTCTAGCCACTAAACATCATAACTATCATGATAATAACATCAACAACTTCATTCATGCTTAAAAGAGTAAACAAGATGACAATAAACATTCAATAATACCAACAATATCAATAATAACAAAACAGAGATTAGTAAATAAGTAATAAATTAGAGAGAGAAAGGTTAAGAAATGCTCATTGATTGTGATGACAAGGGAGAAAACTTCAGAATAATAAAGCTCCAATGCTCCAAAGTTGAGAATAATCTTCAAACTTCCAATAATAATCAAGAGAATCCAATACAAGAACTAATAATCTCAACAAAGATCTTCCTTAATCCCTCTAATCTAAGGCTTAAAATGTGATAAAGAGTGCTAAAGTATCATAAAAGATAAGTAAAGCTGCTGTCTAAAAATCCCCCTTAGCTAAAATGACCTAAATACATTAAATAGTAATCAAGGTTGTTACTCAAAACTCATCATTTTACACAACAGACAAATCTGGCCCGCAGGGGACCGTGGGCACGGTCAAGGTGACCGTGGCCACGGTCCTGCGTAAGGCAGGCGATTTCTTCTCTTCGCTTCGCATCACCGTGGGCACGGTCCCCATGCACCGTGGTCACGGTCTAGGCGATTAGGGCTGACAACTTTTCGCTTTTTCGCACTTCCGTGGCTATGGTCATGGGAGACCGTGGCCATGGTCTAGTTCGGCCAGCTTCTTCCTTAGGCAGGGTGAAGATCCCACCGTGACCCACGGTCAAAGTGACCGTGACCACGGTCTAGTTCGGGTGCAAGGCCTCTTCACTTTGGTCTTGGCTCCATCATACCGTGGCTACGGTCGATGTGACCGTGGCCACGGTCTCTCTCGGCCACAGTTCCCTTTAGAGTACTATTCAGCCGTTGCCCCCTCTTCCGCTGCCTTTCGACATGACCGGGGCTCGGGGAATCTTCGGGAATCTCGGGATTCCCAAGATTGGTGCAAAATTGGCCCAATTGGAATCGTTTTGAGTGAAACCCTTCGGAAACTACAAAAGTAACTAAAACGCATTAAAAGTTGTTAAAACAAACTACGAAACAAGTCAAAAGCCTAAGTATTTAGGCGGTATTTAGACACGAAATTGGGTCTAAACATCAGCCAAATGAACCGCGGCGCTATGAGTATCGTTTCCATGGCGGTAGAGTGTTCGCGTTTTGTTTTTCTCTAAGAATTCCATCTTCCGTAGGCGAACACCGTCGATAGGATCAGGAAAGTACCATGGGGTCCACTTGCCTAGACAAGACTCAAACCCTTGCTTCCTTAGAAAATGGCAGATGATGTGACCCATGCCAAGGGTCATGTTCCGGGTTTCGAGGCTTATTTCCCGAAGATAGTGGAGGATGCACGAGCCAGTGTTGACCCGACGACCATTGATGGCGTTGTAGAGGATGAAGAGGTCATCTTTGCAGATGCTTGAACGCCCGGTGTCGCGGCCGAAGACGGAGTTTAAGATGATGCGGTGAAAGATGCGGACGCTCAGATTACAAAAGTCTCTGGCTTTAGAATTGCTGGGGCAGTAAACTTGCAATTTTCGGGTTCGAAACTTTGGATATCGTCTCCTCCAACAGGTAAGGGCTCGCATGGCTTCTTGCTCATCAAATTTGACACACTCCCCGTAGAAGATACCATCCTCAGGAACGCCCAAAGCATTTGCAAAGGTCCCGGACCGTACACTCAACTTCCTTCTTGGCCACAATGTTTGAGAAGGTGGCATTGGACGTGCCGTCTTCCTTTACCACTAAAGAACTCAGAAACTCAAGCACCGGCTGCTCGATAATGGGCTCGTTGATTGTGGCGAAAACTTTCCAGCCCATAACTTTGATGAAAAAGTCCATGCTCGGTTTATAGTAGACATCCCGAGCCGTCTCTTCGTGGTATAAGTTCGGAGCACAGATTTTTCGCTTTTTCAGCCTGTCGTACCTCACCTTATGCATTTCGTCCCGGAAGCTGACTTTTACTTTCGGGTCACATTGTATTACGGAGGCGGGTTGACCCTTGTAGCGGTTCTTGTCGGGTTCAACGGAAGTAGATGGGGCAGGGGTCTGTTCCGGCTCGGATCGGGCACGTTTTGCTCGTCCCATTGAAGAAACTGAAGGCAAAACAACCACAACAACGAAGCACAACAACGACACTAACCCAAAATCCCGAGAAACCACAAAATCCCGAAGAACAACAAAATCTCAACCGAGAATCTCACCAATGACACTCCAATCTCCGAGCTAACAATCAAATTGGCATTCCCAAACTCATCCAAAAGCATTCACCCAAGACCCACTAAATCGCACAAATAATCAACCTAAAAGTGCAAAAAAAACAAGATTTGATGGACCAACAAACAAGGAATACCTGGGATGAAGACTTTGAAGAGATGCTTTGCCAAAATCGAGCCCCAACAAGAACAAGAACAAGAACCCAGAAATTGCTCCTCAAGAACCCCGAAAATGGTGGAGAAGTGGAATGCAGTGTAGCTAAGGCAAAAAACGAGGGGGAAATTGGTGAGAAGGGAAGGATTCTTGTGATGGAATTGTCAAATTGGGTAAGGGATTTAGGGTTTTAGGTTGGAAGAGGGATTTTCGAGTGAGAGGGAAGTGATGGAAATGAAAGAGAAATGAGGAAGAAAACAATTGAGCCCCGATAATATGTGCAGGAATTCGACTCACCGTGGCCACGGTCAGTTGGACCGTGGGCACGGTCTAACTCGGGAAGGGAAAAGCAAAAGGGCGGAAATTGCTGTCTTGAGACCGTGGCTACGGTAACATCTACTGTGGCTACGGTGAAACCCGGATAGAATTTTTTCAGAAAAATGCTGCGTTGATATCGTGGGTGCGGTGAAACCAACCGTGGCCACGGTGGAGCTCAGGAAGAAACGGGCCAAAATTTGGATAACTGGACCGTGGCCACGGTGCAAGCCACCGTGGGTACGGTCCTTTTCGGTCACTCCCCTGCACCTACAAGGCTCACAAACTTGGAAAAAATCGTCAAGTCCTAAAATCTACCCTCTTATTATCCACTCTCTTTTCTTTCTTGCTCAATCATCATTCAAAAACACTTTCCCAACACTCAAAAACCACTTTGAATCACGTCCTTCATAGAACCTCTTTTCACTCTCGATTTTTCAACTTTTCAACTTTTTCATTTTTTCATTCCTTTCTTTCTTTTTTTTTTCGAATTTTAATAAAAACAAAGAAAATGAAAATGTTAAACAAGAGAAATAAAAATAGAAGAAAATGAAAGAAAACACTAAAAGAAGGGGAAGTAGTTCATACCTCTCCCGGTTGCTTGTTTTAGGTCCTAGCTTGAGCTACCCCAATGCTTTCAATCTTCAAAGTTCGCGAGGTACACCACAACTGTCCCCGCGTATTCCTCGCCCATGAAGTATGGTTTAAGCTTTGATGAGTTCACCTTGAAATAATCTCCTTTTTCGTTTTTCAATTCAACCACCCCGGCAGGAAGAATTCTCACAATTTCAAATGGCCCGGACCATCTAGATCTCAATTTCCCGGAGAATAACTTCAGCCTTGAGTTGAAGATGAGGACTCTATCGCCAACCACAAACTCACGACAGTTCAACCTCTTATCATGCCAAGCTTTCAATCTTTCCTTGTAGATCTTGTTATTTTCATAAGCATGACGCCTCAGCTCCTCGAGTTCTTCTAATTGAAATAACCAACTAGCTCCGGCCGCCTTGAGATCAAAATTCAACTTCTTGATTGCCACATCGTTTTATGCTCAAGTTCTACGGGAAAGTGACATGCTTTCCCATAGACAAGACGATACGGAGTAGTACCGATCGGTGTCTTATAGGCAGTGCGATATGCCCACAAGACTTCATCCAATCTCTCTGCCTAATCCTTCCGTGAAGAGCTGACCGTCTTTTCCAAGATCTCTTTGATAGCATGGTTTGAGATTTCTACTTGCCCTTGTGTTTGTGGATGATAAGGGAGTCCCTTCTTATGATTGATGCCATACTTTACCAAGAAGGACTCAAACTTCTTCTCGATGAAGTGGGATCCGTTGTCGTTAATGATAACTCGTGGAATTCCAAATCTTGGGAATAAAATCTTTTTCAAGAGTCTTGACACGGACTTGCCATCGCACTTCATGCATGGGATAGCGTCAACCCATTTGGAAACATAATCCACTGCCACTAGGATGTATTGAAAACCTCGTGATGATGGGAAAGGACCCATGAAATCTAACCCCCATACATCGAAAACCTCTACCTCTAGGATGAAATTCAACGGTGCTTCATTCTTCCGGCAGATATTTCCAGACCTTCGGCATTTATCGCATTGCTTGACATGAAGATGGGCATAAAAGAGTGTCGGCCACCAATAGCCGGCTTGTAGGACTCTCGCTGTCGTCTTTTACGATCCACCGTGACCTCCAACCGGGAACTCATGGCAATGTGTCGAAACGGATTTCACCTTGTTCTCGGGTTGACATCTTCTGTAGATCCCATCGTTACATAACCGAAATAGGAATAGTTCGTCCCAAAAGAAATGTTTGACGTCGTGAAAGAACTTCTTCTTTTGATGAGGGTTCAGATTTGGAGGAATCACCTCGCTAGACAAGTAGTTTATGATGTCGGCATACCACGTGCTAGAATGCTTGATGGCCATGAGTGGCTCATCCGGGAAAGAATCCGCGATCGGTTGGGTATCCTCCAAGTCAACAAGGATTCTCGATAGGTGATCGGCTACTACATTCTTCGTGTCGGCCTTGTCACGGATTTCCAAATCAAACTCTTGCATAAGCAAGACCCACCAGATGAGTCTCGGCTTTGTTTCTTTCTTCCCTATCAAATATTTAATCGCTGCATGATCCGTGTAAACTACCACCTTGGAGAACATGAGGTATTGCCGGAATTTGTTGAGCGCAAAAATGATTGCCAAAAGCTCCTTTTCCGTGGTCGTGTAGTTCCTTTACGCATTATCAACTGCATGGCTTGCATAGTAAATGAATCTTGGTTTCTTCTCTATTGTTTGAGCCAAACACGCTCCCACGGCGAAGTCACTCGCATCGGCCATGATCTCAAAGGGTAGTGTCCAATCCGGAGGTTGAACTACCGGGGCGGAAATCAAAGCCTGCTTCAACCTATAAAATGACTCGAGGCACTCGTCAGTAAAACAGAAAGGGGCATCTTTGCACAAGAGATCAGTTAGAGGTCGAGCAATTTTGGAAAAATCCTTGACGAACCGGCGATAAAAGCCGGCATGGCCAAGGAAGCTACGCACCCCCTTAACAGAAACTGGGGGTGGTAGGCACTCTATAACCTCAACTTTAGCCTTGTCCACTTCAATGTCCTTAGAAGAAATCAAATGACCCAACACAATACCTTCTTCCACCATGAAGTGGCATTTCTCCCAATTCAGCACTAAGTCAACTTCCTCACAACCGGTTAGAACTTTCTCCAAATTCAGTAAACAATCATCAAAGGTATTACCATAGACAGAAAAATCATCCATAAAGACTTCCATGCATTTTTCAATGAAATCACTAAAGATAGCCATCATGCAACGTTGAAACGTCCCCGGTGCATTACATAACCCAAATAGCATGCGACGATAAGCAAAAGTCCCGTATGGGCAAGTGAAGTAGTTTTCCCTTGATTTGAGGGGTGGATTGGAATTTGAAAGAACCCCGAGTACCCATCCAAAAAGCAAAAATACGAATGACCCGCCATCTGTTCTAACATCTGGTCAATAAAGGGAAGGGTGAAATGGTCCTTCTTTGTTACTTTGTTTAGTTGGCGGTAATCGATACACATCCGCCAACCGGTGACGGTCCGGGTACTAACTAGTTCTTTCTTGTCATTTTCAATCACAGTCATTTCACCCTTCTTGGGTACACACTGAACCGGGCTTACCCATTCGCTATTTGCGATGGGGAAGATGATCCCAGCAGCTAGTAACTTTACTACTTCCTTTTTAACCACCTCTTGCATATTGGGATTTAATCGAAGCTGGGATTGTCTAATAGGCTTTGCATCTTTTAATAAATCAATCGAATGCATGCATATAGAAGGGGACAAACCTTTCAAATCCTCTATCTTATAACCTAGTGCACCCCTATGTTTTCTAAGCAACTCAAGCAATTTGGACAATATAGAACCATTCAATTTCGCATTCACAATGACCAGGCAAGATTTCTTATCATCCAAGAAAGCATGTTGGAGGGAAGGGGGCAAAGGTTTAAGCTCTAAAGGAATATAAGCTTGAATTTGAGAGGAAGACATACCTTTGCAGATCGCATCTTGAATTTCCATGCACTCCATATAAGGCTCGTCAATAATAATCTCCTCATGCATGGGTGATGAGTCAAGAAGATTGGTAAAGAAAGTAATATCAGTGCCGTCGTTCTCAAATTCGAAAGATTCTAATAAGCAAGCTCCCAAGGGATCGTCACATATAGACTCAAGTAGATGGGAGTCCTCAATATACTCATCAACAAGAAACTCCATCATATCAATAGCATAGCATGAGTCCCCATACAAAGGACCTTTCAATGATTCCTCAAGTTGAAAAATAATGCTTTTGTTACCAACATTCAACGGCATGCTTCCATTCTTGACATCAATTATTGCTCCCGCCGTGGCAAGGAACGACCTTCCCAAAATGATAGGGATGTTGTTGTCTTCTTCTATCTCCAAGATCATGAAATCACACGGAATCAAAAACCGACCTACTTGGACCGGGATATCATCCAATATTCCCAAAGGTCTTCGCACAGAACGGTCGGCCAATTGGAGGTTAATTGTTGTAGGAGCTAGATCATCGAGATTCAACTTCTTGCAAATCGAATAAGGCATGACGCTTACACTTGCTCCTAGATCGCAAAGGGCACGGCCAATCCGCATGTCACCAATGGTGCATGGAATAGAAAAACTTCCGGGGTCGGCTAATTTCTCTAGTGATTTGTTATCAATAATGGCACAACAATCCGCTGTCAAACGGATTGTAGATTCTTATTGAATCCTCCTTTTGCTTGTGACAAGCTCCTTTAAATGCTTCTTGAAAGATGGGACCTCGGAAATAGCATCAAGAACCGGAATGTTTACTTGGAGCTTTTTGAGCATCCCAATGAACTTTGAAAACTTCGCATCGGACTTGGGCTTTGCTAACCGCTCGGAAAAAAGGATTGGCGGTAGCTTTGGTTTCTCAATGGTTTGGATCGGCTCTTCTTCCACCATCTCTCCTTTCCCTTTCCTTAACTTCTTCATCTCCTCTCTTTCCTTACTAAATTCTTCCAATTCCTCCTCATGTACTCCATCAACTCCCTCACCCAAGACTAACTCACTTTCCCGCTTCTCCATCAAATCTTCCTCCTCCGAGACATCTACCACATCACCCTCTTTGTCACCCAAGACTTCCTCTCCCACCATCCTAGGGCCATCAATCTCCCTACCACTCCTCAATGTAATAGCATTAAGTTGTCCCTTCGGATTTGGTTGGGGTTTGCTAGGCAAATATTGGATAGGTTGAGATTGTTGTGCCAATTGAGCCAATAGTAACTCGAGGCTCTTGATGCGAGTTTGGTCTTTTTCTCGATCTAAGGCCATCTTTTCTTGAGATAGGGCTATCTTTTCTTGAGATAAGGCTAACTTTTGAAGGGTTTGGTCAAGGGTTTCTTGTTGTGGTGGTTTGGGTGTTTGGGAAGATCGACCTTGGTGAGGATTTTGGTGGTATTGGCGGCGATTTTGATTTGGGAAACCCGGGGGTGAGTTTTGGTTTAGTGGAGCTTGTTGGTTGTAGGCGTAATTCCCACGAGGACGGATGGGGGTTTGATTGGTATAGGAGAGGTTATTGTTGGGATAAATGGCTTGGACTTGCTCGACTTGATACTCTTCACATCGCTTCAAAGAATGTGGCCCTCCACAAAACTCACATACAAGAACTCGGGCATCCGGAATAATTATAGGTACTTCTTGAGCTGCATTTACTTGCCTCATGGTTTCCTCCAAAGCTGACTTTTGTTGCATCTCTAAAACGGCATTCATGAGAAATTTAATAGTAGGATTCCTTTCTAGAGGAGGACCATCTCTTGGACCACGGCCGCCTCCCCAATGAGGAGAGTTTTCAGATAACTCGTGAAGAAATACGTTTGCTTCCTCCGCCGTCTTCTTGAGGAACATGCCCCCGAGGCATGATTGATGGATTCTCGCAAAGAGCTACTCAGTCAGGAATAGAAATGATGCAATAATAGCCAATCCTCAAGATTGTGGTGTGGACACCTCCGTTGGAGACCCTTGAATCTCCCCCATGCTTTGAATAACGACTCATCGGATTGTTGCTTGAAACTCATGATGGCTTGCCTCAACCAACACGTCTCATCATTTGGGAAAAACCTTTGAAGAAAGTCGCGGCGAAGGGCATCCCATGTAGAATCGGTTCCGGGCGGACACGTGTTGAGCCTTAATAGTGTTTTCCCCTTCAAAGTGAGAGGGAAAAATTTTAGCTTCATGTATTCGGCGAAGACGCCATTCATTTGTACGAAGCCGATGCATTGCTCGAACTTGTTGATGTGGTCAATAGGATTTTCATGCTCTCCTCCATGGTATAGAGTGTTCTCAAATATCTCTAACAAATATGGCTTGAACTTGAACGATGCGTTCGGTGGTAATTTTGGTAATATAATGGGATCACCTCCCGTACCCGACGATGGTAAGGAATATGATGCTACGGTACGGGGTGGATCTTGCTCTCCGTCAGACATTGGAATTTCGATCGTCTCTCGCTCCCTTTATTTTCTTCTTCGTCTCGAGCCGGCGTTAGCTTGGCGAATAATGCTCTTGGGGTTCGGATTCGGTGGAGTTATAGGAGTTTGGCCTCGTCGTGATCGAGTCCGCATGCACAAAAGGAACAAACAAAAGAGTCAAATTCCGAATAACCAAGGATAACAAAATCTCTAGCAAATGAAATGATCTTAAACAACCTATGGCCAAAAAGCTAAGCTAGGTGTGCTTGCTCCCCGACAACAGCGCAATTTTGTGTAACGTGGTTCGTGAGACCTCGGTTTTTATCGTTCTTTCTCAGGGAGCTGGAGGCCTTAGCTATGACTATTTGAGTCTAGGTAGGGTTTATAATCATAAAGATGATGATAGGTTTAGGGTAAAAACAGCACAAACACACTAAGGTTTGGTCAGAAAGGGGAAGCAATGGGTGTCGGGAGACTTCGGGATGCAAACGGGGATGAGGAAATGGGTTTTGCAATAAGGGAGTAACAAGAAGGGAGAATCAAGTGGTAATTCCGTTAGAAAATACCCACCGAGCTTCCTCTTCCGAGGATAGTCCGGATTAACTTCCCTAAGGTCCATCGACAGACCCGGAGGGTTAATGAAACGGAATTACCTGGTTAGTTTCTATTCACGTTCATGAATGGAGTACTAACTATCCCAATTCCCACCTTCCGACACAAGTGTTGGATGTATTCGGGAGCTTTCGAACCCAAATACATCCTACTTGAAGGAAGGATAGGAGTGGGAAACTGATTCCTCAACTAATTACTCACTAACATTGCTAACCCAAACCTAATCACCATTCACATCCTTAAAATCTCCCTAACCCATTATGGTTCTAGCCTCTAATCATCCTATCTAACATGCTAACAGCAATAGTAACCTCATTCATGCTTAAAAAGAAATTCAAATCAACAATAACAATCCACAAACACCAAATAAACCAAATAGCAAAAACAGAGATTAATAAGTAAATGATGAACTAAAGAGAGAAGAGTAAGAAATGCTCATTGATTTTGATGCCAAAGGAAATACTCCAGAATAATAAAGCTTCAATGCTACAAAGATAAGAAATAATCTTAAACTTCGAAGAGGAATCCAATAAATTCCAATGCAAGAACAATAATCTCAGTAAAAACTCCCCACTAATCACTCTAATTCAAAGCTTAAATATCACAAAAGAATCATAAAGTATGTGCTAAGATAGGATAATAGATCATAAAGGATCCCCCCTCAGCTAAAAGACCTAAATACAATATATAGAAACCAAGTTTGTTACTCAAAACTCGTCACTTTACTAAACAGAGAAAACACGTCTGAAGGGGACCGTGGGCACGGTCAATGAGACTGTGGCCACGGTCTTGCGTAGCTCAGGCGATTTCTCATTTCTCTTCGCAGCACCGTGGGCACGTTGCCCCTGGACCGTGGGTACGGTCTGGCAATTAGGGTAGATGACTTTTTCGCTCCTTCGCACCGTCGTGGCTACGGTCTTGGGAGACCGTGGCCACGGTCTTGCTCGGCCAAAATCCTCCTTAGGCAGGTCATGAACCCACCGTGGCTACGGTCAAGTTGACCGTGCCCACGGTCTTGCTTGGCTCCTACTCCTTCTTCCCTTGAGCTTAGCTTGATCCCATCGTGGCTACGGTCAACTTAACCGTGGCCACGATCTTGCTCGGAGCAGGTCTACTCCCTTTTGAGATCTTTGACATGTCTGGCCTTTCCGTTTCCTTTGCCTTTGACTCGACCAAGGCTCGGGGAATCTCGGGATTCCCAAATTAGGTTCGAAAATGGCTCTTTTTACCACGTTTTGAGTAAAAACTCTGAAATCTACAAAATTACCAAAAACGCATTAAAAGTTATTAAATTGAGCTACGAAACAAGTCAAAAGCCTAAGGATTTAGGCGGTATTTAGACACAAAATTGGGTCTAAACAAAGGTCAAGATCACGGGATTATATTTGAATGGAGGGAAAGAGTGGCGGCAAAATCAAAATTGAATAAGAAGGCCATCTGGCCATTGATTTAATTGCATGAATCGCAAACGTGGCGATCAAATTCTCGGTCCATGGAATTAAGGATGGTTGTTGGACCTTTCTATTTTCCATGGGCTGGGCGCGCTTGGTTTGGCGCGCCTGGTTCGGCCCCCCTGGAGACTTGTGGGAAATAAGAAGGCTGCCTGGCCTTCCTTTTTTCTTGGGATGGGCGCGCGTTTATCGGGCCTGATTTCTGGGCTGGAATTTGAGCAAGCCGCCTAGCCTTCTTATTTTTCTAAGCCAACTTCAAATGACCATAATTCCTTCATCCGGACTCTGATTTAGGCGATTCAAAAGGCGTTTGAAAGCTTAGGATGTGTACTTTTATCTCATAACAATAATTCAAGCCAATGAGGTTTGTGGAAAAAATGGGATTCAAAATGGTGGGCATATGTATGTGGAAAGGGCGGAAAATGAAGTTTTGTAGTGGGTTGGCCGTTGTCCCGGTAGCTTTTGATTGAGGAAGACCTAGTGGATTTTCTTTCCTACTAGCCTCTTTCTTGTTGCGCTCGGTTTGTACACTTGACCCGATATAAAATTCGAATTCCACAGAGAGCCCCCCACTTTGATGGAGTCTGAATTGGACGAAGGTCAAAGTAGCCTGAGATGTTGTCTACTTGACGTCTGACTAGGAGATGGATGTTGTCGGTGCTCTTTTATGTGGCGACCGGAAGGTGGATGCTGTCGGTGCTCTTTTAATGGCGACTGGAAGATGGATGAAGGTGTCCCTATTTTGCTAGTGTTGTCGACGATTCCCTACACAGAAACCAAAGCAGATTGTCGGTTTAATTTGAACAATGGTTGGAGATATAAATAATTACCTGTCTAGCAGATTAATTACGATGCCCAATGGATTCTCCCAAGGTAGATCGGAATTTCCCGAAGCACTAGATGATGCCCAACGGATTTTCCCCGGCATATTAGATTTTCCTGAAGTTGATGGTGCCCAACGGATTTTCCCGAGGCGAATCAGATTTTCCTGATGTTGATGGTGCCCGACGATTTTTCAAGAGGCGGATCGGAATTTTCCCGATGTAGATGATGCCCAACGGTTTTCCAGAGGCGGATCAGATTATCCCGGTGTATATAATGCCCAACGGATTTTCCGAGGCGGATCGAATTCTCTCGATGTTGAAGATGCCCAACGGATTTTCTTGAGGCAGATCAGAATTTTCCCGATGTTGATGATGCCCAACGGATTTTGCTGAGGCGAATTGGATTTCCCGATGTTCAAGGTGGTGCCCAACGGATTTTCCCGAGGCGGATCGGATTTTCCCGATGTTGAAGATGCCTATCGAATCTTCCCGTGGCGAAGCAGTTGATGATGCCCAACGGATTTTCCCGAGGCGAGTTTGATTTTCCCAACGTTGATGACGATGTCGATGAAGTGATGATGCTCAACGGATTTTCCCGAAGTTGATGACGCCCAATGGATTTTACCGAGGCGGGTGATTGTGTCGGTGGTGTCCATGGAAACTTTTGTTGCTTTGGCAAACTAGAAGATCGTGATGAGGGTGATAGATAGACCAATGACCAATGACCAAGTTTCAGCAAAGGCTAGACGGTCGATAAGGGTTAGCTCACCTTATAGGAGAAGAGGTGAGGGAATGGTCGAGATGGATTTGTGTCATAGGAGGAGAGGTGGTTGGCTATTCGGATGTGAAGGTGATCCAAGTCCGACGAAAAGAAGGTTGAGGAATTATTATGGTAGAGATGTGAAAGAACTTCAAAACCCAGGGTTTACTCTCCTTTTGCCTAACATGCCCTGACTGGTTTTCAGGTTGGCCTCTCTTATTCTCTCATTCTCCTTTTGCCTAGCTCTGGATTTCAAGCTAGCTTCTCTTGTTCTCTCACTCTCCATTTACCTAGCTCAAGGTTCTGAGCTAGCCTCTCTATTTTTTTTTTCTCTTTCAAAGACAAAAATTTTGTGACAAAGGATGCTCCTTGAATTGTAGTGGCCAGGCCTCAAAGAGGTTCTCCTACGTATCCGATGTGGAATCAGGCCAGTCGTAGTTCATAAGGTACAACTTCGTAGGATTGGTGCCTCCAGGAGGGGTTGGTAGGGAAGGTTTGAGGATGGCTATGGAGGCTCAAACGTTTGGCGAGTTTTATGGATGCAAAGGCGTGATGATGATGTAAAGGCTTGGGGTGAAAGGCTTGAGAGTAATTTGGAAGGTTTATGAACGTTTTTTCTGTGTGCGTGACTATTAGCTTCATCTCTGGTTTCTCACCCTCCTTTCTTTTTTTCTCTTTTTCTTTTTTCTCTTTTTTTTATCATTTTTTTTCACTTTCTTGTTCCTTTTCTCTCCATTTTTTTTGTTGGCATGCTTCGAGATATGGATGGCCCAAACGGGGTTTACTCTCCCAGCACAGGTTTTTCCATACGCAAACAAATTGCTTAAGGAACATGAGCGTCGTACCACTCATGCTGACCCATGTCGGTGGACCAACTTGGAACTCTCTCTTTTTTTTTCGACTTTATTTTTTTCGCCTTTCTTCATCATAGGGTTGACTCATGTTCGCCTTTAGTCACAACACACCTTTTGCCTTTGGGGTAGATATGGATTGGTCATGAGGAAAATGACCGAGTTGATCGAGGCTGAACGGTAACTGTGATGAATGATGCAAAGAGGGATGATTTGGTGAATGGGAATTTAGGATGGAGATGAAGGTTATAAGTAGACATATACGTTGTGGGTGAATGGTAAGGTAATAGGTGATATAGATTGGTGATGTGGGTAGTGAGATGATAGCCCCTGTCCTAGGCACGTTTTGTTCAAATTGCTGTTTAGGAGCATAGAGATGTCAACTTTCAAGAGTATTGATGGTTTTGGTCTTCTCTCCCTTTGCTCGGCCTGCTTGATGAATGCAGACTGACTTCTCTCTCTTTTATTTTCTTTTATTTTTCTCTATTCTTTAATTTTATTTTAAACCCCAGATTCCTAAGATGACAAACGTGATGAACGAAAGGGTATATGATGTTAAGGCTAATGAATGGGTGAAAGAGCTTTTCAACTCAAGTTAAGAATGCAAGCACGAGATTCTCAAACAATCAAATAGATGCATCTTATTGAATTCAAAAGATAACCGTATCAAAGACCGACTCAATGCCACCCATACTTGACATAAAAAATAGAATGCTCAACATAATTGGGACCCTAGCTAACTTCTCACTCCTCTTCATGCAGTATTGCCTTGGCTTATTGACTACTCATGTAGGCTTTCTGTGCTGCTTTTGGGAAAGACAATTTCCCTGACCGGATCATACCCTTTCTGGCTGTGGTCTTGGTAAACGTAACTCAATCGAGTTTTTTTTCTTAAGAGATGAGCTAAAGCATCGACGTAGGTGGTGTCAAGTGGGGTGTAATGGTCGTACTTTGGTTGGATTCCTGACTGAATTACATTAGTCTCAGCGCTCTTAGAAGGATGGCTTGGGCGAACTAGTAGCCCTTCTATTAGGACTGGAATTCCTCTACCCTTGGGCGGCAACCTTCTCATTATTCATGGTTTCAAGTTGGACACAAAGGTCCTTCAAGTAACCGAAGTCCTTGATCACATGGTATCCCAAGTGACGTACCAGGCTACTCTTGAGTCCCTGTTTGAATGTAGTCAATTGCAGGCGCAAAGGTACGGTCTCATTGTTGTGAGACAGCTTGGTGTGCCACCTTTGGAAGTAATCCAGGAAGGACTCGTCTTCCCGTTGCTTCATGGTGTTTATGTCATCCACTGTGGCCTGCTTCTTCTGGATACGACTGTAGTGATAAATAAATGCCTTAAACAACTCGCTCCAATCAGCCTTGACTTGAGGTGCTAGGGCATGGTACCATACTTTGGCTTCTCCATCTAGAGTAGATGGGAAAACTATAGAGTACAAGTCAACATCAATCTTGTTGAGAGGTGCCAATCGCATGAACTCCTCAATGTGGTTAGTATGATACTCAGATGGCTTGAATTTAATGTTAGGAACCTCAATCTTGTCAGCGATTTTCATGATAGGGTGGATAGCAAAGGCACATCTGTGTACTTGTCAGCAAAGGCTGGCACAATGCTCATTATCTTGGTGATGCTCTCCAACTTTTGCTCTAAGGCCTTAACAGTTGGGACCTCCATGAGCTTGGGAATCTCCGAAGTAGTTTTAAGCTTCCCTTTGAATGATCTTAAGCCCCCTGACTTATCCTTTACAGGTGTCTTGACAAGTCCGGGCTTAGATTCATGGACTTCCACTACATCATCATCTCCTAAAGCACTTAGACCCAACTTCTCATTGATATTTGTGATGGCCTATAGCATGCCATCCATTACTTACTGTTGCTCATGGAGCCTCTTCTCGATCTGTTGCTCCTGTTCGAATGAATTTGCAAAGACTAAGCCTTGCATCTTATTGTAAAGATCCTCCAGCTATTTCGAGATGTTGGCTTCAGCGCCTTGGACATGGGTCTCTTGGAATCGTTCTTCAGCCATGATATAGACTCTGACTCGAGTGACGGACGAATTGCGGTTTGGATTCGGGACCGGTCGGCTGGTATACGGATCTATGATGCAAGCCCGGAGTTAATCTCCTATCTTGTATGTATGGAAATTTGTTAGTGACACGATGATTGACTCTGACACTTGACTACCCGATGCATGCATGTCCTAAGAGATCTATATGGGACCCTAACAGACTCGACACCTTCATGCTGACACTCAAAAGACTCATCCACTTTTTGGGAGTGCATACCCTCACTCTATATGGACCTAATAAGAAAACATTATAAAGGGCCGAATAAAGTCAAATATAGCGAGCTATTCGTAAGTGAAGGCACAAGTTAGTGTTTCTCAATTCGGATGGGCCTAATCTACAAGCCGATGTAGGAACGCCCCGGAACCCTCCCGTTCGGGGAGATGGTTTCGGGATGCAACTACTTAAACGATCGGGAGCCGACTAAGGTTTCTTAATCCTTAAATAAGGATATTTTTAATTTTCGAAATTCGTTTTCGGGATGATGAAACTTTATTTATTTACAAACTCGTTTTTATTATTTAAATTATCCGAAAATTACACGAAATAATCTAATAATAATTCAATTCTAATCCATTTAATAAAACCGGGCCCAAGAAGCGAGCGGGCCACCAGAAGTCGTCAAAACCCGCCTAGGTTTTGACGAGCACTGTGCTGGTCCTCTCACTTCCAGGCCCAGGGAAAAAATGGGTGGAAATTGGTAAAACCCGCCTAGGTTTTACCAATTTCTGGCCCTTCTTTCCTAGCCTTGGACGTGAATTAAACTATTATTTTAAATTATTTTATGCAATAAATTGAGTATTTCAAATAATTAAACGAAATTTTAAAATTGTAAAAGAGTCGCCAGCCGATTTACGGAAATCGAGTCCGAATAGGACGAAGGTAAAAGTAGTCTGAGGATATGACTTTGGATTGCAAAGCCTGGGGTGATGCTTGGAAGCTGAGTCCTGCATTGCAGTTGCGGCGGCATGCGCCTCTTTGGGGATGATCTCGAGCAAGGATAATGCTCTACTTGTTATCGGACACACTGCCGATGGTTGATGGAGTCTTCTAGTCTTTTCCTGTGTCGATGTTGATCTTAGGCGAAAGACGCCTTACTTGGTATCGGACACGCTACCGATGGTTGATGGAGTCTTCTAGTCTTTCCCAGTGTCGATGTGAATATCAGGCGCGAATGACACCTTACTTGTTATCGGACACGCTGCCGATGGTTGATGGAGTCTTCTAGTTTTTTCTAGTATCGATCCTAGTCTTTCCCGGTGTCGCTTCCAGTCTTTCCGAGTGTCGATTCTTTGTCGGTTCCAGTCTTTCCCGGTGTGGGTTCTAGTCTTTCCCGGTGTCGATTCCAGTCTTTCCCGGTGTCGGTTCCAGTGTTTCCTGGTGTCGGTTCCAGTTAGTCGAGTGGTTTGTAAGACCACAGTTTTATCGTTCTTCCACAGGGAGCTAGGGGCCTTAGCTGCAACTAGTTGACTCTAGGTATGGTTTATGATCATGAAAGGATGACAGAATTTAGGGTAAAAACAGCACAAACACACTATGTTCAGTCAAAAAGGTGAAACAATGGGTGTCGGGAGACTTTCGGGATGCAAACGGGAATGAGGAAATGGGTTTATAGCGAGAGAGAAGTAGGGAAATCAATTGGTAATTCCGTTAGAAAATACCCACCAGGCTTCCTCTTTCAAGGATAGTCCGGATTAACTTCCCAAAAATCCATCGACAGACCCGGGAAAGTTAATGGAACGGAATTTCCTAGTTAGTTTCTATTCGCTTTCGCGAACTAGAATACTAACTATCCTAACTCCTACCTTCCAACAAACATTGGATGTATTCGGGATGCTTTCGCACCCAAATACATCCCACTTGAGGGAAGGATAAGATTAGGAAGTTGATTTCTTAACTAGTTACTCACTAATATTGCTAACCGAAACCTAATCACCCATTCACACCCTTAATATCTCCCTAACCCATTAAGGTTCTAGCCACTAAACATCCAAAATATCATGATAATAACATCAGCAACTTCGTTCATGCTTAAAAACAGAGATTAGTAAATAAGCAATAAATTAGAGAGAGAGAGGTTAAGAAATGCTCATTGATTGTGATGACAAGGGAGAAAACTTCAGAATAATAAAGCTCCAATGCTCCAAAGTTGAGAATAATCTTCAAACTTCCAATAATAATCAAGAGAATCCAATACAAGAACCAATAATCTCGGCAAAGATCTTCCTTAATCCCTCTAATCTAAGGCTTAAAATGTGATAAAAAGTGCTAAAGTATCATGAAAGATAGATAAAAGCTGCTGTCTAGATGATGTTTAGCTAAAATGAGCTAAATACATTAAATAGTAATCAAGGTTGTTACTCAAAACTCATCATTTTACATAACAGACAAAACTGTCCCGCAGGGGACCGTGGGCACGGTCAAGTGACCGTGGCTATGGTCCTGCGTAAGGAAGGCGATTTCTTCTCTTCGCTTCGAATCACCGTGGGCACGGTCCCCATAAACCGTGGTCACGGTCTAGGCGATTAGGGCTGACAACTTTTCGCTCCTTCGCACCGCCGTGGCTATGGTCATGGGAGACCGTGGCCACGGTCTTGTTCGGCCAGCTTCTTCCTAAGGCAGGGTAGAGATTTCACCATGGCTACGGTCAGAGTGACCGTGACCACAGTCTATCTCGGGTGGCAAGGTCTCTTCCTTAGGTCATGGCTCAATCACACCGTGGCTACGGTCAATATTACTGTGGCCACGGTCTCTTTCGGCCACAGTTTTCTTCAGGGTGCTCTTCAACCGTTGCTTCCGCTTCCGCTGCCTTTCGACATGACCGGCCGTTCTAACCCGCTGCCTTTGACACGACTAGGGCTCGTGGAATCTTAGGGAATCTCGGGATTCCCAAGATTGGTGCAAAATTGGCACATTTAGAATCGTTTTGAGTAAAACACTTCGGAAACTACAAAAGTAACCAAAACGCATTAAAAGTTATTAAAACAAGCTACGAAACAAGTCAAAAGCCTAAGGATTTAGGCAGTATTTAGACACGAAATCGGGTCTAAACACCCCCCCACACTTAATCCTGTCCTCGTCCCGAGCAAAATAAAACAAAACAAACTAACACAAACTCCTCTGTCGTGGGAGAGAAACGAGTGCATTTAGCGTATGCACCAAGCCCTTTGAACCCCCCGGCAGCCCGGGTGGACGAGATGGACTCGTGAGGGTTTGTAGCGGCTGTACCCACAAAAGCCAAAGAAAAAGGAGAGAGGGAAAGTGAAACCAAAACCGAATAAAACAAAAAGGAACGAAAAACAAGGGCTTTGATTCACAAGATCTCGCAATCCAAACTAAGAAAACGCGATTAAACCTCCCAAAGTAACCGTTAGGAGCATCACACAAACACCAAACTCAGAAAAAGGTCGATCTTAAAGATTTTCAACTCCCTACACCTTGTAATAAGAGAAACCCCACAGCAAAAGCACAACAAGGGTTTAACGGGAACCAAAAGACTCTAAAAACTCGCGTCCGAATTTGAAAACAACGAAACAATCGAGAGGAGTGTTGGCCTCCCTCGCATTTGGTCGCCCTTGGCTTGGTGAGGGCCGTAGGTGATGCAAGGGGAGGCCCCGCTCATTTTAGAAGCAAAAGTTTTCTTTTTTTTTTCTTCTTTTTCTCTTTTTTTTTCTTTTTGGTTTTTAAAATTCGGTATTAGCCTTACTTTCGGGAATTGGACGGTCCATATTAGGGGTATACCCTCCTAACACTGTATTTTCCATACGCCTCTCCGTTGCAAAGCGATATAGGAGGAGGGTTAAGGGGTATCCAGTGTCGTACCACGAATACCGGGCCCGTGTAGGTTGGCTAAGTGTATGGTGGTTAATGTATTCAGCGACACGCTCCACTTATTCAGGTTATTATATCTTATGAAAGCTTTCTTCTTTCTTTTTCCTTTTTCTTTCTTTTCTTTTCTTTTTGCGCTTTTTGCTTTGGTAAACGAGAAACAAAACAACCTCAGACACAAGCCTTTAGAATCTTCGGGTTCCCAACAAAACGAGAAAGGAACGGGAGTCTCACAAGACACTTAATGAAGGGAATCTATTAAGGATAAGTCTCGACTAGAACCCGAGTTAGGGTTGAAAATGCTCTAATTGATTACTTTTAGAAAGAAGTTTAAGAACAAATTCTCAACTTCGAAAACGAGATCCAGGAAACAAAGCAAAACAAAAACAAAACGAAAAGAAAAACGAAAAGGTTTTCACTCCCTTTTTTCTCCTTTTTCACACAAAAAATTTTAAATTTTAAGCAAAAACTAGGGAAACAAAGAACAAAACGACCAAGTGATCTACCCTTGAAACAGAATATCTCCCCCCCCCCCACACTTAAAACTCCACAATATCCTCATTGTGGGAAGGTGTCGCATGAAAAGGGTAGAGAACCTACAAAAACACAAACAAACAAAACAACTAGCATGTAGAAATGGTGGCGACCCGAGCCCACACGGCTCCAACAGCAATAGATATCCCAACACAGACACTCATAGGGGTTCGCCACCCAAAAGAAAACCAAGCATGCGATGGATCATGATAAGAATTCACATAAAAAGAGTAAGGTGGAAAGATATTACCTCAAGCTCTTCATAATCTCGAAAATAGTGATCCGAATTCGTCGTTCAAGAGAGTCGGAACAATGTTAGAGTAAAAGACGACTTTATAACTATAGAATTCGCATGCGAGACCAAAAGCAAAAGAAAGGAAAATCTAACTTAAAAGATTATGAAAAGAAATTGAAAAGATGAAAAACGAAAAATATTAGCAATATATACATTGCCAATGACTTACCTTATCCCCGAATCTCACTCATTGAGGCGGGAAATAAGGGTGAAACTCGATACACACTAACCGAAACAACTAATTCATTGCATACATCACAAATAACATTCGATTACATCTATCCATGACCAAAATACAAACGAGATATGCTTAAACAAACATTCCAACCCACGAAAACAACCATCAAACAACCATCAGACAACCCGACAATCTATGAAAGACAAACAAGACAAGGTAAAACCGAGCAATCCCCAAAATATGCTAACACATGCCAAATGAAACTGAGAGATCAACAACCCAAAACCACCAGTCATCGCATCTAAAACCCCGAAGAAGCACTCCCCTACACTTATACTTCACAAAATAAAACCCAAAACCCAAAACCACTAGTCAGCGTCTCCTGCTCGATCTAAAGCAATCCTTGCAAGTTTTCAATCAATAGCTGCTGGTTTTGGATGAGCTCCCGTTGAACTTGAAACTCATCATGAAGCTCCTGGAGTTGCTCGCTGAGACGCTCAAGAGTGGCGTCCCGTAGTTGAATCGGCTCGACTTCATCCCCTTGTGCTTGTTCACCCCCTTCCTCTTCTTCCTCATCTTCTTCTTCCTCCTCTTCTTCTTCTCCTTCACCCTCCTCCACTCGATCCCCGGGACCACCCACCACAAAACGATCCCCAAAAGTTTCGCCACACGACCAATTGCGTTGGTCGGAGACATCTAGACGTTGCTCGGCATTGTCGTCGCCCAAATGAATCACGAAGCTATGAGGGTCGTTTCTGTGACGATATAATGTTCGCGTCTTGTGTTTCTCCAAGAATTCCATCTTTCGTAGGCGAACACCGTCGATGGGATCGGGGAAATAGCGGGGAGTCCTCTTGCTTAACTAGGACTCGAACCCTTGCTTCCTTAGGAAATGGGTGATGATGTGACCCATACCAATTGTCATGTTCCGGGTTTCGAGGCTTATTTCCTGGAGGGAATGGAGGATGCACGAGCCAGTGTTGACCCGGCGACCGTTGATCGCATTATAGAGGACGACGAGGTCGTCTTTCTGGATGCTTGAACGCCCGGCGTTACGGCCAAAGACGGATTTCGAAATGATGCGGTGGAAGATGCGGACGTTCAGATTACAGAAATCTATGGCCTTAGAGTTGCTTGGGTAATAGTACTTTGCTCGTTGTGATCGAATCCTCGGGTAACGTCTCCTCCAGCAAGTGAGTGCTTTCATAGCTTCTTGTTCATCGAATTTGACGCACTCGTCGTAGGGGATGCCGTCCTCGGGAAGACCTAGAGCGTTGCATAAGTCTTTGAGCGTACATTCGACCTCCTTTTTGTTCACGATGTATGAAAAAGAGGCGTTGGATGTGTGTCTTCCTTTACCACCAAAGAGCTGAGGAATTCGAGCACCGGTTGCTCGATGATTGGTTCGTTGATTGTGGCGAAGACATCCCATCCCATGATTTTGATGAAGAAGTCCATGCTCGGCTTACAAAAAACATCCTTTGCCGTCTCCTCATGATAGAGATCCGGAGCACAAATTTTCCGCTTCTTTAGCCGCTCACACCGTGCCTTGTGCATAACATCCCGAAAATTAACCTTAATTTTCGGGTCGCATTGAATAATCGAGGCCGGTTGACCCTTGTACCAGGTTTTGTCAGGCTCAGCAGAGGTTGATGGGGCGGGGGTCGATTCCGGCTCGGTTCGGGCACGTTTTGCTCGACCCATTGAAGTCACTACAAGAAAATCAACCACCACACACCGAAACACAACACAACGAATACCCAAAAATCCCGAGCAACACGAGTTCACAATCAACCACAAATTCAAACTCCAAACTCTATCACACTCGTTCGACCGAACCCACAAGCAATTCGCACCAAATTCAACCCAAATAAGCAAGGAAAACGAAAATTGACGCACCAACAATCAAGGAATACCTAGGTTGAAGACTTTGAGAGCTTCCCTTTCTAATTCCGAGCCCCACAAAGAACAAGACGTCCAGAACCTTGCTTGAATTGAACCGGAAATGGCGAGCTTGATGCTAGCGCCTAGGGCACAATTCGCAGAAGAAACTTGGGAGAAAAGGAGGAATTTGGTGATGGGTTTGTCAAATTTTGGAAGGAGTTTGCGATTTTAGGGTTTAGTGAGGGTTTTCGAGTGTGAGGGTGAGGAAGAAAGTGAAAGAGAAATGAGGGGAAATGAGAGTTGAGTCACGATACAATGGCAGTTTTTCGACAGACCGTGGCCACGGTCCATTTGACCGTGGGCACGGTGTAATTCGGGCAAGGGAAATAGAAGGGAAAAAGCTGGGCAGAGACCGTGGCTACGGTAAACAAACCGTGGTCATGGTGATATTCGGGACAAAATTTTTTCAGGAATCAGTAGTGATGAGACCGTGGCTGCGGTGAATTCGACCGTGGAATCAGCAACCTGCATATTCTGACCGAGGGCACGGTCCAGGCGACTGTGGGCACGGTACCTTTAGGCCCATCTACAGCACCTGCAAGGCTCAAAACTTGGAGAAAAAATGTTAAGTCCTAAAATCTACCCTCTTGTCATCCACTCCCTTTTCTTTCTCGCTAAATTATCATTCAAGGGACACTCTCCTAACACTCAAAAACACTTTCGAACCCCGACCCTCATAGAACCACTCTCGATTTTTTTTTCCTTTTCAAACTTTTCTGATTTTTCTAATTTTTTCTCAAAATTTTTTTTTCTAATATAAAACAAAGGAAGATGAAAAGTACTAAAACAAGGGAAATAAAAAAATGAAAGAACTAAATATTGAAAGAAAACACTAAAAGAGGGGGAAGTAGTTCATACCTCTCCCGGGTGCTTGTTTTGTAGGTCCTAGATCGACCTATCCCGATGCTTTTCAATCTTCAAAATCCGCGAGGTATGCCACTGGCTTGTCGACATATTCCTCGCCCATGATGTATGGTTTGAGCTTTGATGAGTTTGCTTTGAAACACTTTCCTTGTGCATCTTTCAATTCAACCACTCCAGCGGGAAGAATTCTCACAATTTCAAATGGCCCGGACAAACTTGATCTCAATTTCCCAGAGAATAACTTCATCCTTGAGTTGAAGATGAGAACCCTATTGCCTACCACAAACTCACGTCGGTTCAACCTCTTGTCATGCCATGATTTCGTTCTCTCCTTGTAGATGTTGTTGTTCTCATATGCATGACGCCTTAACTCCTCAAGTTCTTCTAATTGAAATAACCGACTACCTCCGGCCGCCTTGAGATCGAAGTTCAACTTCTTGATTGTCCACATGGTTTTGTGCTCAAGTTCTACGGGGAAGTGACACGCCTTCCCATAGACAAGACGGTAAGGGGTAGTACCGATCGATGTCTTGAAAGCGGTGCGGTATGCCCACAAGACTTCATCCAATTTTTCTGCCCAATCTTTCCTTGAAGAGCTAACCGTCTTCTCTAAGATCTCCTTGATGGCACGGTTTGAGATTTCCACTTGACGTTGTGTTTGTGGATGGTAAGGGAGTCCCTTCTTATGCTTGATGTTGTACTTCTCCAAGAGAGACTCGAATCTCTTTTCGATGAAATGGGAGTCGTTGTCACTAATGATGACCCGTGAAATGCCAAATCTTGGGAATAGGGTCTTTTTCAAGAATTTCGAAACGGAATTCCCATCGCACCTTACACATGGTATGGCTTCGACCCACTTTGTGACATAGTCCCCCACCACTAGGATGTATTCGAAACCCCTTGACTACGGGAAAGGTCCCATGAAGTCCAGTCCCCACACATCGAAAGCTTCCACCTCAAGAATATAGTTCAATGGCGCTTCATTCTTCCGGGAGATGTTACCGGATCTTTGACACCTATCACATTGCTTGACATGCAAGTGGGTGTCACGAAAGAGAGTCGGCCACAAATAGCCGGTTTGCAAAACCCTCGCTGCCGTCTTTTGGGGGCCACCGTGACCTCCCACCGGAAATTCGTGACAATGGGTCAAGATAGATTGCACTTGACTCTTAGGAATACATCGTCGGTACATCCCGTCATTGCAAAGATGGAAAAGGAAAGGGTCATCCCAAAAGTAATGCTTCATGTCGTGGAGGAATTTCTTCTTTTGATGATGGTTCAAGTGTTGAGGAATCACTTCGCTCGCCAAATAATTCACAATATCCACAAACTAAGGATGTGAGTTGATAGCCAAGAGTCGCTCGTCCGAGAAAGCATCTACAATCGGTTGGGTGTCTTCCAAGTCGACAAGAATCCTCGAGAGGTGATCGGCTACGACATTCTTCATGCCTGCCTTGTCGCGGACTTCCAAATCAAATTCTTTCATAAGCAAGACCCACTGTATAAGTCTCGGTTTTGTCTGCATCTTTCCCATCAAGTATTTGATAGCGGCATGATCCGTGTAGACTACCACTTTAGAGAACATGAGGTATTGCCGGAATTTGTTTAGCGCAAAAATGATCGCTAAAAGCTCCTTTTCCGTGGTAGTGTAGTTCCTTTGGCGCTATCAAGCGCATGGCTTGTCTAATAGATGACCCTTGGCTTCTTGTTTACTGTTTGGGTCAAACACGCTCCCACGGCGAAGTCGCTCGCGTCGGCCATAATCTCGAAGGGTAGCGTCCCATCCGGAGGTGGAACTACCGGAGCGGAAATCAAAGCCTGCTTCAACCTATAAAATGACTCAAGGCACTCATCAGTGAAAATGAAAGGGGCATCTTTGCACAAGAGGTTAGTTAGAGGTCGAGCAATTTTTGAAAAATCCTTGACGAATCGGCGATAAAAGCCGGCATGGCCAAGGAAACTACACACCCCGTTAACAGAAACTGGGGGGTGGTAGGCGCTCTATAACCTCAACTTTAGCCCTGTCCACTTCGATGCCCTTAGTACAGATTAAGTGACCCAGAATGATACCTTGTTCCACCATGAAGTGGCATTTCTCCCAATTTAGAACTAGATCCACTTTCTCACAACGAGTTAACACTTTCTCAGTTGTAAGCATCATCGAAAGAATTACCGTACACAGAAAAATCATCTATAAAGACTTCCATGCATTTTTCAATGAAATCGCTAAAAATATCCATCATACAACGTTGAAAAGTCCCAGGGGCATTACATAACCCAAACGGCATGCGACGATAAGCAAATGTCCCATATGGGCAAGTGAAGGTGGTTTTTGCTTGATGTGAGGGGTGGATTGGAATTTGAAATAACCCCGAGTACCCATCCAAAAAGCAAAAATGCGAATGACCAGCAACCGTTCTAAGATCTGGTCAATAAAGGGATGGGGGAAATGGTCCTTCTTTGTTACTTTGTTTAATTGGCGGTAATCGATACACATCCGCCAACCGGTGACGGTCTGGGTACTAACTAGTTCTTTCTTGTCATTTTCAATTACGATCAATCAACCCTTCTTGGGTACACACTGAACCGGGCTTACCCATTTTCTATTTGCGATGGGGAAGATGATCCCAGCAGCTAGCAACTTTACTACTTCCTTTTTAACCACTTCTTGCATGTTGGGATTTAAACGACGTTGGGGTTGCCTAGTAGGCTTGGCATCTTCTAGCAAGTCAATCGAATGCATGCATTTGGAAGGGGACAAACATTTCAAATCTTCTATTTTATAACCTAATGCACCCCTATATTTTCTAAGCAAATCAAGCAATTTGGACAATTTTAAAATCATTCAAATTCGCATTCACAATGACAGGATAAGATTTCTCATCATCCAAGAAAGCATATTGGAGGGAAGGGGGTAAAGCTTTAAGCTCTAAAGGAGTAGAAGATTGAATTTGAGAGGAAGACATACCTTTGTAGATCGCATCTTGAATCTCCATGCACTGCATATAAGGCTCATCAATAATAATCTCCTCATGCATGGGTGAAGAGTCAAGAAGGTTGGTGAAGAAAGTAATATCGGTGCCGTCAGTCTCAAATTGGAAAGACTCCAATAAGCAAGCTCCCAAGGGATCGTCGCAAATAGATTCAAGAAGATGGGAGTCCTCAATATACTCATCAACAAGAAACTCCATCATATCAATAGCATAGCATGAGTCCCTATACGAAGGACCTTTCAATGACCCCTCAAGTTGAAAAATTATGCTCATTCCCGACATTCAGCGACATGCTCCCATTCTTCACATCAATAATTGCTCCCACCGTTGCAAGGAACGACCTTCCCAAAATAATAGTGATGTTGTTGTCTTCCTCTATCTCCAAGATCACAAAATCACAAGGAATCAAAAACCACCCCACTTGGACCGGGATGTCTTCCAATATTCCCAAAGGTCTTCGCACGGAACGGTCGGCCAATTGAAGGTTAATTGTTGTTGGAGCTAGATCGTCGAGATTTAACTTCTTGCAAATCGAATAATGCATGACGCTTACACTTGCTCCTAGATCGCAAAGGGCACGACCAATCCGCATATCACCAATGGTGCATGGAATAGAAAAACTTCCGGGGTCGGCTAACTTCTCCGCTGATTTGTTATCGATAATTGCACTACAATCCGCTGTCAAATGGATCGTAGATTTCTCTTGAATCCTCCTCTTGCTCGTGAGAAGCTCCTTCAAATGCTTCTTGATGGACGGGACTTCAGAAATGGCATCAAGAAACGGAATGTTCACTTGAAGCTTCTTGAGCATCTCAATGAATTTTGAAACTTTGCATCGGATTTTGGCTTTGCTAACCATTCGGGAAAAGGGATCAGCGGTAGCTTTGGCTTCTTAATAATTTGGATTGGTTCTTCTTCCACCATCTTTCCTTGCCCTTTCCTTAACTTCTGCATCTCCTCTCTTTCTTTACTAGATTCTCCCAATTCATCCTCATGTGCTCCCTCAACTTCCTCACCTAAGACTAACTCACTTTCCTGCTTCTCCAACAAATCTTCCTCCTCCGAGATATCCACCACATCACCTTCTTTGTCACCCAAGACTTCCTCTCTACCATCCTAGGGCCATCAATCTCCTTGCCACTCCTCAATGTAATAGCATTAAGTTGTCCCTTCGGGTTAGGTTGGGGTTGGCTAGGAAAAGATTGGATAGGTTGAGATTGTTATGCCAATTGAGCCAATTGTAACTCGAGGTTCTTAATGCGAGTTTGGTATTTTCTCGATCTAAGGTCATCTTTTCTTGAGATAACGCTATCTTTTCTTGAGATAGGGCCAACTTTTGAAGGGTTTGGTCAAGGGTTTCTTGTTGTGGTGGTTTAGGTGCTTGGGAAGATTGACCTTGGTGAGGATTTTGGTGGTGGTTTTGGTGGTATTCGCGGCGATTTTGATTTGGGAAACCGGGGGGTGGATTTTGGTTTAGTGGAGCTTGTTGGTTGTAGGCGTAATTCCCACGAGGACGAATGGGGGTTTGATTGGTATAGGAGAGGTTCTTGTTGGGATAGATGGCTTGGACTTGCTCGGTTTGATACTCTTCACATCGCTTCGAAGAATGTGGCCCTCCACAAAAATCACATACCAAGACTCGGGCATCCGGAATAAGCATAGGTACTTCTTGAGCTGCCTTTACTTGCCTCGTGGTTTCCTCCAAAGCTGCCTTTTGTTGCATCTCAAGAACGACATTCATGAGAAATTTAATAGTAGGATTGCTTTCTAGAAGAGGACCATCTCTTAGACCGCGGCCGCCTCCCCAATGAGGAGAGTTTTGAGATAGCTCGTGAAGAAATACGTTTGCTTCCTCCGCCGTCTTCTTGAGGAACATGCCCCCCCGAGGCATGATCGATGGATTCTCGCAAAGAGCTACTCAATCCGGAATAGAAGTGATGCAATAATAACCAATTCTCAAGATTATGGTGTGGACACCTCCGTTGGAGACCTTTGAATCTGCCCCATGCTTCTAATAACGACTCATCGGGCTCTTGCTTGAAGCTCATGATGGCTTGCCTCAACCGACACGTTTCATCATTGGGGAAAAACCTTTGAAGAAAGTCGTGGCTAAGGGCATCCCATGTTGAATAAGTTCCGGGCGGACACGTGTTGAGCCATAATAATGCTTTCCCCTTTAAAGTAAGAGGGAAAAACTTCAGCTTCATGTATTCGGCGGAAACTCCATTCATTTATACGAAGCCGATGCATTGCTCGAATCTGTTGATGTGGTTAATAGGATTTTCATGCTCTCCTCCATGGTATTGGTTGTGGGATTAAACCAACTCGTTTCACTTACCGGCGGGTGAGATGACGGTCACACCCAAAGACTTCGTCATGATTACCGGTCTTCCTTGGGGTGGGCAGGACGTAGTTTTTGATACGGATATTTCCCCGGTAGTGCTGGACTTGTTGGCTCCAGTATCGGCTCGCTTAGGGCAACGACATGGCCTTCCTAACCTTGCGTACAAGCACTTCGAGATGGCTATTCGCAATGCAGGTTTTCAAAACTTTCCCTTAGAGCAACGTCGCTTCATTTTCTTGGTGTACGTTATCTCTCCCACGCTCTTTGCCAACCATGGGGACCACATTTCTTTGACATGGTTTCGGAACCTTCTTAACTTTGACAATTTTCGAAATCTAAACTGGGGCACAACGCCCTATGCAAACTTCATGCATTGGCTTCAACGCGGCGTCCGGCTTTCTCAGGATCTAGACCCGGTCTATCTTCATGAGGCTCAGACTCGTTACCAGTATGGTCCTTCCTTGTGGAAGGTGCTCGAAGTATGAGCTCGAACCTTCTTTTCTTCAATGCATTTCCTCCCTTCTTCCTCTTTTAACATTATGTTTATGCAGATGTTGGCGTACGAGTACATCTTAGCCCTGGGCATTCGTTCGAAGAAGGATAAGATGGTTCCAGCTGCTGAACGCTAGACCATCGAGGGTATTCATGACAAGAAATACAAGTCTGGGATTCTTGACCTCATCCGTGGCATCTTGGATAATTTGGCACCGATATTCCTTCACATCCAGCATTTCTTTCATCTCCCTTTGCACGTCGAACTTGAATGATCCTTTTATTTTTCTGTAGGATCACGTGAACTGGCGTCCTTGGGTCGATTTCGATGTCAGAGGGTTACCACAACCTTTGGAGCTGGTGGAGCGCGACACCCATCTTCGCCTCCTAATTGAGGGGCCTTATGATTTTGTGTGGTATTTAGGGGAGTGAGCCACGAGGCAGATTCTGGGAGGCTATCCTGGTCTCATTCCCCTAGACCCTCCGGCACACATGTTCGAGCCATGGCGGCTTAACCCGGGTGTTCTGAGAGATCTGGTTCGAGGTCAACAATTTCACAATTTCGTGCATAACGTTCCGCAGGAGTAGTTCGATGAAGAGTTCCAGCGCTCTCTCAGCCGTTTGGCTCCTCGAGTGGTATGTATATTCCTTCTTCGTTCTTATCATATTGTGGCTAACTTCTAACCAGAAAGTGTACAGCTGGGGCCCTATGCTAAGGCTGCCGAAGTTGAGAACCCCTCAGAGGGACGAAAGATCAGCGGTTTCTTGGATGTGGAAACTAGCAGCCAGTGCTCCGCGCTTCGGGCATTTGTCCGCAAACCGGTAAGTCTCTGTTTTATGTTGCTTCCTTTTATCACATACTTATGAATAACCCTTGTGTTGTTACTTCCTAGCCGAGATGGGCTTTCCTTCGGCAACTGACTAAGGAGTGGAGCACCGTGAGGAAGTTTATTGATCAGGGATTCACCGATTCGGGGAGATATCAAGGTGGTGCTGCCAGAAGGGCCGATATAGAGGCCGATGCGGAGTTTGTTCCCAGAGAACCACCTCGACGTTCTACTGCAGGCGCTCCTCGCACGGAGCCCCCACGTCGTTCTTCGGTTGGGGAATATCCTTCTCGAGGTCGATCTGGAGAAGCAATTGGTGGATCTTCTCGTCCTCTTCCAGCGGTTGTACCGGAGAGTCGAGGCAAAGGCGTTCTGGTTGAGGGTCAACACACTACTGGATCTTATCGCAGCCGGTCCAGTAGTAGAGGTCGCCGTCCTCCGGGGATGGAAGAGAACATGGCTCAGACGTCCTTGGAGGAGCCCCTTGGTCATGGAGGGTCGTATCACAGAGCTGGATATGGGGGTGATACTCAACCTCATTCTTACTGAGTGGAGGATGCTTCCGAGTCAAGCGCCACATACCGGCCTCCTCAATCTCGTTATACCCCAGCTTAAGTGCGCTCTACTCGTCACGGTCGGGAGATAGTGGTGAGGGACCGTGATTCAGGTACATCCGTAGGGTATCTGTTTAAACCCGATTTTGCATGATTTTCCCCCTCTATTTTATGACTTTTAGCTTGTTTTTAATAACTAAATTAGGCTTTTTATTATGTTTTTAGTAATTTTACAATTTTATTAGATTTTATTAGATTTTCTCTTTTTTTTTAGCTATTTTTTGCTGAATCAAATTGGAAAATGAAATAAAAACCTAAATCCTAATTTCTAATCTCCTAAAACTAGCCCAAAACCCAAATCCATCTCAAACCCATACCCAGCCCCTAATACCCGCTTACCCAACTCCAATTACCCGCCCCGTTTTCCCCTTTAACTTCAACCGAATAAAACATTCCCTCCCTCAAACCCTAATCCAATTCTATTTTCCCCTTTTCCTCTTTCTTCCTCTTCGTCCCCCTTCCTCTCACTCTCCTATTTCGCACATGCGCAGCCGAGCACCCACACACCCCAACCTCAAACTCCTTCTCTCTTCTTCTCTCATCTCATTCTCTCATCTCCTTCTCTCTTCTCATCTCTTTCTATTTCTCAGATTATCGCAAGATATCTCAAATTCTAACAAAATTTCTCTTTTCTTGACAGATTCAGTTAGAAATTGAGCACGCACCGCGACGACATCACCATCGTCTTCATCCTCAAATACCGAATTCATCTGCACCGTCCAAGATTGAATAGGATCGACGGCAGAGATTGAAGAAGGAAAGATGAAGTCGACTATAAAAGGGAGAGAAGAGCCATTCGAAGCTTTGACGGTTCGTTTCGGCATCCATCCTTAGGGTTAGGGTAGATTTAGATTTACTTTCGTATGCTTGTTAATGAGTTTCGAATTTGCGATTTGGGATTTTCGTTGATTTGTTCTGTTTGATTGGGTTGTATTGATTCGAATTCTGGGTTTGGTTTGTGAATGGTTGAGTTTTGATATTGATGTAATGTTCGAATTGGTGTTGAAATTTTCTGGATATTAAATTGCTCTATTTGCTTCGATCTTGTTTTTCTTACTCTTTCTCTGTTTTCCTTTCTCATCTGCTCGGTCAAGACCACATGTAATTCTCTTCTTCTTTGTTCTCTTTTCTGTCCCATTTGTGATCGTTGGCATTTGTTTTGGTTTGATCCTTAAGGTTGTTTGTGATTGTATATTGTGTTTGATTCTTGGTGCTCTGTTCCTCTCTTGTTTCTCTTTTCTCTCTTTTCTTTTGCTTTTTGTTCTCGGTCTGGACAGTAGAGTAGGGTCAGTGTGTTGCTTTATTTAGTTCTGTTTTAGGCTTCCTTAGGGTTTCTAGGGTTTAGGTCATTTTGTGGTTTTGGTAGGGTCAGAATGTGGGATAGTGTTAGGTTTTTAAGGTTCTGTTAGGTTTTTCTAGGGTTTTGGTTGGGATAGTATTAGGTTTCATTAGGGTCTGTGGGGTTTGTTTTAGGGTTGTGTTCTGCTAGGGTTTGTTTAGGGTTCCAGCTGTGTTTAGATCTCTTGGTGAGGTTCTGTCTTTGTTTTCGTTAGGGTTTGGTTTTAGTTGTGCTAGGGTCTGGTTAGTTTGATTAGGTCAGTGAAGGTTTAGGTTTTAGGGTTCTGTTTGTTTCATTAGGGTTTAGATGTCTTTAGGTTTTAGATTTTTAGTTGGTTTTATTTTGTTTATCAGTATGATCAGTGGCTAGCGTTTTAGGGTTAAGGGAGTGATTAAAGCTCCATTGGATGATTAGTTATAGGGGTTAGTGAATTAGGGGGTAATTAGTGGGAAAAATCTAATTCCCACCTTAGTCCTTCCTTCAAGTGGGGTGAATTAGGGATTGAAAACTCTATAATTTACTAATCGCTTGTCAATGGAAGGCTAAAGACGGGATAGTTAGTCACTCTCTCATGAAAGTGAGATAGAGGCTAACTAGGGAATCTTGTTCGTTTAACCCTCGGGATCTATGGTGGAATTCGGGGAAGCTAATCTGGATTACCTTTGAAAGATGAAATCTCGTGGACATATCTCCAACAAGATTCTCATATGATTTATCCTATCTTTTTGCTTCCTAACCACAAAACTCATATAACCATGAATCCTTTGGTTGCCTAAAGCTCCCGAAACCCTTTCCTTTTTGTGTCTTTGCTTGTGTTACCTTATTTGTTTCAAAACCAATCCTCTTAAATGATGATGAACCCCCAACCTAGTAGGAGAGAATTCGGAATAGACTTTTAGGTTTAGAAGCCCCAACTCCCTGAGAAAGAACGACAAAACCGAGGTCTTACAAACCGCTTTACACAAAATGGCGCCGTTGCCGAGGAGTTGCGCCCTTCTAGCCTTTTAGTTTTATTTCTTGAGTTTTCCCTCTAGGTTGTCAGAAATTTAAATATATGAATAACGAAATGACATGTTTTAACTTTCCTCAAAATGAGCACGAATTGTTTTGTGATTATCGTGATAGATTGAATGACTATCTTGCTTATTGGCTTCCTCATGGTTTTGACTTTTCTTATCGGGAAATGTTGATTGTTATTAGTGAGGGTGTGAATTTCCAGACTTATAATTTGCTTAATCATTTCAATTTTAGTATGGAAAATGATTCTGACGCTTGGGAATTTCTTGCTTGGTTGACCGATGATTCTCGTAGATTTAAGGAGAGTTGTTGTTCTTTGGGTTATCTTTTTAATGATCCATGTTTTTTATATACTCGATTTAGATGTATGGATGATTGTTCCCCTTCCCCTTGTGATGATTTGCATACTCAATCTCCATTTGTGGATCAACCAGGGGAAATTGGCTATGAAGATTCATATGTGAGTATTCCTTCCTCTCCTATTTCTATTCCTATGCATGCCCCCTCCCCTTGTGATCAATTTGAATCATCTATTCATGGTTTCGACTCTTTTACTTATGTTGACTCGACCTATAGTGATTATATCATGGATTGTGTGCAACAAATAGATAGAAAGCAAAGAGAGTTCGTTGAAAAGCTTAATGTGTTAGCTTCTAAAATGTTTGAGTATGCTCACAAGATAGAACATTCCCCTCCCGAGGAATGTACTTCAAGTAGAGTTGAGCCTTTTTCCCCATTATCCCCTAATATGCATGTAGATCCCCCTTCGTGTGAAAATGGTGATAATGACTCTCCTTCTTCGTCTTTGACTTGTCTGCCTCATTATGTAGAAATTATCCTTCATGATGCATATGTGTGTGAGTATGAATCATTTGTTGAGGATTATGAACCTGAATATGACACTTTCACCTTTGATGTTCAAGATGATGCATCTTCATTATTAGCAATCCTGGTTCCTTCTTCATGTTTAGATTCCTCAGGTGATGAGTTTGAGATTGTTGATGATAATGATGCTACCTTATGCGATGTTGAGAGTGTTGCCTTGGAGAGTAGTCCTACTTTTTCTTTGCATACATGTGATAAGGATAATGAATTAGATGATAATCTTGGGTTGGGACTTGTTTGTGATGATATTGTTGAGGAAGTTGACAACTCTTCTTTATGCTTTGAATGTGATGATGTATCCTCTCCTCCCAATCATGTTATCCCTATTCATTCATTGATTAACACTCCCTCATCCAACCATGCATGCCTTGAGTCTCTAGGTACCTTTCGAGGTTATGATCCCCTCCTTGACCCATATCATGTTTACCTAGATGATTCGCCTAGAAAAATCTTGTTTATTCACTTATTTCATCAATCTAGTGATTTTTCTAAGGCTTTTGATAAAATGTTGAGAACACTTACCTATTCTGACTCATTGATTTTTGTGTTCTCATACATTCATGGTTCTGAAATGCATTCGAGGATGCATGATCTTCTCCTACGGGCGTTGAATTCTTCCGATCTTGAAAGCCGGAAGCTTGAAGAATAAAGAGCGGCTGATGCTCCATTGGTAATCGAGGTTATCCAAGTGCTTTCTTGCTTTTATTGAAGACTTTATGGTAACCTCGTTCCACCCTTTCTCTTTTTGTAAATATTTCTTTGTTTTTGTTTGTTTAGTTTATTTTCTTTTTGCATGCTTGGTTTTTACTTTTCGATGGCACACCCCTTAGTATGCTTTATGTTGGTTTTCCTTGTTGTTGGAGCCGTGTGGGCTCGGGGCGCCACCCCTTTCCTATGTGCTAAATGTTTGTATATATGGTTTTCATAATTTTTCTACCCTTCATGAGACACCCTTTCCACAATGAGGACATTTTTGCATTTTATGTGTGGGGGGGGGGGGAGATCTTCATGTTTGGGGTAGCACATCTAGTCTTTTTAGGTCTCTTTTGTTGCCTTTCTTTCTTAGAAGAATTTTTGAAAAAAAAAAAGAGAAAAGTATTGTGGAAAATGAAAGAGAAAAGGGAAAAAGTTGTGAAAAACCCCAAAAGTGTTTTGTTTTTCTTTAGGCGATGTTCTTGTCCATGATAGAGTAGATAGTTTTTTAATTGACTTAGTTAATCATTAGGAAGCGGCCAATATTTACAATAATAGGCCTTAGTTTGAATTGTTGTCATGACTCACTTTAATTAGATTCCCTTCATTGAGTGTTTAGCAAGGTTCCTAATTTATTTCACGTTCTGGTTGAAACCGGGAGATTCTAGGGGTTTGTGTCCGAATTTGTTTCCTTTTTCCAGTTTATCAAAAGCAAAAGCAAAGTTAAAAACAAAAAGAAAAAGAAAGCAAAAGCTACAATAACCGAATTAAGTGGGGTGTGTCGCTGAATGATATCAACCACAATACACTTAGCCAACCTACACGGGCCCGGTATTAGCGGTACGACGCTATTACCCCTTAAGCTCCTCCCATATCGAATTCTCGGCGGAGGTGTGTATGGAAAAGATTGTGTTGGAAGGGTAAACCCCATATTTGGGCCGTCCAATTCCCGAAAGTAAGGCTAATACCGACTTTTTAAAAAAAAAGAAAAAAAAGAGAACAGAAAAAGCAATTTCGTTGGTAAAACCAACCAAAAAGAAAAGAAAGTTTAAGCGTTAATAAAGTGTGGGGCTTATCCTTGCATCACCTACGGCCCTCACTAAGCCAAGGGCGACCAAATGCGGGGAAGGGCAACTCTTTTCTGGTTGTTTTGTTTGTTTTTTAAGCTCGGGCATGAATCTTTGGAGTCTTTTGAAATCAGTTAGAACCCACTTGCACTTGTACATGAGGAATACGCTTTTCATGAAATGCTTGGTGTTGAAAATCTCTAAGAATGACAACTCTTCGACCTAAGTATCCTTCTTTGTTTATATTCGCCCCTTCCTTGTGGTTGATAAAGTCGGTTGAGCAATTAGATGCGTTGTTATGAATGCGAATATCTCCTTCCTTCTTTCCGATTTTAGTTTTTTTTTTTTCAATTTCCATTCCCTTTTCTCTTCCATTTTCTTCTCTTGGTTTTTGTGGGTAGAGTCGCTACAAATCCTCACGAGACCCACCTCGTCCACCCGGGCTGCCGGGGGGTTTAAAGGGCTTGGTGCATACGCTAAATGCACCCGTTTCCTCTCACGAAATTGGAGTAGTTAGGTAGTTTTGTTTTGTTTTGCTCGGGACGAGCAAAAGTCTAAGTGTGGGGGGGTGTTTAAACTTGATTTTGCATGATTTTTCCCCTCTATTTTATGACTTTTATCTTGTTTTTAATAAATAAATTAGGCTTTTTATTATGTTTTTAGTAATTTTACAATTTTATTAGATTTTATTAGATTTTATCTTTTTTTTAGCTATTTTTAGCTAAATCAAATTGGAAAATGAAATTAAAAACCTAAATCCTAGTTTCTAATCTCCTAAAACTAGCCCAAAACCCAAATCTATCTCAAAACCACACCCAACCCCTAATACCCGCTTACCCAGCTCCAATTACCCGCCCCGTTTTCCCCTTTAACTTTAGCCGAATAAAACATTCCCTCCCTCAAACCCTAATCCAATTCTATTTTCCCATTTTCCTCTTTCTTCCTCTTCGTCCCCCTTCCTCTCACTCTCCTCTTTCGCACATGCGCAGCCGAGCACCCACACACCCCAACCTCAAACTCCTTCTCTCTTCTTCTCTCATCTCATTCTCTCATCTCCTTCTCTCTTTTCATCTCTTTCTATTTCTCAGATTATCGCAAGATATCTCAAATTCTAACTCAATTTCTCTTTTCTTGACAGATTCAGTTAGAGATGGAGCACGCACCGCGATGACATCACCATCGTCTTCATCCTCAAATACCGAATTCATTTGCACCGTCCAAGATTGAAGAGGATCGACGACAGTGATTGAAGAAGGAAAGATGAGTTCGACTATAAAAGGGAGAGAAGAGCCATTCGAAGCTTTGACGGTTGGTTTCGGCCTCCATCCTTAGGGTTAGGGTAGATTTAGATTTACTTTCGTATTCTTGTTAATGAGTTTTGAATTTGGGATTTGGGATTTTCGTTGATTTGTTCTGTTTGATTGGGTTGTATTGATTCGAATTCTGGGTTTGGTTTGTGAATGGTTGAGTTTTGATATTGATGTAATGTTCGAATTGGTGTTGAAATTTTCTGGATATTAAATTGCTCTATTTGCTTCGATCTTGTTTTTCTTACTCTTTCTCTGTTTTCCATTCTCACCTGCTCGGTCAAGACCACATGTAATTCTCTTCTTCTTTCTTCTCTTTTCTGTCCCATTTGTGATCGTTGGCATTTGTTTTGGTTTGATCTTGAAGGTTGTTTGTGATTGGATATTGTGTTTGATTCTTAGTGCTCTGTTCCTCTCTTGTCTCTCTTTTCTCTCTTTTCTTTTGCTTTTTGTTCTCGGTCTGGACAGTAGAGTAGCGTCAGTGTGTTGCTTTTTTTGGTTCTGTTTTAGGCTTCCTTAGGGTTTCTAGGGTTTAGGTCATTTTGTGGTTTTGGTAGGGTCAGAATGTGGGATAGTATTAGCTTTTTAAGGTTCTGTTAGGTTTTTCTAGGGTTTTGGTTGGGATAGTATTAGGTTTCATTAGGGTCTGTGGGGTTTGTTTTAGGGTTGTGTTCTGCTAGGGTTTGTTTAGATCTCTTGGTCAGGTTCTGTCTTTGTTTTCTTTAGGGTTTGGTTTTAGTTGTGCTAGGGTTTTGTTAGTTTGATTAGGTCAGTGAAGGTTTAGGTTTTAGGGTTCTATTTGTTTCATTAGGGTTTAGATGTCATTAGGTTTTAGATCTTTAGTTGGTTTTATTTTGTTTATCAGTATGATTAGTGGCTAGGGTTTTAGGGGTAAAGGAGTGATTAAAGCTCCATTGGACGATTAGTTATAGGGGTTAGTGAAGTAGGGGGTAATTAGTGGGAAAAATCTAATTCCCACCTTAGTCCTTCCTTCAAGTGGGAAAAATCTCTTGTCAATGGAAGGCTAAAGACGGGATAGTTAGTCTCTCTCTCATGAAAGTGAGATAGAGGCTAACTAGGGAATCTTGTTCGTTTAACCCTCGGGATCCATGGTGGATTTCGGGGAAGTTAATCTGGATTACCTTTGAAAGAAGAAATCCCGTGGCCATATCTCCAACAAGATTCTAATATGATTTATCCTATCTTTTTGCTTCCTTACCACAAAACTCATATAACCATGAATCCTTTGGTTGCCTAAAGCTCCCGAAACCCTTTTCTTTTTGTGTCTTTGCTTGTGTTACCTTATTTGTTTGAAAACCAATCCTCTTAAATGATGATGAACCCCCAACCTAGTAGGAGAGAATTCGGAATAGACTTTTAGGTTTAGAAGCCCCAACTCCCTGAGAAAGAACGACAAACCGAGGTCTTACAAACCGCTTTACAGTATCCTGGAAGTCAAGCCCTAGCGGATGAATCTACTTCACGTCCTTCACCCTATGACGCTTCGTCTTTCCATTCCCGTTCTGCAGGATGGCCTATCCCTACTCCTGAAATGGGCCCGTCATGGCCCATAGGTTCTCAAGAGTGGTTTGTGCCTCAACACTCTTGGTTGGGAGGATCTGCTTCTTCTGGTTGGCCAGCCCCCGGTTATGGAACTGGTCCTTTATGTTCTACTGCTTCCGCTGAATGGCAGGTTGCTGATCATTCTTGGTTGGCTGCTTCGCAAGGGCATTCTGTGTCTTCACCGTCGAGCGTACATCCTTCAGAAATACCCTTGACTGGGTCATCACCTCCCGTGCAGACTGCTCCTGGATCTTATTATTACTCCTGGGATACCTACTTTGGCACGGCCGGTACTTCCAATGCGGGAGCTTCAAATGTAGGGGGCAACTTGGCGGAGGACAACAACGATTCAGGATCCTTGTGGTGATCAAACTTATGCAATGCAAGACTCTTTTTTTTTATGCAAGACTCTTTGTAACATTTATTTTATGCAAGACTCAGTGAATGCACAACTTTGACGCTTTTATTAATGCATTTGAATGATTTTCTACAAGACGGGATTAATCCCCATTAATCCCGCTTCCCCAAAAAGAAAAGAAAATAAAAACAAAATAAAAACTTAAGTGTCGGAGATAAGTCGAGCAACAATTTCAGAACTAACATCATTAGGTCGATAACAGAACCCGGAACATCAAAGAATACGGAAATGGGCCAAATGAAATCAAACAAAAAAAGGCCCGATACAAAGCTACACACAAATGGGCTGCGGAAGCAGGAAAATGGGCCAAGACTGCTTAAAACCTAGGCGGGTTTTAAGCTGACGAAGGAGCTGGGCCGGAGCAAACTGGCGGGCGCGCGCGTGGTGACCTGGCAAGGTTAAAACCCGCCTAGGTTTTAACATTTTATTTTCTTTTTTTTTTCTAACCGTTGGAAAAGAGCTTAAATCATGGGATGTGATAGCAACGACTATGTGATTGCATGCTGGCCGATTTGTTCTATTTTGATCTTTGATGAAGGTGTACAAATACCTTGCTCTTACGCATATAATCATCACTCATCTTCTTCTCTTGCATACTCCTTCTAAAAGTCTCCAAATATCTCAAGAAATCCTCCTATTCTCATGGCTTTCGAGAAGAAACTCGCTACTTGGATGAGCACTTTATCCAAAGAAGAGAAAAAAGAGCTCGAGAGATATAGCTTGACAAGATTGTTAAGCTCCGACAAGCGAGAGTCAACCATGACTTTCTCCGAGCGGCAAAGGCTTTTTGGGATCCAAAGATGCACATTTTCCGCTTTTCCTTGAAGGAGTTATGTCCATTTCCTGAAGAGTGGCCGTCTATTCTCGGGACGAATCATTTGGCACGGCCGACATCACCTCCAACTGTTACCGACAACTTCAAGCAATACAAGGAGCTGTCATGCCTTCCGAACCGGGTCGTAAGAAGCGCACTATTCGATGACAAGGTGTACTTCCAAACTGTTGTCGAATATTTCCAATCTCCTGACACATTGGAATATGGTCCTGTGATACGAGTACGAGCACTCGTATTATGTCTGCTTGGGAAATTCTGCTTCTACCACGGTGGGCGAAGAACCGGGCCATCGGGTCTAATCCAAATTGTTGAAGATATGGCTCGAGGCTTCAACCCAGTGCCGTTAATGCTGGCGGAAACTATGATGGGCTTGGACAATCCGGATCCAGAATATGAGCTTCGTGGGAGCCCCCTACTTCTTCAGGTACATTTCTTCCTTCCTCTTTTTCTTCATTTTTCTTCAGAGTCTTGGCTGAGGTATTGGGCGAGAAGGCCGACCCTTAAAGCTCCACCAAAGGCACATGTATCAGAGATTGCGGACGCTGGATACTACGGATGGCTAATTGCAGCCGTCGAGTCTCGCCGTGCTGCAGAGGCGAGAAGAAGTCAAGCATCCATGAAGGAGATACTAGGTCCCCGTTCAACGATAAAGGATCGTCTTGGTGCGAAGGTGACGGCCAAAGATCGGCTTGGCCCGAGAGTGGAGACACGGAAATCACATAGGCGAAACCTAAAGACAAAGAGACGGACCAAAATGAACCTAGAGACATGGAGATTGACCATGAGACCACTGGTGAAGTAGATAAGGTGAAACAAGATTAGAAGATGGATGGAAGTGAAGGAAATGAACTGCTTTGCCAAAATAAACTTTTATTTAATTATGCCTTTTGAATTTTCTTTTTACAAGCGGTATACTTGCATTATCGATTATTAATAAAAGAAGAAATATTGTTTACAATTATTGTGCTAGTGCAAACTTTATCTTTCTTATATACATGAGCATAAATTGAATATTCACCAAGTCTCTGAAAATTGGCTTTCTAGTTGCTTGGCTATATTAAGCATAGTATTGCTTTAGTTGATCCAAATTTGTGGGCTGAATCATATCTTCTCCATCCATGGTAGCCAGCTGAGCTGCTCCTCCTGGTAAAACTTCCTTAATTACATAAGGACCTTTCCAATTAGGTGCAAACTTTCCCCTTGGGTCTTGTATTGGTGCACTCATTTCCTTAAGCACCAAATCACCTTCTTTAAGTGAACGACTTTTCACCTTCTTGTTGAATGCCCGACTGATCCTACTTTGGTACACCTGAACATTATGCAACGCCCTTAATCGCCTTTCATCCATCAACATTAGCTCCTCGAACATTGACCTAGCCTATTTTGCTTCTGGCAATTGGCTTTCCGCCACTATTCGTAATGAAGGGATTGCTAATTCAATCGGCAGGACTGCTTCCATCCCATACACTAACGAATATGGTGTTGCTCCTGTAGCAGTTCGTATAGATGTTCAGTATCCCCATAAGGCGAATGCTAACTTATCAGGCCAATCTTTGTAAGTAACAACCATCTTCTTGCTGATTCCTGCCACTGTTTTGTTGGCTGCTTCTACAGCACCGTTAGCTTGAGGTCAATAAAGTGAAGACCGGTGATGCTGAATTTTGTAAGTGGTGAGCGAAACTTCCACTTCTTTTCGAAAATGACTCCCGCTATCACTGATGATCTCATGAGGCACTCCATATCGACATATAATATTCTGAAGGATGAATTTGGCCACTTGCGTGGATGTGAGTTTGGAAAAAGAGGCTGCCTCCACCCACTTAGTGAAGTAATCAATAGCGACCAAGATGTATTCATGTCCTTCTGCTCCGGTTGGGTGTATCTTGCTAATGATGTCAATACCCCATACCGAGAATGGCCATGGAGATGTCAATGCAGTCAGATACGAAAGAGGTTGATGCTACAAATTGGCATATTCCTGACATTTGTGGCATCTTCGAACGAAATTCAGGCAGTCTGCCTCTATAGTAGACCAATAGTAACCAGCCCTTTGAATCTTCTTCGCTAGCATGCGGCCATTCATGTGAGCCCACACTCTCCTCCATGCATAGTCGCCATAACTTCCTTTGCACTTTTGGCATCGATACATAGCAAATTGATTCCTGTAGGTGACTTCTTGTACAAACGATCTTGGATTAAGCAGTATTGTGCTGCTAGAGACCTGATCGCTCGTTGTCCTCGAGCATCTAACTCAGTAGGATATTCTACTTTCCGAAGAAAATTGTATATGTCAAAAAACCATTCTTCAGTCTCCTCTTCTTGTGTTTCCATGGCGCAGACATATGTTGGTTCCGACTGCCGTTCTACTATTATTGGTAGCTGGAGCGTGCCTGATGGGATCGCTATCATTGAAGATAACTTGGCTAAGGCATCTGCCAACTCGTTGTGATCCGTAAAAAGGTATTGGAAGCTAATTTGCTCGAACTGATCGGCTAGTCCCAAAAGCTTTTGTTGATAAGCCAGGAGACACTCACTTCGAACCTTCCACGCACTCTTATCCTGGTTAATGATGAGGCTAGAGTCTCCAAAGACCTTTATGTGGCGTATGCCTAAAGCTAAAGCAGCTTGAAGGCCCTTGATGCATGCTTCATACTCCGCAGCGTTGTTAGTGGCATCAAAATCCAATTTTACAGATACAGGGACGTGTGCCCCTTCTGGAGATATCAACAGGACTCCTACTCCGCAACCCATCTGGTTAGAAGTTCCATCAAAATACATTTCCCAAGTAATTTCATCAGTTAAAAACACGTCTTCATCTGGGAATTCCAAGTGCATGCTTGGAGGTTCTTGTGATGGTGTAGCAGCCAAAATGTCTGAAACAACTCGCCCTTTAACAGATTTTTGGGGCAAGTATTGAAGATTGAACTCAGAAAGCATGACTACCCATCGAGCGATGCGGTTGTTCATGGTTGGTTGTTCCATGATGAATTTGATGGGATTATTCGTAGCTATGACATATACCGTATGTGAAAGCATGTAATGTCTTAACTTCTTGGTGGCCCAACCTAATGCGAGAGCCATTTTGTCTATGTTTGCGTATCGACTTTCATAGTCTAGGAACTTCTTGCTCAAGTAGTAGATGGCGCTCTCTTGACCTTTTACCTTTTGAGCTAGCATAGCCCCCATTGCCGAGCTAGTCACTGTAAGGTAAATGAGTAGAGGCTCATCTGATACTGGTGGCATGAGGACTAGAGGATGTTGCAAATATTCCTTGATTTTATCAAAAGCAGCCTGGCACTGATCGTCCCGTTCCACTTTGCTTCCTGTTTTTAGTTTCTTAAACAAAGGTTCACAGGTCATGGTGAGCTTTGAGATGAACCTACTGATGTATTAGACTCGTCCTAGGAAGCCTCTTATGTCTTTTTTCAGTCCTGGGCGGTTGTAATTGTTGGATAGCCTTGATCTTTGAAGGATCAACTTCAATGCCCCGTTGGTTGACCACATAGCCTAGCAACTTCCCAGACGTAACACCGAAGGTGCTCTTTGCTACGCATCTTGTATTTGCGAAGTCGCAGAAAGAATTTGCGAAGATTAGGAATGTGCTCCTCCCTTGTTTTGGACTTAACAATCATGTCATCCACATAAACTTCTACTTCTTTGTGCAACATGTCATGAAGCAGAGTGTTGGCAGTCCTTTGATATATTGCACCAGCATTTTGAAGACCGAAAGGCATGACAACATAACAGTACGTTCCCCATGGTGTGGTAAAGGAAGTCTTCTCTATGTCTTCTTCTGCCATTTTTATTTGATTGTAACCAGCATACCCGTCCATAAAAGATAAAAGCTCATGTCCGCAGGTGTTATCCACTAATACATCGATGTGAGGTAGAGAGAAACTATCCTTGGGACTGGCTTTGTTAAAGTCTCAGAAGTCCGCACACACATTCAAGTCTGATCCTCCTAGCCTTTTGTCGAACCGGCTTTGCATCAGGGAGCAAAAGTATGGTGTGCTCCGCGATTTCCCTGTCAATCCCCGGCATGTCTTCATAAGACCATGCGAATACTTCCACAAACTCCTGGAGAAGCTCTATAATTGCTACCCGTTCTTCTGCTGTGAGTGAACTACCTAACTTCAGCTCCCGAGGTTGTTCTTCCGTGCCCACATTTATAGCGATGGTGTCTTCCAACACCGCCATTTTATGCTCATGTTCATTAGAAAATTATTTCAAGGGTTCAATAAATTCCATTTTATTATTAGCGCAGCAGTTCAGGGAAGAGGGGAAAGAAGAATCAGAATAAGCAGAAAGGTTCATCTTATTGAATGCAGAAATGAATACATCGCTAGCAGACTCAAGACCAGACTCACTTGACTCTAGACCCTTAAGACCAGACTCTATGTCCGTAGGGACATACTCTCCTACAGATAAAACAAAGCTATTATTCTCAACTTCGACCCACGAGACCGCCTTGACTTCTTCTTCTTCAGTGATCATGAGACTTGGATCAAAGCTTGGGTTGGACAATGCAGCGATGACAGCGTCAGCTTCAGACTCTTCCTTAATAGCTTCTTGTCCGAACAGCATGCCAAAAATGTTACTCCCAGCTAGATGAGCCCATTCCAATGTTGGCTGTTTGTCCCGAGCGGGGATAAAAACAGTAGCCATGTTAATGGTACAGTCATTGAAAACTTCTAACCCAGCAACTTGAACTCCCTTGTCCTTTAGGTAGTATGGTTCAGGGAATCCATAGTAAGGGAAGTCATCGCCTTCCCTAACAAATTGTCCATTCAGAGTGAGTGGATAGGGCTTCATTTGGAACAAGGTAGGAGGATTATCCATCCTCTTCTGCTCAGCTATGGCTATCTTGGCGAGTATAACTTCTTTCTCAGTTTGCTTGTACCCTAAGCCAAACCTTCCCTTCTGCTTAAACGTCTTGAACACAAGAGGAATCTTATTTTTCGGGTTGTTTCCTGGCGGCATTCCCGGAAAGTGTCCCTGTTCCTGAGTATAGCATGCACTTTGGGATTTGAGTTGGGATTGAAGTCAAAGGAAGCTTCATCCTGGCTCAAAGTTGCCACAAGTTCGAAGTTGTGAAGTTCTTCATCCATGGAAATGTGTTCTACTTCAAGGGTCACTTGTTTGGGAGTGAAGACGGCATTGATAGATTCTCCCGAGATGGTGATAACTTGACCTTTGACCAACATCTTTACCTTCTAGTGTAAGGTAGATGCTATATCATTGCATTCATGAAGCCACGGCCTCCCTAACAGCAGATTGAAGGAGGCTAGAATGTCTAGCACCAGGAACTCTACATTCCGAGTGATATTGCCTGTAGTAATGGGCAATACTATAGACCCAACCGACTTTCGAGGAGAATTGTCGTAAGCCCTGAGCTGTACACCATTTTGAGACAAATGCTGTTGTTGGACTCCTAATTTCTACACCGTCCTCCAAGGGCATACATTCACAGGTGAACCATTGTCGACTAAAACTAGTGGGATAGTCTTGTTCGAACATTGCACTGTAAGCTAGAGTGCTTTGTTGTGGGACACTCCTCTTTGAGGCAGCTCTTCAACTCCAAAGGTTATGGCCTCTTGTTAGGTAGTCAAATGAGAAACTAGAGATTCATGTGTTGTTGTGGGAGGTACTCTTAATGCAGTAAGAGCATCCATCATCTTCTGTCTATGCGCTTGCGAAGTGCATATCAGCTGCTAGATAGTAACTTCATCTAGGAATTCCATGTGCGTGCTTGAAGGTTCTTGTGATGGTGAAGCAGCAAAAATGTTCGAAACAACTCGCCGTTTAACAGATTTCTGGGGCAAGTATTGAAGATTGAACTCAGAAAGCATGACTACCCATCGAGCGATGCGGTTGTTGATGGTTGGTTGTTCCATGATGAATTTGATGGGATTATTCGTAGCTTTGACATATACCGTATGTGAAAGCATGTAAGGTCTTAACTTCTTGGTGGCCCAAACTAATGCGAGAGCCATTTTCTCTATGTCTGCGTATCGACTTTCATAGTCTAGGAACTTCTTGCTCAAGTAGTAGATGACGCTCTCTTGACCTTTTACCTTTTGAGCTAGCATAGCCCCCATTGCCAAGCTAGTCACTGTAAGGTAAAGGAGTAGAGACTCATCTGATACTGGTGGCATGAGGACTAGAGGATGTTGCATATATTCCTTGATTTTATCAAAAGCAGCTTGGCACTGATCGTCCCGTTCCACTTTGCTTCCTTTTTTTAGTTTCTTAAACAAAGGTTCACAGGTCATGGTGAGCTTTGAGATGAACCTACTAATGTATTGGACTCGTCCTAGGAAGCCTCTTATGTCTTTTTCTGTCCTGGGCGGTTGTAATTGTTGGATAGCCTTGATCTTTTAAGGATCAACTTCAATGCCCCGTTGGTTGACCACATAGCCTAACAACTTCGCAGAGGTAACACCGAAGGTGCACTTTGCTGCGCATCTTGTATTTGCGAAGTCGCAGAAAGAATTTGCGAAGATTAGGAATGTGCTCCTCCCTTGTTTTGGACTTAACAATCATGTCATCCACATAAACTTCTACTTCTATGTGCAACATGTCATGAAGCAGAGTGTTGGCAGTCCTTTGATATATTTTACCAGCATTTTGAAGACCGAAAGGCATGACAACATAACAGTACGTTCCCCATGTTGTGGTAAAGGAAGTCTTCTCTATGTCTTCTTCTGCCATTTTTATTTGATTGTAACCAGCATACCCGTCCATAAAAGATAAAAGCTCATGTCCGCAGGTGTTATCCACTAATACATCGATGTGAGGTAGAGAGAAACTATCCTTGGGACTGGCTTTGTTAAGGTCTCAGAAGTTCACACACACATTCAGGTCTGATCCTCCTAGCCTTTTGTCGAACTGGCTTTGCATCAGGGAGCAAAAGTATGGTGTGCTCCGCGATTTCCCGGTAAATCCCCGGCATGTCTTCATAAGACCATGCGAATACATCCACAAACTCCTTGAGAAGCTCTATAATTGCTACCCGTTCTTCTGCTGTGAGTGAACTACCTAACTTCAGCTCCCGAGGTTGTTCTTCCGTGCCCACATTTATAGCGATGGTGTCTTCCAACACCGCCATTTTATGCTCATGTTCATTAGAAAATTCTTTCAAGGGTTCAATAAATTCCATTTTATTATTAGCGCAGCAGTTCAGGGAAGAGGGGAAAGAAGAATCAGAATAAGCAGAAAGGTTCATCTTATTGAATGCAGAAATGAATACATCGCTAGCAGACTCAAGACCAGACTCACTTGACTCTAGACCCTTAAGACCAGACTCTATGTTCATAGGGACAGACTCTCCTACAGATAAAACAAAGCTATTATTCTCAACTTCGACCCACGAGACCGCCTTGACTTCTTCTTCTTAAGTGTTCATGAGACTTGGATCAAAGCTTGGGTTGGATAATGCAGCGATGACAACGTCAACTTCAGACTCTTCCTTAATAGCTTCTTGTCCGAATAACATGCCAAAAATGTTACTCCCAGCTAGATGAGCCCATTCCAATGTTGGCTGTTTGTCCCGAGCGGGGATAAAAACAGTAGCCATGTTAATGGTACAGTCATTGAAAACTTCTAACCCAGCAACTTGAACTCCCTTGTCCTTTAGGTAGTATGGTTCAGGGAATCCATAGTAAGGGAAGTCATCGCCTTCCCTAACAAATTGTCCATTCAGAGTGAGTGGATAGGGCTTCATTTGGAACAAGGTAGGAGGATTATCCATCCTCTTCTGCTCAGCTATGGCTATCTTGGCGAGTATAACTTCTTTCTCAGTTGGCTTGTACCCTAAGCCAAACCTTCCCTTCTGCTTAAACGTCTTGAACACAAGAGGAATCTTATTTTTCGGGTTGTTTCCTAGCGGCATTCCCGGAAAGTGTCCCTGTTTCCTGAGTATAACATGCACTTTGGGATTTGAGTTGGGATCGAAGTCAAAGGAAGCTTCATCCTGGCTCAAAGTTGCCACAAGTTCGAAGTTGTGAAGTTCTTCATCCATGGAAATGTGTTCTACTTCAAGGGTCACTTGTTTGGGAGTGAAGACGGCATTGATAGATTCTCCCGAGATGGTGATAACTTGACCTTGGACCAACATCTTTACCTTCTAGTGTAAGGTAGATGCTATAGCATTGCATTCATGAAGCCACGGCCTCCCTAATAGCAGATTGAAGGATGCTAGAATGTCTAGCACCAGGAACTCTACATTCCGAGTGATATTGCCTGTAGTAATGGGCAATACTATAGACCCAACCCACTTTCGAGGAGAATTGTCGTAAGCCCTAAGCTGTACACCATTTTGAGACAAATGCTGTTGTTGGACTCCTAATTTCTACGCCGTCCTCCAAGGGCATACATTCACAGGTGAACCATTGTCGACTAAAACTAGTGGGATAGTCTTGTTGGAACATTGCACTATAAGGTAGAGTGCTTTGTAGTGGGACACTCCTCTCTGAGGCAGATCTTCAACTCCATGTTGGGTAGTCACAGGAGCAACTAGAGATTCAGGTGTTGTTGTGGGAGGTACTGTTAATGCTGTAAGAGCATCCATCATCTTCTGTCTATGCGCTTGCAAAGTGCATATCAGCTGCTAGATACTAACTTCAGCTCTAGTCTGCATGAGTTGTGTAAGAAGAGGATCTTCAGGAGGGACATGATTATCCATGGCAACCATTGGCGTAGGATTAGAAACAGTCGCTGGGGTGGTGGTGTTCCTGTTGTTATGGTGGCCTGATCGAGTGAGAAATGCTACTTCATCTGATGTTGGTTCATCTGTCTCCATCCATTCCATTTTGGAGTATTCATGTTGGTCGTCGTCATCATTGTCCCAAATACCATGAATGGATATGTCTTATTGAAAGCCAAACACCACGTGGACAGGTTGACCTGTCTCAACAATCAAAGTGGAAGGATCAAAGCTACCAACTCCTAGAAAGATAGCATTTGTATGCTCGGGCATCGGGTTGCTTTGATTGTTAGGCTTCTGGGCAGCTTTTGGCATGGGTAATGTCCAATCCCTTATCATGTCTTCTATCTTTTTCTTGAGAGTCCAGCATTTCTCAGTATCATGTCCCCGGCTTCGATGGTAACGACATAATTGGTTAGCGTCCCAACCTTTCCCTTTTATCGCCGGCTCTTCTCTTGGCAAAGGTAAAACCAAAAAACCCTTCTTGACCAACCGATCAAGAGCTTGAGAATAAGAGACGTCCAATGGTGTGTAGGTCTCATATTTTGGTACGATAGGCCCTTTGCGCTGGATAGAGTTAGTTTCCATAATCTTAGGAGGGTGGCTAGGCGCACTAGTGGCCCTCTTGTTGGTACAAGATCCCTTCCATCCAGGTGAAGTGGTCTTATCTTTATGCATTGCCTCCAGTTGAACGCAAATATCCTTCAAGTAGTCAAAGTCTTTGATGACGTGGTACCCCAAGTGCTTGTACAAGCTGCCTTTTAGTCCCTGCTTGAAGGAAGACAATTGTAGACGAAGGGGAATTGTCTCGTTGATGTGAGATAGTTTGGTATGCCAACGCTCAAAGTAATCTAGGAAGGCTTCGTCGTCTCGTTGCTTCATGGTGGTTAAGTCGTCCACTGTAGCTTGCTTCCTCTGGATGCGACTGTAGTGATTGATGAAGGTTTTGAATAGTTCATTCCAATCGGCCTTCGTTTGAGATGGTAAAGCATGGTACCACACCTTCGCTTCGCCATCAAGGGTGGATGGGAAAACAGTAGAGTATAAACCTACATCAATCTGGTTTAAAGGTGCTAGCCTCATGAACTCTTCGATGTGGTGAACTGGGTTCTCGGAAGGTTTGAACCTGATATTTGGTACCTCAACCTTGTTAGTTATCTTCAGAATTGGTTGTACAGGCAACGACACTTCTAGGTACTTGTCAGCAAAGGCCGGTACAGTGCTCATTGCTTTGGTAAGGCTTTCCAATTTCTGTTCAAGGGCTTTGACGGCAGGGTCCTTTGTGAGCTTAGATGCCTCAGGGGTATTGACCTTTGTCTTGGACATCCCAATTCCTCCAGAATCTGTGGATGTCTTGATGATCTCAGGTTCTGACTCATATCCCTGCATTTCTTCATCGTCTTCCTCAACATTCAATCCCAGTTTGGTGTTCATCTTAGTGATGGCTTGCAGCATACCGTCCATCACCTGTTGCTGTTCATTCAGACTTTTGCCCATCTTCTGCTCCTATTCTAAGGTATTGGCGAACACCAGTCCTTGCATTTTGCTGTAAAGGTTACCCAGATGCTTCGTGATAGTGGCCTCAGTACTCTGAGTTGGAACCTCTTAGAATTGTTCTCCAGACATGACGCAGTCACTGGTTGCAGATGGATCGTAGAGAGGGTTCGGAATCAAACGACCTGTTCGTGGATCTCGAATGCGGGCTCGGAGTCGATCACCATTGATGCCTGCATGGAAATTCAACATTGAGACACTCAATGACATACTCCGACACGTTCTACCCGATGCATGCATGACCTAGATGACCTATATGATCCTAACTGACTCGACACATATATGCTGACACAAAGGACTCACCCACTTTTTGGGAGTGCATGACCTAACTCTATATGGACCAAAACACTATAAAGGGCCGAATAAAGTCAATATAGCGAACGGATCATAAGTTGTCGGGTTTTAGTCAGTGTTTCTCAATTCGGATGGGCCCAATCCACATGCCGGCCATTTTAAGGAGAATCCGTAACTTGGCCCAACTTAGACAGCTCAAACCATATTAGCTATTATGCGGACTAGAATAATGTTCAACAAGACCCTCTTTTTTTTTAACCCTTTTCCTTTTTTATGTTTTTTTATTCGGGGAAAATGAATATTGTAATGGACTAAATAAAGCCAACAATAAGCGAGCATAATTAATTTATGGGCTTAATTTATCAATCCAATATGGTTGGGCCTAATCAACGGGCCGACCATAAATGTGACAAATTTATTAATTAAATCAATAAATTAATTTACTCAAGCCTAGTGACTATTATGCAGTCTAAGACGCCATCCATTAAATTTGTTGGTCTTTTAATTAATTTTTTTTGGACCTTTGTTAAGAGAATTTCGTAAAGGGCCATATAATATCATCAAAGGTGAATCAAATTTTATTTATTAATTAAGACAATCAACTTTCAAACATAAATGGGCCCTTCCACTTGGGCTAACCAAGATGTCTTTGAGTTAATTATATTAATTAATAAATAATTATTTTCTCTACCCAACAAATTTTATATGGATTAGAACAAAACCTCAAAACTAGGGTCAACTCTTTTCAAAAAGAAAAGAAAAGGGGAGGGATACACATAGCACATAGCATACACATGAAAAGGTATCCTAAACCAAGGCTCTAAATTCATGGACTTTTATGGTAGGGTATAAACCCTACCTCATGCCTTCGCCCCGGTTCTTCATACCATAAAGGTAAGCAGTTAGGGTATTTCTCAAAGAACTTCATTGAAGTTCTCGGAGTGTGACATCGGGAGAGGAGCGACCAAATGCTTAAAGATGTAGAGCTCATCTCCATGGTAGTGGTCTCCCACTCTCAAGGGAAATCCTAGGTAACTTAAACCGTCGCCTTTGTGCGAACGTCTCAAAAGACCCGATTAGTGGCCCAATATGCAAGGGATGCCTAAAAGAATAATAAAATCGCGAAATAAATTAACTTCTCCCTTTTACACTTTCAAATCAATTTGATTATTTCAAGTTTTACCCTCTTTTTTTAACCCGCTTGCTTATCGTCGCCCCCCATTTTACTATTGTCGCCCACCTTTCGCATAATATTTCCAACCCACGCCCTTGAACCTCATAACTTCATTCTTCACTCTCTCTCTAGTTTATCTCTCTAGAAAACGCTCTCAACCATCGACTACAACAAACCACCCTCATACCGGGATTGAATCGACGAATTTGAGGTATGTTTCGAATTTGTGTTTTGAATTTGCGGTTTTATGTTTTGTAGTTTTGTAATTTGAAGAAAAACAAAAAAAAGGCCTTGCCGATCTCTGGTGCAGATGTGGCGGCTTGCCGATGCTTACATGGCATTAGTCCCGAAATTTTATTTTTTTCCGTTTTTTAAAAATATTATTTTTATTAATATTAATTTGTTATTAATATTATTATTGTTATGTTTATTAATATTATTATTGTTATTAATATTATTATTGTTATTTTTAATAATATTATTATTGTTAAATAATAATTAAAAATTAAATATTATTTTTACTAGTATTATTATTGTTATTAGTAAATATGATAATTATTAATATTGTTATTATTAATCTTATTGTTAATCATGTGTTAATATGATAATTATTAATGATTAATTGTATTATTATTTATATTGTGTTATGAAAATTAGATTAATATTAATATTGTTAATATTAATATTAATGTTAAGCATGTGTTAATATGACAATTATTAGTGATTAATATTAGTAATTAGTGATTCGTTGTTAATATTTGATGCGTTAATATTAGTGATCAAGCATGTGTTAATATTAGTGATTAATTGTGTTAGAAAAAATTGTAATTTTGATGTAGGAGTAAGTTTAGGGTTTAGGGTATATTCCAAATAGTTTAGTTTATACGTAGTTGTGTTAAAAAGATGTTGAGTTTGGATGATTTTGGTTGTTATTAGTAAGTGAGTTGGGGTATAAAGTTGGTATGGGTAATTTATTCATAATCCAACTTAATTGTTAACTTATGTGCTCATAACTCCAAATGATGACATAATAGTTATGTCACATCCATTTAATAACTTAGGTACTCAACAACCAGTTGATACGTAAGTGAATAGGTTATTTGTGATGGAAGCTTAGGATAATAATTATGTTAATGTATAGTTCTAGTATGTTAGTTGTTTGCGTCAAAAAAAGAGGTTGAGTTTTGGGTCATGTTAGTGTCCAAGGAGAGTGTGTGTTGTAACCTGATAATGTATGGCTGAGAAGGTTAACCAATTCCCCGCATCGACTCTCGTTTATTTGTTTGGTTACCAAAAAGTAGCCCACTGTCAGCAGTGAAATTGCGCGAGGTCTACAGTGCTCTAGAGTTAGAAGCGTCTCAGATTCGGTACAATGCAATGTTTCTATTGTGCAGGCTGGTGGGCAACAAGATAAGGTGGATCTGAAAGAGAATCTAGTAGTGAAGGGTCTAATACAAATCGTGTTGGGCTTTCTTGCATGTAAGATTCACAGGCCCATCAAAGCAGTGAATTTGCATCATCGTTCAATGCTTTGATGGACCTGTGAATCTTACATGCAAGAAAGCCCAACACGATTTGTATTAGACCCTTCACTACTAGATTCTCTTCAGATCCACCTTATCTTGTTGCCCACCACCGCATAATAAACATTGCATGAATTTGAGACGCTTCTAACTCCAGAGCACTGTAGACCTCGCGCATTCAACTGGCGATGCAACATTTGGGAACCAAACAAATAAACAAGAAGTCGATACGGATGATGAAAGTCTTTTTCAGCCATAGATTAACAGTTAACCAACACACTCTCCTTGGACAATAACATGATCCTCTTGCCTCGTGACACGACTTAGTTAACCAACACACATTAACCCATTTGCGCCTAAATGATTATTATGTTATGTATGTCTTCATTTTGCAGGTGATCTAAAATGGTAGGGAAGGGCAAGGGTGGAAGACTTCTGGACCGGGAAAATCGACTTGTGAGTGATTGGAGGGGTGAGAGTCCGAGACCCCCACGCAATGTGATCGTCGACTCGCCCGTCTGGTCGGTGGTACGGATGCAGGTGATGCAGCGGGCGGCCAGCCCAAAGACACGGGGAGTCAGACAACACGAGATTTCATTGACCATCTCAACCAGGCCATGGATGAGTCAACCGGCTCTGAAACATTTGGGGACGATGATACAGGGGAGCCCGAGATGCAAATGATCCTGACTTCAGTCGCTCAACCTAGTGGGAGAGTTTCCAGGCCAACAGGTTTCATGCCGATGAGGGATGCAGCGGGGAAGTTTGCCCCAATTCGACAGGGTGGGCGAGGCGGTTCGCTATCTGGTGGTGAAGGTCCGATGCGAGATATCAGAAGAGGAGGCGAAGCGGCGACAACTCCTGGAAGATTGAAGGTAACGTACCCGGGGGACCTGCAATTCCCTCAGTTATACCGAGCTTTGGAGGTCACATTGCTCGGGTAATATGGGAGGGTCGCGAGCGTTCGCCCAATGTTGTTCTTGATTGTGTGACGAAGAAGAATGCGTTGAGGGAATTGAGGGCAGTACATTCCATGATGGATCCCGCATGCCAGGCTACACTGGGAAGGATCCGAATAACCAGTTCGATGGAGTTGATGTACGACCACATCGACATGGCGTTGATCTCGGAGTTCGTTGAGAGGTGGAAACCTGACACAAACACATTTCACCTTCCCTTCGGTGAAATGACGATCATGTTGCATGATGTGCATCATATATTGGGTATTGCAGTTGATGGTCTGATGCCTGAAGGACTTCCTCGAGAAGTGGTTAACTAGTACGTGCCCATGATTTTTGAAAAAGGAATGGCGGAGCTGAAGGCCGAGAACATTTACGATAAGGGTGGCATAGTTGACTCCCATTTGAGGTCGATTAGTTTATCGACCAGTTTTCCCATTCCCCATAGGATAAGGGCATGGTTGTTGAGCATGTTGGGAAACACTATTCTCGTGGACAAATCGAGGGATAGAATTAGGCCGCATCCGTGGCCTAACACTAACATTATCGTTGATCACATTGCTTGGGGTACGGTGACCTTGGCGTTCCTTTAGCGCCAGTTAGGGATGGCGAGCAGGGCCGGGACAGCCAAGATGGCCGGGTGTTTGACCCTTTTGCAGGCCTGGATATACGAGTACATTCAGCAAAATGTCAGTGAGTGATGTGGCCCGCACGAAACATGTGCCGTGGGAAGCGGATGTCGCTTACACCGATTGGTTTACGGCACATTCACACAAGTTTTTGATAAACAACGCCTCTGCCAGCCAATCGACAGTCGATGATCAACCGTCGCCCGAACAGGTACCCTAAACCCCTCAGCATAATATAATATTTTGTTTATCTGATTTGTTTAGGATGGTTGATATAATGTTTGGTCTAACTTCTTTATTTTGTGTTTTTATTTTTTATGAATGTGGTCTTACATATATGCCGCACTATTGGAGTGAGGGAGGCATCCACCCCAACCGGACGAAGAGACAGTGCCAGTGAGGCGTGTGTGCTATGATGAGATGGTCGACTTGCACAGGCGTTGGTGCCGTCAGATGCATATCGAGGTCCCCGAGCCGGAAGATGATGAGCAGGAGGAGTAGCGTCAGTTGCCCCAATTTCGTTGTTTTTAATGTTCCCTAAACTTAGTGTTAATTTGTGTTGAACTGATTAATAGATTTTGTGTTGTATCAACCGTGACATTGCGTTTCGATGGTAATTTGTGTTAATTTGTGTTAATTTGTGTTATGTTTGACGATCATTTTCCAATTAACTGCATGAGTTTCAATATAAATATAATTAGCAATTCATATAAACACAAGGGTACAACTACAACCATCATTGGCGTTGAACGGCCCTAATAGCCTACCATCTATCAATACGAGCCTGGAAAGGCTCATCCCAACCTTGAACAGATACGTCTCTAGCTGCTTGCCATTCAATATGAATCGGCGGTAGAGGGAAGTCATCCCGTAGATGGATAAGCATGAAGTGGTTGTTCACTCGCACAATTCCCTGAACTTTCTTTGGTGCCGTACGTCTAGGCCCACCTCGTATGGGTAATATTGATATGCATAGCTCAGTTGTCTGCGATCGTGGACCAGGAGGTGTTGACAAGAAGATCCACATCATATTCGTCACTGTCGCAGCTGGAAATAAATCATTTGGAGCCGACATCCAATGTTCAAACCGGGCTGGCCCTTCCAAGTGGCCTTGTATCCTTCTGAAGGATTCAAGGAACATCTCCTTGCTGTTAAAAAACGCATTAACATATGCATTTTCACACGCCTGCAACTCAGTGCCCATTGACCACCTAGCAGTTGACCACAATTTCTCATCCCCGTAACCTGCCTCGGCTACGCATCTGAACCCACAGTTGCCATCAGCGTCAACATCCGTCCATCCAACGACGTATGGCATAATGAAATGTGGCAAAGCGTCCTCGAACGGGAACGGATCTTGAGACATCCGGTTGATACCTGCGCACCATATTGTCTTCAGTTATAAACAACAATATGTAGTCATTATGAAAACCCTAAACATCGGATATAAAGTTTAAGATATGCACACCTGTTGAACCCATCCCAACTGATGAAGAACTAGTTCCCTTTTTCTTCGAGGAGTTCGTTGTAGTCTTGCTACCCCGCCCCGATGTTCGTTCGTACTCAAACGCACTGGGGTTGCGTCGCGTTGATTTTGAAGTCTTTGGTCTCCCGGGGCGGGGGGGACTTGTCTGTGGATCAGGAATATACTGACTCTCGGGATTCAACTCTCTATTTAGGACACTGTTTACGTGTCGTACAACTGCTGGGTCACTCTCCCGAACCTGTTTAGCATATTCCTCAAATTGTTCTAAGTCAGTACCTCATGGAGCATCATTTGAGCAAGGAGTTTCACCATTGCCAATCACTGTCAGTTGTCTCCAAAACATATTTATCCGTGTCAGCGGAATTAGCTCTCCAGTTGCGTTAACTTCCATCATAGAACACGCGCACGGGAGGAGGTGGGTTCTCGACACCAGGTGATCGCATAAGTAGCATTCTCCTTCATACCTCATCGCCAGCATCTTATTGAACTCATACGACAAAAGGTCCAATGCGTGATAAGATACTTTTCCGTGCAAATTCTTAAAGAAATGAGAGGGACCTAAATGCCTGTGCGTGCTCCTTGACTGTTCAAGCTCCCATTTAATCTTCGTATGTTGATTCTCCAAGTGATGGTGAATCTTCGCAACCACACGATCGAAGGTGCCTCTGGAACAGCCGATATAATACTTCAGTGAAGAATGCTGGCTCTCAAGTCTAGAAGTCGATGTGTTCCCCATGTGAGGTACATTGTCGGTCGAAGCACTAACAAATTTTTCTTTATGACTCAGCCACGTCCCAGTAAGATACTCAACTATCGGTTTGTTTATCCCGATCCACGCGTTAACAACGTCTTTCCACTTCACCTTGAAATCTCCAACAGTCTTCGCATGTACAATGCCGTTCCAGAAATGATGTCTGACATGAAGCCCGAGTCCGAGCTTAGGGCCCCCAGTGAGTTTGTTTACTTTGTTCTCCACATCATTCCCAATATGCCACACGCACAAAAGTTGGTGCGAATTTGGGTAAACCTTGGCAATAGCCCCCAACAAAGCATCCTGTTTGTGCGTCACAAACACGGATGGAATAACATCAGGACCCTACAATTCATACACCCTCCACATCAGCCACTCATATGATTCCATCTTCTCGTCCCGCATGAACGAGTAAGCAATCATGGAAGTTGCGGTTTGTCGGTGTCACGCCTACCAGCTCACATAAAGGCCACTTTGCCTTATTTGTCTTGTACATAGTGTCAATGAGAATGACATTCGGGTACGTACGTAGCAACTTCAACGAGTAAGGATGACATAAAAAAACCTGACGAAGCTCGGCATCATCATCATAATCAACAAATGAGACGTACCCGCCGAGTTTCGCCATGTGCAGACATTGTCCCGCAGCCGTCCTACCATCCATTTCCTCGGTGCGCATCTTTGCCCGCTCATTGTATACTTGCTTCACGTTTATCGCAGAGGCAGGGAACCTAATCTTCAACGACGTTTGGATCGTGGCCGGTGTGCACCCCGTGTTGGTCATATCCCTGACATGTTCTTTCATTTCAGAGGTTAATGGATGTCCGTGACGATGCCCTTCCTCGTACACAATGAAGGCATGATTGTGTTTCGCCCGGTCACCGTCGCACACACGAACTCGCCATTCCGTTTCGTAGCGAGTCCACGCAACAATGGCGATTTTACATTGGCACACCTTCGTTGATGTTCTCCACGAGTCGCATCATCGAGATCATTCAATTTCCCACGATATTTTCCGTACCTCTAACACTTTAAGTAACACCTTAACGGACTCTCCGCTTCTTTTCTCTTGTACGAAGCCCGTACAAACCTAAAACATATTCCCGCAGCAACTCCATTAGCCCATTCTTGCAAGGCCTCAATACTGTCAACAACATTTTGCGTTAGAAAATGAGTGGAATAATCAACGCCGTCCCCGCCAAAGTCCTCCAAAAAAACCTACAGACAATAGAAACAATTATTATTATACTAATAATAACTGGGATACTAATTCATAATAATAATAGTAGCTTCAACATTAATAATTAACTTACAATTCTAATATTAACTATCATAATAATAATATTATTATAAATAAATAAAAAATTGTAACATAATGAACATGATAATAACAATTAACAATATTATTCACCATAATAATAATATTTTAAATAAATAAATAATAATTTTAACAACACTTAACAATATTAATAACTACACTTATAAACAACTTGTAATAATAATATTAATTAACAATTATAATTAACAACATTGATATCATTAATAATAATATTATAAATAAATAAATAATAATATTAACAATAATAATTAGCATAATTAAAATACTATAATAATAATAGCAACACTTATAAACAACTTATTTATAATAATATGTTTTGACAAAATTTTAACATAATTAACATGACAATTATAATTAACGACATTGATTACCTTAATAATATTAATATAAATAAATAAATAATATTTTTTACATAAACAATAATACTAACATTTTATAAAAATTTTGAAAAAAAAAATTATTCCGGGAAACGGCCGGCTGCCGCGCCAGATTTGCACCGCGGCGGCGGCTTGGCCGCGCCAAGATCCCGGCGGTGCCGCGCAAAACGTGCAGCACAGCCATGGCAGCTGCGGCACGATTCGCGCGGCACCGCCGTGGCGCTGCCGGGATCTTGGCGCGGCCGCGCCGCCGCCGCGGTGCAAATCTGGGCGCGGCAGCCGGCCGTTTCCGGAAATTTATTTTTTTTCTTTTTTTCAAATTTGAAATTTACAAACTAACCTCTTCTCCTTCACTTGAATTATCACCTTCTCTTGACATTTTAGGTTAAATTTCAAAAACAAATCAAAGTTTTTGAGAGATAATATGAGTGGAGGGTGAAAGGAGAGTGATGAGAGTGGGAGGAGAGTGAGATGAGTGGAAATATATGAGGGGCAAAAGCGTCTTTTGGGGGGGGCGACAATAGTAAAAAGGGTGGCGGCGTTAAGCAATACCCTTTTTTAAAAGTTTAAGTCCCCAGTGGAGTCGCCAATCTGTAGGAACGCCACAGAACCCTTCCGTTCGGGGAGATGGTTTCGGGATGCCACTACTTAAACGATCGGGAGCCTACTAAGGTTTCTTAATCCTTAAATAAGGATATTTTTAATTTTCGAAATTCGTTTTCGGGATGATGAAACTTTATTTATTTACAAACTTGTTTTTATTATTTAAATTATCCGAAAATGACACGAAATAATCTAATAATAATTCAATTCCAATCCATTTAATAAAACCGGGCCCAAGAAGCGAGCGGGTCACCAAAAGTCGTCAAAACCCGCCTAGGTTTTGACGAGCACTAGGCTGGTCCTCTCACTTCCAGGCCCAGGGAAAAAATGGGTGGAAATTGGTAAAACCCGCCTAGGTTTTACCAATTTCCGGCCCTTTTTTCCTAGCCTTGGACGTGAATTAAACTATTATTTTAAATTATTTTATGCAATAAATCGAGCATTTCAAATAATTAAATGAAATTGTAAAATTGTAAAATTGTAACAATTAAATGTGGCCTGCTTATTTTTTTGGGCTCGGCTTATTACTCTTTTGGGCCCAATGACCCGTTTATTACTTGGCCCGTCTGATTTGCATATTTTCAAGGGGTCGGGATTATACCGGTACAAATTCCGGTGTCTACAGCCGAACATTTTAAGGAGAATCTGTAACTTGACCCAACAAACTTAGATAGCTCTAGCTATATTAACTATTATGCAGACTAATATAATGCTCAACATGACCGACATTCTATACTTTTTCTTTCCGTTTTTTGTTTTATTTTATTTTTTTATTTACTCAAGGAAAATGGATATTGTAAAGGACTGAATAAAGCCAACAATAAGCGAGTTATAATTAGTTTACAGGTTTAATTGATAAATCCGATATGGTTGGGCCTAACAACGGGCCGACCATAAATGTGATGGATTTAATAATTAAATCTATAAATTAATTTACTCAAGTTGAGTGATTATTATGCAGTCTAAGACGTTATCCATTGACTTTGTTGGACTTTAGTTAGATTTTTGGACCTTTATCAAGAGAAAATTGTAAAGGGCCGAATAAAGTCAAATATAGTGAGTTATTCCTAAGTTGGAAGGCACAAGTCTGTGTTTTTCAATTCGGATGGGCCCAATGCACAGGACGACCGTTTTAAGAAGAATCCGTAACTTGACCCAACAAACTCAAACAACTCTAGCTATGTTGACTATTATGCGGACTAATATAATGTTCAACAAGACCAACAACCTATTTTTTTTTATTTCTTCACTTTTTTTATTTTTATTATTTACTCAGGGAAAATTGATATTGTAAAGGACTGATTAAAGCTAACGATAAGCGAGTTATAATCAGTTTACATGTTTAATTGATAAATCATATATGGTTGGGCCTAACAACGAGCCGACTATATATGATGGATTTAATAATTAAATCTATATATTAATTTACTCAAGCTTAGTGACTATTATGCAGTCTAAGACATTATCCATTAACTTTGTTGGACTTTAGTAAGATTTTTGGACCTTTAACAAGAGAGCATCGTAAGGGGCCATATAATATCAACAAAGATGAGCCAATTTTTATTTTATTAATTAAAATAATTAACCTTTGTACATAAATGGGCCCGTCCACTGGGCTAGCCATAATGTCTTGAGATTAATTGTCCTAAATAATAAATAATCCTCTTATCAACCCAATGAATTTTATATGGACTAGAACGAAACCTCTAAATTAAGGTCGACTTGAATAAAGAAAAGGGGAAGGGAAACACATATATTCACATAGAATACAAAATGAAGGGTATCCTAAACCAAGGCTGTACATTCATGGATTACTAAAGTTGGGATTGGATAAGGTACTACATGTTCTCCCCTCGGTGCACTTCACCTATATAAGGTTTATGGGTAAAGTGTGTGAGGTGTGGCTCGTCGGACTTTAAGGAAGCCTCGGAGTATAACATGGGTGAGAGGAGAGACCAAATGCTTGGCAATGTAGAGTGCATCACACAAGTAGTGGTCGCCTGCTCTCGGGTAAAGATCTTAGGTTAACCCTAAATCGTCGTTTTTGTGCTCCCGTGTGAAAAGACCTGTGGAGTAGCCCAGTATGCAAAATGCCTAAAAGAATAATAAAACCATAAATAAATAAACTTTCTCCCTTTTACAATTTCAAATCAACTTGATTTTTTCATGTTTTACTGATAAACCGGGTTTTTACGGGTTTTTAGCCTTCTTTTCTATGCTAGTTTTCACCTTTCAAGCTCTTTTTCCCTAATTTATAAGTTAGAATCATTTACTTCCCTCATTCATAACTAAAGTGTGTGAATTTGCTTGTATTTAGGTGTTTTTGCGCCTTATAATTAAAGATCGACACTTTTATGATGATAAGGAAGAGGGCAAGGAGCAATGAAAAGTGGAAGAATGAAGAAATCAAGAGAAGGCCACCTAGCACAATCCTTAGCGCAAGATTTGCTGAAGAAAAGAGAGAAAAAGGGTTTGGAACAGGCTGTGCAAAGTCAGCACGGGCTGTGCCGCTGCCTGGAAATCATTTCTGCTGTTCTTTCTTGTCGGCACATGCTGTGCAAAGTTAGCACAGGGTGTGCTGCTGGCAGTTTCGATTTTTACATCATGTTAATTCCCAATTCTAGGGTTTCTAGGGATTCTAGTTTTCATTCTATCTTTTATCTAGACTTAGAGGAGTTTTCTCTCAAGCCTCTCTAGAGGCGTTTAGGGTAGATTTAGGTTTAATTCATCTCTTGTTCATGGATTGCACTTCGGATTTCGCATCTAATTTCAAGACTAAGTTTTCTTTCTCTCGCTCTTTACATTCATGCTTATTTACTTTTTTGTTTGCTTTCGTTCCTTCTTAATTGTTGTAGTATGTTAATTTGTTGGTAATTTAGTGTAGTTTGGGTTGTGGTGGATGTATAAGACGATGAATTAATTTGTTTAGGCTTAATCTACCAAATTCACGCTTGTAATGTGAGGTTTTCTCTTTGCCCACAATGTGTTCGATGAAATGCTCGAGAGAGTGTTCATTTTTATTTTCATTAGGCAATTGATTTATGCTGAGAGGTGAGATCAATTCGCTAGTGCAGGTCAGGAAAATTGTTAGGGTTCTGGCACGAGAGTGTTGAATTCTGACTAGGTCTAGATTGTTAATCCTTGTTTAATTAGGCTAACTCTATGAGAATAGACAGTTAGAATTGTTAAGTCAGTCTCTGACCCTCGAGAGAGGGCTTTGACGAGTCATTGGATTAAGTTAGCCTCTGACCCTCGAGAGAGGGCTTTGACGTTCAATATGTTGCAATCGACCCCTCTTAACTACTTGTTTAGAATTGGTAGGTTAGGTTAGTCAGATTGATTAGTTGTTGATAATTGTTTTTGCAGCCGGAGCATGTTTTATTGTTTTCGTAGTCTTTAGTTTGATCACCACCACCGCCATTCCTGGTTTATTTACCTAGCCCGAAACACATGAGTAAGTTTTGCTTGCCTAGAACACAACTCCCTGTAGATACGACAACTGTACTCCAAAACGTACGACCACAATTTTGGCGCCGTTACCGGGGAGTTGTTGCTTCCTTGGCTTCAAGCTTTCTTGAGGATTCGTGTTAGGTCTTTTAAAAAAATCAAAACAAATAAAAAATTAAAATAATCCCAAAAAATGAATCTTCCCCAGTTCCCTCAATATGAGCAATAATTGTTATGTGCTTACTGGAATCGATTAGATGACTATCTTGCTTACTGTGCTCAATACGGCTTTAATTATACAAAGTGGGATGTTTTGTATATTGTTGATGAGGGTGTGAATGTTGAGACTCATACTCTTTTGGATTATTTCAGCTTTCAAGCTAAAAGTGAGCGTGCAGCTTGGGAATTGCTTGAATGGTTGATTTGTGATACTAGTGATTTGAGGAGGCTTGTTGTTCTTCGGGTTCTTTTGATGACCCTTGTGCTTTTCATGCTAGATCATTCTATGAGGAACAATTTGTGACTTCGTGTCCCCCTTCCCCTCGATTCTCAATGCATGTCCCTTCTTATTGCGCTCCATTTGATTCGTCTGCTCAAGCTACCAACCCTTGTATTGATGTTGCTTCTCCGACTTTTGTTGAAAATGTAGTCAACCATCATGATGAGTGTTTGTCGAGATTAGCAAATGGTCTCAAATCGATTGTTTCTGAGTTGGGTTTGTTAGTGCATCAATTGAAGAGTGATACGCTTGATTTGTATGAGAGTGACCATAGGTTAGAACCTTCTTCACTTCAGGATTATTCGTTGGAGGCATTTGAGTCATCTCCTCCTTTGTGCCCCGAAATTCATGTAAATAACCCTTTGTGTGATTGGAAGGATGATAATTATGACTCTTTTTCTCCTTCATTAGCATGTGAGTTCTCATCTCATGATATAGACTTTGCTATTCATGATGCATTTTTGGATACTAATATTGAAATGGGGCTTGTTTGTGATGAAATTATTGAGGAGGTTGTTCTTGAAGATCCTCCTATGTGCGTTGATTATGTCAAGAATGTATCCCCATCTCCCCTTCATGTGACTCATTTCCCTTCACTTCATTCCACCCCCTCATGTGAGCATGCTTGCCTTACTTCACTAGGTGATTATAGAGGCTCTAACCTCTCATTTGATCCATCTTGTCTATACCTAGGGAAAATGCCTTGAAAATTTGTGTGGTGCGCCTTCTTTGAGCATTCTTTCAATTTTTCTATGGTATTGGCTAAAACCAAGAGGATACTCATGTTATTTGACTTACTTTTGCCAGTATTCTCTTATTTGCAGCACTGTGAAATGCATGCCTCGATGTATGATCGGCTCTTGCGAGCCTTGACGGCATCCGAGTTTCCTAAGGTCAAGCTAAGGACCTTAAATTAGCGCTTCTTGGGAGGCAACCCAAGTTTTTATGTTTTTCTAACTTAGGTTGTTCTTTGATTTTCTCTTAGTTGTTTTGATTTGTTTTGTTTTCGTTGGAAAAAAATGAAAACGAAAATAAATGAGTGTATGCATGTCATTGTTGAGTAAAATTTGAGTGAAATAGTGTTGAACAAAAAAGGAAAGGAGGGAGTTGGGTATATGTTAGTATTTTCATGTGTAAGTGTGTTTTTGAGTTGTGCACAAGCAGATGCACAAGCGTGCAGAATTGTGCACAGGCAAAAAAGAATGTTGGGAAATTTTAGGTTTATTGAGCACGGGCAGGTGCACAGGCAGGCGCACAGGCGTGCGTAATTTGTTCCTAGCGCAAGGCTCTCTTTCTTTTCCTTCTTTCTCTCTCTCCTCCCTCCCTAACCAAACCTTAGTCTCTTCTTTCTCCCATCACCACCGCTTGTCCCAGCCGACGACCGCCTCAACCGCACCCTCGCCGGTCGCCGGCGCTGCCGAAACCCACAACAGCCCCATCCCTCCTCTCTTCACATCAACCTTCACACACCCAGAACCACCTCACACCACCACTTTGTGCGGCGCCTGCCCTAACTACTCTTCACTCCTACAGCCTCGCGCCACCCTTGTTCGCACCACACACCGGCCCCAACGAACGCAGCCACCACCCATGGTCGTCGCACTCCCACTGTCGCGCCACACTCGTGCAACCGCCACTTCGCACTCTCTATTCATGCCCCATCCATCTCCAGCGCTAGGAAACCACCACACTAACTACCCTACACCATTACTCCTCCACTTCCAGCGACGCCCAGAGCACCGGGTCGTCACTACCATGGCACATCCCATCCCCGAAACACCAATTCGTGGTTCATTCTTCAATCCGGGTAATTCATTCTGCCACCCATTATCATTGTTTGATTGGATAATGCAATTGATTGTTTACTCCAATTAATTGTTTTTTTATTATGTTGGTGTAAACTGTTGTATCATTCAAATGTGCTATGTTGCATTGTTTGCCCCATTTCATGTTTTACTCCATTATTGATGGCATTATAGTATTATGGCGGTTTTAAGTGTTATCTTGGCATATGTTTGAGGTATTCATGTACTAGCATTGTTTTTGGCATTTGAAACACATTGAATTACTACTGGCGCCTTGTCATTGTGGGTGCTTTATTCGATCTTTAGTGGAGCTTTGCTGATTCATTGGGGATTCTCTACTCCATTTGTGGTATCTTCTATTGACTCGATGGTGAACTTTTTGGTAGTGTCTTGACTCGATGGGGATTCATTGTAATTTATGTGACTTGTGGGTGACATTTTACTCGAACTTGTGGTGACTTTATGCATTATCTGTTGAGGTTGTTTTGTTAGTGATTGATGTCCTTGTTGTGGCAATTAACTAACTCTGTGGGATTGTGTAATATGGATGCCGGTTGTGTTCTTGCTAATCTTATTGGGTTCCTTCTAGTGCATTTGTTTTGTCATTCTATTCTAGGCACATGACACCCAACAAGCGGTCGCGCTCCTCGGCCCTCGGGGCCAAATTGAGCCTCTTTTGTGAGTTTCCCCTCCCCCTCTTTACTCTTCTGTAGTTTTTGCGCTTCATCGAGGACAATGAAGGTGCTAAGCATGGGGGGGTGGTTTAATTTGGAGGGGTGGAGTTCTTTGTATATATTTTAGCTTACATTCGTTAGTTTAACTTTCGATCTTCATTAGATTTTGCTTTGTAGTTCATATAAATTAGGTTTTGCATATAGTTTAGGTTTATTTCATCGCATTTTGCATCACACCCTTGCGCTCACACATTGAAATGAAGAAGAAAAGGGGCAATCTATCAAATTCGAAGAAAAGGAGCAATCATCGCATTTCCCTTTCATCTTTATTTTTCTTGTGATTGCGAGGTTGTTAGTGTTAGTTTATTGCTTTGAAAAAAATAAATAAATAATAAAAAAATGATGAAATTCGATGAAACAACTTGGAAACCTTGGTTGTAGGCTAGTTGTTTTGTTTTCGAAAACCCCTCTTGCTGTTCGAGGGGTGATTCTTGGTCGATAATTGTAATTGTTTGCTAGAGAAGCTCAGCATGGTTGGATGATGTGATGAACTGGTTGCATACTTTTTTTGGAGTGATTATAGTATTGTGTGTAACTCGTTTATCCTTGATAGTCCCTTGTGCATGATTGTAAGTTCTTGTGGTTGGTACATAAAAGGAACTAGTTGTCGTGATTGTGGTAGGAATGAACCTGTGAGGTCTTTTTGATCCTAATAGCCTATCATTTTTATAGTCTCACGTTCCTTGTGTGTGTATAACTCTCCTATGTGTGTAACTCTAGAACTTGGCTTGTTTTCTCTTTGAGGCCACACTTGACACTTGCTTGATGATCAACATGATTAAGGCCCATTTTTGTAGCAACTAAGCCAAATAGCCACCCAACCTTTTATCCCTTTTTATTAGCCTATGTTATGCCTTAACCCGCATTATGCTTCACCTATTTCTAGCCTTGGCCATTCAATCTTTTTCCTATACCTTTTGCCAAGCATATGAACAACACTTTGTGGGGTGAGAGTATCTTAGGGCTATGATACATTGGTTTGTTGATTGGTTTTTGGTGGATTGTGAAGCGAAGAGTTTCTTAATGCGAATTATGTTAGAACTTCCCTCGAAAATCGATTGGGCTTGATGCGATTTTCCTTGGGGTGAATCAATAGTTGTATTTTTACTCATGTCACTCGCTGTGCTTTGTAATGTTGAAAAAAAAAAAGAAAAAAACATAAAAAAAGAGGAAGAAAAAAAATTAGAAAAAGAAAAAAGTATATATTCAAAGGAGAAAAAAAAAGAAAAAAAAGAAAGTTTAGCTAGTTAGTAATTTTGAATAAAGTGTGTGGCATGGGTAGTTCTCAATGTCTTTACCCCTTGGTTTAGGTCATTTGTAGGTTGTATATGTTTTCTTCATGGCGGATTGGTGGGATTATGTTGATTCTTGATTTGAGTTGGAAGTGTTGTTCAATCTTGGTTATTAACTCCACATTTCCCAAATTATTTTCCCCTCCTTTCCCTAGCCTAGCCCCGTTACAACCTTATGAAAGTCCTCATGATTGTGATTCTTGCTTGTTGTCCCTAGTGGTGGCGAATGAGATTCTTGCTAAGCCTATGGTAGTGCACATGCATTAGGAGAGTTTTGAGTGAAACCACATATTTTCTTCAAACACAAGAGGGGAGTGTTTCCACATACCCTAAAGCGAGGTCCTACCGATCCCAACTAGTTCGCCAACCCACATGAATGAGCTTGAATTGTATTTAGGGATTGGGTAGGGTGAAAGTTTTGCATATTGATTATATGATCTCTAAAATGAGTTGTGACTTTGTTTTGATTTGATTCTTTGCCATTGCTGAGCAACTTTTGCTACTCTTGCTCTTGTTTACTAAGTTCCACCCTTAGATCGAATAAGGGGGGATTTATCTCGAGGTTTTCTTTCCTCTTCCCAATACTTGATAATTAGCCTTGCTTGGGGACAAGCAAGGTTTAAGCATGGGGGTTGATAAACCTCAATTTTACCTCCTTAAACCTCGGTTTTCATGTTGTGTTTCAGGAGTATTTTACCTACTTTGACACAAATTCGACTTGGTTTAGCTCAACTTCGCTTGTTGTAGCTAAAATACCTAATTTTGTCAATTGTAGGTGAATTTTGGGTGATTCACGGCGCTTTAATTATTATTTGATGAAACGTGAAGACGTCATGAAGAAGTCGGGATGCAAAGAGCACGTGAAGGATCTCAAATAAGAATTTTCCCGAGGTACACACCCAGGCGCACAGCTGTGCGCTAGTCCAGAATTTCCAGAAGAGGAGCACACCCAAGCGCACGCCTGTGCACAATGCCCAGAAATCAGTTTTATTGTTTTAATTAGAAGAAAAGGGTAGTTTGTCATTATTACGTTAGTTTCCATCTTCTTCCTTGGTTTGAGAGGTTTTCTCTCTAGCCTCTCTAGAGGCTTTTACGTTAGTTCTTGGATTCAATTTGCTTTTCTATGCATTGGATTCATGGATTTCGCTTCCAATTCTATAATTCAAGACTAAGTTTCCCTTCTTCTATCCCTTTCTCTATATTTTCTCCTATGTTAATTTCTTATTAGTCTTATGTTGTTTGGGTTGTGATTGATGTGTTTGACAATGAATAAATCTTGTTTGAGTCCTAATCTATCTAAATTCATGTTTGTAGTTAAATGTTTCCTCATACCCACCACGTGTTCGATGAAATGCTCGAGAGAGTGTTCATTTATATTTCTTTAGGCAATTGATGTATACTGAAAGGTGAGATTAATTTGCTTGTGTGGTAGAGAAAATAATTAGGGTTTTTGACATGAGAATAGTCTAATTCTAACTAGGTCTAGGGTTGCTATTCTTGTAGTTTAATTAGACTAACTCCATGAGAATAGGTAGTTGGAATAGTTAGACTAGCCCTTTATCCTGGAGAGAGGAATTTGGTGAGCTTTAATGGTGCTACCGATCACTCTTAATTACTTGCTTAGAATTGGTAGATTAGGTCGTTCAAATTGATTAGTTGTTGAATACTGATTTTGTTGCCTGAACATCTTTTTATTGCTTTCGTAGTTTGTCGTTTAATAATCACCATCCTTGGTTAATCTATCTAACTTGAAACAATTGAGTCCGCTCTGAGTGCTTGGAGCACGACTCCCTGAGATCGACAACCGTACTCCCAAAAGTACGACAACATTTACCCTCTTTTTAAGTTTAAGTCCCCAGTGAAGTCACCAATCTGTACGACCCTGGAAAAATCCTTTCCGAGTGCGCTACTTGGTGATCGGGAGCCAACTAATTAGGTTTCTTAATCCTTAACTAAAGATATTCTATTTTCGAAAGAAGAGGACTAGACTCATTTTAATTACCTCGAAACCCCGTCAAATTAGCAATGCACCTGTAACGAAACATTGTTCAAGTTCTAGGTAATTCTTCACGATTCAACAAGGCTAGGCTATCAGGCAGCAAGGCTAGGCGGCCTTGCTAGGTGTCCAGGTAGGTCGTTTCCCTTGGCCCATGGAGAAATGGCCATAACCCTGAGCAAGGCCGCTGGGCCTTGCTCAAGTTCTAGGTAATTCTTCACGATTCAACCTAGAATATGGATTTGGATTTTATCGATGCATTTGGATTATTCTGTCACGATGTCGTATGAAATTTAAATGAGTTTACAAAGGAAAAGAAGTCGCAAGTTGATTTCAGAAAATCAACGAACCTCAAAAAAAGAAAACTGCGGTCTACGAACTCATAATCCGGGCCCGGGAGGTAAGGTTACGAATTTGAGAAATAAATAATTGTCGAATCCGTCTGTTTAAAAAAACAGACTCTACTAAAATCGGACTTGCAAAAAAAAGAGCGAGGAGAAGTTAGATAAATTTCACGATATTATATTCCCATCATGCAAAAATAAAACGAGGTTTCTTTTACAAAATAATGTACAAGTAGAATGATCTAAGAATAAATTACATGGTTCAAAATACAATAATGAAGATATACAAAACTCTTACCTTAAGCTTTCAAAATGATCCCTTCTTCTTCGTGGTGGATGCTTTGACTCAGTGTTAGATGGATAATGGAATGGAGCATTAAATGATTGGAGGTATGGTTATATGGTTGGTGTGGTGATGATATGAATGATAATTATTTAGAATAGAAGAGAATTTTGAGAGTATGATGATAATAAGAGTACAGAAATGAAGAGAGTAAGGGTGTGGAATGACTATATAGAGAGTAGATGGATAATGGAATGGAGCACTAAATGAGTGGTGAAGAGTGTTTTTATGAGAGTTGGTGGGAAATGTCGATGAAATGAGTGAGAATGAGTGTGGTAATTATAGGTGGAGGGTGGATGGATGGAGATGGAAGAAGAGGGACATGATCCTATGGGTCATGTCCTTTAAACGAATAGGAAGGCCCTTCGGCCTTGCTGAAGGTCATGCAAGGTCAAAGTCAACCGAGCTATGATCATGGGATTATATTTGAATGGATGGAAAAAGTGGCGGCAAAATCAGAATTGAATAGGAAGGTCACTTGGACGTTGATTTAATTGCACGGATCGCCTACGTGGCGATCAAATTCCCGGTCCATGGAATTGAGGAAGGCCGCCGGGCCTTCCTATTTTCCATGGGATGGGCACCTGGTTCGGCCCGCCTGGAGACTTGTGGGAAATAGGAAGGCCGCCTTTCCTTCCTTATTTCTTGGGCTGGGCGCGCGTTTATCGGGCTTGATTTCTGGGCTGGAAATTGAGCAAGGCCGCCTAGCTTTCTTATTTTTCTAAGCTAACTTCAAACGGCCATAATTCCTTCATCCGGACTCCGATTTAGGCGATTCAAAAGGTGTTGGAAAGCTTAGGATGTGTACTTTACTCTTCAAAAGAAATAAGGCCAATACGTTTTGTGAAAAAAATGGGATTCGAAATGGTGGGTACATGTATGTGGAAAGGGCAGAAAATGAAGTTTTTGTAGTGGGGTGGCCCGGTAGCTTTTGATTGAGAAAGGCCCAGTGGCTTTGCTTTCCTTCTAGCCTCTTTTCTTGTTGTGCTCGGTTTGTACACTTGACCAAGTACAAAATTCGATGTCTACACTACTTAGTGGACATCCTGGCTGCTAACTTTCATCACATTCCTATCATTTTTCAATAGTTGATGGGTGCTGGTTGAGACTTCAGATTTGCATTACTCTTTCTGAAGTGTTTTCTGGTTTTGATATATGTATTTCTGCAATTGGATTGTGCTTCTGGTGGCTTTGTTTCATGATAGGGTATTTCATCTTTGTGTGAAACTTTATTAGTGTTGTCTTTCAACTTGGTGCATTTTTGCGCCTTTTAGTTATTGAATAAAAGGGTTCGTTGGCCGCTGCTTATCCAAAAAAAAATGTAAAGGGTTTTTGGATGCTAACATACTGAACGTTTGGGGTATTGGACAATACTACACTGAACTTTGACATTGGACAATAATATACTGTACTTTGAGGAGTGTTGAGCAATAATGCACCTAGAACGCTTCTGACAGTGGTTGACTCGGTGGTAACCCTACGTAGTAGGTGGAGGAGATGAATTAGCATAAAAATATTTAAATATATGACTTGTCAGCTAATTCACACATAAGGAAAGTGAATCAACTTTAATAAGAGTAAAAAAACACAAAATCACATTTGCTAAAATGTGTTTTCACTGATAAATTATTGTAGTTGTATAAAAAATCACATTTACTTGTGTAGAGTAACTAACATGTCATGAATTTAAATATTATTTAGCCAATTTATCTCTTCGAACTGCCTTGTAAGTTCGCCACGAAGTCAACCACTGTATAAATCGTTTCAGGTGCATTATTGTCCAACACCTCTCAAAGTTCAGTGCATTATTGTGCAAGGTCAAAATTAAGTGCATTATTATCCAATACCCCAAAAATTTAGTATATTAGCGTCGGAAATCCAAATGTAAATCATAATAGATATTAATCACTTTCTATTAGTGGGAGTACGTAGGTAGCTCCGAAACTATGGTGTAAACATTTTTGTAAATTTTCACTTACTGGACAACTTTAATTATGAAATTATTATAGCATACTTGTTTTCCACCTTTTCTCCCCAAAATAAGGCAAACCATAAAATAATATGCCTAAATCTTAGGAAGTTTGGACTTATTAAGGTAGTCAAACTCTTGTGACTAACTGGAAATGTTCAACATAACTATAAAGAAATACTCCTTAGTATCAACAAAATAAAATTAGAATGCCATGCCCCTTCAAAAATAAAAAAGAAATAAGAGAATGCGGTCCATATATTAAACAAGAACCTTTATATGACAAACAAACTCCCTTAATCCTTCAAGTAAAATGATAAACATGTTGATGCTTGATGCAAGATGGTTAATAATCATCTTATAGTTCACCTAAAGTTAAATTTAAATATATTTAAATCATTATATAAAGGTATGTTTCATTACTTTGAGAGTTATTACAATTTATAAATAATATAAAAATAATTATTTATTTATATTTTTTTCATAAATATAAAACTATGCATAAAATGTGTAATTTCTACTATGATTGATAAAACTAGTTTATTATTTATATTTTTTGACCTAGATAGTTAGTATTATACTTGATATACGTATATAATTATTAAAGTAAATAATATTAAAAGATTGAAAAGTGTGAATTATTAGCCGTATCAATATCATTGTCCATCCTACAATTTAATTCTAAACCTTTGTTCTCTGTAATAACAAAAAATTAACCTCTATTTATTTTGGAAGCAAAAAATAAAAAATAATCTTAATAATCATGAAAAAAACGCGGCATTTAATTTATGACGTCATGGTTTGCATCAGAACATAACTGAACTTGCCCGCCACTCCATCTTTCTCTCCTATATATTTGTTGATTAGCTACCTCAGTTTCATTTTCATACTCAAACTAAATTTGCACAAATTAACAAAAAAAACAACACATTTAATTGGTTATATATGTGCACATGATCTGGTACATCCTCCGTAATCCCTATGCAATGAAGTACCACAATTACAACTTTAATCACATCAATATTCCATGCACATCGGAGCATGGAATAACAAACATGGTCCATTTATTACTCCTGCTTCTCTCCCCTCCATTGGTCCCGTGCGTTAACGCACACAGGCCGTGGGAGTGGAAAGGGGACGACAATTTCAGCGTAGATCTGCCGACAGTGGCAGTGATTGTAACTCTGTTAGTATTAGCCATTTTCATCGCTGCCATGGTCTCCGTTTACATCCATCTGTACTGCGCCCAGCCTGCTTCTCCTACTCGGTCACCTGTCGACCAGATTTCGGTCTCCAAGAGAGAATCAGTCGGAGTTGACAAAGCCATGATCGAGAGATTTCCGACCTTCTTTTTCTCGGCGGTGCAAGAACTGAACATCAGGGAAGGGTCATTGCTGGAATGCGCAGTTTGTCTCAATGAATTCGAAGATGACCATGATGATCAGGTTCTTAGATTGCTTCCGAAATGCGATCATGTATTCCATTCAGATTGTATCGACGCATGGCTTGCCGGACATGTTACCTGCCCTGTTTGCCGCGACTATGTTGTTCCATTACGGCCTGATTCGACACTGCCCCCGGAAGACGAGTTTGAGAGCAACGGCAGGGGTCAGAGTGTAAACCCAACATGTGCGGTGGAGATCAAGTTGAATGATCATGAGAACAAGATGGGGATTAATCTGATTACCAAGTTGTCGAGGTCACACAGCACGGGTCACTTACTGAGTCAAAAAGGGGAGGATTGGGAGAGATTTACGCTAAGACTGCCGGTTGAGGTTCAGACCCAGCTGGTGGCTCGTGCCAGACTGAAGCGAGCCACCAGCATGGGAGCACTGTCTGCCGAATCCAGTTCCCGACAGGGAATTTTGTTAAGTTGAAACAAAAAGTTGATGGGCATGATGACGAAGACGTAATTATGTCGCCGGAAACTGCCGGTTCAGATGCACTTATGGAGAACAGCAGCACAACGCTTTTGGAATCGTAGTACCTCATACTTGAGGCAGAAATATAGGTTATATGACGCTTCTAAAAATAGTTTTTTTTTTCTTCTTTTGAATTCATAGTATTTTTGCGTAGTTCTTTCTAAGGAGTAATTTGTAATTTTCTTTTTCTTGTTAGAATAATAGTAGACTGGTAGTTGTGGAGTGTCCTACATAAATGTATGAAGTATAAGCAAGTTTTCATTCAAATAAATGATAGCTTTTAGCTCTCCTTCAGTCAAGAAGTGTCCTCTGAGTGAGGCATTGCCAAGGTTTGGGTCCAGCAACTATTGGTCACCAATGGCAGCAGACGAGTTTCTCAGAAGGGCATCCTTTTAAGGGGACTACAAGAAGCGAGCACGGAGTACCACGACCATCTATAGTCGGGTTTGCCAAGCCAGAGGTTGGGATGACAGTCGACTTCAGTTTCCAGTAAGGCCTTTCCTTAATGCCTTATTGGTGTTGCTTTCAACCTTTGTTGGAAGGTGGGTTGGGTTCCATAGGTGGCGTGTTTTCCTTCCTTAATCAATAGTTTGCTGCTCCAAACCTTCTGTTTGTTTTTCTACTAGTTTGATTTTGTTTGATTTGGTGAACTACGGAGGCTCAATATCATGACATCTTTCTAGTTTGGGTGTAGAGTGGTTGGTTGCTTTAATAAGTCTTGCATGTTATGTTGTTTGTTGAGTGTTGGTGATGCGCAGTGGTAGGGTCTTCCGTTCATTCGGTTTCTCTCTTCGTTTATAATTTAGGACCTGGTCTTTTGCCTGTTGTGGGGTTTATCTTGGGTATGGTGTTTGGGTTATGCCTGCTTTTTCATACAGATGAGATAAATCATCCTTGGTCATCTATGCATGAGTCTATGGATGAGGATTTTGATGAAGATGTCATTAATCTTTTGGCTCAAATGGATCATCTCCGTGAGGCTATCCTAAAAGCAAAAACACTTAGATGATAGGAACAAGTTGTTTTGAGATAGAAAATTTGATTATGTAACCAAGTTGTATGTAAAAGTCCTGCAATTTGTGTTTGAAAGTTTACCTACAATTGTAGGGGATTACTTGCTCTTGTGGAACTTGGCTATTTCGATTAACCTCAACTATGTAGCCTGTGAATTAAAGTTGAGAGATTTTCAAAAAACCATTGAACTAAGTGGGTATGTGCTAAAATTTGATACCCCACAATGTCAAAGCTCTACTTGGTGTAGCTCTAGCCAAGATTGGACAATTAGAGGAGGCTAGCAAAGCGTTAATGAGAGCTGATAAATGTATATTTTATAGTCTAAATTAGGTGTTTAACAAGTATATTTTAACAATTTTTAATGTAAACTTGTCATTTTATATCGAACTCTATGATTTCTACATTTGGTTTAGAGATTCGTAAGTTTTGTAGATTTGATGGAAAAATATAACAAAAATCAAGGAAATGAAGACATAAAAGAGTTCAAGCAACAATGCAACCCAAACCAACATCGGCCCAGCCCAAATTGCACGCCAGCCCCAGGCGTTGGCTGTGTCCTACCTGGCGCAAGTTGCGTCCGGGGCAGACGGAAGTTGCAGAGAAAAAGGAAGGGGCTGCCAGCGTCTAGCAGACACTAGCCGCGCCTGGGAATTTCCACCAGCGCCAAAATAAGCTCACTCAGTGCCAGAAGACAAAGAAACACGCGCTTAAGGAGAGGCACAACCAGCGCCTCACCTGACGCAGCTCATGCCTTTACCCTGATTCGTTTTATTTTATGCGTGTTATAAAAGGGCATGTCGCAGATATCAAAGGGGGTGCTTCTCTGGTTCTTTTAGGAGGCCTAAGGACGAGAGAGAACTTTTCAATTCTGCCGTTCAGTTCTCAATTTTAACCTAATTTCCCATCGTTCCAAAGGAAAGGTCGAAGAGGAGAAGAAGATGATCGACTTGGGTGACATAAGGAGATTGGAATTGACTCTTCGAATTGCTGTTAATTCTATCTATTTTCATTATGTTTCCTAGTTTAGATTTCATTATCGTTTTGTTCGCTATTAATAATTATGAGTAGTTAGTTCGATTGTTTAGGGGACAAACTCGATGTTAACTAATTGAATTTTGGTGTTTAAATTTCCGTATGAAGTAAAAATGCAGTTTATTTAATCTTTGTGGTTTGATTGATCACCTTTTACTTGGTTTAGATTCTTAATACCGGGTTAAAAGATTGTTATTTTGAATCGGATTAAGAAAGATTAACTAGGTATATAACACAGTTAGAAATACTGTGTTCATGCTTTGGGTCGTTATATAATCTGTTCTTATCTTTGGTTGAACTAAATAGCCATGAAAATAGGTATTTAGTTTAATCATTGCAACTCACCCCGGATCGAAAGATTGTTGTTATAGGCCTTAACACGATTATAGAACCCAAACGCTATCAAAACTTCTAATTACTGAGATTAATACCTAATCGATTAGTTAACTAGGGTGGACTCTCCTAAATGCCTCTAATAATCTTTTAAAATCCAAAAAGTTTTTTGTTTATTTAGTTTTATTTTAGCAACTAGCCAGAAGAAAACCAACCTCTGGACGACCTAGGATCCTTTGCAGTGAGATAGTTTAATGTGTAGTCTCAACAAGTCCTCGAGAGAAAAACCTTGATTTACTGCACAATACCCCGTGCACTTGCTACGTATCAAGTTTTTGACACTGTTGTCGGGGTTTTGTTTCTCTAGATGCCATTAAACGAAGACACTCTAATTGATTAGGTTTTTAACGCTTTTGTGAAAAAAAACTAAAAAAATCAAATAAAAATATAAAAATCAAAAATTTAAATTAGGCAATTTTTGATTTTTCCTTAATGTTAATATGAATTATTTTGGCGTTATTTTGAGCGATTATGTGCTCTTCATGTTCCATATGGTGTTATGTCAGGGAAATCAAAATTTCTTGACATTGTTGTTGGAGGTGTGAATATAGAAACCAGTAGTCTTTTAGAATATTCGGGTTTTTATGATTATTTGTTGACGAAGCTTGAGATTTACTTGAATGGCTTGCATATCGTACATATGATTTTGAAAATTCTAGTTGTGCATCCGAGTACCTTTTCCCCAATCCTTGTTCATCGCATGCTAGTTCCTATGTTCAACCTTGCAGCTTGATTTCTTGCATTCTATGTTCTTCTTCTGATCATGATGACTCTACTAGCCCTAGTAAACCGGTAGTCTTTTAGAATATTCGGGTTTTTGTGATTATCTGTTGACGAAGCTTGAGATTTACTTGAATGGCTTGCATATCGTACATATGATTTTGAAAATTCTAGTTGTGCATCCAAGTACCTTTTCCCCAATCCTTGTTCAGCGCATGCTAGTTCCTATATTCAACCTTGCAGCTTGATTTCTTGCACTCTTTGTTCCTTTTCTGATCATGATGACTCTACTAGCCCTAGTAATGCAAGAGTTGAATTTTTAATGAAGGCAATGCTAGAGAAACAAATTGAAACATTGACACGATGTGATCGAGGGTATAACTTGTTGCATGACATTGGCCATAGTTCTATTTCTTCCTATTCGAATGATGAAATATGTGATGATAATGAGTCTGCCATCCCTTTAGAGGTTAGTTAATAATATAAGTATTTTTGTTACACTATCTTTAAAGCCTTAACGATAAGTTAAGGTTTGTTACTAATGTCCTCATTGAGTGTGCAGAATTTCAATAACCCTTTTTCACCCCCCTAAGGTTCTTTCAAGTGGTATCAGAGCATGTCACTAATAAGGGCATATAGTGACTAAATATTGGGAGCATTTTGATAGTGAAATTTGGGGATTAATGTGCTTGATTGATCTTTTATGATCTTATTTCGCTATATATCTTAATTGAGTTATGAGTGTTTTGTTTAATGTGTGTAGATTAGTGATATGAACTCTGAAGCTTACATCCATTACTTGATTCATCGTTGAAAGAGCTTTCCGACGATATATTATAAGCTCAATTCCGAGTTGAGATGAAAGAGTTATGAGTAAGATAGCAGAAAGTGTACGAAAACTGATATATGTCCACTCTTTTGGTCACCATTTTTACCACACTTATGTTATGACTTTCACACTTATGCCAATAAAAAGTAGACTCCTAGAGCTTTCCAAAAAGTCAAGAACCAAGTCAATCGGACGTCGGACGAAGGAGATATGACCAAAACAGGACGACCTAGAAAATTCCAGAGTCAACACGACCCGTGTTGATTAAAACACGGTCCGTGTTTTAATTTCTCCAGAAACCATCAACACGACCGTGTTGGATCCAACACGGTCCGTGTTGACTCTATTTATGACGATTTTACCGTTTTAACTTCTCTTAATGGCTATATAATTATAGATTCGGCTGTTTCATTCTTTATCCTTCATCGTCCACCTTCATCTATCTTCATCCACCTTCATTCACCACCATCCATTCCTTCCATCTCCATCTCTACCATCATCCATCATCCACAATCCCACAATAATCAAGAGTTTGAGAGTGAATTGAAGATTGACGATTACTCAAGATCGGTACGGTGTTGGAGTAGCAAAAGTCCACAATTACCAAATTTTTTCAAGGGTTTTCTGCACATTTTTGGTTATTTCTTCATTCTCTTTATATTTTCATGCTTTCTAGAATAGATTTTGATTTGTTTTGTGTTTTGAACATAAGTAGTGAGTAGTTCTTTTAGTTTAGTGGATAAACCCTTTTTAGTTGCTTTCATGGATTAAGTTTTGTTGGATTGAACAAGTGTGTTAATTTGGTTTGAATGCATTTTATTTATCCTTTGATTATGTATGTCATTGTTTTTGTTTGGCCATCAAATTAAAAATATGGAATTATATTGTTGGATGAAGTACCGAACGGAGAAATTCGATAATCGGAACCCTTAGGATTAAACTGATTATGAAGTGAACTAGACATAGAAGAGTTTGTAATTAGGGTCTTTAGATAATTTGATCTTTAACTTAGATAAAATTTAAATAACCACGAAAGTAGGTGATTGATTTTACTAAGCTATCCATTTCATTGCCAAAAGCTCGCTACGGAAGAATTTATGCGATTATCGGCCCTAAAATGTACCAAATTAGTGACAAGCATGTTCAATTCACTTGTTTGATTCGTAGAGTGACTTAGGTTTTATCCCCTAAACGTCTTTTTCCATTGAATAAATCTTGTGATTTGTGTGAATAGTTGATTGTTAAGACCTTTTTAGTAATTAGAAATAGAATTAGTCCGACTCATCTCAAAACCCGACCGGTATAGCAATCACATAGGAGACCAGTTTGGTGTGTAGTTGGAGCATGGCGCGATGGGAATGTTAATGATTTTAGCTTGAGTTGGAACCTTGATGCAACAATCGAACAAAACTTGAACAATAAAGGAAGGATATGACCTTGTGGCTAGGTAATCCACAACCCAAAGGCCTAACACTCCATAATGACTATCCAAAGTAATCCACTAAATAATCACAAGGGATGACTTGCTAACACCACCATCCATAAAGGAATAGGTAAGAACAAGATTTTTGAGGAAACAAGGAAGAAACCCTAACCAATGCATAATCATCACAATAATATTCAGCCAAAAAACTCGAAACAATGCTAAGGGAGGGGGTATATATAGGAATGGGGAAAACAAATAACAAAAACACAGCAGCAGCGTCATATGGACAGGACAAGGACTCGGGCGAGTCACAAGATGACTCGGGCGTGAAGGTGTTCTGGGCAGCTTTTCCCTGCCGACTTCAAACGCGCATAACTTCTTCATCCGGACTCATTACTTGGCTCGCTGCAAGGTAAAGACAAAGCAAGAGATTGCTCGTCCTCACCAAGAGCACACTCAACCCGTGTTTCTCTCGAAAGGAGAAAGTTCCTCAACTTACTTCCCATCCCGGGTTTGATTTGATGTGGGGTTAAGGAATTCAAGTAATCACATTCAAAAGAATGATCTTCATGCAATAAACACTCCCACAAACATCGCGTACCCAACTTCCAATAACACCCAATAAAAAACACATTCTCGAATAACCAATGACGACCAAATAACATGTATGACTCATTCAAAGAGTTTATGTCACCACGACCAACATTCAAACAATATCCATTGAGGGATGACACAAATAACGAGCCCATAAACATTGGTGGAACTTGAATCATGGCTCCATCAAACCCAAACTTGTCACTAGACACCAAAGGAACACCAAGATTCTTAGCAATCCACTTCAGGCATAGAGAATCATCAAACTTAGACACCACATAATCATCATATAACTTATCACGCCAACAAACACTCTCAAACAACCAATTTCTTCCAAATAACATATGTGATTTAATCAAAGACTCCAAAGTATAACCGTCATTGATTTTAGTCAAAGAGTCTTGGATTACCTCATCACCCTCATTGAGTAGATCATAAGTTACCAAAGCGTGAGAAGTGTTTGTGTCAAATTCATTGTTGCTTGGCTCCCCAACAGGCAATGTGGAGATGATCATCGGGGTTTCTTGCGTGGTTCTTCAACTTGGCTTGGTTGGAGATCATAGTGAACCTTCTCTTCTTCCTCTTGGTATGAAACTTCAACAATAGCTTCGGAAGTCTCACAAGGTTCAATGGAAGCACCCTCATTGGGCATGAGGTCGACCTTTGCTTGCTTAACTTCTCCATTTCCATCAAGTGATGACTTGGCCTCATGGTTAACCTCACGCTTGCAAGTGTTAGGCAAGAATTGTCGATCCATCAATCTCTTTAGCCTCGTCCATGAAACGATTTCCGATCAACCCTCCATAGTCCTTTGTATTCTGATGATCGCAAACCAAAGAGATGCAGAACTAGTGAGTTTCGATCTCGCAATTTTGAAGGCCCGTTCATCACTATACTCCTTAGCTGCAATGATTCTCTCCAATGCTCGGACCGATTCACGATAATCATCGGGGCCAGTATAGCCATTGAATTCCAGGAGTTTGGCCTTGATATCAAGGAATTTATCTCGTGGGGGCTTCTCAACCGGTTCTCATGAATGACGACGTCGAAAGGAGCCTCTATCATCGTCACTCGACTCGTAGGAGGGAGGAGGACGGATAGGACTTCATACGGGTCAACGACGTTAATCTAGGGGTTACCTTTGAGACTCTTGGACTAGGTTGTTTACTTTGACCTTAAGATTGTCAAGAGTTCGCTCGATGGTGGAGAATCGACTGTCAAGAGTAGTGGTGAGTCGGTCCCTGAGAGCTTGAAATTGAGAACTACGGTGTCGGCTTGATTCCTTTCGATCAGAGCTATGTTCATCATCCATATCGAAGGAAAGGTGAAGGAAAGATTGTGTTTGGGATAATTTGTGGAGTTTGGGGGTTCTTTTGTAGTTGGATAGTGTTTCGCTAAGGGTTCTTTGTGTTTTTCTCACTCAGACATTTCACCGAACAACTTACGGGCACTATTTTCCAATTTCTCTTCAAAGCTCCAAATGACTTCAAATCCAACAAATACAAACACAATACAACATATTCCAACAAATTTTGATAGCACAGGGGATGGGGGACACCAATATTTCAACCAAATCCAACAATAGAAATCACTACTTGAAAGAACAAAAACCAAAACTCAAGCTAGAACAAACCGTAGCTCTGATACCAAATGGAGCGTGGCGCGGTGGGAATGTTGATGATTTTAGCTTGAGTTGGAACCTTCATGCAACAATCGAACAAAACTTGAACAATAAAGGAAGGACATGACCTTGTGGCTAGGTAATCAACAACCCAAAGGCCTAACACTCCACAATGACTATCCAAGGTAATCCACTAAATAATCACAAGGAATGACTTGCTAACACCACCATCCATAAAGGAATAGGTAAAAACAAGATTTTTGAGGAAACAAGGGAGAAACCCTAACCAATGCATAAGCATCACAATAATATGCAGCCAAAAAACTCCGAACAATGCTAAGAGAGGGGGTATATATAGGAATGGGGAAAACAAATAACAAAAACGCAGCAACAGCGTCATCTGGACAGGACAAGGACTCGGATGAGTCACAAGATGACTCGGGCATGAAGGTGTTCTGGGCAGCTTTTCCCTGCCGACTTCAGGCGCGCATAACTTCTTCATCCGGACCCCGTTTTAGGCCCGTAAGATATCGATGGAAAACTCTCAGGGTGTACTTTAAGCTCCCAATATTTGCGACCCATCGGAGTTATATTGAAAGAGTTATGACCCAAAAGGTGAAGGCATGTCCATTCCAACAACCCATGTTGACCCATTTGCGCTTATTCTTGCCGAAGGATTTCTAACCCTTTTAAAGGCCCGCAGTAGGTCCCGATGAGGAACCGTAGCTCCACACCCATGGTCCGGGGTCCCATTTGAAGTGGATGCCACACCCGATGCCGATCAGCTCATGACTCCAGGGTCTCGGGTCCACCTTGAAATGGATCCTACCCCCGACCTTGAAGTCGCTTTTCATGGAAAGGGTGCGGGAAGACTTGGTGTCCATGAAAAGTGAGACTCGGGCCTCATCCTGATACATTCCAGTAGTTTAGCGAAGTCCCTGTGGGAACGACCTTGCTATCTACTACACGTAAACCCGTGCATTTGCGGCGTATCAAGTTTTTGGCGACGTTGCCGGGACTTTGTCACTAGCCGCCACCGAACGAATATCCTTAGATTGACTAGATCATTTTCTTTTTTGTTTTTCTAATTTTTATTTTTTTCTCATAAAAGAAATTTTTTAAAAAAAATGGCAATTATCTATTTTCCCCAATTTGAGCAGGAGTTATTTTGGCGTTATTCTGAGCGATTACCTACTTGCCCTGTTCCATGTGGTATTATTCCTGGGAAATCAAATATTCTTGATATTGTTGTTGAGGGGTGAATAGAGAGACCCGTACTCTATTAGAGTATTTTGGTTTTTATACTAAAACTGTTGATGAAGCTTGGCGTTTGCTTGAATGGCTTGCACGTGATACTTGTGATTTTGAAAATTCTTATTGTGCATCCGGTCATTCTTCCCCAAATCCTTGTGCATCTCATCCTAGATCATATACTCAACCCCATTGTTTGCCTCCTTGTCATTTATGTTGTTCCCTTGACCATGATGATTCTGCATGCGCCTAGTTTAGCCAGATTTGAGATTTTGATGAAGGCAATGCTTGCGCAACAAGATAAGTTGGACGCTAGTCTAGAGGAAATATTTGACCCGTCTAAGGCATCTTTTCCTACCGTTGCTCCATCTTACCCTAGCATACCTAGAGACACTACTGATGGTGTCTCTACATTTCATGATGCATCCTTACCTTTTTCTCAGTCGACGGGGTTTAAGGCGAGTGAGTCCTATGGGTTTGATGCTAGGTATGATGATGATTTTTGTCATGGGTCAACTGGTACTATTGATGGAGAGGTTTGTGAGGGGGTTATGGTGGATTAGATTCTTCAAGCAAAGAATTTGATGATGTTATACTCCCTACTTCCCATGTCTTATTTAATGTTTCTACTCCTTGTTCACCACCTTCCTATTCCCCTAAGTGCCCAGATGAACCCACTTTTGTTGAAAAGACCATATGTGTTCATGTTGATGTTGGCTATGTGGCCAAGGTTAATTCTTGTGACATGCTTGCTGCGAATAACAATGCTCTTGATTTGTGCTTATGTACAATAAGAGGTTCTCATTCCTCTCTTGATCCATATTGTATTTACCTAGAGGACTTGCATAGAAAACTCATATGGACAACGTATTTTGATTCTTTTGATTTTTCTAAGGCCTTTGATTCATTCAAGAGAGTGATACTTACATTTTCTGCTATAAATCTTTTGTTACTCTCTTATTTGCAAGCTTGTAATTCGCATGCTGAGGAGTTTGACAAGCTTCTAAGGGCATTGACGACATCTGAAGTAAGACGGGTGAGTAACGCGTAAGAACCTGCCCTTGGGAGGGGAACAACAGCTGGAAACGGCTGCAAATACTCCTACCCTTCTAGAAGACCGAGAATCAGGAGCTACGATGGCCCTAGGATGGAGTGGCTGATGATCCATTCGCTCCATTCTTGAAGAGGCGATGGTTTAGGTGCATTCAGCACATAACCTGGTGAGATCTTTCCTTATTTCCCGTTTTGCAATTTATACGATTGTGCTTACATTGAGGACAATGCTTTGTCCAAGCACGTGGGGATTTGGGTGAAAAAAATTTGTAATTTGTAGTCCTTGTCCATTGTTGTATATATATGTATAGTAGTATCTTCAGTTTGTTTTTGTTTTTTTTTTGTTTGTTTTTCATAGTTTTCTAGTTTCTTTCATTTATAAATTATTGCATCCATCTAGTTGCATTAGTTAGATTCATTCTTAGTTTTTATTTTCTTCTTTTTCTCAGTTTTTAGGTTCTTTTATTTTCCAGGTTTGCATTTAGTTTCGTTTTTCTTTTTGTTTTGAGAAAAAAATTCAAATTTTTTTTAGAAAATTAGAACAATTGAAAAAAAAAGAAACAATAGTCTAGAATGGGACATGACAGGTTTAGCAATTAACTCCTCCGATAATTAATATAAGCTAAATAGGTTTTCTTTTAACTAGATTTAATCATGAGTAGCCCATTTGTGAATTAAAGCTTTGAAAAGAATTTGTGAAAACTTAGTGTGTTGAGGATTGCATTTTGAAAGCGATAATTGATTACCCTTATGATCTTTTGGAATGAGTTTTGGACACATACATCTATTTGAGCTAGGTTTATTTGAGAGCTTTAAACCCGTGAGACCACAAAATCCTAAATGACTAATCATTTTTGTTAGTCCCTTTTTCCATGTGTGACTCATCCTTAGTTTTCATTCTCTAGAACTTGCTTTGCATCTCTTTGAAACTGCATTTTGCTTGTACATTGATAATATGATAGAGGCATTCTTTTGTATATATAAGCTACATAGCCAAAATAGCCACCCTTTTTACATGTGAATATCCGCCTTTTAACCCTTCTTTTGGCCTTTAATTACTCTTTTTTTTAATTACCTATATCAATAGCCTTGGTCAAATACAAATCTCCTTCCCTTAAGCCATTGCTTGGAGTGTTTTAGAGTGTAAGGATTGGGTTGATTGTGGTGTGTTTGGGGTTTGGTTTGTTTGGGGATGTTGACAAAATTGAGAAACCTTGAAATTGCTCCCCATTGTAGCTTGATATGGGTTAAGTTGGAAATTTGCCTTATTATTGTATATATATTTCTTTCGAGTTGTAGTTCATTTTGAAAAAAAAGAAAAATAAAAGCAAAAATAAAAAATAAATAAAAAGAGAAAAAAAATCTGAAAAATGAAAAAGAAAAGATTAAAGTGTTAGTGATTAGTTTCTTGTTTTAAGGTGATTTCCACTTGATTTGGGGATGGTTTATTGTGTACATAAGTGGTGATTGTGAACATGATTGCTTTGGCGAGGTTTAGCCCCAAGCTTTGGCTTTTAGCTCCACTTTTCCCAAATATGTTTTCACTCCTTACCCTTAACCTTAGCCCCATTACAACCCTTTTCAAAAGTTCTCTTGATTGTCATGGTGCATTGCATATTAGCGGTAGAGAATTGAGATGTTTTGCAAGCTTATGGTAGGATGTTGCTTTTGATTGAGTATTGAGTGTACCTTCATTGATTATTCTATTTTTAAACACATAAGAGGAGTGATTCCACATTCCCAAAAGTGAAGTTACTCTCAATTCACCTAGTTTCATACTTATTTATCTGCCTGCTGTAGACATCAAATTTTGTCTCAAGTCATACAGTATAAAATGAAAGGATCAAATAAAGAACAAGAGGCCGGACGACAAGAGCTAAAATGCGTGCACTTTACACGTACAAATGTGCCTTAATATTGCATGCAAATCATATACAACATGTCTACGTAAAAATGCAAGCCATGCAAGCCATGCAATCCAAATGTCGCGAAGTCATGAGTTCAAATCCTCACAAGAACATCTCAAAAATGCTTCACAAAACTCAAATACAATAGCCTTTCCGTCCAAGTGTGAATCAACATTTCCCTAGGCAAAATGAGTTCACACCCTACCGTCCATGGGTGCTTGGACGAAGAGGGATATATTCCCCCACGTGCTGGTGGCCGGTCGGCCTTGACCACCGACCACACGAGGTCAATTGACCTCGTGCCACCGTCCACCCTCATACACCCCCCTTACTGTCTTAGTGTTTTATGCCTAGCCGGAGATTACTATGTGTATGCATGTATCTCCTTCCCCTCATTCTCCTATAAATACTACTCCTCTCAAAGCTAAACACACTCATCAAATCATCCTCTCTCTCTCACACTCATTAACTCACCAATTCCCTCTCTTCTACTCATTCTTCTCTCTACTCATCCATTCCTTTCTACTATTCTCTCTAATTCTCTCCATATACTTTCATAATCCCCATTCTCATACTACTATTCTATCCGTCCTATCCTTTTATCCAATATTATCACCACTTTCATATCACCATAATCCCTATTCTTACCATCTCCTAATTCCCTAAACTTATCATATCCAAAACACCACAAAAAACCCTAAGCCTAAACACATAAAAGCAACAAAAAGCACTCTTTTCTACCTTCTTTCCCACCAATTTTTCCCTACATCTTTTGGTTTGTTTTTGCACTTTTGAGGGGTATTATTCCAGGGTATTAAGAGGAGCATCTTCAATCAAAAGAGCAAGGAAAGACCTCTTCTTCAAACTAGCATAATGTAAGATCTAAAGTTTCTTTTGTTTTCCTTGTAAATAATGTGTAAATGTTGTACTTTTATTTTATAATCCATGTTGCATGTTCAATGAAATAGTGCTATAAAGTTCCTATTAATTCTCTTTTCCAAATCTTACAAAGCACACTTAAAACTTTTAGTAAAGTCTTTCCTTTTGTGAGTGACGAACTCCTAAAGTTCCTACTTTTCGAGTTTGTAGCCTTACCCCCGAATCCACTCTTGGGTATCGTAGGCGGAGTCTTTCTTTCTTTTCTCTTTAGTTTGTCTTGGCTTTTCTCTTAAAAAGTTGGGTGGTGACTCCCATTTCGAAATAAAAACACATTGGGTTGCATAAATTGTGGTAAAACATTGTTTTACAATGTACCGATGCAACTTTAAGGCTTTCCTTTATGTATTCCTAAATAATGCTTGCATAAATTGCTTTCTTCCGAGCCTAACATTTAAATGAGCAAATTGGATTTTATTTGGAAGTGTTTGGAACAAGTGGATGTTCACTCTTAAAGGTTTAATTCCAATGACTCATAAAATGCACAAGTAAAGGGAAAGTAATTTTACAAATATTATTCTTGAAATATGTAATTAAAATTCCTTAAAGGGTCTTTTTCCAAAGGTTCAAACCCTAGCACAAATCTCCGAATCACACCCCAATCCAACGTGGACGTTCGGAAGCCCGAACGGCGAGCATTCGTTTGAGCTGTGTGTTGTACCTTAGTCAGTAAAGGAGACCCGAGTCTAGCTTGGATCCAAGGACCGTCAGGCCGCCTAATCCGCAACCCGGATTACGTCCCGTAGAATTCCAAGTCAAAGGTATCTCGTTGTTTTCAATTTGATATGTCTGCCAATGAAAACCAAGCTAACAACTCGGTCAAAGCTGCTTTGACCAAGTTCCTCGAGGAGAGGTTCAACAAGATGGAAGGTTGGATCACCTACGCCACTCTACAACAAAAGAATAAAGCTGAAGAGCTTACTGCCCAACAACCACAACTCATTGAAAGGCAGAATAGCCATATTGAGTGACAATAGGAAACTTTGAATGGGGTAGTGAAAGCTCTACACCGCATTAGTGCACATGTAGGGATGAACAATGGTGATGAGGATGCTATGGAAGTTGTTCCTAATCCCGCAACTATTGTTGACAAAGGTAAAGAGAAGCTAGGGGAAAGTTCCCATACGGGAGGAGTCATCCATATTCTAGATGATTCCGTACTTAAGCCACCACCTACAGTGGATACCCCTCAGGTTACATCAGTCAAGACTGAGATGGGAGTCCTAAACACTCCTGCTATCCGAGAGGTAAAGGCACAGTTGAGTGTAGTCAAGAATGCTATGAGCCAATTACCTGCCTTCGCCAATCAGTTCGTTGAATTCGAGCCGCCTACTGTAATTGATGACAAGATAGCTGGCAAAATGGATATACTTATAAGTCTTTTTTATATAGAGTTTTTAGGGCTCAAAACATGTTTATTTCATGCTTTTTATATCCGAATTCCCCTATTTTTATGCCAATTTCTGTGATTTATACACTTTATCGCGAGATTGGTATGTTTTGCAGGAATCAATGGAATAATATCAAAAAGATGCAAAGTTAAAGGAAAAATGGGAAAAATCAAAGAAAATAAAAAAAGAGTTGAAGAAGAAGGAGAAATGAAAGAGGAAGCGGCCCAAATAAGCCAAGGCCCGGCCCAGCTTGAACGGAGCAACAAGGCACGGCCAGCGTTTCTAAAACGCTGCCAGTGCCTCGTCCAGAAACTTCAGAAGTCGAGAAAAGCTAAACGCTACCGGTGCTTTTTAGGCGCTGCCAGCGTCAAGACACGGAGAAATCCACCTTTGAACTAAACGCGGCTAGCGTTTTTGGAAACGTTGCCAGCATTTTGTGCCCTAATCTAGTACTATATAAAGGGTTCGAGTCTTCCGTTTTGAAGATAGTCGGAAATTTGTTAGTTTTAGCGTAGCTTTAGAGAGTCGAAAATTTATTAGTTTTAGCATAACTTTAGAGAGTCGAAAATTTATTAGTTTTAGCGTAGCTTTAGACAAGAGTTTAGAGAGCCTTTTAGGGTAGATTTTAGATAGTTTCTTTCCAATTAATTCGCAAACATTGTTATTAATTTAGATTGTTGCTTGTGATCGAAGAACACGAAAGAGATCGATTCGGGTGACACGAAGAGATCAATTCCGCAAATTCGAATACGGTTATTTCTATTTTACTTTCATGTTTTCTTGTTATTATTTAGTTCTTGCAATGTTTACTTTGAGTAATATGAGTAACTAATTTCCTTTGTTTGGGGGATAAACTAGATGTCTCTTTGTTGAATTTGAATACCGTCTCGATGTTAGGTTATCCTTTTATTTGTTTAATCTGCGTATATTGTATGTCATGGTAAAATCTGGCTAACCGCCTTTTACTTGGTATTAGATTCTTGATGACATGACGAAAGCTTGAGTCTTGAATTAGAAAAGCATAGATTGAATAGGTTTAGAAAATATTTAGAAATAATGATTCTTGGCTAGGGTCAATTTGTAATCAGTTCTTTATCTTTGATTGGATTAAATAGTTAGAAATAATGTTTAGTTTAATCACTGTAAGTCACTTTTGAATCGAAAGATCGATGTGATAAGGCCTAGAAAGATTACAAACCCCGAATTATCTTGTTACCTGCACCAGGATTGTTGATAATTTGACTGATTAACTAGAGTGGACTCCCCTGAACACTTTTAATTAATTGGTTAAAACCTAAAAATTCCTGATTTCTTAGTTTAGTTTTAGAAAACTTTACAACAACCCTTGGATCGACCTAGCATTCTTTGTAGCGAACTAGTTCAGTGTGTCGTTGAACGCAAATCCCTGAGAGAGAACGATATTTATTACTACACATAACCATACACTTGCGGTATACATACACCTTATACTTTTAGGTCTGTCAAGTTTTTGGCGCCGTTGCCGAGGATTTGTCCCCCCAACCGCTATTTGATGAGCGCGCTCTGGGTGCCTAGGTTATTTATTTTCGTTAATTTTCTTTACTTTCTCTTTATTACTCGTGGTGTTCTTGTTTTTGTCTTTTTCAGGTTTAGGCAAAAAGAATTCTCTTTCGAGTACGATCCCGAGATCGAACGCACACTTCGAGAGTGAAGGAAAAGAGCGAGTCTGGAGAAAGAAGAACAAGAAAATTAAGAAATGGACGAAGAAGAGCAACAATCGGAACAGGAAGAAGAGATGGGAGAACAGCGACCAAGGACATTCGGGTAGTATCTGACTCCCAATGTCACCAACCCACAATCGGCTATCAGTGTTCCTACCATCCAAGGGAACGATTTTGAACTACGTCAATCTTTGATCAACTTGGTGTCAAAAGCACCATTCCATGGACTGGCAAACGAAGATCCAAACCGACATTTGCGACTTTTTCGTGAAGCTTGTGACACTTACAAGGCTAACAACGTATGGGAGGACGCCATCAAACTGCGTCGTTGGAAGGCAAGGCGTGGGAGTGGCTCGACACACTTCCACCGAACTCGATGACAACGTTCGATGAACTCGCCAGCACTTTCGTGGTGAAGTACTTTCCTTCAAGCAAGCTCACTAGCTTAAGGAATCAAATTTCTACATTCACGCAAGAGCCGGATGAGTCACTGTACGATGCTTGGGAAAAATTCAAAGACATTCTTCGACAATGTCCCCAGCACGGATTCGAACCACTGGTTCTAATCCAATCATTCTACAATGGAGCAAGAGAGTCAATGAGAGGAAACATCCTCTCAGCAGTCGGAGGCAACATCATGGACAAAACCATACCAGAAATCAGGACTCTGATCGAGAATCTAGCGAAACAACTCGTGGCAGCGGTCAGAACCCCGCCTAGAGCGGGAGGTAAGCAAGATATTGATGCTATTTCACTATTAACTGCTAAACTTGATTCTTTAGTGAAAAAAATGGACCATTAACACTAGCCAGCACCGTTACTTTTATCATGTGATTCTTGTCATTCGATCGATCATGCAACCTCTTCTTGTCCTATGGAAACAATCTGTAATGACCAAACCCAACAGGTTCACCATGTCGACCAAAGACCAGACCTAGAAATTTTGGTGAAAAACCTTCTGTGAAACCAACAAGAACAAGCAGGGACTATTAAAAGCCTTTTGAAAAAAAAATAGAGACCTTGACTCACCAGAATGAAAAATTAGCCTCCTAGGTGACTTACCCGAACGATTCTTCCACCCCTCCTACCGATGGCACATCCAGTGACTGCAGTGCTTTGACCCTTAGGAGTGGAAAACAATTGGATGACCCTAGGCGAAAGCCACCTGAAAATACACCAACTGAATCGCTCCCAACCAGTAGCACTCCTTATAAGGACCCTGAACTAGAAAAAGAACCTCCTACTGACAAGGAAAGTAGAAAGAGGCAAGAGGATCCACTAGTAGGTAACCCAAGAGTTCATGTACCGGTAGTGCCTTACTATGAGAGGTTAGCTAGTACGAAACATGATAAACAATTTGGGAAGTTCATGGAAATAATAAAATAACTTCAAGTTACTATTCCATTCAGTAAAGTGATTTCGCAAATGCCTAATTATGCAAAACTTCTCAAAGAGATCCTTAGTAACAAAAGGAAGTTAGAGGAACATGCGATTATGGCCCTAAATGACTATTGTAGTGCTGCCATACAGAACAAACTGCCTACTAAACTTAAAGATCCAGATAGTTTCACTATTCCTTGCGAAATTGGCACCCTGCACGTTGACCGCGCGCTATGTGACTTAGGATCCAACGTCACTTTGATGCCTTACTCTATGTATAAGAAGTTAGGGATAGGTGAATTAAAACCTACTACTATTGCACTGCAACTAGCTGACCGTTCCATCAAATACTCTGTAAGTGTTTTAAAAGACATACCCACTAAAATAGGAGAAATCTCCGTCCCTGTAGATTTTGTTATTTTAGAGATGGACGAGGACTCATGAACACCCATCATCCTTGGTAGACCATTCCTAGCAACCTCAGGATGTTGTGTTGATGTTAAAAATGGAAAAATGACCTTTAATGTAGGATTAGAAAAGATTGAATTCAACCTGAAGCATGCTATGAAATTTCCTTCTATGTCTGATGATTGTAATTTGATAGATTCTATCGAGGAAATTGTCACTAACGCATCTCCTAACAATCAGTCAAGTGATCCACTTGAACTATGTCTGCTCGATGATTGCTCAGTGCAGAATGAAGAGGATGCCATAGCCGCTTATGCAAAACTATTGGATGCTGCACCTGAAGTGACAGTGAGCCCAAGGAGGAGAACGACCTGACCGACAATTCTGATAGCACAGAACAAAAAGCTCCTGAAGTGGAACCGAAACCGCTACCAGATACAATACGATACGAGTTCCTCGGGGCAAATTCCACCTATCCCGTGATTGTGAGTTCAACCTTAACGAAAGAAGAAACATCCTCATTACTGGAAGTACTGCGAACTCATTAAAAGGCAACTGGGTATATCATCGATGATTTATAGGGGATACACCCTTCCTTCTGCATGCATAGAATTCCCCTTGAGGAAGATTATAAACCTTTGGTGGAGCATCAAAGAAGACTCAACCCAAATATGAAAGAGGTAGTGAAGAAGGAAATACTAAAACTCCTCAAGGCAGGGATAATTTACCCCATTTCTGACAGTGAGTGGGTTAGCCCCGTTCACGTGGTCCCGAAGAAACGAGGGATGACTGTAGTAAAAAATGACAAGAACAAGCTAATTCCTACCAGGGCTGTTACTGGATAGAGGATGTCCATTGACTACAGGAAGTTGAACAAGGCCACTAGGAAAGATCACTTCCCGCTTCTATTTTTAGATCAGATGTTACAGCGTCTAGCAAAAAACTCCTATTTTTGCTATCTGGATGGGTATTCCGGATTCTTTTAAATCCCAATTCACCCTAAAGACCAGGAAAAGATGACCTTCAGCTGTCCTTATGGAACCTTTGCCTACAGAAAAATGCCTTTTGGCCTGTGCAATGCGCCTACCTCTTTTCAGAGATGTATGATGGCAATCTTCGCCGAATTTATTGAGGATATTGTGGAGGTATTCATGGACGATTTCTCAGTGTATGGAACCTCATTCGACCTTTGCCTGCAGAACTTGAAGCGGGTAATGCAAAGGTGTAAAGAAGTCAACCTAGTTCTAAATTGGGAAAAATGTCACTTTATGGTACAAGAAGGAGTAGTCTTAGGACATGTGATTTCCAGCAAGGGAATTTCAGTGGAAAAGGCCAAGGTTGAAGTAATCAAGAAACTTCCCCCGCTTGTGTCCGTGAAAGGTATCAGAAGCTTCCTAGGGCATGTGGGTTATTATCGATGATTTATCAAGGACTTCTCGAAAACAGCGAAGCCTCTTACGAACGTACTTGCCAAGGACGTTCCATTTGAGTTCAATGAAGAATGCTTAGCTGCTTTTCAAAAATTGAAACAGGCTTTGGTGTTTGCACCTATAATGCAAGCGCCAGACTGGGATCTACCTTTTGAAATAATGTGTGATGCTAGGAATCACGCTATAAGAGCGGTACTAGGGCAAAGAGTTGATGGAAAGCCTTATGCCATTTACTACATAAGCAAAACTCCTGATTTAGCCCAAGTGAATTATGCAACTACTGAAAATAAGTTTCTAGCAGTGGTATATGCCCTAGACAAATTCAGACCCTATTTAATCAATTCTCAAGTGATAGTCTACACGGATCATTCGGTCATCAAGCATTTAATGACAAAGGCTGATTCGAAACTTCGTCTCATTCGTTGGGTGCTATTGCTTCAGGCATTCGACATTGAGATTCGAGACAAGGATGGGCTACAAAATGTGGTAGTCGACCATCTTTCAAGGCTTCAATCTGATTCTTCAGTTAAAAAGATGACCTACCAATCAATGAGTGGTTCCCTCACGAACAACTCTTATCCATAAGTCGGCGCTCAACTCCATGGTTCGCAGACTATGTGAACTATCTAGTTTGCGGTGTTCTTCCACCAGATTTAACTTATCAGCAAAAGAAGAAATTCCTTTCTGATGTTAAAAGATATGTTTGGGAGGAACCGCTATTACAAAAACTTTATGGCGATGTTATTTACAGATGCTGTATAGCCGAAGAAGAAGTGCAAAACATGTTATTCCATCTCCATGCCACCCCTTTCGGTGGACACTTCGAACCCGACAAAACAGTAGCCAAAGTTCTTCATGCAGTTTTCTACCGGCCTACCCTCACTAGAGATGTGAGGCGCTATGTTCTATGTTGTGACAGATGCCAAAGAACAGGAAATATATCCAGGATAAATGAGGTGCCCCAAACTGGGATATTAGAGGTCGAACTATTCGATGTATGGGGAATCGACTTCATGGGACCGTTTCCCCCGTCCTACAAAAACCTCTACATATTAGTCGCTGTGGATTATGTCTCTAAGTGGTGGAAGCTATAACATCTCCAACTAATGATACCAAAACGGTCATCAAGTTCCTCAAAAAGAACATCTTTTCGAGATTTGGGACCCCTAGAGCACTCCTTAGCGACAATGGGACCCACTTCTCCAACCGACCATTAGAATCCCTTCTTGCCAAATATGGGGTCAAACATAAGGTAGCCACACCTTATTATCCCCAAACCAGTGGTCAAGTCGAGCTCTCGAATAGGGAGATAAAAAGCATTCTTGAGAAAACCGTTAATAGACCAAGGAAAGATTGGTCCTTAAGACTCGATGATGCGTTGTGGGCCTACAGAACCGCTTTCAAAACTCCTCTAGGCACCACACCCTTTAGGTTAGTATTCGGGAAAGCTTGTCATCTCCCGATCGAGATTGAGCACAAGGCATTCTAGGCCATCAAGATCCTCAATTTCGATCCTAAGACGTCAAAAGAAAAGAGAATCGTGCAGCTTTAAGAACTCGATGAATTGCGGCAAGAGGCATACGAGAATTCCCAAATATACAAGGAAAGAACCAAAACTTGGCACGACAAGCATATTATGAGAAGAAGATTTCAAGAGGGTGACATGGTGCTCTTGTTCAACTCCAGGCTAAGGTTCTTTCCCGGGAAACTGAAATCAAGATGGTCGGGACCCTTTAAGGTGCTTCGCGCATTTCCCTACGGAGCAGTAGAGGTTTGGCATGAGAACACTGGTTCATTTAAGGTCAACGGGCAGCGGTTGAAACCGTACTTGGTTGGCGACCCCGACCTCCAATCGGCACAGAGACTACTCAAGGACCCCGATGAGTAGAGGGTCCATAACGTCGAGCTAACGACGTTAAACAAAGCACCCTAGGGAGGTACATCTCTTTCTAATATCTATTCCTCCCCACTTTTTTTTATTTATTATTTCTTTCAGTTTTTATCCCTTAGTAGTTTTTATTTTGTTGTTTACTAATTTTTCTTTTTAGTGTGAAGAGGAAAAAGAAGAAATTCAAGAAAATTTTTGGTTATTATTGAAATTGTTATCTCTAACACTACTAAATTTTAAGTTGGTAGATGTTTGTAGGGAATTTTGGTATGTCAAATTGTAGGGAAAATAAGAAGGAGAAAAAGAAAAGAGAGAAAACATAGCAAAATTGGCCAAGAAATCGAATTGGCACCATCAGGTAGCAAAACGCTGCCAGCGTTTTCAAAACGCTGGCAGTGCCTCGTCCAGAGAGTTCAGGTATGGGATTTTTGCTAAACGCTGCCCGCGTTTTAGAAACGCTGGCAGCGCTTTGTTCGTTTTGCCCAGAATTATGCCTACCTTTTATTTTAATCGACCCCTTCCCTTTTCTTTTCAATTGAAATTTTCTCCCTCTCTTTGCTCTAAACCCCCGACGACCCTACTCCCAAAACGCGCCCATCTTCCCCACCCCCTTCCTCCTCACCGTCGACGTCGCCGGCGCACACCACCACCACCTTCCACCTTCTTCTCCTCACTTCTCCACCTCACTTGCATTTTCACACTTAGCACTCTCAAGTCCCATTACTCTTCTCACTAGAAATTCAAGGTATGAATTTCTGAACTCTTTCCCTTGTTCTTTTGATTATATATTTCGATTGTGGTATAATTTGGATGAATTCTTGAATTTCTTGAGTAATTGTTGAATTCATACCATTTTGTACCATGTCCAAATTTCGAATTTCTTGATTGGGGTTTGATTCTTGGATTGAATTCTTGATTAGGGACAGGTTTGATTTGATGATTTTGATCCTTGTTGTTCCAGAATTGGGAAAATTATGATGTGTGGTGTATTGTGAGAGTAATGTGATGATAAACTTGAGAAAATTAGGTTTAGTTTTGGATGATGATTGTGTTGTGGTGCTATGCTCTGTTTTTGGTGTGGTTTTAGGTTAGATTTATTTCAATTTCAATCCCTAGTATCAAATAAGCATGGGGGAGTATTAACATTGAGTATATACATTGTGATCATGCTTATTTGATATCTAGTTTTATTTTTGGTGGTTGTATTGATTTTGTGAATGACTTTTAGGATGGTAAGAACCAAAAATCCAAGCTTCTCCGGACCTCCGTCTGGCGATGGCAATGGAGCCGGAAGCGAAAAGCTACGCCAGCCGAGTAGGGAAAACAGAAGGATACGCCTTCCCGGAACTCGAGGAGCTCGAACCCCTTCAACTTCGAAGGGGAGATCAAGAAAAGGTATGACTCTCTTTCCCAAAGAGCCCTCATCCCCACTAAATACATGTGTGAACCTTTCTTGCGGAATTGTGGCATGTTAGATGATGCGATGTGGATGTTAGGACATTGCCATATGACGCCACATAGCTAGACTCGACGAGCCGACCTTTAGGGGGATCATCTTAGAGTTCTTGTCTACCCTTGTAGGGAACCTCCAAGGGAGGGATGGGTGCATCCGTTTCCAACTCCTTAGTGTGGAGAGGACAATGACTGCGTCCGAATTTGCCCGAGCTTTTGGCTTACCTGAACATACTTGTCGGGATTCGTCCCTCATACCTATAGAATGGGATGAAAAAGCTTTCTTGCATAGGATTTCTGGCTTTGACAACTCGGACCCTAGCAACACGCCCTCGTCCCTAATTAGGAACCCCGTGATGAGGTATGTACACCGCACCCTCTCTTGCAGTATCTTTGGGAGACCCAGTAGCTCAAACAAAGCTACCATAGCCGACTGTTACATGTTGCACACCATGCTCGATGCCGACACACATGCCGACCCTGCAGCTATGCTTGCTCTTCACCTATCGAGTGTCGCTACCTCATCTAACAAGGGAATTGCCATAGGGGGTTATATCACGCACTTAGCACGCCAATTTGGCTTTAGACCGCTCAGGAACCCCACAGACCTTATCCCGGGTAGTATGATTCGAGATGGAGAGCAGTGTAATTCTTTTGATTTGTGCAAATTCGACAAAGACTCACATTGTCTTTGGGTTTATCCCAACAACGTTAGGTTTCCCGTGCCTCACCCTCACATCTCACCTCAAGTTGTTGAAAACCTATTTTGGATGCCCCCCTTCCCTGAATTTGACCCTAATGAGCAGCCCGAGCCTGAGCCCGAACTCCACCCTATCCCTCAACCCGAGCAACCTCCTGTAGACTATGAGGCACGTTATCACGACCTCCAGACCTCCATCGATCGGACCGAGCGTCGAGTGAGTGAGTTGCAAGAAAACTTTGCTGAGTTTAGGAGTCAGTTTGATTCGCGCTTCACCCATCTTGACGACTCCATCGCCAACCTCACTAGCCTTATACAGGACATGTTTGATTGGACCTTACCACCACCACCATGACCGAGCCATACCAACCCTTCCCCACCGATCGAGGATCCTTGATCCTTTGCCTGCCCTTACCCTTCACTGTTGTCTTCTACATTGAGGACAATGCAACGTTTAAGCATGGGGGGGTTGTATATTTCACCTTTGTGAATATTTCTTCTTGTTTCTCTATTTTTCGTTTATTTTTCTTCTATTTTCATCTTTCTTTTTCTTGTTTCATGCTTATTTTTCAATTTTTAGTGTGATTTTCTTATTTTTGTGTGTTTCTTTTATTTGCTCGTTCTTAGTTTGGTGTGCTTTCTAGTTTTTAGCTTGATTGATTTCTTTTATTTGAATCTTTTAGTTGTGTTTTCCTTGGTTGTTTTTTGTTTTTCTTTCTAGCTTTATTAAGTTTTTCTTCTAGTTTTTAAAATTGCATCCACCTAGATTGCATTAGTTAGAAGCATATAGATTTTTCTTTTATTTCTTAGTTTGTTTCTTTTTCTTTCTTTTGCATCCACTTATCTCAAAAATCCAAAAAAAAAATCAGAAAATTAAAAAAGACCAAATAAAATTAGAAAAGAAAAAAACCAAAAAAAATATAGGATAAGACTAGGATTAAAATCAAAAACACCTTTGGTGATGATTTGTAATCCTTTCTTACTTTCAGTTTAACTTGCTTCGCTTAGAAAAGTCTGGATGATATCTAAAAAGTTTTTAAAACCTTTTCCTTCAAATCTTCTTATTTTGAGTCAAGTTATGAAAGTTGTATCTTACTGCTTTGACTATCTTAGAAAGTATAACTATGCGTGCCGTAAATCTTTGGGCTAAGTTTAGTTGATTGAGCCGCATCCCGTGAGTCCACATTGCCTAAATTATGAATTGATCACTTTTATCAATTCCATGATTCCCTGAGTGACTCCACCATCAGTTGCATCTCTAGAACTTGCTTTGCATCTTGCTTAAGACTACATATTTGTATTGCACGCTGTGACAAAGTGATTAAGGCATTCGTTTTTTGTTAAACTACATAGCCAAATAGCTTTCCTTACATTATATTTAACGTTCTTTTTGCCCTGCCTAGCCTTTGTTTATCCTTCTTTCATGATTGAACCTTGACAATACAAGCCTTGGCCTATAATATTCCTTATCCCTTTGCCTTGCTTGGTTGAATGAGAGTTTGTTGTTTTTTTTTTTTGGAAGGAACAATTAGTTTGGTGTGTTTTTGAACAAAATATGAAGTTTGGGAAAGTCTGTGCTTATTGATTCAAGCTTGGAGAAACTGAAAGTCCCACCTTTCGAATAATTAGTGTTTGGTTATGTTGTTCTTACATTATATCGAGGTCAAAGTTATAGTTCCATGATTTTCTTCCCCCCGATTACCCACCAAAAAGAAAAAAAAGAAGTATAAAATAAAAAAAAGAGAAAAAGAGTTCCAAAAGAAAAGGGTGATTGGAGAGATTCAATTTGAAGTTCTGAAAGTTTTGACCTGGTTGTATTTAGTTGAGTTTGATATTGTTGAGGGTGAAAAGTGAGTTCCTTGCATACATTAAGCAAGAAGGAGAGTTGAGAGTGTTATACTCGTTGAAAATCAATCCAAGTATGGCTCTTAGCTCCTCATTCCCAAATTTTACTGCTCCTTTCCCCTAACATAAGCCTCGTTACAACCCGGAAAAGTCCTTTTGATTGTCACTTGTGCATTGCATACCAGTATAGGAGAGTGAGGTTCTTACCAAGCTTATGGTAGTTTGTTTCTCTTGGTCTGAGTATGAGAAAAACCTACATACATATTCAAATTTGAGTGATTGAGTTTTCTTATTATTTCCTATGTGAGGTTTCCTCTTTTGGACTGACTTACATCCATAACTAACCACGCATATTTGCATTATTCTAGAGACTGTTGGCGGATTGGTGCATCCGAAGTGCTTGTTCTCTCCTATTTGGTTTCGAAAACTTCTTCCTTTCTCTTTTGAACTAAATTTTGCTCTTGTCCAGACTGATCTTAGTGTTTGCTTGTTTAATTGATGTGTTCGAATGGTTAGCCTGAGGGGGTGTTAAAATTTTGTTCTCTTAAGCCTATCGAAAACTCTTTCGCTTCTTTTCTTCTTAAGTTCTGTTTTCCCTGTTTGAGCCCTAATCCTCCTGTTTTCAATTCTTACTTGCTTGGGGACATGCAAGAGCTAAGCATGGGGGGATTTGATAAGTTGTTTTTATATAGAGTTTTTAGGGCTCAAAACATGTTTATTTCATGCTTTTTATATCCGAATTCCCCTATTTTTATGCCAATTTCTGTGATTTATACACTTTGTCGCGAGATTGGTATGTTTTGCAGGAATCAATGGAATTAAATCAAAAAGCATGAAAAGTTGAAGGAAAAATGGGAAAAATCAAAGAAAATAAAAAAGAGTTGAAGAAGGAGAAAAGAAAGAGGAAGCGACCCAAATAAGCCAAGGCCCGTCCCAGCTTGAACGGAGCAACAAGGCGCGCCCAACGTTTCTAAAACGCTGTCAGCGCCTCGTCCAGAAACTTCAGAAGCCGAGAAAAAGCTAAACGCTACCGGTGCTTTTCAGGCGCTGCCAGCGCCAAGACACGGAGAAACCCACCTTTGAACAAAACGTGGCCAGCATTTTTGGAAACGCTGCCAGCGTTTTGTGCCCTAATCCAGAACTATATAAAGGGTTCGAGTCTGCCATTTTGAAGAGAGTCGAAAAATTATTAGTTTTAGCGTAGCTTTAGAGAGTCGAAAATTTATTAGTTTTACCGTAGCTTTATACGAGAATTTAGAGAGCCTTTTAGGGTAGATTTTAGATAGTTTCATTCCAGTTAATTCACAAACATTGTTATTAGTTTAGATTGTTACTTGTGATCGAAGAACACGAAAGAGATCGATTCGGGTGACACGAAGAGATCAATTCCGCAAATTCGAACACTGTCATTTCTATTTTACTTTCATGTTTTCTAATTATTATTTAGTTCTTACAATGTAATATGAGTTGCTAATTTCCTTTATTTGGGGGATAAACTCGATGTCTCTTTGTTGAATTTGAATACAGTCTCGGTGTTAGGTTATCCTTTTATTCGTTTAATCTGCGTATATTGTATGTCATGGTAAAATTTGGCTAACCGCCTTTTACTTGGTATTAGATTCTTGACGACTTGACGACAGTTTGAGTCTTGAATTGGAAAAGCGTAGGTTGAATAGGTGTAGATAATATTTAGAAATAATGATTCTTGCCTAGGGTCAATTTGTAATCAGTTTTTTATCTTTGATTGGATTACATAGTTACAAATAATGTTTAGTTTAATCACTGTAAGTCACTTCGAATCGAAAGATCGATGTGATAAGGCCTAGAAAGATTACAGACCCCGAATTATCTTGTTACCTGCATCGGGATTGTTGATAATTTGACTGATTGACTAGAGTTGACTCCCCTGAACGCTTTTAATTAATTGGTTAAAACCTAAAAATTCCTGCTTTCTTAGTTTAGTTTTAGAAAACTTTACCACAACCCTTGGATTGACCTGGCATTCTTTGTAGCGAACTAGTTCAGTGCGTGGTTGAACGCAAATCCCTGAGAGAGAATGATATTTATTACTACACATACCCGTACACTTGTGGTATATAGACACCTTATACTTTTAGGTCTGTCATATACCTCTGAAAAAGTTCAGTCCTTCTGCAAACCCGACACAACATGTATGGGAGTTTAACCGGGTGATGCCACTCCGAGGCATCGGCACTGAACACTACAAGCAACTTTATCCATCATCGCCGAATGATGAGGCATTAGATTGGTACCACACTCTTCCTTTGGAAACTCGGGTAGATTAGACTGCTTTGCGTGGAGCGTTCATTAAACATTACAAGAAGATTCAAAAGGATAAGGTGACCTCAACTGATGTCATGGCCATTCGCCAAAGGGAAGACGAGTCGTTCCTAGCTTACTAGGAAAGATGGCATTCTAAGATGTCCCAAGTGACCAACGTCATTCCAACGGAAGTGTAGTTGGATACATTCATTCGAATTTTGAAGACAAGTCTGGCTCAACAATTAGACTTTCATGTTGTGGAGAACTTCGAGTACCTGAAGAAGTTGTGCCCTAAGATGGAGGCACGAATAGAGAGAAATGCGACATCTCAGAATTGGAAAGGGAGTATTACCGCTCGAAAAGCCATTGGCGCTCCGAGAGCAGTAGAGACTAATGTCATCCAGAATGTGAATAATGGATCGTCTCAAAAACCGACATTTTTCAAGTATGATTCTTATGCTCCGCTGGACATGACTTATGCTGAGGCCTTGGACCAGTTGTTAAAGTCTAACAAGATCAGGTTGCCTACCCCTAGGCCGGAACCTGAGAAGAAAGGGCCTAGTTGGAACAACAATGCGTACTGTAAGTACCATCGCGTGAAAGGACACGACACCGAGCGGTGCTATACGCTAAAGAACGTCATTGAGAAGATGATTCGCTCTAGTGAATTACCAGCACCTAAGTCAGCTAAGAAACCCAGCAACAAAAGCAAACCTCTCCCAAATCATGTTATTTTCGTAGGAGAGGGTACTTTTGATCCTTCCGATTGTATCGCGGACAAAGGAGCACCTTTACTCCCTCATGTAGATCCGACAACATTCACTGTCAATGGCATATGGGTAAGTGATGAAGAGGATGTCTATGAGGAAGGCCCTAATGATGACTTTTGGTCCGATCAAGAGGAGATTCCACCTTGTTCAGCATTCTTGACTCTGTCTGGAAGGCATAATCAACTAGAAGCAATCATGTGGTACCAACACCAGATCCTCCTCCAACAGAGACACCAGCTTAGCTTGAGGACGCAGTCCTCACACAAATGAAGAAGACAGTAGCGAATATCTCCATTTGGCAATTAATATGCGCTTCTAAACTGCATCGAGAGCTTGTACTGGGGGCTCTCCAGAATGCCATTATCCCTAGTTCCACAACTCCGGAGGCGTTGGTTTCCCATGTTACCACTAGTCAAGCAGTGATCTCTTTCGGTGATGAAGCTTTACCTAAATCTGGTGTAAATCACCAAAAAGCCTTGTACTTAACTGCACTTTGTAGTAATAGAGTAATCCCGCTAATTTTGGTAGATAATGGTTCTGCTGTGAATGTTTGTCCTTGGCGTACTACTGCCAAGTTAGGAGTACAAAAGAATCAACTAATTCGGGATGTTGTGCTACTTCGTGTTTATGACAATATGCCTCGTCAGTCATTAGGCACCATAACTCTACTTGTCACTTTTGATCACATTTCTCAGAATGTTGAGTTCATGGTCTTAGATATCGCCGCTGCCTTCAATCTGGTATTAGGTCGGCCATGGTTACAAAACTGTAATGCAGTGGCTTCCACACCGCATTAAAAGGTGAAGATGATCATTCAGGGTCAAGTGATTACTCTCTCAAGAGGAGCCGCCTCTGGAACTTTTGAGCCTAAGCAGCCTGTATTGGAAATAGAACATACTTCTACTGATGTGGACCTCCACAATTTTGATATGGTCGCGGTCATAGATGACGAGGCACCTTTCGACTTCGCTCCCTTTTCTAACGTAAAAGTGCATGCCATCATAAAAAACAATGATATTTCCCAGGAATGTCTTTGGGGAAAAGGCCGGATAAGGTCGCTTTGAAGTTTTCTACTTCGACGCACTCTTGCCGGTTTGGCTTGGGATACAAACCTACCAACCAAGAGGTTCATCTTGCTAAGATCTTGCTAATTTGGAAACACGGGCAATTTACTTTATACTTACTATTTTGTCTGGTTTTTGGTTTCTAGTCTTATTTTATTAATAGCCATTATTGGGGCTATAGTACTGACTATGCTCGTCGATCCTGTGGTTGGGGATCACCAAATCAAATAAGGTTGGCCAGTCGGAAACAAGATCAGTAGTACCACTGGTTGCTGATCCCCCAAGTAGTGGATACGAAAATGGAGGTGGATTAATTGGGGGGAGGAAGACCGAGGGTTGAAGTGAAAGTATATTCCCTATGACCAGATGGCCACAAAGGCTTCTGGTGGTCTTAACAAGGTAGCCATAGGGGAACCTGTGGATTGAATCCTTCACGACGGAAATGCCCTCTTCCCCCAACCAACCGGCAGTAGAATTAGCTTAGCAGTTAGCAGTGGGAAGATTCTATAGAGAAGCCTTAGGCCAATTGGACTGAATGTGGTATGGCAGCAGTAGCAAGCAAGGGGGCTTAAATCTTTGTTTACTGACTGCTAATCGAACTGTTTATTATTCCGAAGTAAAAGAAATAATTTTACCTACTAGTAGTGGCCAAATAAGCGTATTACAAAACCACGCCTTTCTTTGGCTGAATGGTATGTATTTCCATGGTACTCGTTTTTCCAATTACGAAGCATGTCTATGTGATCCTACTCATATTGGACCTAATGCCCAAGTAGTTTGGCCAATAGTGGGCCAAGAAATCTTAAATGGTGATGTAGGCGGAGATTTCTGAGGAATACAAATAACCTCCGGGTTTTTTCAGATTTGGCGAGCATCCAGAATAACTAGTGAATACTAGGTCGTACCCGCTCACGCTGAATGGGAAGTTTATAACGCAGGGGGATGATTTGTCCTGGTATGGCTTCCCCGAACCTCGCTATGTCAACAGTGTTCGTGTTCTTGGGTTAGAGATCTTTAATGACTGTGAAGCTCCGGCGTACGAAGTGGTCAGGCCAAGAACGGATGAGGCCTCACCACTTGAATGGACTCATCTCTCTGGGGGAAGTATGTTTGGTCTTTTATTTGGCCAAGAAGCTGCTAAAGAAGGAAAGGAGGTGGACCCGATGGTCGTTGTACTGTCCAGTCCTGCATTTGATCCAAGCTGCATGATTTATGTTGATGGAGGTCGCCGTGAGTTGTCCTGGGTCGATCCTACTAATAATAAATGTACCCTAGTGTTAGTAGAACCTTGTAAGGTCTTGTCTAAATCGGGCACTAGTGGGTCTATAGTTGAGTTTGAGTCACCTGGGATTAGCCCCATGTCTGATGAGTTTGTGTCCATTTCTGCTTTCAATAAAGTGAACTTTTCTGAGTACTCATGTTCTTCTTCTTTTAGTTGCGCTAATAATCACGAATTTGATGCTGAACCTTTAAAAGACTTTAAAGAATTAATACGAGCTATGAATGAACGCGAGAATCATATGTCAGCGGTTGAAGAAACCATCACCATCAATGTGGGGACGCCTGAAACTCCTCTGGAACTGATAATTGACAAATCATTAACCCAAGGGCAGCAACAGGAGTTCTCCGCTCTCCTGAGAGAGTTTATCGATGTTTTTACTTGGTCTTACAAGGACATGCCTGGGATCGACCGAGAGATCGCCGAGCATGCCATACGTCTTTACCCGGATGCTAAACCTGTTCAGCAGCGTCCGCGCAGAATTAAGAATGAATGGTCCGATAAGATCCATTTTGAGGTCCGGAAACAGTTAGAGGTCGGGTTTAACAGAATTGTGGAGTTGCCACTAAATATTGTCCCTGTATCAAAGAAAGACGAGAAGGTATGGATGCGTGTTGATTTTAGGGATCTGAACAAGGCTAGCCCAAAGCACTGCTTTCCTTTATCGCATATCGACATCATGGACGATCATACCTGCGGTCATGAACTCTTGTCATATATGGATGGGTATGCTGGTTACAATCAGATGAAAATGGCTGAAGAAGATATGGAGAAAACATCTTTCATTACTCTATGGGGAACCTTTTGCTATGTTGTTATGCCATTTGGGTTGAAGAATGTCGGTGCTACTTACTAACGCATCGTTAGCACCTTACTCCATGACATGATCCACAAGGAAGTTTAAGCGTATGTAGATGACTTGATTGTTAAGTCTGAAAGGCGTGAAGACCACATCCCTAACTTGCGCAAGATTTTCCTTAGACTTCGTAAGTACAACATGAGATTGAATCCGTAGACATGCGCATTTGGGGTAACTTCAGCAAAGTAGTTAGAGTATATCGTCAATCAACGAGGAATTGAAGTTGATCCATCTAAGATCAAGGCTATCCAGGACATTCCACCGCCCCGAACAGAGAAGAGATTGATAGCTTCCTAGGGTGAGTTCAATATCTGAGTCGGTTCATTTCCAAGCTCACTATGACCTGTGAGTCGTTGTTCAGAAAGATAAAGAAGGGTGCAAAGGTTGAATGGGATGACCAGTGTCAAGCAGCATTCGATAAGATCAAGAGGGATTTGACTAGTCCGCCAGTACTGGTTCCACCCGTGTCGGGAGAGCTGTTATTACTTTATCTCATCATCAATCAGGGTACGATGGGTGCTATGTTGGCTCAAAAGGTTGACAATCTGGAGAAGGCTATATATTACATCAACAAGAAATTCTCAGGATGTGAATCCCATTATTCTAAGATAGAAAAGACAACCTTAGCATTGGTCTAGTCCACGAAGAAGCTTCGCCATTATCTGTTGGCCCATACTGTTTATGTGATTGCGGCGTGTAATCCAGTTAAGTACATCATGGAGCAACCTACTGTGAACAGCCGAATTGCCCGATGGGTAGTCTTGCTATCTAAGTTTGACCTTCACTTTCAACATTAAAGTTCTATAAAAGGTCTAGCAGTTTCTGATTTTCTGGTTGAACTCCCGACAGAATACTCCAACGCTAGGGGCTTGGAGTTCAGTCATGAACAAGTGTTCCAAGTAGAAGAAGAGACTTGGAAGTTGTATTTCGATGACGGTGCAAACCAAATGGGGTGTGGAGCCGGGGCTGTGTTAATATCTCCTGAAGACTTGCATTTTCTGTTGGCGGTCAAGCTGGATTTTGACGCCACCAACAATGCTGTTGAATATGAACCTTGTATCTTGGGCATACATACGGCTCTGGAAATGGGAGTTGAGAGGTTGCGAGTGTTTGGAGACTCCAGTCTGATTGTCAATCAAGCTATCAGTGTATGGAAAGTGAACAGTGAGTCTTTGGCTTTATATCAACAACCTTATCTGATTTGGCCAAGAGATTAAAGCACATTGAGTTCAAGTACCTACCAAGAAGTCACAATGAATTGATGGATGCCTTAGCCAGGTTGTCATCTATAGTGGCAATGCCAGAAGCAGATCAAATGTTGACAATTGTGGTCGAGAGAAAGGTTCATCCTGCTCATAAATCTTTGATAGTCAACTATTAACCCTGAGGCATGGTTCTTTGATATCAACACTTATTTGAAGGATGGTGCATACCACCAGATGCTAGGCACCGAGCTCGAAGGGTTATCCGATTGATAGCTGCACAATACTGCATTATTCAGGACCATTTATACAAGAAGGTTGCAACCAATATTAATCTATTGTGCGTCAATGAGGTAGAAGCCAGAGAGCAGATGAAGTCCACCCACGGAGGAGAGTGTGGACCCCACATGAATGGGAGGATGTTGGTGAAGAAAATTCAGCGAGCAGGTTATTTCTGGTCTACGATAGAGTTAGATTGTCTTCAATTTGTGAGAAAATGCTCAGTATGTTAAGAGTATGATGACCTGAAGCATCAACCGTCGTCTTATTTGTCTACTTTGGCCTTGCCTTGGCTATTTTCTGTATGGGTATTGACATTATTGGAAAAGTTTCACCTCAGGGTACAGGACGTCATGAGTATGTGCTAGTAGCTGTGGAATATTTTACTAAGTGGGTAGAAGCTGCTTCCTCTGCAAAGATGACCTCGAAGCATGTCGCCAAATTTATGTTAAAGACCATCATCTGCAGATATGGTGTACCGCACGAAGTGATCAGTGATAATGGGAGTCATTTCATGAGAGAATTTGCCACTCTTTTGGCCAAATACAAGATCGAACATCATCATGCTTCTCCTTATCTGCCGCAAACAAATGGAGCAGTTGAGGCTGTGAGCAAAACTTTGGTGAAAATCATTAAGAAAATGGTCGTTACTTATAGGGATTGGCCTGATAAACTCCATTTCGCATTATGGGGGTATCGAACTTCAATTCGAACTGCAACTGGGGCTACACCCTACTCTTTGGTGTATGGGATGGAGGCTGTTTTGCCTATGGAGATCGATGTCCCTTCCCTGAGAATCATTGCTGAAAGCAAGATTCCTGAAGCTGAATGGGCTCGAGCCAAGTATAAGGAGTTAACCTTGGTAGATGAACGCCGACTTCGCGCTTTACATAATATTCAGCTCTATCGTAGTCGGATTACCCGTGCATTCAATAAGAAGGTTAAGGATCAAGGCTTAATGGAAGGTGACTTAGTGTTACAAGAAATGAGGTCTGCTCGACAGGTTCCTCGTGGTATGTTTGCCCTGAATTAGAAAGGACCTTACGTCATTATCTCCATTACCCCTGGAGATGTTGCTCGTTTGGCGACACCTGAAGGAGAAGAACTCATCCAGCCTGTAAACCTGGATCAGTTGAAAAGGTATTATATCTAAGCCACTAAGGGTTGGTATCCCTAGTTACGTAAACATGTATTACCTTATAAAAGCAAGCAAACGAACTGCCAATAGACCACTTGCTTATAATAAAAAAAAGAAAAGAAAAGAAAAAAGAATAAAAAGAAAAAAAAAATGAGAGACTAGCTTGAAAATCCTTCGGGACAAGTCAGGTAAAAGGAGAGATTGCAGGTTTTGCAGCTGAAGGCACAAGGATTGACAAGAAGAAGATCATGGCTCGTGTTAACTCTTGTAAAAATAAAATGTATTACTTTTCATATCAATAAAAGCAGTACACTTTTGTTCGATACATTTTGTTTTACTAATTTTAATAAAGGAAAAGCATCAAATTAAATAAATACATAGTGTACGCATTCTTTCCCACATTTTACTTCATCTCTTTCCTCTCCATCTTACTTGCTAGATATGTGTCAAGTCCTAGTTCGAGTCAGAGTCCTTAGACCCGTTAGTGCTCGCTTGACAAGTCTTGCCTAATTTTTCTACATTAGGGTGAGATCCTTTCTGGTTAGAATCCGACCCCGATTCACTGGCAATGATGATGCTATTCAATTTTGGAGTTTCTTGGGGAGGTGAACGAGTGCGTTTCTCACGCTATTGTGTCGCACCAATAGTAGTAGCCAACCAACTTCGATATCCGTCGGTCGATGAAGATGAAATACGATGAGGCGGTGGGACTTCAACTCTTGCTTGTTTCTTCCAGTACTTAACCCATGATTCGACTACCAAGCCTTGGAGATGGGTAAGGTCGGGAATCTCACATGGTAGCAGAGGTATGTCTTGAAGGCATCACATTTGGCGCATGACCCGGTCGGGAAAGTAGTAGGTGAGTTCCCCCAGACCCAACAGGGTGACATGAGTTGCCTTACTTGAATGGTTGGAGAAGCAGGGGACCTTCCACCATTGAATCCACAATTGAATTTCTTTGTGATCCATCAAGAGGATCACCTCGTCGAAGCTACGGCATGCCTCATACTTCCTTTTGCGCTGGCAAAAGAGACCTTCCACCATGAGCCATATCTAGGAAGAAGGAAGATAGTAAGTCTCTTAGTTGCAAAAAAAGAGAGAAAAATATAGAACCAAGGAAAAATCGACAAGTTGATTCCACATGAATTATTTGCATAATTCATGCAAAATCAAGAAAGAAAATAATAAAAACAAAAAAAAATATTATAAGGAGTCGATACTTACTTGAAGGACAAGGGGTCTGTTTAGACCCAATTTTGTGTCTAAATAGCGCCTTAATTCTTAGGCTTTTAACTCGTTTCGTGTTTTAATTTCATAACTTTTAATACGTTTTTGGTTATTTTGTAGATTTTGGAGTTTTTACTCAAAACGTGGTAAAAAGGGCCATTTCAGAGCTATTTTGGGAATCCCGAGGTTTCCCGGGTCTTGACCGGGTCAAAGGCGAAGCAAAGAAGGAATTTCCAGCTAGCCGAGGAGGACCGCAGCTGTGTTCCAGTAGACAGCAGCTGCGGTGGCTGCTAAGACTTGGGCTGGGAACAAAGTCACCCGAGAGGGACCGCACCTGCAGTCATACGAAGGGAGAAGATTGAAAATCGCCTGTGCTTCGGAGGACCACACCAGCGGCCCCCTGTGGGTTTAGAAAATCTGTTATACAAAGTGCTGCGCTTTGAGTAACTACCTGGAGTTGTATATATTACCTCTTGAACGATTAGAGTAGAGGGGCAGCTATCTATGGTGATATCAACAGTTTAGCTTTCAATTAGAGGGAGATTAGTGTGATTTCATAGTGATTACTGAGTGATTACACTTGGTTTATTGCATTTGCACTGGATTTTATTGGAATTCTATTGAAGTTCTGAAGATTTATCTTATTTTGGAGCATGGATTCTTATTACTCTTGATTGTCCTTCCATTGGCATCAACTAATGAGCATTTCTCAACCCTTACTCTCTTTAATTCATATATTTACGTTTTAATCTCTGTTCTTTTTATTAGATTGCTTGGTGTTTGTTGTTACTTGATTGTTGCTTGATTATCTACATTCTCTGTTTTAAGCATGAATGATGAAGTTATTATTGTTGTTAGCGTGCTAATTAAGATGATTAGAGGCTAGAACCCTTATGGGTTAGGGAGAAACTAAGGATGTGAATGGTTGATTTGGATTGGGTTAGCAATTTTAGGAGGTAATTCGTAGTGGAATCAATTTCTCAATCCTATCCTTCCCTCAAGTGGGATGTATTCGAGATCGAAAGCTCTTGAATACATCCAACACTTGTGTTGGAAGGTGGGAATTGGGATAGTTAACGCTCGCCCAAGAAAGTGGAAAGAGGTTAACTAGAGAGTCTCGTTTCTTTAACCCTCCGGGTCCGTGGTGGGCTTGTGGGAAGTTAATCCGGATTATCCTTGAAAAAGGAAATCCGGTGGGTTTATTCTAATGGGATTGTCACTTGATTCTACTGATTTGTTGCTTCCTAATTGCGAAACCCTCGTCCTAATTACCGTTTACATCCCGAAATCTCCCGACACCCATTGTTTCCTTCTTAACCGAACCTTAGCCATGTTTGTGTTCTGTTTGTGCTATCCTTTACCTGAAAACCTCTTATTGTGTAGTGATCCTTAAACCTTACCTAAAGTCAGATTGTCTTAGCCAAGGCCCCTAGCTCCTCGAGAAAGAACGATACAAAAACCGGGGTGCAAAAACCACGTTATACAAAATGGCCCCGTTACCGGGGAGCAAGCGCACCTAGCTTAGCTCTTTGTCTTTAGGTTGTTTAAGATCATTTCCTTTGCTAGAGATTTGCTATCCTTAGTTGTTAAGAATTTGCTTTTTCTAATTGTTCTTTTTGTGCATACAGACTCGATCTCGACGAGGCTGAACTCCTAAAACTCCACCGATTTCGAATCCAGAAAGTAGTATTCGCAAGGCAAACACTAGCTCGAGACGAGAAAGGCAGCAAAGGGAGCAAGAGAGAGGTGAAATTCCAATGGCTGACGGAGATCAAAATCCACCACGTACCATGGCTTCATATTCATTACCATCATCGGGTACGGGAGGCAACCCTATAGTATTACCTACATTACCACCAAACACGTCATTCCAATGTAAACCATATTTCTTGAGATATTCGAGAATACTCCATACCATGGAGGTGAACATGAGAATCTCATTGATCACATGAATAGATTCGAGCAACGTATCGGTTTCATGCAAATGAACGGAGTTTCCGCTAAATATATGAAGTTGAAGTTTTTCCCTCTCACCTTGAAGGGGAAAGCACTATTGCGGCTCAACACTTGTCCGCCGGGTACTAATTCTTCATGGGACACCGTCAGTCGTGATTTTCTGCAAAGGTTTTTCCCCAATGATGAGACATGTCGTTCGAGGCAAGCCATTATGAATTTTTCAACAAGTGTCCGGTGAGACTTTATTCGAAGCATGGGGGAGGTTCAAAGGTCTCCAACGGAGATGCCCTCCCCACAATCTGGAAGATTGGCTACTTTTACACCATTTTTACTCGGGATTATATAGTTCTTTGCGAGAATCTATCGATCATGCCTCCGGTGGCATGTTTCTCAAGAAGACGGCGGATGAGGCAACCGTATTTCTTCCTGAGTTATCTCAAAACTCTCCACATTGGGGAGGTGGCCGTAGTTCTAGAGATGGAGGCGCTTCTTTGGAGAGTAACCCTACAATTAAATTTCTTATGAATGTCGTATTTGAGATGCAACAGAAGAAGGCCTTAGAAGAGACTACGAGGCAAGTAAAGGCAGCTGAAGAGGTACCGATGATTATTCCGGATGTCAGAGTTGTTGTGTGTGATTTTTGTGGAGGACAACACCCTTTGAAACAATGTGGTGAATGTCAATCCGAGCAAGTTCAAGCAATTTATCCTAATAATAACCTTTCCTATTCTACTCAAAATCCAATTCGTCCTCGTGGAAATTATGCCTATAACCAACAAGTTCCACAAAAACAAAACCCACCCCCAGATTCCAAAATCAAAACCGTCATCCGTATCAACAAAACCCTCACCATGGTCAATCTTCCCAAGTATCCAAACCACCACAACAAGAATTTTTGATTGAGCAAATATTACAAAAGATCTCATTGACTCAGGATAGAGACCAAGCACGCATTAAGAATATTGAGTTACAACTTGTTCAAATGGCGCAACAAGCCAAGCCTATCCAATCCCTTCCTAGCCAACCCCAACCCAACCCTAAGGGGCAACTTAATGCAATCACATTGAGGAGTGGTAGGGAGATTGAAGGTCCTAAAATGGTGGAGGAGGATGTTTTGGGAGAAAAAAAAAGGTGATGTGGTGGATGTCACGGATGAGAGGGATTTGATAGAGAAAAAGGAGAGTGAGTTTGTTTTTGTGAATGGAAATGAGGGAGTTCATGAGGAGGAGTTAGAAGAATCTAGTATTGAGAGAGAATTGATTAAGAAAGAAAGAGAAGAGATGGAGAAAGTAAGAAAAGGGAAAGGAGTGATGATAGAAGAAGAACTAATTCAAGCTATTGAGAAGCCGAAGTTGCCGCCAATTCCTATTCCTAAGAGGTTAGCGAAGCCCAAGTCGGAGTCTAAATTTTTAAAGTTCATAGAAATGCTCAAGAAACTTCAAGTGAATATCCCATTCCTAGATGCTATTTCCGAGGTTCCATCCTTTAAAAAGCACTTGAAGGAACTTCTCACTAGCAAGAGGAGAATCCAAGAGAAGACTATTATCCACTTGACGGCCGATTGTAGTGCTATTATTGACAACAAAACCCCGGAGAAGCTCGCTGACCCCGGGAGTTTTTCCATTCCTTGCACTATTGGTGACATGAGGATTAGTCGTGCTCTTTGTGATTTAGGCGATAGCGTGAGCGTTATGCCTCATTCTATATGCAAGAAGTTGAACCTTGACGATTTAACTCCCACAACCATTAATCTTCAATTGGCCAATCGTTCCGTGCGTAGACCCTTGGGTATATTGGAGGATATTCCGGTCCAAGTGGCAAGATTTTTGATACCATGTGATTTCGTGATTTTAGAGATGGATGAAGATTCCAACATTCCTATTATTTTGGGAAGGCCATTTCTTGCTACGGCCGGAGCAATAATAGATGTGAAGCATGGTAGTATGTCATTGAATGTCGGTAATGAGAGCATTATTTTCAACCTCGAGGGGTCCTTGAAAAATCCTTCTTATAGGGATTCATGTTATGCTATCGATGTGATGGAAGTGCTAGTTGACGAATATATTGAAGAATCTCATCTACATGAATCTACTTGCGACGATCCTTTCCGAGCTTGTCTCTTAGAATCTTTCCAATTTAAGATCGACGGCACCGACATCACGTTTCTTACCAACCTTCTTGATTCATCACCAACACATGAGGATATTACTATTGATGAGCCTCATAATGAGTGCATGGAGATTCAAGAAGTTATCTACAAGGGTATGTCTTCTTCCCAAACTAAATCCTCCACTTCTTCTTTTGAGCTTAAACCTTTACCCCCTCCTTACAATATGCTTTCTTGGATGATGAAAAGTCTTGTCCTGTTATTGTGAATGCTAAATTACATGACTCTAATTTGTCTAAGTTGCTTGATTTGTTGAGAAAACATAGGGTTGCATTAGGTTATAGAATTGAGGATTTGAAAGGTTTGTCCTCATCCATATGCATGCATTCCATTGATTTATTAGAAGATGCAAAGCCAACTAAGCAACCACAATGTAGGTTGAATCCTAATATGCAAGAAGTGGTATAGAAAGAAGTAGTCAAGCTTTTAGCCGATGGGATCATCTTCCCCATCGCAAATAGCGAATGGGTAAGCCCGGTTCAATGTGTACTTAAGAAGGGTGGGATGACAGTTATTGAGAATGAAAAGAATGAGCTAGTAAGTAACTGAACCGTCACAGGGTGGCGGATGTGCATTGACTATCGCTAATTGAACAAAGTGACCAAGAAAGACCATTTCCCTCTCCCCTTCATTGACCAAATGTTAGAGAGGTTGGCGGGTCACTCATATTTCTGTTTTTTTAGATGGGTATTCAAGGTTTTTCCAAATTCCAATCCATCCCACGCATAAAGAGAAGACTACTTTTACTTGTCCATATGGTACATTTGCTTATAGACGTATGCCATTTGGTTTCTACAATGCACTTGGAACATTTCAACAATGCATGATGGCCATTTTTAGTGATTTCATTGAACAATAAATGGAGGTCTTCATGGAGGATTTTTCTATTTATGGTAATACCTTTGATGATTGTTTGGCTAACTTAGAGAAAGTTCTAATCCATAGTGAGAAAGTCGACTTAGTTTTAAACTGGGAAAAATGCCATTTTATGGTAGAAGTAGGTATTGTTTTAGGGCATTTAATTTCTTCGAGGGGCATCGAGGTTGACAAGGCAAAAGTTGAAGTGATAGAGCGCCTACCACCCCCGGTTTCTGTTAAAGGGGTGCATAGTTTCCTTGGCCATGCCGACTTTTACTGCCGGTTCGTCAAGGATTTTTCTAAAATCTCACATCCTTTAACTGATCTCTTATGCAAGGATGCCCCATTCTCTTTTACTAATGAATGTCTCGAGTCCTTTTACATGTTAAAGCAAGCCTTGGTATCCGCGCCAGTTGTCCAACCTCCGGATTGGACATTACCTTTCGAGATCATGGTCGATGCCAGCGATTTCGCAATTGGAGCATGTTTGGCACAAACCAAAGAGAGGAAGCCGCGGGTCATTTACTATGCAAGTCATGTACTCGATAGTGCACAGAGAAATTATACGACCACGGAAAAGGAGCTCTTGGCTATCATCTTTGCTCTAAACAGATTTCGGCAATACCTCATGTTTTCCAAGGTTGTTGAGTACATGGATCATGCTGCAATCAAGTTCTTAATGGGGAAGAAAGAAACGAAACCAAGACTCATTCGTTGGGTTTTGCTTATGCAAGAGTTTGACTTAGAGATTCATGACAAGGCCGGGACTAAGAATGTTATAGCCGACCACCTGTCGAGGATCCTTGTTGATTTGGATGATACTCAACCCATCATGGACTCTTTTCCGGATGAACGTCTTATGTCCGTCAAGCATTCTCACCCATGGTACGCCGATATCATCAACTACTTGTCTAGTGAGGTGATTCCTCAAAATTTGACCCTCATCAAAAGAAAAAGTTCTTTCATGATGTGAAACATTTCTTTTGGGGCGATCCATTCTTGTTCCGTTTATGTAACGACAGAATGTATAGAAGATGCTTACCCAAGAGTGAAGTGAAGTTTGTATTGACGCATTGCCATGAGTTCCCGGTTGGAGGTCATGGTGGATCTCAAAAGACGACCGCAAAAGTTCTACAAGCCGGTTATTGGTGGCCGACCCTCTTTCGAGATGCCTATCTTCATGTCAACTCATGCGATAAATGCCAAAGGTCCGGAAACAATTCCCGGAAAAATGAGACGCCGCTGAATTTCATTCTCGAGGTGGAGGTTTTAGATGTGTGGGGGTTGGATTTTATGGGTCCCTTTCCGTCATCAAGAGGTCATCAATATATTTTTGTGGAAGTAAACTACGTGTCGAAGTGGGTTGAAGCTATTCCATGCATGAGATGCGATGGAAAATCCGTGTCAAGATTTTTGAAGAAGGTTATTTTCTCAAGAGTTGGTATTTCGAAGGTCATTATTAGCGACAATGGATCTCATTTTATTGAGAAGAGGTTTGAGTCCCTCTTAGCAAAGTATGATATCACTCACAAAAGTGGACTCCCCTATCACCCTCAAACGCAAGGTCAAGTAGAGATTTCGAATTGTGCTATTAAGGAGATTTTGTAGAAAACGGTTAGTTCTTCATGAAGAGATTGGACGGAGAAACTAGATGATGTCTTATGGGCATATCGCACCGCTTTCAAAACGCCGATAGGGACTACTCCATATCGCCTTGTCTACGGGAAAGCATGTCATTTTCCCGTGGAACTTGAACACAAGACGATGTGGGCAATCAAAAAGATGAATTATGATCTCAAGGCGGTCGGGGCAAGTCGTTTGTTCCAATTGGAGGAGCTCGAGGAATTAAGACATCACTCCTATGAAAACAATAGGATTTACAAGGAGCGAACCAAAGCATGGATCGACAAGAGATTGAACCATCGCGATCATATGGTTAGAGATAGAGTTCCCATCTTCAATTCGAGGCGGAAACTCTTTTCCCGAAATCTAAGATCGAGATGGTCGGGGCCCTTCCAAATCGTAAAGATTCTTCCCGCCGGAGTTGTTGAACATAAGAATGCAAATGGAGATTGTTTCTAAGTCAATTCATCAAAGATAAGGCCATACATTATAGCAGAAGAGTATGCAGGGACGATTGTGGTGTTCCTTGCTGATTTCGATAGTCGAAAGAGCGAATTAGGTCGAGCTAGGACCTAAAACAAGCAACTGGGAGGAGGTACGAGCTACTCTCCTCTTCCATAGTGTTTTCTTTTATTTCTTGCACTTTTATTGCTTTTGTTCGAACGTTCTTGATTCGTTAATATTGATGTTTGAGAAAAGAAAAAAAATGAGGCGTGGAAAATTTTAGAAAAGAAGAAAAAAATTGAGAAAATAGAAAAATTTGAGTGCAAGAAGAAAATTTGTGAAGAAAGTGGTTTATTGTGGTTTTTGAATGCTGAAAGTTGTTGAGTGTGAAGAAAAAAAGGGTTTGATAATGAGAAGAGTATAAATCTTAGGACTTAACATAATTTTCAAGGAATTTTGAGTCTTGTAGGTGCAGGGCATCAACAGCGGAAGACTGCACCTGCGGTCCCCATGACCGCAGCTACGGTCTTGTCACAACGTGTCGGCCAGTCTTTGCTCCAGGAGGAGACCGCACCTGCGGTCTGCCTCACCGCACCTGCGGTCTGTCTGTTTCATTTTTCACTAATTTTGGTTCCAGGAGAAGACAGCAGTTGTGGTGTACCATACCGCACCTACGGTCTCAAGAGACGATTTTCCCTCTCAAGAAGGTTCCAGCAGGAGACCGTACCTGCGGTGTCCCAGACCACACCTGCGATCCCTCGAAAGTTTGTGATTTCTGTCGGGGCTAGCTAACACCCTTTTCTCTCTCATTTTCTTTTACTTCTTTTCCCGCTCACTCACTCGAAAAACCCCCTTTCTCCCTCTAAACCTTACACCCTTGTCCCAATTGCTCAAATCCTCACAAATTCCTCTTCCCCACTCTCCATTTCAACAAATTTGTGCCCTAGCCGAGGCACTTCACCATTTTCGCCCCTTTTGTGGAGCTTTTTAAGTGCAAATTCTGGGTAGAGTTCATCCTTGGGGTTAAAAAATGGCCAGGGAGTGTTCTTAAGTTCTAAAATCAGATACTCCTTCTTCCTTTGTGTGCCAAAGTTTGTTTCTCTTGTGAATTGTGTGCACAATTTCATCATTTGCTTTTTGGGTATTATTGAATGCTCTTGGTTGAGGCTTAGAGGTGTCGGTATTGTGTGCAATTTTGCTGTTGATTGGAGTTTGGTTGGTGAAGTTCTTGGTGGAAACTAGGAGTTTAGATATTGTTTGCATATTGTTATTGTTGTTGCTCCTTGTTTACTCTAGGGTCGAGATAAACGAGCCCGGACCGAGAAAGAAACAACCCCTCCTCCATCTTCGTCGGCGGAGCCCAACAAGAACCGCTACAAAACACAGCCTACCTCCTTGATTCAATGTGACCCGAAGGTGAAGTTTACTTTTTGGGATGAGATGCATAAATAGAGGTATGCACGGTTGAAACAGAGGAAAATTTTTGCTCCTGATTTTTATGATGAGCCAACGACAAAAGATATCTATTGCAAACCGAGCATGGATTTCTTCATCAAATCTTTGGGTTGGGAAGTTTTCATCACCATCAATGAGCCTATCATTGGTCAACCGGTGCTCGAATTCTTGAGCGATTTAATGGTAAAGGAGGATGGCACATCGAATGCATCTTTACTTTCTGGGTTGCTAAGGAGGAAGTTGAGTGTTCAGTCCAGGATCTTTGTAATGCTTTGGGTCTCCCTGTGGATGGATTGTACTACGGAGAGTGCGTTAGATTCAATGAACAAGAGGCAATGAAAGCTCTCATTTGCTGGCGGAGGCGATATCCAAAGTCTCGGAGTCGTCAATCGAGGATTCATTGCCCGAATAACTCCAAAGCCCGGGATTTCTGCAATTTAAGTGTTCGACTCTTCCATCAGATCTCATTTCAAGTTCTGTCTTCGGCCGCAACATTGGGCGATCAAACGTCCGCAAAGACGATCTTTTCGTCATCTTCAACGTAACCAATGGTCGTCGAGTCAACATCGGCTCTTGCATTCTCACTGTCTTCGGGAAATCAGCCTCGAAGTCCGCAACATGGCCATCGACATGGGTCATATAACCTGTCACTTTCTCAAGAGGAAAGTCTTCGAGTCTTACCTCGCCAAATAGACTCCACGATACTTCCCCGACCCTATTGACGGTGTCAGATTGTGGAAGATGGAATTTTTGGAGAAACACAAGACGCAAACTCTATACCGCCACGGCTATGAATCCCACAGTATCGCGATTCGATTGGATAACGATCATACCGAAGAATGGTTGAATGTCACCGACCAACGAAACTGGTCGTGTGGGCAAAGGCACGGAGGTCGCCGAATAGTCGGTGGTCCTTTTGAACCCATGAAGGAGAGTGAAGAGGAAGCCGAGGAATAGGAAGAAGAGGAAGAACAAGAGCAAGGAGAAGATGTGGGTGCAAGCCATGCTGGAGATTCTCCATTGGAGCGTATCAGTGATCAACTCGAAGAACTACACAATGAGTTTCAAGAGCAACGAGAATTAATCCAAAACCAACAAAGTCTGATTGAGAATTTGCAAAAGCTTCTTGAGGCGCAACAAGAGATCCTTGTTGGCATTCAATCGCAGCTCCAACCCCGTCATCTTCCGGGAGGATCCGCTTGAGGGTCAATTTATAAGTGACCCCATCCCCACTTGATCCTTTTCATTGTTTTTATGTTTTACTTTGTAAAATGTAAGTGTGGGGGGGGGGGGGGAGGGTACCTCATCGGAGGGTTTGGACGGGAAGGCAATGCTTTGTGGTTTTGGCATGTTAGTATCTCGGGTTTTTGGCTTGTTTCGATGTTGGTATCAAGGATGGTTGGGCATGGTTTGTGGTGGTCAACTTTTGGTTTTTAGTTGGGATGTTTTGGTTTGTATTGATGTTGGTTGTTGTTTTAGGTTGCTTGTGGTTTGGTTTGTCTTGCAATGGTTGTATTTTGGTCATGCATGGTTCAGGTTGGCATATGATGAAATTTTAAAAAATTTTAAAAAATTTTGTGTGAAAAAGGAGAAAAAAGGGAGTGAAAACCTTTAAAGTTTTCTTTTGGTTTTCGTTTTCGCTTTGTTTTTGCGTTGTTTCTTGGATCTTGTTGTCGAAATTGAGAAGTCGTTCTTAACTTCTTTAAAAGAAACCGGTCTGAGCGTTTTCGACCCTGTCTCGGGTGCTAGTCATGACTTATCTCTTTAGATGTCCTGCATTGAGTGCCTAGTGAGACCCCCGATTCCTTTCACGTTTTGGTTGAAACCGGGAGGTTCTAGGGATTTTTGTCCGAACTTGTTTCTTTTTCCTGTTTAGCAAAAGCAAAAGCGAAGTCAAAAGCAAAAGCAAAAAGAAAGAAAAACAAAGCAAAGCTTAATAACCGGATAAAGTGTGGAGAGTCGGCTGAACGACATCAAACCACCATAAAGCTAGACGACTGTTTAGACCTAATTTTGTGTCTAAATAGCGCCTTAATTCTTAGGCTTTTAACTCGTTTCGTGTTTTAATTTCTTAACTATTAATACGTTTTTGGTTATTTTGTAGATTTTGGAGTTTTTACTCAAAATGTGGTAAAAAGGGCTATTTTAGAGCTATTTTGGGAATTCCGAAGTTTCCCGGGTCTTGACCGGGTCAAAGGCGAAGCAAAGAAAGAAATTTCGGCCAGCCGAGGAGGACCGCAGCTGCAGTACCATAGATAGCAGCTATGGTGGTCAACCAAGGCTGGGGCAGGGAGCAAGTAGCCCGAGTTGGACCGCACCCGCGGTCTTGCAAAGGGAAAAGAGAAGAATCGCCTGAGCTTCGGAGGACCGCACCTGCGGTCCCCTGCGGGTTCAGAAATTCTGTTATAAGACATGTTGTGTTTTGAGTAACCACCTTAAGTTGTATATATTACCTCTTGAACGATTAGGTTAAGAGAGGCAGCTATCTATTGTAATATCAACATTTTAGCTTTCAGTTAGAGGGAGATTAATGTGATTTTTTTAGTGATTAGTGAGTAATTACACTTGGTTTATTGCATTTGCTGTGGATTTTATTGGAATTCTATTGAAGTTTTGAAGATTTATCTTATTTTAGAGCTTGGATTCTTATTATTCTGGATCATCCTTCCATTGGCATCAAATTAATGAGTATTTATCCTTACTCTCTTTAATTCATCTGTTTACTTTATAATCTCTATTTTTGTTGTTTGGTGTGTGTTGCTTTGATTATCTAGAATTTCTGTTTTAAGCATTAGTGAAGTTATTATTGTTGTTAGCATGTTAGTTAAGATAAGTAGAGGCTAGAACCCTTATGGGTTAGGGAGAAATTAAGGATGTGAATGGTTGATTTGGATTGGGTTAACAATTTTAGGTGGTAATTCGTTGTGGAGTCAATTTCCTAATCCTATCCTTCCCTCCAGTGGGATGTATTTGAGATCGGAAGCTCTTGAATACATCCAACACTCGTTGGAAGGTGGGAATTGGGATAGTTAACGTTCACCCACGAGAGTGGAAACAGGTTAACTAAAGAGTCCCGTTCCTCTAACCCTCCGGGTCCGTGGAGGACTTGTAGGAAGTTAATCTGGACTGCCTTAAAAAATGAAATCCGGTTGGTTGTTTTAACGGGACTGTCATTTGATTCTATTGATTTATTGCTTCCTGATTGTGAAACCCTCGTCCTAATTACTGTTTACATCCCGAAATCTCCCGACACCCATAGTTTCTTTCTTGACCGAACCTTAGCCGTGTTGCGGCGCTCACAGCAATCCTTTACCTGAAAACCTCTTATTGTCTTGTGATCCTTAAACCTCAGCTAAAGTCAGATTGACCTAGCCAAGGCCCCTAACTCCCTGAGAGAGAACGACAAAACCGGGGTACAAAAATCCACGATACACATAATGGCACCGTTGCCGGGGAGCAAGCGCACCTAGCTTAGCTTTTTGTCTTTAGGTTGTTTAAGATCATTTCATTTGCTAGAGATTTGATATCCTTGGTTGTTGGGAATTTGATTCTTCTATTTGTACTTTTTGTGCATGCAGACTCGATCTCTACGAGGCCGAACGCCCAAAACTCCATCGATTTCGAATCCGAAAAGTATTATTCGCAAGGCAAACGCTAGCTCGAGACGGGAAAGGCGACAAAGGGAGCAAGTGAGAGTTGAAATTCCAATAGCTACGGGAGAAGTAAGTCCACCCTGTACCTTAGCATCATATTCGTTACCATCGCCGGGTACTGGAGGTGATCCCATAATATTACCTACATTACCACCAAACTCATCGTTCGAGTTTAAACCATATTTGATGGAGATATTCGAGAACACTCCGTACCATGGAGGAGAACATGAAAATCTCATCGATCAGATCAATAGGTTCGAGCAACGTATCGGTTTCGTGCAAATGAACGGAGTTTCTGTTGAATACATGAAGCTGAAGTTTTTCCCTCTTACTTTGAAGGGGAAATCACTATTGTGGCTTAACACGTGTCCACCGGGTACTTATTCTACATGGGATGCCCTCAGTTGTGATTTTCTTCAAAGGTTTTTTCCCAATGATGAGACGTGTCATTTGAGGCAAGCCATTATGAGTTTTCAATAAGAGTCCGGTGAGTCATTATTCGAAGCATGGGGGAGATTCAAAGGTCTCAAACGGAGATGTCCTCACCACAATCTGGAGGATTGGCTACTTTTACACCATTTTTACTCGGGATTATGTGGTTCTTTGCGAGAATCTATCAATTATGCCTCCGGTGGCATGTTTCTCAAGAAGACAGCAGATGAAGCAAACGTATTTCTCCATGAGTTATCTCAAAACTCTCCACATTAGGGAGGCGGTTGTGGTCCAAAAGATGGAGGCCCTTCTTTAGAAAGTAACCCTAGAATTAAATTTCTTATGAATGTCATATTGGAGATGCAACAAAAGAAGGCCTTAGAAGAGACTACGAGGCAAGTAAAGGCAGCTCAAAAGGTACCTATGCTTATTCCGGATGTCAGAGTTCTTATGTGTGATTTTTGTGGAGGGCTACATTCTAATAATAACCTTTCCTATTAATAACCTTTCCTATTAATAACCTTTCCTAAACAGTGTGAAATGTACCCAGCCGAGCAAGTTCAAGCAATTTATCCTAATAATAACCTTTCCTATTCCACTTAAAATCCAGTTCGTCCCCATGGAAATTATGCCTACAACCAACGAGCTCCACAAAACCAAAACCCACCCCCTGGTTTTCAAAATCAAAACCGTCGCCAATACCAACAAAACCCTCACCATGGTGAAACTCCCCAAGCACCCAAACCACCGCAACAAGAATTTTCCATCGAGCAAATATTACAACAGATCTCATTAACTCAAGATAGAGACCAAGCACGAATCAAGAATTTTGAGTTACAACTTGCTCAAATGGCACAACAAGCTAAGCCTATTTAATCCCTTCATAGCCAACCTCAACCAAACCCTAAGGGGAAACTTAATGCTATTACATTGAGGAGTGGTAGGGAGATTGAAGGCCCTAAATTGGTGGAGGAGGATGTTTTAGGAGAAAAAAGAAGGTGATGTGGTGGATGTCACGGATGAGGAGGATTTGCTAGAGAAAAGGGAGTGTGAGTTTGTTTTTGAGAAGGGAAATGAGGGAGTTCATGAGGAGGAGTTAGAAGAATCTAGTATTTAGAGAGAATTGATTGAGAAAGAAAGAGAAGAGATGGAAAAAGTAAGAAAAGGCAAAGGAGTGATGATAGAAAAATAACCAATTCAAGCTATTGAGAAGCCGAAGTTTCCGCCGGTTCCTTTTCGCGGGAGGTTAGCCAAGCCCAAGTCGGAGTCTAAATTTTTAAAGTTAATAGAAATGCTCAAGAAACTTCAAGTGAATATTCCATTCCTAGATGCTATTTCCGAGGTTCCATCCTTTAAAAAGCACTTGAAGGAACTTCTCACTAGCAAGAGGAGAATCCAAGAGAAGACTATTAACCACTTGACGGCCGATTGTAGTGCTATTATTGACAACAAAACCCCGGAGAAGCTCGCTGATCCCGGGAGTTTTTCCATTGCTTGCACCATTGGTGACATGAGGATTAGTCGTGCTCTTTGTGATTTAGGGGCTAGCGTGAGCGTTATGCCTTATTCTATATGTAAGAGGTTGAATCTCGATGATTTAACTCCTACGACCATCAATCTTCAATTGGCCGATCGCTCCGTGCGAAGACCCATGGGTATATTGGAGGAAGACCACAACATTCCTATCATTTTGGGAAGGCCATTCCTTGCTACGGCTTGAGTAATAATAGATGTTGAACATGGTAGTATGTCATTGAATGTCGGTGATGAGAGCATTATTTTCAACCTCGAAGGGTCCTTGAAAAATCCTTCATATGGGGGTTCATGTTATGCTATTGATATGATGGAGGCGCTAGGTGATGAATATCTTGAAGCATCTCATCTACTTGAGTCTACTTGCGATGATCCTTTGGGAGGTTGTCTCTTAGAATCTTTCCAATTTGAGACCGACAGCACCGACATCACGTTTCTCACCAACCTATTTTATTCATCACCAACGCATGAGGGAATTACTATTGACGAGCCTCATATTGAGTGTATGGATATTCAAGAAGTGATCTGCAAGGGCATGTCTTCTTCCCAAGTTCAATCCTCTACTTCTTCTTTAGAGCTTAAACCTTTACCCCGTTCCTTACAATATGCTTTCTTGGATGATGAAAAATCTTTTCCTGTTATTGTAAATGCTAAGTTGCATGACTCTAATTTGTCTAAGTTGCTTGATTTGTTGAGAAAGCATAGGGGTGCATTAGCTTATAAAATTGAGTATTTGAAAGGTTTGTCCCCATCCATTTGTATGCATTGCATTGTTCTATTAGAAGATGCAAAGCCAACTAGGCAACCACAACGTAGATTGAACCCTAATATGCAAGATGTGGTTAAGAAAGAAGTAGTTAAACTGTTAGCTGCTGGGCTCATCTTCCCCATCGCAAATAGCGAATGGGTAAGCCCGGTTCAGTGTGTCCAAAGAAGGGCGGGATGACAGTCATTGAAAATGAAAAGAAAGAGCTACTTAGTACCCGAATCGTCATAGGGTGTCGGACGTGCATTGACTATCGCCAGTTGAAAAAAGTGACAAGAAAGACCATTTCCCTCTCCCCTTCATTGACGAAATGTTAGAGAGGTTGGCGAGTCATTCATAATTTTGCTTTTTAGATGGATACTCAGGTTTTTTTCCAGATTCCAATCCATCCTGCGCATCAAGAAAAGACTACTTTTACTTGTCCATATGGTACATTTGCTAATAGACGTATGCCATTTGGTTTATGCAATGCGCTTGGAACATTTCAACGATACATGATGGCCATTTTTAGTGATTTTGCTGAACAATGTATGGAAGTTTTCATGGATGTTTTTTTTCTGTCTATAGTAATACCTTTGATGATTGTTTGGCTAACTTAGAGAAAGTTCTTATTCGTTGTGAGGACGTCGACTTAGTTTTGAACAGGGAAAAATGCCATTTCATGGTAGAAGAAGGTATTGTTTTGGGGCAGTTGATTTCTTCGTGGGGCATCGAAGTCGACAAGGCAAAAGTTAAAGTGATAGAGCGCCTACCACCCCCAGTTTCCGTTAAAGGGGTGCGTAGTTTCCTTGGCCATGCCGGCTTTTACCGCCAGTTCATCAAGGATTTTTCTAAAATTGCTCGTCCTTTAACAGATCTCTTGTGCAAGGATACCCCATTCTCTTTTACTGATGAATGTCTCGAGTCCTTTTACATGTTAAAGCAAGCCTTGGTATCCGCGCTGGTTGTCCAACCTCCGGATTGGACATTACCTTTGGAGATCATGACCGATGCAAGCGATTTCGCAATTGGAGCATGTTTGGCTCAAACAAAAGAGAGGAAGTCGCGGGCCATTTACTATGCAAGTCATGCACTCGATAGTGCACAAAAAAATTATACGACCACGGAAAAGGAGCCCTTAGCTATTATCTTTGCTCTAAACAAATTTCGGCAATACCTAATTTTTTCTAAGGTTTTTGTATACACAGATCATGCCGCGATTAAGTTCTTGATGGGAAAGAAAGAAACAAAGCCAAGACTCATTCGTTGGGTTTTGCTTATGCAAGAGTTCGATTTGGAAATTCGCCACAAGGCCGGGACTAAGAATGTTATAGCCGACCACCTATCGAGGATCCTTGTTGATTTTGATGATACTCAACCCATCATGGACTCTTTTCCGGATGAACTTCTTATGTCCGTCAAGCATTCTCACCCATGGTACGCCGATATCATCAACTACTTGTCTAGTGAGGTGATTCCTCAAAATTTGACCCCTCATCAAAAGAAAAAGTTCTTTCATGACGTAAAACATTTCTTTTGGGACGATCCATTCTTGGTCCGTTTATGTAATGACGAGATGTATAGAAGATGCTTACCCGAGAGTGAAGTGAAGTCCGTATTGACACATTTCCATGAGTTTCCGGTTGGAGGTCATGGTGGATCTCAAAAGACGACCGCAAAAGTTCTACAAGCCGGTTATTGGTGGCCGACCCTCTTTCGAGATGCCTATCTTCATGTCAACTCATGCGATAAATGCCAAAGGTCCGGAAATATTTCTCGGAAAAATGAGTCACCGCTGAATTTCATTCTCGAGGTGGAGGTTTTCGATGTGTGGTGGTTGGATTTTATAGGTCCCTTTCCGTCATCAAGAGGTCATCAATATATAATAGTGGAAGTAAACTACGTGTCGAAGTGGGTTGAAGCTATTCCATGCGTGAGATTCGATGGAAAATCCGTGTAAAGATTTTTGAAGAAGGTTATTTTCTCAAGAGTTGGTATTTCGAAGGTCATTATTAGCGACAATGGATCTCATTTTATTGAGAAGAGGTTTGAGTCCCTCTTAGCAAAGTATGGTATCACTCACAAAAGTGGACTCCCCTATCACCCTCAAACGCAAGGTCAAGTAGAGATTTCGAATTGTGCTATTAAAGAGATTTTGTAGAAAACGGTTAGTTCTTCACGAAGAGATTGGACGGAGAAACTAGATGATGTCTTATGGGCATATCGCACCGCTTTCAAAACGCCGATAGGGACTACTCCATACCGCCTTGTCTACGGGAAAGCATGTCATTTTCCCGTGGAACTTGAACACAAGACGATGTGGGCAATCAAAAAGATAAATTATGATCTCAAGGCGGCCGGGGCAAGTGGTTTATTCCAATTGGAGGAGCTCGAGGAATTAAGACATCACTCCTATGAAAACAATAGAATTTACAAGGAGCGAACCAAAGCATGGAACGACAAGAGATTGAACCATCACGATTTTGTGGTTGGAGATAGGGTCCTCATCTTCAATTCGAGGCTCAAACTCTTTTCCGGAAAGCTAAGATCGAGATGGTCAGGGCATTTCGAAATCGTAAAGATTCTTCCCGCCGGAGTTGTTGAACTTAAGAATGCAAATGGTGATTGTTTCAAAGTCAATTCATCAAAGATCAAGCCATACATTATGGAAGTAAAGTATGCAGGGACGTTTGTGGTGTTCCTCGCTGATTTTGATAGTTAAAGAGTAGATTAGGTCGAGCTAGGACCTGAAACAAGGAACCGGGAGAAGGTACGAGCTACTCTCCTCTTCTTTAGTGTTTTCTTTTATTTCTTGCGACTTTTATTTGTTCTAATGTTCTTGTTTCGTTCATTTTGAAGTTTTTGAAAAGAAAAAAAAAGAAAGAGTGAACATTTTAGAAAAGAGGAAAAAAATTGAGCAAATAGAAAAATTCGAGTGTGAGAAGAAAATTTGTGAAGAAAGTAGTTTAGTGTGGTTTTTGAATGCTGAAAGTTGTTCATGAAAGTTGTTGAGTGTGTAAGAAAAGAAGGTTAATAATGAGGAGAGTAGAATTTTAGGACTTAACATTTTTCAAGTTTTTGAGTCTTGTAGGTGCAGGGCATAGACAGGAGAAGACCGCACCTGCAGTGCATAGGACCGCAGGTACAGTCCTGATATGGAAACCTGAGCTTTTCATGGAATCCAGGAGAAGACCGCACCTACGGTGACCCTTACCGCACCTACGGTCTCAAGAGGAGAATTTACTTGCAAGGAGGGCTCCAGCAGGAGACCGAACCTGCGGTCTCCCTTACCGCACCTGCGGTCCATCGAAAGGCTGCGAAATCTGTCGGGGCTAAAACCCCTTTCTCTCTCATTTTTCTTTCACATCTCTTCTTTTACTCTCACTCGAAAAACCCCCCTTCAACCCCTAAAACTCTAAAACTTACCCCGAATACCTCAAATCCTTCACAAATTCCTTCTTCCCTCTCTAATTTCTCGTGATTTTTGTGCCCTAGTTGCGCCTTCACCATTTTCACACCTTTTGTGGAGCGTTTCAAGTTCAAAATCTAGGTTTGTTCATTGTGGTGTTCGAAAATGGCAAGGGAGTGCTCCTAAGTACTCAAATCAGGTATCCTTGCTTCTTGGTGAATCAAAGTTCATTATTTGTTCATTTTGGGTGTTGTGTGCACATTTCTCTGTTTAGACCTAGAGTTCTTGAGTATTGTTTGCTAGAATGGGGAAACCAAAAAGGGCTCGACCTAATAAAGCTTCTCCATCAACACCCCTTATGTCATCTTCTCTTGAATTGAGAAGAGCCCAACCAGCTACATTCATTAGGAGTTGCCCTAGTGATAAGGTCATTTTTCATTGTGAGCCATATAAGGCTCGCTACGATGAGCTCCAAGAGCGAAAAATCTACGATCCGGAGATTTACAATGATGAGACAATCAATACTCTCTATTGTCGATCTAGTTTCGACGTTCTCACTCATGCACTTGGTTGGGAAGCACTTCTCAACATCAAAGAACCAATTGTAGACCAACCCATGCTTGAGTTCATGAGTTCAATTCAAGTCTTTACCGATGGGTATCCTAAGGCCATCTTCAACTATAGAGTGAATAATAGGGAGATAGATTGTTCCGTTAAAGAATTTTGTAAAGCTTTGGAATTGCCAGAAGATGGGTTATATTTCTGGGAGTGTGAGGATTTCAATGAGCATGAAGCGTGGAAGAGTTTAACTTGCTGGAGACGAGCACCCGTTGACTCAGAAGAAGGTTGTGTGAATTTTATTTCCCTGAAGAATCTCGATCACGAGATTTCTGCAATCCTGTTGTCCGGTTATTCCACTTGGTAATTGCCAATTCGGTGTTTGGGCGAGATGATGAATGCTCAAGTGTCCGCAAGGAAGATCTTTTCATAATTTACAACACTTTGAAAAGGCGCCGAGTGAACTTAGGGTCGTGCATTCTGCATTAGTTATGGGAGATGAGTAGAACGGATAACTTCACCAACTTGGGAATGGGTCATGTCATATGTCATTTCCTCCGGAAACAAGGATTTGGTGCCTACCTTCGGAAGTGGAAGCCACGCTATATACCTATCCCCATTGATAGGGCGTTGTTGATCCAAACGGAGATCATTTCTGAGCGCCAATCATGCACCGTTTACCATCATGGTTATGATGATAAGAGAACTGGCATTCCTCTCGACCCCACTCATGCTGAGGAGTGGCTTGATATTGCAAATCCTGAAATTCGGTCATGCGGACAATTTTGTGGTTGGCCGAGGAAAATTGGTGGGGCACCTATTCCTTTTTCTAGTTTGTTGGAAGAGTTTGAGGAGAGTGACCACGAAGAGATTCCCGGGAACCCAGCACAACATGGTAATATGAGCGAAGTTATTTCTTCAATCAAAAGCTTGAGTGCTTAGGTTCGTGAGCAGAACAAACTCCTCCGTTCCCAAGTGAGGAAGTTCGAGGATCAACAAAAGGAGATCGTGAACATCCGACAACATCTGCAGCGTCATGAAGAGTACCTCCGCCAACAAAACCACTTTATGCGAGATTGGGGTTTTCACCACTACACTGTTGAGGGTCATATCCCGGCACCTCCGGACTATGTAAATCCCTACTACCCGTCCTTCTTTCCGCTCCAACCCCATCATCCTCCGGGAGGATCCGCTTGAGGGACAGGTTGTAAGTGTCCCCGCCCCCACTTGATCCTTTTCATTGTTTTTCATGTTTTACTTTGTAAAATGTAAGTGTGGGGGGGTGCCTCATCGGAGGATTTGGACGGGAAGGCAAGGCTTTGTGGTTTTGGCATGTTGGTGTCTCGGGTCCTTTTGGTTTGTACTGATGTTGCTCTCAAGGATGGTTGGGCATGGCTTGTGGTGGTCATCTCTTGGTTGTATTTTGGTTGTCTTTTGGTTGTAGTTGGGATGTCTTGGTTGGTTGTTGGTTGTTCTTTTGGCCTGTGATGGTTTGTTTTGTCTTGCATTGGGTGTATTTTGGTCATGTATGGTTGGGTTAGCATGTAAGGTATGGTTGTTCTAATGAAATGAAATGAATCAGTTTGTTTGGTCAGTTTAAGATGAGTTTCACCCTTATTTCCCGCCTCAAAATGTGAGATTCGGGGATAAGGTATGTCATTGGTATTGTACATTTTGTATATAGTTTTCTTTTCTTCTTTTTAGTTCTTTATTGTTTAGAAGTTTAATAAGTTAGTTTTTCTTTGATTTTATTTTCAATCTAGCATGTGGATTTTGTCATGTATAGAGTCGTCTTTTGCTCTAACATAGTTATGATTCAACTGAACGACGACTTCGGATCACGGTTTGAACATTTATGAAGAGTCCGAGGTAATATCTTTCCACCTTGCTCTTTCTTATGTGAATGGGGGGGGGGGAGGGAAGATATTCTGTTTCAAGGGTAGATCACCTAGTTCTTTGTTTTTGTTTTCTTAGTTTTTGCCTAAAATTTGAAAAAAAAATTTTGTGTGGAAAAGGGAGAAAAAAGGGAGTGAAAACCTTAAAAGTTTTCTTTCGGTTCTCGTTTTCACTTTGTTTTTGCGTTGTTTCTTGGATCTTGTTGTCGAAATTGAAAAGTCGTTCTTAAACTTCTTTAAAAGAAACCGGTCTGAGCGTTTTCGACCCTATCTCGTGTGCTAATCATGACTTATCTCTTTAGATGTCCTGCATTGAGTGTCTAGTGAGACTCCCAGTTCCTTTCACGTTCTGGTTGAAACTGAGAGGTTCTAGGGGTTTGTGTCGGAGCTTGTTTCTTTTTCCTGTTTAGCAAAAGCAAAAAAAAAGTCAAAAGCAAAAGCAAAAAGAAAGAAAATGAAAGCAAAAGTTTAATAACCTTATTATGTGGGGAGAGTCGGCTGAACGACACCAAACCACCATAAAGCTAGACGACCTACATGGAGCCGGTATTAGCGGTACGACGCTATTGCCCCTTAAGCTCCTCCTATACCGAATTCAGGACAGAGGAGTGTATGGAAAAGCCGTGTTGGGAGGGTAAACCCCGCATTATGGGCCGTTGCGATTCCCGAAAAGCTAGCCTCGACTTTAAAAAAAACATTCGTTAAGAAAACGCAACCCCAAAAAGAAAAGCTTTCAGCATTAATAAAGTGTGGGGCGACCAAATGCGAGGAAGGGCAACTCTTTTTCTTTCCTTATTCGTTTTGTTTGTTTTTGAGCTAGGGCATGAGTCTTTGGAATCTTTTGGAACTGGTTAGAACCCACTAGCACATTTGCACGTAGGGGTTTTTGCTTGGCATTAGGTGTAGGACATCGAAAATCTCAAAGACTGACTTTTGCTTAAGATAGGTTTTTGTGAGATGCTCATAACGGTTCCTTTTGGAGGTGTAATAACGTTTTCCTGATTTAGAATTCAAGATCTTTTGAAGCGAAGCTTTTGTTTTCCTTTTCCTTCGTTTTCTTTGGTTTTGTTTTCACTTTCCCTCTCTCCTTTTTCTTTGGCTTTTGTGGGTATAGCCGCTACAAACCCTCACGTGTCCATCTCGTCTACCCGGGCTGCCGGGGGGTTCAAAGGGCTTCGTCCAAACGCTAAATGTACTCGTTTCTCTCCCACGACAGAGGAGTTTGTGTTAGTCTAGGTAGTTTCGTGTTTTGTTTTGCTCGGGACGAGCAAAAGTTTAAGTGTGGGGGGATGTTTAGACCTAATTTTGTGTCTAAATAACGCCTTAATTCTTAGGCTTTTATCTCGTTTCGTGTTCTAATTTCATAACTATTATTACGTTTTTGGTTATTTTGTAGATTTTGGAGTTTTTACTCAAAACATGGTAAAAAGGGCTATTTTAGAGCTATTTTGGGAATCCCGAAGTTTCTCGAGTCTTGACCAGGTCAAAGGCGAAGCAAAGAAGAAAATTCTGGCATGCCGAGGAGCACCGCAGCTGCGGTCCCATAGACAGCAGCTGCGGTGGTCGACCAAGGCTGGGGCAGGGAGCAAGTAACTCGAGAGGGACCGCACCTGCCGTCCTCTAGACCGCACTGGCTGCGAAGGAGAAGAGAAAATCGCTGAGCTTGGAGGACCGCGACTGCGGTCCTCACGTTCGTAAATTCATTATACGAAGTGCTGTGTTTTGAGTAACCACCTTGAGTTGTATATATTACCTCTTGAACGATTACGTTAAGAGAGGCAGCTATCTATTGTAATATCAACATTTTAACTTTCAATTAGAGGGAGATTAGTGTGATTTCTTAGTGATTAGTGAGTAATTACACTTGGTTTATTGCATTTGTTATGGATTTTATTGGAATTCTATTGAAGTTATGAAGATTTATCTTATTTTGGAGCTTGGATTCTTCTTATTCTGGATTATCCTTCCATTGGTATCAAATTAATGAGCATTTCTTATGCTTACTCTCTTTAATTCATCTATTTACTTTATATTGTTGTTTTGGTGTTTGTTTTTACTTGATTGTTGCTTTGATTATCTAGAATATCTATTTTAAGCATGAATAGTGAAGTTATTATTCTTGTTAGCATGTTAGTTAAGATGATTAGAGGCTAGAGCCCTTATGGGTTAGGGAGAAATTAAGGATGTGAATGGTTGATTTGGATTGGGTTAACAATTTTAGGAGGTAATTCGCTCTGGAGTCAATTTCTTAATCCTATCCTTCCCTCGAATGGCATCTATTCGAGATCGAAAGCTCTTGAATACATCCAACACTCATTGGAAGGTGGGAATTGGGATAGTTAACGCTCGCCCACGAGAGTGGAAAGAGGTTAACTAGAAAGTCCCGTTCCTCTAACCCTCCGGGTCTGTGGAGGACTTGTCGGAAGTTAATCCGGATTGCCTTGAAAAAGGAAATCCGATGGGTTGTTTTAACGGGACTGTCATTTGATTCTATTGATTTATGGCTTCCTGATTGCGAAACCCTCGTCCTAATTACCGTTTGCATCCCGAAATCTTTCGACACCCATAGTTTCTTTCTTGACCGAACCTTAGCCGTGTTGCGTTCTGTTGTGCAATCCTTTACCTGAAAACCTCTTATTGTCTTCTGATCCTTAAACCTCACCTAAAGTCAGATTGACCTAGCCAAGGCCCCTAGCTCCCTAAGAAAGAACGACAAAACCGGGATATGAAAAACCACGATACAACGACCTACACGGGACCGGTATTAACGGTACGTCGTTGATACCCCTTAAGCTCCTCCCATATCGAATTTTCGACGGAGGTGTGTATGGAAAAGACTGTGTTGGGAGGGTAAACCCCGCATTATGGGCCGTGCAATTCCCGCAAAACTAGCCTCGACCTTTAAAAAAAAAAATTTCCGTTGGGAAAATCCAACCCAAAAAGAAAAGTTTAAGCGTTAATAAAGTGTGGGGCCTCTCCTTGCATCACCTGCGGCCCTCACCAAGCCAAGGGTGACCAAATGCGGGGAAGGGTAACTCTTTTTCTTCCCTTGTTCGTTTTGTTAGTTTTTGAGCTCGGGCGTGAGTCTTTGGAGTCTTTTGAAATTGGTTAGAACCCATTAGCACATTTGCACGTGGGGTTTTGCTTGGCATTAGGTGTAGGACATCGAACATCTCAAAGACTGACTTTTGCTTGGGATAGGTGCTTGTGAGACGCTCATAACGGTTCCTTTTGGAGGTTTAATAACGTCTTTCTTAATTAAGATTTCGAGATCCTTTAAAACGAAGCCTTTGTTTTTCTTTCCTTTTGTTTTCCTCGGTTTTGTTTTCACTTTCCCTCTCTCCTTTTTCTTTGGCTTTTGTGGGTATAGCCGCTACAAACCCTCAGGAGTCCATCTCGTCCATCCGGGCTGCCGGGGGGTTCAAAGGGCTTGGTGCATACCCTAAATGCACCCGTTTCTCTCCCATGATAGAGGCGTTTGTGTTAGTCTAGGTAGTTTCTTGTTTTGTTTTGCTCGGAACGAGCAAAAGTTTAAGTGTGGGGGGGTGTTTAGACCCAATTTTGTGTCTAAATAGCGCCTCAATTCTTAGGCTTTTAACTCGTTTCGTGTTTTAATTTCATAACTTTTAATACGTTTTTGGTTATTTTGTAGATTTTGGAGTTTTTACTCAAAACGTGGTAAAAAGGGCCATTTCAGAGCTATTTTGGGAATCCCGAGGTTTCCCGGGTCTTGACTGGGTCAAAGGCGAAGCAAAGAAGGAATTTCCAGCCAGCCGAGGAGGACCGCAGCTGCGTTCTAGTAGACAGCAGCTGCGGTGGCTGCTAAGACTTGGCCTGGGAACAAAGTCACCCTAGAGGGACCGCACCTGCGGTCCCACAGATGCACCTGTGGTCATGCGAAGGGAGAAGACTGAAAATCGCCTGCGGTCCCCTGCTGGTTTAGAATATCTGTAATACGAAGTGCTGCGTTTTGATTAACTACCTGGAGTTGTATATATTACCTCTTGAACGATTAGAGTAGAGGGGCAGTTATCTATTGTAATATCAACATTTTAGCTTTCAATTAGAGGGAGATTAGTGTGATTTCTTTGTGATTAGTGAGTGATTACACTTGGTTTATTACATTTGCACTGGATTTTATTGGAATTCTATTGAAGTTCTGAAGATTTATGTTATTTTGGAGTTTGGATTCTTATTACTCTTGATCGTCCTTCCATAGGCATCAACTAATGAGCATTTCTCAACCCTTACTCTCTTTAATTCATCTATTTACGTTTTAATCTCAGGTTTTGTTATTAGATTGCTTGGTGTTTGTTGATACTTGATTGTTGCTTGATTATCTAGATTCTCTGTTTTAAGCATGAATGATGAAGTTATTATTGTTGTTAGCATGTTAATTGAGATGATTAGAGGCTACAACCCTTATGAGTTAGGGAGAAACTAAGGATGTGAATGGTTGATTTGGATGGGGTTAGCAATTTTAGTAGGTAATTCATAGTGGAATCAATTTCCCAATCCTATCCTTCCCTCAAGTGGGATGTATTCGAGATCGAAAGCTCTTGAATACATCCAACACTTGTGTTGGAAGGTGGGAATTGGGATAGTTAACACCCGCTCACAAAAGTGGAAAGAGGTTAACTAGAGAGTCCCATTTCTTTAACCCTCCGGGTCCGTGGTGGGCCTGTAGGAAGTTAATCCGGATTATCCTTGAAAAAGGAAATCCGATGGGTTTATTCTAATGGGATTGTCACTTGATGCTACTGATTTGTTGCTTCCTAATTGTGAAACCCTTTTCCTAATTACCGTTTACATCCCGAAATCTCCTGACACCCATGTTTCCTTCTTGACCGAACCTTAGTCGTGTTTGTGTTCTGTTTGTCCTGTTCTTTACCTGAAAAACCTCTTATTGTCTACTGATCCTTAAACCTTACCTAAAGTCAGATTTTCCTAGCCAAGGCCCCTAACTCCTCGAGAAAGAAGGATACAAAAACCGGGGTGCAATAACCACGTTACAGGGGCATCCTCGAAAGATTTGCTTTGAACTCCAGGAGTAAAGGCCCAATAGGGTTTCTGCCACCATCATGGGAGTCGGGTTGTAGCCACGGGCCATTTCATCGACAATATGAATAAGAGAGAGATGATTGCAAAACCCAAACCGCCATGAAAAAACAAAAATTCAGCCAAAATACAAAAGATCAAACCTCGTACCCGTGATGCCGGTTTAAGTTTAAGCGCTTCCGGTGATTGGACAAATTCTACCATGGCTTGGAGATTCACCATGTTGTTGACCAAAATGCGTCTGAGTGCACGATGATTAAAGTTGGTCATTTCTTCAAACCTTTCATGATAGTTTGAAGCGAGAAGAGGGGTTATTGATGGGGCGTAGAGATCAAAGCCAAAGGTGCTTGCCCATTCTTCAGGGAGAGGGCACAATTCATTCCAAGAAAACCGAAATACGTGAAGCTTCGAGTCCCAAAACGTAAAGGCCGCCTTAAGAAAATCCTAATTGATCTTCACTTGCTTCAAGCTCAAAATGAGAGATAAATTATAAAGAGTGAGGAGACCTTTCTCGGGTTTCGACAAGGAATTCATCCAGAGGTTAATTTTCTTTTCAAAGGCCATGATTGAAGGGGGTGTAAGAAGGTGAGAGCCAAATGACAAGATGGGATGAAGAGAAGTGACAACAAGCCTTACTTAAATAGTGAATGGCATGCCACGAGTACACTATTTCTACCTCAAGTCTGATTGAACTAGGGTGGTGAACAGTGGCCAATGACGTGTGAACGGTGGAGACACGGTGGCCTCCACTGTGTCATGGCCGGTCGGCCTTCAGCAGCAAGGGGGTGAACCTTGTGAAGTTTCGACGCCGTGTACGTATATGTATTGGAGGAAGACACGGTTCCTGGATCCATTAGGCGTGTAGGTCTAAATATAAAATGTACATATTATTTCCTTTGTTTCTATCTTGAATGTAATTAAATTCTAGGGATTTCATTTAATTATTTTCTTGTAAATTCTATCCCTTGTAAACAGTCTGAGATTGACCGATAAATAAATAAAACTGGGGGCTTGCATGCATTCATTAGATCGAGTCCAATAATCATGTACATACAAAAAGAGTTTGCCTGTGTTTTTATTTTTCGCACGTCTGTCATTTCTCGTACAAAACAAAAAAGAGCAGAATACAACACTAGAAAAGGAAGAAGGCCTTGCCGACAAAAGAAACTATTGAGGAGGGCCACTTAACAAGCTTCTGAAGGGCGCATCTGCGAAAGAGCTGCGCTGAGAATCGTCTTGAGTGCCAGAAGGACCGGGCAAGAATTGGTTAGAAGGCATGTCATACCCTTGATTGTAGCCAGGGGGCTGGCTATAAGGAACGATGGATTGAGCATGGTACTGAGGTGCCCATGGACTAGGAACTCTCTCCATCGAACCAGGGAATCCACTCGATTTCGAGCAATCTTCCACCATGAACCCAGGAATGCCAAGAAACCGCTGTCTACCTCCCGAAGAACTAGCATGGGAAGCTCGATGTTCGCCCAGCAGATCTTAATCCCTACCCCTGGACGGTCCTACACCCGGATCTCCACGATAAGCTCTTCTACTAGTTTCTCCTGCTGAAGAATGGCGAGGAGGACGCCGTGATGAGCTCTCGGAACGCGGCAAGCTCACATGAGAATGAGCTTCATGATTTTCTCCACCACCAACTGGCATGGGACCCTGATATTGGCCATCCACAAAGTTCTGGTCGATGAATTCTCGAGCGGTGATTCCTTCCCTCAACAGAACTTGAATGTGGATGTAGGCTTGCTGCAAGAAGAGAAGGTCAGCAAGGATCAATACAGAAATAGCTAAAACAAGAGACCTACCGGGTTGGCATCGAAGTACTGCAACACTTCGTGATCATTCGGCACGAGAGTGATGAAGGCGAACCGTATGTTATCGTCCTCCGCTTGCTTAGGTTCATCCATATTTCCGTCCAGGAGAGGATTGTAGTATCCTCCCAGCTGCAAACGGACAACCCATTAGCAAATATGCAAGAATGCATCATTTTTGTTAACAAAAAAAAAAAAATTCTTTACACGAGCAAAAGTCAAGCGACCTCTATGCTGAGCGGCCGCTTCCTCCAAGTTATCCACGGGAACTATGAAATTAATGGCAGGCTCTGCGATCACTAGCCAAGCCATCTCATCCTGCGTCAAGGCCTGCCTATCATAAATGAGCTCAAGAGGGTCAACAAGCACCCTAGAAGGTCATTCCCCTGTATGTTGAAAGAAGAAGCGCTCTCCCATGTAGAAGACAAGTCCCGAAGGACCTTCCAGCAACAAACGACTCTCGTAGGCCTCACGTGCCAAGCGGATGTCATAATGGGGGCCTTCCAGATGATAGCTATTCCACGGAGATCGGACGATGTCTTCCTGAAAAGAACATTATGAGCTCAAGAACAGAAAGATGAAAACAAGACAGAAGATGAGTTATACCGGTCGAAGTGTGTCGATGATCCGCCTAAGGCCATTGAAGTCTTTGAAGTGATATTTAGGGCGACGGTAGTGCGATGATTCCGCCCATCGAACAGCGGTGGGGATGCTCAAGTTGACATCATGTGTTTACGCTAAGACCCACACCTGCACACCAGGAAAGATCTTTGTCGAAACAAGCAACTTTGCACATCACAAATGTTCTAGAAGAAAATATCTTGGAGCATACCTCTAAGACTCGCCAGAGGCTGCTACCCAAATTGAGCTTCTTCGGCTCTGTAGTCCTCGGAGGCCCCACTGTATCACCACCAGTAGGACGACATGCGACAAGCATTCCTCTCACCAAATGAGCGTAAGCGGCAGACGACCAATTGAAATCTTTCACCGCGCTGTAGTCCAAGAGATGATGCATCCTAGAAAAGGTGATCGTGTCCCCACGATTGGCAAAAATAGTTGCATTGATGAAATGCGCAAGGACCAGAAATTGACGCTGAGGGAGGGGCAGACTATCAAAACCCTCACTTTTCAAAATGGCCCCCAGGTGAGAATACCGCAAAGTACCATTCCGCCCTGCCAGAGCGAGAGCAGGTTACAAGAACTCGAAAACCTGAGGATCAAGATCCTTCTGAAATTCCCACAACCGGCCGCCCTAGCTGAAGCCAGTAATCATCACAAAGTTGACAGGAGTGAGCATCATTTCGCCCACGGGAAGGTGAAATGAGTTTGTTGAATCCTAAAATCTCTCTACTATGGCCCGACAGAATATTCTTCTAGTTCCTGATTTCCAGGCTCTCAAACAGGCCAGGAAAGGGCCAAAACCTGCACCCTCAATGGTGGTCGAGTAGAATCTTCCTATGTTTGCATGGTTAGACAAAGATACCACATTTTGCATGCTTCCACAAGACTTAAAGCTATCCTCCTATGGCAAGAAGGTCAAGGTCAAGGTCTAAGTGTTCATTCTAAGTTACTATGTATTTTTCAGCAAAATTTAGAGTACTCATCTACTTTAAATCTAACTTAAAGAGCTAAACGCAAACAATGATATGCATAACATCTTTGAAAGATAAAAACATGTTATGAAAAGTGCGTACCAAAACATGGGAACGGAAGAACCATGCCTGTTCATCCTGACGAAACACGAGTTGTGTTAGAGTGCATTCTCTATTCAGAAATTCCCTTTGCACCGTCCCCGCATAAGGACGCTCCTAGACTGCTGGCTGAGTAGCACGTCTGCGTCCCCTTCTGAAGAGATTCATCTTTCTGTGATGAAGACTAAAATATCAAAGAAGATTTCTAGAGAGAGGAACCAAGCAAAAGTGTGAATGAGATTGATGAAGATTGTCGTGACCCAAGTACTCTTATATAGCTGAAATGGCTCGGTCTACACTGCCACGTGGCGATCTTCTATTAGTCGGAGCTAAAGGTCGATCGGCCTCCAAGTTGTCTACAATAATTGCAAGAAAGTTGGTCTCCAGCATGACTTGTAAAAGCTGGGTTGTACGAAAAAAGATTCCCTACTTTTTCCCATGGTCCAGCCAACCTTGGGAAAGAGGGAGGATTGTCTTACTATTCATGCGTGTTTTCAAGGATCAATTTGCATGCCTTCAAGAGGGCTGCACGGATGAGAGTGCCCAATCAAAAACGTTGGTCTTCACAAGATTGAAGTGCCAATTTCCCAAAACAATGAGCATTTTCCAACGATAATGCTGACGAAAACTGAGGTACGTTATCTGAACAAAAAAAAAAAAATTGAACTAAAATTGATAAAGATGTTGCGTTTATCGCAGGAAAATAAGAGTCATCGACATCAGGATCGATGAAATCTCAGGAATAAGAGCCATTGTTTGGTCTCGTTCCGAGCCGAATTCTTATCATTTATAGGGTATTTTTGCTTGTTCTAGCCCCTTAATTATATATTAGATATGATGATTTCATGTTTTGTAGGAAAATAAAGAGTTAGAAGGAAATTGAGCTTAATTGAGGATTTTTAGGGAATCCCGAGTGATTTCCCGAGCCGACCCGAGTCAACCCGAGCCGACGGAACCAACCCTGTGCGTCGCGCCCGCGACCTGCCGATTCTTGCGGAAATCTACGCGTGCGTGCTGAGTTGTAATCTAGGGTTTTGGGGATTTTTCTTTCCTTATATAAATACCCCATGTAATTCAACACTATAATTATCTAGTTTATCATTATTAGGAAATAGTCTAGGACTAGGATTAGAGTAGAATTAAGTTTAATTCCTTTCTTTTATCTTGCTTTAATTCCTCTTCAAGTCTTTAATTGTTCTTCAAGTTTTCTTTCATTCCTCTTGCAATTTGTATTCAACTTTCTTTCAAGCAATTTCCATTGAAGTATTTTACAAAGTTCTCTCTCTCTCTCTCTCTCTCTCTCTCTCTCTCTCTCTCTCTCTCTCTCTCTCTCTCTCTGGTTTCCATTGATGCTTTGATTTCAAGCTTTCTAGTATTAGCTACCACAAATCCAACTTTTAGTGAGGAGGAGGGGTAAGGGTCACAAATTCTACTTTCAAGTGAGGATTTGTGGATTCTTAGTAATCCAATTCACAATTTTCTTGTTTCTTTGGAGGAAAATCCAATTGGAAGTTGAAGATTCAAGTGAAGATTTAGTGCTTTGGAGGTATAATCTCTTGTTCCCAATTCCATTATTAGTTGTAGTGTTATTGCTTTCTTATTTCTTGTTCTTAATTGCTTTCTTAGTTGAAATTAGGTTTAATTCATCTTTCATGCTTTCTTGATTATTATCCATGTCTTGATTAGTTTAAAAGCTTTCTTTACATAATTTACCTCTTTCCGCAATTGAAAAACCCAAACGCAAACCGATTTTCCTTACCAAGCCTAACACCCATCCCTGTAGATTAGGTTATTGTTTTGTGTGTATATAGTTTATTTCTTCCTTGATTTTTTGAGAAAAAAAAATGTAATGAAAAAAATTGAATATCGAAAAAGAAAAAAAAAAGAGATAGAGTTTATGGCTAGTCCCCAATTTCCCCAATTTGAGCATGAAATATTTTGGAGGTATTTTGCTACATTACATGATTATCGTGCTCAATGTGAATTGTATTGTATCTTTCATGGTACATTAGATCTTTTGGGAATTGTGAATGATGATGTAAATTATGAGACCCGAAACCTCTTAGATTATTACGGGTTTTCCAGTTTAGGAGAAGAAAAAGCATGGGAATTATTTGAGTGGTTGTCTAGAGATTATTACGGAACCAACTCGGATGCTCCATCTCTTTTATTGGCGAAAAACAGGGGCGTAACACCCGCTACAACCCTTGTAGCAGGCGTTACAACCCAAGAGTGAAAGAGTGACCGAGGGAGGTAGAAGTTGGTCGCGCCCGCGACTCAGTGTGTCGCACCCGCGATGGGACTTGGATGAACCTCGGATGAAAATGTTCCAGAGCTGGGTCGCACCCGAGAAAGGTTTGGTCGCACCCGCGATAGTGGCACCTCGCACCCACGACAAATGTTGAACGAGCGACGGATAGAAAGGAGATGGGAGGGGTCGCGCCCGCTACCCTGTGCGCCGTGCCTACGACTTGCTGTAACGTGGTTTTTGTACCCCGGTTTTTATATCGTTCTTCTCGAGGAGCTAGGGGCCTTGGCTAAGAAACTCGATCTACGGTTGGGTTAAGATCGCTAGGTAAGGCAATGGGTTGAAAAAGGCGGTCACAAAGAGCAACAAATAAATCTAAGGTTAGTTAAGGTGAAACAATGGGTTTCAGGGGCTTTTCGGGATGCAAACGGGAACAAGGAGATAGGTTTTGCAACAAGAGAGCAAGAAGGAAGCAAATCAAGTGGCAATTCCGTTAGAAAATACCCACCGGACTTCCTCTTTCAAGGATAGTCCGGATTAACTTCCCCAAAGTCGACCACGGACCCGGAGGGTTAATGAAACGGAATTCCCTAGTTAGTCTCTCTACTCACTCTCATGAGTAAAGTGCTAACTATCCCAATTCCAACCTTCCAACACAAGTGTTGGATGTGTTCGGGGACTTTCGGACCCAAATACATCCCACTTGAGGGAAGGAATGGAGTGGGAAAAGTGATTTCCCAACTAATTACTCACTAATATTGCTAACCCATACCTAATTACCCATTCACACCCTTAATTACCCCTTAACCAATTAGGGTTCTAGCCACTACCCATCACAACTATGCTAACAACATCGACAAAACCAACCCTAAGCATGATTTCTAACATCAAACAACCATAAACAAGCAAAACAATTGAAATAGCAAGCAAAGCAATTAAGCAAGCATGAAAATAATTAGCAAAGTAATTAATAGAGTTAAGGGAAGAGAATACTTATCAAAATACTGTAGATGAACAAAGGAAAGTTATAAAAAGATGATCCAACAATCTCTCAATTGTTTGAATCCCCAAATCTTCAACAATACCACAAAATCTCTAAAACCCTAGATTAATCTCTCTCTAATCTCTCTAAAAAATCCACTAATTACAAGGCTGGAAAAATAGAGTCTAACACTCTCAAGAGCTCTCCTAAGATAATCGTCAAAGAGGAGAATAAATACAAGGCAAAACGCAGCACTTCAAGCCGAAATCACGCGCAGAAAGTAGGAGACCCCAGGTGCGGTCTCGGAGACCGCAGGTGCGGTTTAGGAGACAGCAAGTGCGGTCTCTCCCTGCCCAGGGAGGGTAGCGGGTGCCACACGCGAAAACTGTTGGGCGATTCTTCCTTCGTAAGACCGCAAGTGCGGTCTTCACTGACCGTAGGTGCGGTCTTCATCGGGGACTTAGCTTCCTGTGCAAGCGTAGCGGCTACCGCAGGTACGGTCCTCTTCAGGCAGCTAGGGGTAGTGGGTGCCACACCCAGGGTGACGGGGGCTACCCTCCTCTTTTCTTCCTTTTGTTCCTTCCTTCATTCCAAGGCATGTAACGCCCGCTACAAGGGTCGTAGCGGGTGTTCCCTCACTAATTAGTACCAAATGAAGGGAAAGTGATCCCGAGTCAACTTCGCCTCAGCTCTTGGTCCGGCTCTGCTCGGGAAATCACCAAAAATGCTCTAAAATGGCCCATTTTACCTCATTTTTGTGTAAAATGCCAAAACCTACAAAATAACCCAAAATGTAGTAAAAGACACGAAATTAAACAAGAAACGAGTCAAAAGCCTAAGAATTAAGGCGTTATTTAGACACAAAATTGGGTCTAAACACCCCCCCACACTTAAACTTTTGCTCGTCCCGAGCAAAACAAAACAAAAACTACCTAAACTAACACAAACTCCTCTGTCGTGGGAGAGAAACGGGTGCATTTAGCGTATGCACCAAGCCCTTTGAACCCCCCAGCAGCCCAGGTGGACGAGATGGACTCGTGAGGGTTTGTAGCGGCTATACCCACAAAAGCCAAAGAAAAAGGAAGAGAGGGAAAGTGAAAACAAAATCGAAAAAAACGAAGGAAAAGGAAAACAAAAGCTTCGCTTCGAAGGATCTTGAAATCTAAATTAGGAAAACGTTATTAAACCTCCAAAAGAAACTGTTATGAACGTCTCACGAGCACCTATCCCAAGCAAAGGTTAGTCTTTGAGATTTTCGATGTCTTACACCTAATGCCAAGTAAAACCCCACGTGTACATGTGCTAGTGGGTTCCAACCAATCCCGAAAGACTCCAAAGACTCATGCCTGAGCTCAAAAACAAACAAGACGATCAAGGAAAGAAAAAAAAGTTGCCCTTCCTCGCATTTGGTCGCTCTTGGCTTGGTGAGGGCCGTAAGTGATGTAAGGAGAGGCCCCACACTTTACTAACGCTGAAAGCTTTTCTTTTTGGGGTTGGGTTTTCCCAACGAATGTTTTTTTTTAAGGTCGAGGCTAGCTTTTCGGGAATTGCAACGGCCCATAATGCGAGGTTTACCCTCTCAACACGGCTTTTCCATACACTCCTCCGTCGAGAATTCGGTATAGGAGGAGCTTAAGGGGCAATAGCGCCATACCGCTAATACCGGCTCCATGTAGGTCGTCTAGCTTTATGGTGGTTTGATGTTGTTTAGCCGACTCTCCCCACTTAATCAGGTTATTAAACTTTTGCTTTCATTTTCTTTCTTTTTGCTTTTGCTTTTGCTTTTGACAAACAGGAAAAAGAAACAAGCTTAGACACAAACCCCTAGAACCTCCCGGTTTCAACCAGAATGTGAAAGGAATCGGGGGTCTCACTAGACACTCAATGCAGGACATCTAAAGAGATAAGTCATGACTAGCACCCGAGACAGGGTTGAAAACGCTCAGACCGGTTTCTTTTAAAGAAGTTTAAGAACGACTTCTCAATTTCGACAACAAGCTCCAAGAAACAAAGCAAAAACAAAGCGAAAACAAAAACCGAAAGAAAACTATAAACTGAATTATTGAAAACATTATTAAAAGAGTCGCCAGTTGGTTTTAAAGTAACCAACGAACCTAAAAAACGAAAATTTCACCCTACAAACCTAAAATGCAAGCTCAGGGGTAACGTTACAAGTCCAAGAATTAGAAAATTCTTGGTCTGGCCTGTTTCGAAAACAAACTCTACTAAAACCTACTTGAAATGAAAGAGTGCGGGGATAAGTTTAGAAAGATGTCACGATAATATATTCTTGTTATGCATGTTTGAAAATTTTTTACAAGAATATAGAAGTATAATAAAAGTTGGTTGCATGATTACAAAATAAGGACAATCAACATGAACATTCTAACCTCGTTTGATCAAGAGGGATGCAAAACTGGGTTTATATAGAGGCAGAGAAAACTCCAAAGTCAATACATCAGGGGGGATTTCTTGATGTCCTTGAACGTGGAATGAAGGGGTTATTCATAGGGGGAGTAGAGGTGGTTGAATATGGCAATGGAAGGCATGATCCATCCCTTAAGCCTAAATCCCACCATTTAAGTTGTTTGGCCTTGATATCTGCATACATAATCACGGAATTAAATGGTTAATGGGATTAGTTGGCTGAAGTAAGGCACAAATGGAGTGTGGCGCGGTAGGAGAATGAGAGCAAAACCTTGCTTAAGTATGTATATGATAATGCTGATCCTCATGATGATGGATGATAATAATAGTTACGTTCTTGATTGAAGAAAATAATCTTGAGAAATAATAATCAGAATCCAAGAGAAAGACAATAACCAAGCTTGGAACACCAAAAGAACTAGATATGAACTTGGATAAAGGCTAGGCCACCACCAAGAACTAGCAATACACAATGAATTTGTTGAAGGAAATTCACCTCAAATTCAATAAAGGAGATACTTGCAACAACACCATAACATAGTAATTATGGATAAAATAAATAAGATTTAGGGGAGTGACATTCACTATTCTTTTCATAAGCAGACGTCAAAAATCATCAAAAATTCCCTTACAAAAGATAACCTTGGGATATATAAAACAGGGTAAAATAACAAAAAAATAAGCCTGTATCGAGTGCTTCGTAGGCACGGCATAGGGCGCCGCAGCTACGACCCCTACTTCTTGCGCAAAGGGCCACTAGACCCGAAGGGTGTTACGGAAATGACCTACGAGTTCATTGGCGTGACACATGACGTCATGGTCATGATCGTTGAGGTCATGGTCGTGACAAAGATGCCTATGAGAAACTAGGCCAAAAGACTTCGCAGGCATGACCACTGAGGTCACAACGTGACTGCTTCTTGGCAGCTTTTCTATCAACTTCCAATGCGCATTACTTCTTCGTCCAAACTCCATTTTCGGCTCATAATGTATGAAAAAAGTACTCAGTTCTACTTTAAGTGTTCAAAATCTGAAGGAAATCGGAGTTGTATTGAAGGATTTATGATCGGATGAGAGAAGGCACATCCTTATTAGCTTTTCAAGTTGACCTCGCTTGCTTATTCTTGCAAAATATTTTGAGCCCCTTCAAAGGCCCTAAGTAGGACCCGATGAGGAATTCTAACGCCACTCCCATGGCCTGGGGTCCCACATGTAGTGGAGTACGTCCGCACCTAGCACCGATCAAGTCATGCCTACAAGGTCCCGGATCCATCTTAAAATGGACACCACACCCGACTCGGAAGTGAATTTCATCAAGATTTTCAAAATAAAGTCGAGGGCATTTGATGATTGTAGATTTATAAGCTCGGACTCTACCCCGATACAGTTCATACTCTCCTTCTTGAAAAAGAGCCGCCCTTAACTCTTGGAAGTAAAAACCAAGGCGCCCTCCAATATTTGGCACCATAGAACTCTGAACATCCTGATCGCCATGAGTAATCACACAAGGCACCCAACAAGCATCAAACCCCATGAAGTACCCATCATCCAAATAAAAAGAAAGTGGTTAGAGGCTTGTTGTGTGGAAATAGGGGATTAAGGGATCGGAGGGAATAGGAAAATTTGTTGAGTTTGCAAACGCTCATTCTAACTTGGCTTGCTACTAGGTCAAGACAAAGCCATAGGTAGTTTGTCCTCACCAAGAGCACAGTCATCCCGTGTTTCACTCACTTGGAGGTTCCTCAACTCACTTCTCACCTATGGTTTGATTTGATGCGGGGCTAAAGGATTCAAGTAATCACAATTAAGAAAATGATCTTCATTCAGCACACACTTCCACAAACATTGCATACCAAACTTCGTATAGCACCCAATCAACAAATATCCTCAAATAACCAATGACGACCAAAGAACATGTACGACCCATTCAAAGAGTTCATATCACACCAACATTCAAGCAATACTCACTAAGTGACAATACAAATAATGAGCTCATAGCTATTGCGTGAACTAGAATCAAGGTATCACCAAACAAAAATTTTTCATTAGACACCAAATGAACACTAAGATTCCTAGCATGCCAACAATCACGCGTAAAGTTTATACATGATGTACTCAAGGCCTTCATGCGACAACATCCAACATCCTGGAAAGACTTAATGAACTTCATAGGTGAGTTTTTAGTTACATAGTTCTCTCTATTGAGAAGATCAAAAGTGGACAAGTCATGAGAGATGATGGAGCCAACTCCATTGTTGTTAGGCTCCTCAATTGATGGATTTGTGATCAATATAGGTGCTTCTTCTTGGGTTTCTTCAACATAGATGAGGGAAAGATCAAGGCCAATCTTCTCATCTTCCTCTTGGCATAGAAATCCCACAATTCCTTCAATGGTCTTATAAAGTTAAGTAGGTTCTCCTTCATCGGCCATAAGGAAAATAACCTCATCTCTTGAACCTTCTTCCTTCTCAACCTCCTCAAATCCTCCAAGTGTAGAAGTGAGGTTTTGCCCATCAACTTCTTTTACCACGTCACCCATAGGCTCTTCCACACAAAAAGATTCCTCAATCCAAGCTCTAACCATGGCCATTTGTTAGCAATTGAAAGAATCATGTCCCACACATTTACAATTGATACATTCCTGGGATGAAAAGGGCCTTAGTGAGGAATATTGGAATGAAACGTTCTGGCGAAAATCATCTCTTGTTCTTCATCTGAGCTGAGATTAGCCTTGGAGACGTGCGAATATTCTCTAAAGATGATTTGTAATGGCATTACGAGTATTTTCATGGTTCAAGAATCGACTTTCAAAACTCATATTAAGGGCCATATCAAGAAGAAGGGTGAAGCACAGATTGTGTTTGAGGAATTTTTTGTTGAGTTTTGGATTCTTTCATAGTTGGTTTTTATGTTTGGTTTAGGGATCTTTGTAGTTTTACACAAGAGAGACAATAGTGAGATATCCAAGTAGAAGGAGCAAGAAACCACACCGAAATCCAATCACCGAAACACGATCACCACAATAGTATTACCACAACTCGATCACCACCGAACACTACTCCAATTCTTTTATAGTTGCTAGATAAAGTATGGAACTGGAGTAGTGTTGGATTGTGAGTGTCTTGTGGCGATCGTATTGTGATGAACGTGTTGTAGTGGTTGGATTTCGATGTGCCTTCTTACCCCTTCTACTTGGATATCTCCTAATTGTCTCTCTTGTGCAAAAGCTTCAAAGAACCATAAGCCAAACACACAAAAAAAAAAAATTATAAAAGAACCCAAAACTCTACAAAGTCTCCATAAACACAATTCGTCCTTCACCTTTCTTCTTGATATGGCCCCTAATATGAATTTCGAGAGACGATTCTTGAATATCGAAAATACTCTTAATGCCATTGATAATAAACTTGAGAAAATATCCACAAGTCTCCAAGGCCAACCTTAGCGTGAAACAAGAAGAAGAGATGATTCCTCCGAGAATAAGCCATTCCAGTATTCCCCACTAAAGGCTTTTTCGTCTCAAAAGTATATCAATTGTAGGCGTGTGGGACATGAATGTTTCCAATGCCAACAAATGGCTATGGTTAGAGCTTGATGGCGTTGTAGAAGAAGTTGATGAACAAAACCTCACTTTCACACTTCAAGGATTTGAGGTTGAGAAGAAAGAAGGTTTAAGAGATGAGGTTATTGTCCTCGTAGACGATGAAGGAGAACCTATTGAGCTTTATGAGACCATTGGAGAAGTTGTTGGAGTACCTAGCCAAGATGAGGATTATGAGATTGACTTTGTTCTTCCTCCAATCTATATTGAATAATCCCAACAAGAAGCCCCGATGATCATCTCAACAATGCTTTTTGAGGAGCGCTAAGCAACAATAGAGTTGGCACCATCACCTCTGATAACTTGGCCACTTTTGATCTTCTCAATGTGAAGGATGAGGTAAACCAAGACTGTTTGACTAACATCAATTATAGGTGTACTTTGGAATCTTTGATTAAATCGCATATGTTATTTGAAAGATATTGGTTGTTTGAGAGTGTTTGTTGGCATAATAATTGGTATGATGAGCATGTGATGTCCACGATTGAGAATTCTCTATATTTGTAATTTTATTCTAAGAATCGTTGTGTTTTCGTGGTGCTTGGTGAGAAGTATGAGTTTCTTAATACCTTGATTCTAATTAGCAAGTTGGACTCATCATATTTATTGACCCTCCATAACTATTATCGGAATGATGATTGTAGTGTCATGAACTCATTGGATGTGTCATACATGTTCTTTGTTAGACACTGGTTGTTCGAGGAGTCTATTAGGATGTTGATTGGCTCATTTCCTATCACACCCTTGTTAGTTTCACTACCCGAGTGCTATATTCAAAAAATTACTTAGAGGTACCCTAACTTTTGAAGAAACAATTTTTTGGTACCCTAACTTTCCAAAACTAATTTTGGGGTACCCTAACTTTTAGGATTAGAAATTACTAGGTGAATTTCCGGCGAAACTCCGATTGATTCAAATCATTTTCGTCCACGAAAACAAAGGGAATTTTCATCCACAAAAACACTTAATCAATTTCCCGCCTAAAATTCACGTTGAATTCAAATAATTGGCCGAAAATTCACCTAATTATTTCTAATTCTAAAAGTTAGGGTACCCCAAAATTAGTTTTTAAAAGTTGGGGTACCAGAAAAACATTTCACCAAAAGTTAGGGTACCCGTAAGTAATTTTTTGATATTGATGTCCTTATGCATCTTATGTAGTGTTTCCTACACGTCGTCCTCCCTATGCCTTCGAAACCACCATTAAACCATAAAAACAAAACCTGGGTGGGAAGTGAGTTGAGGAACCTCCTATCAAGAGAAACACGGGATGAGTGTGCTCTTGGTGAGGATAAGCGATCCTTAGCTTTGTCTTTGCCTCGTAGCGAGCTTAGTGAGGTTGAGCGTTCCCAAACTCTACAAAATTTTCCTACTTCCGTCCATTGTCCTTTACCTCCAAACCTCTTCAACAATTCCTATTTATTCAAGAAGGGTAGAGTTCATAGCATGATCATGATTGGGTTGTTGGAGGGTTCATGTAACGGGTGGTCGAGCCATGGACTGTGCCTTCATTTTAACTCCCAAGAGTTGAGGGGAACTCTTTTCAAGAAGGGGAGTATGAATCGTATAGGAAAAGGGTCCGAGCTTCAAAATTTGTTAAGTCTTCCTGCAGCCCCTTTATAAAACACGAGCAAAACCACTGTAAGGTCAGGTGTGAAGTCCATTTTAAGGTGGACCCAGGACCTTTGGGAATATTTGTGGCAGTGTTAGGTGATCTTGAACCATACACGTAAAGCTACTAGTCCTCATCGGGAGCTACTTCGATCCTTTGAAGGGGTTCAGAATCTTTCGGCAAGAATAAGCAAGAAAGGTCAACCTTGAAAGCTGAAAAGGGCATGCCTTCTCTCTTTCAATGATAACTCCTTCAATACTATACTGACGAACTTCAAATTTTTGGAGCATAAATTAGACACCGGGATCTTTTCATTGATATATTATGGGCCGAAAAAAAGTCCGAAAGAAGAAATTATGTGTGTTGGATGTTCCATAGAAAATCTACCCAAAAGGCAGTCACGACTGCCACGACGACGTGGCATGAACATGGAATCATCCCCTGGCCCAGTTTTTGATAGGTGTCTGTGTCACGACTTCGACCTCAAGTGTCACGTCCGTGATGTCATGTGTCACGCCCATGACATCCTTCGGGTCTGGTTGTCCCTTGCGCAAGAAATGGACGTCGCGCACCTTATGTCACGCCCTCGATACCCCTGATCCGAACATAAAATTTTGTTACTTCCCCTTTTTCTACATATCCCCCAAGGTTATCTTTTGTAAGGAACGTTTTTTGCTAATAATGATTATGAATGTAATGGAAAGGCTTAAAGCTTTATCCCCTCTCTAAATCTAGTTTACTTTATCCATTTCATTTGTTAATGGTGGTTTGCAAGTCTCTCCTTTATTGAATTGGTGGTGGATTTCCTTTAGTTCTTGGTTGTGGATTTTCCTTTAGTCAAGTCCATATTCAATTCCTTTGGTGATTCTAGATCTTGTTATCCCTCTTTTTTATTATGGTTATTGTCTCTCAAGATTATTATCTTCAATCAAGAACATCAAATTTTTCATCATCCATCATTATCTTCTCTACTCAAGCAAGGATTCTATCACATCTTCCTACTGCGCCATGATACAGTTCAACAAATGAAGGAAAAAAAAAAAAAAGCCATCTCTCATAAAACTTAAAAATGGGTTGCTCATCAGTTTGATTTTGATTTTTTGATCTGAATTCGGTCTCAATTTTTCAATTTTGAAATGAATTTAGTGCACGTTTTTACTTCTGCAACCAAATTTTTATTTGTTTTTATAGGGTTTGTGTTGGTTTTGCTGGAATTCCAGGGATTTTAATGAGATACTTGATGCTTATGAGAGAGGACATGATGATGAATCAGTGAGTTTGAGGAGTCATCCTATGCCTTCTAAGATCGTCAACGCATGTGTTCCTGTAAGTTAACCATTACAAGGCTTCATAAAGACTAATTATGGATCATCTACTCCAGCTAGAGGGGATTCTATTGGCTATTCAAAGATACTTAACGAGCGGGACAATAGGAGTAGTGATACTGACTCATATTCAAGTATATGATTAAGACCCAATCTTGTTTAGATATTTTATCTTAAACCTTTACAAGATTCAGGTATCTGTTTCTTTATTTTAAATGTTTCATGAAACAAAAAAACTTTCCTTTTAAGCTTATATTATATTAAGCAAATGAAGTTATAGTCGTATATATGGAGTTAAGACTATACTAAAACTCTTAAATAGAGTAAATATGTTATATTGTAAGCTACAAAAACTCCTATTAATTTGGAAATTATGGTTAGTGTGAATTATTGTTAAGTATGTTGTTTTAACCTGATCGCTTCCTATGAAACGACTAAACTATTTTCAACTATATAGTGTGAACTATTGTCAAGTATGTTGCCTTAACCTAATAGTTGGCTATGAATCCAGAAACCGATTGTCAACTATCAAACAATAAATATGAAACCAGCCTTTATTGAAATCAACAAAGCCTAAACAAGGTGAAGAAAAGGAGATTTATTGGTTCATTTTGGAAATTAACACATGCATTTAAGGTTAGTATTATTGTATTGTTGTTGTTAGCTATGATATTGTCGTGAATTACATTCAGATCATATCTTCAGCTTCCAACCTTCAACATTGACATGTTAAAATGCATAGGTTACTTGTATTTAGGCTAAGTGAAAGGAAAAGTTGGATGTTGTAGCTGCCATGTATTTATATAACAGTAAAAATAGGCTCGAGTTCATTTCAATTTTGGTTGTTCTTTTCCCAGTCCTCAATTTTGGCAACCAAATTGATGTTGGTGTCATGATCATTTTTGGTTTGCCATATATTTTTGGAGAAACTTACATTTTGATTTCTTTTTTTTCCACCCAGACTAAATAGATTGGATTGCTCATGTGGATAAATTGTGATTCTATCATACACACCTATGAGACGGACCTAAGGGATGGAGTCAGCCAAGCTGGTCGAAGTCGACTTCAGTTCAGGGAACATCTCTTTTTATTTTTTAGTTTCATGTCACATTGTGGTTATTATATTCAATTTTATATGGATATAATTATGAATTGATCAAGTTGTTCGGTTATTGCAAGTGTTTGATCTGAGTCGAAGTTCTTTATGTCCCTCTTTTGGACCAGCTTTAGATGTGGGTTACAAGATCTTGTTGCTGTTCAATTGTTTTATTTATTTATTTTTATTTTTTGTGTTTATTTGGTTATGCTGTTATCATCTATGTTTTAGTCTAGTTCCCACTTCCTATAGTTTGTTTTGACAGATCCCGAATTTGGGCTATGGACTATTGTCCTTTAGTTTTTTGCCTTCTATTTATTTACCTTTTCTTGAATTTTCAGTTTATAATTGTTTTTTTGTTCGGTCTTATCAGATAATTGTATGATTTTTTTCTTTATGGATTACATGTTTTAGATTGTCAATGTTGCAAGATGATGTAAATTAGCTAGCCTAAAGTTGGAATTTAGTTGATCAACAAGAGCATCTAAGAAGTTTGGTGAATATTCTACTACTCAAGTTATCCCCGTCCCCATCCCCCTCCCCCCCCCCCCCCTCCTTTGTTCTCCTTCTATATCTTCAATCCCCTATCTATCAATGAAGTTACAAGTGTTGTTTGTTAAAGATTTTTTTTTTTTTTTGTCTTAAAGACTGCTTTTGAATTTCAGGCTATTAGGTTTTGAAACAAGGTTAAAATATGTTCAAATCGTTTGGTAAATTTGTACCAAAAAGTTATTTTTTTTCTCCGGAAAAAAAATTAGAGTAAGCTTTAAATAAATTTTAGATGTTTGAAATTAAAATCAGTAAATCACATTATTAGCCTTGTCTTGTTACCAAACTACTTCTTTCGCCTTCCTATAGATTCTTTTCATATGTTATATCATTGTGCTATTGTTTCATGTTTGCACCCTGTCCCATTTACTTTTTTCCTTGCTTATTGTTGGACGCTACTTCATCTGTTGGAGCCAATGAGGTCATTATGGACTTATGAGACAGTAGATTGCCTTTCTTCCATTTGCTTGTTCTCTCTCAAACAGTCTAGTACTTTTCTTCTGTTTGTTTCATGCCTCTAAAATATTGGCTTGATTTTATGGACTAAATCTTATAATTGTTATTCGTACTTACCGGGACTGAAGAGCATGAGAAAGAGAGCAATTCTCACCTTGTGTTACCCAGAAGACGTCTACAAAGGCGAGGTCGGACAATTCTCTTAATTTTATTTCGGGGTAAGAGTTAGTGTTGGCATCGGCTTAGGCATGTATCTTTGAATTGGAATTGGCATTGGACTTCTTACGCACTCATATCAGGCTGCAATTGGAAGAGTTTGGACATTCCTATGATTATGAATCTCTTATTTTACATACATAATTATTCTTGATTGGTCTTCCCTTCACGTGGAACTAGAACTGCTAATATATCAGCATCCAGGAAGATATATAGACCTGCTTCTAGCCTCCAAATCCAATGTGAAGAAAAGGTAAGCTTTTGATCGATCATAGTGTGCTAAAAGAGAGCGAGTCTCCACGATGTTGTACGAAAGGCCAAATAGCAGCAATGTCATTGTAGTTTGAAGATAAGGATAGTTGTTAGTCTGTTGATTGTGTTTATAGTTGATATTTTGATTGATAATAAGGTGATCTTAGGCATTTCAAGGAGGGAAGGTGTGTAAATTGTTTATTTGGTCTAGATTCTTAAAGGTAGTTGGCTTTAAGCATGTTATTTGTTAATTTTGCAGTAACGACTTTGCCATATATGGTCTACGAAAGGGTGCGTATTGTACCTACAATTGAACAAGTACATGTAGATTGGATATGGATATTGAATTTCTCAATCTTTGCTCCCCCATCTTGATGGTCTTACAATGTAGGGGTTCACCATACTCATCTGTAAAGTTTATTGATTGAACTTGGCAGCTTTAAAGGTTGCTTACTTTGCTTCATGAGTATGCTTTGTTCGGGTCCACTGCGCACACCTTGTGGCTAATATATGTATGTATGTATGTATGTATGTATGTATGTATGTATGTATGTATGTATGTATACATATCACAACAAGAAAAATTACTTTAGACAACAAAAAATTTATTGCCATAGTTTATTGCCTATTAACATGGGGCTACAAAAAAAATTGTCACGATTTGGTAGTTTTATCCTCGAAGCACAAAGTCTGGGCTACAAATTAGTAAAAATGGTAGAACAAGGTAGTTGGGATGGGCATCCAAATTTTTTTGTTGTCTTAGTAAGTTTTGGCTACTATTTTCCTACAAATTGTTGCCCAATCTATATCAATTGCAACAAAAAAGTTTTGTTGCCACACATCTGTATTTAACCACAAAATGATTTGGTTGCCCTATTTTAAATTAATGCAATAATAATCTTTTTGTTGCCCAAGCTACCCCAAATTTGTTGCCCAAACATATTTTTCTTGTTGTGTGTGTGTGTGTGTGTCTATATATATATATATATATATATATATATATATATATATATATATATATATATATATATATATATATATATATATATATATATATATATACATATATATGTGTGTGTGTGTGTGTGTGTGTGTGTGTGTAATATGGCATACATTGTTGGGAATATGGGGAAACACGGTCCGTTGCACTAGATGAGGGATCACTTGGGTAGCTAGGAATCGAGGGTGAACCCGTCTCCCCTTAATACTTATTCACTAGACCGCGAATATACTTAAGGGTAAAACCTAACCTCTTGTAAGCAAAGTACAAGACTTTTCATGGACTCTTAAAGAACGTTGTTGTAGTCAACACCTCAAAGAGTGTGTTGAAACTCTCTAGAAACTTGAAGGAGATGTTGTGATGGTGTGTTTGAATGAGCAAAACAACCCTCTATTTATAGGGCTTGAGGAGCATTCAACTTGGTCATAGTTTCCATAGCAAAGGGGCTTGATCCATGGGATTTGTCCATTGATAATAATTGGTGATTATTGACTTATTTCTCAGTCAGTAGATATCCCAAAAAGCAATCCATTTGATTTAATCCCGATGCTGAAGTCGTGGGATTTCATCATTATCACTGACTGGCCTTCAACACGGTCGGTGGTGATGCACCACGGTCCATGTTGGACCAGTGCAGGATAATCCTGATCTCTGGACCCCAACACAGGTCATGTCAATCCTGACACGGTCCGTGTTGAGTCCAACTTGCTTGTTTAGCTTCCCGTTGACCTCCTGGTCAACCTTATGTTTATGGATTACTCTTTTATGCCCCTTAACTCTTGAAATACTCAAACAATCCCCCGTCATTTCAAGATTTCCACTTGAAATAGCCCATGGCCCCTTACTTAGGTAAAATTACCCCGCCATACATGGAACCTTCTAGAGAACTTAAACACCCGAGAAATCAAGGTGTTAGCATGCGTCATGAAAGTGTCTCTCGACTTGAACTTTCACTTAGTGTATGTAGTTACAATTAGTCTGAATGCCAAAGTAGACAAATCTTTGAACTTTACATCCTTATTTGACTAATGGGATACATATCACACATACAACTCAAACCTTGCTTAAAAAAATGACACTATTTATAAACATACCATGTGTCCATTACCCTCTCCGATGACAATCAAGCACAGCCCTAGGCTATCCGAAGCGGCCCACTTTACGTCCTCGCATAGGCAGACTTTTACGCTCCCGTAATAGAGCTCCCCATCTTAAAGATTTCATAGTCTGTTAATGAGTCATAGACTCAAACCTCTTTTCATTACGGTCCTTGAGCATCACTTGACCTTGGGATGAATCATAGAATTGATGCTCCAATTGTCCTACAACGTCGTCAACCATTGAACTCAAGACTTGACAACAAATGTCAAGTGTGAGTTAGAGCTCCGTTGTGTATAATTTATGAGTGGGCTGTTACTCCCATCCCCCTTATCAAGAATTACTAAATAACCTTGTGACCTTGTAAGAATTTGAACATGATACTTTCGAATGCCCTCTTTATCTAAGATCACTAGATATATACAAATCTTTCCATGACCTTACTTATCATGATCATATCTTAAACTTAACATTTATTCCCTTAATCATACATAGTTGTGATTATACCACCACACTATAGGCTTAGAAATATTTTATCCCTTGTCACAATACGACTAAGCCATCACATTATAGGCTTTGGTAAAATTTGAATATTGGCTTTATATGAGTTCATATTTAAACTTACTAATTGAATGCTTTAGTAGGCGACAAGCCTTTGAACTATGCATTCTTTTGTAATACTTACAAAATCTTATGAACTCATAACTTTGATTATAACCTTATCCAAATAGGATGGATAATTCTCATAATCCTTACAAAGACATCTTAATAACATAACTATAACTTTGTCCAAAAAATTGGACTACTTGTATAGTTACCTTGAAAGAAATGCTTACAATAACTATAGCCTTGCTCAAGTACTTTGGACTACTTGCATAGTTACCCCAAGAGGAATGTTTACAAACAAAATTTCTTTTGATTTTCCGCATTCTCTTCCTTATAACTATATCTTTATCCAAGTACCTTGGATTACATAGCCACAACTTATACCATAGAAGTATAGAACAACCTCATAGATCAAATTAACATTTGATTTTTCATGTTTTTCGCATGACTATATCCAAACACCTGTTGGATTTCATAGTCATAACCTATTGCCTTGAAACCTTGTAAATCAAACTAACATTTGATTTTCTTGTTCTTTGTATAACTATATCCAAGCAATTTGGATTTCATAGTTATAACCTTTGTATGAATCAAAATGGTATTTGATTTTCCATGGAAGAAAAACATCATCCAACTTAAACTTGAAGAATCATTTAAGTAAACATGGAAATTAAAATTCCATCTTATGTGTAACTTAAACCATTACACTTTCAACCATTTTGCTACAAACTTGAACACTATATGTAATGAAACTATTACATATCCTTAACATTGGCTATGTGAGGATGGACCTCCATGATCTTAAATGATCATCTTATAGTTATACGAGCTATTCTCATATGATGAAACATCATTCTAATTAGGTCATATCTCCTTATACTTGGTTAGATCCTCTTCTTAAATATTAAACCGTGGAACTCATAACCATTCATCTTGTATGTCAATCTTACTTATAAATAAATCACTTAAAGATGAATCAGTCAAATGTGAATAAGAGATACATTTTGCTTTGTAGCAAACTTAATTAAATCACGCATATCAAACATGCAAACTTAATTCATACACTATTAGCAAATGAAGTCATGATGATCATCCAATTTTATAACACATGAACTTAAGTAAACATCATGCGTTTAAAATATATGATCATGCACATAGTCCAACATGCATACATTATGCAACTTATCTTATAGTAGATACATACTACTTACATTCATATATGATAAACACCTATAATCTCATAAAATGGCGATAAAACCAAATACATGTATTCAACTTAGACACATGAATACAATGAATCATGATTATCCTTGCATTTTACATAATTATATACTTAACAAGCCTTAACCATATGTCTCAATATGTAAGCCACATATATTAGCATGTAAACCATATAGAGTATGAACCTTCTCATAGATATTTACTTATCTCAAGAAGAAGCATCATATATGATAACGTGAACACTTAATAACAAGATCATCTTGGTCATACCAAGACCATGAAACATGAGAAGCTTGCACTTATGAATAAATTTGTGTCTATGTTACTTACGACACACCCATAGCAATTAAGCTTATAATAATCCAATGAACCGATATTATACGAACTTTTGGCCATATAAGATTTAATAATACGAACTTTTGATTTGGTGATTAATAATACGAACTTTGACCCCCTGTTGCCCCCAATAGTACGCCACCGAGTTAAATTGAACTTAACTCGGTGGCGGTCTGATGTGGCAGCGGAGGCACACGCCTGGTTGTTTTGACTTTGTCACATCATCCACGTTGACTTAAAAAATAATACGAACTTTTACCTATGTTGCTCTGAATAATACGAACATTTTTCTCTCTCTAAAAATCCCAGATCCCATTTTTACTTCTTCATCTTCTTCAATTCTCCCCCTCTCCATTCCCAGAAAACCAAAACCCTAATTTCTTCATCCCATCCCTCCTTGAGCCTAATTTCCAACTCCAATTCCAATCACACCCAGATTTCGATTTCCAAATGCCATTTTCAATCCTCTCATTCACATCTCATTCCCAACAAGCCCAATGTCATTCCCCCACTCATTGAAAATGACGATCCTCCATATTTCAATGCAACACCAAAACGTAAAACCCTTAGGTGAGGCAGGAAAACAATACTTTCTGACATGTTAGACAATCCACCGAGTTGGTTTCACCTAATATAGTGGTAGTTAACTGAAATCCAACACTTCTATGTTGTGGTGCAATGTGATACAAATCTATAGTACAACTTGTCACAATCAAAACTCCTAAAATACAATGCATAACGATCTAATTTCCTATATATATATATATATATATATATATATATATATATATATATATATAGGAAAATTGGATTTTAATAATTCCTACTTTCACCAATTGTATAGCAATAATCTCTACTTTCATTTTGGATTCTGGTGGTCCAAAAAAAAAAATATTGGATTGTAGTAGTACCAAATCCACCTCCAAATTCTTTTTATTTTTTTCATTCCTACCCAATATTGTTTTTGTTCTTTTCATTCATGCCCCTAGAAAGGTAATGAAGTGTAGTTACTAAAATTATTTTAAAATTATTTTTTTTCAGACTCCAAACAATTATTATAATTTTTTTAAAAAAATAATAAAAGCTAAAAATCCATAAAATATCGTAAAAAATTGAAAACAATTAGGAGAAACGTCGTAAATTCATTAAAAATCATGTTAAAGTGTTATATTAAGTTTTGAACAAAACGTAACACAAAATCTATGATATTTAGGGTATACTCTCGATGATGTCCCACTACAGTACAATTTTTTTTTTTACTACCAGAATACAAATCGAAAGTAGAAATTATTACTGTCCAATTCACAAAAATAGGAATTATTAGAATCGAACTTTCCTATATATATATATATGTGTGTGTGTGTGTGTTACATATATATGTGTGTGTGTATATATATATATATGTGTGTTACATTATACTTGCTGGCTAGTTTTTTTTTTTTTTTAAGGTATCTTCTTTTAAAAAAGGATCAAATGAGTAGTAAAGAATGTACCTGATATATTTGAAGAAACAGGAAAGAACTTTGAAGAACTTGTACACTGTACAATATCATTTGTTATATCTTGTTGAGTTTTCCGTTGTTCAATGTCCTACTCTTCCACTTATAATATTTCATATAATATTTTCTTATCAATTACAATATTATATTTTTTCGGATACTATTTTTCTCTAAGAACCTAATATTAATACTTTTATACGACGAATTATTGTATATATTAAAACGTTTATCATTAAAATTTTTAAAATTTGGTCAATACAATTTTCAATATGATATAAATAATAGAAGCAGGATTTTCATAAATCCTCATCATTGAACCCCAAGCTGTGCGCATTTTATGAGCCTTTAAGCTGATACATTGATGTAATTACTTGCCTAATTGCCTTATTAGTTTCTCCAACTATTCAAATAGTTGATTGAATTGACCAAAAGGGAGGACAAAACCTAAATCTTGCGAGTAACCTTTTGAAATCACATATAAATGGTGCTTTTGCGCCACCAAATAAAAAAGAAAAAAGAAATCACATTTAGCTTTTGTTGTCTATGAGGGTTTGAACTTTGAAATTAGAGCCAGTGTGACAATTCTAGGAAAGAAAAGAATCAAGCTATATTTGAATGAAGTTGGCTCTTAGACCTTACACACACTTTCATGTACGTACATACATAATTCTTGAATATAAATTTTATTTTATAAATTACTTATCCACAATCCATCGTCCTAAAAGAATTTTAATGAAAGATAATAAACAAATTCTTGAATTATACGATTAATTTAAGAACAAAAAAGCTTATCTAATTTGTAGAGTATTTATTTATAGGAGTTCAAATAAAGCAACACGAAAACCCAACTATTCTGGGTCAAGCAACATGCATAGGGTTATTATATATAAAAAATAGCAACTAATTTTGGGGGAAGAAGGAATCATTTGGCTGCAATTGCAATATGCACTGCCTTGTTGACCAACCAATCAAGGACCTTATTGGCCATATAACATCACATTACATACTATGGCCCTGTTTGGCAAAATTAGTGTTTTAGATAGCAAATAGCGGTTTATGTAGTGTATAGCGGTTTAAGTAGCGGAATAGCGGATGATTGTTCAAATGAGAATTGTGTTCGGTAAATTTAGCGGTTTAATTAACAAATTAATGTGAATTGACATAAAAGGGTATCAATTATTTCCAAAGATAAATTTTACAAAGGGTATTTTTTGCAGAAAAATATGAAACGCTACTCCAAACGCTAAACGTTAAATTTATTAGCGTTTCACAAAACGCTCCATAAAATGCTAAACGCTCCTCAAAACGCTAGCTTACCGATCGAACGCTAATATTTATGCAATTAGAGTTTGGCCTTGGTCAAAACGCTAAACGCTACCCCAAACGTTGTTGCCGAACACAGCCTATGTCATTTAATTTGAGCATTACGAAAGATTTTGGCTCCAATTAATCTGTATTTATGATTGAAAATAATGTATATTAACTTTTTGGTTGACATTGTGTTGTACCTTTAATTTATTTACTGTCACTAAACTTTTTTTCTATTTTAGTCACTAAACTTCATATTTTTAATCGCTAAAAATAGAAAAAAAAAAGTTTAGTGATAGTAAATAGAGTAAAAGTGCAAAGCAGTATCAGCAAAAAAGTCAGTTTGGATTATTTCTATTTGCTAACCTATGAATACAGATTAATTGAAGCCGAAATTCTGAAAATTTATTGGTCATAATCATAGTTATTAAATCTTGATCCTGGTTGACAATCCTACAATTTTATGATCCAAAATCTTCGATGCGATTCTACTATCTACATTCAGATCCAAACCTTTTTGCACACAGTACTCCCGTACACTGATAAGCCAGGAATGCTCCCCCCACCCTGGTGGGAGGCGAGAGAAGGTGGTGTTCGTTGCCACCCAATCCACGAAGTGTTGATGTACTTAACTACTATATCAATAAATAACTCTTGTGCAAATCACGTATTTTTTTAGTAAAACTTAAAGTCTTCAAATAAATTTTAATATTCATAGCTTAATTATTTTTCTACCATTTCTTAATACTCCCTAAGTTCTTTTTTATCTGTTATTTTAACTAACTTTTATCGTTTCTAATTATTAGTTATTTTGTAATCCCAATAACCTATTTTAATTACTAATTTAACTATTTTACCTAGACTTGTTAATTTGGTCTTGCAACGGGTTTCGGGTGGGGGATACATCGGGTTCGGGTAAAAATGGGTCGGGTGCATTTCAGTTTTTTGTAAAAATAAATAAAATAATTAAAAACGGGCGGTATATTCGGTTTCGGGTCAATCCAACGGGTTATGATTTCAACCTTTTTCCATTTTTTTTTAAAAAAATGTTATCTAAATAGTACTTTTTGTACAATATACATGATTAAATAGGATTATCTTCTAGTAACAATAGATTATTGTAACTATTTTAACTTAAATTAGAGAAATAACAAATGAAAATGAGTTGCGCTAATAGTTTAATAGTTAAAATTTCCAATGAAAAGTCACATATTCTATTAATGTTAAGTTTATAAAATTAACTTTTCGGGTCTAACGGGCGGGTCGGGTTCGACCCGTTAACTTTTGGATTCAGTGTATTTCTAGTTTAGTTGAGAAAACCATGTTCAAACCCAGAAATTTTGGGTCGCGCTCGGGTCGAGTTATCCGGTCAGGTCAGAAATTGTCATAGCTAATTTTACCCTTGATAATTATTATGATAGGATGTGAGATATTAAAAAGGAACAAGGTCATTCTAGTTGCTCATAACTACCCCATAAATATTAGGCGCATTGATATTAGCAAATTACCTTTAAACATAGGAAGTATTTGTTATTTTTGACTTTTGGCAATCTCCAATGTAAAGTTTTAACCATCATTTACTTTAATATATTTTCAAAAGAATTGTCAAATTACACTTTTTTATGCAAGTCTTTTTTTTAACTATAAATTAAATAATACTATTTTCACATGATAAAATCATGATGTGTATTGAAAAACTTATAATCTAACACTTTTGAAAGTTTCCAGATGGCAAATATTGAGAAATAAACAGAGTGCCTCCTTGTTTCACATTAATAATTGTTTGAGGATACTGAAAAATGTGCTAAAACTCAAACAATTTAGAGAGTATCATGATTTGTTATTTATTGGGTATGTAAAAAGTATAAAAGGAAATTAAATATAATTATTTATAAAGGCTAAAATGAGTAAAATAATTATTAAAAAGGTAATGTAATAATTATTATGAAATAAAAAATTAATTATTATAATAAAACATGGAAAGTGTTAATTGTTATGTGTAAAAAAAATGTAAGATTGTCGTGGACCATGACAATATTAATGTATCAGCAACAATATATAAATCTTTGAATACATGTACGGGCTTATTATTGACTATAGCAGTGGAAATGAGTCAAGTCGAGCTTGAGACTGTAAGACTTGAGGCTTGACTTGTTATTTTTTGGGCGAGTTTGAGCTTGGTTTGTAGCTTGCTGAGCTTGAATATATTCGGTTTAGACTTGACTTGTCAAAGCTCGTGGGCTTGGCTTGCGGCTTGGTCTTGACGACAAATAATAATAATTTACAATTTAAGTACTTGAAGCTTGGCATGTTAGTTTTTGGGCCAGTTTGAGCTTGGCTTGTAGCTTGCCAAGCTTGAATATATTCAGTTCAGACTTGACTTTTTAAGGCTCGTGGGCTTGGTTTGGGGTTTGGTCCTTACAACACATAATAGTCATTTACATTTTAAATACTAAATAATTTGCAGAATAAATTTAATTTTACTACGAATACAGAATGATATATGATGTTTTGATTTGGTTGTAGTGTCATGCAATAGTAATATCCTAATACAAATTTAGGTGGTAAGTTACCTCTCTAGAATTTTATAATGGTTTTAAGTACTTAATTGACCTCTTTAATCAAATATTTAAATATATATAAGTCAACAGAAACATATCAATAAATTGTAATATTAGAATACACACACAAGCTTAATTATTAGGCTTGCCAAGCCTAATGAGCCGAGCTACTCTTGGCTTAGCTTGGCTTGCCTTGCCTAATTCACAAGCTCAAGCCCGAGCCGAGCTACACGAGCTTTGCGCTGAGCCGGCTTGTGAAGGCTCATGAGATGGCTTGGGTCATTTCCACACCTAATTGGCTACGTTGGCTGAGACTGCGTGTCAAGCATATTTATTGATATTTAATCATGAGTAAACAACAAAAGTGTTAGGCAAACCTTCTTTTAAAAGATCTACCAAATATATGTAAGGCATGTTTTTATGGGTTGGATAAATAGAGTTGGAAGGAGTTGAAAATAGTTGGTCAAAGTTGTAAAGAGCTGGAAGAAGTTTGTGAAAGCTGGAACAACTTGCTCAAAGATGGAAAGAGTTGGACAGAGTTGAAAAAAACTGGAAAGAGTTTGAAGTAATTAAATAGCTGGAAAGAGTTTAAAAGAGTATAAATTTGTTTTAATTAATATATAATTTATTTTAATAGATATATAATAAAAGTATTTTTTTTCTCTTGTTTTGCTTGTAAAAAAATTAAAAGTACAAGTACAAGTACAAGTACAAGTAAAAATTAAAATTAAAATTAAAATTAAAATAAATTAAAATTAAAATTAAAACTAAAAGAAAAATTAAAACTAAAATTAAACGTGGAATTTAAATTATAAAAGTCCAGATATATCCAAGTAGCCAACAAAAAAATAGTAATAAACTAATACGGCAAAAATGACAAAAGTTTTGAAAACTATCATCCCATATGAGATTGATTTATATTATATAATAATAGGTTTTTGAATTTAAATAATTTGAACTTTGGGCTGTCAAACTCTTAATAATTTAAAATTTAAAAATACTGTGTAATAATCTAGACTTCAAGGGTATTGGATTAAATAGTATGCCACCAAGTTTTTCAAACAAAACTTGGCAAAGCTCATATTATTTAAATCCAAAATTCCTCTATATATATCACAATAATCCAAGAGTCTTGAAATCTAGATTCTTCCATGGTATTTTTTAAAGTTCAAATTATTGAGACTTTCACGATCCAAAGTTCATATTATTTAAATTCAAAAACCCTATAATATTTCATCTTTAAACTGTTTAATCATTTGTTTAGTATGTTCATCAAGTAGCATAACTTTAAGTCTTCATTAGGTAGTAGGTTGCCTTTGTAATACCCTTTTGATAAAGAATGCTAAAATTATGTAGCGTACATGCTGCAATAATAACTTTAATCAGTTGCTCTAACTTCATTTGAGACATTCTATCATCCAAAATCTTGTTACTATTTTTCATAAAGGGGAATGATGATAGTTAAATTTTTCATTAATCTCTCGTGGCAGATAACATCTCTTAATTAGTCTGTTAAGACCTCATTTGAATTCCAAAATATAATAATGCAATTCCATATAAATAATAGAAGAAACTTTTCGGATAATAGTTTCAACCCAAAATAACAAGCTCTTATAATATAAAATTGATTTTCCTACTTATAAGATACTAGTCGGATCAGCGAGTGCTTCGCACGCTAACTCGGCAATTTTAAATATAAAATATAAAATTTTAATGTTAAATAGATATTTTTTTACATAAACTAAAATTTTATTTTAATTTTAATTTGATTCTATTAGTCAATTATTTACTTATCTAAAATCTATAATGAATATGTAAGCCAAATTAAAATTATTATGATAACTAATACAAAATAAATTGTAAAACCCCGAAAAATTTGAATACGTTGACCGTCACGTCGTTAAGTATTTACGTTGACTCCGTTAATTTTTGAGATTTCCTTCTCTCTTTCTTTCTTCCTCCATCTCTCTCTCGATCTGTCCTCTCTCTTTTCTCGTCTCTGTCTCTGCCGCAGCCACCCCTGACACCACCGCATCATCGTCGCACCACCATCTTGCCCAGACGCCGCTGCTAGCACCGGTCCCGACTGACGTCGAGCTACAGTCCGCTCAGTTTGTGTGGTGTCGTTGTGGATGTTACCGAGTTCGAACGCAGCCTTACTACCACCACCGGACGTCGATGCCCTAGCCGTCGCCGCCGCTGGACTCCCCGCTTTCTGCAGACTCCGCCGCCTACGTTGTTGGAACCTCGTCAGACTGCCGCCAAGTTTGCCCAGTGATCTACTTAAAACCTTAAACCCTATGTTTGTTTTATTCCTCCGTTTTCATTATTATTATCCTTATGTTTTATACTTAGTATTATCTTTCCTTATAATCTGAATCATGGTAGCTATTATTCATGCTTACAAATACGTGTTTACATCTGGTTGCATAAAGTGTTTGGTGTTATATTAAATCATTAATCTTTTCCTAGCTAGTATATGTCAAATATTGGATGGAATATGTGAATTATGCTATAGTTAATTAGGATTAGTTCTGGAAATAATTGAATAAATTGTAAGTAAGATGTGTACTTTTGTTTCATGCGTGAGTATTGTGTGTAGATCATGTACTAGTTACTCATATGTATGAGTTATGATTAATATGGCGTATTGTGAATAGATTATGTCTAGGGTTGGTGTTCGTAATAGATTTTGCATGATTTAGGTTTTGATTAAGTTGATAAATTTAATTCCATGTGTTATAATAGAGTGTTGATACATATGACTGAGTTTTAAAATAGAGTTGCGTTTTAATTCTCAAATTATTTGACGGTTTCTAGTTTTAAATTGGAACTTTTAATTATTTTGAGAGTTCGGAGTTAAAAACATTAATTTATAATTACTATTAAATTATACTTTTACAAAGGGTGTTCTAAATCTTTTTAGTTGTTTTTACAAATTATTATGCTTTGATAAATAAAGTTTTGACCTTGACATAGTAATCGTATTATTTTGATTGTTATCGTGTGTTATATCGTCATTAAGATGTTTATCGAATTCCTTATTTATTAAAAATATTTAATTTGTTTATATTTTGGTAAAATAGTACCTTCCTGGTTCCTTGTGTGTTTTGAAGTTTATGGGTCCATGTTTCGTTCCTTTTATTTCGATTATTAGGGTGAATTTTTAATTTTATGTGTTTGATTGAGAATTAATATGTTATTGTGGCAATTTAGGCTAGTATATGTGTAAGTCGACCTTAGTTATGCTATGGGGGTGAAAGGGTAAGTAGTGGACCCTAGTAGGCTGTTTAGAATCTCAAATTGGGGTCTCGGGATACTGTGGTTAGAACTAGGATCGAAAATCCCGAAATAAAAACTCGGTCAGTTTGGACAGATTTAATGAGTCGTACGATATCGGTCACTGTATCTTGTGTAGTTAATATCTTACCCTACCGTTTGACAGGGAAGTACCTTAGTGTGTTAGCTTTCATATGAATTTTGTGGATCGGACTTTGGAGTTGTATAAGTTGAGTTATAACCCGATTACCAGGCCTAGGTCAGATCTGGATAGTTTGGATTAATGACTGTTTTTGAGGACTTTAGAGTGTGTTTTTAGTCTCTAGTTCAACATAAAAGTTTTAATAGACATCCTGAGGTTTCCAGAAAGTCCAAAAACAGACCCATAGGATGTCAAGAAGTCAAATTATGGTCCGTTCTATGTGCACGTTGCAATCTGTCCAATTTTTCAATTGTTATGAAAATGTTTATTTATATGAATGTGATGTGTAGTTCAAATATATTATTACTTGAATGATGGGAACCTTATAGTGTTCCTAGGGTGGGGTGAGGTAGAATGTAGTGAGTACTAACTTCGAGAGATGTTTTTTTAATTATAGAATTATTCTATTTATAGGCGCGATCTAGACTGTTCGTTTAGTGAGCTCAAGTGTGTTCGTAAAAGTGAAGTGAAGTAAAGTGAAGTGAAGAAAATCAGGTAATGTCTATGTCCTAAATCCCGCTGGGGTGAACTTTAATTGTTTTGTTGATTTTTTTAAGTTATTTTACGGTTTGCATCCCGAAGGAATTTTATGATGAAAATTGGATGTCTATTTTGGATGTTGATTATGTTCTTGAGTTGGTAAAATGTGGACAGTATTTTATATGTGACTTGGAAATGATTTTGGGAATTGGGAATGGATTGACTGAGTCTGGAAAAGTGTGTTATTAAACCTGATTAATAATTCAAACGAGACGTAAATGCGGGTTCGGGCAACGTCCCATAGACTAGGATTTGTTCCTGCAGGGAGGTTGTCAAGAGATCAGGGGATGCCCTGATATGGTTATGTGTTCGGGCAATGTCCCATAGACCAGGATCTATTCCTGTAGGGAGGTTGTCAAGAGATCAGGGATGCTTGATAAGTGCTACTTCCCCGGGGTTAGTTTTATGCACATGTGTGAAATGGATGGCCATCCATATGTTTGAGATTGTGATTGATTGAGATTGATATTGAGATTGAGATATGATTATTGTGATGTCTTGGACTTCGAGGGCCAAATAAGCAAGGTCCGTCCGCTTAATAATTTTGAAAGATGGTTTGGTTGGTTGGGAAAGAAAGTTGGTTATATTTGAATGGTTCACTTCTCCCCCAAAAATGAATTGAAATAAATTGTTTTAACGGTTAGGAGTAGACATTATTGAGTCCTCCTCATGTTTTTAAATGTTTTGTTTTCAGGTGAAGAGTTTTGTGATGGGAAACGGGTTCTAGAAGTGAGGGCATCGAAGTAGAAGTTCAGAATAAAGTTTAGTTGATGTTTAGACTTGAGTAGTTATGTTTAGTTATGTTGTTCTAGAATTTGAAGTTTCTTTTGTTTATTAAGTCAAAGTAATTAAGGATTAGTTAGTTTTTCTTTCTTACCTTGTATTCCTTCGGGGATACGGCAGAAAGCCCAATTAAAAAGAAAAAAATTGAGACTTTCGCTGTTAATGTTAGTCAACGTTTGACTTTAACCGTTAAGTTTAGAATTGAATTTCCAGGGCGTTACATAAATATTTTACTAAGACTTTTTCTAACATAATGTTTCATATAAACTCAAGTTTAAAATGGACTGAAACATAATTATTAACTTTAGATATTTCTAAAGCATTATATGAGAGAATAAGAAATGTTGCCACCAAAATATATAATACAATAGTATTAGTAATTAGTATATAGCGAGCTTAGAAAACTATGGAATGTCATTATTTGTTTAGTTGTTTATAGTGTTTATATATAGACATAACTGCTGCTAAATAGCAAATGTAATCAAATTAAATCACAAATACAAGTATTGACTTGTGAATAGATAAACAATACCTACATGTAAGGCAACCATATAATAATATGCTCATAATGACAATTTCAAATATATTACTAATTAAAGCTATTGTGAAATTTATCATCATATATTATATCTTTATCACAAAAATTCATTATGTAATAAAATCATGAAAAAGTTAGCTTAATACATTTATTTTCAATTAAATCGTGTTTAAATTATCCTATGTTCCTATCTCCACTTCACCACACCTCAAAGCTCTATGTTAATTAAACCACAATTACATAACTAATTTCGATAAAGTTTCAAATAATTCACAAAAATATCTATAATATTACTTAATAGTTACTTAAGCATTAAAGACATTAGTACAATATAATTTGGGGTATTGAAAATTCAACTACAATTCAATTATACAATACGACAACCTACTCGTCTAAAAATATAATCAAGTTACTATAAACAAACATTACTAAATTAAGTTTAACAAATAATCTTGCAATTTATGAGGTAGTAAACTCTAACCAAAAGTAAATATAAGGATTTTTAGACCCCAATATACTTGACTTTTAGGGTATTGGACAATAATGAACTGAACTTTGACCTTGGACAATAATGCACTGAACTTTGAGAGGTGTTGGGCAATAACGCACCCGAGACAATTTCAACAGTGACAAACTTGATGACAATCTTGCGTGGCAGACTGATAAGACAAATAGGCTAAAGAATATCTAAATTTGTGACATGTCAGCTAATCTACACAAGTTAAGGTGATTTTATACAACTACAACAACAATCTCCCAGCAGAAACGCGTTTAAACAAATGTGATTCATGTTTTTTTTTTACTCTGTTCAAAGTTGATCCTCTTTGCTTATGTGTAGATTAACTGGCATATCATAAATTTAAATATTTTTGGACCAATTCATCTCCTCCACCTGCTATATAAGATTGTCACCAAGTTAGTCACTGCCAAAATCATACTGAGTGCATTATTCTTCAACATCCCCCAAAATACAGTGTATTATTGTCCAAGGTCAAAGTTCAGTGCATTATTATCCAATACCCCAAAAGTTCAGTATATTAACATCTCAAAACCCTAAATATAAAGAATACATAAAATACACTTGAAATAAAATAATACAAAAGAGCTAAGACAATAAATTCAAGTTAAGCTTATAAATATGGTTTGAAAATAATAATAATAATAATAATAATAATAATAATAATAATGATAATCACCAAAATATGATATTATAAAGGTAAGTTAAACATTGATAGCAGAATAAGTTAATTTTTCAAGAAAGTAAGATTTGATTTATTAAAATAAATTAATATATAATTACATCATAGGAGAGTATAAGGGAAATCAATATTCGTGACATATCTAGAGTTAGTTTGTTTCAATAAGATGGTAGACAGACCTACCAATTCGCACTACTAAAAACTTGCCATATTGCGATGGAAATTGCGACGGAAAATTCCGTCACTCGGTCCAAATTACATTATAGCTGATCTGGCTAAAAAAAATGACCTTGCGACGGACCTTGCGCCGGAATGGTCCGTCGCTCGGTCCATTAATGCAAAAAGAAATTAAAAAGGCCCACTTTAGTAGTGTCGGATGAGCGGGTTAAATGTGGGTAAGGTGTATTGTGAGTTTAGGTAAATATATAAGAGTGGTGTATTTCAGTTTTGGCTCAATCCAATGGGTTATTACCGCGATTATTATGAAAATTGTCTCTAAGTACTATATATATTTTGTACAATATACATAATTAGATATGATTATGTTCTAGCAACGATAGATTATTATGAAAAATTTAATGTCGAACTAAATAATAAATCTTCCATAAAAAACTAAATTATAAATCATAATGATTCACGTCTAAATATTTTGTTTGGAGTTTTCTATATCATAATGTATGATATCAACCCATCAAGAAAAAATATCATATAAATATAATAACTCTTAAATGGAAAGAAATGTTGATTTAGTAACTAATGATTTATGAGACACATTGAAGCTATGTTGCAAAGGTTCTAACTAAATAATAATAATGATAATAATAATAATAATGATAATAAACAATATAATAAAATACATAATAGTAATAGCAATTCAATAATAGTAGTAGTAGTAACAATAATAATAAAGTAATAATAATAATAATAGTAATAATCAATAGTAATAATTATAATAATAATTTATACAAGTGTCCAACTTTCAATTTGCTAAACTACCCCTTATAATCCCATTAATCTTTTCTTTTTCCTGTTCATTGTTTATATATTGCTATCAACTTTGAATAATGAGAAAAATCCTTGCATATCATCATCATCATCATCATCATCATCATCATCATCATCATCATCATCATCATCATCATCATCATCATCATCATCATCATCATCATCATCATCATCATCATCATCGTTATAAATTTTAGACTTTGGGTGCTTTCAAAGATCTTATAAATTATTTTTGTAATTACTATTTTGTTTGTTATAATAATAATAATAATAATAATAATAATAATAATAAATTATTATTATTATTATTATTATTGTTATTGTTATAAATTTTACTCATATTGGAAATTCCGATCACCTATCCCATCTTCATTTTTGTATTGGCAGTTTCAAAATTCAAAATATATTATGTACCAATAAATTAAACGCACCCTCATATTTATCATAAAATCATAGAATCATAGATGTGGATTGAGATTTTAAATTCAACGTATATTACGTGTACGACTATTTAATAATGATAATAATAATAGTAATAATAATAATAATGAAATAATAATAGTAATGATATTAATGATAATAATATTTTAAATAAAAAATAAAAAAATAGAGATAATAGTGATAATTAAAACAATAATTTTTAAGGCTTATGATCTTTATACACAAGTTGATAAAAATGTATCAAACCATGTAAAAGGAATAATATAATAATAATAATAATAATAATAATAATAATAATAATAATAATAATAATCTAAAAGTTCCTTAAAATTATATAAAGGGTAAAATGGTAAACAAACATTTGGACTAATTGTACTCTAATAATTAACAACAATAATAATAAATAATAATAATCACAATAATAATAATAATAATAATAAATGTTAATATGATGAAATGATAAGGGTAAATTCGAATTCAAAAAGTGGCACAAAGAGCCCTTATTTGCTTTTTATAAAATGGTAAACAAACATTTGGACTAATTGTACTTGTAATAATTAACAACAACAACAACAATAATAATAATAATATTGATAATAAGTGACTTGGTGGTGGTTCTACTTTGAAGTGTCGTTTTTGGACGATAATAAGCTGGATTATTGGACGATAATAAACTAAAGTTTATGAGTATTGGACAACAATGCACTAAACTTTTTTTTTTTGGACTCTAATACACTGAACTTTGAGGGTGTTGGACAATAATACACTCAGAACAATTCCGATGGTGGTTGACTTGGTGGTGATTCTACTTTGAAGCGTCGTTTTTTTTCCAAAAAAAATATTAGTTATCCTACTTATGTGTACTTTCTTACACGGCAAATTTTTTTTTGAAAAAAGTAAAAAAACAACACCTCAAATTAGGACAACCACCGCGTCAACCACCACCGGAATTGGTCTGAATGCATAATTGTCGAATACCCTCAAAGTTCAGTATATTAAAGTTAAAAAAAAGAAAGTTCAGTGTATTATTGTCCAATACCCTAAAGTTCTGTATATTATCGTAAAAAAACCTAATAATAAATGTTAATTTGATGAAAAGATAAGGGTGGAATTGAAATTCAAGAAGTGGGACAAAGAGCCCTTATTTGCTTTTTACTACTATATATATATATATTAGTATATACTATAGATATGGATTAGGCAGATGACACAGTAATCTGTAATCAACTTTTCCTGTTGTTTCAGAGGTTGGTTAATTGGTTATACATTGGGATAAGTTGTGAGTAATTTATATTTTTTTTTTATTTTTAAATAGATAAGCTTAGTAAAGTATGGATATAATGCGTAAAGGTGAAAAAAAATATTTATAATTATTAATAAGGTATTGCGAATTAGGCAAGTAACATAAAGTCGCATCACTTATTAAACATATGAATTTTTGGATATATGTTATATCTAAATTAGATAATGTGAGAATAAGTGGTCTGTTAAAGTTAGTGAAGTGGATAATATGGATAAACTTGACCACACTGCGGAAAAGAATAAGGCCCTAAATTGACAGAATTTAATTATTAAGGGCGGAGAATATAAATGTATGTTTTTCTAAAAATTATATCAAAATATAAAATGATAAATAGAGAGAGAGAAAGATAAACTTACTAAACAAATAAATATAGAGGAAAGAAGGGAATCACAATCATCGAAATTTGATATGCGTCTACAAAAAGGTTCCGATAATTAAGCACTAATTGTACACTTTTTCAGTTATTATTAAGTGATGATTATGTACTCTAGGTTTGTCATTAATTAGTGCTATAGTACTAGTTACTACTAGTACTTGCTGTGGTCCACAACATACTTTTTCTTCCAAAGAAGTAACTATGCTATTATAATGTGTTTTGGTCGGTTAGATGTCATTTAAACATTATTGTTCCGTTGGTACTTAACTACTATTATAGATCCAACAACTGATTAGAAGGGGACCACATTTTTTAATGCACTCGAAGTGGACCACATCTTCAAAGAACTAATTGTTGGGTGATTTTTCAACCATTTTGATTGAATTACAGCGATATATATATATTTGAAAAGACAAAAATATCCCTATGTTTTATTAAACAATTGCTATGAGGTATCATACATTTCTAAAAATTGATTGGATGGGGACCACTTTTTTCACACCTCTTCTCTACACTATCTCCTCCTCCAAATATCAATACAACTCAGCCCATCAAAACCATAAACAAACCATTTCTTCTCCTTCTTATTCATTCGTCCACCACCCGACCACGAGCACAGTCACCAGTCTAACCGCAAACAACACCACCATCACTCAATTCGACACTCAGCCACCACTAAGCTAGAACCACCACGACTATTTCAAATCAAACCACAATCTAAGTTTGACACAACCAAGCACAAATGCCTCTTTTCATTACATCAGCATGTCAATTTCTCAATCTGTTTTTTTGTTTTTGGGTCTTAACTCAAACCATCAAGACCTAATATCAAGCAAGCAAGGACAAAGAAGGAGGAAGGGCGTCGGGTGTGGCGTTTGGTTGTAGTCGGTTTGGGCATCGGTCAACATAGGTCGCTGGCGGCGGCCTCGGCGGCAGCTACTGCGGGTCTGGTCGCGCGTAATAGAGTAGAAAAGGGGAAGGTTCAGGATTGAGTTCGGGTGGTTATGAGTGTTTTTGGGTGGCTGGAGTGACTTTTTCTAGTGATATTTTGGGATGCAAAAATGGAGTCTGATTGGTGGTTATAGTGTGGGTGTTGAATTGATCAGTTTGAAATAGGGAATGAGAAGAGGGATTAGTGTTTGGTTGTGTCAAACTTAGATTGAGATTTGATTTAAAATGGTCATTGTTGTTCTCGGAAGTGGCTGAGCGCTGAAGTGGTAGTGGTGGTGGTGGTGGCCGGTTAGACTGGTGGTGATGGTGGTGGTCGGGTGGTGGACAAACGAAGAAGAAGAAGAAGAGTTTATTTATGGTTTTGATGGGTTGAGTTGTATTACTATTTGGAGGAGAGAGAGTGCAGAGAAGAGATGTGAAAAAAGTTACCCCGTCTCGTCTGTTTTTAGAAATGTCTGACACCTCCCAGCAATTTTTTGGTAAAACATAGGGGTATTTCCATCTTTTCATATATACATTGTCGGAATTGAGTCAAAATGGTCGGAAAATCACGCAGCAGCCAATTCTTTGAAGATGTGGTCCCCTTCATGTGCATTAAAAAATGTGGTCCCCTTCTAATCAGTTGTTACTTGTTAGAAATGTGGCACCTTTCATCATTTTTTTGTATAGAACATCCTACCCTACTTATTTGTCATCATTAGTAAAATTGAAGAATGTAGGGCATAAAGTAAACAAAGTGCTCATTGAGAAAAATATCCTTGAAATTCGAAAATATGATTATAATGGATAAAAAGTTCACTGTTTTTGTAAAATATACTTGAAAAAAAATTAGCATTATACTTATTAAAAGTATAAAAATTAAGTAATTTAACAAATAAAAATAAATAAATTAGATAAATGGACAATAAAATGGGGTAGAAGAATATGACAAACTCTATAAGGACTAAAAAGTTAGGCAAATTAACAGATACTGTAAATAATAAGAACTTATTTTTAGTAGTTTAATTAGTTCCCTTTTAAATATAAAAGTTTTGGAACCACTATTTTTTGGGGATTAGAATGAGAATGAGAAGAAGAGTATGGATGTATTTACGAATTTCCAAGTTCCCTATTTGTCATATATATAGTAATATAAAACATGAATATAAAGGCACATTTACTAAAATACCTTACATTAATTTAAAAAAGGTTGAGATTGTATTAGTAATATTAATTATGAGGATAATCTTGAAACTTAAGATTGACTTATGAATCCCCATTGTAACTTACCTTGTCTCTCCCGGGTAATATTGTAATTGATCAGTGGGAATTAGGAGTTTCTATTGCCATTCTCAATCCCTTATTTTGTATAATTCCCATAAAACAAACATAAGAATCTTATTACAAATTTATCTATTTACGTTCCCACCTCTTTACTGCCGCATGCAAAGTTTGAATAAAAACACCACTATACTTAGCAAAAATGGCAAAAATGCCACCATGATTAACGATGTTAACATAATGTCATTAAATAACTATGCACTTTACAAAAATGTCATTGTGTTAACTTGTGATTAGCTCCAGGAGGTAATCATCATTTTTTTAAAACTAATTTGCATACTCCCTCCTTCCCATTTTATTTGTCACTTGGGACATAATTTAGAAAACCAAAAAAACTTCCATTTCACATTAATTTACATCATTGAAAATGTAAAAATGTTGAATAAGATGGTAAATAAAAAGGAAAAATGTGAATAAAAAGGAAAAATTGAAAAAAAAGATGTAAGTAATATGGTTAATTTGATAAATTAGTAATTAATGTGTTATTGGAATTATAAAGTGACAGATATTATGGAAAAAAAGAAAATTAGTTAAAGTGACAGATAATATGGGAAGGAGGGAGTAATTATTAATTATGGGAGGTGAAATTACCACCAACCCACAATTAATTACCCCTTCCCCCTTTATTAAACTCACTGAAACTCAACTCACCTTCTTCCTTGCATTCCCCTACTTCTCCATCTCTATCTACTGCTTAGTTAAAGTCCCAAAAGATTAGGATTTTTTGCTTCTTCTCCCTCGTCAAAAAACAATCATTTCTCACAAATCTCAACAATTGCACACTTTTTCTCGTCTGTGGGGAACCCTAATTTTTTTATGTACTTGGAAACCACACACCACCAAGATTCTTCTACACCTCCAAGTCAGTTGTAATTTGATGTTGATGATGGATTTTGCCTTTGAATTGCAAACGATGCAAATTTTGATAGGTGGAAGTTTGGGGAGGAAGTCATTCACTGTGGGCAATGAATGTTGAGAGGTTTGGGTGTTTAAAATGGAGAGAATTCAGTGGGAACCAAAAAGGAAAAATGGAATCTAATAAACTAAACTTTTGGTCCATTTTGATCTAACAAACCAAACTTACCTTTTTGCTAATAGCATACCATACTTAACATTATATTTTTTTGATTGAACCTCCACCACTTTCCGGTCATCGGAAAAATGACGTGAAATTTTTTGTGTGCTGAGGTGGACTGTTTTATAGCCAAAAAATAAAAGAAAAATGTTGATAGCTTGTGTTTTATGACTAGGCAGCCCTCTCCCAATCTGATTCAGGTTCAATCAAAAAAATATAATGTTAAGTATGGTATGCGATTAGCAAAAAGGTAAGTTTAGTTTGCTAGATCAAAATGGACCAAAAATTTGGTTTATTAGATTCCAATTTTCAAACCAAAAAGGACACTGTGAGGTTAGTTTGAGAAGTTTTTTAGCAATTACTATCTTTGTCCCTGATTAATTGTCCCAAAAACTAATTTCACAAAACCAAGAAATATAAGAAACGGAGCAAAAGATTTATACATTGTCAAAAATATCCTTGAAAATACCCTTGGAAAGATGTTAAAAGTGCATTTATTAGGGATAAAATGGGTATTATAGTTATTGGAAATGTAAAAGTTAGGTAATTAGACAAATAAAAAAGGACAGCAAAATTAGTTAATTGGACAAATAAAAAGGGACGGAGGTAGTAGATCCTTAACTAAGGGGATTAGGGAGTTATAGTATTTTTCCATTTTTTTGTTGTTTCTACCCAACAGGTTTCAGTTGCATACGTTAACAACGTTAATCTTGATTGCAATTTTGCGAATTTTGCTAAGTGATGGTGACATTTTTACGCGAACACTCCCCCTGCTGATATAAAAGGTGGAATTTAACATTGAGTGACATGCATATGTTCTACGATTGTTATTCTTTTTAATGTCCAACTAATTTTGGAATTCGTGTAATGTTTAACAATTTTAGAGTATTTTAAAATTTTTGTCAGTTTTTATAATTTATTACAAAAGTATCTATTACAAATGACAACTAATCAATAAATAAATTTTAAGAATGTGGCAATGCTAATCATTTTAACAGTATTTATATAGTTTTATTAATATTCAAAATCTACTTTTATTATTTACTAATACAAACTATAACTACATATGCGAAGATAATTTATATTTAACTTAATGATAAAGCAACATTGTTCTTATTTCTATATTTCTATATAATTTTATGAATTCTTTTTAGGATTGTATATCATAAGTCATATATATTCTAATCATAAAAAATAAGTTAGCAATAAAGAATATTAAATTATTTATTAAGTTATTTATTTGTATTTTAATAATACTATTAATTTATAATATTTAATAATTCATTTCAATTAGAAAATTTAAACTTATTTGGTATAGGTTAGGATTTAATTGTTTCATATCAATAGATTTGGATAGATTAGTTTTGTCTACCATTTTATTTCAGAGGTTTTGGCTCCAATTAATCTGTATTTATGTGTGAGTGACTGGAAATAATCCGAACTGACTTTTTGGCTGACATGGTGCTAAACTTTTAAGGGTTTTTTGCATTTTGGACCCCGAATTTTAGAGGTATTTACATTCTGAACCCTTAGTTTTCAACTTTAACTTTTTGGACCCTAAAGTTTGTAGGCTGAAAAAAAAGGACCCTAAAGTTTGTGAGGTGAAAACAAAGCTCGTTTCCCCTTTTTCTTTTTCGTTCCATGTTTGAATTTCTCTCCCGATTGACATCAAACTTCAAGACTAAGGTTAAAACCGATATTAAACTTATAATAAACCTCTTTTATTCATGTTGGAGTTACTAAAAACCATGTACTTAGGGGTCTAAGTAGCCTCGACACGAATAATAGAGGTGTATTATAGCTTCAATATTAGTTTTAACCATAGTCCTAAAGTTTGACGTCAATCGGGAGATAAATTCAAACATGGGAGAAAAATAAAAAATGAGACAGGGGTCTTTTTCTTCTGTCCACAAACTTTAAGGTCCTTTTTTATTCAACCTACAAACTTTAGGGCCCAAAATATTAAAGTTGAAAACCAAGGGTTCAGAATGAAAATACCCCTAAAACTCGCGGTCCAAAATGCAAAAAACCCAAACTTTTAACCTATTTTACTGTCACTAAACTTTTTTTTCTATTTTTAGCAATCAAAACTCCAAAGTTAGTGCCTAAATAGAAAAAAAATTATTGACAGTAAATAGGTTAAAAGTTTAGCACAGTGTTAGCTAAAAAGTCAGTACGAATTATTTTCAGTCACTCGCCTATAAGTACAGATTAATTGTGGCCTAAATCCCTTCATTTTATATGATCTTTAGATTAATGACTTATCCACTCATTTCATCGAATGTATAATTAGTTATTTTTTTTTAAAAGTTATATATTCTATTCAATTAATAAATATAAAGTTGATTTTGATATATAGAATTATTATGACTAAATACATGTTTATTAGATTATTTTGAGTGTTTTGTATTTCACATGTCATTTTATACCATGTGATCCTTTTATGAGTAGCATAACCATCAAAGTTACCATATAATTAGTTACTTTTCAAATACCTATAGGGAAATTGGAATTAAATAAACCAACTTTTGGGGATGCTTTGATATAGCGAACCAATCTTGAACATTAATATTAGACAAACTGACCTTAATATACGTTGTTTTTTTTCCAGCAAACCGCGACCAAGTCAAGCTCATCGGAATTGTGACATGGCGGTGGCGGAAGCTTACTGGCAGAAGCTTCTCATAGTGACTAATATTAATGTTCCTTTTTTTTTTTTGGCTAAAACACCCTCCATGTAAGCTTCCGCCACCGCCATGTCACACTTCCTACGAGTTTGACTCAGTGGCGGTTTGCTGGAAAAAAAAAACATATTAAGGTTAGTTTGTCTAATATTAATGTTCAAGGTTGGTTCGTTATATCAAAGCACCTCCAAAGGTTGGTTTATCTAATTCCAATTTTCCATATCTATATGTAATGTCCCGAACTCTTCTGGGTTGTAGACATTACCAATAACTGTTTCAAGGATCGATGATTGGTCCCAGAAATTACCACGGGTCCTTTAGCATGCTTCGTCTTCACTCACACGTTGTCTAAAAAAACTCCCCATGAGGTCACCATCCAGAAAATACTCTCAACCAACACATTTAATTGGGGTGTTCTCAACGAATGAGCTTCATAAAAGGAAGGTGCACCATGGTGCAATAAATAGTCATTTGAAACACATTAAACCGCACTTCAACCATATACACGACATGTTACAATGTATACGATTTATTTATTTAATTAATTAATGAAGATTTTCAATTATCCATTTTCCATTAAAATTGATTGTGGTTATTTCTTTCAACATATCATTTTGAGAAAATGAAACAAAGATTAATCTAGTTTGATTACTCCTTCATTCCATATTTTTTTCTTTTTGTTGATTGTAACGATATTCAATGTCACTCTTTCATTGATAATTTCTTATATTATATTGTACGTTATTATCGTTTTAGGATAGTATTTTTGTTATGAATCTGATGGTAATAATTTTATTTAACAAATCATTGTATATATTGAAATTTTTAGTCAAAGCTTTTTAAATTTCCACGCACAATTTTCAAAGAGAACAAATAACATGGAATAGAGGTAGTATATATTAAAAGTTGAAATTTAATAACATGACCATAGATTCATTTCTCTTAATGATGTCAACGTTTATGATTGTAGTAATACTTAGGTTTGGAATGTGCTTATGAAGAACATTCAAATCTTCTAAATGTATCATGTAGGTATAATTTTCCGTTAGGAACTATCATTTTAATATTTAGAAATGTAAGATTTTTTTTTTAAATGTTAAAGCGCCGTAGAAGGTGTTTGATTAAGGTAGATGAATAAAATTGAGTCAACGCTACAAAACTTAATACACATGTCAACAAGGTACAAAAATGAAATATAAATGATGATAATTAAAGAAGACAATGCACGATGAATTTTTTTGATGTTCACACTTCCAAACAAGGGTACATCACTGAGCCTAAGTTTCTCTCAACTTTGAATTTGAACTGCCTAACTTCTTCTTCACTTAGGAAGCGCAATCGTGGTGGATAACTTTCGCTCCCTTTAGTACTTCCAAGGCAAGCTTACAACATACTCGACTCCCTTGAGTTCTTCTAAGGAAGGCTTACAAATCTCAATCAAGGCAACACTACTTTAATGTACAACTCACTAAGCATCACACAACACTTAACTACCCAAGTGAGTTTCCCAACTCACTTAATACAAGTCCTCTTTTTAATATGTGACATTAAGAAGTGGACATAATAAGAAGAGATAGAGATATGAACTTACATTGCTTCTCTCTTGTAGAATGGAGTGATTAACTCACTTTTTCCATTAACCTTCAAGGTCTTGATTTAATGCTTCTGCCCAATCTTGAATAATCACTAGCTGTTGAAAATGTTCGACATGGTTGTTTCCAATGTTCGTGTAATCATGTGGTAATCATTTCCATATATGATATGATCCTTTGCCTCTTCTAACAATCACTCTCGGAATCTTTCGAAACAAATTTTCGTCAGAAATGTCGTCGAAGTCCTCGACCGATTCTTTCCATATTTTTCTTTGGCTTTAATTGCAAATTCATGGTAACATAACTTCATATGATATGATTCCAGCTTCTTGATTTGCTCATTAAGCAATCTTCGAAGATTGCTTTAATCATAATTTGCCACAAATATTTCATATCAAACAATATATACATAATTAGATAGGAAATAATAATATTATTATTATTATAAATAAATATGCACAATAAAGTAAATATTTATTATCCAATTCGAATTTTGACTTTCACTCAAAAGTCAAAACAACTACACTCTTTAGTCTCCAGTGGCGGATCTAGATGTTCGGAATGGAGGTGGCCACTATACTATTCCACACACATGATAAAATAAAATCCATAATTTTTATGCTTAATTTTACTATTTTTTTATTTTTTTTCTTTAGCCTAAGATGGCCATGGCCACCCCCAAGATGAATTGGCTTGGGATTGCAGTTCAGTGTCCATGACTATGTCGTCAATGTCTTCGACCATGACGACGTCAATGTCCTTAGCCCGATCTCAACATATTTTTAAATTCTAGATGTATGTTTGAATTAATTCATAACATGTCCATAATCTATAATATAGCAAAAGAAACACGGGAAAAATGACATATATATATATATATATATGTATATATATATATATATGTATATATATACATACATATATATATATATATATACATACATATATATATATATATACATACATATATATATATATATATATATATATATATATATATATATATATATATATATATATATATATATATATATATATATATATATATATATATACACACACACACACACACACACATATATATATATATATATATATATATATATATATATATATATATATATATATATATATATATATATATATATATATATATATATATATATATATATACACACACATGTATGTATATATATACATGTATGTATATATATACATACATGTGTGTGTGTGTGTGTATATATATATATATATATATATATATATATATATATATATATATATATATATATATATATATATAGGCAGAAGAAGAACTCTTTATTGACCACAAAACAGGGCAAGCCAGAACACAAGCCAGAAACAGGGAAAACCTACTGAAGGAGAATATCTATACAATCATAGTATTTCCTACTTTTCTTAGCTAAAGAAAGTAATCTGTTCAAAAGCACATAATCCATCTTCTTGATAACATCAGACAAAGAAGTTCCTCCATGACCACTAGGGAATCTTTGATAGTTCCTGAATTCCTAAATGACAGCAACAATAGTAGTAAAAAGAGCAGCAGCCAGCAGTTTATCAGCCTTCTTCCTTCTAGCATTCTTGTAATTTAGTGCCCAATGATGAAGAGAAGTGAACGCACCTTTAAAGTTAATTTTCCTGCTATAATAGTGAAGGATCTGTTGAGTAAAAACACAACTAGAGAACAGATGATCAATTGATTCCTCAGCAGTACTACAAAAGTTGCATTTGATGTCCACCTTGGTTCCATGAGCATTCAGACGAGTTGCAACAAGCAATTTCAAGTGAACAACCACCCAAGCTAGGAAAGCATGTCTAGGTAGGGAGACTCCATTCCAGATTATATGATGAAATGGCCATTTCTGGTGGTCTCTGAAGAACCACATATAACATTGTCTAACAGAATATGTTGTCCCATGAGTCCCTCTCCAGAGTGCATTCTGTTCATCTCCGTACTTAATCTTCTTTTTCACTTTGCAAATCTGCTTCCAACTCCATGAACCTGTGATTGGAGGTTTGTACTTCCACCAGTTGCTCCTTTTAATATACCTTTCATGCACCCACTTCACCCACAAATTATCTTTCACCTGAGAAACACTCCAAACCAATTTGCCTATAATTGCAATATTCCAAATTTTTGGATTTTTCAAACCCAGGCCTCCCATTTTCTTAGGAGAGCACATAGTATTCCAATCAACCAAGGGGACACGATTAGAACTAATACCCCCATACCAAATGAACACACGACAAATCTTGACAATTTGCTCAATAACATTCTGAGGGAGAAGGAAAATGTTTGCCCAATAATAAAAAATACTCATCAAGACAGAGTTGACAAGTTGAACTCTAGCAGCATAGGAAAGGTGCCTAGAGGACCAGACACGAACAGTAGCAGTAACCTTCTCAACCAACATGAGACAATCAAACTTACCCACTCTACCAGAGGTAATGGGCACACCCAAATATTTCAAAGGAAAGTGGCCATGAGAAAAACCCACAATGGAAGCAAGATGGTGAGAAAGATCAATGTCACATCCAGCAATAACTATTTGCGATTTACTTTGGTTAGCCAAAAGGCCAATACAATCAGCAAATTGATGTAAAATCCTAGCAACATGTGAAATAGATTGAGTATCAAAAGAACAGAAGATTACCAGGTCATCAGCGAACATAAGATGGTTCACCTGCAACTCTTTGCAACCAGGATGGTATTTAAAATCATGGGAGACCTTGAGGTTATCCAAAAGTCTTGATAAGTATTCCATGACAAGCACAAAAAGGAGAGGAGAAAGAGGATCTCCTTGTCTTAACCCATGCCCCGCTTTAAAATGGCCATGGAGCTGGCCATTCAGATTAATAGAATAAACAGGAGAGGAAATGCACATCATAATCCACTGCACAAACTTGGGGGGAAAACGGAAAGCATTCAGGGCCTCCTCAACACACTCCCAATATACAGAATCATAAGCCTTTCTCAAATCGATCTTCATAATACATCTAGGAGAGAGATTCTTCCTTGAATAACCCTTCGCAATTTCTTGGCACATAAGAATATTATGGACAACTTCCCTTCCAGGCACAAAAGCACCTTGAGTTTGACTAACCAGATGGGGTAAAACAGTCCTGAGTCTCTTGCAAAGAAACTTTGAAAGGCACTTGTAGGTGACATTACAGCAAGAGATAGGTCTAAAGTCAGCAGGACTTTCTGGGTTAATCTTCTTTGGAATCAAGGAAACCACAGTACCATTAATACTATGCAAAATTGCCCCATTATCAAGGCATTCAAAAATAGCACCACATAAGAGATCTCCAATAGAATCCCAATTATATTGAAAAAACGAGCTACTATATCCATCAGGACCTGGAGCTTTGAAATAAGGAATGGAAAAAACAATATCACACACCTCATCTTTTGTGAAGTCCTGAAGAAGCCCCAACTGCTGGTTAACAGACAGTAAATTACCAGTGCTGATAATATCCACAGCAACCCTCTGCCTCATATAAACTTGCTGCCTCAAAAGATTCTCAAAGTAATGCACACATTCATCGGCCACAACATCAAAACCAGAAATAAGCTCCCCATTATTATATTTCAAAGTATAGACAAAAGAACACTGCCTCTTCTTCCTCATTTTACTAAAAAAAGACCCTAGAGGGACAATCACCATAATTCAGCCACTTCAATTTTGACTGCTGGTGGATCATAAGTTGTGCAGAATTGAGCATTTTCAAGTACTCATCTCGTTTGATCTTTTCTTGAGAAATTAAACTCTGGTTAAACTTATCATTGAAAATCTTTAATTGCAGATCCTCCAGGCCATTTTTACACTTCTCCACTTGACTGTAAATATCATGAAACTGGCTCTTATGAAGCCTACTCAAATGTTTCTTGAGCAACAGCAAAAGAGAATGCAATTGAAACATTCTATGGCCACTAGGAAGACTACTCAAAGAGTCCCTAATGATAGATCGATAATCATCAGAGTGATGCCACATAGAGCAGTATTTAAAACTCTGTTGAATTTTATGACCACCAGGAAAAGATATAAGAATGGGGGCATGATCCGAGAGCCCAAAGGGTAAATAAGAAACATGTACAAACCTAGTAGTCAACAGCCAATCATCATTAGAAAGTACTCTATCAATACGAGACCAAACATGTGTATTAGTCCAGGTATAGTATTCACCTTGAAAATTAAGCTCATGAAGATTGCTGTGAAGAAGACAATCTTGAAAATCCTCCACTTTAAAGAAATCCACCTCTGTACCACCAATTCTATCTTCCTTACAAAGAACCGCATTGAAATCTCCAAGAGCCAGCCAACCACCAAACATAGTAGAATCCCACACTTTTATTTGCTCCCAAATAGCTTTCCTATCAGACAGGTTATTTGAGCCATAAATGAAAGTAACATGAAAGGAAGCACCATCCACCAATCGAGTGACCTTAGAATGAATCCACTGAGATTGAATATCCAGAATCAGCACATCATAAAACCGAGGGTTCCAAGCAACCATAATCCGACACTTACCATTGACATGAGCATTGTGAGCAACACACCAACCAGAAAACAGATTCACCTCCAAATCTGCCATTTTCTCATATTTAGTTTTTATTTCAAGCAAGCCAACAAGGTGGACTTATGCCTCTTTTTCTTTCTCTTTCTTTTCCCTGCCCACTTGATGAGAATGCAAGAACGAACGAATGTCCTCTTGCTTATTGGGATGGCCACATCCTCTAACATTCCAACTCATGATCCTATCCATGACCCCTCGCTGAAGCCCCACCCGCCTTCTAGAATGCTTTCAGAACCTCACCGCTTCAATGATGTGAGGTCTTTTCATGCTAGCATTAGGAGGCAGACTTTTAGAGGGGACCGAAGGAGTAACATTAGGTTGTTTTGGGATGTAAGGAGGAGGAGGAGATTTATTAAGCACTAGCGCTTCATTGCTACTAGTGGCTTCTGTTGAGTTGAGAGTGCTAGTAACCTTCTTCTTACAATCCACCACCGAGTGCCCAAACAGTTTACAATGAGTACACCTTATTGGCTTCCAATCATAGATAACCTTCTGTGTAACAACAACCCCATTATCAGTAAAATGCACCTTATCAGGATATATACCATCCACATTCATCTCAACCAACAATCGTGCTGCAGTTAAATCGCATTTATCCCTTGTACGACAACAAGTCTTAATTGGAATACCCAAGGTACTCCTAATCTTGCTAAAACCTGACGAATTCTAGTATTTCAAAGGTAATTTAGGCAAAATAACCCAGACTGGCAAAGAAGTCACTGAATCCAAATCAATCGATAAATTTTCATTCCAATTCCTGACCAACATTGGCTTATTATCATAATAGTAAATGCCCTTCTCCAAAACGATTTTCATATGTTTTTCAGAGAAAATTGAACGACATAAACCCCCTTATTAGCTTTCATAACCTTCAGAATATCCAAATCCCTCCATAAATCCCGAATAAAACCATTCATCTCATCAAAGCTTAAAGTAGTGCCAAGGATACGACATAAGACAGAGTTATCCCAAGAATCCTCACCGTAATCATCCTCTGTAATTTCCGCACAAAGAGTACCATCAATCGCCTTCGGGGGGATGAATCGCAGGCTCAAGTCTTCCTCTCCAATTAGGGCACTGAAATGAGAAATTACATTTGCACACTCTTCACTCATTATCAGACAGAGCAAACAATTAACGAAACTCAGGAGTTAACCTCTCTAATAGCCAGAGCAGAGGAGCTAACCCTCGAAAGATTTAGCCGGAAAGACAGCCGGAAATCGTTGAGGGAGATGCTCTCACTTAGAGAGAAAATCTTATATATATATATATATATATATATATATATATATATATATATATATATATATATATATATATATCACATGAGCATGACAATTTGGTGAGCATGTGAGCACAGATGAATGTTAGGTATTGTTTTTCAAGACATCATATATTGTTTTAGAGGAGACCAAACTTGTAAGATGAACATCAATAATTGATGTCGCCTTGATGCTCAACATGTAAACTTGATGTCCCATCAAACAATACTCACATGCAAACTTGATGTCCATCCATGCTCAACAAGGTGTCATGCTCATGTGATTAGTCCCTCCCTCCCCCCACCACACACATATGTATACACACACACACACACACACACATGTATATACTGTAACAATCTTTAAATCTTATGTATATATATTCTTAATATAATAATTAATCTCTCTTATTAGAAAAAAAAGAAATGTAAGTTTATTTTGATTGATGTTGTGATTGTTCGCCCATCGCAACGTCACAGCCGCGACGTGGGACGTCACGCCTATGACAGACCCCTCGGGGAGGTGCGCCCTTGCCCAAGCCAAGGTGTCACGGCCACGACACCCTATGTCGCACCTACGATACACCTGGTTCGGCCCATAATCTATGTGTTAAACCCACTCCTCATAAATAGCTCTAGTAAACCTTTTGTAAGGGACTTTTGATGACTTTTGATAAACTTGCTTATGAATGGAATGGTGAAGCTATTGGCTTTCATTCTCCCCTAAATCTTGTTTACTTTCTCCATAATTGTTATGTTATGATGGGGTTAGAAGTCTCACCTTTATTGATTAGTGGTTGAACCTTCCTATTGTTTTAATGAGGTTTGACCTCATACATGTAACGACCACAATAATCAATGGGTTTGATTACGACAAATACAATACTAATAAATGCCCATAATCGCTCGCTCTAATTAAGTGAGATTAGTATTACTTATAGGAGAGATTAGGGATGAGTTAGATCTGAGTTATAACATAATCTCCCAAAAATACATTTTCTCTGATTCTCCTAACACGTCTACCATCATTGAGATTCGGGTTTTGCGGTGTGACAATTATCCGGCGACTCTAGTAGCCACCGGAGATCGATTGATATTGTTCCGACTTCAACTTTGTGGGTAAAACAGCAGCAAGTGATCATATTTTCGCATCTAAGGTTAGTCCTTTAAATACTAATAGTGGTATCAGAGCATTGCTTGCGATTCCCGAGTTTTGTTTTGTTTAGGCTATTTTCTGGTAACAGTCATGACTATTATGTGTCTTTGTTTGTGCCTATCAACTTATCTTTTGTGCCTGTTTTTTAAGATATGTGCCTTTGCCCTTTCTCGGACCATTACCTTCGCCAAGTCCCTTGATTTGCCACAACCAACGACCTAGACGACCACCCAATTTCAACCCAAGAAACTATCTCCATGACTCAAAAACTAAGTGTTTTGATTTGAGAATACTTGTTTGCATCTTGTTATGTAAATCATATCACACTTAAGTGAGTTACTTTATATGATATCATAATATTTGATTGGACAAATTTGTGAAATGTGATTTGATTGATATTATGAGAATATTGAAGAAAAGGAGATATGCAAAGCCAATAAATGTCTAAATACATTGAACCAAATCATTTAGCATTTTTGTAACAATTAATGTTGTTTAACTTGATAAATATTGAGTTTGATTATTTGTTACATATTATTTAATATGATATGATATGATATTATTCACTTGCTTACTTATAATATACATTGAGTATCATATCTAATTGATAAGGTGAAAAAATTCAAATGCAACATTTTGTGAGAATCCTATCATGAATTCATATGAATATCAAGATCAAGAGATGTCACATAATTTTTGATTGGCTCCTTGATACTTCGACTTTATTGCACTATAAATACAAGGAGTTTTTGCCATTCAAGAATATACAAGAGAAGACACAAGCAAACATCTCACTTGAGCATTATTCTTTCTTACTATTGTTGAGTGTGGGATAAAAAGAAAGTTATTATTTATTGATTAGAATTGTTGAGATAATTATTGTTAGGGAGATGATTTAAGAGTTGAGTGGTCAACTCTCCACACTTAATTGAGAGGTGATATTTAAGTGGTGGGATCTTGAGAGTAGAGAAAACTTTAAGATTGTGAGAATTTCATCCTAATAATAATTCGAGGTTAAATCCTAGAGTTGGAGAACTTTAGGTAGTGACGTATTCCGAAATTTGAGTTCGGAGGAACATCATAAACAACTACATCGTTTTGTCTATCTTTTAATTTCTGCTATTTATTTTCCGTAATTTATTTAACTAGCCTAATTAATCTTTCAATATTAATTTTAAAATTTTAAAAATAAACTAAAATTTAAAAGAATATATTTTCCAATATATATTAAATAATGGACAATGATCACATCTTTACTCAAGATGGTTACTAACCATCTTGAATTGTCAATATTTCACATTTTTATAACTCATCTTGAATTGTCAATATTTCGCATTTTTATAACTTATAATATTATTTTCTAATAATAATTATATATATTTATCAACTATTATAGTATAATACTTATTAGTTAGGACAAAAAATATAAATAATAGCCTAATTTTATCAATCATATTAGAAAATGTACATTCTATGTATAGTTTTATATTTATGAAAAAATATATAAATAATTATTTTAATATTGTTTATAAGTTGTAATAACTCTTAAAGTAATGAAAAATACCTTTATAATGATTTGAATATACCTACATTTAATTTTATGAGAGATTTAGGTGAAATGCAATATTGTTATTAACTAAGTACCATCTCGTGTAAAGATATTTAGGGAGATTCTACGTACCATAGTTGAATTTATTTTCAACTATGGTAGTTGAAATGTATAATTACCCTTAATTTTGCCATTAAAAATTGAAATTAATATATATATTCACCATAAGACTTGTTATAATAACTAAATTTATATGTTAAAGTTATAATTTTTTACAAAATTGAATATTTTAGAGGAAATTCTACCATAGTTGACTTTTTTTCAACTATCATAGTTGAAAAGTGAAAAAACCATTAATTTTACCACAAAAATTCAAAATCAATGTAGGTTGATCAAAGTAACTTGATACAATAATTAGCTGTGTTTATGAGGATATAAATCTTTTTTAAAAAATATGATTTATCTTTTATAAATGAATGCTATAAAATTTTCAACTACCATAGTTGAAAATAAATTCAACTATGTTAGAAATTTCGAGATATTTATCATTTTGCTTAAATTATAAAGTTAACGGTCACAGGTACAAATAATATTAACAGAAGACTAGTGACGGAAGATACATGCGTGGGGGAGCTTCTCTCTCTAGAATTTCTCTCTAGAGTTTCTCTCTAGATTCCGTCTTGTTTAGATTCTTCTTTATTGTAGCCAAAATTCCATTGTTACAATGATACATTCGTATTCAGTTTAAGTTCTTCGTTCGAAACACTAAAATTGGTTGCGTTCTTGGTGGATGGGACTTTTGTTCTAATTAAGTTGTATTGGTGTTGGTGCGTGGAGTGTGGATTGCTCTGGTGTTGATGACTAGTGTTTTTGTTCAGAAGGGTGTTGTCTCGTTTTGGGTTGTTGAAGGTGGGAAGTTGTGTGGATGTCCGGAGTAGTGAGTGTTTCCGGCAGTGTGGTGTGGGAGGTGTTCTGTTGGGGTGGTTCTTGTCTGTTTGGAGAAGGGCCGAGCAGTCTAGAATTTTCTGCGTGTGGTAAGCAGAGGGGGAGTTTGTTGTGTAGTTGGGAGGTACGGGGTTTGGGCCGGGTGTTTTGAGCTTGGGTCGAATCAGTTTTTTGGGCTGCTAAGTTATCAGTACAGGTGGGTTTGGAAGGATGCGATTGTTGAGAGATTAACTGTTATTAGTTGGTTGGTGCGGCTAAGTGGGTGGGGTTTTATTGCTCTGTCCTAGCCTACGAAGTGTGCATAGGGTTCAAATTGATTTTCAGGGAGTTCATATTTTGGGGATTGTGCAGTGAGTTAGAGTCAAGGGTGTGGTTGGGTTGCAGATGGGCGGCGTATCTATTGTGTGTGTGTATTCGTGTATTTATTGCAATGGGAAATTCAGTTGGGCGGGTAGATGATTATAGGGGTCAGGAGTAGACAACTGTGCCCCTCTATATACCTCCTTTTAGAAAATGAAGCAGCAAGTGGAGAGGTAACCAAGAGTCTAAATTTAGCTATAAAAAGAGTCGACCGAATCAACAATCAAGTCATTATTTCCACTATAGTAACTGTTTAGTCCCATTTTTTGGCCTAAATAATGCCTTTCGGCTTGCTCTTTTGGCTCATTTCCGAGTCTTTTTCATTGTTTTTATTAGCTTTTTAGTTGTTTTTCATTGTTTTTGCAGGTTTTCGCCACTTTTGGAGCGAAGCGAAGCAAATGAGCTATTTCGGGGCTTTTTAGGGGTATTTTGGAGATTTTTGAGTAATTCCCCGAGCCTAGCTGAGCCGAGAACCAAGGCGGAGTCGACCCGGGAAGCGTTTCCTCAAGTTCGAAAAAAAAACAGAATCGTAGCACCCGTTACAACTTTGGTAATGAGCGCTACAGCTTGGAGATGAAGGAAGGCAGTTCCAGCAGAGGGTGGTCGCGCCCGTCACATTGATCGTGCCACCCACGACCCAAGTTGTGACAGCCGCGACAGGAGCTGGGTAATCTTGGATGGGAAAAGCTCCAGGAGGAGTTCGCGCATGCTAAGTCAGTGGTTGCACCCGCGAACAGTAGATTTCGCGGCCGTTACCAGCTGGTGTCATAGTTGCTCGTCCCCGCGACCTCACACATACCCTGATCGGCTGACCCTGCTTCGCGTGTCGCGCCCGCGACTGATGCAACTTGACCCGTTTTTGCGGCTGTGAACGATAGTGTTTTGCTTAACCATTTTGCCTTGTATTTATACCTTGAGCTGCGATCAAACCTGGGGGTAGGAGAGTTTTGGGGAGTTTTTAGGGAGTCTTAGGAGGCTCTAAGCTAGGTTGACCTAGCTCTTAGGTTGTAATTAGGGTTTAATTAGTGAGTGATTAGTGAGATTTCCACTTAGATTGTTACTTTGATTTGGGTCTTGTTTTGAAGATTGAAGTATTGGTGATTGAAGCTTCTCTTTTCTCTTGTTCATTACTCCTTTGATAGGTGAATTCCTTCCTTAATCTCTTTTGTTATTACTTGTTGATTTAATTGCTTTCCTTTAATTGCTTCTTTGTTGCTTTGATGTTCTTGTTGCCATTCTAATTGCTTTGATTAAGTTTTTGCTTTCTTTATGCTAGAATCCATGTTTAGGGTTGGCATTTGTTGATGCTAGTTTGATAGTTATGATGAGTAGTGGTTAGAACCCTAATGGGTTAGGGGGTAATTAAGGGTGTGAATGAGTATTTAAGAATGGGTTAGCAATTTTAGTGAGTAATTAGGTGGAAAATCAATTTCCCACTCCAATCCTTCCCTCAAGTGGGATGCATTTGGGTCCGAAAGCTCCCAAATATATCCAACACTTGACATGGAAGGTTGAAGACGGGATAGTTAATGCTCACCCACGAAAGTGGAAGGAGGTTAACTAGAGAGTTTTGTTTCATTAAGCCTCTGGGTCTATAGTGGACTTTGAGGAAGTTAATCCGGACTATCCTCAAAAGAGGAAGCCCGGTGGGTATTTTTTAATGGAATTACCACTTGATTTTTCTCTCTTGTTACTCTCTTGTTGCAAAACCCGTCTCCTTGTTCCCGTTCGCATCCCGAAAAGCCTCCAAAGCCCATTTTCCCGTTGACTTGACCTTAGTTTCTTTGTTTCTTCGTGTTTGCCTAGATTAGTTACCTTAACCTCACCTTTTGCGACCTTAGCATTCTAGACTCGTTCTTGACCAATACCTTTAGCCAAGGCCCCTTGCTCCCTGAGAAGAACGATAAACCCGGGGTATACAAAACCACGTGTACAGTAACTAAGGAAGGCAGTCGAAAATGAGATACTCGTTTGCCAAAAATAGTTATTATTCTCAAGTGGAAAGAGGGAGAACGATGGAGAGAGGATCAGGGAGTCAGTCGAGTTTTAGTTTTTCTGGTCAACCGAGGATGGGGGCTAGGGTTGATTTGAGTCCACCATCGTTGACTGTTGAGGTTCGTTTTGATAATACATTCATTGGGATGGTGTTGGATGAAAGGGAGTGGGAGGAAGGAGCGATTCAGCGTCTGGTGGATGCAAATTGGGTAACTAGGAGGGATGTTGAAGTGCGAAAGGTGGCATATAGAAAATTCTCATTTTGGTTTAAGCATCCGGAGGATTGCTTGGATATGATGGTGCAAGGCTCGGTGGCTTTTGATGGATCTCTTGTGATCTTGAAAAAGATTACAGTTGATATGAAGCCGGAGGAAGTTGTATTCACGACAGGTTGCTTGTGGGTGCAACTGGATGGTCTTTCATTTAGACACCGTTGTGCGAGCTCCGCCATTAAGTTAGTGAGACTTATTGGGGAAGTGGTGGATGTTGATATTCATGGAGTAGCTGATTTTTCGTTGCAGAATGTTCGACTGTTAGTTCGGGTGGAGCTGCTGAAGCATTTGCTAGCTGGGGCTTATGCTAGAGATGAGATGGGAATACCTTTTGGGTAAGTTTTCGTTATGAAAATGTATTTATCTTTCGTATGAAGTGTGGGAGAATTGGACACCATGACTTTGAGTGTTCCAAAGCGGATGTGCTTGCCCGAGAGGAAGTCCGGCTCAGAATTAGAGAAGCTGAGAGGTTGGGGTACTCGATCATTATAGGTGATGGGTCGCTGTACTCTAGGAAGGTGCGAGCCTTTCCAATAAAGAGGGGATATTTGATGACGAAGCTGTCTATGGGGCGTCGCTAGCATCTGTCGGTGGCTAAGCCGGAATTCCATTTCCCGGAGTTTCTTGACTTGGGGGAGGAAACCTTTCGTGGTCTGGGACCTCTTATTTCTCTAGCACCGCCACCACTATGAAAGGTTTTTATAATGTGCAGACGAGGATTGGAGTAGAGGGTTCAAGATATGGAGGAGGGAAATACCAAGTCTGCGGATGTTCTATCTGATAGGCGTAGGAGAGTTTCTGCTGATCGGGAAGAGGTTGGGAATGCAGATGGAGTTCAGGCAGGAAATGTTATGGAGGTGGATGGAGAGAGGGTGAATGAGATAGGAGCTGATGAGGAAGGGATAAGGGTTGTGAGTGGGGGAGATAATATAAGGATGGAGGATGTCGAAAGGGAGGATGGGGGTAGTGTGGTGATAGGGCATGGAGTGGAAGTTGGAGGCGGGTAGGAGGAGAGAGGAGGGGAAGGAGTGGAGGGGTGTGCATGTGGGTGAGAATAGTACGCATTCTGGGGAGAAGGGTGACGTTGAGGCTGAGGAGGATGAAATGAGGAGGACGAGGAAGATGAGGAGGAGGATATAGGGGATTTAGATCCGAGTTGGGAAATGGGTGAGGATTCGGATGATGATTCTAGTCAGGGTGGTAAAGGGGGTGTTTGTTTGGGAGGTGCTGGAAGTAGAGAGGTTCAGGAGGCAACTCCACCAGGTGGGGTGGATGTTGGGGAGGGTGGAATCCTGAGTCGTTCGTGCATGGGAGTGCAGGATCAATCTATGCATGCACGTGCGGAAGGAGTGAATTTATCCTTGGGTACTAATTCTCGGTTGAGGGGCGGACTGATACAAAGGGGTCCAACCTTGAGTATGGGGCCCTTTTCACCAAAAGGGCCTCCAGTGGATCAGGCCCATATTATGAGGGATGTTATTCGGCAATTACAGCAACAGGAGGGGCCCACGCATGTTACGATTCCGGGGGGTATTTTGGACGATACAACGGCACATTTTGTAAGTTCTCAAATTATTGCCTCTTTTTCAGCTATCCGACAAACTGATGGGTCATTATTAAGAAATGGAAATTTGGATAGGTCTTTTGGGGGACGGCAAGGAAGTGGGGCGGGTGAATCCAACTAGCTTTTATTAGGGTCAATGTACGTGAACTCCCAACTACTTTTGAATCAGAGTGGAAAGCCTGCACCTTATATATATGAGCAGGGGCAAACAAGTTCGTTTAGGGCTTCTGGGGAGTTCAATGTTACTGGAAGCTGGATGTCGTTTGTGGAGTTTATCCGTCAGTTGTATCAACCTTCGGAGTCTGGAGGGGAAGTTTATACCGTGGGCAGCTTACGCTGAATGGGTCTGACTCAGATTCGGAGGATACTTTAAGTATGGGGGAGGTAATGGAATTTCGAATGTTGAAGAGGGTTTTCAATGGCTGCCAACCTATGTAAAAGACGCTCAGAATGAAGATTGGGGAGCGGCAGAAACCTTTGTGGGCCTAACGCAGTCGGTCAAATTCAAGAAATTAACGTTTTCTAAAACGAGTTCTTGGGATTCAACGGTGGCCCATATAGGGAATGGGAATAGGAAACGACAGAGACAGACCAGAAGTGAGGAGTTGGGGACACCAGAGGATGGAGAGGAGGTTTCTTCTAGTTTTGAAGCTGAGTTGTGGGAGCTGAGAATAAAAAAAAAAAAACCAAAAGACGGAGCAGATGCTGGTGATACTGCAAAAAGAGTTTCAAGCATTTTTGCAGTTGGAAGACAAAAAGAAGGGGGAAGCATGGTTTTCTGCGTTTGTTGAAAAGGTGGCAGAGGCATCCTTGAAAATGCCTTCTCCGGAGCCATGATGGTAGGAGCGTGGAACTGCAGAGGTTTAGGGCAGGCGTACCTCTCTACAGTTCCGTATGTACGCTGGTTGATGTCTTATATTTCTTTTGATGTAATTTGTCTGTTTGAAACTAAAAAGCCTGTGTTGGAGGCTTTCGTTGATGTAAAACGTATGGGGTTTAGTTAATTTACGGGGGTAGACTCTATGGGTCGATTAGGTTGTAGTATTATGGGGTGGAGGGAGGGTGTGTGTGTGTCGCCTGTTGTATTGGATTTTAACTTTGTAATAGCTAAGGTTAATGCTAGTAGTGTTGGTTTGTGATATCTTGTGTTTGTCTATGGTGATCCTTGGCCTGGATAAGAGATGTGCTGTGTGGAGGAAACTTGGTGAGGCTTTGTTATTACTGCAGGCTCCCTATGTGTTACTAGGTGACTTCAATCAGGTTGAGGATATGAGCCAAAAATTAAGAGGGTCAGTTCATATTAGAAGAGTCGGGAAGTTTTTGTAGTGGAAAGGGGAGATGGGGTTAGTGGATATCCCATTCACTTGGGGGGCAATATACTTGGACAAATTAAGCGGTCGGGGGATGATCTCATTTGGGAAAGATTGAACCGGGCTTATGCCTCACTTAGGTGGTTGACCAAATATCTGAATTCGTTTATTCATACCCAATCTTGTTCTCCGACCATGCTTTGATTGCTCTCCATATTAAAAGGGGTGATGTGTCAAGGAGAAGGTCTTTTCGGCTGGATCCTTAGGTGACAAGGATGCATCAGTTCAAACAAGGGGTGCAACAGATTGTTGAGGAAATGCAAGTGCAAGGGACTGCAATGTATCAATGCGTCAAGTGTTTTGGGCGGATACGACAAATGGGGAAAACGTTGGTTTTGGAGTGGAAGAAGAAGGGGTATGTCCAGGTCACAAAGGCGGTGGAAGAGCTCCAAGATTTACAAAATCAACTGGTAGCGTCTGGTATGATTAATTCGGCTATGGCTAAGGTGGTGTAACAGGGGTAGAATGTTGAGGAGATGTTGAAGGAGATACATCAATTTTGGGTCCATAAGAGTAAATTGAAATGGACAGGTTTGGGAGATCAATGCACATCTTTCTTTTTTCAACATTTCAAGAGGAGACAGGCATTCAATAGAATTCATTGCTTAACCTTAGCCTCTGGTGTGGTTTCCTATAAGGAGGAATATTTCATGTAGGAGTTTGTTGGGGAGTTCAATAGGATCTATCGGCTAGTCACGCAATTTCCAACGGTCAGGGTGCAGACTATGCAACAGGTTGTTCAAGCTATTAATAGGGGCTTAATTGTGGAGGATCAAGCCCAACTTTTGAAACCTTTAACGTGTTCTGAAGTGGAGAAGGTTGTCAATGGGCTGAGAGCTAATAAAAGCCCAAGCCCAGATGGTGTTCCTCCAGAATTTTTCGTAACTGTTGGGCGGAGGATAGTAATAAGGTTGTTGAACCAACTTTTCAAACATTAAATGAAGGAGTTCTTGTGGGAGAGATTAATAATACTAATACTATTTTGTTGAATAAGAAGCATGATGTACAGTATGTGGGGGATTTTCGGACAATTAGTCTCTGTAATGTGTTGTATAGGATCATTGCGAAGTGTTTGGTGAACAGGTTGCGCCGATCATGGGGGGGTCTAATTTCAGATACTCAAGCAGCTTTTGTGCCGGGAAGGCTTAAGGAGGACAATTTTTTGGTGGTTCAGGAAGTGTTGTAAATGTTGACAAATAAAAGGAAAGGGATGCAATATGCAACGCTGAAGGTAGATATCAGCAAGGCTTATGATAGAGTGCAGTGGGATTTTATCGAGGCGATGTTGAGACGGATGCGCTTTCCAGATAGGTGGATTAAGCTCATTATGAGGTGTATTTCGTCTGTCCGTCATTCTATGTTGATTAATGGTTCGCCATCTCAACAAATTGTTCCTACCGCTGGGTTACGCCAATGGGATCCACTGTCGCCATATCTAGTTATTCTTTGTATGGAGGCCTTGTCGGTCGTGTTGCAACAAGAGGTGGAGAAAGATGATATTAAAGGGGTGCTGGTGGCAAGAGTGGCGCCTAGAGTTATGTACATTTATTTTTGTCGATGACTAGATGTTTTTTACGGAGTTAGAGGCGAGATCTTGCTTGGCTTTGAAGAATGCCATCGACAAGTATAATTATGCGTCGGGTCAAGTGGTGAATGTTCAGAAATCTTCAATATGTTTTTCCAAGGGAGCTGCTGAGGAGGACAAGGAAGGCTTGAAGGTTATTTTTGGGTATCCTGAGGGGGAGTTTTTCCAGTCATATTTGGATGTTGCAATGTTGACTCCAAGAAATAGGACAGATATCTTTGGATTTATGCTGCAAGATGTGCAGCGATATTTGGATTCTTGGAAGGCTAAGCTTTTTTCGCCGGCGGGAAGGTTAGTTATGATTAATGTTGTCCTTACTTCACTAGACCAACATATATTTAATGTTTACATTATTCCGAAGAAAGTTGTTGAGCAAATGAAGTCTATTGTGCTGAATTTCTTTTGGGGAAGGGTAGATGGGTCTAGGTGTGTGAATTGGAGGAAGCAAGAAACTTTATTTCTTCCTAAGGGTGCTGGAGGGTTAGGAGTGAGGCATGTTGGTTGTCTGAATAAGGCGCTGCTGCTCAAGAAGCCTTGGAGAGTCTATAATAATCCGGATCTTTTGATTGCAAAGATTTGGAAAGCTAAGTATGCGAGAGGATTGCCTATTGAGATTGAGGAGACTTATAAAGTTCCCCAAAAGGCGTCACCAGCTTGGAGGGGGATGTCTCAAGTGGTGGCTTAGTGTAGGCGTAAGTTCAGGTGGAGTATTGGGAATGGGATGAAGATTCCAGTTCTGGATCCTCGCTGGTTGCCAAAGAATATGGTAGAGTTGAAAAAAAGGAGTGGACTGCACAGAGTTGGGAAATATGAAAGTTCATGAGTTGACTAGGAATGTGGAGGGGAGGAATAGTTGGGATACGACAATTATGAGGAATTACTTTTCGACAAGGACTTGTATGGATGTTAGACAAATTTTTCCCTCTCAGACAAGCTTGGAGGATAGGTTGGTTTAGCCAGGTCATCTTTCATCCTCCTATAGGGTTAAGGAAGGATATATGTGTTTTGTTCTTTTAAATCTGGGGGTGAAGTTGCCTTCCTCGTCTGATATGAGGTTTTGGAAGAAGCTTTGGCATGCAGATATGTCGCCTAAATGGAAAGTGTTCATTTGGAAATGTGCTTGGGATGCCCTGACAACAGGGGAAAATAGGCGAAAGCATGGGTTCATGGAGAATGATTTGTGCGTTTGTGTGGAGGGTCTAGAAATAGTGAATCATCTGTTTAGGTTTTGTCAGATAGCGCGAAGATTGTGGAAAGGGTTTGTGTTGGGGATAGACTCTGCTGAAAATTTTCACGTCCCTTGGTTGGAGTGGTTAAAGGGTTGGTGGTTTCTTCTTGACAAAGCTGGTTGTGATGGGGCTGGATGTATTAGAAGTTTTGCAATGGTGATGTGGGGGATTTGGAGGGCTAGGTATGCAGTGGGTATTGGGAAAGAGGTGTTGTCGACCTAGGTTTTGCAAAAATATTTAAGGACTACTCAAGAGGAGAACACCTTTGGATTACTATGAAGGGTGGGATGGGTTCGGAGAGTGGAAGGGAGGGGGTTGGTAGTCAGATGAGGGGAGTAATGGAAGAATGGATGGAGTATCTATGGGGAGAATGGAATTCGGTCGCTTCGGTGACAAATTTCTAAAGAATGGGGCGTGGATCGCTTCTAGTGGCAAAGCGACAGCTGCGTGGGTAATGTGTAGTGATGATTACGTGGTGAGTTGGGGGGTTGAAAAGGCTTGGGTGGAGTCTGTTTCACAAATTGAATTATTGGCAATTTATAGGGCTCTTAGTTATGCTGAGGAGAATGGTTGTTTGGAGGTTTGTGTGTTGTCAGACTACATGGTGGCCATTGAGTTTTTGAAGAAGCCACTGTCTGCTTTGGTTGAGTGTCGTGGATTAGCACTTACCTGTGTGGCGTTGACGAGGAAGTTTCGGGCGTGCCGAGTTCAAAAAATTCATCGTGGCATAGTTAGCAGAGCGCATCAGTTGGCGAAACAAGCTAATAGAAGTGTTTTTTAGGAGTAAATTAGATTTACCCTACCTGACATTTATGATAATAATTTTTGCACACTTGAAATAATTTTCACCTTACTTGACATTAAGTTTCATAAACTTAAACCTCCTAAGATATTTTATAATTGATTTTGGTTGGGTTTTCCGGCATAACATTAAAAAAATAAATATGAATTGACTTTTTTACCCTTAATATTAATCCATATGACTTTCAATTAAATATAAATTGACATTTTTACTCTTAATATTATTCATATGACCTTAACAGGGGAGTATTGAAGAAGAGGAGTGTGAGAGGAATCGATCGTTGGTGTTTTCTATTTGGAGTTTCGACACACCTTTTTCCATACAAAACAATGAAATGGTCATTTAAATTATTTCCTTCTCAATCTTACAGGCAGCATGGTATATTCACATAGTCATATAGGGCATTATTGTATTTTCTCATTGCCGATGAGAAATAACCGGATTTTGCCACTAAAAATCACTTTCACTTAATGTCAGGTAAGATGAAATTATTTTACAAATGTTGGGTGTGTAAAAATTATTACCACAAATATCAGGTTGGGTAAATGTAATTTACTCTGTTTTTTAGGGTATTGTTGTTTTAGTGTTGTGTTTACAGTGTGTTATTTTGTTTGGTGTTTTGTGTTGTTCCGTCTCTTGGCAAAAAAACAAAAAAAAAACAAAAGGTACAAATAAGGTTACTTTTAAAAAACATGCAACAAGAGTGGGCATTGACTAACACAAGTACCAGAAGGAAGTTTCTGTTTCATATATCAAAAATAATTATATGAACTAACCCTTGTTTGCGTTAAACTAAAAATTGTCTTTATCTTAGCATGACCAGTTTTAATTTGCTGACCCCCCAATACTTTATTCTCACCCTCCTTTGCTTTAATCTCCCCCACCCACTTTAACTTGAATGTGATGACCCATCTCTCTCATATTCACATAACCGTTACATGATCAATCCCTCCCCCACCCCCCAAAACAAAAAAGTAAAATAACAATAAAAATCCCTACCCGCTTTATATATCTCCAACCAACCTTCATTAAAATCTTAAACTTCCTGGTTCTCCCACCTTCCAAATTCCACTGCTCAGCCCACAAAATCTCAACATCAGAATTAATTGGGACCAACAGTGAGAAGCTCGCAGATTTCAAGTATAGCGTCTGATAGTAAGTGATTGAGCAGAAGAAAAAAATGGGGATTTTGGGGGATATAATAGGAAAAGTGAAAGACAAGGCATCGATAGGCAAGGCGGCGTTGCTCTCTCGCAACCAGACCACGGCGGCGCTCCGGCTAACGATCCTCCGGGCGACAACCCACGAAGCGGACTTACCACCATCAGACCAGCACCTCGCCGCCATACTCTCCGCCGGCGACGGCCCTCGAGCTTCCGCCGCCGTTGTGATCGAGTCCCTTATGAAACGCCTCCACAAGACATCCTCCTCCGCTGTCGCAATCAAGTGTCTACTTGCACTCCACGTCATCGTCCGACGTGGCAGTTTCATCCTCCACGACCAGCTCTCCATCTACCCTGCCACCGGCGGCCGTAACTACCTTAAACTGTCCGATTTCCGCGACAACTCGTCTCCAGCATCATGGGAACTTTCGACATGGATCAGATGGTACGGTAAATACCTGGAGCAGGTCCTCTCCACTTCCAGAATTTTGGGTTATTTTCTTTTTTCAACTTCTTGCACTCTAGAGAGAGAAAAGGCTAAAGAAATCATAGCCTCTCTGTTATGCAAAGATTTGCTGAGAGAGATCGATGCGCTGATTAATGTTCTTGAAGAAATATGCAAATCTCCAGATTCGGTTCATTTGGAGGGGAATAAGTTGTTGATTGAAGTGATGGGTTTAGTGGGTGAGGATTATTTTACGACAGTTGATGAGATTATGATTCGAGTTGAGGAGTTCAAGGAGAGACTGAGTTGCCTGAGCTTTGTGGACTCGGTGGAGTTGGTGTGTGCTTTGAAAAGGTTGGAAGATTGCAAAGACAGGCTCGGGTCCCTGTTTGAGGTAACAGGGTCGGGTCTGGTTGAGGATATGTGGGTGTTAGTCGGTGAGATGAAGGAGAAGGTGGGTGAAGTCAAAGGGTTCAAGGAGGAGAAAATGGTTCTTAGTTGGGGCCGCTTTGAGTCAGCTCGTTTCGGGGACCAAACCCTCAAGCCTCATGACTCCGTTCAGTTTGCTTCCAACCGCTTTGCTTTTCAGTTCGCTTATGGTGAAGTGGTCAGATGAGACAGTGACACTCAGGAAACCTCACTTCATTACCCAATTATGGTCTTACTTTTCCGCTGCTCTTTTACTTCTTCTCATGAATACTTTTTTTTTTTTTTTTTTTTTTTGTAGGGGGTGTAATTTTAAATCTTCTTTGCAAAATATGCAACTCTTTTGTTGTTGTTTGATGATAGAGTATAGGAAAAAAAAACTAATTTGATCTTGTTGTTATGTTCATGCCATTATTTAGTGCATTGTTAGGGGATCTCGTTTTGGGATCCTTTGTAATTTGGCTTCTTTTGTAAAATATGCAACTATTATGTTGTTATTTTCGATAGAGTATAAGAGAAAGAAATATATAATTTGATATGGTCAACTGAAGTTTTGATCTTTTGCCAGAGTGATTAAGTTGTGAAGGATTTTTGGCAGTTATGGGTGCGAACGTCCTAACTGGGTTACTTATGTTTAGTTGTATTTAGTTGTAACATTTTTCTTTTTGAATTGGTTAATTGTTGTTTTATTTTGCGGGTTACTCTGATTTGTAAACTCTTAAGCCTTTTAGCTTTCAACAATCGAAAAAAATTCGATATGGTCAATATGTGTACTACTTATTATTGACTTATTCTAAGTCCTTTTTGATTTAGTTTCTCTTTGATTAGACAAAATCTGTGCAAATGTTACATTGTTCTTTTTGATAAATTGAGGGGCAAGCTTGGTTAGTTAAAACATTAGGAAGGGATTTTAACTAATATATTCTGAGAGATGTCCTGTAATTCTTCTTTTGCACAATACGCAACTATTACGTACATACTTTCTCCATTTCATTTTAATTGACATTTTTAAAAATCATGCAGTTAAATTTTGAAATTTTTATTTATAAAACTTTTAATATGTACAATGACTTTTTTATAGAAATCTACCATTAGATTGTAACAAAAAATATTATTCTGAAAGTATAATATAGTGTGATTGTTAATAAAATATTATATAAAAAATTGTCAATTAAAAGATGATATTTAAGATCATAACCGTCAATCAAATGATAATTAATACAAAACACCGGAAGTAATTGTTTTCTTGGTCTTAGAAAAGGTTAAATCCAATCAAACCCTTATGGTCCATTTATTATTCCACTGTTAATTAATACCTCCGTTTTTATTTATCTGTCGTTTAGAAAATTGTTTTGAAAATTTTGATCGTTAATATTTTAATTTGTAAAATGATTCATGATACAAAATTGATGTCATTGTAATAAAAAATACTATTAAATAATATAATATTATAATTATTTATAAAAATTTTATAATTAATTATTTATACAAAATTTTATATTAAAAATTATTGATTAAAAATTAATATTAATAACTGTAAATAATAGATAAAAAAAAAAAGGAAGGAGTACTAGTAAAACGTTAGGAACGGAGTCCTGAAAATCCCCTGTAAATATATGCCATGCGAGTCAAGCATGAAATATAGCTAAATGGGTGGTAAAGTTGTAAAAGTTTATTCACAATTTACAACTTACAAATTTCGAATGAAAAGGTAAAACACCCAAATCCAAATATTCTGATTTGTTCGTTATTGTTGAAAGTAAAGATGGTGATAGATTTTATCCAACAAAGTACCATTCATATACTGAAAAGCAAATACTATGAAACAGTGTACTTCGACTGTCATGTTGCTGCCTTATCAACAATTAAAAAAAAAAAAGTATACTTTAGTTGTTGCTGACTTCATTGCCCATGTCAACCACTGCAAATGATGTCTGCGGGCAATTTTGTTTTTGAAAATTCAACCGTAGTTTGTTTTATATTTTTAAAACAAGTATAAAATCTACTTATTAACGTGATTGTTAGAGCACCCGCAATGGTGAGTTTGAGTTGGGTTAATTGGATGACGTGGAATCTGTGGGCTCGTATCAAGATAATCAAAATTTAACCCTTTGTTTAGCTTGCTTTCTAATGGTGAGTATGAGTTTGACTCATATTAATTAAAAAAAGTAAGTGAGTCTTACTTAATAATATAATTAATTTGATTATATTGATAAAAAAATGAAGTATAGGAGGAGAGAGAAAAAAATTATGATTAAAATATTAATATGTCAAACTCGCTTTCAAACTTGTCTCGTGAGACTAACGGCGAGATTCTCACGAGACGAGTCTCATTCTCACCACTGAAATGTCCTACACGACCTCATTCCATTCTCATTTCATGCCACATCAGCAGTGAGTCGAATTGAAACTCACCATTGCAGATGCTGTTATTTTAGATAGAATTTTGTACATATATATATATATATATATATGTATATATATATATATATATATATATATATATATATATATATATACACACAAATATCCAATTAACCCTAGAGTATGTAATCAAAATTATATGCGTCTGATTAGGTTTTTAGATGTTAGAAAGTAATAGTGTTTGTGGAGATAGAGGAAGGATTGTTCAAAGGAGAAACTTTTATTATTAATGAAGGGAGAATATATTACAACTCTTGGTTATTGATGATGCATATGATTACCCCACCACTTGTATTTAAAGTTGTAGCAAGGAGGTGGTTGTAGGAAAAATCTAGAACTTTAATTTAGAATGATATCATCTCAAATTATTTAGAATTTTCTTGGAGATTTTTCTAGTGCATCTCTTCAAGATTTTTCTAAATTATTCTTGATTTTTAACACTCCCCCTTAATCTAGAAAAATATCAAACTCCGATATGCTCTCGGAAGTAACTAAACTCACTTGGAAGTGCTTTTATGAATATGTATGCCCGTTGTTCATCCGTCCTGCCAAACTCTCGCTTGAATTCGCCTTTGTCCACGAGTTCGCGAATGAAGTGATGTGTAATCTCAATGTGCTTTGTAAGACTGTGGAAAACCAGATTCTTCGTAATTGATATTGTTGACATGTTGTCGCAAAGAAGTGGCGTTGGTTCTTCATCGCTTTGTTGTAAATCCTTTAATAATCTTCTCAGCCGTACTACTTCACATGCTGCACTTGTAGCTGAAATATACTCTGCTTCTGCAGTTGACAATGCTATGGTTGGCTGCTTCTTGGATGTCCAGGAGATAACCTTGGAACCGAGTTGAAAGCAATATCCACTTGTACTTTTTCGATCATCAATGCACCCAGTCTAATCACTATCTATGTACCCCTTGAGTTTGGGGTCTTCCTCTGTTTTATATAGAAGACCATAACTCTTTATTCCTTTGATGTATCTCAAAATTCTTTTAGCTGCTACGAAGTGAGCTTTACTTGGCTCGCTCATGAATCGGGAAACGATGCAAACTGCATGAACAATTTCTTGCCATGTTTTGTTAAATATATTAATGAACCAACCAGACTTCTGTAGAGTGATCCATCCACCTATTCCTTGCCATCACTTTCAGAGAGTTTTTCATTTGTAGCCATAGGTGTTGATATTGGCTTACAATCCACCATATTGAACTTCTTAAGCAGATCTTCAATATATTTCTCTTGAAGATCTCACTTGGGCTTTGCTTCACTTACATCCCAAAAAAGTCATTAGGCTCAAATTCGTCATCTCAAATTTCATCATCATATCCTTTTTGAAATCTTGGAACATTTTTTTATTTGTGCCTGTGTATATAAGATCATCAACATAGAGACACAAAATTATAAGATCCTTCCCTTGGGTCTTGATGTTTAGGGATGACTCGCTGTAGACAACGGGATTTACACCGAAATAATCCCGACTTGTCAACAGAGCCGGACACATCTTTGGGCCAACGAAGTAGGCAATGCAAACAAACAGGATCAAGTCGGCCCAATACAAAAAATAAAACCCGCACGGGTTTTATTTGAAGAGGACGGCCCAGAATCAGGACAGGCCCAAGGCGCGCCCCGGCCTAGACACTACAAAACCCGCCCTGAAGCGCGTCGTTTTGGCGTTGCTTACGTCAGCAATCCGTGTGCCAGATTGAGAAAAGTCGCGCGGGTTTATATTCAAGGATCCGGCGCCAAAAATTTGATCATCATCCCATGATATTAGCCCATGTGTGTTGACCTTGAGCTTTGATTTGATTTTTGCATGGATTAGGGGGCATGATCATGGGAATGTGTCTCCCTCCTTTCCCTCCAAATCCCTGACCTCATCACTTATAAATACCCTCCTCCATTCCATTCATTTTGACCAACGAATACCATCATTATCACCTAAACTCTCTTAACATTCCATCATCCATATTCACTCTCTAATTCTCTTCTAATCACTTTTGTCATATCCATATTCACCCTCATACAATTCTTCTAAACTACTTCCATATTTCCATCAAGGTCCAAAAGTCAAGAATCTCGGCCGATGCATTCGGGCTTCTAAATCAAAGAGGTTCGCCTTCATTTTCTTTTCGTTATTATCATTTAATCATGTAATTTGTACTTTATTTCACATTATATGTGCATATTTTGTAAACCAAAAACCCCATTCTTTATATTGCATGATTAAGAATATAAATTTGCGAAATTAATTAAACTTCTCCCCGCTTTTTTTCATTTTAATGTCGATTTTAGTAGAGTCTGTTTTCTAACAGGCGAATTCGAGAATTCTTATAATTCTTTAATTCGTAACCTTACCCCCGGACTTAGAATCGGGTTTCATAGACCGAAGTCATTTTCATTATTTTTACGGTTTGTCGGTTTCCTTAAATCGGCTGGCGAATCTTTCATTTTTGTTATAATCCGTTTAGTTATTTAGTGTTAGAATTTGCACTAAAATAATTAAAGATAACTTAATATCTCCCACTCATCATATTCAAAGTTAAAACCGAGAGAAAGTGGGCTAGGAAACATCAAAACCCGCACGGGTTTTATTGTTTCCAACCCTCATTCTCTGGCCCAAGGAAACACGCGGCTCGGCCCACGAACTATCAAAACCCGCGCGGGTTTTGGCAGTTCTCGGTGGCCCGCCTGCTTCCTTTTGGGCCTGAATTTGGTGTTTGGGCCGATTTTAAGTCATTATTAATATATTTTGGCGTAATTTCAAGTATTTAAATAATAAAAAATGGATTTGTAAAATAAATAAAGTTTCAACACCCCGAAAATGAATTTCATAAAATAAAAATATCCTTATTTAAGGATTAAGCAACCTTAGTCGGCTCCCGATCACTTAATTAGCGCATCCGAAAACGATCTCCCCGAACGGGAATTTTTTCGGGTCCTACAGATTGGCGACTCCACTGGGGACTCAAACTTAAAAAGAAGGTAAAACTTGAAAAAATCGAATTAGTTTGAAATTGTAAAAGGGAGAAGTTGATTTATTTCGCGATTTTATAATTATTCTTTTAGGCATCCTTTGCATACCGGGCCACTAATCGTGTCTTTTGACACGTTAGCACAAAGGCGACGGATAAGTTATACCTAGGTGATTCCCTCGAGAGCGGGCGGGCCACTACTTGTGGGATGCACCCTACATTGCCAAGCATTTGGTCCCCTTTCTCCCCGCGTTACACTCATAGGGCTTCCTTGAAGTTCTTTGAGAAATACCTCACACTCCTTACCCTAGGGTATGGAGCACGAAGATGAAAATGTGCGGTAGGCCATTTAATCCAACCATAGAAAAATCCATGAACATAGAGCCTTGGTTTAGGGTGTCCCTTTATGTGTATGCTATGTGCTATGTGCTATCCCTTCCCCATTTTCCTTTTGTTTTAAAGTCGACCCTAGTTTAGAGGTTTTGTTCGAGTCCATATAAAATTCATTGGGTTGAGAAAAAAATTATTTATTAATTAGAATAATTAACTCCAAAGGTATTATGGCTAGCCCAAGTGGAAGGGCCCATTTATGCTTGAATGGTGATTATTTTAATTAATAAGTAAAAATTGACTCGCCTTTGATGATATTATGTGGCACTTTACGAAATTCTCCTAACAAATATCCAAAACTTAATTAAAAAGTCCAACAAAGTTAATGAATGGCGTTTTAGATTGCATAATAGTCACTAAGCTCGAGAAAATTAATTTGTCGATTTAACTAATAAATCCGCCGCATTTATGGCCGACCCGTTGTTAGACCCAACCATATTGGATTTATTGATTAAACCTATAAATTAATTATGATTCGCTTATTGTGGGCTTTATTCAATCCTTTACATTATCCATTTTCCTCGACTAAAAAAAAAAATAAAATAAAATAGGTAAAAAATAAAAAAGGATAAAAAAAAGAAGAAAAAGAAAAAAAAATTGGGTCGTCAGTCTTGTTAAGCATTATTCTAGTCCGCATAATAGTCATTATGGCTTGAGCTGTCTGAATTGTTGGGCCAAGTTACAGATTCTCCTTAAAACGGTCGGCTTGTGGTTTGGGCCCATCCGAATTGAGAAACACTGACTTGAACCTATCAATTTATGACCCACTCGCTATGTTTAACTTTATCGGCCCTTTATAATGCTTTGTCCATAGGTCGATATAGAGTTAGGTCATGCACTCCTGAAAAGTGGGTGAGTCCTTTATGTCATCATATATGCGTTGAGTCATTTAGGATCATATAAGTTTCTTAGGGCATGCATACACATCGGGTAGCACGTGTCAGAGTATGTCATCGAGTGTTCTAACTTTGAATTTCCATGCAGGCATCATTGGTGATCGACTCCGAGCCCGCATTTGAGATCCGCAAACTGGTCGTTTGGTTCCGAACCCACATTACAATCCGTCAGCAACTAGTGACTGCGTCATGTCTGGAGAGCAATTCCAAGAGGTCCTGGTCCAAAGCACCGAAGCCAACATCACGAAGCATTTGGACGAACTCTATACCAAAATGCAAGGTTTTGTGTTTGCTAATACTCTAGAGCAGGAACAAAAGATGAGCAAAAGGTTGAGTGAGCAACAACAGGTGATGGATGGTATGCTGCAGGCCATCACTAAGATCAACACCAAGTTAGGGCTGAATGTTGAAGAGGGTGATGAAGAAATGCAAGGATATGAATCTGAACCTGAAATCATCAAGACATACTCAGACTCTGGAGGAATAGGGATATCTAAGGCTAAGGTTAATACACTTGAAGCGTCAAAACCTACAAGGGACCCCGCAGTCAAGGCCCTTGAGCAGAAGCTAGAAAGTCTCACCAAAGCAATGAGCTCTGTGCAAGCTTTTGCTGACAAGTACTTGGAGGTTCCATTGCCTATTCAGCCAACTATGAAGATAGCTGACAAAGTTGAAGTGCTAAATATTAGGTTCAAACCTTCTGAGAACCCTATTCATCATGTTGAGGAGTTCATGAGGCTTGCACCTTTAAACCGGATTGATGTTGACTTATATTCTACCGTCTTCCCATCCACTCTAGATGGTGAAGCAAAGGTATGGTATCATGCATTCTCCCCTCAAATCAAAGCCAACTGGAGTGAATTGTTCAAGGCTTTTATCCACCATTACACCGCATCCAGAAGAAGCAAGCTACGGTGGATGACCTAACCGCCATGAAGCAACGAGAAGATGGGTCCTTTATGGATTACTTTGAAAGATGGCATACAAAGTTGTCCCACATCAATGAGACAATTCCTCTCCGCCTGCAGTTATCTACCTTTAAGCAAGGACTCAAGAGCAGTCTATCGAAACATTTGGGGTACCATGTCGTTAAAGACTTTGATTACCTAAAGGACATTTGTTTCCAGTTATAGGCAATTCATAATGATAAGACCACTTCGGCTGGGTGGAAAGGGTCCAGCTCCAACAGAAGGGCCACTAGTGCGGCTAGCCACCGTCCTAAGATTATGGAGACTAACTCTATCCAGCGCAAGGGGCCTTATGTACCAAAGTGTGAGACTTATACGCTCTTGACCGTCTAGTCAAGAAGCGTATCTTGGTTTTGCCCTTACCAAAAGAAGAGCCGGAAATCAAAGGCAAAAACTGGGATGCCAACCAATTTTGCCGTTATCACCGTTGCCGAGGGCATGACACTGAGAAATGGTGGACTCTCAGGAACAAAATAGAAGATATGATTAGGGCAGCGACATTACCAATGCCAAAAGATGCCAGGAAACCGAATAATCAAAGTAATCCTATGCCTGAGCATGCAAATGCTATTTTCTGTGGGGATTTCAGCTTCGATCCCTCTTCTTTGATTGTAGAAATAGGCCAACTTGTCCCCGAAGTAGTTGGTTTTCCTGAAGGTCTTTTCATCCATGGGATTTGGGACAGTGATGAAGATGATGAACATGAGCATTCTGAGACAGAATGGATGGAGAAAGATGAATTAGATGATGTGGCATTTCTTACTAGGTCTGGTCGCCACAACCATAGGAACACCACCACCCCAGTGGCTGTTCCTAACCCAACACCAACGGTCGGAAATGACAATCAGGTCTCCTCTGAAGATCCTCTTCTGTCTCAACTCAAAAAGACAAGGGCAGAGGTCACCATATGACAACTTATATGCACGTCACATGCTCAAAGAAGAAGATGTTGGATGCCCTTACAACACATATGGTTCCTCCTACGACGACTCCCGAATCATTGGTTGCTCATGTTACTACCCAATAGGAGATGATTACTTTTGGGACTGAAGATCTGCCTCAAGGAGGAGCATCTCATAACAAAGCCCTGTATCTTACGATGCAATGCTCCAACAAAACTATCCCACTGGTTTTGGTTGACAATGGTTCAGCTGTAAATGTGTGCCATTGGAGGACGGTGTGCAACTAAGGGCATATGACAATTCACCTCGGAAATCAGTCGGATCTATAGTGTTGCCTATTACTAATGGCAGCGTCACTCGGAATGTGGAATTTGTGGTGCTATACATTCTAGCTTCTTTCAATTTACTATTAGGGAGGCCATGGCTTCACGAGTGTCATGCTATAGCATCCACTCTACATCAAAAGGTGAAAATGCTGGTTCAAGGTCAAGTGATCACCGTCTCGGGAGAATCTATTAATGCTGTTTTCACTCCTAAACAGTCAACTCTTGAAGTGGAGCACAATTCAATGGATGAAGAACTCCACAATTTTGAGCTTGTGGCGATGATGAGCCAGGATGAAGCACCTTTTGACTTTGATCCCTACTCAAATTCCTAGGTACACACTCTGCTCAAGAAACAAGGATATTTCCTGGGGGGAAAGAATCCGAAGAACAAAATTCCTCCTGTGTTCAAAACCTTGAAGCAGAAAGGTTCGGTTTAGGCTACAAGCCGACTGAGAAGGAGGCTAGGCTCGCAAAGATGGCTATAACTGAACAGAAGAGGATGGACAATCCTCCCACTTTATTCAAGATGAAACCTTATCCACTTACTCTTAATAGGCAGTTTGTTAGGGAAGGTGATGACTTCCCCTACTATGGGTTCCCTGAGCCCTTTTACCTGAAGAACAAAGGAATTCAAGTGGCTGGATCAGAGGTCTTCGATGATTGCTCCATTAACATAGCTACTGTCTTTGTTACCGCTCGGAACAAGCAGCCTCCGTTAGAATAGACTCATCTTGCTGGGAGCAACATTTTTGGCATGCTGTTTGGACAAGAAGCTATCCAAGAGAAGTCTGACGCTGATGATGTTGTAGTTGCTTTGTCCAACCCAAGCTTTGATCCAAGTCTCATGATTACTGAAGACGGAGAAGTTAAGGCGGTCTCATGGGTCAATGCTGAGGAGAATAATTTTGCTTTATCTGTAGGAGAGTCTGTTCCCAATGACATAGGGTCGGGTCTTAAGGGTCTAGAGTCAAGTGAGTCTGGTCTTGAGTCTACTGGCGATGTATTCCTTTCTGCATTCAATAAGATGAATCTTTCTGCTTACTCTGATTCTTCTTTCCCCTCTTCCCTGAACTGCTGCGCCAATAATAATTTGGAATTTAATGAACCCTTAAAAGAATTTTCTAATGAACATGAGCATAAAATGGCGGTGTTGGAAGACACCATCACCATAAACGTGGGCACAAAAGAGCAACCGCGAGAGTTGAAGTTGGGTAGTTCACTCATAGTGGAAGAACGAGTATCATTCACGGAGCTTCTCAAAGAGTTTGTGGACGTTTTCGCATGGTCCTACCAGGACATGCCTGGGATTGACAGGGAAATTGCGGAACACACCATACCTTTGCATCCTAATGCAAATCCGGTTCGACAAAAGGCTAGGAGGATCAAGCCTGAATGGGATAAGAAGATTGAGGAGGAAGTAATCAAGCAGCTTAACGCTAAATTCGTCAAGGTAGTCCAATATCCTGAATGGATTGCTAACATTATTCCGGTACCCAAGAAAGAAGGGAAAGTGCGCATGTGGGTGGACTTTCGAGACCTCAATAAAGCTAGTCCCAAGGATAGTTTCCCTTTACCTCACATCGATGTATTAGTGGATAACACTTGCGGACATGAGCTCCTATCCTTTATGGATGGGTGTGGCGGTTACAATCTAATTAAAATGGCAGAAGAAGACATGGAGAAGACCTCAATCATTACGCCATGGGGAACATACTGTTATGTGGTTATGCCTTTCAGTCTCAAAAATGCTGGAGCGACATATCAAAGAACTGCCAATACCCTACTTAACGACATGATGCACATAGAGGTAGAAGTTTATGTGGATGATATGATTGTTAAGTCCAAAACAAGAGAGGAGCACATTCCTAACCTTTGTAAGTTCTTTCTGCGACTTCGCAAATACAAGATGCGGCTTAATCCAGCAAAATGCACCTTCGGTGTTACCTTTGGGAAGCTGCTGGGTTATGTGGTTAGCCAACGAGGCATTGAGGTTGACTCTTCCAAGATAAAGGCTATACAAGAGTTGCAACCTCCCAGGACAGAAAAAGAGATCAGAGGCTTCCTAGGACGAGTTCAATATATCAATAGGTTCATTTCAAAGCTCACCATGATTTGTGAACCTTTGTTCAAGAAGCTAAAGAAAGGAAGCAAAATAGAATGGGACGATCAATGTCAAGAGACCATTGACAAAATCAAGGAGTATTTGCAACATCCTCCGGTCCTCATGCCGTCAGTACCAGATGAGCCTCTACTCCTTTACCTTACCGTGACTAGCTCTACGATGGGGGCTATGCTAGCTCAAAAGGTTAAAGGTCAGGAGAGCGCCATCTACTACTTGAGCAAGAAGTTCTTGGACTATGAAAGTCGATACGCAAACATAGAGAAAATGGCTCTTGCATTAGTATGGGCCACCAAGAAGCTAAGACATTACATGCTTTCACATACAGTGTATGTTATAGCTGAGAATAATCCCATTAAATTCATCATGGGGCAGCCTACCATCAACAACTACATCGCTCCATGGGTGGTCATGTTTTCAGAGTTCAATCTTCAGTACCTGCCTCAGAAATCAATCAAAGGACGGGTTGTTTCGGATTTACTAGCCGCCTCATCATCACAAGAACCTCCAAGCACTCACTTGGAATTCCCAGATGAGGATGTATTCTTCACTGACGAAATAACATGGGAAATGTACTTCGACGGTGCTTCAAACCAAATGGGCTGCGGAGTGGGAGTACTACTGATCTCTCCAGAAGGGGCACATGTCCCTGTGTCTGTGAAGTTGGACTTTGATGCTACTAACAACGCCGTCGAATATGAAGCATGTATCAAGGGCTTGCAAGCCGCATTGACCTTGGGTATACGACACATAAAAGTCTTTGGAGACTCTAGCCTCATCATTAATCAGGCTAAAAAAATACTTGGAAGGTCCGGAATGAATGTCTTATGGCATACCAACAAAATCTCTTGGGACTTGCTGACCAATTCGAGCAAATCAGCTTCCAGTACCTCTCAAGGATCACAATGAGTTAGTTGACACCTTAGCCAAATTGTCTTCGATGATATCCATACCATCAGGCACGCTTCAATTACCAGTAGTAGTAGAGCGACAGTTTGAACCTGCATATGTGTGCAACATGGAGATACAAGAGGAAGAAACTGAAGAATGGTTCCATGACATATACAATTTTCTTCGGAAAGGAGAATACTCAGCTGAATTAGATGCTCGAGGACAACGAGCAATCAGGTCTTTAGTAGCACAATACTGCTTGATCCAAGATCGCCTTTATAAGAAATCACCTACGAGAATTAATTTATTATGCATCGATGCTAAGAGCGCCAAGGAAGTCATGGCTGCTGTACATGGAGGAGAGTGTGGTCCCCACATGAATGGACGTATGCTGGCAAAGAAAATTCAAAGGGCTGGTTATTATTGGTCCACTATGGAGGCAGACTGCCTAGAGTTCGTTTGGAAGTGCAACAAATATCAAGAGTATGCCAACCTACAACATCAACCCCCATCATACCTAACTACTTTGACATCTCCATGGTCGTTCTCAGTATGGGGTATTGACATCATTGGCAAGATACACCCAACCGGAACAAAAGGACATGAGTACATACTGGTCGCCATCGATTACTTCACTAAGTGGGTAGAAGCAGCTTCTTTTGCCAAGCTCACATCCAAGCAGGTGGCCAAATTCATCCTTCAAAACATCATATGCCGATATGGAGTGCCTCACGAGATCATTACTGACAAGAAAGCTATTTTCGGAAGGAAGTAGAAACTTTGCTCGCTACTTACAAAATCCAACATCACCAATCTTCGCCATACCGACCTCAAGCTAACGGAGCTGTGGAAGCAGCCAACAAGACAGTAGCGGGAATCATCAAGAAAATGGTGGTCACTTACAAAGACTGGCCGGATAAATTAGCATTTGCCTTGTGGGGATACCGAACCTTTATACGAACTGCTACAGGTGCAACACCATATTCTTTGGTGTATAGGATGGAAGCAGTCTTACCCATTGAAGTAGCAATCCCCTCGTTACGAATAGTGGCGGAAAGTTAGTTGCCAGAAGCAGAATGGGCTAGGGCAAGCTTCGAGGAGTTAATGTTAATGGACGAAAGGCGATTGAGGGCATTGCATAATGTGCAAGTATACCAAAATAGGATCACTCGTGCATTTAACAAGAAGGTGAAAAGTCGTTCACTTCAAGTAGGTGATTTGGTGATTAAGGAGATGAGGGCACCTATACAAGATCCAAGAGGAAAATTTGCACCTACGTGGAAGGGTCCTTACATGATTAAGAACATTTTGCCAGGAGGAGCAACTCGGCTTGCTACTATGGATGGAGAAGATATAATTCAGCCCACGAATTTGGATCAACTCAAGTGATACTATGCTTAATATAACCAAGCAACTGGAAAACCAATTTTCAGACAGTTGGGATATATTTAATAAATACTCATGTATATCAGAAAAGATAAAGTTTGCAAAATGCAATAATTGGGAACAATATTTCTTCTTTATTGATCAATAATGCAAGTACACTACTTGTAACATAAGAAAATTTAAAAGGCATAATTAAATAAAAGACTATTATGGCAAAGTAGTTTCAACTCCTTCATTTTCATTCCATCTTCTAATCTTGCTTCACTTTCTCTACTTCGCCAGTTGTCTCATGGTCAGTCTCCGTGTCTCTCGGTCCGTTAAGAGCTTTCTCTTTGTCTTTCGGCTTATAGGCCCGCCTACTTGGTTTTCTTACCTCCACTCTCGGGCCGAGTCTATCTTTCACCGAGTCTCTCGCGCCCAGACGGTCCTTTACCGATGTACGAGGACCCAGTCTTTCCTTTGCAGATGCTTGTCTCCTTCTCGCTTCCCCAGCGCGACGAGATTCAACAGCAGCAATCAACCATCCATGGTAGTCGGCATCGGCAATATGAGACACGTGTATCTTTGGAGGAGCTTTGAGAGTTGTCCTTCTCTCCCAGTATTTCAACCACGACTCAATCACCGAGCCTTGAAGGTTCAATTGGTCAGGAGTCTTGCACAGTAGCTCGGGAATGTCCTACTTACGACCCATCTGGCGCTTCACTCGTGCTGGAAAATAGAAGGTCATGTGCGTCAAGCCGGTGAAACACAGATAGGCGTTGCGGAAGTCATGGGTGACGTATTCAGAAATGTGCCACCATTCGATCCACCATGAGATCTCCCGAGGCTCCTTCAAGAATGCGTTCCATTCTGTTACTGAGCGAAGGTCGGTATATTTCCTCTAACAATAGTTTGCCAACGCCGATGAAGTTCGAGGTTCTTCAACGAGACCCAAGTGCTCCATTAACTAGATCTGCACAACAGTTATTCAGGGTTAGATTGCATGCCAATTATCCCAAACTAATTAAAAAAAAAAGAAGAACAAAACCCGCCCGGGTTTTGCAGGCAGTAGAGACAAAAATCAGACGGTGGCAAAAAGGAGGAATGAAATACCTGAAGTAGCAACGGGCTCCCTCGGAATTCATGTTCTGGATTCGGGTCATCCAAGCCCATCATGGTTTCCGCTAGCATTAGAAACACGGGGTTGTAACCTCGGGACATATCATCGATGATTTGGATTAAATTCAACGGTCCGGTTCTTTTACCATCGTGATAGAAGCAAAACTCGCCGAGGAGATATAATACGAGCGCTCGCACTCGTATCACGGGACCGTATTCCAAGGTATCAAGAGATTGAAAATATTCGACTATGGTTTGAAAGTGTACCTTTTCACCGAATAGTACACTTCCGATGATCCGAGACGGCAGACATAAGATCTCCTTCTACTGCTTAGGGATGTCCGTTGGCGTTGGAGGCGACGTCGGCCGAGCAAAGTTATTTGTCCCGAGGATTGAGGACCATTCCTCCGGAAGCGGACATAATTCCTTCCATGCGAAGTGGAAGACATGCATCTTCGGATCCCAGAAAGTCTCCGCTGCACGGAGAAAGTCGTGATTAATCCTCACTTGACGGAGACTCATCAAGCTCGTTAACTTGTATCTCCCGAGCTCTTTCTTCTCTTCTTTGGACAAGGTGCTCATCCAAGGTGCAAGTTTCTTCTCGAATACCATGAGAACTGGGAGGATTTCTTTGAACTTTGAGAGAATATATGATGAAGACTTTGAAGTGATGATGATTATATGCATAATATGAGGTATTCATACACCTCTATGCATGATTAAAAATGGAGAAATACAACCAGCAACGATCATATAGCCGTTGCCTCCATATCCCATGATTTTAGCCCATTTGCAACGGCTAGTAAAATAAAAACGGAAAAGAAAATCAAAACCCGCGCGGGTTTTAATCCTCCTAGGCCTACGCGCGCGCCTGTCCAAGCCCAGGCCAAGGGCCTGCTGAAGAGAAAACCCGCGCGGGTTTTCTATCGATATGGACCGCCTTTCCGCAACTCAGCCCGCTTGTGTATGATGGTATTTTGGGCCTCGAAATTGAAGTGGCCCGTTCGTGTATTTTTAATGTTTTGGATATTGACCCAATGATGCTTGGTCCCGAAATTTTTTTTGCTCGAGTTTACTCTGACACTTAGGTTTTTGTTTTCTTTTATTTTATTTTCTTTTTGGGGAAGCGGGATTAAGTTGGGATTAATCCCATCATGTAGAAAATCATTCAGATATGCATTAATAAAATAAAGTCGTGCATTCACCGAGTCTTGCATATAAAATAAGAAATAAAATTCATAAAAGTCTTGCATTAAAATAAATAAATAAAAAAAGAGTACAAATCAGTTCTGCATAACAAAAGTCTAAAAATGCATAGAGTCTTGCTTGTCAAGAGTTTTGATCACCACAGGGAGCCCGAATCACCGCTGTCTTCAACCGGGTCGGCACCAGCATGAGAAGTCCCAGCGTTGGAGGCACCAGCTGTACCGAAGTAGGTGTCCCAAGAATAATAGTCAGGACCAGGAGCTGTCTGCGGTGGCCCTGACAAGGGAACCTCGGAAGGATGCACGCTCGACGGTGATGATACGGAACGCTCTTACGAACCGGCTAGCCATGAATCATCAGGAACGTGCCACTCAACAGAAGGAGTAGGCCATACAGGACCAGTTCCATAACCGGGGAGTGCCAACCAGAAGAGGTTGACCCTCCTAGCCAAGAATGTTGGGGTGCAGACCACTCTTGCGTACCCGTAGGCCATGAAGGACCCATTCGGTGGGGGACCGCCATCCGCGAGAATAAGAGCCAGAGCCAAAAGAGGAGGCGTCGTATGGTGCAGGACGTGAAGTAGCGTCATCCGCTAGGGGTTGACCGCCAGGATACCCCACGGACGCACCTGAATCATGATCCCTCACCACAATCTCCCGACTACGACGAGCAGAACGCACTGAAGCCGGAGTGCGGCGAGAATGAGAAGGCCGGTTGGTAGCGCTCGACTCCGAAGCATCTTCCACCCAGTAGGAATGGGGTTGGGCATCGCCACTATACTCAACACTGTGATGTGACCCCCCTTGACCAAGTTGTTCCTCCAAGGACATCTGAGCCATGTCCTCTTTCATAGGTCGGTGACCTCTGCTGCTAGATCTGTTATGATGGGACCCAGTTGAATGATGACCCTCGATCATGATGCCCTTGCCGCGACTCTCTGGCACAACTGCTAGGGGAGGACGAGAGGATCCACCAACCTCTTCCCGAGATAGGCCCCGGGAAGAATACTCCCCTGCTGAAGAGCGACGTGGGGGCTCAGTACGAGGGACCCCTGCAGTAGAACGCCGAGGGGGATCCCGAGGAACGGACTCTGCATCCGCCTCCACATCAGCCCTTCTGGTGGTGTTCCCGCGATACCTGCTTGAGCCAGTAAATGCCCGGTCAATGTGCTTCAGCATAGTACTCCACTCTTTGGTCACTTGATGGAAGATATCCCATCTTGGCTGAAAGATGAGTAGGCCAAGGTTAGACATGTATAAATGACATAAAATAAAAGAAGAAACATGAAGACTTACCGGTTTCCGATCTAACTCTCGGAGTGCCGAGCATTGACTGCTAGTCTCTGCCTCCAAGAAACAACCAATTCTTCTTCGCGCTGGTGGAGCCTCCGCCTCAGCGACCTTAGCATAAGGCCCCAACTGCAAACTTTAAGATTTGGCATCAGCCAGAAACAAACGAAAAATCCAAAGGAAGAAGATACCTACCACCCGGGGCGCCAAACGGCTCAAGTAGCGTTGAAATTCCTCATCAAATTGCTCCTGGGACGTTATGCCCAAAATTGTCGAAGTCTTAGCCGCGAATCCAATCTCCCAATGCACCCGGTGCGACGTGCCATGGTTCGAACATGTGCTCTGGAGGATCCTGGGGTATAAAGGTGGGATATCCACCCAGGATTTGCCTCGTAGCTCTCTCCCCCAAGTACCATATGAAGCTTGAGGGTCTCTCCATCAGGATGTGATGGCGTGTATCATGCTCCACCGTTTGCAAAGGGTTAGGCAATCCGCTCAAGTCAAACTTCGCTCATGGACGCCAGTTCACGTGGTCTTGAGAAAGAAAGAGAGTCACTTCAAGAATAGAAGCAAAATAAATAAAGGCGCTAGGTATAAAGAAATACCGGGGTGAGGTTATCCAACATGCGACGAATGCGATCGAGACTACCCGACTGGAATTTCTTCCCACGAACGGCCTTGTTAGACCAGCGTTCAGTAGCTGGGACTGTCTTATTCTTCTTGGAGCGAATGCCCAAAGACAGAATATACTCATATGCCCATGACTGCATGAATATAAAGTCAAAGAAGGATCGAAAGAGTAGCAAAACTACAAAGAGAAGAGTCTCGGGGACATACCTCGAGCACCTTCCACAGAGAAGGGCCGTACTGGTAGCGAGTATGAGAATCGTGGAGGTAAACCAGATCGGTATCTTGAGAAAGCCTAACGCCATGGCGAAGCCAGAGGATGAAGTTCGCGTTAGCCGCCTTGCCCCAGTTCAAGTTCCGGACATTATTTAAGTCCAGAAGGTTCCGAAGCCACGTTAAAGTCATGTTATCACCCCGGTTGGCGAATAGGGTGGGAGAAACGATGTACGCCAAGAAAATGAAGCGGCGTTGATCCCCAGACAAGTTCCGAAAGTTGGCGTTACGGATGGCCGCCTCGAAGTGCACGTAAGCAAGGTTGGAAAGGCCGTGTCCTTGGCCTAAAAGCGTCAAAAACTACATCACGCCCACCCCACGGAAGACCAGTGATCATGACAAAATCTGTAGGGGTAACCGTCATCTCGCCCACAGGCAGATGAAAGGAGTTGGTGGTGTCCCAAAACCTTTCAGCAATGGCACGACCTATAACACGATATGTACGACCCTTCCAGGCCACCAAACATTTCCAGAACGCCATGAGTCCCACCGCGGTCAAGGTGTTGACAACAAAATTCCCAAGAATCGAGGCGGCTACCTTAAGAGGATCCTTTAGGACACCAGGGGTTTTCAAGTTGTCCTCCTAAAGGCAAACAGAAGGGGCCAGTTAAAGTTGGGGGCTCATCTAAATACGTTGGACCAAGGCATATTCTCTCGAGCCCTCGCTAGACCCAGCACTGATACTGGGCTCATAGACATGGTCCACAAGATAAATAAATTGGAAAACGAAGAAAACAACAAAAAAAAGGAAGCCTTAACACGACCCAAATGAGCCGGCCCAGCAGGACGAAAACCCGCGCAGGTTTTTTGTTCTCTGATGGGCCGCACATCCAGGCCCAATGTTCCTTTTGGCGGTCTACAGGCCAGAAAACCCGCGCAAGTTTACTTTTTGCTATGGGCCGATTTCTTTGGGCCAAGCATGCAATGTTTGGTTTCTCTTAGGCCCGGGTTTGGTCCGTCTCTCAAAATGGATTATTGTTGTAAATAAATGCATATGCATCAACTTAAAGCATGCTTAAAATAATGAAAAATCGACAAGACATGAAAAACAAATTCGTGCTTGCTCATTTTTTATTAAACTAAGCATAAAGAGAGGTTTTGGAAATTACCTTGCCATGGGAACGGTACAACCAAGCATGGTTCCAAGGCTGAATAGTAAGGTCCAAAGGGTCGGCGTTCTTCCCCGGAATAAAGTTACGACGTGAAGACATCTCGTGGGACCATGCCGCCGCATGTGGAAGAGGAGGATTCCTATGACCTCGGGGATGCATCTTCCAAAGAACTCAAAATATCTTCAAAGAACAAACTTTCTAGAGAGAAAAGGAGAAGTTAGAGAGATAAGGAAGAGTTGAAGGTGTGAGTGAATAAGGTGAATGAAGCTTGGTATTTATAGCAATGATGGGTGAATATGAACCGCTCGTTTTTAGGACCCGCCTCGAGATGCCAAATGCGTTTCATTGGTTGAAAATCCAAAGGTCATCCCTTTGCCACCCAAAGAGGAGACATGGCTGCGTGGCACGTCCTCATCCACACAAGACCCGGGCCCACCTTGGATTCCCTTCACGAGGAGAAAAAAAAAAGAAAACCAAGCCAAAACCCGCGCGGGTTTTGGGCGAGCCTCTGAGCCGTTCCTGTCAACGCCTTCAATGGAGGATATAAAACCCGCACGGGTTTTATACCAATATGTGCCAAAATTCAGCAGCCTAAGGCTCCACGGCCCATTCAAAGCAAGTCATGCGACACAAAACCGAAGGCCCTAAGACTGCAGCCCGGGATTTTCCCAAAAATTCAGGTAAAAATCTGAACCCATTTGCATTTTCGAAAACTACTTAATTTTCTTTTAAATTTCAGGTTGCCATATAAAAGAGCACCATCATATGGTCGCCGCTAAAAGCGACCATCCATCGTCAGGTTGCCGTGTAAAAGAGCACCATCATCGGGTCACCGCTAAAAAGGGACCATCCGTCATCCGGTTGCCGCATAAAAGAGCACCTTCAGCGAGAGTCGTCAAACGGTTGCCACCTAAAGGCCCCCAACGATGTCGTCAACGACAATCGTCCAACGGTTGCCACCTAAAGGCCTCCAACGATGTCATCAGCCACAGTCGTCCAACCAGTTCCACATAAAGGACTCTGACGATGTTAGCAACAAAATTCGTTCAAATGGATTCCGCGTAAAGGTCTCCAAACGACATTCTTCAGCATCAGTCGTCCAAACGGTTACCACCTAAAGGTTACTGACGATCTCTTCATCAGCAGCAGTCGTCCAACGGTTGCCACCAAAAGGTTTCCGACGACATCGCCATCACCAGCATCATCAGTCATCCAATGGTTGCCGCCTAAAGGTTACCGACGACATCATCATCATCAGCAATGTCACTTGATCGCCACACAAAAGAGCATCGCCAGCATCAAGATAGACATCAAGTCTACTTTGACCTTCGTCCTATTCGGACTCGATCAAAGTGGGGGCTCTCTGTAGACACCGGGATTTGCACCGAAATAATCCCGACATGTCAAGAGGGCCGGATACATCTTTGGGCCAACGAAGTAGGCAATGTAAACAAACAGGATCAAGTCGGCCCAATACAAAAAATAAAACCCGCACGGGTTTTATTTGAAGAGGACGGCCTAGAACCAAGAAAGGCCCAAGGCACGCCCCGACCCAGACACTACAAAACCCGCGCGGGTTTTGTATTCCCTGAAGCGCGTCGTTTTGGCATTGCTTACGTCAGCAATCCGTGTGCCAGATTGAGAAAAGCCGCGCGGGTTTATATTCAAGGATCCGATGCCAAAAATTTGATCATCATCCCATGATATTAGCCCATGTGTGTTGACCTTGAGCTTTGATTTGATTTTTGCATGGATTAGGGGGCATGATCATGGGGATGTGTCTCCCTCCTTTCCCTCCAAATCCCTCACCTCATCACCTATAAATACCCCCTCCATTCCATTCATTTTGACCAACAAATACCATCATTGTCACCTAAACTCTCTTAACATTCCATCATCCATATTCACTCTCTAATTCTCTTCTAATCACTTTTGTCATATCCATATTCACCCTCATAAGATTCTTCTAAACTACTTCCATATTTCCATCAAGGTCCAAAAGTCAAGGCGAAGTCAAGAATCTCGGCCGGTGCATTCGGGCTTCTAAATCAAAGAGGTTCGCCTTCATTTTCTTTTCGTTATTATCATTTAATCATATAATTTGTACTTTATTTCACATTATATGTGCATATTTTGTAAACCAAAAACCCCATTCTTTATATTGCATGATTAAGAATATAAATTTGCGAAATTAATTAAACTTCTCCCCGCTTTTTTTTTATTTTAATGTCGATTTTAGTAGAGTCTGTTTTCTAACAGGCAAATTCGAGAATTCTTATAATTCTCGAATTCGTAACCTTACCCCCGGACTTAGAATCGGGTTTCGTAGATCGGAGTCATTTTCATTATTTTTACGGTTTCCTTAAATCGGCTGGCGACTCTTTCATTTTTGTTATAATCCGTTTAGTTATTTAGTATTAGAATTTGCACTAAAATAATTAAAGATAACTTAATATCTCCCACTCATCATATTAAAGGTTAAAACCGAGAGAAAGTTGGCTAGGAAACATCAAAACCCGCACGAGTTTTATTGTTTCCAACCCTCATTCTCTGGCCCAAGTAAAAAGGCGACTCAGCCCATGAACTATCAAAACCCGCGCGGGTTTTGGCAGTTCTCGGTGGCCCGCCTGCTTCATTATTAATATATTTTGGCGTAATTTCAAGTATTTAAATAATAAAAAATGGATTTGTAAAATAAATAAAGTTTCAACACCCCGAAATTGAATTTCATAAAATAAAAATATCCTTATTTAAGGATTAAGCAACCTTAGTCGACTCCCGATCACTTAAGTAGCGCATCCGAAGACGATATCCCCGAACGGGAATTTTTTCCGGGTCGTACACTTGCTTGGACTCTTTTTGAATCCGTTGTGAAGAAGATACCCATCGATTTTACTATTCCAAGCTCGCGGTACTTGTATGTGACCGTAGAGTGCTTTCTTTAGCCGATATACTTTGTTTTATTCTCCTTCAATAACGTACCCTTGGGGTTGCTCCACGTATACTTCTTCTTCAAGCTCACCATTTAGAAATGTAGACATAACATATAGCTGAAATACTTGTAGTTTTTAGTTGTGCTGCAATGGCAATCACTGTTCTTATTGTCTCCATGCAAACTACTTGAGCATGTGTTTCGTTGAAATCGATCCCTGGTTGCTGCGAGTATTCTTTGGAAAACAATTGCACTTTGTACTTATAGATTGAGTCATCCTCATTATATTTGATCTTGTAGACCCACTTGAGCCCAATGATATCTTTGTCTTGAGGCTTCTTCACTAGTTGCCATGGGTCATTTTTCTTGATCATTTTGATCTCCTTGTTCATAGCATCGATCCATTTTTCATCTTGGGATGCTTCTTGAAATGTTGCCGACTCACTAGCAAAAAATGTTGTAATTACTTGGTCACACTCATAATCTTGTAGATAGGCAGGTGGACGTCTTTGTCGTTGAGACCTCTGAGTGGGATGTGGAGAATCGCTTGACTCCATAAGGGGAGGTAGTGAGCTCCCTTCATCAGGAGACAGAGTTGAAGATGAACTGTTCTTAGAGCGTCGTCCTTCTCAGATTTCTTGAATTTGAATGTCTTCATGTTGTGGCTCTTGGGTTGTATCTTCCGGCCATCTCCTTTTGGATGCTTCATCAAGTATGACATCTCTTGAGATAATCACCTTTTTGGTTTTTGGATTATAGAGGTGATATCCCTTTGACTTTGCGCTATAGCCAATAAAGATGCACTTCTCACCTATGCCATCCAACTTTTCTCGATTCTTTTTGGGGATATGTAAATATGTTATGCAGCCGAATACCTTGAGATGTTCCACCTTTGGCTTTCTCTTGAACCACGCCTCGCATGGTGTTCTATTGGGAACTGCCTTTGTGGGAGACCGGTTGAGAACATAGGCGACTGTGTTTACAGCTGACGCCCAAAAGTTCTTCGGGACGTTTTTATTCTGCAACATGCTACGGGCCATCTCCACTATTTTTCTGTTCTTCCTCTCCGAAACTCCATTTTGTTGTGGAGTGTGTCTTACAATAAGTTCCCTCTTGATTCCATGCTTTCGACAAAAATCATCAAACTCATTTTGATGAAATTCTCCCCATGACGCGTTCTCAATATTTCCAAATTGTGCCCACTTTGCTTTTCTGTGAAGGCCTTAAATTGTTGGAAGTATGAGAAAGCTTTAGATTTTTGTTGAAGAAGTACACCCACATCATGTGAGTGTAGTCATCCAGGAATAATAAGAAATATCTTTTGTTGTGAGAAAGCTTTAGATTTTTGTTGTGGAGTGTGTCTTACAATAAGCTAGGGTTACGTGCTGGACCCCAAATGTCGGCATGAACCAGTTGTAGGGGGCTTTAGCTCTCCATGTGGTTTTAATAAATGGTAATATATACATTTTTCCTATTGTGCAACCCTCACATATATTCTTATTGTCTTCTATTGTGGGCAAGCGAATGACCATATTCCTTTGCTTCAAATCTTTAAGACTATCAAGCTTTAGATGACCATAACATTGATGCCATAAGGTTGTCGCATCCATGACCGAGCTAAGGGCTTCCTTACCCTTCAATGGCGTTGATAAGGGAAAAATCCAGTCGGGCTCCATTGGGATGGATGCTATCACTTAGTTCCTCTTCTTGTCAATTATGATGCATCTATTGTCATCAAAGTTCACCTGATAGCCTTTTTGATTGAGCTGGCCCACACTTAGGAGATTTTGAGCTAGACCAGGTACGTATAAGACGTCTTTAATATACTTGGTCGAACTATTTTTGGCTTTTTCTGCAACTGTTCCTTTTCCAGCTGCCTCACGTGTTCTTCCGTCACCGAGCGTAATGTTGGGTCTTATGTCTTCATTCAACTCTATGAAGGAATCTCTATTTCCCATCATATGGTTGGAACAACCCCTATCTGTACCATGAGTCTTGTTCCTCTTCCATGACATTCAGGTAGGAGTAGATTACATTTTCACTTGAGTCGCTTTTCTCCATAAAGTTGGCCTCGTCACGTTGTCGGTTCTTACAATCTCATACATGATGTGTGTACCATGTACATCTTTTGCATTTGAACCGACAATTCTTTGTATCATGGTTCGTCATCTTACATATCTTGCAGTATGGGCTTGATTTTTGATCTCCACGACTTCCTTGATTCTTGTAATTTTCTCTCCCCTAGCCATTGTTATTAGATGGCGTCTTCCTATGTTGGAAATTTCTACCATGACTATTCTTCTTTTTATTCTCATGGTTGGAGAATTTTAATTTGGCTTGAAAAGCCTACTCTAGTGGCTGGTGTGTGAATCTACGCATTCTCTCCTCATGTGCTTAGAGAGACCTGCTAACTTAGTGAGCGTGAGCGTAGATAGATCTTCAGATTCTTCTATTGCAGCCTGTAGGACCCGGGAAAAAACCCCATGGAGTCTTACTCGGTATATGACGAGCCGAATGAGGTGTCTTAATCTTTAAAGGATTTAAATGCATTTTATTATGATGTTCAAATGAATCAAAATAATAAAAATCAAAAGAGTCGCCAATTAATTTTTAATGAGAATTAATAAACTCAAACTTAAACTCCATAAACCACGAACCATGAGATTCGGATCCGGGGGTAAGGTTACGAATTCGAATGTAAAAACTCTCGAATTCGCCCGTTCAAAGAACAGACTTTACTAAATCGATTGATTTAAAGAAAAGAGTAGAAGAGGAGAATTAATTAGATTAATCAATATTATTTAGGGCATACAAATAAAGTGATTAAATGCAAAAATAAGATAAAATGAATAAATGTAAATAATAAAATGAAATAAAAGAACAAAAGCATAAACATCTACAAGTTTACATTAATCAAATTAATTAGAGCATCGATATTATTATTTAAGTCAAATTTTACATCATAATAAAGTGAGAATAAAATAAGAAAAACAATACTTACCTCAAGTTAATTAATGCCAAGATTATGAATGCAAGATGATGGTGATGTTGAGAAGCTAAGAAAAAGGAGGAGGAAAAACAAGAAAGGTAAAATCACCTAGTGTCAATACTTCTAGGATGATTTTGAGGTGTGGAAAAAGTGTTGAAATGATGGTGTATTTATAGTGGTGGAGGTGGGTTTATTTATGGTGGTAGATTAGAAAATATTGAGAGGATAAAATCAAATAAAGGATGATTTTATTTGATTTGGATAATGGAGGAAGAATGAAATAAGATAAAGACGGATTTGATTTGGTTTAATTTGATTTTGGGGATTTTAACATGGGAAGAATGTGTGCATTTCAAAATTCTTGGCATTTTTCTATATTATTCTACAATAAAAGAAACTCAAAATAAATTACAATATTTGTAAAGCTGAATTGAATGACAAAATTCAGCGTCTACAGTTAGCCCCCACTTTGATCGAGTCCGAGTAGGATGCTGATCAAAGTATAGTGTGGTATTTTTCGGTCTTTCCCGATGTCAATATTGATCTTCCAGTCTTTTCTGGTGTCGCCCAGTCTTTGCCGGTGTCTCCCAGTCTTTCCTGGTGTTGTCCAGTCTTTCCCGGTGTCTCCTAGTCTTTCCCGATGTCGTTCAGTCTTTCCCGATGTCGTTCAGTCTTTCCCGATGTCGTTCAGTCTTTCCCGATGTCGTTCAGTCTTTCCCGATGTCGTTCAGTTTTTCCGATGTCGTTCAGTCTTTCCTGATGTCTTTCAGTCTTTCTTGATGTTGTTCAGTCTTTCCCGATGTCATTCACTCTTTCTCGATGTCGTTGTAGTTTATTGAAGATGATGTAGGTTGGATTATAATTAAATTATTTTCTGAGTTATATGGAAATTATATTCTCGTATTTTCTCTTGAAAATAAGTAATTTCTTTAGGTACGATTTTTTTTTGTTCGGAATACTGACTAGGCTGCCATGCTTGCAAGCATGGTGCTTTGTCCAGTTTTCTTTGTCTTTGCACTGTCTCTTTAGATTTGGGTCTAGTTAGGTTGTCATGCTTCCGGGCATGCAACTGCCCGACTTTCTTTGTTTTTCTGCATAGTCTCGTCAGTGTTGGGTCTAGTCAGGCTGTCATGCCTCCAGGCATGCAGCTCTGTGCAGCCCGGGGTCGGTCAGCCGGATTTCACTTGTTGCTCGGAACCCTAGGCAGGCTGCCATGCCTGCAGGCATGGCGCTCTGTCCGATGTTTTTTTTTTGTCTTCGCATGGCCCAACCTTGAGTCCCCTCCGCCGAGCATACCGCCAGGTATTGCTCTATGAAATCTTGCATTTTGTCTTCGCATCGGGTCCATTTTTTTTCTTGGTGGTGCTGTATGTGGAACCCGGGTCCAGACCATGTCTGGCGATATGGTACCGGGTTTTTCGGGTCTTCTCGTGTTCGGAACCCTGGGTATGGGTCCGAGCCATAGCTGGCGGTATGGTGCTTGGTTGCAAGACCTAGACCCGACTTGTTCTTTGTAGTATGGGTCGGATTTGTCCGTATTCTCGAGTCTTCTCAGTTTAATTCAGAAGTGAGTTATTTCCAAACTAATTCTCGTGAACATTGTGAATTGAATTTTTAGAGTTTAACTCAGAAAATGAATTATTTTCCTAATTATTTCTCATAAAAATTTGCGATCCGTTTTTGAGTTTAACCCGAAAAATGATTTATTTTCAAATTAATTCTCGTAAAACTCCAATAATTTCTTTATTGATAGTGCCCTTGGAGTTTCTGGTGATACATCCGACGGTGATCAAGATTCCAAGCGAGCTTGCTTGAGTTCTAGCAGCCATAACTGCATTTCTTTTGAGGCTCGGGCGGGAGACAGAGGAATGCAAATGTGGTCTTATGCATGCTATGCTACATGAATTACGTTGAAACAAATATGTACAAGACTCTATTATGTGCAATACACAACTCTATTACGCATTTTATACTAGAAGACTCTTTATGCAACCCTAATCTTAAAGTATGATATGACTCTTTTTTTTCTTTTTTTATTTGACTCAAGAAGAAAGAAGGATAAAAAATTAAATAAGACCTAAAAAAACTAACATGACTCAAAATGAAAATAAAAAACGAATTGATGTGACTTGAAATGCAAACTAATATGACTTAAAATGAAAAAAAGCATATGACCAAAAAAAACTAACATGACTCAAAATGAAAATTAAAAACGAAATGATATGACTCAAAATGCAAACTAATGCAACTTAAAATGAAAGATGCACATGCTCTAAAAACAAAAAACTAAAAAATGCACATTGATTTGCTGCATGTATGCGATATGAACAACCCCCACTTTCCCGAGGAACAAAAAGAATAAGGAAAAGTAAATCAAAAACTCTAAATGTCAAGAGTGATTTCTAAGTGAGTTTTAGGACAAGGCAAAAATAGTGAAAATGATGAGTTCTCTTGTCGAACTGCCTCGTAAGTTGCCATGATGCTGATATTGAGTGATGAGCGAGCCCCTCGTTGGAATGCTGCAGAAGACAATATTAATGGAAGACTGGCCTGCTTAAGCTGCATGATGGGATAGTCAGGATGCTCGACCTTGATGTGATGGTCAAGAACCCCAAGCACTAAGAAGGATCAAGCGACAAGTCATCTTAATTTCTCTTGCCTTTTCTCTATTCTTCTTGATTCTTTTAGGTAGGAACATGTAAGCACCAAGCCCACAGTATCAGTGAACAAGCGTCTTTAGGTGAGTAAGAATGATTGACCTAGGTGGGTGTCACCTTTAAGTAACGCCCTATTTTGATGCAACTGGTATCTTGTTCTGCTAAAGGAGTTATCCCTCACTCAGGTGTTCTGAAAGCATGGATTAACTGACGAATCTCATACATGCACTAATGACCGAATCGGAAGAGCTCACAAGGTGATGGAGTGAAAATTGGAATGATGGAAAAGATAGTGAAAGCTCATGCCCAAATAGAGGGCGAGATAAGGTTGTGAGTGGTTCGGTGAGGGTAGTGATTATATGTATTTGAATGGATGCGTAATTTGATGGACAAAGGTTCGAACTGATGGAGTGGATGAAATGGTCTATAGATGGAGTACCATGTCTCGTGGGTTTATCTCATAAGGGAAGAGATGGTCAAATGGCTATGGTTCGATGAATTTAGGTATGAATGGTGATTGAAGTCTGATGGGAATTGGTGGGTGTGCTTTGGTGAAAGAAATCTGATAGTTGTGGACATTTTTCCTCGCTGTTCGGGTTTCCGAACGTCCACGTTAGGATTGGGGGTGTGATTCGATGATTTGTGCTGGGGTTTAACCTTTGAAAAAACTCTTTAAGGAAATCAATCATATATTTCATGAATAATATTTTGTAAAATCACTTTCCCTTATGTAATTTATGAGTTCTTGAATTAAAGATTTAAGAGTAAACATCCACTTGTTCCAAACTCTTCTAAATTTAACCCAATTTGCTCATTTAAAGGTTAGGCTCGGAAGAAGGTGATTTATGCAACTATTATTTAGAAATATAAGAAAGAAAAACCCTAAAGTTTCATCGATACATTGTAAAACCATGTTTAACCATAGTTTATGCAATCCTCGATATATTTTATTTCGAAATGGGAGTCGTCACCCGACTTTTTAAGGGAAAAGCCAAGACAAAGCCAAAAGGAAAATAAAGAAAAGACTCCGCCTGCGAAACTAAGAATGGATTCGGGGTAAGGCTACAAACTCGAAAAGTAAACTTTAAGAGTTCGCCTGTCACAAAAGGAAAGACTCTACTAAAAGTTTTAAATGTGCTTTCGATAAAGTTTGGAAGGGAAATGAATGAATACTTTATAGAATTACTTCATTGAATCATGCAATAAGAATGAAATACAAGATAAAAGGTACAATTATACACTTATTCACAAGAGAAAAAGAACACTTGAGGGATTACATTGCTACTTTATGGGAAAGACCTTGCCTAGCCTTTGGATGCTTGATGAATCCTCCTTGATGCCTTTAGAATCCTCCTCTTCAAGTGCCAAAATAATGATAGAAAATGGTGGAAAAGGGTGACAAGAAAGAGCGTGAAAATAGGGTATAAGAAGGCTTCTTTTTGCGGTTTTGAATGTGTTTAGGCTAGGGTTTTTTTGTGGAGTTTAGGATGGATAAGAATAGGATATGTATTTAGGATTTTTGTGATGGAAATATTATGAAGATGATGATGATAAGAGGGATGATAGTATAATAGGATGGTAGTAGAATAGGATGATAGTAGAGATTATATAAGAAGTAGAGAAGTAGAGAGAATGATTAGAGAAGGAAAGATGAAGAATGAATGAGTGAAGAGAGAAAGGATGATTTGATGAGTGCAAATGACTTGGAGAAGGGTAGTACTTATAGGCTAAGAGGAGGAGGGAGATACATGCATGCATACACATACACCTCTTAGTCTCCGGAGCTTGCACAACACCAAGGCAGTAGGGGAGATGCATGGAAGTGGACGACAACACGTGGTTTTGACCACGTGGGGTCAATGTCCTGTAGGCTGGTCCGCTAGTACTCCAGGGAGGAGAGATTCTCCTCGTCCATGCATGCATGGTCGGTGATAATATGAAGGTAACTTGCCTAGGGAAGCTGCCATTCACACTGGACGGAGAGTGTATATATTATTTAGCTTTTAGGAGTGTTTTTTTTAGGTGCTTTTGTGAGGGTTTGATCTCGCGACCTTTAGCTTTTGTTTGTAGGGTTTGCATGGCTTTATTTTTATATAAAAAACGTGCATGTAGCTACGATGGACTACATGTGATCATGCATGTAGCTTTAAGTGAACAAATACATATAGAATGCACGTATTTATTTAATCTTCCGCTCTTCTTTTATGCTATATTATGTGCCAAAATCCCGGTGTCTATAGGAGCCCCCACTTTGATTAACTCCGAAGATAGGACGAGAATCAAAGTAACCTTGATTTGATGGACACCGGTCGAGGATACGACTTTGTTGAGTGCAAAGCCTAAAGTGATATGATGCTTGGAAGCTGAGTCCTGCATCGCGGTTGGCGAACTTGCGCCGATTGGTGATCTCGAGCAAGACTGATGCTCTACTTGAGGTGACCTCGGACGTTTGATGACATCCTACTTGACAGGATCTCGGACGTTTGATGACATCCTACTTAAAGATTTGGGCTGACACTTGGAAGCTAGGTCTTGTGTCGCGGTTGGCGAACTTGCGCCGATTGATGATCTCGAGCAAGAATGATGCTCTACTTGTTGGAGAGACTTCATCGGTCAAGATGTCGATGGCTCTTGGGGTTGATTTTCTGGTCTTTCCCAGTGTCGGTTCCAGTCTTTCCCGGTGTCGATGTTGATGATTTTGTTGGCATGTTTGATGCTGAAGGACTTCATCGATCGCGATGTCGATGGCCTGGGGGTTGAGACTTCATCGAAACTCAGCCGATGGCTCAGGATTGGGACTGCATCGAAACTCTGCCGATGGCCCTGGTTGTCGAGACTTCACCGAAACTCTGCCGATGGCGCAGGATCGGGACTGCATCGAAACTGTGCCCGATGGCCCTGACTGTCGAGACTTCACCGAAACTCTACTGATGACTCAAGGTGCTAATGATGACAATGATGATGAAGATGGCAATTTCAATGCCGAGGGACTTCACTGATCGTGGCCCTTATTTTTTTCTGCAAAATGCAAAAATGGTTTTCGTTAGTTATATGATCCAAGAAACTTACCTCGAGTTGCGGCTGATAAGCCATTGGGACTTGTTCCCTTTTGGGGAATGGATGCTTTTGACTTTGAAAAGGGCACCCTCTTCTTATTGGGCACGCTTGATGCTTGTCCATGCATGGCTTTGGGAAGATGCATGCTATTGGGGGAAGAAAACAATGGATTCTCCTTCCCTAGGCCGACCGGTCTACACTCTTCGGAAGAATCTTTTGGCTCGTACAATGTAGATTTTTTTGTAGGACATGCAGGAGACCATTCAATGCAGTAATTGTGGCTGGTCTTGTAGGCCGATCGGCCTCTGCTGGGGACCAGTGGTGACCTAACATGTGGCAGTGGGGGCTTATCCATTTTGCTTATAAATGGGGCTTGAGCTCAACATTCTTTTCATCACTCCAAATCTGAGCCTTTGCATTTTGGCTTCGCACTCTCTCTCTAGAAAATCTTTTGGGTGTTTTTGAAGTTTCTTCATAAAAGTATGAATTTCTTTTGGCGGGGACGCAGGTGTGCTACTCAACCAGCGGTTCAAGAGCGTCTGTATGCAAGAACATTGCAGCGGGAGTATCCTAGCAAGGATTTCATTCCGGCTCAGTTGGTCTTTCGCCAAGATGAGCACTCATGGTTCTTTCGTTCTCATGACTCGGTATGCTCCTTTATATAGCATGTTTTATTTTTGCAGTTGCTTCGCATGCTATTTACTGTTGTACTTTAAGTTGAATCCTAAAGCAACCTTAGCTACTTTGAATTTTGCTTGAAGTACTTTACCCCTTAGATTCTTCTTTTGACTTTATTGTAGGAAGACTGCTACTTGAGATGAGATGAGATCTTTCAACTGGGCGGCTGCTGCTTATGCCCATATGGTCAGAGGAATGCGGGTTGCCTGCCGGCCCACCGGTTGTGACACAGTGGCGCGTACAAGAGTGACGGAAGTTAAGAAGCTCAACCTGGGGAGCAGCCTTTGGTGAGTCTTGTAGGTATGCTCCAAAATTTTCATTTAGAAATTTGTAAGGTGCAAACTTCTTTTTACAGACCCTTCCCTGGTGTGCAGGTGTGGGTTATGGCCTATTTCCTGCCTGTAATTGGTGGAACCAACAATGGTGATATGCGCGTTCCTGCTGCTCGGCGATGGTCAAAATCATCAAGCTACCGTCGGTCGAAATTTCATCTCATCTCAAGCACTTGCAAGGGAACGCTTCCCATGGAATGAATACAACACGGGGGACCTTCATTATGACATACGCCTTGCAAGGGAAGCAAGCGAGCGCCGCTTGTTGCTGGAAGGTCCTTCTGGTCTTGCTTTCTATTTGAAGGAATGCTTCTACTTTCAACATACTAGGGAATGGCCTCCCAGAGTTCACATGGATCCTCCTGAGCTTATCTTTGATAGGCAAGCCTTGGCGGTGGATGAAATGGCTCGGCTGATGATTGGTGAACCAGCAGCCAATCTCGTGATACCGATAGATAACTTGGAAGAAGCGGCTCTTCAGCATAGAGGACGCCTTGCTTTTGCTAAGGTTTTAGCATTTCTTCTGTTTTCGTATTAACTATGAATTTCTAGCATCCTAATGATGTTCGTCCTTCTGTAGTTGGGAGGATATTATAACCCTCTTCTGGACCAGCATGCAGAGGAACCTGAGCAGGCGGAGGAAGAAAATATGTTGTTCAGATTCATCCCTCTCGTGCCTAATGATCATGAAATACTGTAGTTCTTTGATGCGAACCCGGTAAGTTGCATATTTGACCACCCTTCATCTTGCACCATTTGATTCTGATGGAATCTCCTTTTGTGTAGCAAGCGTATGCCCACATCCGTGTCCTATTAAGGGAAGGTATCACGGCTCGGGAGTTAATTGTCCAGAACTTTGAGAATGGCCAATATCGGGGTCCGATGCCGCTGTTGGTGATGAAGCTCACTCTCATGTGAGCTTGCCACGCTCTGGGAGCTCGTTAAGACGTCCTCCTCGCCACTCTTCAACTGGAGAAACAGGTAGCAGGGGTTTTCGCGGAGATTCAGGACCATCTAGGCGCAGGGATCAAGATCTAATGAATGTGCCATGCGATGCTTCTGCTAGCTCTTCGCGGAGAAGGTCTTCTGGTATCTTGAAGTTCATGGTAGAAGACTGTTCGGAATCTAGTGGATTCCAAGGTTCGATGGAGAGAGTGCCTAGTCTATGGGCGCCTCAGTATCATGCTCAATCTATCGTCCCTTACAGTTAGCCCCCTGGCTTCAGCCAGGGCTATTTAGGCTCTGATTTTCCTGGTATGCCTTCCAGCCAATTTCTGTCTGGTCCTTCTGATACTCAGGACGATCCACAGCCAGACTCTTTTGCTAACGCTACCTTCAGGAGCTTGTTTGGTAGCGGTGGTTTTGGCGGAAACTTCTTGCCATTGTGGCAAGGCTTTCCCTTTTTCCTTCTTTTTTTTTTCCTTATTTTGCAATGTAAAAGAAGTGCCATGTAATAAAGAAATGCGCAGTTAAGATGCAATCAGGCAAACTCGATTCTATGTGATTTTGACTCTCTAATGATGCAACATGTAAGCTCCCATTTTTATTTATTTTTTTAGTCAACCCTTGACTGTTTCCAAAGGAGAAAAAAATAATGTACAATGAAAATTACAATTTCTAAAACTAAAAGAGGAAAATAGTATTACATTTTTACATTAACAAAGGAAAAATAAAATACTAAGAAAACACGTAGCAACCCATGCATAAACGCGTCTGGATGCATGGATGTAAGGGTGTGAACTCACAAAACGAGTTCATCCCCTAGTAGTGGCCGGTCGGCCTACACGCGGTGCCAGGCACCATGGTTCATCCGAATGCGTGTTGCCGGATGCCATGTACATCCCCCTGCCTCTAGTTGAGCAACCGTGTACTGGCAGAACCGAAGCTATATAAGCTTGTTTTGTCATTTTGCACCTTCATCTCATTCTTTGTTCTCTCTCAAACCCCTTTTCCTTTACTTGTAATCATGGCCTTCGAAAGGAAACTCAACTCATGGATGACCACACTCACGAAACCCGAGAAACGGCTCCTTACTTACTACGACCTTTCCCTGATTTTGAGCCTCAAGCAGGTGAAAATTGACTGGGGATTCCTTAAAGCGCCCCTGACCTTTTGGGACCCTAAATTCCATGTCTTTCGCTTCTCTTGGAACGAATTGTGCCCTCTCCCTGAAGAATGGGCTTACATGCTCAAGTTCGACCTTTACGCTCCATCGACAACTCCTTCTCTCACTCACAATCATCGTGAAAAATTCGAGGAATTAACGAATTTCAATCTTCGAGCATTGGGACACATCTTGGTTGGCAATACCGTCAATTTGCAAGCCTTAGTGGAATTCTTTTAATCACCGGAGGCGCTTAGACTCAACCCAGCGTTGCGAGTGTGAGGTTTGGTCTTTTGCATTCTTTCCGAATTTTTATTTTATCACGGTTGTTCGGGTTTCACACCTATCTCCCTCATCCACATCGTAGATGAGATGTCTCGGGGTTATAACCCTGCTCCGATGATGATTGCCGAAACACTCCTTGGTCTTGATTCATGGGCTACGACGCAGACCTTTCGCGGAAGTCCTCTCGCTCTTCAAGTGAGTATCGACACTTTTTTTTCTTTTCTTTTTTTTTTTGTTGTTTTTTTTTTCTTTTTTTCTCTGATTTTGCATGAATTATCTGATGGTCCATGTGGAATCATGTGTCGATTTTTCTTTTCTTTTTGCTTTGGTTGTGATACATTTTTTTCTATGCAACCAAAATTCTCACTTTCTTTCCTCCACCTGTAGATGTGGCTTATGGAGCATTTAGACATGGTTTTCTCTCCCCTTACTTCTTCGGAGCTAGCAAACTTTTGTCAACGCAAAAGGAAGTTCGACACCTGCCGTAATTTTGATGAATGGGTTATCTTCCTCAAGAACCACAAGGAAGTCCGTTGGTGGGTTCAATGGTGGAAAGTACCATGTTTCTCGAGTCATTCTCGCAAGGCGGCCCACCTCACTCTTCTCGGCCTTACGGAGCTGACATATTATTTCCCCGATCGAGTCATACGGCAAATGGGGTATTCTCAAGACATTCCCCTTCCTCCATGCGAGATTCCCGAACTTACCCATCTCCAAGGGTCGGTAATTGAATCATGGGTCAAATACTGGAAGAAACGGGCTGGAAAGGAAGCACTTGCTCCTAATCGTATCTCCACCACTTCAATGGATGCCTATCGTAGCTGGCTTGCTACTGCCGTTGGTATTGGCCGTTGGTGTGAAAGGAAGTCGCATTCACCTCTTCGAGACACCCCAAAGCTGAATAGTATCATCGTGACTAACGAACCTGGGTCGGGATCTAGAGAAGAAACGCACTCAAGCAAGGAAAAACAAGCAAATCCGAGCGAATGACCACTAATGAGCCTGCATCGACTCCAACTCAACTAGGGCTAGACTTAGTACTTAAATAAGTAGGGTGGAGACAATGAAATGTAATGAAAGAAATGCGTATGCTATATATTTTTTATTTGATGCTTTTCCTTTAGAAAATTGATAAAACCAAATGTATTAAAAGATGTACTCCTTTTATTGATATAAGAAGTAAAGCATTATATTTATGTTTTATAAGAATCGACACATGCCATGTTGTTCTTCTTTCCATCCTTAAAAAACACAACGTCAGATGCAACACCTTTATTCTCTCCTTTTACCTAACTTGTCCCGAAGGATTTTCAAGTTAGTCTCTCATTTTCTTTCATTTTTTGTACTCTCCTTTTGCCTGACCTGCCTCAAAGAGGTTTTCAAGTAAGCCACTCTGTAGTTTTTCACTCTTTTTTTTTATTTTTCTTTCTTTTTTTTCTCTCTCATAAGTAAGTGGCCTATTGGCAGTTCAGTCGCTTGCTTTTATAAGATAATGTATGTCTAAGTAGCTAAGGATACCAACCCTTAGAGCCTTAAATATAATATCTTTTCAACTGATCCAAGTTCACAGGCTGAGTGGGTTCCTCTCCTTCCGGTGTGGCCAATCGGGCGGCGCCCCCTGGAGTGATAGAAATGACGATGTAGGGACCCTTCCAATTTGGGGCAAACTTGCCTCGAGGATCCTGATGGGTTGCCCTCATTTCCTGCAATACTAGGTCTCCTTCTGCTAAATCCCAATCTTTGACTTTCTTATTGAATTCTCGGGAAATCTGACTCTGATAAAGCTGAATGTTATGTAAAGCACAGAGTCGTCTTTCATCCAACAACACCAACTCCTCATACATAGCTCGGGCCCACTCGGCCTTAGAGATTTGACTTTCAGCAATGATCCTTAAGGAAGCAACGACAAGTTCTACTGGCAAGACTGCTTCCATCCCGTACACCAAAGAGTATAGCGTAGCTCTAGTTGCAGTCCGAATTGACGTTCGATATCCCCATAGTGTAAAGCGAAGCTTTTCGGGCCAATCTTTGTAAGTGACAGCCATCTTTTTGATAATTTTCACCAGAGTCTTGTTTACAGCCTCTACCGCTCCATTGGTTTGTGGCCGACAGGGAGAAGCATGGTGATGCCGGACGTTGTACACGGCGAAAAGAGCAGCAAACTCACCTATGAAATGGCTCCCGTTGTCACTGATCACTTCATGTGGCACCCCGTATCTACAAATGATGTTCTTCAGCATGAACTTGGCCACATGCTTCGAAGTGATTTTTGAGTATGAGGCAGCTTCTACCCACTTAGTAAAGTACTCCACAGCTACCAACACGTATTCATGTCCTCCTGTACCTTGGGGTGAAATCTTCCCTATAATGTCGATTCCCCATTCTGAAAATGGCCAATGTGAGGCCAAAGTGGTCAAATAAGAGGACAGTTGATGCTTGAGATCATCATACTCTTGACATTTCTGACATTTCCTCACAAATTGGAGACAATCAGACTCCATAGTCAACCAGAAATACCCTGTTGTCTGGATCTTCTTAACCAACATTCTGTCGTTCACATGCGGTCCACACTCCCCTCCATAAGTGGATTTCAATCATTCCTCAGCTTCCTCCCTATCAACACATAGGAGGTTTATCCCTGTAGCGGTCTTCTTGTATAGACGGTCCTGAATAATGCAATATTAAGATGCAACTAACCGAATAGCCCTCCTGGCTCGACGCTCAGCATCTGGCGGGTATGAACCGTCTTTCAGAAATGCATAAATATCACAGAACCATGCATCAGTACTGACCGAACCGATCATTAGTTATTGATGAGCAGAACGAGTTCTCCTCTCCACCATTACTGCTAAGGCCTGATCTTTTTCGGGCATGGCTACCATAGATGCAAGCTTGGCTAGCGCCTCGGCCAGCTCATTGTAACCCTTTGGTAGATATTTGAACTCAATATGGTTGAACTTCTCAGTTAGCCTGGACAAATGTTGCTGGTAAAGCGCCAAAGATTCGCTTTTCACCTTCCATATACTAGTAGCTTGATTGACGATCAAACTGGAGTCCCCAAACACTCGTAGCCTTCGAATTCCAATCTCTAGGGCCATACGTAACTCCAATATGCAAGCTTCCTACTCAGCAGCATTGTTAGTAGCCTCAAAGTCCAGCTTGACTGTCAAAGGAAAGTGTATGTCTTCGGGGGAAACTAACAGAGCTCCGGCCTGATTAGCAGCACCATCAGAGTATAGCTTCCAGGTTTCCTCCTCAACTTCAAATATTTGTTCATCACTAAACTCCAAGCCCCCTATGTCAGGACTTCCTGTAGGAAACTCAGCTAGAAAATCAGAAAGTGCACGCCCCTTTATGGACTTTTGTTGTCGAAAGTGTAGGTTAAACTCGGACAACATAACTACCCATCGAGCGATCCTACTGTTGATGGTAGGTTGTTCCATGATGTATTTGACCGGATTACATGCTGCGATCACATACACAGTGTGTGAGAACATATAGTGGTGAAGCTTCTTTGTAGACCATACTAATGCCAAAGTTATCTTCTCGATCTCCGAGTAGCGGGACTCGCATCCCACAAACTTCTTGCTGATGTAGTAAATAGCTCGCTCGAGACTATGGCTTTCCTATGCTAGCATAGCACCCATAGCGCTTGAACTGATGGTGAGATAAAGCAACAATGGTTTCCCAGAGATAGGCGGGACTAATACTGGTGGATTGGTTAAGTCAGCTTTAACCTTTTCAAATGCTGCCTGACACTGGTCGTCCAATTCGATTGTTGCTCTCTTCTTCAACTTCTTGAATAATGGTTCACAAGTCATTGTGAGTTTGGAAATAAATCTGCTCAAATACTGCATCGCCCTAGGAAACCACGAATCTCCTTTTCTGTCCGAGGCAGAGGCATGTCTTGGATTGCTTTGATCTTGAATAGATCGACCTCTATTCCACGTTGACTGATGATATAACCAAGCAACTTTCCCGAAGTCACTCCAAACGCACATTTTTGTGGATTCAATCTCATGTTGTACTTGCGGAGCCTAAGGAAGAACTTGCGTAAATTTGGGATGTGATCCTCACGCTTCTTCTACTTGACAATCATGTCGTCCACATATACTTTAACCTCGACGTGGATGATGTCATGCAGCAGGGTAGTGGCGGTGCGTTGGTAAGTAGCACCAGCGTTCTTCAGTCCGAAAGGCATGATAGTATAGCAGATAATTCCCCACGGAGTAATGAATGATGTTTTCTCCATATCTTCTTCAGCCATTTTGATCTGATTATAACCAGCGTACCCATCCATGAATGATAGTAACTCATGTCCACAGGTATGATCGACCAAGACGTCAATATGTGGTAAAGGAAAGTAATCCTTTGGGCTAGCTTTGTTCAGGTCCCTGAAATCAACACACATCCGAACCTTTCCGTCCTTCTTTGGCACAGGCATAATGTTAGCTACCTACTCCGGGAATTCTACTGCTCTGATGAACTTAGCCTCTAACTGCTTCTTGATTACCCCGTGAATTTTGTCCGACCACTCATTCTTGATTATGCGAGGTCGTTGCTGCACCGGTTTAGCATCCAGGTAGAGTGGAATTGAATGTTCAGCGATCTCCCTATGTCTTCGTAAGACCAAGCGAAGACGTCTACGAACTCCCTTAGAAGCGAGGTGAACTCCTGCTGCTCCTCTAGGGTTAATGATTTACCAATTTTCAGCTTTCGGGGAGTTTCAGGCATCCCCACATTGATGGCAATGGTTTCTTCAACAGGTGCCATGTGATTCTCGTGATTGTTCATGGCTAGTGTTAATTCATTAAAGTCTTTTAAAGGTTCAGCATCAAATTCATAATTATTAGCATAGCAATTAGGGAGAAGGGAAGAAGAACAGAGATACTCAGAAATGTTCATTTCATTGAATGCAGAAATGGATACAAACTTATCAGACTTGGGGCTAATCCCAGCTGACTCAAACTCGATCAAAGACTCACTAGTGCTCGACTCAGACCGGACCTTACAAGGTTCTCCTAATACAAGGGTACATTTATTGTTAACAGCAACCATCGGGTCCACCTCCTTTTCTTCAGGGTTTATAGATCGGAATTATTCTTAAGGCGGCGACATTCCTCCCCCATGTTATCCATAGCCTCTTGTTGTTGTTCTATCAGCTTGTCCGGAAACTCGAGGTGTTCTCGAACCTTCTTCTCATGGCGAATAGTCGAACATATGACCATACCTTGCAGATTGTCCCTTAGCTCTTCTAAGTGTTGCTGAGTTACTCCACTATGATGAAAATCGTCTTCGGCATCGCTGGCCCATATGCCATTTATGGTAAGAGTTGTTAAACCTTCCGGAGCAGCAAGCACTTCCGTTCTCGTAGAACTTGGATTTGATGGAGGAGCCTCAGGTTCAGCCCTCACCTGGTTATGTCTTCCCGACCTAGTTAAGAATGCAGTACTAGGTGGAATTTCCTCATCCTTATCGGACCAAAAATCATCATTAGGATCCTCTTCGTACACGTCCTCTTCGTCACTAACCCAAATACCGATGACGGTAAAGGCTGTCAAATCTTCAGGAAGGAGTGTGGGTGCTCCTTCGTTGATGATACATTCGGATGGATCAAAAGTACCCTCTCCTACAAAGATAGCATGATTCGGGAGAGAATTGCTTTTGTTATTAGGTTTACTTCCAACTTTGCGCATTGGCAATGTCCCAGAGCGAATCATCTTCTCAATCTGATTCTTGAGCATCCAGCATCGCTCAGTGTCATAACCCCTGGTCCGATGTTACTTGCAATAAGCACTGTTGTTCCATCCTGGTCCCTTAGTCTCAGGTTCAGGTCTAGGTACTGGCAACTGAATCTTATTTGATTTTAGCAGCCGGTCCAAAGTTTCGACATAAGTCATGTCAAGTGGGGTATATGAATCATATTGGAAGTAGGTCGTCTTCGGAGGCGGACCACGATTTATATTCTGTACCAAGCTTGTCTCAACCACCTTAGGAGCATTGGTGGTCCTTCTTCCCACATTGTTGCCCTTCCAATTGTGTGATACAAAAGTCCTTTCCTTGCGTGCCTCTAGCTTAGGGCATAACTTCTTCAGATATTCAAAGCTCTCGACTACATGAAAGTCTAATTGTTGCGCCAGACTTGGTTTCAAACCACAGACAAACGTGTCCAACTGCATTTCTGTGGGAATAATGCTGGTCACTTGAGATAGCTTAGCATGTTACCTCTCGTAGTAGGCTGTGAACGATTCGTTTTCTCCTTGTCGAATAGCCATGATGTCTGTCAAGGTCACCTTATCCTTCTGGATCTTACTGTAGTGTTCGATAAACGCCCTACATAAAGCAGTCCAATCTCCTCGTACTTCTAGGGGAAGCGTATAATACCAGTTCAATGCTTCATCATTCAATGATGACGGGAAGACTTGCTTGTAATGCTCAGTGGTGAAACCTCGGAGCGGCATCACTTGGTTGAACTCCCACACATGATGGGTTGGATTCTCAGATGGGTGGATCTTCTTCAGCGAAATGTCCATCTTTCCTACTATATTAGCATTGATTTCAACGGGTGGTTCGAACTCGAGGAACTGATTGGTGAAAGTCGGCATCTGGCTCACAACATCCTTGAACGCATTCAGTTGAGCCTTTATGTCTTGGATGACGGGGTTATCGCGTAACTCAGCCTTGACTATGACAGTTTGAGGAACTGTCACTGTCGGTAGTGTCCTTGGCGTTAGGTCATCAGACAATTCAATGACAACTCCAGCATTGGAACTTTCACCCATCTTTCCTTTGCCTTTGTCACCCGTAGGGTTAGGAAGAACTTCCATCTCATCATTATCCGCAATTCCCATTCGCACGTTAATGCGTTGCACAGCTTCCAAAACGCCATTCAAAGTCTCTTGTTGTGGCTCTATGCAAGTGTTTTGCCTTTCGATGAGTTCTCGCTGTCGAGCGATGTTCTCATCGGCTTTCTTCTCTTGCTGTAAGGCAGCAAAGGTGATTGAACCCTCAACTTGTCTGAACTTCTCCTCAAGAAGTTTGACTAGTGCTTCTTAGACCTGGTTGTCTCCGTGGTTCTCTTCGGGAGACATGTCGAATTGCAGACTACGGGAGGTTTTGGACCAAGGTGCTGACGGAGCGAAGACCAGGTTACGGATCAAGCAACCTGTTGGGCCGGGGATCCAAGCTAGACTCGGGTCTCCTATGTTGACTATAGAAAAACCACACACAGTTCAGAGATTGACCTTTTATTGACCCCAAACACCCAACCTGGTGAATACATGACCTAGCAGACCTACATGGGACTCCCTAATATGCACGATCTACATGCTGACTGGACGAGGTGACTCACCCGAGACACGGGTTTGCATGATCCTAACTCTACATGATCCTAGAGACTATTGATCATCATAAAGGGCCGGATAAAACCAAACACAGCGAGTCAAAACCGAGTATAGGAGTACAAGTCAGTGTTTCTCAATTTGAATAAGCCCCATCCACAGGCTGACCGTTTTAAGGAGAATCCGTAACTTAGACACCCTACTTGGATCAACCCAGCCGTACTGATTATCATGCTGACAAGAATGATGATCAACGAAACCGACTGTCTAACGTCTTTCTATTTTATTTTATTTTAAACTACATGTTTGGGAAAATGAGTATTATAAAGGACTGGATAAAACCAACGACAAGTGAGTTATAATTAATTTATAGATTTAATTGACAAATCCAATATGGTTGGGCCTAACCACGGGTCGGCCATAACTGTAACGAATTCGAAAATTAATTCGATAAATTAACTTACTCGAACTTTGATGGTTATTATGCGGTCTATGATTTTACCCATTTCCTTTTGTTGGACTTTTAAATAGGTTTATTGGACCTTTTGTTGAAAAAATGTTGTAAAGGGCCGTATAGAATCATCAAAGGCGAGTTGAGTTTACTTTATGGACCAGAAAAATTAACCTTTATATATAAATGGGCCCAGCCACTTGGTTAACCATAATTTTTGAGTTTAATTAACTTAGTTGGTAAACATAACTCTTCTCAGCCCAACGACTGCAATGTTGACTAGTACAAACCTACAAAACTTGGGTCGACTCTTTACAACGAATTTAAACACATAACACATAGCATACATATGAACAGAGGGTATCCTAAACCAAGACTCTATATACAAAAGGGTTTATTGGCTGGATAAGGCTTAGCGGCTCATGTACTCGCCCCGGTGCATTCTTGTTGTAAAGGCAACTTGAATGTGTGGGGTGTTGCTCTTGGAGGCTCGTGTCGAGACCTCATAGAGTGATGCATGAGTGGATGTGGTGACCAAGGCTCTCTCGGTGTAAGTGCACCAATTGAGTATGGCCGGTCCGGCATCCCATAGGTTATTTTTTGTGGTTAAAAAAAAAAGCCTAATACCGCTGATTTACGTGCTCCTACGACATATTCCATGTCAAGGGAGTGCCCCGGTATATGCAATGCATTATGCCTAAAAGGAATGACTTAATTGTTAGGTTTTAGGTTATCTATTCCCTAAACAGATACAGATTAATTGGCGGAATATTCATAACAATTATAAAACCATTAATCACAACAATTGCAGAGGCTTTAGTAATTATACCTGATCGCTAATCCGGCTGATGAAGAGGTTGACCTTCGAGATTCCAATGCTGAAATCCTCTACTGAAAGTCCACGCAGCACTCCGGGAACTCGATTGCTAGATCAACCCGATCGAGAGGAATCTCAGTCTAAGATGTATGTGAGTTTGTTTCGGGAAACAGAGAATGTTTCACGAAACAATAACTGCAAACTAAAAGAGAGAGGAACTCAGGAAATCACCCTGCTATCTCTCTAAGAGTCTCAGGCAGTTGGTGTTAAATAATCTCTCACAGAGACCCCTTTATATAGTGTTTAGAAAACCTAGGGAAAAGGTTCAAAACCCTAAAGGGCCGACATAACGCAACGACGCGCTTCTTAGGCCCAACACGGTCCATGTTGAAACAACACGGTCCGTGTTGGACTCCAGAAGGTCCATTAATTCGGCCCATGGACACCACGGACCATGGTTTCTTAACACGGACCGTGTTGGGTCAACACGGTCCGTGTTGAACCCAATTCGGTCCGTGTTGGGCTGATTTCTCACAGAAATCAGTTTCCAACTTTTCTAAACGTAATACAATATCACTTAGGTTACATATATTGTTCCAAGGGACTGACTTGTGTGACCCAGTAGGACCAAATAATATAGTTGTAATTAAACATATTTAATTACTAATTATAGAGGTCTTTAGCAAGACATATAATTACTATATTACTTTGGTTTAATATCCGTGTATATCGAACATTGTCAGGACATTCCCAACAATCTCCCACTTCTCCCACAAGTGCTCGATTCCTGAAATTCACTTGTCACTTACTGTCTCATGTTTGGATAAGGTAAGCTAAAGACATCCTTATGTAAGACCCGAACGTTCCTCGATCTCTGAGTTTAGACTTTGAAAAGCAGATGATCAACTATTGATTCAACTAAGCTCGACTAAGCATTTTCAGTCCAATCTCACCGAGTGGCCAATAAGACAAAGGTCCCTAATAGGGAGGATAATGCCATCTTGCTCAAACACACATTCTCACATGATCCAACTGTAACCCAGACACCACCTTTATAGCCTACTGTTACGAAAGGCGTTGGATGCGCTCCAAAATCACAGTAGATAATGCAGTCTGTGTACTGAACTCATGATTAAGGAATTTTGAGGGGTGAGAGCCCCTATGACAATTCCCAACTTAAAGAGCTCCCACTGCGGGTCAGTTCGGTAGTTGTTCTCAACAATATCCATGTGATTGATTTATGATGCCATCACATCACTATGATCATGAAACTTGATCATCACCTCAATCATACATGCTAATTGTGTTGATATTATCACTGTTCCTACATGATAATACAATTAGGAACTAGGTCGACTGTCGACCAAGACTAGCGTTATCAAGTTCACTAATGGGGTTTCAGAAATCGAACCTCATCCAATTTCCCATTTTGAATTCGCTAACCTTTTTGGACATTTACATAATTCTAAACCACAATTAATGTAAATTTTGGAATCTTATTCTTAATGATGAATCAACAAGGTCATAATTCATGAACAATTCATGTAAACTTGACATGTTAATATTCTGGAATGTGTTCAATACCTATTGCCCATGCATGACTATCATGCTCTAACTACAACAGGGGTTTAGTATATAATACTTGCAATGAACTTCGCAGATATACCATCTCACTAATGATCTTTCATTCAGGAAGATATTTCCGGAACTCATGTTTGGATTCACAACAAGGCTGCATTTCTCTCGCAAGGCTAGAAACATCACCCAGTTTTGAAACGAACTTCACAATCCTAACAATTTCTGTCACAGCTTCTAAAGCCGTGTCATGCTTGTCTTATTTTGTAGAATTAACCGCATGTCATGTTAGGAACTTCTTCCAGTTCACCTCAATACACTCAAAACAGATCGTATAATTTTCTCTGACCTTTCAGATAATCATATTTCTCTGCATGAGTGTAGCATCAATGCAACTCTTCACACTTAGCTTTTATCAACCACTTTAGACTTACGACACATCCTTTGTTTTGCTTATACATATCCAATGTATATGTTATGTTGGACTCTGAACATCTCATGGCATACATTAATCTCACGCCTGAAGCATGAGTTATATGTCTCATCCTTCTTAGAACTTCTGATTGTTTTGAGACAATCAAATTCCGTAAGGATATGCCATGATTTATGAAATTAATCCATTTCTCGAAGTGGGTTGAACTATTCAACGCCTAGTCAACTTTGATTCAAACAATAAAAGTCTTTAATCTATCATTATAGATATTGTCTCCAAGGAAATTCTTAGCCCCAACAATCCTTCACTTTGAAAATTATTTCCAAGTCAACCTCTGTAGAAGCAACATTGGAATATTCTTCTCAGTAGGCAGTATGTCAATCACATACAATATCAGAAAACGCATTGCTCCCACTGAACTTCTTGTAAACACAATATTATCTTTGGTACCTCCTAGTATGTCAAACCTTTTTGATACCCTGGTCAACAAGGTCAATGATTCCAACTCCTAGAAGCTTCCTTAAGACCACAGATGGTCTCTTGAAGTTTACAAGTATTCCAACAAAAGACCACTCAGTTGTGTCAAGTACACATCTTTCTTCAAAATCTAAGTTTGAAGTCAGTCTTGAAGTCTATCTTAATGAACCCATGTTTTGCCTTAAAACCCTCTTATGCCTGATGATTCACACCTTCAAACAAATCAACCGAGTTCTAAACTTGGTTGCATACATGGAGTCCATTTTAGACTTTATGGAATCTTGTTTTGCTAAAGCTTCTTTGATGTAGGTAGAGTCATTACTTTCTAAAAGTAACATCTCACGTTCATCTATAGAAGATTGATATCTTTGTGGATGATGGAGTTGTTTACCTGACCTCGCTTGGAGTAACGTTCATGATACCTCATGCTCAACGTTTTGAGGCACTTCTACTACATACCTTAACCTCGTTCTTAATTTCCCGACCAAAAGGAAAACTTGAACTAGGATCAAGTAGTGGAGTTTTAGGTGATGATTATAGTGTTTTGTGTTTCTTGAACTTCCGTAAGTGCAAAATTCTTTCCCACTCTTTCTTTTAGAGAGTAACATATTCTCTAAGAAGAAAGCATTTTAAGACACAAACACTATCCTCTACAACAGTTTGTAGAAGTGATACCTCTTTCTTTCAGAAAACAGTTCAAGGACTTTTCCTCTCCAAATCATATGTGGTGTCTTCTTTAGTGCTTCAGATAATCTTTATTCAGTAATTAGAGCTATGGTTAATTGCGTGTATCCCCAAAAGGTAATCGGCAATGTTGACTCAACCATCATTGATCGCACCATATCTAATAAGGTGTGATTTCTCTTTTAGATACGTCATTGAGATGTCGTATTCCTAAAGGAGAGAGTTATGAAACAATTCCACATTCTCTAGAATGGTCAATGAAATCTTTGGCTCAAATACTCATCTCCTTAACCTAATTGAAGGGTTTTGATTTTCTTACCAAGTTGGTTTTGTACTTCACTTTGAAAACTCTTTGAACATTTCAAAGGATTTGAACCTGTGGCGTATTAAGTAGATATACCCATATCTACTAAAAAATAGTCACTGAAAGTGATGAAATAGTACTGTAAACCTTCTTTTTAGCACTAGTGCTCATAGTCCCACATACATCAATATATTTGCATCCTAATAAGTCATTAGCTTGTTCACCAATTCCAATAAGAGGTGGTTTTAGTCATCTTACCCATCAGACATGCTTTATAAACATTGAACTTTTCAAAATTTAGGTTTTCAAAATCTTGCACCATGCAGTTTTCTGAGTGCATTTCTAATTAATATGACTTAAGCTTATAACGCCAGAATTAAGTTTCATTTGAGTCATTTGTTCAAACTCTTGGATCAACCATTAGCATCTCTTCAATCGTATCCAGGTGCTCTCATTGTTTCGCCAAGACTACTTCATTTTGGAAATAATTAAACTATTTTAACATTCCAGCTTCAGATGAATCCCACAGACATGAATCACCATGTGTTATTTTATTCACCTTTGAAGATTTGAAGTAGTCCATCCCTTGTACTTGCGCTCAATTGGACTACATACATCCATATGCATGAGTGTTTGTTGGCACGTTCACCATTTCTTGTAAAAGGTACAGTCATGCTTTTGCAGACATCACATGTTTCAAACTCTTATCATTCAAAAGTCTATCACTGTGACACTTCTGAATGCGCTCTGATTTGCATGACTTAATAGATAGTTACAAGTTTTATGTTTGAACATGAGTTATTCCTTTTAAACCTTTTGGGTTTCGATGTGTTGGGTGTGTTTATCCGAGATCATCTCTCTCTCTTTAATTGAGAGTAAGAAATTAAATTTCTACTTATAATGAGAACATAGAATCACCTATATATTTCTCTTATAAGTCTTGAGGAAATGGATAAACAACCAACTCTTCATGAGAAGATACAACTAATTACATGTTCCCTTTTGTAGGTTGACTCTCATCCTTCAAAACACATCTACTTTGCTGTAGATCCTGCGTATTTGCATAAATTCGAGTTTCACAACCGGTATCTTATACTCAAAGTGGGTTTAATAAGGGTAGTGTGTATCATATACGCATTTGCCTAGAATTGAAATCACATCTCAAGTCTTCCTTATAGTTATTCACGCTCCCAGTGTCATACATGATCTGGTTGTTAACCGGTTGCTGTCATTGGTTGGGTATGTACAACTGTTTGTCCTTACCTTTTCCTTTGATTTCTTATCTTTGATAGATTTCTTAAATCTTATTTTCCCTTTCACTAAAAGACTATCTTTGGTTGTCAATCTTTTGGCTAAAGGGGATCTGAGGTTTCTCATGTTTTAAACATAGTCAAATTATTTCAGAACATGAGTGCCATCAATTGGCATTTATCTAGCTTAACCGAGACTATCTGGTTATTGGTTTCATATTTTATCAACTCTAACTAGTTCGATGAACTTGGTTTTGAGTTGTTAATATTGAAATCCTTCCTCTAATCTTCAAACATTTTGAAGTTAAAGTTGTAAGAATACTATGACATTACATGTATTCACTTGGCTTGATTGACCTCTTAATATTGATGCCTAGGTCAATGTTATATCAAAGACATATTTCTTTTAATTCGCCTCCAACACAATCTTGCGATGGCAATGCCAATTAAGGAATTGGTGTAATTGTTTCTCTTTCTAAAGGTGAAAATAATATTTTATTAGTGGTGGATGTTTGAGTGAAAAGACATAAATAATTCCACGAAACAAAAAGATTCATTTTAGTTATTATTCATCAAAAGAAATTAAACAAATTTCAATTTCAAATGAAAACACTTTGTCAACTCTCATTTAGTGTTTTAATTTACCAAGACCCACAAGACTCATGGGCTCAAGTGGACTTTGGCCCAACAAAACTCGACCCCATGTTATCTTTGGTGGATCATCTTATGATCGATCATTCAAAATGATTCTTGGGAAGAAATTTGTATCGAATACAATATTTCTGTTCCTCTACTCTTGGCCCAAAACTATTTTGATAGCCAATTTGAATTGACCTAGCTCCCACCCTACTTATTAATAATGGACAAATAATTCGCTTTGGCTTTCTTTATTTATCCATCTAAGTGGAGTTTCGATAGGTTGAGCAATAATTCAATTTTTGAGAGTAGGTTTTATTATCCTAAACATGCAATTCTAGGTGAACTCTTTCGAAAAGCATAAAAGGCATAATAAAACATGCAATAACGAATTTAAAGCATAAATAAAACCCCTAGTATGGCCACCTAGACTTAATCAACTAATTTTAACTAAGCCTTGACAGTCTTCAAGAAACTCTTCTTGGGTTTTGCAACTTCCTTGGATGGGCTCCCACTCGAATCACTACCTCCATTGCTGTTGGCCTCCCACTCAACTTGATGTCTCCAATTACAACAAATTTACAAAGTGGACCTCACAATTGAGACCTTACATGAATTAAAATAAACTTAACTGAAAATTTAAATTTAAAATTAATTCATCGACGGCACACAGACCGTATTTCACCCAACCCGGTACGCAGACCGGTAAAACCGACTATCTATGGCCATACTAGAAGCACATGCAAACATATAATATTGCAATAATTATATCAAATATAACACATGCTTAAATAACAAATTATAAAGGCACATTTAATTGCAATATAACACATATAAAGAAACAAATACTAAATATGGTTTCCTAAAAGATTGCATGATAAAATTAACAAAATTCCAAATTTTATCTTAGTTACCAAAAAAGATTTAGGATTTTATACCTATACATACAAAATACTCGATTTTCCTAAAATCAAGGAAACTAAAAGATACTATATCTTTTAAATATATTGTAAGTTTCTTAAACTTTACAGAATTAATAGATTTTATGCTCATTAACTGATTTAGTAATAATAGGATTAAATCATTAATTTCTAAAATTAATTACAAACCCTAAAACACACGAATTCACCAAAACTGCTGGCAACACGGTCCGTATTGGCTCAACACGGTCTGTGTTGCTTCCCAGTATTGGTTAATTTCGTGAATGAAAACTTAAATAAAATATCAAAACTTATCGAATTTAAAAGTCCAATATCATAGTGTTATCTAATAACCTACTATGAAGATTTTCTAGAATTTTAACAATTTTCAAAAGATTGCAAAATTTTAGGGAATTAAACCTTTTAATTCTCCGTTTAAGAGGAAAATAAATAATAACAGTCCGATAAGTTTAAAAAATCAAATTTTATAATTTTCCCATACAGTAGGTTCATCCAATATTCTACTGTAAAAAGTTCAGATTTTTATCAAATTTCTAAAATTAGAATAAAAATCAGAGATGTAAACAATTTTACTTTTCTGTTAATCTGAAAATTAGTTAACGATTTCGAAAATTCACGGAACTTTTATCCATAATAGAATGGTTACCCAGTAACTCACTATAAGCTTTTTGGAAAATTTGCAAATTTCTATAAATTTACCAAATTCGGAGAAGCAACAAATTTATTTCACTCAGATCTGGAAATCTAAATTAAAAAATATAATTTGACCGGATAAATTAACGGAAATTTTTTTTTCCTAAAATTATGTTTACCCAGTAACCTACTGTAAAATTTTCAGAAGTTTTACAAATTTCTACAAATTTATAAAATTCAGAGAATTAAACGATTTTTAATTCTCTTCAGATCTGAAAACTCAATTAAAAATCCATTTTAATTGAAAAAAATCTACAAATATTATGGAAAGTCTAGAACACTTCCAGACACCTCTAGTACAAATTTCAGAAATGTTTGAATTCGTTTGATATTTTATTTCTATTTTTTATATTTACCGTAAATAAACTAAATCAGAAAATAATTCTACAAAACCCTATTTTCCGAGTTTTGACCTATTTTATATATTTTCTACTATTTAACAATATTAAACAAGATTGTTTCTAAAGCATTCAAAATTGGATCAAGTTTATGTCATATTTAACGATTAAACAAACATAAAATCGATTAAATAAAGGCAATCAGAAATAAATAATAACAAAGCATGAAATTTTACAATAAAATTCCAGATTTACTATCATGAACAGTAAAGATTAAAACTTTCATAAAGATTCAAAATTTTAGGCATAAATCTACTCTAGCATATTCATAATATAGTTCAACAATTGACAAAATTACTTATGAATACAAGTACAATACTTTAGCATGCAATTGGTGGCTCTGATACAACTGTTAGGTTTTAGGTTATCTATTTCCTAAACAGATACAGATTGATTGGCGGAATATTCATAACAATTATAAAACAATTAATCACAACAATTGCAGAGGCTTTAGTAATTATACCTGATCGCTAATCCGGCTAATGAAGAGGTTGACCTACAAGATTCCAATGCTGAAATACTCTACTGAAAGTCAACGCAGCACTCCGGGAACTCGATTGCTAGATCGGCCCGATCGAGAGGAATCTCAATCTAAGATGTATGTGAGATTGTTTCGGGAAACAGAGAATGTTTCAGGAAACAATAACTGCAAACTAAAAGAGAGAGGAACTCAGAAAATCACCCAGGAATCTCTCTAAGAGTCTCAGGCAGGTGGTGTTAAATAATCTCTCACAGAGACCCCTTTATATAGTGTTTAGAAAACCTAGGGAAAAGGTTCAAAACCCTAAAGGGCCGACATAACGCAACGACGCGCTTCTTAGGCCCAACACGGTCCATGTTGAAACAACACGGTCCGTGTTGAACTCCAGAAGGTCCATTAATTCGGCCCATGGACACCACGAACCGTGGTGTTTCAACACGGACCGTGTTGGGTCAACACGGTCCGTGTTCAACCCAATTCGGCCCGTGTTGGGCTGATTTCTCACAGAAATCAGTTTCCAACTTTTCTAAACGTATTACAATATCACTTAGGTTACATACATTGTTCTTGGGCACTGACTTGTGTGACCCAGTAAGACCAAATAATATAGTTGTAATTAAACATATTTAATTACTAATTATAGAGGTCTCCAGCAAGACATATAATTACTATATTACTTTGGTTTAATCTCCGTGTATATCGAACATTGTCAGGACATTCCCAACATTAATAATATAAAGTAAAATTCATTTTCCTTCCAAAAGATTTAAAGCACACAAACTTTTTTCAAGTTTTACCCTCTTTAGAACAACTCCCCAGTGGAGTCGCCAAAAATCCTGTGGACATTTTTCTTCGCCGTTCGGGCTTCCGAACGTCCACGTTAGGATTGGGGGTGTGATTCGGTGATTTGTGCTGGGGTTTAATCTTTGAAAAAACTCTTTAAGGAAATCAATCATATATTTCATGAATAATATTTTCTAAAATCACTTTCCCTTTACTTATGCATTTTATGAGTCCTTGAATTAAACCTTTAAAGTGAACATCTACTTGTTCCAAACTCTTCTAAATTTAACCCAATTTGCTCATTTAAATGTTAGGCTCGGAAGAAGGTGATTTATGCAAGTATTATTTAGAAATATAAGAAAGAAAAACCCTAAAGTTGCATCGATACATTGTAAAACCATGTTTAACCATAGTTTATGCAATCCTCGATGTATTTTATTTCAAAATGGGAGTCGCCACTCGACTTTTTAAGGGAAAAGCCAAGACAAAACCAAAAGGAAAATAAAGAAATGACTCCGCCTGCGAAACCCAAGAATGGATTCGGGGGTAAGGCTACGAACTCGAAAAGTAAACTTTAAGAGTTCGCCTCTCACAAAAGGAAAGAATCTACTAAAAGTTTTAAATGTGCTTTCGATAAAGTTTGGAAGGGAAATGAATGAATACTTTATAGAATTACTTCATTGAATCATGCAATAAGAATGAAATACAATATAAAAGGTACAATTATACACTTATTCACAAGAGAAAAAGAACACTTAAGGGCTTACATTGCTACTTTATGGGAAAGACCTTGCCTAGCCTTTGGATGCTCGATGAATCCTCCTTGATGCCTTTAGAATCCTCCTCTTCAAGTGCCAAAATAATGATAGAAAATGGTGGAAAAGGGTGACAAGAAAGTGGGTAAAAATAGGGTATAAGAAGGCTTCTTTTTGCGGTTTTGAATGTGTTTAGGCTATGGTTTTTTGTGGAGTTTAGGATATATAAGAATAGGATATGTGTTTAGGATTTTTGTGATGGAAAGATTAGGAAGATGATGATGATAAGTGGGATGATAGTATAATAGGATGGTAGTAGAATAGGATGATAGTAGAGATTATATAAGAAGTAGAGAGAATGATTAGAGAAGGAAAGATGAAGAATGAATGAGTGAATAAGTGAATGAGTGAAGAGAGAAAAGATGATTTGATGAGTGCAAATGACTTGGAGAAGAGTAGTACTTATAGGCTAAGACGAGGAGGGAGATACATGTATGCATACACATACACCTCTTAGTCTCCGGAGCTTGCACAACACCAAGGCAGTAGGGGAGATGCATGGAAGTGGACGGCAACACGTGGTCAATTGACCACGTGTGGTCGATACCATGTAGGCCAGTCGGCCAGTACTCTAGGGAGGAGGGATTCTCCTCGTCCATGCATGCATAGTCGGTAATAATATGAAGGTAACTTGCCTAGGGAAGCTGCCATTCACACTGGATGGAGAGTGTATATATTATTTAGCTTTTAGGAGTGTTTTTTTTAGTGCTTTAGTGAGGGTTTGATCTCGCGACCTCTAGCATTTGTTTGTAGGGTTTGCATGACTTTATTTTTATATAAAAAACGTGCATGTAGCTTGGATGGACTACATGTGATCATGCATGTAGCTTTAAGTGAACAAATACATGTAGAATGCACATATTTATTTAATCTTCCGCTCTTCTTTTATGTTATTTTATGTGCCAAAATCGCGGTGTCTACAACAACTTGTCAGTTTCATTAGAGACCAAGGTTTCCTCTCCTTTTGCCTAGCTCGCCTGGTGAGGTTTTCGAGCTAGCCACTCTTTATTCTATCTCTCAAAGGCCAAATGATTTGATGATGGATTTTCTCTAAAGTGAATTGCAGCGGTCGGGCCTCAAAGAGTATCTCCTACGTATCCAGTATGGAATCAGGCCATTCGTAGTTCAACAAACACAACTTCTAAGGGTCGATGCCTCAAGGAGGACTTTAAGATAAGCTAGAGGGTTAGATGGTGAGGGGAGATGCGAAGGTTTGAGGTGACGGGATGTGCACGGGTGAGTTAAACCGACAATTGCCTCTTATGCCTCTTATTCTTCCTTTCTTCTTTCTCTTTTTTTTTTTTTTGTATTTGTTTTCTTCTTTTCTCTCCTTTTTTTTCATTTTTTCTCTTTTTTTTTTTTGAACTCGACTACCTCAATCTATATTTTTCTTATCAATGATATTTGTCACCCGTAACACATTAGTTGGCTTAGGGATGAGATGGCCATAAAATGAATAACCGGGTTCGTGGTGGTTAAGAAAATGGTGGGAGAAGGTAATAATGAAGGTAAAACGGCTAGGTGGAAATGAAGGTGGTGATGATGTAGGTGGTAAGGAGTTGAAGCCTCCTATCCTAGGCTTGTCTTTCTGAGCTGCATGATTTATTTTACAATGAGATTCACTTTTAAAGACTATTGGTCACTTTGAATTTGCTCTTTTTGCCTAACCTGTTGGGGAGTGTTCAGGTTAGCTTCTCTCCTCTTAATTTTTACTCATTCACCTCTCCTTTTGCCAACCTTGTTAGATGAGTGTTGAAGTTGGTCTCTCTCTCTCTTTGTATTTATCTCTCCTTTTTCCTAACTTCGCTTTGGCGGTGAAGTTAGCCTCTCTTATCTCTATTATCCTTGGACTCTGGGTAGGGAAAAAAAGCATAGAGAAAAAAATGATAGGGATTTGAGATGGAGGAAACGAGCAAATGGATGTGTCAAACTTGGATGGTCACATGGGTGAGTGAGCTCTTTTATTCAAATTAGGAATGCAAGCACAAGATTATTTCCTTAATAGTTTAGAAGCAAATGAAGGGTCGGGGAAGACAAGAGTCATAATAAAAAAAGGTTTCATCTTTATTGAATGCAGTTAAGATGAATACATTAAAAAAATTTGTTTGGGATATATCCCAACTGACTCTGAAAATGAAGACGATTGGCATGAAAAGAAAAGACGCAACATGAGGGGATTGCCTAATTGATCTTTGCAGATCGGGGTTTTGGAAAGACCCCATTTGACTTTGTAGTAAGCCACGTTCAAATTAGAATTCTATGATGCGAATGGCAGTGACAGCTTCCCGAATTGGAGCATTTCTTCTATCTTGGCCTCCACCAACCCAAACTTCTTTAGAGCTGAAAAGTCTGGGATTAACTGACATTCCATCAAGCTAGCATATCTTGGCCTAAGCCCTTGTACAAAACACCTGAATTTGATAGTCCATGGTTACCTTGTCAGTCATCAAGGCCTTTTGAACGTTGTAGCGATTAAAGTAACTCATGAATGACTCTCCTTCACTTTGTTTAATTGCCAACATGTCACGCATGGTTACATCATCATATTGACTAGTTGCATATTATTGAATGAAGGCCATGTAAGTGGCCTCCCAATTCTCCTGTGTATCTACTGGAAAGGTGTGGTACCACTTCAAGACCTCGTCACTCAAAGTCCAGGGGAAGACATGAGCATACAGACTAGGGTCTACTTCTTCTAAGGCCATCATGCACGCGAAGCTAGGCACATGATGAGTGGGGTTTTCCATGGCCTTAAATTTCTCCTCGGGCAAGGAGAATTTGTCAGGAAGCTTAGCATGAGGAGCAGTTGGTAAGCCAATATCCAAGAAATGTTCCCTAAATTGAGGGATTTGCCTCAACATATTCTTCAGGTTATCGATCCTGTTGTCCTGAAATGGCGCAAATTGCTCATCTCGAGGTACAGTCTTTTCAGTGTGCATATTTCTATCATCATTCTCTGGGTCTTACCCTATGCCTAATCTGTCATTAATTGTTTAAATGGCCTGGACGACCCCTTCGATCCTAGGATCCTGTTGGTTAGATCGTGTTTCTATTAAAGTACGGATATCCCGCACCACATCAGAAAGATCTGCAGCAATGATGGGTTGGTCCCTAGCTTCTTATTCAGCCATGAAGTTGGAAGGAACGGACACAGTATCGCTTGTTGTCAATGAAGTTTAAGGAGTGTCGGAATTAGTATCAAGGACGACAGACAAGCCTGCGCTTGATGGTGTGAATGGGATTGGTGAGAAGCTTGATAACCTTTGAGATCCGACTCTAGCCCAGGACTTGACTCTTTGTTGTTTGGGTCATATTTTGCCTGTATGGAAACCATAAACCTCAAAATTAACCTTGACATTGACCTACCCAAAGACCTTCTGATTTATATGGGACAACCTAATGCAAACAATGCCTACATGATGAATGATTTTTTTGGTTTTTTTTTTTTGGATGGACTCACCCACTTTTGGGCTTGCATGAGACTCCTAATCTAAGATGATGCCATGTACAATGAAGGGGGAAGGTATAGATCGGGCCGCCATAAAATCGAGTTAACATTATGGATTTAATGGACTCAAATTTAATTAATGACCGGGCAAATACCTTAGGGATCAAATGCCACTTAGGGTTGAATAAAGTCAAACTTGGACCTCTCACAAAGTCAAACATTTCGACTTGGGCCTAAGAGAGCCTTTCGGGCCCATTTAAATTCCATTTGACTATTATCCAAACTAAAGTGGCATTTGGAGGAAATGCAATATGGGACCGACTCCAAAAAAAGAAGAATAGGAAAACATGTAGCACATAATTTACACATTTGAAAAATATGAAAGGGATGCACATAGAATACAAATGAGGGATGCACCTAACTAAGGTTCTATATTCAAAGGTTTAAGGTCAGATCCTAAAGCCTAACATACTCATGTCTCTCACGCGCAACAAATTCTATGGAGTTCATAGTAATGTGACCCGTGTATTTCTCGCAAAATTAAAGGGAAAACGTAAATTCATAATCCCAAGAATTTTGGAGTGCTTCATGACTGGGAAAGTAACTTACGATCTTCTTGAAATGTGGAGTTCATTCCTTTATGAAGTCGGAAGTATACTTTGCCCCAGAGGGAAATATAGGTTAAAATCCTAAACGGTACCTTTGGGTTCATCCCGATTTATAAAAAATCAAGATGGAGGTCCATATGCTTGATGCCTAACTAAATAAATTAAAAATTAAAAGAATTAGTTTCTCCTTTCTACTTGAAATTTTAAAAAATTGGTTTTTCAAGTTTTACCCTTTAAAGTAAGTCCCCAGTAGAGTCGCCATTTGTAGGACCCGGAAAAAAACCCCATGGTGTCCCACTCGGTATATGACGAGCCGAATGAGGTGTCTTAATCTTTAAAGGATTTAAATGCATTTTATTATGATGTTCAAATGAATCAAAATAATAAAAATCAAAAGAGTCGCAAATTAATTTTTAATGAGAATTAATAAACTCAAATTTAAACTCCAAAAACCACGAACCATGAGATTCGGATCCGGGGGTAAGGTTACGAATTCGAAATAAAAACTCTCGAATTCGCCCGTTCAAAGAACGGACTCTACTAAATCGGTTGATTTAAAGAAAAGAGTAGAAAAGGAGAATTAATTAGATTATTCAATATTATTCAGCGCATACAAATGAAGTGATTAAATGTAAAAATAAGATAAAATGAATAAATGCAAATAATAAAATGAAGTAAAAGAACAAAAGCATAAACATTTACAAGTTTACATTAATCAAATTAATTCGAGCATCAATATTATTATTTAAGTCAAATTTTACATCATAATAAAGTGAGAATAAAATAAGAAAAACAATACTAACCTCAAGTTAATTAATGCCAAGATTATGAATGCAAGATGATGGTGATGATGAGAAGAAAAAGGAGGAGGAAGAAGAGAAGGTAAAATCACCTAGTGTCAATACTCCTAGGATGATTTTGAGGTGTGGAAAAAGAGTGGAAATGAGGGTGTATTTTTAGTGGTGGAGGTGGGTTTATTTATGGTGGTAGATTAGAAAATATTGAGAGGATAAAAGCAAATAAAGGATGATTTTATTTGATTTGGAGAATGGAGGAAGAATGAAATAAGATTATGAGGGATTTGATTTGGTTTAATTTGATTTTGGGGATTTTAACATGTGAAGAATATGTGCATTTCAAAATTCTTGCCATTTTTTTATATTAATCTAAAATAAAAGAAACTCAAAATAAATTACAATATTTGTAAAGCTGAATTGAATGACAAAATTCAGCGTCTACACAGCCACTATATGATCAAACTTTGGTGGAAGGCTCCTTAGTACATTTTGTATCACCTTCTTATCTTCAATCATGTCTCCATATACTTAGTACATTTTGTATCACCTTCTTATCTTCAATCATGTCTCCATATATTCTAATTTTACTGACTATGCTAGTGACACGATCAAAGTATACTTGAATTGTTTCATCCTTCTTGATTAATAAGGTAATGAAATCCTTCCACAAAGTTTGAATTTTAATGGATATTACCTTGTCAGTGCCATTGTATGCTTCCTTCAATGTTGTCTAAACCTCCTTGGCCATTGTGGCAGCCATAATTTGAGGAAAGATTGTTGGAGTGATTGCTTGACAAATGTTATTAAGGGTCGTAATATCCTTCTTGTAGTTATCTTGATATTGTGCCTCCTTACTTTCATCTCATGATGATTTTTCCTTTTCATCTGACTTTTCTTCTCCATCCTTCTTTTCTTTTGCATCCATCTCCTCCTTCTTAGGTGGTTTATCATAACCTTTTTTTATCGCATCTCATAAACCTGATGCCATAAAGAAAGTTTTCATTTGAATACTCCACATTTGATAATTCTCCCCATCAGATATGGATGACCTCAAATTTGGGAGATATGTAAGAGTTGTGGTTGGAGTTTGAAAGGAGGTCATGTTTAATTTTTTGGAGTTAGATTTGATGGATGATTTATTTCTAGTTTGTTGGTTGATGATTGATTTTGGGAGATATAGGTTTAATAGGAGGACTTGGTTTATAGATGCTCTGATATCACTGTTAGGTTTTTTGGTGTTTGAGGGTGATAGTATTTGTGGAAATGGAGGAAGGATTGTTTAAAGGAGAAGCTTTTGTTATTGATGAAGGGAGAATACATAACAACTCTTGGTTGTTGATGATGCATATGAGAACCCCAACACCTATATTTATAGTTTTAGCAAGGAGGTGGTGGCAGGAAAAATCTAGAACTTTAATTTACAATGATATCTTCTCAAATTATCTAGAATTTTCATAAAGATTCTTCTAGTGCATCTCTTCAAGATTATTCTTGATTTTTAACATTATGACAAAATGGTTCATAATAACTTTGCATAAAATAATAATATATCTACATAAGCATGTTCATTTTTTTTATAAAAAAAGCATTTGTTGCACTCATGTAATATATTGTGCCCAAGGACTAATATTTGTGCCCAATATTTTAGTTAAACATATATATGATATATATGTTAAATTTTCTTATTGCCGTATTAGTTCGGAGTTGGAACTGGTGATTGAAAGAAGAGCGATACGCTAAGGCCCAAAATACATTCATGTAATATTTTGCTCAAATGCTTGACTAAAATTGCCACTCAAAATTTTAAAATAGCAAAAAAATATGACTTGATTTTAGAAATTAATTGATAGTTACATAATGTACCACGTAATGAATGAAGGTAAATGGAAATTAATTGCAAAATTTTCTAAATGAAAACTAAAACCTTTAATTTTCTCAAACCCATGCACCAATATGTCAGTGGAATTTTCTAATGCCAGTGATATTTTTGACAATTTTGGAGGGTTTAAAGGATATTTTTGACTAAATTGAAAAGATTAATGGCAATTAGTGGAGGTTTTAAAGTCGTGACAACTTTAACTAGAGTATATGGATAAAAATGTCACTCAACTTTCCGATTTAGTAAAAAATGCCACTCATCTATAAAAATTGTCAAAAATGCCATCTAAGTTTTCATATTTGTCAAAAATAACCCTGAAAGATCCTGACGAACCTGCCACCACGTCGACCTCGTCCTTCCCGAGTTCGGACAGATCGGCGACAATCAGGTGGCCATGATGTTAGGAGGAACTAAACTGGTGGTGGAGATGGGACGAGTGATGGTGTTGGCAGTTCAAACACTTGTGGCGGAGATACTGTAACTACCACTGGCGGCGGCGGTGAAGGAACTAAAGGGGGAGCTGGGGGGAAATATTGGCAGTGGCTATTGGTAATGGTTGAGCAAGTGATGGTAGTACTGGTGGTAGCAGAGCAGGTGGTGGAATTTCTGGAGGAGGTGGTATTACTAGTGGTGGAGGACGAGGGAGAATTAGTGGTGCTAGCGGTGAAGAAATAGAGGAGAGCAGAGAGGAAGAAGACAAAGAGTACTTCCAAAGCCACAATATAATTGTCTTTGGATTGCGACGTATGGTTGAATTGTCTTGATGTTTGATTTGGTTGATGCATATAGTAGTTGTGAGTTGATTCAATGGTGGTGTGAATATAGTAGTTGTATTTAGTTCCTTCATTTTCATTCTAGGTTAGTGCATAAAGATGTGGTATCTTGCATAGTGCATAACATTAGATTATGGGTTAGCAATAGTTTAGGATCATTTTTTAAGCACTGATCATGATATTATACATTGAACTTAGTTAAAATCATTCTAGGCATAATAAGGTATATAAGATAGTATTGTATTCATTTGCATTGTACAAGATGATCACAAAGTGAAAGTGGGATGTTATCAAGCACTCAAGGCACATTTCCAATACCCCTTCGCTTTAGTTTTCGTTTTTATCACTTTCTTAGGTACTTTCTCGCTTTCTTAGTTAGATTGGTTTTGTTGCTTTCAATAAAAAAAAATCATAAAGATTGGATAGTTTGTCTTGGTTGTTCGTTTTGTAAACCCCTCCTGATGTTCAAGGGGTGACTTTTTGGTTGGTTGAACATCTTTGATTATGATGGGCAACTTGGTTTGGCTTGGATGATGTGAGAAACTTGTTGTAGGTTTATTTTGAGGAGATCATTGTCTTGTGTGTGATGCAGTTGCTCTTGAAAGTCCCTTATGCATGACGGTGAATTCTTTTGTTTGTAGGTACATCAAAGGAGCTAGTTGTTGTGATTGTTGTAGGGTTCAACCTGTGAGGTCCTCTAGGTACCCTAACTTTTGAAGAAACAATTTTTTGGTACTCTAACTTTTAAAAACTAATTTTGGGGTACCCTTACTTTTAGGATTAGAAATTACTAGGTGAATTTCCGGCGAAACTCTAATTGATTCAAATCATTTTCGTCCACAAAAACAAAGGGCATTTTCGTCTACAAAAACACTTAATCAATTTTCCGCCTAAAACTCACCGGTGAATCCAAATTATTGGCCGGAAATTCACCTAATTATTTCTAATTCTAAAAGTTAGGGTACCCCAAAATTAGTTTTTAAAAGTTGGGGTACCAGAAAAACATTTCACCAAAAATTTGGGTACCCCTTAGTAATTTTTTGCTATCTTTTTATAGTCTCATTTTGTTTTGAGTGTGACCTTACCATGTGTGCATCTCTTGAACTTGGCTTGACTCTCTTTGAAATTACATCTGACTTGTACATTGTGTTGAAATGATAGAGGCCCATTTTGTAGCTACATAGCCAAAACGCCACTTGACATTTTGACCTCTTTTCGCGAGTCCTGTGCGCAATTTTTCCTGTCTTATTTATTCACCCTCTCACTATACCCTTCGCGTATCCGTAGTTCCTTACCCTTTAGCCAAGTTAATCGAGCAACAACTCAATTGTGGCAGTTTTGTAGTTTGTTTGTTGGTGACTTTGTTGGTCAGTTTGCTTAAGGGGAATCTCTTTCTCAATGATTATTTATTTCCTCTCTTCTTCAAAGGTTCTACATTTTTTAGTTGGGAAATGAGTTATTCTTGATGTATCCATGCTATTCATTGAAAAACAAAATAAAAAAAAAAACAAAGAATTTTAAATAGAAAAAAGAAGGAAAACCAAAAAAACAAAGAGTGAAAACAAAAAAAAAAGAAAAAAAGAAAATAATGCCTTGAATAATAAGTGATTATCGTGGTGAGCATTTGTTTATATTGACTCTTTAATTCCTAATTTTTCCTCGTTGAGGATGTGTTTTGTGCTTAATTGAAGTATAGTGTGAGAGGTATCGACTTTCATGTTTGGAATTGTTTCTCTGTATAGGTTTTTGGCTATTTAGCTCCACAATTCCTAATATGATTTCCCTCTTTACCCTAGACCTAAGCCCCATTACAACCATTGAAAGTCCTGAACCGTATGGGGATCGGTTCACTTTTGGTTCGTCTCTATCGTACCATTCTCGAGCCTTCTAAGGGGCTTCAGAACCATCGGCAAGAATAAACACAAGGTGGTGAAGGCGTTCCAAGGCTAGAAAAGGGCGTGCCTTCACTCTTTCGATCATAAGTTCTTCAATACAACTTTGATGGACTTCAAATTTGGGGAGCTTAAAGTACACACCGAGTGCTTTCCATCGATATCTTATGTGCCTAAAACGGAGCTCGGATAAAGAAGTTATACGCGTTTGAAATCGACAGAAAAAAACTGCCTAGAAGGGTGTCGCGCCCACGACACTTTAGGTCGCACCCGCGACCTCCTTCTGCCAGTTGCTGACTACTGCATCTAGAAAGACGTCGCACCCGCGACCTTCCCCTGCACGGCTTGCTGCGACGCGTGTTTTTATGTCCAAATGCTATGTTTTGTTTTAATTTTCCCCATTAGTATAAATACCCCCTAGCTTACTTTCCAAGACAGATTTTGATGATGAATGATTAGGAGTTAGACTCAAGAAAATTCCTCTCAATTAGAGAGTTTGTAATTGTGGGTTTTCAAACCCTAATGCAATGAAAGCTAATACTTTGGGTGGAAGTTGCTTTGTGATTTCTCTTCTTTGTGAGTGGGTGTTTATCCTCTACTCTTTGTGAGATTTCTTGGGTGATTCAATATTCTTTGCTTGTGGGCGATTCTTGTGTAAGTGTTTGAACATCTAAGTTCAATTTGGTGAGATTTCTCTTTTTAGAATTGTCCATTTCTTTTAATTTCATGGTTATCTCCATTAATCCAAAAACCATAAAAATTGGTTCATAATGTTTATGAGTTCTATGGGTGGATTTCCATCATCCACATGTTTGTTTAGACCCTTGGCTTCTGCCCATTCCTCTCCATTTGGTATCAAAGCTAGGGATGGCAATGGGGCGGGGAATCCTCGAACCCGTCAGGGCCCCGCCACGCTCTTGGGAAAAATCTCCGCCCCCATTGGGGGACGGGGACGGGGACAGGGACGATTTTTCAAAATCCGCTCGGTGACGGGGCGAGGATGGGGACAAAATTTTCCCCATCCCCGTCCCCATCCCCGAATCTCCATCCCCGAAAATGTTAAAATTATCAAATAACCTTTATTTAAATTTAATATATATATTATGGGAAGGACAAAGTAGTAATTTTCCAATTTATTCGCACTTGTTGATGTATTATTGCGTGATTTTGATGTATTATTATTTGAGCAAGTTAAATACGTTGTATTTTGAACATGTTAAAACCGGGTTCGATTAAAAACCGGATCCGATTAAAAATTTAGGATAGTTTTAAAAAATCCCCGTTGGATCCCCGTTCCCCGTTAGGGATGGGGAATCTGCGGGGATGAGGATGGGGCAAGAATCATTCCCCGAAGCGGGGATGGGGACGGGGATGGGGATGAGTTTTGGGAGCGGGGATGGGGACGGGGGTATACTCCCCCCATCCCCGATCGGCCCCGTTGCCATCCCTAATCAATGCTAGGCATAGAACTCATAGTTTTGTTAGAGATTTCTTGTTTGTATCCGAAATTTTTCTTGTTGGTATGTGGTGGTGATTTTTGGTGTTCTTGGTGTTGTTGATATTGTTGAGCAATTTGGGTACCCCCATTCCCTATGTTCATCCATTGTTGTTGGGTGTTATTGTTGTTCTTGATTGTTTTTGAATGGTTGGAAGTATAATTCGTATTATTGGAGCTTTGTGGTGAAAGTTGGAAATTGTGCACGGAATGTGTTCGATGAAATAATTGTGGGATTTTGTTGTGTTGGTGGTTGTTTTGTTGGTGGATGTTGTTGGTGATGGTTGTGTGGCCATCCGGGTTTGTTCTTCTTGGTGCATTTCCCTTGCCGGTTTCACCCCATCTTTCCCCACAAAATTAGCCTCGCAAAACCCGCTCAAAATTTCCTAGCTACAAAGAAGCCAAGCCTCCATCCGCTCAAATTATACACCCCACAAGAAAACCAAGCTCCACAAATGGCCTCCATGTCCTATGCTTCGGGCAACCATGATGTCCCTTTTTCCCCTAAACCCAAACCCAAACCAACATTCAAGTAGATTCTTCAACGTATCGAAGAGAAGATTCGAGAAGTGCAACGTCGAATGGGTGACATACCCCACGCTACAACCCCTACGCAACTAGTTTCCTCGAAATGGGATCGTGGTATTTCAACTCGGGCTCCTAAAACTCACCATAGTGGCTATTCGAGGTATTTTGATGATTATCGATATGGTGGTTCTCGAGGAAGAAGAATGGAGGAGAAGGTTACTTCATGGCCTTCTAGGAAAGAAAGTGCTCACTCGTGGATTAAGGCTTCATCCAAGGGAAATCGAACTTCCAAGCTACCCAAACCATCTTCCTGAGCTCATAAGGAAAGTGCAGAATATCTTCGGAAGCTCAAGGGTAGAAAATGCTTCACGTGTCCGGTTTATGGTCACTACCAAGCCCAATGCTCCACGAAGATGGTTGAATGCTCCAAAGCAAGTGAGGTAGCCACACCGAAGGTTCCAAAGACTAGTGTTGAGGTTCGCGCGCAAGAAGGGGAGAATACTATTCCTAGGCGATCCTTTATCATGACCAAGGATTCCCGGGATAACTCTCAACGGGGGAACATCTTTCGAACTCGGTTCACCATCGGCGAGAAGGCAGCCAAGGTCATCATCGACGGTTGGAGTTGCACCAACTTGGCCTCTACCTACATGGTTGAGAAACTCCAATTGCCGGTCTCGGCTCATCCTCAATCGCATAGCTTGCAAGGGCTGAAAGATGGCGGCGACTTCGTGGTAACCCAACAAGTCTTGGTTTTTTTTTTCTCCGTTTGGTCTTATGAGGATAGTGTTCTTTGTGATGTTATTCCCATGGATGCTTGTCATTTACTACATGGTAGACCTTGGCAATTTGATCGGCATGCTATCCACGATGGCCGGAAGAACACCTACACCTTCTCAATGGGACAAAAGAAAATCAAACTCACTCCTTTACCCCCTTTCGAAACTGATATACCAAAGCCGTGGTGGGAAGTGAGAAGTGAAACCTCAAAAAGAGTGAAACACGGGATCAGAGTCCTTCGAGAAAAGGAAAGCAACATCGGGCTTTACTTTTGCGAAAAGGCGACCTTAGAGAGGTTGAGCGAACCTTAGTTCCACAGAAATTTCCAACCTCCCTCCCTTGTCCCTCACCCTTACCCAAAACTCCTGCCGGGCTCCGCATAGAGTTGCCAAATGTTGAGTCGTGCTTAATCGCTCCCGAGCCTCGCCATGGAGTTGAGTTGCATGAAGACACGTTCTTGACCAATCCCCCGAACTCGATTACTTCCACATCGAGGTTGAACGAGGGAAAGGTTCTCTCCATTAGCCTCCACCCCGAGCTCTCATGTGACGAATTCCTTATTGCTTTCAACAAGTTGATGTGTGCTAGGCGTGTTCGGGTCCTTCGTGATGTTGAATTGGCCCCTCCTTTCCGTCAGAATTGCTACATTTTGGAGGACGGGTTGATGAGCGTCACTCTACTTCGACTGTTGGAGTACGTGCTTTTGGGTCTACACGGGTATCCGGTAAATTTGAACCCCCAAGAGATGAGGACAACTCTTTTCGAAGAAGGCGAGTATGAATCGTATGGGGATCGGTTCACTTTTGGTTCATCTCTATCGGACCATTCCTAAGCCTTCTAAGGGGCTTCGGAACCATCGGCAAGAATAAACACAAGATGGTGAAGGCGTTCCAAGGCTAGAAAAGGGCGTGGCTTCACTCTTTCGATCATAATTTCTTCAGTACAACTCCGATGCACTTCCAATTTTGAGAGCTTAAAGTACACACCGAGAGCTTTCCATCGATATCTTATTGTAACGTGGTTTTTGTACCCCAGTTTTGTTTATCGTTCTTTCTCGAGGAGCTAGGGGCCTTGGCTATGGCAATCTGACTTTAGGAAAGGTTTAAGGATCACTAGACGATAAAAGGTTTCATGTAAGGATTGCACAAAATAGAACACAAACACGGCTAAGGTTCGGTCAAGAAGAAAACTATGGGTGTCAGGAAATTTCAGGATGCAAACGGCAATTAGGACAAGGGTTTCGTAATCAGGAAGCAATAAATCGATGGAATCAAGTGACAGTCCCATTAGAACATCCCAATGAATCCCCTTTTTCAAGGCAATTCGGATTAATTTCCTACAAGTCTTCCATGGACCCGGAGGGTATAAGGAACGGGGCTCTCTAGCTAACCTCTTTCCACTCTCGTGGGTGAGCGTTAACTATCCCAATTCCTACCTTCCAACAAGTGTTGGATGTTTTTGAGAACTTTTGATCTCAAATACATCCCACTTGAGAGAAGAATAGGATTAGGAAATTGACTCCACAGCGAATTACCTCATAAAATTAATAACCCAATCCAAATCAACCATTGACATCCCTAATTTCTCCCTAACCCATAAGGGTTCTAGCCTCTAATCATCTTAACTATCATGCTAACAACGATAATAACTACGCTATTCATGGTTAAAACAAAGAATAAAGATAATCAAGCAACAATCTAGCAACAATAATCACCAATAAAAACAGAGATTGTAAAGCAAATAGATGATCCAGAATAAAGGTAAGAAATGCTCATTGATTTGATGTCAAAGGAAGGATGATCCAGAATAATAAGAAATCCAAGCTCCAATAATAAGATAAATCTTCAGAACTTCAATAGAATTCCAACGAAGTCCACAGCAAAATGCAATAACCAAGTGTAATTAATTACTCACTAATCACTAAGGAATCTTACTAATCTCTCTCTAAAATCAAAGCTAAGTGTTGAATTTTACAATATAAAAGCTGCTCTCTAACCTAATCGAACCTAAGGAATATATACAACCAAAGTTAGTTACCCAAAACATAGCACTTCGTATAACAGATTTTTCAAATTCCCGAAGGGGACCACAGGTGCGGTCCTCCGAAACCATGGCGATTTCTGATTTCTCCCTTCGCAAGACCGCGGGTGCGGTCTAAGAGACCGCAGCTGCGGTCCCTCTCGGGTAGCTTTCTTCCTTGCCTCAACCTTGGGTGACCACCACAGCTGCGGTCCATAAGACCGTAGTTGCAGTCCTCCTCGGTTGGCTTGGACATTCCTCTTCACTTCGCCTTTGCCCCGGTCGAGACCCGGGAAGCCTCGGGATTCCCAAAATGGCTCTAAAATGACCCTTTTTACCACGTTTTGAGTAAAAACTCCAAAATCTACAAAATAACCAAAAACGCATTAAAAGTTACGAAATTAAAACACGAAACGAGTCAAAAGCCTAAGAATTAAGGCGCTATTTAGACACAAAATTGGGTTTAAACACCCCCCCACACTTAAACTTTTGCTCGTCCCGAGCAAAGCAGAATAAGAAACTAACGAAACTAACACAAACTCCTCTGTCGTGGGAGAGAAATGAGTGCATTTAGCGTATGCACCAAGCCCTTTGAACCCCCCGGCAGCCCGGGTGGACGAGATGGACTCGTGAGGGTTTGTAGCGGCAATACCCACAAAAGCCAAGGAAAAAGGAATGAGGGAAAGTGAAAGCGAAACGAAAAGAAAAGAGAACAAATGCTTTGCTTCAAAGGATCTCAAAAATCTAAATTGGAAAACATTATTAAACCTCCAAAAGGAACCGTTATGAGCGTCTCGCAAGCTCCTATCCTAAACAATAGTCAATCTTTGAGGTATTTCGATGTCCTAAACCTAATGCCAAGTAAAACCCCACGTGTACAAGTGCTAGTGGGTTCCAATCAATCCCGAGAGACTCTAAAGACTCGTGTCCGAACTCAAAAACAAACGAAAGAACAAGGGAAAGAAAAAAGGGTTGCCCTTCCTCACATATGATCTCCTTGGCTTTGTGAGGGTCGTAGGTGATGCAAGGAGAGGCCCCACGCTTTTACGAACACAGGAAGCTTTTCTTTTTGGGGTTGGGTTTTCCCAACGACGTTTTTAGAAGTCGAGGCTAGCTTTGCGGGAATTGCACGGCCCAAAGTTTGGGGTCTACCCTCCCAACACAGTCTTTTCCATTCACAACTCCGTCGAGGATTCGATATAGGAGATGCTTAAGGGATATTAGCGTTCTACCGCTAATACCGAGCCTATGTAGGTCGACTAACTTTATGGTGGTTCGATGTCGTAAAGCCGACTCTCCCCCTTAATCAGGTTATTAAAGCTTTGCTTCCTTTTCTTTCTTTTTGCTTTTTAACTTTGCTTTTGCTTTTTCTTGAACAGGAAAGAGAAACGAGCTCGGACACAAACCCCTAAAACCTCCCGGTTTCAACCAGAACGTGAAAGGGATCGGGGGTCTCACAAGACACTCAATGCAAGACATCTAAAGAGATAGGTCATGACTAGAACTCGAGATAGGGTCGAAATGGTCAGACCGGTTTCTTTTTAAAGAAGCTTAAGAACGACTTCTCAATTTCGACAACAAGATCTAAGAAACAAGGCCAAACAAAGCGAAAAGAAAACAAAAGAAAAGCTTTGAAAAGACTTTCACTTCCCTTTTTACTTATTTTTCAAATAAAAATTTTCAAAATTTTAGGTAAAAACTACGAAAAGCAAACGAAACAACTAGGTGATCTACCCTTAATCAAAAATCTCCCCCCCCCCCCCAACACACACTTAAAATGCCACAATGTCCTCATTGTGAGAGGGTGTCACAAGAAAAGGGTAGAGAACTAAGAAAAACAAACAAGGAAAACAGCAAAACAACAAGTGGTTGCAACCGGAGCCCACACGGCTCCAACAACAGGATAATCCCAACATAGACATTCAAAGGGGTTCGCCACCCAAACTAATATCAAGCATGCAGCGGATTAGAAAGTAAATCACATAAGAGGGAGCAAGGTGGAAAGATAGTACCTCGTGCTCTTCATGAATGTTCAAATCTTGATCCGAAGTCGTCATTTAAGTGAATCGAAATGATGTTAGAGCAAAAGACGACCTCATAAATGGCAAAATTTACATGCTAGATCGAAAACCAACTCAAAAATAAAGCTATCTTGACTTTTAAACAAAGAGAAATTAAAAAGAAAGGAAAAACTGTTTACAAAATGAACATTGCCACTTGTAAACCTTATCCCCGAATCTCACTCATTGAGGCGAGAAATAAGGGTGAAACTCAACTCACAATGACCAACAAACTTCATTTCATTTCATTAATATGAAAACATTCCATACATGCCGTCACAACCGACCGTGCCCCATAATACAACCAATGACCTACCAAGACAAACCAACCACGCCCAAAATACAACCAAAATAACCCAAAATGACCACCACAAACCAAGCCCGACTAACTTGAGATCAACATCAAAATAAGCCAAACAGACCCGATACACCAACATGCCAAGACCACAAAGCTTCCCCCATCCAAACTCCCCGATGAGGCACCCCCCATACTTTACATTTTACAAAGTAAAATATGGAAAATCAATGAAAAAGATCAAGTGGGGGTGGGGACACTTACAATCGGTCCCTCAAGCGGGCCCTCCCGGAGGAGGTTGGAAGAAAGACGGGTAATAGGGGTTCTCGTAGTCTAGAGGTGCCGGGATATGACCCTCAATAGTGTAATGGTGAAAACCCCAGTCTCGCAAGAAGTGGTTTTGTTGGCGGAATTGGTCATCATGACGGTGCAGGTGCTGTCGGATGCTCACAATCTCCTTCTGTTGATCCTTTAGTAGCTTCACTTGAGAACGGAGAAGTTTGTTCTGCTCACAAACTTCAGCACTCAAACTCTTGATCGAGGCGACCACTTGGTCTAGATTGTCATGCTTTGCTGAGCTCTTGGGAATCTCCTCTTGATCACTTTCCTCAAACTCTTCCAACAGGCTAGAAACAGGGATAGGTGCACCACCGATTTTCCTTGGCCAACCATAGAATTGCCCGCACGACCAATTTTCATTAGTTGCAATATCAAGCCACTTCTCAGCATTTGCGATATCGAGAGGAATGTGGGTTCTCTTATCATCGTAACCATGATGATAAACAATGTGTGATTGGCGCTCGGAAAGTATCTCCATTTGAATCAACAAATCCTTATCGTTGGGAATCGGTATATAGCGTGGTTTCCTCTTCTGAAGATAAGACCCAAAGTTTTGTTTCCGAAGGAAGTGACATATGACATGACCCATCCCCAAGTTGGCTAAGTTGTCCGTCCTACTCATTTCCGAAAGCGAGTGCAGGATGCAAGAACCTAAGTTCACTCGGCGCCCCTTCAAGGTGTTGTAAATTATAAAGAGATCCTCTTTACGGACACTTGAGCGTCCTTCATCTCGCCCGAAAATTGAATTAGCAATCACAAGATGAAATAGCCGGACAACAGGGTTACAGAAATCTTGTGCTCGAGATTTTTCCGGGCAATAAACTTTCACACAGCCCTCTTCCCAGTCAACAGGTGCTCTTCTCCAACAAGTCAAACTCTTCCATGCTTCTTGTTCGTTGAAATGCTCACACTCCCAAAAGTACACCCCATCCTCTGGTAATTTTAAAGCTTTGCAGAACCCCTGGACAGAACAATCTATCTCCCTACCATCCACTCTATAGTTAAACATGGCCTCAGGATACCCATCGGTGAAGACTTGAATCGAGCTCATGAACTCTAACATAGGTTGGTCTAGATGGGTTCCTTGATGTTGAGAAGTGCGCCCCAACCCAGTGTTCGAGCGAGAATATTGAAGCTAGACCGACAATAGAGAGTATTGATTGTTTCATCAGTGTAAATCTCTGGAGCATAGATCTTTCGTTCTTGGAGATCCTCAGAGCGAGTTTTATGCGGTCCCCCACGAAAAGCAACTCTAGTACGAGGGCAGCTTCTAATGAAGGTAGCTGGATGGGTTCTTCTCAATTCGAGAGAAGACGACATGAGGAGTATTGATGGAGAAGGATTTCTAGGTCGAGCTCTCTTTGGTTTCCCCATTTTAGCATGTAATACTCAAAAATCCAAAGTTTAAACAAAGGAAATGTGCACAAAAATCACCCAAGATTAGCAAGACAATGAACTTTGATGCACAGAAGAGCAAAGAATACTTGAGTTGAAGACTTAGACACCCTCTCTTTTTTTTTCGTTTTCCTCAAAAGCAAATAATAATTAGAACAAGAACAAAAGAAAAATGGAATAAATAAAAGAAGATACTAAGGAAAAGGAAAGTAACTAGTACCTCCCGGTTGCTTGTTTTAGGTCCTAGCTCGACCTAACCGATCTGTTCAGCTATTGAAGTCGGTGAGGAACACCACAACCGTCCCCGCATATTCCTCTCCCATGATGTATGGCTTGATCTTTGACGAATTGACTTGGAAACCATCTCCATTCTCATTCTTAAGTTCAACAAGTCCGGCGAGAAGGATCTTTATGATTTCGAAAGGCCCCGACCATCTCGATCTTAGCTTGCCGGAAAAGAGTTTGAGCCTCGAGTTGAAGATGAGGACTCTATCGCCAACCACGAAATGGCGATGGTTCAATCTTTTATCATGCCATGCCTTGGTTCGCTCCTTGTAGATCCTATTGTTCTCATAGGAGTGACGTCTCAATTCCTCGAGCTCCTCCAATTGGAATAACCGACTTGCCCCGGCCTACTTGAGGTCATGATTCATCTTCTTGATTGCCCACATTGTCTTGTGCTCGAGTTCTACAGGGAAATTACATGCTTTCCCGTAGAGAAGGCGGTACGGAGTAGTCCCAATTGGCGTTTTAAAAGCGGTGCGATATGCCCACAAAACATCGTCTAATTTCTCCGACCAATCTCTTCACGAGGAATTAACTGTCTTCTCCAAAATTTCCTTGATAGCACGATTAGAGATCTCCACTTGACCTTGCGTTTGAGGATGATAAGGGAGTCCTCTTTTGTGATTGATACCGTACTTTGCTAAGAGGGACTCAAACCCCTTTTCAATAAAATGAGATCCATTGTCGCTGATGATGACCCTTGGAATTCCAAATCTTGGGAAAATCACTTTCTTCAAGAATCTCGACACGGACTTTCCATCGCATCTCACGCATGGGAATGCTTTCACCCATTTCGACACATAGTCTACCGCCAACGAATGAGTCTCGGCTTCGTTTCTTTCTTTCCCATCAAGAACTTGATTGCGGCATGATCCGTGTAGACAACAACCTTGGAAAACATGAGGTATTGCCGAAATTTGTTTAGAGCAAAGATAATGGCCAAGAGCTCCTTTTCCGTGGTCGTGTAATTTTTCTGTGCACTATGAAGCATGTGGCTTGCATAGTAGATAACCCGCGGCTTCCTTTCTTTGGTTTGAGATAAACATGCCCCAATTGCGAAATCGCTCGCCTTGGCCATGAACTCGAAAGGCAATGTCCAATCCGGAGGTTGGACTACTGGCGCGGATATCAAAGCTTGCTACAACCTAAAAAAGGACTCGAGACATTCATCAGTAAATAAGAATGGGGCATCCTTGCACAAGAGATCAATTAAAGGACGAGCGATTTTGGAAAAATCCTTGAGCCGTGATAAAGCCGTAGCCAAGGAAACTATGCACCCCTTTAACGGAAACCGGGGGTGGTGGGCGCTCTATCACTTCAACTTTCGCCTTGTCCACTTCGATGCCCCTCGAAGAAACTAAATGCCCCAAAACAATACCTTCTTCTACCATGAAATGGCATTTTTCCCAATTTAGAACTAAGTCGACCTCCTCACAACGGATAAGAACTTTTTCCAAGTTAGCCAGACAATCATCAAAGGTGTTACCATAGATAGAAAAATCATCCATAAAAACATCCATGCATTGCTCAATAAAATCACTGAAAATAGCCATCATACAACGTTGAAATGTCCCAGGTGCATTACATAAACCAAATGGCATACGTCTATATGAAAATGTACCGTATCTACAAGTGAAAGTAGTTTTTTCTTGGTGCGCAGGATGGATTGGAATCTGGAAAAAACCTGAGTACCCATCTAAAAAGCAAAAATATGAATGACCTGCCAACCTCTCTTACATTTGGTCAATGAAGGTGAGAGGGAAATGGTCTTTGTTAGTCACTTTGTTCAACTGGCGATAGTCAATAGACATCCGCCATCCCGTGATAATTCGGGTACTAACTAGCTCTTTCTTTTCATTCTCTACGACTGTCATCCCGCCCTTCTTTGGAATACATTGAACCGGGCTTACCCATTCGCTATTGGCGATGGGGAAGATGATCCCAGCAGCTAACAATTTAACTACTTCTTTCTTAACCACCTCCTGCATATTAGGGTTCAATCTACGCTGCGATTGCCTAGTTGGTTTGGCATCTTCAAACAAATCAATGGAATGCATACAAATGGATGGGGACAGACCTTTCAAATCCTCTATCTTATAACCTAAGGCACCCCTATGCTTCCTCAACAAATCAAGCAACTTAGACAATTCAGGATCATGCAGCTTGGCATTCACAATAACTGGCAAAGATTTTTCATCATCCAAGAAAGCATATTGCAAGGAAGGGGGTAAAGGTTTAAGCTCTAAAGGAGAAATAGAGGATTTAACTTGGGAAGAAGACATACCCTTGCAGATCACCTCTTGTATTTCCATACACTCAACATGAGGCTCATCAATAGTAGTCTTCTCGTGCGTTGGTGATGAATCAAGAAGGTTGGTGAGGAACGTGACATCGGTGTCGTCGGTCTCAAATTGGAACGACTCCAATAAACAAGTTCCCAAAGGATCGTCGCAAGTGGACTCAAGTAAATGAGACTCCTCAAGATATTCATCAACTAGCACTTCCATCATGTCGATAGCATAGAATGAATCTCCATATGAGGGATTTTTCAAAGACCCCTCGAGGTTGAAAATAATACTTTCATCACCGACGTTTAATGAAATTCTCCCTTGTTTAACATCTATTATCACACCAGTCGTAGCAAGGAATGGCCTCCCCAAAATGATAGGAATATTGTGGTCTTCCTCCATCTCTAGAATCACAAAATCACAAGGTATCAAGAATCTACCCACTTGGACGGGAATATCCTCCAAAATGCCCAGGGGTCTTCGCACGGAGCGATCGGCCAATTGAAGATTGATGGTCGAAGGAGTTAAATCATCAAGATTCAACTTCTTGCATATAGAATAGGGCATGACGCTCGCGCTAGCCCCTAGATCACAAATAGCGCGACCAATCCGCATGTCACCGATGGTGCAAGGAATGGAAAAACATCCGGGATCCGCTAACTTCTCCGGAGTTTTGTTGTTAATAATAGCACAACAATCAGCAGTCAAGTGGATCGTTGATTTCTCTTGAATCTTCCTTTTTCCAGTGAGAAGCTCCTTCAAATGCTTCTTGAAAGATGGAACCTCGGAGATAGCATCCAAGAATGGAATGTTCACTTGGAGCTTCTTGAGCATCTCAATGAATTTTGAATACTTCGCATCGGACTTGGGTTTTGCCAACCGTTCGGGAAAAGGTACCGGTGGTTGCTTCGGTTTCTCAATGGCTCGGATCGGTTCCTCTTCCACCACCACTCCTTTTCCTTTCCTCATTTTCTCTATCTCTTCACTCTCTTTCCTGGATTCATCCAACTCCTTCCCATGTGCTTCCTCATCTCCCTCAACAAAGACAAACTCACTCACCTGTTTCTCCATCAAATCCTCCTCCTCCGTAACATCAACCACGTCACCCTCTTTTCCCCCCAAAGCGTCTTCCTCCACCAACTTAGGACCTTCAACCTCCCTACCGCTCCTCAAAGTAATAGCATTCAATTGCCCCTTAGGGTTTGGTTGGGGTTGGCTAGGAAGGGATTGAGTAGGCTTAGATTATTGCGACATTTCAACAAATTGTAACTCCAAATTCTTGATGCGTGCTTGATCTTTATCTTGAGTTAGAGAGATCTTTTGTAAAATTTGCTCGATAGAGAATTCTTGTTGTGGTGGTTTGGGTGCTTGGGAAGTTTGACCTTGGTGAGGATTTTGTTGGTATTGGCGGCAGTTTTGATTTTGGAAACCGGGGGGTGGGTTTTGGTTTTGTGTAGCTTGTTGGTTGTAAGCATAATTTCCTCGAGGACGGATTGGGTTTTGTATGGAATATGACAGGTTATTATTTAGGTAAATGGCTTGGACTTGCTCAGCTTGATACTCCTCACATTGTTGCAAAGAATGCGACCCTCAACAAAAATCACATATAAGAGTTCTGACATCCGGAATAAGCATAGGTACCTCTTGAGCTGCCTTTACTTGCCTCGTAGTCTCCTCCCAGGCCTTCTTTTGCCGCATCTCCAATATGGCATTCATGAGAAATTTAATCATAGGGTTGCTCTCCAAAGAAGGACCTCCATCTTTCAACCATGACCGCCTCCCCAATGTGGAGAGTTTTGAGATAGCTCATGGAGGAATACATTCGCTTCATCCGCTGTCTTCTTGAGAAACATGGCACCCGAGGCATGATCGATGGATTCTCGCAAGGAACTTCACAAGCCTGAATAAAAATGGTGCAAAAGTAGCCAATCCTCCAAATTGTGATGAGGACACCTCCCTTGGAGACCCTTGAATCTCCCCCATACTTCAAATAATGACTCACCGGACTCTTGTTGAAAGCTCATAATGGCTTGCCTCAACCGACATGTCTCATCATTGGGAAAGAACCGTTGAAGAAAATCACGACTGAGGGCATCCCGTGTAGAATAAGTACGCGGTGGACACGTGTTGAGCCATAATAATGCTTTCCCCTTAGAGTGAGAGGGAAAAACTTCAGCTTCATGTATTCGGCGGAGACTCCGTTCATTTGCACGAAACCAATAAGCTGCTCAAATCTATTAATGTGATCGATGGGATTTTCATGTTCTCCTCCATGATACGGAGTGTTCTCGAATATTTCCAGCAAATATGGCTTGAACTCAAACGATGCATTTGGTGGTAATATAGGTAGTACTATTGGATCGCCTCTCGTACCCGACGATGGTAGCAAATATGATGCTAGGGTATGCTTAGACCCAATTTTGTGTCTAAATACCGCCTAAATCCTTTGGCTTTTGACTTGTTTCGTGGTTTAATTAGATAACTTTTAATACGTTTTTGGTTATTTTGTAGATTCTAGAGTTTTTACACAAAACATGGTAAAAAGGGCCATTTTGTAGCTACTTTGGGAATCCCGAGATTTCCCGGGTCATGATCGAGACAAAGGCAAAGGAAGCGGGAAGGCCGGACACATCGAGAGGATAAAAAGTTAGACTTTGCTGAATCAAGTTGGCTGAGCCTGACCGTACCCACGGTCCTGATGAGCGCACCCACGGTGGGTGCAAGGCATGGCAAGGAGGTGAAGTGACCGAGCTTGACCTTAGCCACGGTATCGAGAGACCGCAGCTATGGTGGGTGCAAGATTTGAGTAACAGGTGGAGCACCCGAGTGAGACCGTACCCACGGTCTCAGGGGACCGCACCTACGACGGTGCGAAGGAGAGAAGTTTCATCTGACCTAAATTGCCAGACCGCACCCATGGTCATGTCACATCGTGCCTACGGTGCTGCGAAAAAGAAAGAAATCTGCAGGAGTTACGCAGGACCGTAGCTATGGTCCCATAGACCGTACCTACGGTCCCCTGTAGTTTCGTATTTTGCTGCTTAATGAAGTGACGAGTTTTGAGTAACCAACTTAGCTTGTATATATTGTTTTTAGGTCTTTTAGCTCAGGAGGATCAATTTTAGGGAGATTAGACAAATTAGAGAGTTTAGAGAAGAACTTTTATCACATTTTTAGCTTACAATTAGAGTGATTCCTTGGTGATTAGTTAGAGTTTATACTTGGATTATTGTTCTTGCATTGGATTTTACTGGATTTTTATTGAAGATTTAAAGACTTATATTATTATTGGAGCATTAGATTCTTATTATTCTGGAGCATCTTCCTTTGGCATCAAATTAATGAGCATTTCTTAACTCTTACTCTCTTTAGTTCATCTAATTACTCTTTAATCTCTGTTTTTGTTATTAGATTACTTGGTGTTTGTTGATTGTCGCTATTATTGTTTGGAATTTCTAGATACTCTATTTTTTAAGCAGAAATGAAGTTATTATTATGTTTACCATGCTAGATAAGATGATTAGAGGCTAGAACCCTTATGGGTTAGGGAGAAACTAAGGATGTGAATGGTGTATTTAGATTGGGTTAGTAACTTTAGCAGGTAATTTGTAGTGGAATCAACTTCCCACTCCTATTCTTCCCTCAAGTGGATGTATTTGGGGTACGAAAGATCCCGAGTACATCCAACACTTGAGTTGGAAGGTCGAAATTGGGATAGTTAGTATTTTATTCACGAAAGTGAATAGGAGCTAACTAGAGAGTCCCGTTTCGTTAACCCTCCGGGTCCGTGATGGGCTTGTAGGAAGTTAATCCGGATTATCCTTGAAAAAGGAAATCCGGTGGGTTTATTTTAACGGGGTTGTCACTTTATTCCACTATTTTGTTGCTTTCTAGTTGCGAAACCCTCTTCCTAATCACCGTTTGCATCCCGAAATCTCCCGACACCCATCGTTCCCATTTGACTGAACCATAGTTATGATTGTTCTACTCGTCATTGCAACCTTCTTGTTATCTTGTGATCTTAAACCTTACCTAGAGTCGATTAGTTTTAGCCAAGGCCCCTAGCTCCCTGAGAGAGAACGACAATACCAAGGTTCTACAAAGCCGCTTTACACAAAATGGCGCCGTTGTCGGGGAGCAAGCGCATCTAGCTTAGCTTCTTGTCTATAGGTTGTTTAAGATCATTTCATTTGATAGAGATTTAGTTATCCTTGGTTATTGGGAATTTGACTCTTCTGTTTGTTCCTTTTGTGCATGCGGACTTGATCTCGACGAGGCCAAACTCCTATAACTCCACCGACTCCAAATCCGAAGAGTATTATTCACCAAGCTAACGCCGGCTCGAGACGAAGAAGGCAACAAAGGGAGCGAGAGACGATCAGAATTCAAATGGCTGACGGAGAGCAAGATCCACCCCGTACCTTAGCATCATATTCCTTACCATCATCAGGTACGAGAGGCGATCCCATCATATTACCTACATTACCACCAAACGCATCATTCGAGTTCAAACCATATTTGTTGGAGATATTTAAGAACACTCCATATCATGGAGGAGAACATGAAATCCCATCGACCACATCAACAAGTTCGAGCAACGCATCGATTTCATACAAATGAATGGAGTCACCGCCGAATACATGAAGCTGAATATCTTCCCTCTCACTTTGAAGGGAAAAGCATTATTGTGGCTCAACACGTGTCCACTGGGAACCTATTCTACATGGTATGCCCTTAGCCGCGACTTTCTTCAAAGGTTTTTCCCCAATGATGAGACGTGTAGGTTGAGGCAAGCCATCATGAATTTCAAACTAGAATCCGATGAGTCGTTATTTGAAGCATGGGGGAGATTCAAGGGTCTCCAACGGAGGTGTCCACACCACAATCTTGAGGATTGGCTATTATTGCATCACTTTTATTCCGGACTAAGTAGCTCTTTGCGCGAATCCATTGATCATGCCTCGGGGGGGCATGTTCCTCAAGAAGACGGCGGATGAAGAAAATGTGTTCCTCCATGAGTTATCTCAAAACTCTCCACATTGGGGAGGCGGTCGTAGTCCTAGAGATGGAGGTCCTTCTTTAGAGAGCAATCCTACTATCAAATTTCTCATGAACGTCGTTCTAGAGATGCAACAAAAGAAGGCCTTGGAAGAGATTACGAGGCAAGTAAAGGCAGCTCAAGAGGTACCTATGATTATTCCTGATGTCCGAGCTCTTGTGTGTGAATTTTGTGGAGGGCCACATTCTTTGCAAAGGTGTGAGGAGTATCAAGCCGAGCAAGTCCAAGCTATATATCCTAACAATAACCTTTCATATTCCAACCCAAATCACATTCGTCCTCGTGGGAATTATGCTACAACCAACAAGCTCCACAAAACCATAACCCACCCCCAAGTTTCTCAAACCAAAACTGCCGCCAGTACCAACAAACCCTCACCATGGTCAAACCTCCCAAGAGTCCAAACCACCACAACAAGAATTTTCCATTGAGAAAATCCTACAAAAGATCTCCTTTATCCAGGATAAGATGTCCTTAGCTCAAGATAGGGACCAACCACACATCAAGAATCTTGAGTTACAATTGGCTCAAATGGAACAACAATCTAAACCTACTCAATCCCTTCCTAGCCAACCTCAACCAAACCCTAAGGGGCAACTTAATGCTATTACATTGAGGAGTGGTAGGGAGATTGAAGGGCCTAGGATGGTGGAAGAGGATGTTTTGGGTGACAAAGAGGGGGATATGGTAGATATCACGGAAGAAGTGGATTTGATAGAGGAACGGGAGAGTGAGTTTGTTTTGGGTGAGGGAGATGAGGAAGTTCATGAGGAAGAGTTGGGAGAAGCTAGTAAAGAAAGAGAGGAGATGGAGAAAGTAAGGAAAGGGAAAGGAAGAATGATGGAAGAAAAGCCAATCCAAATCATTGAGAAGTCGAAGTTACCGCCGGTTCCTTTTCCCGAGCGGTAAGCAAAGCCAAAGTCCGATGCGAAGTTTTCAAAGTTCATAGGGATGCTCAAAAAGCTTCAAGTAAACATTCCATTTCTTGATGCTATTTCCGAAGTCCCATCTTTCAAGAAGCATTTGAAGGAGCTTCTCACAAGCAAAAGGAGAGTTCAAGAGAAACCTACTATCCACTTGACGATGGATTGTAGTGCTATTATTGATAACAAATCACCGGAGAAGTTAGCCGACCTCGGAAATTTTTCTATTCCTTGCACCAACGGTGATATGCGGATTGGTCATGCTCTTTGTGATTTAGGAGCTAGTGTGAGCGTCATGCCTCATTCTATATGCAAGAAGTTGAATCTCGACGATATAACTCCTACGACAATTAATCTCCAATTGGCCGACCGTTCCGTGCGAAGACCTTTGGGAATATTGGAGGTCATTCCAGTCCAAGTGGGTCGATTCTTGATTCCATGTGATTTTGTGATTTTGGAGATGGAGGAAGACAACAACATTCCCATCATTTTGGGAAGGCCGTTCCTTGCTACGGCGGGAGCAATAAATGATGTGAAGCATGGTAGTATGTCGTTGAATGTCGGTGATGAAAGCATCGTTTTTAACCTCGAGGGGTCATTGAAAAGTCCTTCGTATGGGGAATCGTGTTATGTTATCGATATGATGGAGGTCCTTGTTCATGAATATATTGAGGAATCTCATCTACTCAAGTCTACTTGTGACGATCCTTTAGGAGCTTATCTATTGGAATCTTTCCAATTTGAGACCGACGGCACCGATATTACCTTCTTCACCAACCTTCTTGATTCATCACCCATGCATGAGGAGATTATTATTGACGAGCCTCATATTGAGTGCATGGAGATTCAAGATGCGATCTACAAGGGTATGTCTTCTTCTCAAACTAAATCCTCTACTCCTTTAGAGCTTAAACCTTTACCCCCTTCCCTACAATACGCTTTCTTGGATGATGAGAAGTCTTGTCCTGTTATTGTAAATGCTAAACTGCATGATTCTGATCTGTCCAAGTTACTTGATTTGCATAGAAAGCATAGGGGTGCATTAGGTTATATAGAGGATTTGAAAGGTTTGTCCCCTTCTATATGCATGCATTCAATTGATTTGTTAAAGGATGCAAAACCAACTAGGCAACCCCAGCGTCGATTAAACCCTAATATGCAGGAGGTGGTCTAGAAGGAAGTAGTAAAGTTGTTAGCTGCTGGGATCATCTTCCCTATCGCAAATAGCGAATGGGTAAGCCCGGTTCAGTGTGTACCTAAGAAGGGTGGGATAACTATGATTGAGAATGAAAAGAATGAACTAGTTAGTACCCGAACCGTCACCGGTTGGAGGATGTGCATCGATTACCTCCAATTAAATAAAGTAAAAAAGAAAGACCATTTCCCTCTCCCCTTTATTGACCAGATGTGGAGAGGTTGGCGGGTCACTCGTATTTCTGTTTTCTAGATGGGTACTCGGGTTTTTTCCAAATTCCAATCCACCCCGCACATCAAGAAAAAACTACTTTCACTTGCCCGTATGGTACATTTGCCTATCGACGTATGCCTTTTGGGTTGTGTAATGCACCGGGAACATTTCAACGTTGCATGATAGCGATTTTTAGTGAATTCATTGAACAATGCATGGAAGTCTTTATGGATGATTTTTCTATCTATGGTAATACCTTTGATGATTGTTTGTTGAATTTGGAGAAAGTTTTAATCCATTCTGAAGAAGTTGACTTAGTGTTGAATTGGGAGAAATGCCACTTCATGGTGGAAAAAGGTATTGTGTTGGGTCATTTGATTTCTTCGAGGGGCATCGAAGTAGACAAGGCTAAAGTTGAGGTTATAGAGCGTCTACCACCCCCGGTTTCCGTTAAAGGGGTGCGTAGCTTCCTTGGTCAGGTCGATTTTCATCGCCGGTTCGTCAAGGATTTTTCCAAAATCGCTCGACCTCTAACTGACCTCTTGTGTAAGGATGCCCCATTCCTTTTTACAGATGAATGAGAGCATTACTAACGTTTTATCTTATAAGATTCCAGTGGCTCTCTTGTTTGCTAGCTTGTAGACTGCATGAAGGAGAGTTTGACAAACTATTAAGGGCATTGACAGCATCCGGAACGAAGACCCGGTCTGTTAATAGCGAAGAGACTACTAGAGGACCCCGATGAGTAGGGTCCGTAACGTCAAGCTAACGACATTAAACAAAGCAACCCCTGGGAGGTACACTATTATCTAATATTTATTCCTCCCGATTTTTTTTATTTTAGTTAAATTATTTTCTTTCAGTTTTTACTCCTTAGCGTAGTTTTTAATTTTGAAGTTTACTAATGTTTTTCTTTTAGTGTGTAGAGAAAAGAAAGAAATTCAGGGTATTTATGGCTTCTATTACAATTATTATTTCTAACCTAATGAATTTTATGTTGGTAGATATTTGTAGGGATTTTTGGTATGTCAGGTTGTAGGGAAAATAAGGAGCAAACAAAGAAAAAGGTAGAAAACAAGCCAAAAGGGTGCAAAAATTGAATCACTGCATCAGGTAGGAAAACGCAGCCAGCGTTTTCCAGGCGCTGGCTGTGCCTCCTCTAGAGAGACAGGTAAGCGACCCTTTACAAAACGCAGGCCGCGTTTTAAAAATGCTGGCCGCGTTTTGCTGTTTTTCCAGAATTTTTGCCTGCGCCTTCTAATTTAGTCGGACCCTCCCCTTTTTCTTTCAAAACACAAAATCCCTCCTTTTGCCCTAACCCCTCGACCCTTCTCCCCAAACGCCGTCGTCCACCTCGCCGGCGCCGACGACCACCGCACACACCACCTTCTTCTCTCTCTTATCTCTTCTCACTTGCACTCTCACACTTTGAAAATTCAAATTCCATTCCTCTTCCCTCTTCGACTCAAGGTATGGAATTTTCAACTCTTTCTCTTGTTCTTTGATTATATACTTCATTCTCGGTATGATTTTGGTTGAATACTTGAGCTTATTGAATAATTTGTTCAATTTATACCATATATCATGTCTTAGATTCGAATTTCTTGATTTGGGTTTGATTCTTGGATGAATTCTTGATTAGGGCTTGGTTTGAGTTGATTGATCTTTGATTTTTTTTTTTTGGTTCCAGAATTGAGAGAATTGTTTTGTTGGATGCATTAAGGGAGCAATGTGATGTTGAAATTGAGAAATTTAGGTCTAGGTTTTGGTTGTGATCAAGTTGTGGTGTTGTACTCTGTTTTTGATGAGATTTTAGGTTAGATTTATCTTGATTTCAATCCCTAGTATCAAATAAGCATGGGGGGATTGATAGTACTAAGTTTTGTATTATGATCATGCTTATTTGATACGCTAGGATTTATCTTGGTGATTTTATTAATTTTGTGAGTATTTTTAGGTTGGTGAGAACTAAGAATCCTAGCTTTTCCGGACCACCGGGTGATAACAACGAAGCCGGAGGCAGCCAGAAGCGTAAAGCTACGGCGGCAGAGAAAGGAAAACAGAAGGTTGCACCTTCAAAGGACTCGGAAAACCCAAACCCCTTCAACTTCGAAGGGGAATTCAAGAAAAGGTACGACTCCCTCTCCCAAAGAGCCATCGTCCCCACTAAATATATGCATGAACCTTTCCTGCGTAGTTGCGGTATGTTGGATGATGTTCATTGGACGTTAGGTCGTTGTCACATGACCAACATAGCTAGGTTAGGTGAACCGACCTATAGGAGGATTACCCTTGAGTTTCTATCGACCCTAGTTGTGAACCTCCAAGGGAGGGATGGGTTCATTCGTTTCCAACTTTTGGGGGTAGAGAGGACCATGACCGTGTCCCAATTTGCCCGTGCCTTTGGCCTTCCCGAGCGTACATGTAGGAATTCATTCCTTATACCCGTAGATTGGGATGGAAAGGGTTTCTTTTTTAGAATCTCAGGTTTTGACGATTGGGACCCTAGCAACACCCCCGCAACCGCAATTAGAAACCCCGTGATGAGGTATGTCCACCGCATACTCTCATGCGGAATTTTCGGGAGATCCGGTAGCTCAAACAAAGCTACCAGGATGATTGCTATATGTTGTATTCCATGTTAGATGCCGACACTCGTGCCGACCCCGCAGCTATGTTAGCTCACCATCTCTCTAGTGTCGCCACCTCAACCAACAAAGGCATTGCCATAGGGGGCTACATTACTCACCTTACACGCCAATTCGGCTTTAGGCCACCTAGGAACCCCACCGACCTAGTCCAGGGTTGCTTATTCTTGGATGGGAACCAATATAATTCCTTTGGTTTGTGTAAGTTTGATAAGGACTCGCGTTGCCTTTGGGTCTATCCCAACAACGCTAGGTTCCCTATGCCTAACCCCCACACCTCCCCCTAAGTTGTAGAGAATTTGATGTGGATGCCACCCTTTCCTGAGCTCGATCCCGAGCCTGAACCTGAAATCCACCCTGACCCTCAACCCGAACAACCCCAACTAGACTATGAGGCGCGCTTTCGTGACCTCCAAACCTCCATTGATCGGACCGAGCACCGTGTCAACGAGTTGAGGGAGAGTTTTGTTGAGTATAGGGGTTAAACTGACCTTCGTTTCGACCGCCTCGACGAGCCCATAGCTAACCTTGCCTGCCTTATACAGGCCATGTTTGATCGAGCCTCACTACCACCAGGACCGAGCCATACCAGTCCTTCCCCACCGACCGAGGATCCTTGATCCTTTACTTGACCTTACCCTTCATCATTTTCTTCTACATTGAGGACAATGCAACGTTTAAGCATGGGGGGTTGAATATTATGTGAATATTTTTCTTATTTCTCTGTTTTTCGTTTATTTATCTTTTATTTTCATCTTTCTTTTTCTTGTTTCATGCTTATTTTTCAGTTTTTAGTGTGATTTCTCTTGTTTTTGTGTGTTTCTTTTATTTGTCTGTTCTTAGTTTAGAATGTTTTCTAGTTTTTAGCTTGTTTGTTTTCTTTTATTTGAGTTTCTAGTGTATTTTTCTTTTGTTTTCTAGTTTTCTTAAGTTTTTTTTTCTTTTCTTTTAAATTGCATTCACCTAGATTGCATTAGTTAGTAGCATATAGATTTTTCTTTTCCTTTGTTTTCTTAGTTTGTTTCTTTTTTTCTTTCTTTTGCATCCACATACTCAAAAATCCAAAAAAAAATCAGAAAATTAGAAAAAGACCAAAAAAATATATAGGATAGGACTAGGATTAAAACCGGAAACACCTTCGGTGATGATTTGTAAACCTTTCTTACTTTCAGTTTAACTTGCTTCGCTTAGAAAAGTCTGGATGAGATCTCAAAAGTTTTTGAAACCTTTTCCTTCAAACCTTCTGATTCAGAGACAAGTTGCGAAAGTTGCATTTGACTTCTTTGACTATCTTAGAAAGTATACATGTGTGTGCTGCAAATCTTTGGGCTAAGTTTAGATGATTGAGCCCCAATCCGTGAGTCCACATTGCCTAAATTTTGAATTGATCACTTTTATCAATTCCATGATCCCCTGAGTGACTCACCCATTAGTTGCTAGAACTTGTTTTGCATCTTGCTTGAGACTACATATTTGCATTGCACGCTGTGACAAACTGATTAAGGCATTCATTTTTTTTTTTTTAAAGCTACATTGCCAAATAACCTACCCTACATTGTATTTACCGTTCTTTTGCCCCGCCTAGCCTTTGTTTATCCTTCTTTCATGATTGAACACTGACAATACAAGCCTTGGCCTTTGATATTCAATATCCCTTTGCCTTGCTTGGTTCAATGAGAGTTTGTCATTTTTTTGGAAAGAACAGTTGGTTCGGTGTGTTTTTGAACAAAATGTGAAGTTTGGGAGAAATTGTGCTTATTGTTTCGAGTTGGGAGAAACTGAAAGTCCCACCTTTTGAATAATTGGTGTTTGTTGTTCATATATTATATCGAGGTCGAAGTTATAATTCCATAGTTTTCTTCTCCCCGATCATCCACCAAAAAGAAAAAAAGAGAGAAGTAAAAAAAATAATAATAAATAAAAAAGAGAAAAAGAATTCCAAAAAGAAAAGGGTGATTAGGGAGATTCAATTTAAAGTTCAAAAAACTTTGACCTGGTTGTATTCAGTTGAGATGTTTCATATTGTTGAGAGTGAAAGGTGAAATTCCTTGCATACATTAAGCAAGAAGGTGAGTTTAGCGTGTTATACTAGTTGAAAATCAATCCAAGCATGGCTCTTAACTCCTCATTCCCAAAATTTTACCGCTCCTTTCCCTTAACCTAAGCCCCGTTACAACCTGGAAAAGTCCTTTTGATTGTCACTTGTGCATTGCATACCAGTAGTGGAGAGCGAGGTTCTTACCAAGCTTATGGTAGTTTGTTTCTATTGGTTTGAGTATGAGAAAACCCACATACATATTCAAAATTGAGTGATTGAGTGTTTATTCTTTCATATGTGAGGCTTGCTCTTTTTGACTGACTTACGTCCATAACTAACCGCGCACATTTGCACTATTCTTAAGGTTGTTGGCGGATTTATGCCTCTGAAGTACTTGTTCTCTCCTTTTGGTTTCGAAAATTTCTTCCTTTCTCTTTTGAACTGAGTTTTGATCTTACCCAGACTGATCGTTATGCTTGCTTATTGAATTGATGTGTTCGAATGGTTAGCCTGAGGGGGTGTTAAGATTTTGTTTTTGTAATCCTATCGAAAACTCTTTCCGCCTCTTTCTCTTCCTAAATCTGTTTTTCCTGTTTGAGCCATAATCCTCCTGTTTTCAATTTTGACTTGCTTGAGGACAAGCAAGAGCTAAGCATGGGGGGGATTTGATAAGTCGTTTTTATATAGAGTTTTTAGGGCTCAAAACATATCAGTTTCATGCTTTTTGTATCCGATATGTATTTTTATGTCAATTTCTGTGATTTATACACTTGTTCGCGAGCTTGGTATGTTTTACAGGAATTGGTGGAATTATATCAAAAAGCATGAAGAATTGGAGAAGAAATAGCAAAAATCATGGGAAATAAAAAAGAAGTTAAAGAAGAAGAGAAAGAAGGAAGGAAGAAACGGCCCGTTATGCCACGACCCAACCCAATTAGGGCGGAGGGGCAAGGTGCAGGCAGCGTTTTTAAAACGCAGCCCGCGCCTCGTCCAGAAACATCAGAAACCGAGCAGAAGAAAAACGCAGATCGCGTTTCTAGGGCACAGCCAGCGCCCTCTCGCGGAGAACTTCACTTCTTGGGCAAAACGCAGCCAGCGTTTCCAAAACGAAGCCAGCGTTTCCAAAACGCAGGCCGCGTTTTGTGCCGTAATCTAGCCATATAAAAGGGGTTTCGTCTGCACCGTTAAGGAGGAGGCTTTTGATCAGTTTTTATCTGACGATTTAGGAGAGTTAGGGAGGAGCTTTTTAGAGTAGATTTTAGATACTTTTTCTACAATTAATTCTCCAGCATTGCTATTAGAATAGGTTTTTTACTTGTGATCGAAGAACACGAAAGATATCGATTCGGGTGACACGAAGAGATCGATTCCACCAATTTGAACACGGTTTATTTCTATTTTACTTTCATGCTTTCTTGTTCTTATTTTGATTTTGTGATGTTTATTTCTAGCATTATAAGTAGCTAATTTCCTTAGTTTGGGGGATAAACTCGATGTCTATTGATTGAATTTGAATACAGTTCCGGTGTTAGGTCATCTTTTTATTCGTTTAATCTACGTGTATTGTATGTCATGGTAATTTGGCAATAGAACGACAGTTTGAGTCTTTACCTGGTTTTAGATTCTCGACAATAGAACGACAGTTTGAGTCTTGAATTGGATTGCGTAGATTGAATAGGTTAGAAAATAGTTAGACATAATGATTCTTGCCTAGGGTCAATTTATAATCAGTTCTTATCTTTGATTAGGCTAAATAGTTAGAAATAATGTTTAGTTCAATCACTGTAACTCACCTATGATCGAAAGATCGAAGTGATAAGGCCTAAAAAGATTATAGATCCCGAATTATCTTGTTACCTGCACCAGAATTGTAGATGATTCGATTGATTGACTATAGTGGACTCCCCTGAACGCTTTTTATTATTTGGTTAAACCCTAAAAATTTCTGTTTTCCTAGTTTAGTTTAGAAAACCTTACCACAACCTTTGGATCGACCTAGCATTCTTTGTAGCAAACTAGTTCAGTGCGTGGTTGAACGCAAATCCCTGAGAGAGAACGATATTTTATTACTACACAGACCCATACACTTGCGATACACAGACACCTACTAGTTTTAGATCTGTCAAGCACCGATGCAAACTCTCCAATGGCGGCCACTCCCTAGTGTTACACGGTCTGGTTAATTTTGTGCATTCTTCATTAACCAGTTGGAGTGAACGAGTAATTCCCCAAAATAATTTGAAGAGAAGTAGAGAAAGATATGAAGAAAATCAAAGAGAGTTTTTTTTCTGCGTTTGAACAAGAGAGGGAGGAACTCTTAAATAGAAAAGAGGATGAAAAACAAGAAGGTAGCATTGAAACTAGCAGTCTGGAAGACTGCTCAATCAAGCCTTGAGACCCCAACAATCTGTCTCAAGCTCCAATGCCCTCGTAAACACGCACAATAAATAAAACAGTCAAAACCCGAAACAAAAAATAAAAATTGTTTAAAAGGTGACCAAACCAACCCGAGCCCGACCCGGCCCGGCCTGACCGGACTGCGGCGGCGGCACACGCACGCGTGTGGACCATCAAGTCCACCCTTGTCTCAATTAGTTCAAATGGGTTTAGGGAACTCTACTATTTAAAGTAGAACAACTCTCCCTTTTCTACCAATGTGGGACACCAACTTGTTCCCAACAAGAAAACCAAAAGAGTTAACTTTGAGACTTAAAAATCCAACATAAACAAGGTCTTGATAATATTGTTGAATAATCCAATTTCATAACCATTAATATTTAGCGATGGACTGAATTATTATGGTTGTTGTTGATTTAAGCCCAAATCTCCATGGACAGTGCTTCAGAAGATTGAAGTTCATCAGCAATAATGAAGAACATGTTGATTTTGTTAGTAATGGAAATTGAATGTCATTAGCAATGGAAAAAAGTTTCGCAGATCAAAAAATCATTACGGTCTCCGAAAATTGTTCGGATAACAATTTCCCTAGTTCTACAAAGCAATTTTGGAGTATAGACATGATTTAAACTCTGTACTGTGGCCATACATGAGATCTATGTAGACATAAACAACTTGAAATATTTGGACATGCACAACTTGAATTTCGTGGACATGTAGTTGAACTATGTGATACTCTTTTTTTTCTCAAAGGTAAGATACAAAAACTCTAGATAGCCCTTTTCTCAAGGATCCTACCAAGAGCTTCTTTGATTACAATGGTTTTGAAATCATCATTAACCAGACTACGCCAAATAATAGGTTGTTGAATACTAAGTCCACATTTTGCCAACCAATCCGCTACTCTATTCCCTTCACGAAAAATATGGGAAATCTTGACCCGATCAAAACGTGTTAATAGTTCCTTGATGTCTTGAAATAAAGTGGAGATCACCCACGGAACTTGGCACACACCATTAATCGCATCTATATCAATGTCTACAATAAGTTTAGTTTCTCAGTTCTAATGGAGACCTCATTCCGAGATTTCCATAAGCTCTATATCAACGCCACCACCCTCCAAAGTTCGTTTACAGCCGGGCACTTTGAGAAAAGATGATCGCAAGTCTCATCCTTCCTTTTACAAAGGGGACATGATATTTCCTGTTGCATACCTTTCCTGTTGAGATTAACTTTGGTCGGTAGGGCCTTATGACACAATTGCCACAAGAACATCTTCAATTTTGGTTGGATGTTTAGGTTCCAGATCCATTTCATCTTCCAAGCCTTTATATCCGATGATAGCCCATGGGCTAGCCAAGTCGCTGACTTTGTGGAAAGACACCCATTGCCTATCAGTCCCCAGCACAACTTGTCTTCCATCTCATTCAAAGGGATAGGAACCGACATAATAAGTTGAACTGCGACAAACCTAAAACATATAGGTGTCTGTGTACCGCAAGTGTATGGGTCTGTGTAGTAATAAAAATATTGTTCTCTCTCAGGGACTTGTGTTCAACTACGCACTAAACTAGTTCACTACAAAGGATGCTAGGTCGATCAAAAGGTTGTTGTAACGGTTCAGATAATTAACTAAGGAAGAAGGAAATTAAAGGATTTAACCAAGTAATTAAAGGCGTTCAGGGAAGTCCACTCTAGTCAATTAATCAAATTATCAACAATTCCGATGTAGGTAGCAAGATAATTCGGGGTCTATAATCTTTCTATGCCTTATCACTTCGATCTTTCGATCCTAAGTGAGTTACAGTGATTAAACTAAACATTATTTCTAACTATTTATTCTAATCAAAGATAAGAACTGATTATAAATTGACCCTAGGCAAGAATCATTATGTCTAACTATTTTCTAAACCTATTTAATCTACGCAATCCAATTCAAGACTCAAACTGTCGTTCTGTTGTCGAGAATCTAAAACCAGGTATAGACTCAAACTGTCGTTCTATTGTCAAATTACCATGACAAACATCGCACGCAGATTAAACGAATAAAAAGATAACCTAACACCAAAACTGTATTCAAATTCAATCCAAAGACATCGAATTTATCCCCCAAACAAAGGGAATTTAGCTACTCATAATAAAAACTAAGAAAGCGATAATAAACACTAAATAACGAAGCATAAAGTAAATAGAAATTAAACCGAACGTTCGAGTCGTCGAATTCGATCTCTTCGTGTCACTCGATTCGATCTCCTTCTCCTCCTTTTTCATTCCTAATCTACTAGAAAGGCTGCCCGAAGGGAGGAATTACAAAGAAAACCCTATGGCTAACGGCATGTTGAAGAAAATAGAATAATTTCCAGATTAAAGATTGCCCTAACTTGAGCGGCGGATGTTTCTTTTATACGAGAAGAGAACACGCTGGCAGCGTCCAAAAAGACGCCACCAGCGTTTATAATTAGTCTTCAATCTCCGCCTCCTGCCTCAGACGCTACTGGGGGGTAATTAGACCCTGGTGGGGGGTGAATTCACGCTAGCAGGGGGTAGCCTTGGTGAGTTGTGTTGTGGGCCGAGGTTACCGTGGATTGAGCCAACTTCAATTCTCTTTCTCTTTTATTCCCCACTTCAATTCTTCTCAATTTTTCCACTTTTTCTTCCAATTTTCCATACTTTTAGGTGGGTTTTCAATAATTCCTGCAAAACATACCAATTCTCGAACAAGTGAAGAATATCATAGAAATTGGTATAAAAATATGGAATTTCGGGCATAAAAAGCATGAAATATATATGATTTGAGCCCTAAAACTACTATATAGAAATGACTTATCAAATCCCCCCCATGCTTAGCTCTTGCTTGTCCCCAAGCAAGTCAGAATGAAAATCAGGAGAAAGGGCTCAAACAAGAAAAAGGACTGAAGGAAAGAGGATTGATAGAGGTTAACATAAGGTTAAAAACAAAATTGAACACCCACTCAGGCTAACCAATCAGACACATCAATCCATCAAGCGAACACCAAGATTAGCTTGGAAGAGAACAAAATCAGTGTATAATAGGGAGAATGAAGTTTTCGAAATAAAGTGGAGAGAACAAGTACTTCAAATGCGAAAAACCGCCAACAGTCTTAAGATAAATGCAAATATGCGCGGTTGGTTATGGACGTAGGCCAGTCAAAAGAGCAAACCTCACTTTAGAATAAAAACTTAACGCTCAAACACTCAAATTTGAATGTACGTGGGTTTCTCTCATACTCAGACCAAAAGAAACAACCTACCATAGGCTTGGTAAGAATCTCGCTCTCTACTGCTAGTATGCAAAGAACAAGTGACAATCAAGAGGACTTTTAGGGTTGTAATGAGCCTTACGTTAGGGGAAAGGGGTGGTAACATTTGGGAATGAAGATTTAAAGAGCCATGCTTGGATTGATTCTAAAATAAAAACTCGCTCTCAACTCACTTTCTTGCTTAATGTATGCAAGGAACTCACTTTTCTCCCCCATTGATATCAAACACTACTTCATCAAACTGTACAACCAGGTCAAAGGCTTTCTTAATTTCCAATTGAATCTCCCTAATCACCCTTTTCTCTTTTTTTTATTTTTTTTAATTTTTTATTTTTTTTTTGGTGGGTGATCAGGGGAGAAGAAATATAAAACTATAGATTCGACCTCAATATATGTCAAAAGAACTTCATAACCAATTGGCTAACTCATAATTATTGGGAAATATGAACTATCCCAATTTAAATCAAAGATCCTAGTTACTCCCCAACTTCTCAATTTCAATTCATATTAACACTGAACCAATTTTCGCTCCCGGAATAATGAACTCTCACACATCCAAGCAAGGAAGAGGGTAGGAATTAATAAAGGCCAAGGTTTGGATTATCAGGGGTTCATCACAAAAAGAAAGGTATTCAAAGGCTAGGCGGGGCTAAAGAACGGTAATTAAATTGTTAGGAAGGCTATTTGGCTATGTAGTTTAATTAATAAAGAAATGAATGCCTCAACCACTTTGTCACAATATGCAATGCAAAGGTGCAGTTTCAAACAAGATGCAAAACAAGTTCTAGAGGTGCAACTAGTGGTGGGGTCACTCAAGAAATAAAGGAATTGATAAAAATTATCAATCCATAATTTTAGGCTATGTGGACTCACGGGATAGGGCTCAATCAATTAAACCTAGCTCAAAGATTTGCGGCACGCATATTTACAAATACTAAGATAGTCAAAGCAGTTAGGCACACTATTCATAACTTGACTCAAGATCAGAAGATTTGAAGAAAAAGAATTTCAAAAAATTTTAAGTTCTCCTCCAGACTTTTCTAGGTAAAGCAAGACAAATTGAAAGTCTAATCGGTTTACAAATCATCACCGAAGGTGTTCAGGACAGGCTAATCCTAATCCTATCTTATATTTTTGGATTTTTGTCTTTTCTAAATTTTTTGGTCTTTTCAAAGGTGAATGCAAAAGAAGAAAAAGAAAACAAACTAAGAAAAGAAATAAAGGAAAAATCTACATGCTACTAACTAATGCAATCTAGGTGAATGCAATCCTAAAAACTAAAAGGAAAACTAAAAACAAGCAAAGAAAATCATACAACTAAAAACATAATTAAAAGAAAACACAAAGAACACACTAAAAGTTGAAAAATAAGCATGAAACGAGAGATGTGGTAGTTCCAACAAGGCCACTAAGGCCGATTGTTATATGCTGCATGCCATGCTTTACGACGATGACCAAGCCGATCCAGCCACCCTATTTGCCTCCCACATCTCTCGTATTCCGAGCTCGCCCTCTGCAGGGATAGCTATCGGTGGATACATTACCCATCTCGTATTCCACCAATAGCTATCCCTGCAGAGGGCGAGCTCGGAATACGAGAGATGTGGGAGGCAAATAGGGGGACTGGATCGGCTTGGTCATCGTCGTAAAGCATGGCATGCAGCATATAACAATTGGCCTTAGTGGCCTTGTTGGAACTACCCGGTCTCCCAAAGATGCCGCAAGAGAGGATGCGGTGTGCATACCTCAAAGCGGGGTTCCTAATAAGTTTAGAAGGGGTGTTACTAGGGTCCCAATTATCAAAGCCAGATATATCCCTAAAGAAACCCTTCCCGTCCCAATTATGAGGGATAGTCGATCCACTACGGTTGGCTTTTTCAGGGAATCCAAAGATCCTAGCAAATCTATTCAAGGTCATATGACGGATTTCTCCTAGCAATTGAAATCTAATCAGCCCATCTGGACCCTCAAGGGTGACCTTTACGGTGCTTAGGAATTCTAGAGTCAAAGACTTAAAGATAAGTTCATCAAGCTGTGCTACCCTAGACATACGACCACGGTTCAAAAGCCACATGATATCGTCATACATGCCACAATCACTTAGGAAGCGTTTGTGTAAATACTTAGTCGGATGAGTTTGCGCTCAGATAATGAATCATACCTCGTCTTTGTCTCCCCTTCGAAGTTGAAAGGATTGCTGGATCGCGTCTCTCTAGAAGTGGTTACCTTTGATTTCCCTTTTTCCGCAGTTGTAGCTTTCCTTTTCCGGCTTCCTCCGGCTCCATCATCGCCAGGATCTCCGGCCGTGAAACTTGGGTTCTTCGTTCTCACCATCTAATTATTAATTGAATGTGAGCATAATAATCATACGTACTTAGACACCCCCATGCTTACTTGATACTTAGAGGGTACCAACACTAGTTCAAGTAAGCACTAAAGCAAAGTATAGTAGTCAAATCCGCTCAACAATTCATATATAACCCAGATTTCAACATCTTAAACTTATTTCAAACTATGTCATAAAATTTCACGCACCAAAGCAACAAAGATATGATTTTCAATCAAGGTTACTAACTCTATACAATCAACTAGTATCAAAAACAAACTCAAGTATCGCGACATCCTTGAGCAAGAACATGGTGTATCAAATAAATCCAACAAATTGCTTGAGAATTCATGCATAATGACACCACAAAATACTAGTGATTGACTATAAGAAGTGAAGTGAGAATTATAACACAGTAGAGATTAGTTCAAGGTGAGATTACCTCTTATAACAATATGTTCAAAAACCTGAAATTTTCACACAGAAATTTTATGACAAATCCAAAACAGTCCATAATCCTCCCTTATTTGTACATTACCAAACAAGATTCAAAGTCCTCATTTCAAACACTCTTTTTACTACTCAAAGACAGTGCAACCCGACTCTACACTCTCTCAAACAGAGGTGCAATAAGTTCAAAAAAACAACTCCCCAAATTCATAGCATTCACTTCCAAATTCAATAACATTGCTTCCATATTACATAACAATTAACAAAGATACCAAATTTTCCAAATCAAACAACCTAAAATTACTAGCTGGTATCAAAAATTACTTAAGTAGTGCACCAAACCTAAGCATGAACTAGGGTGAATTTAAACTAAATTTCCAAGCATAACTCATGAAATTTGCATAAATATATCAAGAAATACTAGTAAGTAACAATGTAGGTGAAAGATAAGTGAAAGTCGTACCTTGAATCTGTTGAATGCAAGTAAAGATCTAGAATTGCAAGTAAAGACGATTTCCCCAATTTCGATCCGGAAATTGAAATTTGGGCGACTGGAAGTAAGGCAATGAGCTTGGGTGGTTCGGGGAGGTCAAACGAAGAAGAAAAAGAGGTGAGAGAAGAAGAAGGATGAAGGAGGAGAAGAGAAAGGGGAGGGAGTAGCGTCCGTGGTCGCGGTTGGGAGAGGAAGAGAGGGGCGCTGGGGAGAGGTGAGTAGCGTCAGGCCTTTTACTGAAAGAAATTAGGGTTTCCAAATTATTTTTTTTTTTGAAAAGAAAAGAGAGGGTCGGGAGTCAAAATAAAACGAAAAGGGAGAAAAACGCTAGGCGCGTTTATTAAGCGTTACCAGCGCTTTTGCCTTACCGAGAAACTTTTGCTTCTGTTACTGACGCGGCTAGCGTTTTAAGAAACGCTGCCAGCGTTTTAGTTACCTGATGTTTGCTCGCTTTTGTTTTCTCCCTTCCGTTTCCTTTTTACCTTGGTTCCTAAAGTATAACAATAAGAGCAAGTTTATAATTTTAATGATCAAATTATCAAATAAGTAAATTAATATTAAAATTAAGATTAAAAATTTAGGAAGAACGAACGAAAATTAGAAATTCTAAAAAAAAAATTAAAATAAACTCAGTTAGTAAGTTAGGATCGGGGTCTCCGTTCCGAATGACGTCAGGGTCCTTAGTAGCTTGTAAAACTCTCCTCCATGCGGTTTGCAAGCTGACAAATTAGAAACTAACTGAAAACTCATAAAATTAAACATTAGTAAAGTTCTCAGTAATAAATCAAATTCACTAGAAAAATCAAAAGATTCAAAATATTTGGTCCACGGAATTTTCTAGGATAGTCCTCTAGGTATATTTGATAAGGATCAAGGTAGGGCTCATGACTTCAATGCTTACCTAAGGACAACTTATCAAAAATATCATAGGTTTCACAAAAAATAACTCATATCCTGTGTTAACATGATCATCTAAGGTCTTTTGATCAGGTATGGGTTTCTCAAGGATTTTAGGTGAAACCGAAGGTGGTAAATAAGGAATAGGGTCATCGAGAAAATAATCAAATAAATCATCAGATTCAAAGGGTACAAGGTAAGCAAGATTCTCGTTTGGAAAATTTACCTCATCAATAATTTCATCGCTCGATTCCTCATGAACAAAATCAACTGACTCATAATGAAAATCATCTTTGTACCTAGTATCTAACCCAATAGGATCACTCACCTCATACTCCGTCGTATCGTCGAGTTTTGCTTTGGCTAGATAAGCTTTGACTAGCCTTTGAGGAAACGGTATGGGCGGTATATAAACTCTTTGGTTAGTTACTGGTGGGTCACCTTGTTCTATCTTATCCCCGTGGATAGCAACACCTACTGTAGGTTCTTTTTCGGGTTCAGGCTCTCTACTCTCAGGTTGGTTTCCCTTGGGTTCATCTAATTGTTTTCCGCTCCTAAGAGTCAAAGCATTACAGTATTCCATTGTATACACAGTAGAAGAGTTAGGGGAGGTGTCCTGGTCAGCTAATTGAGTCTCTAGATTTTTAATTAGATGGGTCAGGACCTCTATCTTTTCCAAAAGATTCTTAATAGTCTCTTTTTGTTCTTGCTGGATTGACACAAGACTTTTTACTATAGATTCTAAGTTCGGGTTTCGGTCGACAGAGTGGACTTGTTGGGTTTGGTCGTTACAGGCTATTTTAGTAAGACATGCTGAAATCTCATGCTTGGTCGAGTTACGTGGTGAAAGTGAGGGTGCAGGTGAGTCCTGACTGTCTATTTTTTTCACCAAAGTATCAAGTCTAGCAGTTAATAAAGAAATCGCATCAATATTTTGCTTACCTCCCGCACTAAGGCGGGGTTCCGACCATTGACGTGAATTGTTCGCCAAATTTTCAATCAAGTTCGTGATCTCAAGTATAGTCTTGTTCATGATATCGCCTCCAGCTGCTGAGAGAAGTCTTTCTCTTGTTGATTTGTTTATTCCGTCAAAGAATGACTTGATTGGAACCCAAGGTTCGAATCCGTGTTGAGGACATTGGCGGAGAAGGTCCTTGAATCTATCCCAAACTTCATATAATAGCTCGTCAGGTTCTTGGGTGAACGTTGAAATCTGGTTCCTCAAGCTAGTAAGCTTGCTAGGAGGAAAATATCTTGCCAAGAACATGCTGGCGAGTTCGTTGAACGTGGTGATTGAGTTAGGAGGGAACGAGTCAAGCCACTCCTATGCTTTACCTTCTAAAGAGAATGGGAAGAGCCTCAGTTTGATTGCATCTTCCGAGACATTGTTGGCCTTAAAGGTATCACAGGCTTGGTGGAAGAGGCGTAGGTGGCGGTTTGGATCTTCGCTTGGATGTCCATGGAAAGGTTCCTTGGATACTAAGTTGATTAGCGATTCCCGCAGTTCGAAGTCATCAGCTGCAATGGCGGGGACTGCGATTGCGTACTGGGGTTCAGTGGGTGTCATGTACTGGCCCAGTGTTTGCGGTTGATTGGTCATCTCTTCCGCTTCGCACCTAGCTTCTTTTTCTTGTTCTTGTTCTTTCTCCAGTTCTATGATTTTTGCTTCTTTCTCGTAGGGTTCGTCCAGTCTCGGGATTGAATCCGAATAAGAAATATTTTTATGTAAACCTGAAAAAGGACAAAAACAACAATACCAAGCGTAATAAAAAGTGATAATAAAGAAGATAAAGAAAATATATTGAGGTAAATCAAGAAAATCAAGAATTGCCATATTTTTGAATTTTTAAAATTTTTTTAAAAAATTTTTTATTTGATTTTTTTAGGGTTTTTAAGAAAAGCAATAAAAACCTAGTCAACCAGAGTGCGTTCGTCTAATGGCAGTTGGGGAAACAAGTCTCCGGCAACGGCGCCAAAAACTTGACAGACCTAAAACATATAGGTGTATGTGTACCGCAAGTGTACGGGTATGTGTAGTAATAAAAATACCGTTCTCTCTCAGGGGCTTGTGTTCCACTACGCACTAAACTAGTTCATTACAAAGGATGCTAGGTTGATCCAAAGGTTGTGGTAACAGTTCAGATAATTAACTAAGGAAGCAGGAAATTAAAGGATTTAACCAAGTAATTAAAGGCGTTCAGGGAAGTCCACTCTAATCAATTAATCAAATTATCAACAATTCCGATGCAGGTAGCAAGATAATTCGGGGTCTATAATCTTCCTAGGCCTTACACTTCGACCTTTCGATCCTAGGTGAGTTACAGTGATTAAACTAAACATTATTTCTAACTATTTAGTCTAATCAAAGATAAGAACTGATTATAAATTGACCCTAGGCAAGAATCATTATGTCTAACTATTTTCTAAACCAATTCAATCTACGCAATCCAATTCAAGACTCAAACTGTCGTTCTGTTGTCGAGAATCTAAAACCAGGTACAGACTCAAATTGTCGTTCTATTGTCAAATTACCATGACAAACATCGCACGCAGATTAAACGAATAAAAAGATAACCTAACACCGAAACTATATTCAAATTCAATCCAAAGACATCGAATTTATCCCCCAAACAAAGGGAATTTAGCTACTCATAATAAAAACTAAGAAAGCGATAATAAAAACTGAATAACGAAGCATAAAGTAAATAGAAATTAAACCAAACGTTCGAGCCGTCGAATTCGATCTCTTCGTGTCACTCGATTCGATCTCCGTCTCCTCCTCTTTCGTTCCTAATCTACTAGAACGGATCCCGAAGGGAGGAATTACAAAGAAAACCCTATGGCTAACGGCGTGTTGAAGAAAATAGAATAATTTCCGGATTAAAGATTGCCCTAACTTGAGCGGCGGATGTTTCTTTTATACGAGAAGAGAAGACCATGGCAGCGTCCAAAAAGACGCCACCAACGTTTATAATTAGTCTTCAATCTCCGCCTCCTACCTCAGACGCTGCTGGGGGGGTAATTAGACCCTGGTGGGGGTGAATTCACGCTACCAGGGGGTAGCCTTGGTGAGTTGTGTTGTGGGCCGAGGTTACCGTGGATTGGGCCAACTTCAATTCTCTTTCTCTTTTATTCCCCACTTCAATTCTTCTCAATTTTTCCACTTTTTCTTCCAATTTTCCATACTTTTAGGTCGGTTTTCAATAATTCCTGCAAAACATACAAATTCTCGAACAAGTGAAGAATATCATAGAAATTGGTATAAAAATATGGAATTTCGGGTATAAAAAGCATGAAATATATATGATTTGAGCCCTAAAAATACTATATAGAAATGACTTATCAAACTGCTTCCTCATTAACCATGCCAATCGATCTCTATCCCAAGTTCTATCTGGTAATATGAAATCTGCAACCTTCAGCTCCAAATCCACATTTTCTAGACTTTGAATTTCGTTGATTACTATTAGATTTTCATGAACGCACCAATTATCAAGCCAAAAATTGATTTTGCGCCCATTTTCCAACTTCCATCTAAGGCCCTTGACGAAAAGGGGCCTTACCCGTAAGATTGCTCTCCACGCCCAAGAATCCGATTTTGTCACCAAAGTGCTTAAGAGGTCAGAGTTCTGTAAGTATTTGGCCTTCATCTGATCAAGCCACAACCCCCTTCCAAATATTACCTTCCAGCATAGTTTGCATAGGAAAGCCTCATTAACCGCCTCCATCTTACGCAGTCCAAGGCCTCCATATTTTTTTGGGAGGCAAATTTTATCCCAGGCCACCAGGGGAATACCCTTATTAGTGCCCAAATCTTTCCAGAAAAAATTCCTGCTGATCCGATCCATTTGGCGCGCAGTTTCTTTCGGAATTTGGAAGCACTGCATCATATGCGTTGGGATAGATTCAATATGTGATAGTATTAGAACCTTTCTCCCCGCTTTCGAGATGAATTTTGATTTCCAGTTCTGGAAGTTATTCACAGTTTTGGTCACAAGGTCTGCAAAGCATTGTTTGGATGGCCTGCCCTTGAAAACGGGACAACCCAAATATTTACCTAAATTTTCCTGATGTCTGATTCCAAAGATACGTGCAACACACTGCTTGGCACGAGCATCAACATTCTTTGAGAAGGTCAGCGAGGATTTATTAAAATTAATTAGTTGGCCTGAGAGGTTGTGAAATCTATTCAAAATCGACTGGAGACGAATACACGATTCTTCATTTGTTTGACAAAAAACAAGACAATCATCAACTAATAAGAGAAAAGGTATGCGGTCCGCCTGCGGAGCAAGTTTGAACCCAATTCCTGACCTTGAATTAATCATCTCTTTCCTCAAAAGGATCACTAAGGCTTCCATACATATGATAAATAAATAGGGCGATAAAGGGTCACCTTGCCTTATGCCACGCGTGGGCTTAAAAAATCCACAAGGTTCTCCATTCACCGTCAATGAATAGGACACCGTTGTTATACATTCTTTGATCCAATTAATCCATGTCTGGTGGAATCCAAACTGAGTAAGAACCTGAAACAAAAAATCCCATTCAAGACGATCATAAGCATTCTCCATGTCCAATTTAAGCGCCACCCAACTTTTCTTCCCTCTCATGGTTCCAAACTTATTGATTATTTCATGTGTGAGCAGGATATTATCATGAATTGATCGTTTGCGGACAAAGGCACTTTGGATCAGGTCGATTTTGTTTAGAAATGGTCTTAATCTGTTTACAATTATTTTAGCAATAATTTTATACAAACTATTACAAAGGCTAATAGGTCTAAAATGCGATGAGGAGTGGGGGCTACTTGTTTTTGGAATTAAAGCAATGAAGGTATGGTTTACCTGCTTTAAAAGCTTACCATGCTTGAAGAAGACTTTGATTGCCAAGCAGATCTCATCTTTCACCACCTGCCAATGATTCTGAAAAAAGGCAATACCAAACCCATCCGGACCCGGAGTTTTATACTTATTCTGTTCGAAAACCACTTTCTCTATTTCCTCATTGGTAATATCCCTAGTCAAAATTATGTTGTCCTCGTCGGAAATATATTTTGGAAGGTCGATATTTATTCTTCTGTCTCTAGAGGCTTTAGAACGGAGTCTCATCTTAAAATCATGGACTAAGGAGCTCCTAATTAGGTCAGGATCTTCCGTCCAGAATGTATCATCAATTTTTAGTTTTGTAATGGAGGTTCGAGCCCTCCTCGCTTTCACGTTCATAAAAAAGAACTTTGAGTTCCTGTCCCCATTAACAAGCCATTCCTTTCTTGCCCACTTACCCCAGTATTTTGGTTGAAAAGGTGCAATTTCTCTCTCTGTTTGATCAATCTAAAATGCCAACTATTATAGGGTTTTCTTACAATTTAGCTTTACAAAATTAATTTTCTCCTCATTTAATTTCAGTTTGGAGTAATAGTTTCTATACATACCTCTATACCAGCTTTTAAGGTCACCCTTAACTCCCTTGAGCTTCTGCACGATTCTGTACATAACCGATCCTGTAGGTCTCGTGCGCCAGCGGTGTTTGATAATATCATGGACTTTCCCATGACAAGCCCAAGAGGCTTGGTACCTGAACAAAGGGCCTTTCTTGTTAGTTAAATTATGGGAAGTATCCAGAACAACATAAGTATGATCTGAACATATAAAAGGACCATTATACACCCTATAATTTGGATGCACCGATTCCCAATTTGATGAAAAGATCACACGATCTAGTTTCTCATAAATCAAATTCACCTTTATAATTTTCTTCCAAGTAATTTGTTTACCTGTCACTACAGCGTCCACGCATTGGGAATTTCATAAAAAATGATTTAACCAGAATAACTTATCTTGATTGAGAAGGACGCCCCCAAATTTTTCACTATGATATAACAATTCATTAAAATCTCCCATCAAGCACCACGATCTAGAGATGTTCTAGGCCATAGTGTGGACCAAAAAATTGCTAGGGGGTGCCACATATCTTTTTTAACTGACTCGCGGGTCACAACTTTTTTTTAATGCATTCCCAGGTGACATTAAACTTACTTAAATAATTGGGGGGTGACATTCCGGTTATTTTGACTGAAATCGGACTAAATATGTTGAAATCCGGCTAAATATGTTGAAATCCGGCTAAATATGTTGAAAAGGACAAATATACCCTTATTTTTCTCTCTAATTTAACTTAATCTGCCATTATCTCTCTTCCCCTCTTTTCTTCATCCTCTTCCTCCATAATCCTCTTTCCCTCTTTTCTCTGCTCTATCTATGGCAAACTCACCTTTGTTGAGTTCCTCCTCGACACCCAGTCTTCCTTGGAGAACCCAGTTGGGACTCATGGCCATTGGGCTTGACAGAAACCCGCTTCCCCATACCCAATCGGGCGGTCCACGAAACTATGGCTCCTCTTGGCGAAGGTTGCGCGTGAGTTGAGCATCGCTGCCGCCATCGATTTGGGGGACGACGACCGAACCCCCTCGGGGGCGACTTCCTGCACGCTCATGGAGCCGCATACGCTTCAAGGTTCATTGGGCTCAGATCCCCATGTCCTCCCACGGGGAAAGAATTTGATTCGATGGTGGTAAGGGTGGGTTTGATTTTGATGTTCTTTGTTGGGTGAGTTGGGTTTCGATTTTCAAGAACTCTCTCCAATTCAATATCCCGAGCACTCAAAGTGGACCTCAGCGGCCACTGGAAGATGCAAGTGGGCCACCTTCCTTGCCACGCACCGCCACCTACGGCCACGCTTCGGGAGAAATCGACGACAAGATAGCGACGTCTTACAACTAATCATCTTAGGTTTGAGTCGGGTGAGAGGTTCGACCACCTTGAAGGGTCCACTCGCAGGATTGAGAGGCAGCTTGGGTCGTTGGTGATTCAGAGGGAGAGTGCTGGAGGAGAAAGGTGGTGGGAGGAGGAGCTCAAGGGCAAATCGGACACTTCACTCTTTTTTTGAAGGGTAAATCAGACTTTTCAATGATTCCGGCCAAAACACGTCAGAATATCACCCCCCCTAGTTACTTAAGTAAATTTAACGTCACCTGAGAATGCATTAAAAAAAAGTTGTGACCCGTGAGTCAGTTAAAAAAAATGTGTAGCACCCCTCAGCAATTTTTTGTAGTGTGGACCTCATTCCAAAAACTAGCTTTCTCCCGATGTTGTGCCGGACCATAGCTGGCTGTAAGAAAAAACTATCCTGCGTCGATTTATCCAAAACGTCACAATGAAGGATTATAGGATTTTTTGAAATAATGTTTAAATTAACGACTAAAGGATCCCATAGACACCACATTCCCCTAGAATGATTAACAGGAGCGACATATTCAAAGTTACTGAAACCTAATCTCTTGATTATTTTTTGGGTATTCGACTCATTCACCATCATTTCAAGCAGGAATAAAATGTTTGGACGGAGTGTTCTAACAAGTGACAGGACTTCGTTGATCAGATTATCCCTTTTGGCTCCCTGCACATTACAGCAAATTATCCTCATAGATTAAAAAAAAGAAAAACCCCAATCATAATCTGATTGTCCAGCTTTTGTGGGTTCCACACCCAAAACATTGGTTTCTAGAACCGAAAAAATAGTAACCCAGGTGTCCAACACACCTTTTTATTAAAAAGTAGGCAGTAGTTATCCATTACAATCAGACACTTCATCACCAAAAAGAAGTTTAGACAAGAGCATTGTTGCCAAGCAAATTCAAAAGGATACCAGGAGGTAGTGCTTGAGGAATAACAATCAATTACATTGTTCCAGAATGAATTCAGCCATCCAATCACACTATGCATAATTTGAGTAAACCTCCTAAAACAACATTGCATCTTTACAACATAGCAAACAGAGTCAAATAAATGACTGTTGATACTTAAATGGAAAAGATTATGACACAAATGTAGAGGTGTTGCTTGTACCCGCCAACCTCCACATAACATAGCTTGACTCTGTTGATCCATCCTGAAAAAACAGTTCAAGTGAATTACATAGCCCACAAGAAAATTCAGTAACCGAGCGATGACTAAAGGGAAGGAAAAAAGGGGTACGATGCACCTTAGACACATCGTCATATCTACATCCAAATTGATATATCTAATCCGGCAACAACTACCTCTGGCCTCACAGCCTCTCAAAAATGGCCGCCTGGGATGTTCCCATGAATTAGCTGCTGAATCATAGCCCGGATTGTCTACCCAGAATGTAGACCAAGGCATGCAGATTTCCGGATCTTCGATCAGCCAAAGTCTCACGCTTTTCTTGCACGCTATCCTTCCATCGCCGCCAATCAGAGCACGCGATGACCTCGTCAATCGTTTAATCAACTCCGAAATACCTAGAAACAGCTTACTAATGATATCGATTAGTAAGAAATCCAACAAAACCATTTGAAAATCATCATTAGGTCTATCGGCTACATCTAAAACCCGCCCTTTTCGCTTCGAAAACCAAATGATTTCCTTCAGAACAATATTCGAGGCCCAATCGATAAGCATAGAATACTATGTGATACTCTTGGTGGATATGTAAGTGGTGGACCTACAAAAATGCATTGCGAACAAGCTTTGATAGATGCGGACATGTGTTATGTAACGTGGACATGCCATATAAATGAGGATTAGAACACTAACACTCTGTGTGAACATAACTTGAACACTTTGGACATACATAGATATACATGACTGCGTGTGGACATATAACCTAAATAATTTGGACATGCAAGGATAAACATGATTGAACCTTGTGAACATATGTAGGAATTCATAACTTGAACTATGTGGACATGACTTGAATTTTGTGGACATACATGACATCATATATTTTCCCATGACTGATTTTGTCACATTTCCACAAAAACAGCATTGGATACATATGAAATTTTGTTAATTATCTCTAAAACACTAATTATTGGTGGTTAAAATCTTTTTGTTAATTGTCCCTAAAACATCACTAGTGATTAATTTCGTCAAATCTCCCTACAAATCAACTCAGAATCTTAATTACATGCAATCATATATTATATTCATTAACTGACTATTAAATATCCTAAAGTTGGTACAAATTTATTTTCCTTTTTTTCAGTTGGTTTTCAAAAATTAATGGTGATTTTGCTTATTTACTGGTGATTTTCATTTACTCCATCATATTTAAGATCGATGGTTGAGGTTGCTTCCTCCCACCTTCACACATAAATTTATTTCTCACATGATTTATATATATATATATATATAATATATATATATATATATATGGACACACACCAACTTTATTATATTACAGATCATCCAAAACCGTCTTGCAATTAAGATAATTTTAGCTCAAGTTATATTTTTTTTACTAAGTATACATAATTGAAACTATCTGATTTTTATAAACATAATTAGCACCGCATATCCTATGTAATGTACGAAACTATTATTAATTGTTAAACTATCTGCGGGTTAAGCATTTTATTTTTGATATAGAATATTTGTGCTAAACTTATTAAAACTGAAATATTTATTTGACACACACAAATATTGGATTATTGGAATCTAATAAACCAACCTATATGTGTGTTTAGATATAACGAACCAACCTTCAACTTTTATTTTCGACGAACTGACCTTTATACCTTATTTTTTCTAACGAACCACCATTGAGTCCAACTCATCGGAAGTATGACATGGCGATGGCAATCGCTTTTGAGGCAGTTGTTTAAGCAAAACAGAAAAGGGAAAAAAATTGGGCATGCTTTTTCTGACTTAGATTGAATATTCAACATTTTTTATTTTTTTTAATTCCACTCACCTCCTCTCTCTCTCTCTCTCTCTTTCTCTCTCTCTCTCCCCTATCCCGACCCCCCCCCCCAACTTCTCTCCTCTCACTTTCTCACTCACACTCCACCCCCAGCATCTCCACCCCCAGCATCACCCTCCTCTCTGCCACTACCACCACCGCCGCCACCAACTCCGCTGCCACAACCACCCCCACGATCGTCGCCCAACAACATTGGTCAAACCCTCCACCATTATCGCCATCAACCCCCACCCTCATCCATTCTCATCCTTCCACTCAAATTCATCACCACCACACTCCTCACCGCCACCATCCCCGAACCCCTACAAAACCCCATAAATTCAAAGTCAAACTCAAAATCCCTAAGGTTTACGCGATACCCAAAAAAATAAAAGAAAGTGGGAGATGGGAGATTAAGAAAACCGCAGAAAAAAACCAAGTAGTACCCAGAAAAATTAAAGAAAGAGGGAGGGAAAAAAGGGGACGGACATGATCAGATCATTGTCGCTAAGGTTCAAGCAATGGGAACCTAGAAACTCTCCACACTAACACAAGTGTCCAAACCCTAAAAAATTTTTTAAAAAAAAACAAGCAATCTACCATTGACTTGATAGAAATCAACAACCAAGAACAAGAATGAAGCTAGAAAAATCATAATTAGTAAATCAACTACCCTATTAAGAACCCAAATAAGAAAGATGGAGGGTATTACCCACGTGGATATTACCCACGTGGATAATACCCTACCTGTGCCTTTTAATAGCCACATGGATATTACCCACATGGATAATACCCACTTGGGTATTACTTCCATGGGTATTACCCATGAGTATTCATGGGTATCCAGCTATTCAACTAACTATTCTTATTTTCTATTCTAACGTTTTAGATAATAAATTTATATTTGGAGCTCAAAATTCATATTTGAACTTTTTTAATTCTATCCTATCATATTATAAAGTTTCAATTTAAATCATTAAAATTGAATTTTAATTTAAAGTTTCAGTTAGTTTTTGCGGCAAAAAGTGTCTATATATGTCGCGATAAATGTTATCGAATAAAAAGAATTAGGAGCTCAAAATTCATATTTGATCTTTTTTTAATCAGTACTGTCGTATTATAAAGTTTCATGTCAAACTGATAAAATTGAATTTTAATTTAAAGTTTCAGTTAGTTTTTGCGGCAAAAAATGTCCATATATGTCGCGATAAATGTTATCGAATAAAAAGAATTAGGAGCTCAAAATTCATATTTGATCTTTTTTTAATCAATACTATCGTATTACAAAGTTTCATGTCAAACTAATAAAGTTGAATTTTAATTTAAAGTTTCAGTTAGTTTTTGCAGCAAAAAATGTCTATATATATCGCGATAAATGTTATCGAATAAAAAGAATTAGAAGCCCAAAATTCATATTTGATCTTTTTTTAATCAATACTATCGTATTACAAAGTTTCATGTCAAATTGATAAAGTTGAATTTTAATTTAAAGTTTCAGTTAGTTTTTGCGGCAAAAAATGTCTATATATGTCGCGATAAATGTTATCGAATAAAAATAATTAAGAGCTCAAAATTCATATTTGATCTTTTTTTAATCAATACTGTCATATTACAAAGTTTCATGTGAAACTGATAAAGTTGAATTTTGCCTTAAATTTCAGTATATAAACGCAATACAACTCAATATGTATTTAGTTAAGACATCAATGGATATATGGATACCCATGAATAATGGATATCCACACCAAATTATGGGTAACCCATACCTATCCTACCCATTACCCATCTCTAATGGGTTTTACCCACCCATCATGGGTGGGTAAGGGTGGGTACTCAATATATGGGTATCAATTCCCACCCCTAAAGAGAGGGAGAGAGTCGAGGTTGGTGTGAGGGAGATGGCAGCAGCGGTGGTGGTGATAGTGGTGGCAGAGAGGAGGGTGATGTTGGGGGTGGAGGGTGAGAGAGAAAGTGAGTGGAGGGAGGTTGGGGGAGGGGCTCGGGCTGAAGGGGCACAAAGAGAGAGAGGAGGTGAGGTAAGGTGAAATTTAAAAAATCACTACCCAAAATAGGTCCTCCTTCCACGCTTAAAACGGCTTCTAGCCACGCCTATAAGAGAGGCTAAGAATCCTTGCCGCGGATAAATAAGCGTGGAAAGGGAATGTGTGGGGAAAATTTTGCCACGCTTATTAAGCATGGCAAGAAGAAATTCACCACGCATAATAAGCGTGCATGGAGCAACTTTGCCACGCTTATTAAGCGTACACAGATGAGCAACTCTCCACCTACTATAATTTTTTTTTTTTTGAATGTAGATTCAAACCCCCGACCACAGCACATAAGAATGAGTGACTAACCAAACCCTTACCGCTTGAGTATTAAAGATTATTTGATTCTAAACACTAATTTAATACTATATATACACAAATACAACTTGACTTTTTTTATCTTCTATTTTAGCTTTAACTAATAGGTGGATACATTAAAAAAATTATAATCATAATTTTTTAAATATTCTTCAAATTAATATAATACTATATGTACACAAATTCCACATGGCTTCTAATATCAACGTACCCAAAATTCAATAATCCATAATGTTTCTTTTAATTTTTTGAAATTATTTTTAAGACTAAATTAATTACTTAATTAAACCTGGTGCCTAATTAAAAGATTATACCTTTTTACAAAAAAAAAATTATAATGTAAAATTGTTGTCTGTCACGCATATTATATGTGGAAATATAGGTTTGTTTAGGAGAATATTATAACCTCACTTAATAAGCGTGGCCAAACTCTTACAACGCGCTAGCACCCTTATATGAGTGCTTATCGTTTAACCACTCTTAGTAAGCTGGCCATTGCATATAGTAGAAATTTGCACGGTTTTTTTTTCCCTCATTTAAATAAGCGTGGGAAAATATGCGTGGAAGCATGCATATTTTCTTGTAATGAATTGAAAAATGATGAATATGTAATCCAAGTTAGCAAAAAATATGTCCAATTTTTTCCCCTTTTTGTTTTGCTTAAACAACCGTCACATAAGTCATCGCCACCGACATGTCATACTTCCGATGAGTTGGACTCGGTGGTGGTTCGTTAGAAAAAATAAGGTATAAAGACTAGTTCGTCGAAAATAAAAGTTGAAGGTTGATTCGTTATATCCAAACAGATGGATTTATTAGATTCCAATAAACTCACTTATATTTATATAGATGATATAATAGATAATATAATATATAATATCTATATAATAGATGATATAATACATAATATCTATATAATAGATAATATCTATTAAATAATTTATTTCTCAATTTAAATGTTATTATAAATATGAAAATAAAATCGAGAAAGTTGCGTTACAATTTCATCTTAAACATATATAATAAAGAACACTATTAAATTTTTTTTATTAGTCAATTTGAATAAACTCTAGCAACTCTATCATTCCTCCCAAAGAACACGTAATCTTAAAGATTAGAACAAACGATTAATATAATCGAAAGTTCGAAACTATGTGCATACATTATAAATATAATGCTGTTGTAAACTTGTTTTTATTAAATAAATGTGAATTTTTTATAAAAACAATTATATAGAAAATGTTGGAGAGAAACTATAAAGCATTAATATTTAGTAGTAAATAACTAATAATCGCAAATTAAAAATAATTATTAATTATAAAATTTAACCATATGTCAAACCATCACAACCTCCATCAAAACTCTACAACTAATAATCGCATATTAAAAATAATCATTAATTCTAAAATTTAAGCATAAGTTGAAAATTTAATTGTTGTATTATCAATAGAAAATAATGTTTGTGAGAATTAAATAAGACCATTAAAATTAAATATGACTAACAATATACATATTTTATTTTTTGGGGAGATGATAGGAAAAAGAGAGGAAATTTAATTATATTTGATTTCATAAATAAATGGAGTAAGTCATTGATATTAATTCTAATTTAACAATGGAAAATTTGTACTACAAATATATTTTAAGACTAATTTAAATTTTATGTTTCCAAAAGCATACTAGCTAGTTAGAAAATACATCGCTTGCAATTTTTTTTATAATCTTATTAATTAGAAAAACAAAAATCAAATTGAATATATATATATATATATAGTTGATAAATAAAAATATATTAATGTTTTATAATTTATTTCATATTCCTTATATATAGTATATATTAATCGCATAATAATTACCTATGGATTGGTCTTTTCTGGAGAATCTACTTTTGGCTCTCAATTTTCCTCCCAAATTTTTCAATTTGAGGCAGTATCCTGGCAAGCAGCCAAGACTATATCATGACTTGTGTCTCATTCGCATCCTTCTCTATTTCTTTTAATGGTGGCACCTTTGGTTATTTCAAAAGTGGTTGGGGTTTGCGACAAGGTGATCCGATTTCTCCACTTCTGTTTGCTATTGTTATGGATTACCTCAGACGTGCAATTAAAGAGGCTTCTTTGACTTCTGAATTCAAATATCACCACTTTTGTAAGTCGCTCTCTCTCACGCATCTTTGTTTTGCGGATGACCTCCTCCTATTCAGTCATGGTGATCCAGTGAGCATTAAAATTCTATTATCGGCTTTGAAGCAATTTTCTGATTGTTCTGGGCTGCTACCAAATAAGAATAAATAAGACATTACTTTTGCGGGTATGGATGAGGATTTGATTAATTCTATCCTTTTGGAGACTTGGTTTCGTAGGGGTAATTTACCTTTTAAATATTTG